>CM069862.1:70923719-72298719 GCA_036172795.1 Pelodytes ibericus
ACATAGAGAAGTTACAACTTCACACACTTGCTATACAAACTTGCTATACCATTAACATAACATAATATAACATAGCATGTTATCCAAGATCAAAGCTAGATTTAACTCTGCAATACATAAAAATGCTAACAAATTTGTCCAGGTTAAAATCATTTTATCCATTTACATAAATTTCTCTATAATGGTCTTTTAATGTGTTTAGTCTGTAAACGGTAATTTAATGCAAAAGTTAGGTCTGCAGATGGCAGTTTACGCGATGTCAGAAGAAACAACTATTTCCTGCCTGGGAAAAAAAACAAAACATAAAATAGAAAAATAGTTGCGTAATATATTTACCTGTTTTTACATTAAGAGGAATAGGTTCAACAATGCCATTCCCTAGAGTAAAAAAAAAAAAAATACAAACATTTAGACAAAGCATTTAACATTTAAATTTACAATACAAATGTAAACTGCATTAGACTATGGTCATGCAGGGATGACCATATATTATAGAGCGCTAAAAATAAAAAATAAAACACCTAGAAGCCAAGTACAGACATTTTAAATAATGAAATAAAAAAGCATTAGAAAGTGTAAATGTTTAGAATATTTCACAGAAAAATAATGGGCAGATTCGATATTCTACTTAAAAGAAACCGTCTACCATTACTGTCAGAAGAAAAGTAACAGTTTTTGGCTCCTGCTACATCAATGCAATTCTGAACCATCAAACAGGATTCATCACTATCGGTATGTATGGGTACCAGTAACGGTTCAGAGCTGAACAATGATGCCACTGAGAAGTGTGTTCACAATGCACTGTACACATACAGTTTTTTGTGGCAGGCTCACAGTTTGATGCTTTTTGCTTGATTCAGGAGGCTTAGTCCATGATCCAAAAAGAAGCTGCCATGTAGATATGTTTCTATATGAAATGCTCCACGGAAAACTGGTAGGCTGGGCAATGATCCAGATCATAATCTGCCTCTTTGATCGTCCCCCAAAACATATTTCTTGCTTTAAAATTTCTTTTTAATTCTGTCCACTCTAGTTTCTTAAATGGGAACATTAATATATAGAACCCATCTTTTATAATGGAGAGATGCTGCATAACAGAATTGGCTGGTGGCTCAAATGTAATTATATTTAGAACCTGATGTTTTGGGGATGAGGGAGGTGGGGGGGGGGGTGTTTTGAGGTTTATTATTTAGTAATTATTGTTTCTAAAACAGAATACATTATAAATTGTGTAATCATTGCTGGTTGTCACGTGTCCTTAGTATCGAATATCGTGGTGGTAAGGTTTTGAGGTGTATTACACACTGCCTTACAACTGCAAATCCCATTATTCATTGATAGCGCAACTCAAAAGACACAAATACAAACCATGTTAAAAATATGTTGGCCTTCTAGTAGTAAACAATAATAATGAGCTGTAAGGCTGGAACATAGATCAATAACCTATTCCTAAGCTATAAATAACATGTACAGTGCTTTACTTCAACAGCTGTTACTGCTGCATTTAATAGCTTAAAAGCCCCACAGAGCATCTACTAAAAGTGTTTTTATGGGAAGAGGGAAGACTGAAGTGGCAAATGGTGGACAAGAGAAGATGTGGCGGTAGGGCAATAAAATAACTTGTTTTCTCTGACAAATCTAGATTTTATAGCTCAAAATGCCTCAAGACTTCTAATCAACATGCAGTTCAAAAAAACAAACCCAACACACATACAGAGTTAATAGCGGCCAAGTGGAAATCAGATCAATTTGGGTAATTAATGCAGCTGCAATTCCCCCAACTGAATAAAGAAATTTGGGCACTGTGGCGTTCAGTGTTCAAGTGAACAAGAACAATAAAATAGTCCAGAAAAAAAAAAAATAATAATAAATAGAAAATGTAAAAAAAAACCTTTTACATCCAGAGATAGGAACTTGCAAATGCATACCTGGGAACTAGTGAGCCTGGTCACAGGGAATAGTCAATATATCAAATGTAGCCGCCAGTAAGGGATATAATGATTGAGATCATTATAGCACAAAATGTTAGGCACCAGCAGTAAACAATCATGGCTACTCTGTTCTGCCCTGACTATTAAAACTACTACCCATAAAATGCTCTAGGTACCTACAAGCACACTTGAATGTCGACTCACTATACACCGATCTGGAACAAAAAGGGGCCAGGTTGGTCAAAGTAGCCAAATTTTGGAATTTTCCCAAAACTCAATACAGAAGATTTCAGGCTGATTTTTGGTTATATATGTTCGAGGAACCTAAATATCAACAAAAACAGCTGAAATTTGGAAATTTAAATTCTTCAGATCATATTAAAAAGTGTTTACAATTTTTTTTTAAAAATTGCCAAAATGACCGGGGCTGGGGGTCTCCATACTCCCCATCGTTATCTATGGGGAGAATAGCAGCAACCAGAACATCGATTTGTACTCCATAGGAGTTCGAAAATCAGTCACAATAGCAGATTTTGTGCCAGTTCAGAAGCACTTCGGTGTTTCCCGAGTAACCCAGATTCATAGGCTATTCAAATCACTAAGGTGATCCCAAGTGGTCCGAAACAAAGATAATTGTATTCACTAAAAGATCATTTCATCTTGTCAATTTAGCTGTACATTGTGCACGGACATAGCTGGCGAGCTTTACCTGCTTATGTAACTCACCTGGTTTGTCCCTGCACAATGTACAGCTAAAATTGATAAGATGAAATTATTCACCTCAACTCACCTTTTAGTGAATAGCCCCCAGAGCTCTGATTTTCTCAAAGAAAAATTGGAGCTACCTAAATTTGATCAAAGATCCTTACAAACACAGTAAGGCGTATCTAACACGTCCCCATATACAGAGGTCAACTCATTTGTGAGGCTACACTGTAGGTGTACTGTTGGTAATCAGGCACTTCAGAGATCTTTATGGCTTTCTCAGACAAGCTTTAAATTACAAGCGTGCCTATAATGTGCATAAAAATAGTTTATTATTCCAAGAACGACTGTGCTTGAAAACAGTTAAATTTAAACTTTTTCATAATTGATTTTGTTTAATTGCTAAAAATATATTTTCTCACATTACCTACTAATATACATACAAATACACACACCTTTATAATAATATGCAATAATTATGTATATATGTTAACATTTGCTAGCAAAAAATGATACATTCCATAAACAGTCATACTTTTAGGCATAATGTTGAAAGAAAAGAAAAGAAAAAAAAAACAGTGGTTAGTAGAGTGTGTATTTTACAAATGTGAACTTAACAGAAGTTCAACTTTAAATTATTTTGTGGGGGGGAAATCATTTTAATTAAAGTGAAATCAGTAATGACAGATAGCTGGGGTAAAAATGGGATTGCCCACGGTATTTTTGCCAATTTAAATGTTGGTAATATGCGAGTATGTACTGATGGTATCAGGCATCAAGAGGTATTCAAATAGTATTTGTAGCACAACTATTTTTCCACAACTAATGGGTCAGTTCCACGAGTTCATTTTTTGTATGTTGTGCAAGTATTTGATATATGTGATATATGTCTTGCATGTCAGCTGTCCAACAAGAAGGGCCTAGAGCGTTAGGCAGGACTGTTACTATAGCAACAATAAATAAAACATTAGCATTTCCCCATGGCAAATCGTGATGCGGGGGGCGGAGCTTGGAAAAGAGAGTGACAGCGCCACTGCGCATACTGATGGCGCTGTGGCACTGCCACACAACCTGACAGCACTGCGCATGAATTGTCTCAGAGCACGGTGTTGCAGGTTTTCCTCCACACAATCCTCTACTTCTGTCGCAAAATAGCTGGACAGACTTCCAAAATCGACACAGTTAGGAGGTAAGGATTAGTTTGAAGTATTTCGGAGATATTGAGGAAAAAAATGTCAAGGCAGATCAGGTTTTTAAATCTTTACTTTACAGGATGCACTACTTTGTTGACATTTTGGGTGCAACTAATCATTTAAATGATTACACACCCATATAATAATGTACCTTTTTTCCCCAGAGCTTGGCCTTTTTTATATCCCATCCTCTGGAGCATTGCAAAACCTTTATTTTCATTCCCAATAGCCTCATTGAGTACAGTGTCCCTTCTTTCCTTTTCCACTTCTTTGAAACTTTTTTGTCGATTTTTCAGATCAGTTATCTTCTGTGTTTCTTCTTTCTGGTACATTTCTTTGACCTTCCTTAACATGGGCATCCCCGGTCGGATGTCCTGTCTGGAAAACAAACAAAAAAATTACAGAATTAGGAAAAAACAGGACTGTCCTGGATCGCCCGAAACTAATAACTTGTTTCAGCACTTTTGCCTTTTTCAAGTAGGTGCAGATAGTGAGTACTCACTATTCGTGCCTACTTGAAAAAGGCATTACACAGAAGTGCTGAATGCGTTGTTTGTTTGGTGCGATCCAGGAAAGTACATTACACTGCCATAGAGGTGTTTACTCTCCCGGCCTGGGTAATTCCAAATCCTCTCTCCATTTGTTATAAGTGAGTGTTCATTATATTGGTATACAATATATTTTTTTAATGTTTCTATTTACCTGCACTTTCTAGTTAAAGTCAGCATGACTATTCTATAGGTGAATCAAGACAAAGTGCTTTTTTAAAGAGACACAGAGAATGTTTATTCATATTTATTTTTTTTTATTTGTAATCTAACCCTGTATAGAACTTTACTTTTTACTATCTATATTTTTGCATGTATATTTTGTTTATATCTACTTTTCTAACAATGTTGTCTATAGTTATTATCCCTTGGCAACTCATCCATTAAATCAGAGATGCCACAGTTTTCCATCCATTTATGCTTTTATGTGGATGTATCCTGGTTGTTATGCTTGGCTATCAGTCACTGCCATACAGCTGTCAGCACTTAGATCTCCTTCGGGAGGTACAGCACTCGGAGAGAGGGGCACAGTGACTTGGCTGGGAAGCCAAAGCTTATGTTTATGGTTTAGTATGTAAGGAAAAGGAGATGAAATAAATCAGAGATGTAACAATGCTTACAGTGAATTGATGAAGGCATCTGACATATAATCATCCTCTTCTTCCTCCACTGCAGTACTCATATTTGTAGCTGATACGGATCTATCGATTCAATAAAACATTAAATTTAAAATCCTAGAAATAACCCGGTTGTAAATGCACGTGACACACAGTGGGTGAACTTCTGACTGCAGTTACTTCCGGACACAAAGCAAAACCAAACGTCCCACTGAAGCATTTCCGGCTAAAAGCAGTACTGGCAAAGCGGCACCCGCCCCTCCGTTGCTCGCTCGTTATGATTGGTTACACATAATGCTGCCTTACTGCAGAACTCTGAGCTCGGCCAACCATCTGGTGCCGCTTCTTTGATACAGTCACGTAAACTCAACCATTCGCTGTATAGATGTTTCTGAAACCTGTGACCGCGTTTTCAAATAATTATCAAAATATGATATGACATTTTCACTTTCAACGTTTTGGTCACCACAGAGCCACTACTGATGTGAAATTTAGAAATCATAAACACACTAGCTCTCCAAGTTGCGTTAGCAAAATCTCAAGAAAGTAAATTTTGCACTGTACATTTACTTGCAGGTCTGCTGACATATTATATTATTTGTTATTCTCTATATTGTAAGATACTATTTAGGTGACAGACTCCCTTAAGCAACTAAAACTGCATCCATAATTCTGCGTGCAAAAAAATCATTCATATGATAATTCCCATACCTCCCAACTTTGACCTAGAGTCTCTAGCCCTTTGCCAAAATGCTATATTGGCTCCCTACTGCTGGCTCCTACTTTTTTTTTATTTTTTACATAGAACTATGTGGATATAGAAATACAAGTTGGTTCCTAGAAATAAATAGATGGCTCCTGAATTTGTCTGTCTGGCTCCTTAAAGGGACTGTAAAGAGACCACCAGCTACATTTTACTAAAAAAAAAAACTACATGACGGCAGAAAAAAACCTACTGGATCTCATAAACCGTCCTGACAGGGACAGCTCATCACAGCGAAGCAAAAAATGTATCACCAATTACCCTGCTAAACAAGATACCTGGCCAGGAATCTGAACAACACAAACACAACATTGGTCGATTCCATCCCCCCCCAAATACCAAGAAGTTTTAAACTCGCCAGATAACTCTGAATGCTCTGTTATTGGAAAAGTGAAATCATCTTTTATCAAGACATAGCATTTTGACTGAAATGGTTAGTGATCGTGTCCAATTTACAAATGTAGAATTCAAGACATTTGTGGTGCACTGGGAAGAGACAATTAAGATGATCAAGCTTCTGGTGCAAAAAAAAACCCATGGGAAACAGGCATAGATCCCAAATGCCACTTTTAGAGATGCATAATTACACCAGTTATGTGACTGGCCTATTGACTAGCATCATCAATTTAGGGAATATTCTGAGGTGAATAAATTCAAAAACACAACAGAGAGTTCAATGTACCTTAAAAATAGGACTCCATTATCCAAAAAGGAACAATGAGGACCCTCAGACCCTTAATTTACTGCCTTGCTGGACAGTCAAGAATGGGCATAAGCCATGTCTTAGCTCTCCTTTTTTTTAAGGGTTCCTCCAAGAAGTCACCCTCCACAGAGGAAGAGACTGATGGAGGAAGGCTAGAGGCAGGCCGTCACAGAACAAACAAAAAATGCCACTTAAAGATGATCAAATACCTATTTTGAGTAAGGGCTTGAAGTTTGCGCCTTCTCAAAGAACATCTTTAGAACGATTCATCTAAAAAACCTGTCACATCAGGTTTCTTTCATTCCCCTATTATCGAATCCACCAATATTCATAAGCTGTATGGAATAGCTTGAACCACATATCTCTGACACATATATTGGTGTCAGTCTGATTGTCCATGCGGCATGCATCAAAAACAAAAAGATAGGACATATACTTTATGTCCTTTCCAGAGACACTTAGTCAGTAGGAGGGATGTCCTTCTCACCCATTCCGATATGTGGGGCGAGTCTGGCTGTTTTCAATATTTAGGAATTATATCTTTCATTGTGTTAAATAAGATACAAAATGTATTTATTTATTTCTCAAGGTGCAAAGTATATATGTGGGAATACGGTTTAGAACAATTAAGGTACATAAAAATATGCAGATGCTGGGCTAAAGTCCTTTACTTGATGCCTGAAATATTGGCATAGGAAACGCACCGAGATGGGCTCAGTGCGACAGGAGCAGTACAGGATTAAAACCCAGGACTGCCCCAGAAAAGAAGAAAGTATAAAACCCCCAAAACAGGGTTTAAGTGTTTATGTGTATGTTTGTCGTTGCAAGGAGGGACGAGAGAGGGACTTCTAAAGTGGGTATGCAAATTGTGATATGTTTAAGCTAATATCAGTTAACGCACAGGGAGTAAACTCTCAACAAAAAAGATCCTTGATTTATAACTTCCTACAAAAGTAACATATTGTTATATGTTTACTGCAAGAAACACATTGGAGGCAATCCGACAACGCACAGTGGGGGGAGGGGGGGGGGGGGGGATAAATTCCCTATAATAATTCACGCCTCAGACAAATTTAAAAAGAAAAAAAAGGTAGCCATAACCTTTGCTGCCTCAATCCAGATGGAAATTAAGTACCAATTTTTAGACCCAGAAGGGAGAAATATGATAGTGGTTTGTGATATCGACAGAAACACATATACACTTACAAACATCTACCTGCCAAATTTGGCACCTGTTGGCTTATTGAATAGAATTCTGGATAAAGTAGATCAAGTTAAGATTGGTTGCAGTCTAATAGCAGGGGATTTTAACTGCGTACTAGACCCGAAAATCGATAAGAAATTGCAAGAGGGTAGCCAAATAGATAGAAGGATTCAAAAACAGGCTAAAGTACTGAATAATAGCCTCTCGCGCGTCTATCATTTCTATTCCCGCATAGACATGATATGGGGAGACTACAATCTGACAGAGAAGATTATAGATTCCGAAATAACGAATAATATATGGTCCGACCACAGTATAAATAAAATCAAAATCAAAACAGCCAGCAAACCGAGACCGGAATGGAATATCAACGATGACATCATCCAAAGTGAAAAGTATAGAGAAGAAATTAAGAAATTAATGACGAACTTCTTCGAAGAAAACAACCCGGCAGACAACACTTATGAGAATACCTGGTCTGCCTTTAAGGCAGTGATGAGAGGCTATTTGACACAAACGAATAGCAGGAATAGGAAACAGAGAGATCCAGAACTGGCGACTTTATATATCAATTTTGACTTACTATCGAGGGAAAATTTAAAAAATCCAACAGAAGATAGAAGTAAAGAATTGACGGTAATACAAAAAAAATCAAACAAAGAGTAACAGAAAAAGCTTTAAAAAACCTTGAGAAATTAAAATTGAAATTTTACTGTAGACGAAATAAAACAGACAAAATGTTAACAAATAAGATAAGAAAAAACAGAGCAGACAAGAAAGTTACTAAACTAATAGATAACAGTAAGATATATATGACTCCAGAAAAAAACGGCAACCACTTTAATAACAATTACGAAAAGCTATACAACATCCCGACAAGAAAAAATCTACAGAAAATTGATACATATTTTGAGAATATAAAAATACCGAAAATCACAAACACCCAGAGTGAGAAAATAAATATGCCCATAAGCATCAGCGAAGTAGAAGAACAAATAAACCGACTGGTAAAATATAAAACACCCGTACCAGATGGTTATGGTAACCTCTTCTACAAGACTTTTAAACAACAACTTTCCCCACATATGACATCTACTTTCAATAGTATAGTCGATAAAGGTATATTTCCAGATGAAATGACAAGAGCAAATATCCTTCCTATATTAAAACTAGATAAAGATGCCACAGATGTCAAAAACTATAGACCGATCTCGCTATAAAAATACAGATGTCGAAATCTTAGCGTCCATCTTGGAAAAGAGGCTTAATACGGTTTTAAATGATATTATACATCCTGACCAAATTGGATTTGTTTCTGGAAGACTAGCTAGCAATAATTCCAGAAGAATCATTAACATCATAGACTCCGTGAGCAAGAAAAAAATTCCAACTATTATCCTAGCTGTCTACGCAGAAAAAGCATTCGATAGAATAAACTGGAACTACATGGAGAAAACAATTCAGAAGTTTAGAGTGAATGGATTGCTACTTTCAGCAATAATGTCCTTATATAAAAACCCAACATTGTCCTTATATAAAAACATTCGGCCCAAATATTAGTTCAGAATGGTTTAAGCTTGGCAACGGCACTCGACAAGGATGTCCTCTCTCACCCATATTATACATCATGTCGGTAGAACCTCTGGCCATAAATATTAGAAATAATTCTAACATCACTGGTTATAGAACAAATAAAAAAGAGCTAAAGTTGGGTCTGTATGCCGACAATATCTTAATCTCCATAACACAACCATCTTTTTCACTACAACCATTAATGAGAGAATTTGAAAAGTTCAGCGAGGTATCAAATTATAAGATGAGTGAAACAAAATCAGTTCTACTAGATTTTTTCCTGCCAAAAACCGAAAGAGAAATCTTAATGCAGAAATATAAGTTTACCTGGGCAAAACAAAATCTTAAATATCTAGGAATTACAATAACTCGGGATGTACAGATGTTAATGCAGTTTAACTTCATGGCATTATTAAAATCAACAAACCAAATAATAAAACGCTGGAAAAATCTAATGTTAACTTGGTGGGGTAGAATCCATGTAGTTAATTCATACATTATTCCGAAATGGAATTACCTGTTTACTATGATCCCGCTAAATATCCCAGACGAATGGTTGGGGATGCTACAGTCAAGCATCACTACTTATTTATGGAAGGGGAAAAAACCCAGAATTAATCAAGCTCTATTATCCCCAAAAAAAGAGAATGGTGGTCTTTCCTTTCCCATAATTAAAAACATTTACCTTGCAAATATAGTGGCTCATATATGTAGGATGCAAAAACCGAGCTCAAAAGCAGAAGGTTGGTATGAGATAGAGAGAGAAGAAACATCAATCCAGGACCTCTCCCTTTTAATATGGGAAACTACAGCCAAACATTATAATAAATCAAGGTCGCAAGCAAATATTATTACCAATCAACTGCTAAGGAGATGGTTCCAAATAAAAAAAAATACTGGACCTGAACAATAAATTATGCGATTTTATCCACATTAACCAAGTAGAATATAACATCAAAGAGATGAATCTAAATACTTGGAAAAATCAGGGGATAAAATATATTGGACATATGATATCAGATGGAGCAATTAAATCTTTCCCACATCTAGCCCAAGAATTTAAACTACGGAAAACCGCTAGTTATAACTATATGAGAGTAAAAAAGCGGATTCGGAGATATATAGAAAATTTAAAATAATTTTTTGTCAAACTGAAACTAAAAAAATTCTCTCCAAAGCATTAGACTTAATAAAATCAAAAAGCAAACCAGAAGTACCGTATTTATCGGCGTATAACACGCAATTTTTCTGCCTGAAAATAGGGGGGAAATGGTGTGTGCGTGTTATATGCCGAAAAAAAAAAATCTAAAACTTACCTCGTTCCTGCTCTGTCCCCCGGTGCTCTGAAGGTGCGTGGCTGTGAGGGAAGCGTTGTGAGCTTCCCTCCAGCCGCGCGGTCAATAAAGTGTGTTTTGTTTTTAAACAAACTTTATTGACCGCGCGGCTGGAGGGAAGCTCACAATGCTTCCTTCACAGCCACGCAGCTTCAGAGCACTGGGGGACAGAGCAGGAACGAGGTAAGTACTGGGGGAGGAGGGTGGCATAACGAGCATACTAAGGGGCAATATCCTGGCATGTTGGGGGCAATATCATGGCATATTAAATGGCATATTGGGGGCAATATCTGGCATATTAAATGGCATATTGGGGGCAATATCTGGCGTATTAAAATGGCATATTGGGGGCAATATCTGGCATATTAAAATGGCATATTGGGGGCAATATCCTGCATATTAAATGGCATATTGGGGGCAATATCCTGCATATTAAATGGCATATTGGGAGCAATATCCTGCATATTAAATGGCATATTGGGGGCAATATCCTGGCATATTAAAATGGCATATTGGGAGCAATATCTGGCATATTAAAATGGCATATTGGGGGAAATATCCTGCATATTAAATGGCATATTGGGGGCAATATCCTGGCATTTTAAAATGGCATATTGGGGGCAATATCTGGCATATTAAAATGGCATATTGGGGGCAATATCCTGCATATTAAATGGAATATTGGGGGCAATATCCTGGCATATTACAATGGCATATTGGGGGCAATATCTGGCATATTAAAATTGCATATTGGGGGCAATATCCTGCATATTAAATGGCATATTGGGGGCTGTCAGACCCCAGTTCCATCCCATGCCTCCTGCAGGGATCCCCTACCTGGTCCAGCAGACTCCAGGTACCGTGCACCCCGCCGGGGGGGCACGCGATCGCAGTGTAGGCCGCATCCCCGGCCTGTAGTACAACCTGCCTCATGTAACACAAGCACAGGTGTCATTCTGATGGCAGGGGGGCGTGGCCTGCGGCCCGGTGGTGTGCTCCCATTGGAGGATGCACGGGAGGTGTGGAGAGGGGGCAGGTCCTACTCCTGCCTTCACTATCTGGCTAAAGCCAGAGGGGGCGGCGACCTGCAGGATGGTGGGCGGAGCAAAGGTCCTGGCACCCTATTTAAACAGCAAGCACTGTTCATTCAGTGCTTGCTCGTTTTCCAAGCTTGTAGTGTGGATACTCCCTCTACAGTGATTCCTACCCATACCTTTGTTCCTCGTTTCCCTGTGTTTATTGATCTCCCGGCTACCGAACCCTTGGACTGTTTATCGACTACGTTTACCTCTCCACTCCTGACTTCGGATTCTCCATTCAACTACGTTTACCTCTCCACTCCTGACCCCGGATTACCCATTACCTACCTCGAACACTGTTCTGCCTTACCCCTTGGTACTGCTGCCACTCCGGACTTCTCTAGTGTGCGCACCACCTAGTGCCAACACCCCTGCGCTACGCTCCCAGGTCCCAACCCTGACAGGGGCAATATCCTGCATATTAAATGGCATATTGGGGGCAATATCCTGGCATATTAAAATGGCATATTGGGGTCAATATCTGGCATATTAAAATGGCATATTGGGGGCAACATCCTGCATATTAAATGGCATATTGGGGGCAATATCCTGCATATTAAATGGCATATTGGGGGCAATATCCTGGCATATTAAAATGGCATATTGGGCTTCAAAGTTCTTTATTTGAAATTTAAGTTTTTTTTCCTAAAATTTCCTTCTTAAAATGAGGTGCGTGTTATACGCCGGCGCGTGTTATACGCCGGCGCGTGTTATACGCCGGCGCGTGTTATACGCCGGCGCGTGTTATACGCCGATAAATACGGTATATCCCCAAAAAAATGTTTGGGAAAGGGAACTGAACTGCACAATAGATAGAAGCAGTTTGTGCAAATCTTTAGGAAATGTTACCAAATGGATACACTGCCTGACGCTGGCCGAGACTCATTTTAAACTGATGAACAGGTGGTACTTGGTTCCGACTAGACTGGCTTCAATGTACAATACAATCTCCTCTAAGTGTTGGCGATACAATCTCCAAGAAGGCACATACATTCACATCTGGTGGGGATGCAAATTCATTAAAGATCTCTGGAAGAAAACTTTCGATCTGATAGAAACACTGATGACATTGAAGTTAAAAAGACTACCAGAAATAGCACTTCTACACATGAACTGGCCCTCCACCACAAAATCTCAGAATGGTATTATAACAAATAGTTTCATAGCAGTGAAAATAACCAACGCTCGAAATTGGAAGTCCAGTGGAACAATTTCCTGGCACTTAGTAAAAAAACAAATAAAACAACAAGCAAAGATGGAAAAAGACCTCAGATGGACTTACCTGAACTCCCCTAAACAGTACTCTATATGGAAGAATTGGTACGACTGCCTGACTACACACGATGAGAGTCAGGGGCGTCACTAGGGTTGGTGTCACCCGGTGCGGAAACTCATGGTGTCACCCCTCTGGATTTCCTCCAATACAATGCCAAACAGATTCCTTAGATGGCCTATTAACTATGCCACACACAGGAGCCCCATAAATTATGACACACACAGGAGCCCCATAAATAATGACACACACAGGAGCCCCATAAATTATGCCACACCAGAGCCCCATAAATTATGCCACACCAGAGCCCCATAAATTATGCCACACCAGGGCCCCACTATTTATGCCTCACCTCTGCACAATTAATTATGCCACACACACACAGGTGCCCCATAATTATGCCACACACACACAGGTGCCCCATAATTATGCCACACAAAAGAGTCCCTTAATTATGCCACACATGGGGCTCGATAAATATGCCACACATAAGCGCCCCATAATTATGCACACATGGGACCGCCATTAATTATGCAACACACAGGAGCCCCACGAGGCGACAATTGTATAATTATAGATACCAGGAATATTGTGCCACTCAGAGCCCAGTAATATTGTGCCAGTCAGATACCAGTAATTTTGTGCCATTCAGAGCCCAGTAATGTTCTGCTCCATGTCCCCGGGCGGACGTCTCCTCCGTGCAGTCTTCCCTCCTGCATGGAGGAGGGAAACAGTCACCGGATGTGACGTGTCGTCATATCCGATGCCAGTTTTTGTTTTTTTCCGGTCGTCACATCCAGCGGATGCGGCTTGCCGGGGGAAAAAAATGTTCACAAGCGCAACGTGCTGTGAGCATGGCAAGCAGGGGCTGGGGGCCCACGGGACAGCTGCCTTGGGCCCCAGGAGTAACTGGGCCCAGGGCAGCTGCCCCGTGTTAAAGACGGCCCTGGACACAAGGATGACCCATTGAACTAACATATAATCCAACTCCGAGTATATGTTTGGTGTTCTGAGTGTCAAAAAAAAAAATATTGTAAGGAGCATCTTTTTCTGATACTTTTTCATAACTATATACATACAGTGGATATAAAAAGTCTACACACCCCTGTTAAAATGTCAAGTTTCTGTGCTGTAAAAAAATTAGACAAAGATATATCATTTCAGAACTTTTTCCACCTTTAATGTGACCTATAAACTGTACAACTCAATTGAAAAACAAACTGAAATCTTTTAGGTAGAGGTAAGAAAAATTATAAAAATAAAATAATGTGGTTGCATAAGTGTGCACATCCTTAAACTAATACTTTGTTGAAGCACCTTTTGATTTTATTACAGCACTCAGTCTTTTTGGGTATGAGTCAATCAGCATGGCACATTGTGACTTGGCAAGATTTGCCCACTCTTCTTTGCAAAAACACTCCAAATCTGTCAGATTGCGAGGGCATCTCCTGTGCACAGCCCTCTTCAAATCACCCCACAGATTTTCAATCGGATTCAGGTCTGGGCTCTGGCTGGGCCATTCCAAAACTTTAATCTTCTTCTGGTGAAGCCATTCCTTTGTTGATTTGGATGTATGCTTTGGGTCGTTGTCATGCTGAAAGATGAAGTTCCTCTTCATGTTCAGCTTTCTAGCAGAAGCCTGAAGGTTTTGTGCCAATATTGACTGGTATTTGGAACTGTTCATAATTCCCTCTATCTTAACTAAGGCCCCAGTTCCAGCTGAAGAAAAACAGCCCCAAAGCATGATGCTGCCACCACCATGCTTCACTGTGGGTATGGTGTTCTTTTGGTGATGTGCAGTGTTGTTTTTGCGCCAAACATATCTTTTGGAATTATGGCCAAAAAGTTCAACCTTGGTTTCATCAGACCATAACACCTATTCCCACATGCTTTTGGGAGACTTCAGATGTGTTTTTGCAAAATGTAGCCTGGCTTGGATGTTTTTCTTCGTAAGAAAAGGCTTTCATCTTGCCACTCTACCCCATAGCCCAGACAAATGAAGAATACGGGAGATTGTTGTCACATGTACCACACAGCCAGTACTTGCCAGATATTCCTGCAGCTCCTTTAATATTGCTGTAGGCCTCTTGGTAGCCTCCCAGACCAGTTTTTTTCTCGTCTTTTCATCAATTTTGGAGGGAGCTCCAGTTCTTGGTAATGTCATTGTTGTGCCATATTTTCTCCACTTGATGATGACTGTCTTCACTGTGTTCCATGGTATATCTAATGCCTTGGAAATTCTTTTGTACCCTTCTCCTGACTGATACCTTTTAACAATGAGATCCCTCTGATGCTTTGGAAGCTCTCTGTGGACCATGGCTTTTGCTGTGGGATGCGACTAAGAAAAGTTCAGGAAAGACCAACTAGAGCAGCTGAACTTTATTTGGGGTTAATCAGAGGCAGTTTAAACGATGGCAGGTGTATGCTGACTCCTATTTAACACGATTTGGAATGTGATTGCTTAATTCTGAACACAGCTACATCCCCAGTTATAAGAGGGTGTGCACACTTATGCAACCACATTATTTTATTTTTATATTTTTTTTTTCCTCTATCTAAAAGATTTCAGTTTGTTTTTCAATTGAGTTGTACAGTTTATAGGTCACATTAAAGGTGGAAAGAGTTCTGAAATGATTTATCTTTGTCTCATTTTTTTTACAGCACAGAAACCTGACATTTTAACAGGGGTGTGTAGACTTTTTATATCCACTGTATATAACAGTATTGGGGCTGGCTCACCGGTTAGCCTGATCTTAAAAAAACTCTATGAATAAAGAATTTTATATTCTACTTGTAGAGCCTGTGATGAACTGGATAACCTCAGGATGGTCTTCCAGATACACTTTCACTGCTTCTCCCCTACCTAGACCTGTAGTTCATCCTCCCTCTTTTGATTATCTATTCGGTTTATTGTGAGCTACTTGCAGTATTTTGTATATTCTCCCAAGAAAACCACGTTTAACATCATTGGAAAATATAACTTTCTACAGCCCAGTGAGATCCCTACACATGGTCTTTTTATCATACCATGAGACTGGGGCTGGTCTGGTACTTATCGCTTTACCCATGATCCATTTATCCCAGAGTTTGAAAAGAATTGACCACAGCAGGGGCAGTTGTACCTCTCTAGGCTGATCTGCTGGTTGCATCCAGCAGATCGGGTTTTTGAGTCAAGGTTAATTTTGTCGTAAGAAGGTGGAATGGAGATGAGACTGGGGCTGGTCTGGTACTAAGCGCTTTTTCCACGATCATTTTATCCCAGAGGTTGAAAAGAATAGACAACAGCGGGTGCAGTTGTACCTCTCTAGGCAGATCTGCTGGGTGCCATGCTTAGCTGAGAGAAACTCTGGGTTTATAGCTATATCCATATTGTTCCAGCCCTCAGCTTGTACCATTCGTGAAGCGCTGCCAAAACTGCAGCCACAAAGTAGATGTAAAAATTGGTCCAACTTGGCCATTTTAATCATGGTGTTCCTGACAACTCTAGGTGGTTTTGTGGCCCAAATAAACATATTCATCATTCTGTCCAGACTCCTGAAGAAACTCACTAGGATGTCCAATGACATCATTCTGAACAGGTACATTACCCTGGGCAGGATATTCATTCTTAGCGCGTGTAACTTCGCAAGGTCTGTCTATATTGCTTGAAGGAAGGGTGCCATGTTAGCCAGCACCATGTTGGATATCCCCAGTCTCAACCTTATCCCCAAGTATTTCAGGTCTGAGGTTTTCCAAAGAAACAGGCTTAAAGGCTGTACTTTGTGCCTAGTTGACTCAGTGTCATTAGAATCTGCCATGTCAAACTCTAACGCAGTGCCAGAAGTCTTGGTATCACAGACAAGGATGGCATATGCCTCTTCAGTCATGTAAGATCTCCTAAATAAAAATAATTGGTGGCCTGGGGTTAGGGGCTGACCAATTTTCCCTAGCATTATAAATAAATGCCCACAGACCCATGAATAAAAAAAATAACCTTTCCCCTTGCTCCCTGGGGCTGTGGGCCAGCGTAATGCCCATTGTACGATAAACTAATAGCCCCACTTGGTACCAGTGGCTATCCAAGTGTCACTGGCCCTTACGAATATAAATAGGGACTGCCCAAGTGGCCCCATAAACCTAATTAAATAAAAAGAACTAACATGATTAAAATACCTCTACCTCTTTCCCAGGTAGGGGGGAATGATTCAATAAGATGCCCCAACCTGAAAAAACAAACACAGTTTGAGTGCCAGGAGGGTGGGCAGTGAGAGCCCTGTGAAAGAAAAAAATATACTTGTAGAAAAAGTGCCCCTATGATCTTGATAGCTTCTAGTCATGTTAATTCATTGTCCAGAATATATATTTTTTTCCCCATGTACCTGCTGTTCTAGATTGTATAAAAAAATACAACCAAAGTTCGGTTGTACAGTATGTTTAATTGACTGGGACTCAGCTATTGGATGAAATATCATCTTGATTATCCAGCACAAATAATGATGTCTGGGAATCATCCTTCAAAATCACATTAGATCTGCCACTTCCCGCCGCAATTGCAAAATGGGAAGGGGATTTACAGGTATCGTATCCTAAAAAGAAATGGTATAAGGCTATACTCCTCAATAGGTCGTACTCTGCGTCTCATTACAAGAAGTTTACTATAAAATTTTGTACAGGTGGTACATGGTTCCCGCGCGCCTGAGTATATTCCAGCACGGAACACCGAATTTGTGCTGGAGGTGCGAGGGGGCTTCGGGTTCCATGAATCAGATTTGGTGGGAATGCGGAGGATTAAGGGATTTGAAAGAAAAGCTGCAGCATTTTCTGCTGGAAACCTGTGGTCTTCGATGCTCACTCACTGCACCCCTCTTCTTTTTTTTGTTGGATTGTCCGACAATGAGTAAGACGCAGCAACATTGTTTGGTACATATTTTTTCTGCATCTAAAATCTGTCTGGCCAGACATTGGAGAAGCCCTCACCCTCCTCCGTGGCAGGAGATTATAGCACAGTACGCCTACCAGAAACAGACCATGTCCATGTCTGACCAAACTGTAGGATGTTAGACCTTCACGAATTGATTGTCTCATGAATGGATTTTAAAGGGGAAACTCTATCCTCCTCTGACTTTCCCCCCACTCGGGACGGACCAGCATGGGTCTACTTTATCAGCTGAACCAAAGAGCAAGGGTTAGGTATGTCTGTTTGTGTGAATTTAGATGTATATAAGGTTACGTCACTTGTATGAATGGAAACTAGGTATTTTACAGCATTATTACTTGCACCTTGCACAGAAGGGATACTAAGGTCTCCAGCCCAATAAGGGTAACAATGATCTAACAATCTAGAGGCCCCTTCTGACTAAATTTAGTCGTCTGGGGCATAATTAAAGTGGGGTGAACAGAGGAATGGGGCCTATTATCAATGGGTTGTACCTACGTATAGATTTATAGTTTAGGATAAGGAGCACTTTGTAATAAGTATTGCATCATTTGTATGTTTGTATTTGAAATTTGAGTAATAAAGAAATTTAAAGATAAAAAAAAAAGAAAAGGAAGAAGAACAAAATCACATTCTGTGAATTCAATTTATTTTGGTAACTTATTAAATAATAAAAAAAAAAATCTTGCCTTCTTCTTTGTTAATTGGTTTCACTCGTTTTGTCTAGTTTTGTTGGGATGGAAATGTCAATATTCATATACAATCTGTGTATAAATGTGGATCCGTTTATATTGTATATATATGTATAGGGATTGTAATGTTTTAACTTTATAAAATTGGAATAAAAATATAATGTAAAAAAAAACAAAGTTAATTTCTAGTTTAATAACAGTTTTCATAAAGCCTGTATCTCCAGACAGAAATATAAATTCAAAAAAATATAATTTGTTTATCTAAAAGTAGGTTTGGTTTGTGTGCTGACTTGGTTTGTAGTCCAAATCAAACCACACTGATATGGTTCAACAACTACCACATACATGACATCTACGCAGAGTGCATTATTTGGTGTACTTTGTATAGTTCTACAAATGCCAATGTCTTCAATAACTTAGATAATTCTTCTGTGGTGAAATTAGAAGTTATGATGGACAAAAGTTGTTTTTTCATATCAAATGACTACATAGTTTACTGTAGGGCAGTATTTCCAAATGGTGTTCCGCAAGATAAAAATGAAGAGTTCCGCACAGTGGAACCTTTGTGCCCCCCCCCCCCCTAATTGAAACGGGGGAATTGAGGGGGTGGATGGCAGGTAGCAGATGTCTGTGCCCAAGGGGCCTTATATTTATTATGGGGCCATAAAATGATTGTGGGGCCATATTTTTATGTGTTGTGATGAGAAAAAAAAGACATAGGTTCAACTGATTAAATTATTACACATCATGATGGTGTTTTATTTTGTGGTGAAGAAAGAATTGGGACTTCTATATGATTTGTTCTAAAATCGTATTCCTGTAAAAAAGATAACCAGGAACAAGAGGCACCAATCAAAGTAAATGATGTACAAGTGTATTCAAAATGGTCGAAAAATTAATATGCTACAGCCAGTATTCCCATTAATATGCCACTCTTTGTTCATTACTATGTCCCAGCCAGTATGTCTATTAATATACCACTCTTTACCCTTAAATGTGCCTTTGCATATACTCACACACATATAGTACATGTATACACAAAAATATACTCTCACACACACATAGTACATGGATACACACATATATACAGTAAATATTTACACACACACAGTACATGCATGCATACTCACACACACTGTACATGGATCCACATATACATATTCTCACACACACAATGCATGCTCACTCACAAACATATACAGTACATATATACATAAATGCATGCTCATATACAGAGTACATGCATACACATTTACATGCAGGAAAACAAGTAAAAAAATATTCTAAATCAAATAGTGTACTAAATTACTAGTAAGTTAACTTAAAACTGTGTAACAGCCTTCTCACACCTGTTCTGCACTGCTGCACATAAGTTAACTTTTGCCTACGGATGCCTGTACAGGAGGACCAATCGGGATGACGTGAGACGGAAGCTCTGCGTGCTTGTAGTGGACCGGGCGTTTTGCGAAAATGAGCTTGAGCAATTGGGATTGCTGAACCGTGGATTAATTATCTGTTGGGGGAGTTCTGTCGGACCTTGTCAGCCCTAAATCCTGGAGGCAACAATCTAGGAACAACCTAAGAGCAATCCGGGGTCGAACAGACAAAACAGACAATTACGGATACCTACATGCGACAGGCTCCTGCTTGGTGTTTGGGCTGTGGTCTGCGTGCCTCCCGGAGAGAGAGCTGTGGTGGTGTCCGGTGGTCTTCCTGCGCGTCCGGGGGATGATTGAGCCATTCCTTTCACTCACCTTTCAACCCATACCCGCCTGAATCTCGTCCCGCGTCCCCGCTTGCTCCGCCTTCACCCGCCCGGTAGCTTGGTCGAACAGACAAAATAGACAACTACGGACACTTACATGCGATGAACTCCTGCTTGGTATTTGGGCTATAATCCGCATACCTCCCAGAGAGAGAGCCGTGGTAGTGTCCGATGGTCTTCCTGCGCGTCCCGACGCCAAAACCCCTGTCTGATCATCGGTCTCCAAAAACTCCCCGTTTTCTCGCAAAAGAGAGCTTATATCTCTTATGAAGACTGCGTTCTGGCATACTCAGCACGGTGAATCTACACAATCCTGGATGGGTGAGAAGCATTAAGTCCTGACTGCCTATATCTAAAGTCTCAGCAAACTGTGAGTTAACGTATATTCCTTGAATCCTATGATTTAAGTATATTGCAAACCCGTATATCTGACTTTTCCTCGCTCTAAAATGAAAGCCGGGTGACTCACATACATAAAAACGTTAAAATACTGATCCGAACAGAATATCCGGACACTGTATTAAGTAATTTAAGGTATCAGTAAAATATTACTGGCTAGAATTTGGCGAGATCTGGACTATAATTGGATTGATCTTTCCCAGTACTCTCTTCCCCCTCTCTCTTCTCTAAGTACAAAAAGAAGGGAAAAATAGTAAAGGGAAAAATAGTAAAGGAAAAAAGGAAAGAAAGAAGAAGAGGGAGAGGGAAGGAAAAGGAAGAGGAAAAAGGGGAAGGAAAAAGGAGGAAGAGGGAAGAAAAAAGGGAAAAAAAAAAAGAGAAAAGGAGAAGAGGAAGGGAGAGGGGAAGAAGGAAGAGGAAGAAAGAGGAAGGAGAGAAGGAAAGAGGAAGGGAGAGAGAAAAGAGAAAAAAAGGAGAGGAGGGAAGGCGGGAAGGGAAAGGGGAAAATATGCCCCCTAAAAGAGACAAAGATAAGGAGAGGGAGAAAGAGAAGGGCAAGGCTCCCAATATTTTCTGTTCTCCAAGACCAACTTCTATACCAACAGGTCAACGTAGGCTGTCTCTAGACACAAATGCCAGGGAACAAACTAAGACACCGTTGGGGAGCTCTCCCCGACCCGACGGAAAATAGACCCACCGCAATCTCACAAGAAATCTTAGCATCTCTTATGGATAACTTATATCTCAAAATTAAACGAGACCTGGATCAGACTAAAGAAGATCTACAAAAAGAAGTGGCAGGCCTTGGAGATAAGATTAACGCTCAGGCTGACCACCTCTCCCGAATTCAAGAGGAACACCTTTCACTCCGTAAAGAGAATAAAACAATGGAATCTAAGCTCAGAAGCCTAGAACTGAAGCAAAATGAACTGGAAGACAGATCGCGTCGAAAGAACCTACGTGTGAGAGGTATTCCTGAGGAGGTTCCACAAGCTAACTTAGAAAATTATTTAACTTCTTTTTTTGCATCCTTATCAAGTCTACAATCTTTGGGCTTATATCCATTTGAAAGATTCCACCGTCTTCCTAAACCGAAAATCCTGAGCCAAGATATACCAAGGGATGTAATGTTAAGGTTTAGTAACTATTATGTCAAAGATGCTATGTTCAAGGCATTTAAGAAAAATCCTCCTAAAGATGAAGAATTTAAGAACATCAAATTGCTCCCCGATTTATCCAGATCGACCCATCTTCTAAGGAAAAGTTTCAGAGATCAAACAGCCAAACTTAGAGCAAAAGACATTCAACATTTCTGGGCTCTCCCAAACAAACTGGCTGTAATCTATGAGGGACAAAAACTATTTTTCACTGATAGTAAATCCATTCAAGAGAGACTTGATCAATGGTTCCCCTGACACTCCCTTGCGATATATTATTCAAAATCTCTTTAAAATTCATGAGTTGCTAGATAACCTATAGTGCCACCCTGGGTAGAGAGGGCTATTATGGTTACTATGCCATTTTTGTTTTTTATTTTTATTTTTATTTTATACAGCCCTGATCGATAATCGGGAAGATTTTTGGGGCCTGTTAAAAGAGAAGGAAAAGAAAAGAAAAGGGGGAAGGAAGAGAGGGGAGGGGAGGGAGGGGGGGGAGAGGGGAAGGAGAAAGGAAAACATCTACTTTTTTTTTTTTCTCTTCTTTTTCCACTCTCACACAATTATATGTATACCTATTTCACTCAAATTCACTAACTTTTCTAAATCACAACAACTAACAACTTCCCTTATTGGGATATTTTGCTTCTTCGTACACACGCTTCCACTTACCTTACACGAATATATTCTCTTTACCCTATATAACACAACATTTAATTTTATACACATAATTTCCCTTATTTACCCTTTTTTACATTTTCCCTCTATTCCTACTCCTCACTCATAAGAACACATTTTTTTTTTCACTAAATATATTACACACTTTTCTATTACAACATTTATCTTATACACACAATTTCACCCATTTACTTTCCCCTTTTCCCCCACTCCCACCCCCCGCCCACACGAATAAACTCCTCACTAATAATATATAACCCACTTATACACATACATTTACACCTTGGAAATAACATTAGGAAGGAATCTACTCCTTTTTTTTTTTTTTTTTTTTCCTTTTCTTCTTCTCCCCTCCCCCAGCCTCTGAAGGCCCCGAACCAGAATACTTATTCGAATGTGTAACTGTGTTTCATGTTTTTTTTATGGAAATTACCGATAGGTCTATTACTGCCTATCTCCTATGGGTCCTTACGGAGGTCGGCCTTTACCCCTTGGTGACCAGGGGGTGGGTTCCGGGCCCCGCTCCCGAGGGACTCTTTGGTTGGGATATCTTCTACTCCTTTCCTTGGGCTAGGTCTGTGTGCTTCTCCCGGGACCGGGGGGGACTCCTGTGCGTCCGCGCCCCCCTCCCTATGAGGGGGGGGGACGGGCGCCCGGGACTCCTGCCCCCGGCCCGCGGGTGGGACACCTATTAAGTTCACCTAATTACGTAGTGAGAGTAATTTCGCTCTTGCCTGTTCCCCTCCTGGGGCCTGGGGAGGCCCTCGGTGTCCTTCGTTTTCCCATATATGGGTGAATGGCGGATACTGATGTCTCTTCCCCCGGCCCCCGAGGGGCACTTATCCTATAGCCCCCTTTTGAGATATTCATTCATAATACGAAGCTTATGTCTTTGTTTCATTATGATCACCTTGAAACCAAGGTGGGCTTATTCCTGGTTAGCTATCCTTTTTCTGTTCCAGTCCATCTCCAGAGTTTGTTTACTGTTTGATATCAATGATCTCAAGTAACTATCCCATACTCCTTTTTGTTTTTTCTTTTTTTTTGCTCCTTCGCATTACTTACCCTGGTCCACCAAGTATGTTTGTTCTCTGCGACGATTGCAGAGTAGATTGAAGATTACACTAAACTTCTTTGTTTTTTTTTCTTCATCTTGATATAAATGATGTGTGAATTGTTGAGATATGTGATACTTCGTTTATTTGTAACTGTTTTTTTATGTTTTAGCACCATTATTTTTTCTTTTATGTTGTTTCTTTATTTTTTTCCTCTTCCTATAATTTGTTTTTTTATGTGTTTTTCTCTCTGGGTTTCTCGGGTGTCGGGGCGGTTGCGGGGGTTGGTTAGGGGACCCGCGTTTCAACAAAAAGGGAAAAATTGTAAGGCCCTATGGCAATGAGGCTCCTTTCCCTGAATGTTCAGGGCCTTAATTCCCCACAAAAAAGGTGTAGCCTATATGATTTACTCCAGAGCCATAATGTTGACTTAGCTTTTATACAAGAAACCCACTGGTCCAATTTGACTAAACCATCTTGGAAATACTCAAAATATTTAGTTGTTTCGCAATCCAGCATTCAAGGCGGGAATAAGAAACGAGGTGTCGCCATTCTTATCTCCAGTAAGTTGAAGTTCGAACCTATTTACGAAGAGGGAGATATTAATGGCAGATACACAATACTGATATGTAAAATTAATGATATATGCTACACTCTAATCAATATATATAGCCCGAACCAATCTCCAATACGTTTCCTTCGCAAACTATTCTCCAGAACGGAACAACTCTCTAAGGGTATCCTGATTTTCGGTGGGGACATGAATAGTGTAGTGAATAGTGACTTAGATAAACGTCTACATTCGGGTACCCCGATAAATCCTTCTATAAAATCTACATCACGGGCCTTCCAAACATTCTTGAATAACAATTTCCTGTTTGATATATGGAGAACACACCACCCCACAGAAAGAGATTTCACCTTTTTTTCTAAGGTCCACGGATCCTATTCTAGGATCGACATGATTTTTGCTAAGGGCCGGGATTTAGAACAGTTTCTCTCCTCCACTATCGGACCCATATCTTGGTCGGACCATGCCCCTATCTTCTTTACACTCACAAATAACCCAGAATACCATATAAGAAATAGATGGAGGTTAAATGAATCCCTATTATCGAAAGACTCAGATCTCCAAAAACTGACCTCTCATATTGACTCTTTCCTGAAGATTAACCATAATGGGGAGGTCTCCGACACTACACTCTGGTGTACTCTGAAGTGCTATGTAAGAGGACTACTTATTAAGCAGGGAACCGAAAACAAGATCAAAACTGATAAACCACTTGCAGATCTCTATATCGAACTCGCTAAATCGGAGAGAATAAACAAATTAGCCCCATCCTTAACGCTCTACAAAACCATAATGGACATCCAGACACTAATTAAGAGAAAACTAGAAGAGAAAACTAAATACACTTTGAGCTTGTTAAAACAAAAATGGTACACTCAGGCAAACAGGGTAAATAGCTCCTTAACAAACAAGCTAAAAGGCAGAAGATCTCATGATCGTATAAAAAAGATCAAGGTAGGCCAACAGATTCTATTGTCTCCTAAAGCCATTTCGGATGCTTTCAGAAATTATTACAGTTCCTTATACAATCTCAATGTAAGCAGTAAATCTAGCGAAGAAATATCTTTCTTTCTTCAACAAATTGGACTACCCAAAATTAATCCAGAAAGTCTAAGTATCCTGAATGAACCATTTAAACTAGGTGAAATCCAACTTGCTATAAAGAATCTTAAACATGGTAAGGCGCCCGGACCTGATGGATATTCCGCAAGGTTCTATCAGGCTTTTTCTAACATAATATCCCCCCTTCTATTAAGATCTTTTAGGGAAATATCAAATGGATACCCAATCCCCCCTGAGATGCTCCAGGCCACTATCTCTCCTATACTAAAACCAGGAAAAGATCCAGCCACCCTGTCGAATTACAGGCCAATATCACTAATAAATTTAGATATGAAACTCTTCGCTAAAATTTTGGCTGAGCGTCTGAAGCTCGTGATCCCGGATATTATACATATTGATCAAACAGGGTTTGTTCAAGATAGAGATGCCTCCGATAACATCCGTAAAATTATAAATCTACTATATAATATTAGGGATAATAACATTCCTTCTATCCTTATTGCTTTAGATGCAGAAAAAGCATTCGACAGGGTAGGCTGGACTTTTCTTAGGGAGGTCCTAACGGCATTTGGATTCTTAGGCAGGTTTACTACCAATGTGATGTCACTATATTCTTTTCCCCAAGCAAAGGTAGTAGGCTCGGGGTTAGAATCATCTTGGTTCGACATAAGGAACGGTACGAGACAGGGTTGTCCCCTGGCTCCACTGCTTTACCTTCTATCGATCGAACCATTGGCCGCCCTCATAAGGAAAACTCAGGTTGTCCAAGGTATATCTTCTACTAGTTTAAACACGAAAATTACTCTCTTTGCGGATGATATCTTACTTACCCTTCAAGACCCACTAACGTCTCTCTCGACAGTAATGGAAATAATCCATAATTACAGTGAACTATCTAACTACAAATTAAACCTAACCAAAACCCAAACTCTCTTTGCCAACCTTGACCCAGACATAGCAGGTAAAATCTATAGTTCTTATGGGTGGAATCCCTTATGTGAAAAAATTGACTACTTAGGAATCAAACTAAAATTAAATCCAGACCATTTAGTAGAGGCAAATTTCAAACCTATGTTGGAACTTTTTAAGAATAAACTAGGTAAATGGACAAGTTTTGAAATTTCGTGGTTAGGTCGACTAAACACTGTTAATGCTTATTTGATCCCGAAATTACTCTACTTGTTCAGATCAATTCCACTTAAAGTCCCGAAGAAAATGTTGCTTTCCTTTAAAACTGTTATAATGGACTTTATTTGGAATCATAAAAAACCTCGAATAGCGTATAATGTAATGGTTAGGAGAAATAAAAAAGGCGGTCTTTCTTTTCCTGACATTGAATCTCTTTATGAGAATACGATGATCTCTCATGCCTTAAAATGGAACAACAATGCCTCCCTAAAAACTTACTGGTATCATTTTGAAAAAGAAACCTGCCGTGCTCTTAACCCCTTTCACCTATTCTGGCTGGATAGCTCATCCAATCCAGTCATTAAATCCTCAAATCACATAATACAGAACCTAGCTAGTAATGTTAAAAAATTCAGAAAGCGGCTCCAAATCCCGAGAGGTCTGCTTCCTTCGACCCCATTAACCACTTTACGGTGGTATATAGACAATATTAGCCTAAAGGCATGGAAAAACCAGGGCCTTCTCAAAATATCCCAAATATATCAGTCAGATTCATTGGTCCCTTTCGACCAACTAAAGCTGACTTATAATTTACCCCAAACAGAATATTATACCTACCTGAGGATCAAAAACTGGATTCACACTAAAAACATACTTAACATTCCAAGAATTGAGCAATTTTTTGACACCCAACACAATAAAAAATTACTCGCTAAAGTAACACATCTAGTGGAAGAAGCCCTACCAATTGAGAAGGACCATTCATGGTCAAAATGGGAGATAGATCTTGATTTGGTTTTCACCTTACCAGATTGGCTTAAACCTCAAATTCAGATGAAAAAATCTGCCCATAATCTTACGTTGCAAGAAACATTTTACAAACTTCGTTTTAGATGGTACATGACCCCACATAAGCTGAATAAAATTTCAAGTCTTAATTCTAAAATATGTTGGAAATGTCACAAATATGAGGGAAATATGCTTCACATGTGGTGGTCTTGCCCCTCTCTTGCACCAATCAAAAGGACCATTTCCTCAGTTTGCGAATATTTAATACCTTCTTTCGTTTCACTTAAAGCCCATCTGTTTCTATTTCACATGGACCTCCCCAAGTGTGATAAAGTGACCACTTTTCTGATAATACACATTCTATTAGCCTCCAAGCTCTGTATCGCAAGAAAATGGAAATTTACAGACCCCACAAATTGGCAGGAGATCAAGGTCCAGTTAGACTTCCAAATTGCTATGGAAGAGGGTTTTTTTCGATTTAACAATAAATATGAGCTCTTCAAAAAAATTTCCCTGAAATGGCGTGAAATTCAGGATTCACTATAATCATCTCCAGATTCCATTTCATACCTTTATGCTATCTCCCCTTTAGTATTTGGTCTTATAACCTTCTGCTGGCCTTGATCCTTCATATTCCTTGTATTTACTTGTGTATTTATTTCCTCTCCCTTGTGGGATGTTGAACTCGGGCCCCCCGTTTTTCTTCCCCCCCTCCCTGTCCCCCGCATGGCTGGAACCTCCAGAGAGAAGCATCTAAATTATTTCTTCTAATTTACTTTTTTTTTTTTTTTTTGTGTCATTTGTGTCCTTTTTTTTTTTCTGGTTCGTCTGTTTTTTTTTTTTTGTTTCTGACCGTGATGTACTGTATGTATTGACGAAGTCTTAATGTTTGTTATGTCCACTATAAAGATAAAAATAAAAAAAATAAAAACTTTTGCCTACAGATGAATACATACATACTCCCATACACATACAGTACATGAATATATATTTACATGCATCAGACAGCTTGGCAGATATAGTTTATTATAGCAAGCCATATATAGGAGTCTATTGGGGGAATGCAGCAATTGGAGGGTTCTGTCACAACAGATAATTCTTCAATCACTGTGGTTCTTGGACAGAACTAATGGCCTGCCGTCTCCGTATAGATTATGGGCCCTGGCTTTGAAAAGGGGTTCTGTTTTTGGGGAGGTGGGTACAGGGTGTCCGTTTGCACTTGCATTAACTTGACAATATATATGCTATTGTTACCCCTGGTTGTCCACTGTACACTTTACTCATTTCACCAGATTGTGCCCTTAGTCATCCTGACTCACCCTGGCTTAATTTACCAATTTTGGTTTTATTTTTACTGTTCAGTTGTCAATTCACCACAGTTATGGTGAATACACCACATTTATAAATATACATGTATAAATAGCAAACTGGGATTTTGTTTTGAGATTAAACCAAAAAGAGAGGACTATTTTGACAGGAAATCATAAACCGCTAACCAATAGAAAGGCAAGATTTTTAGAATCAGCCAAACGCCCCTCCAGGTGCAGTGCTCCTTGTGACTCATGACCACCTCGCGGCTAGGGGCCCAACATGAAGTGCAGTGGAATGGGTGTTTGTTGTGACATGGACCCCCCAATGGCGCTGTGTGCCATAGTGGAAGTCTCTGCGTGCCCACTGTAGTACGCGTGCCGTAGGTTTACAATCACTGCCTTAAAGTATCCTTGGTGGCTGGAGTTTCCCTTTAAAAAAATACTCATCACCTTAGCCACACTAGTTTATTAGCATCTGTTAGTAACAAACAGATGATGTCATCCAGCATCATAATGGGAGTAGGGTATATTGCATGTTGACATTCAGACAGGTTGCCACTCCTGGAAGCTCATCACTTGTAGGAAGATCATAAGCAGGTACTGATGCCTTTTCATAAATTTTCTCAGAAGATAATGGGGATCTTATAAGATAATATGGAACCATGCTGAACTTATACATTCATTTTAATTGTTTTTGCACAATTACATCAGGTACAACATTGGATCTATTAACAGTTATTATGAATTGTATTACTCTCCTAAACCAGTGGTGCCTAAGTCTTTTCTGAAATATAGACCAATGAGTCAAAGTAACCGAATTTTGGAGTTTTCCGAAATTTGGGTACTTAATATAGATTTTGGGCATGGGAATCCTATGAATCCACCCTACTAAATAAGGGCCAAAATTATCCCTAACTTGGCCAAACTATCTGAATTTCTGGTATTTCAATGCTCCAGTTAAAAGCTTGCACCGCTAACAGGGCCGCTTTAAGACCCTATTGGGACCTGGGCAATGTTTTTAACAGTGGGCCGCCTCAACCCAATTCAGTCCCATTGTAAAAAAAACTGTATGTAAATGTAAACCTTTTTATATTATATGCAAATACTTTCACACTCAATCACATTCAACTATTTGTATATGTAATATTATTTTGTCATTAATAAGCCACAGCCAATTTGTCCAATTGTTACACCCTTACCCGATCCTCGTCGCACTGCCAATTTAGGTTTTCTATTAATATTCCAGTTTAATTGTGCTCATTATGCCACCCTCCTCCCCCTTGCCCAGTACTCACCTCCTGGCTGCTCCTTGTCCCCGGTCGTCTCCTGCATGGGGGAGGGAAATACAGTCACTGGATATGACTGGTGGCAATGTTGTTGTTTGTTTGTTTTTTAAATGTTTTTTGTTTTTTCTTTCTGCAGCCACATCCAGCGGACTGCAGTGTGAGACAGTCATATGGGCAGCAGGGGGGCATATTGGGCCAGCGGGGGGCCCTTAACCAGTAGGCCCTGGGCAAGTGACCACTTTGCCCATTGGTTAAAGTGGCCCTGACCGCTAATTCCACCTCCAAGAACTTCATATGTTGGCAGCAACGTAACTGCCTGGATGTGTCTGGCACGTTCAATGTCGCAAATGGGTTAAAGGGACTCTGTCACTTAAATATAATGTGTACTGTGAATCTAGAGAATAAAATAATTATTTATACTTTGTGTTTGCAGAGATGCAAGTAAATGCAGAAATAAAGAAAAAATATGTGTTTTGAAAGTGACTGTGGTGTCTCCTGCTTATGACATCACTTGTGACTTGATATGCAAATTATCTAGCTATTAATGGAAAACATATAATTTGCATATGAAGCCACAGGTGATGTCATAAACAGGAGACAACAAATCTTGATGCAACTGATTCACAAATACAAAAAATTCCCCTTTGTCACACAAATTTAATGAGAAGGGAATACTATCAGAAAGATCTTCAATAAACATTGGGGGGTCTTAAGGGGTGACCCAGTTGTAGGAGACATTCTACCCCATCACCCCCCAGTTGATCTTTTCTTGAGCTCCCAATTTCAAATCCATCCTAGCTCCCACTTTACGTAGTAATAAGACAACAACACTGACAGACAGTGAGGTTCTAGGTTTCCGCAAATGTGCAGGCTGTCTTAATTATCCGCAAAATCCTTGCATTTATAATTCCTTTGCCAGTACTGTTACACTTGAAGAATTCCCCATTAAAAGTTTTTTAACATGTTGCTCCAATGGAGTAATTTACCTCCTCATATGCCCATGTGGGCTGCAATACATCAGGAGGACTAAAAGAATATTTAAGAGACACCTATGGGAGCATATCAACAATATTAAAAAGGGGGTTGACCACTAATGGCCTCTCCAAACATTTTCGCATTGCTCATAACAAAAAGCCTGCAGGTCTGAGTTTCTTGGCCATAGAGTGTGTATCCCCTCACTGGCGTGGTGGAGACTATTGTGCACAACCTGGCTATTTAAAATGCAAACAATCCAACCGGGAGGCTTAAATATTGAATTTGAACTTAAGGCCTTTCTTAAATAGATCTTGTGTTCTAAATGACAAATACTAGCTTTGTCTAGGCTTTTCATAGATTGATATGTTTATAAATGTCCGTAGGCAGAGGTGTCACTAGGGTTGGTGTCACCCGGTGCGGTAACTCATGGTGTCACCCCCCTGGATTTCCTCCAATACCATGCCAAAAAGATTCCTTAGTAATGCCAGTTAGATGGCCCATTAAATATGCCATATACAGGAGCCCCACAAATTATGTCACACACAGGAGCCCATTAACTATGCCACACACAGGAGCCCATTAACTATGCCACACACAGGAGCCCCATAACTATGCCACACACAGGAGCCCCATAAATTATGCCACACCAGAGACCCATTATTTATGCCTCACTGTGGAGCCCAATTAATTATGCCACACACAGGCGCTCCTTAATTATGCCACACACAAGCGCCCCTTAATTATGCCACACACAAGCGCCCCATAATTATGCCACACAAAAGAGACCCTTAATTATGCCACACATGGGGCCCAATAAATATGCCATTCATGGGACCGCCATTAATTATGCGACACACAGGAGCCCCAGAGGTGACAATTGTATAATTCTAAAACAATACATATCTATACACACAGACATCTCTCTATAGTTGCATTTATACTTATTTGTATTTTTAAATATTATATTTAACTATTTTCATATGAAATAAAAATGTTATTAAAAAATTGCATTGCTATTTTTTATTCCCTTCTTCTGTACCAACATTGCACTCAAAGGACTGAACACAGCACCATACAGTACCCACAGAACTTGCCATGCACCTATATTGCACCCACAGCACAAAGCTTGCACTCATATTGCACCTACACAATTTGGCATGCCACAGTGTCACTTTGCCCCACAGAACTAGCCAGTTTCACTTTCCTCATAGTACATGTTATTTTACCCCACAGACCATGACACAGCATCACTTTGCCATTTAAAACGAACCAGTTTTCCCATTTATATGCCAGTGTTTGCCCATAAATATGGCACAGCCAATTTGCCCAATAATATGGCAGTATTATTTTGTCATTCATAAACCACAATTTGCTCAATATTATGTCAGTATTATTTTGCGATTAAAAAGCCACACCCAATTTGCCCAATAATATGCCATTCAAAATGCCAGTATTTTGCCATTCAGTATGCCAGTATTTTGAACTCAATATGTCAGTATTTTGCAGTTAAATGTGCCAGTATTTTGTCACTGAATATGCCAGTATTATTTTGCCATTCAATATGCCAGTATTTAACCCCTCAAAATGCCAGGATTTTGACATTCAATATTCCAGAATGTAACCCCTCAATATGGCAGAATTTTGCCATTCAATATCCCAGCATTTAACCCCTCAATATGCCAGAATTTTGCAATTCAATATCATTTAACCCCTCAATATGCCAGAATTTTTCCATTCAATATGCCAGTATTTTGCCACTCAATATGCCAGTATTACTTTGCCACTCTATATGCCAGAATTTAACCCCTCAATATGCCAGAATTTTGCCATTCAATATGCCAGTATTATTTTGCCATTCAGTATGCCAATATTTAACCCCTCAATATGCCAGACTTTTGCCATTCAATATTCCAGCATTTAACCCCTTAATATTCCATAATTTTGCCATTCAATATTCCATAATTTTGCCATTCAATATTCCAGAATTTTGCCATTCAATATGCCAGAATTTTGCAATTCAATATTCCAGCATTTAACCACTCAATATGCCAGTGTTTTTTTGCCATTCAATATGCCAGTATTTAATCCTAAATATGCCAGAATTTTGCCATTCGATATTGCAGCATTTAACCCTTCAATATGCCAGAATTTTGCCATTCAATATTCCAGCATTTAACACCTCAATATGCCATAATTTTTCCATTCAATATGCCAGTATTATTTTGCCACTCAATATGCCAGCATTTAACTCCTCAATATGTCAGTATTTTGCAGTTAAATATGCCAGTATTTTGTCACTGAATATGCCAGTATTATTTTGCCATTCAATATGCCAGTATTTAACCCCTCAAAATGTCAGAATTTTGCCATTCAATATTCCAGAATTTAACCCCTCAATATGACAGAATTTTGCCACTCAATATCCCAGCATTTAACCCCTCAATATGCCAGAATTTTGCCATTCAATATTCCAGCATTTAACTCCTCAATATGCCAGAATTTTGCCATTCAATATGCCAGTATTTTGCCACTCAATATGCCAGTATTATTTTGCCACTCTATATGCCAGAATTTAACCCCTCAATATGCCAGAATTTTGACATTCAATATGCCAGTATTATTTTGCCATTCAGTATGCCAATATTTAACCCCTCAATATGCCAGAATTTTGCCATTCAATATTCCAGCATTTAACCACTTAATATTCCAGAATTTTGCCATTCAATATTCCAGAATTTTGCCATTCAATATGCCAGAATTTTGCAATTCAATATTCCAGAATTTTGCAATTCAATATTCCAGCATTTAACCCCTCAATATGCCAGTGTTTTTTTGCCATTCAATATGCCAGTATTTAACCCTAAATATGCCAGAATTTTGCCATTCAATATTCCAGCATTTAACACCTCAATATGCCATAATTTGTCCATTCAATGTGCCAGTATTATTTTGCCACTCAATATGCCAGCATTTAACTCCTCAATATGCCAGTATTTTGCAGTTAAATATGCCAGTATTTTGTCACTGAATATGCCAGTATTATTTTGCCATTCAATATGCCAGTATTTAACCACTCAAAATGTCAGAATTTTGCCATTCAATATTCCAGAATTTAACCCCTCAATATGGCAGAATTTTGCCACTCAATATCCCAGCATTTAACCCCTCAATATGCCAGAATTTTGCCATTCAATATTCCAGCATTTAACTCCTCAATATGCCCGAATTTTGCCATTCAATATGCCAGTATTTTGCCACTCAATATGCCAGTATTATTTTGCCACTCTATATGCCAGAATTTAACCCCTCAATATGCCAGAATTTTGACATTCAATATGCCAGTATTATTTTGCCATTCAGTATGCCAATATTTAACCCCTCAATATGCCAGTGTTTTTTTGCCATTCAATATGCCAATATTTAATCCTAAATATGCCAGAATTTTGCCTTTCAATATTCAGCATTTAACCCTTCAATATTCCAGAAATTTTGCCATTCAATATTCCAGCATTTAACACCTCAATATGCCATACTTTTTCCATTCAATATGCCAGTATTATTTTGCCACTCAATATGCCAGCATTTAACTCCTCAATATGACAGCATTTAACCCCTCAATATGCCAGTATTTAACCCCTAAATATGCCAGAATATTGCCATTCAATGTTGCAGCATTTAACCCCTCAATATGCCAGTATTATTTTGCCATTCAATATGCCAGTATTTAACCACTCAAAATGTCAGAATTTTGCCATTCAATATTCCAGAATTTAACCCCTCAATATGGCAGAATTTTGCCACTCAATATCCCAGCATTTAACCCCTCAATATGCCAGAATTTTGCCATTCAATATTCCAGCATTTAACTCCTCAATATGCCCGAATTTTGCCATTCAATATGCCAGTATTTTGCCACTCAATATGCCAGTATTATTTTGCCACTCTATATGCCAGAATTTAACCCCTCAATATGCCAGAATTTTGACATTCAATATGCCAGTATTATTTTGCCATTCAGTATGCCAATATTTAACCCCTCAATATGCCAGAATTTTGCCATTCAATATTCCAGCATTTAACCCCTTAATATGCCAGAATTTTGCCATTCAATATTCCAGAATTTTGCCATTCAATATGCCAGCATTTTGCCATTCAATATGCCAGCATTTAACCCCTCAATATGCCAGTGTTTTTTTGCCATTCAATATGCCAATATTTAATCCTAAATATGCCAGAATTTTGCCTTTCAATATTCAGCATTTAACCCTTCAATATTCCAGAAATTTTGCCATTCAATATTCCAGCATTTAACACCTCAATATGCCATACTTTTTCCATTCAATATGCCAGTATTATTTTGCCACTCAATATGCCAGCATTTAACTCCTCAATATGACAGCATTTAACCCCTCAATATGCCAGTATTTAACCCCTAAATATGCCAGAATATTGCCATTCAATGTTGCAGCATTTAACCCCTCAATATGCCAGTATTATTTTGCCATTCAATATGCCAGTATTTAACCCCTAAATATGCAAGAATTTTGCCATTCAATATTGCAGCATTTAACCCCTCAATATGCCAGAATTTTGCCATTCAATATGCCAGTAGTATTTTGTCAATCCATATGCCAGTATTTAAACCCTCCATATGCTAGTATTTAACCCCTCAATATGCCAGCATTTAGCCACTCAGTATGCCATTATTTTGCCATTCAGTATGCCAGTATTTGCTCGTTTTATACCACCCCCCTTCCCCAGTACTTACCTTACTCGTTGCTCTGTCTCCAGGACTTCTCCTCTGTGCAGTCTTCCCTCCTACAGGAAAGCACAGCCTCACAGAGCACTGGTGAGACCTCACTTGGAGTATTGTACGCAGTACTGGAGACCGTATCTCCAGAAGGATATTGATACTTTGGAGAGAGTTCAGAGAAGGGCTACTAAACTGGTTCATGGGTTGAAGGATAAAACTTACCAGGAAAGGTTAAAGCATCTTAACATGTATAGCTTGGAGGAAAGACGTAACAGGGGGGATATGATAGAAACATTTAAATACATAAACGGAATCAACACAGTAAAGGAAGAGAGTATATTTAAACGAAGAAGAACTACCACAACTAGAGGACATAATCTTAAATTAGAGGGGCAACGATTTAAAAGTAATATCAGGAAGTATTACTTTACTGAGAGGGTAGTGGATGTATGGAATAGCCTGCCAGCAGAAGTGGTAGAGGTAAACACAGTCAAGGATTTTAAGCATGCGTGGGATAGACACAAGGCTATCCTAGCTATAAGACCAGGAACGGGGGACTAACAGCCACTGGGTTTGATGTTACGTCACATCCGTTCGCATTGAATTATTTATTTATTTTATTTTATTTAGGTGTTTTTTTTCGGCAGCCGAATCCAGCGAATGCGGCTGCCAGAAAGAAAAAAAAAGTTCAGCACCCACTGGTGGTGTCACCCGGTGTGGTCCGCACCCCCCACACCCCTCTCGGGATGCCACTGTCTGTAGGATATTTTTAAATATTTTTTTATTCTTACCAATGCTTAATTATATTAGCTTTCTTGTATCATATTATTACTCTATTTGTGGAATATGGATCCGTTTTTTAAAACAGAAGTTTAAAAAAAAAAAAACTTTACAGTTTTTTTTTTTTTTTTTTATATTTGTTAGTGATAGTCCCTGATATACCATTCACTCTGTTTTTAGCTCATTTTGGTATTGGAGATTAGTAATGTTCTTCTACAACTGACTTCTTATTTTATAATGTTTTCTACATGTCTTGTATTTATGATCATTATAATCCCACAATTTGTATACTACAATTCCTTGCAATCTGTATTTAATTGCTGCACTGTTTATGTATAAAGGCATTTGGTTACTAATTAGAGGGATATAATATAAGAAAAGATTGAGACCTCATGCCAAGATGTTATATTTGATATTTGTGTAGTTGTCATGTTTTTAACTTTGTCTTGCTACTGCTGTTTCATATGCTGAGTGTATGAGCCCAGCTGAACTGTATTTGAATTGAATAATCCTGCTACAATTAAGGGCTCTATATAACTCCTCACTAGTCCCAGTCTGTTAACCCCTGATGAAGTAGGTGTACCAACTAAACGGGTAGGGCGTGGCTAATCGGCAAACCTAGCTTTTACTTGTTTGGTTGGTATAATTGGACAAGGAGTGTTCCGGAGCACTCCCCTCATCTGGTTGCTGACCAGTTTTCTTCGGTCCTAGACTTCAACCTGTTTGTAAGTGTCCATCTTTTTATTCAAATAAAATTGTCTAAACGTTATTGCGCTATTGTTTTTTTTTTCTCCCCAACAGGAGGAGGTTGCGTCACCTGCGGTATTGTGAGACGCAGCCTTTAACCCTTTTGCTGGACTCATAGATGAACTTTGGTTATTTTTTCATTGTTGCAGCAGCCTCAATTTATTCTATACCACCAACAGATTTGGGACTTTTGATAGTAGTTGCATAATTTTTAACTGCTTCTGTAGAAGCAATTAAGCTTCACTTATCACTAGGAGCATAATCACTGTGTTTGTTTTATAGAATACTCCATTGATATATCTATATTTTTATGTTTTGTATTGCACTTCTTATACATTTTTTTAGTCATTTATAATATCCACATTCCTATTTTTTCCTATTTTTATTTTATTTTTCACACATAATACTGTAAGAACTATTATCAACCCTGGTTTTTAAGGCCTACACAGTGACAGAGTGCCTCCTTTTCTCACAATTTTTTGTGTGCTTTTCCCTTCTTATTAGCTTATTAGGTGGTAGGACGCCACTTTTTGGAGAGCCAGCCATCACTATTCCTAGCAGCTTGTTTCTTCTTTTTGTTAAGCAGGTGAGTGTATCTCACTGCTAATTCTGTTCACTGAGGAGACAACAAAGGTACATTTATAACACATTTTTCTCCTGATATCAAAGGTATAGATCAACTTTTTTTTACTCTACATTAACAGCCTTAAGAGTGTTGCCTATTAATATGCAAAGAGAGGCATTTTAGTGGACATACTGGCAGTGGCATATTAATGGGCATATTGGCTGTGGCATTTTAATGGGCATACTGGCTGTGGAATAATAATGGGCAAAGAGTGGCATGTTAAAGAGCATACTGCATGTGGCATATTAATGGGAATTATGGCTGTGGCATATTATTGGGCTTAGCGTGGCATATAAATGGGCAAAGAGTGGCATATTAAAGAGCATACTGGATGTGGCATTTTAATGGGAATTCTTGCTGTGGCATATTATTGGGCTTGGTGTGGCATATTAATGGGCAAAGAGTGGCATATTAAAGAGCATACTGGATGTGGCATATTAATGGGAATTCTGCTGTGGCATATTATTGGGCTTAGTGTGGCATAATAAAGGTCAAAGGATGGGATATTATTATGCATACTGGTTGTGGTATATTAATGGGCATACTGGCTGTGGCATGTTAATGGGCAAACTGGTTGTGGCATATTAATGGGCATACTGGTTGTGGCATATTAATGGGCATACTGGTTGTGGCATATTAATGGGCATACTGCCTGTGGCATGGTAATGGGCATACTGGTTGTGGCATATTAATGGGCATACTGCCTATGGCATGGTAATGGGCAAAGAGTGGCATATTAATGGGCATACTGGATGTGACATATTATTGGCCATATTGGCTGTGGCATATTAATCAGCATACCGGCTGTGGCATATTCATGGGTAAACTGTGGCATACAAATGTACAAACAGGCTGTGGCATATTATTGGAAAAACTGTAGCATATTAATGGAAAAACTGTCTGGCATATTAACCAATTCGCGACAAAGGACGTGTCAGGTATTTCCAGCCAGCAACTCTGTGGCCGACAAAGCACATGCCTGGCACGTCCTGCGGTAGAAAGCACTCTGGCGGTGCTGCTCTATTGCCTCATTGGTCTATTGGTCTTATAAAACTTGAGGGTCTTTTGCTCTGAATTTGATATGAATGTCGATAATAATGGTATAAGAATAAAAACCTATGTAAGTATCCCGACGTGTTTAGTCACGGAAGGATACAAAGTTCCATAATTTGTAACATGTAAAATGAGAATACTTCTACCTTTAGCCTCTGTAGTCATTGTTCTGTAAAAATATGCATTAGGGTATACACTCATGTAAATATTGTATATATATGTTTTTATTGTTGACTAGATGTCAGTGTTTATGTAGATACATTTTATTTTGCACATGCTTTGTCGGTAGCTTTTTCGGAAGCTCTGACACTCCAAATCGCGCCTGAAGGGGTTAATTGAATATCCATCCTTTGCTCAATTGAACTGAAGGCGTCCTTTAAACTTCATTATAAAAGGAGGTAATACCCTCATCCCAATTAAGCCACCTGTGGCGAAATGCATAGTGCTATTTTGTGAGCTGCATTCATGGAATTCTTTTAACGTGAGAAGTTATACTTACGGATATCTCTCGACTTCACTTTACTATACACTGGGGATTTGTTTGTAAAATCCACTTCAATCAGTTACCGAGTGGAGCTGTGATAATCGACAAGACCACCATTTCGGCTGAACAATCCCTGCCTGCAACAAAGTTTAACCCCTTGGCGACACAGGACGGACTAGGTCCGTCCTGTGTGCCGAGGCGTTAGTGACACAGGACGGACCTAGTCCGTCCTGTGTCAAAACGAGCACTGAAAACGGAGTTTTTCCGCTTTCAGTGCTCAAGCGGCATTGTAACGATGCTTCCGTGTGGAAGCATCGTACAATGCTAAAAAAAATGCCCGTCGGCATTTCGATCGCTCCGGAGAGCGATTGAAATGCCGGTTTTAAAGGCACAGAGCCTTTAAAACGCGGGCATTTCAGAAATGAGCATAGGAAGCGAATCTTTCGCTTCCTATGCTCGGAAAGTGTTTCTGATTGCCTCGCAAGTCGAGGCAATCAGAAACACAAAAAAAAAAAAGCACGATCTTGGTCACTGAGTGACCAAGATTGCGCTGCCCTTCTAAGGGCAAGAGCACAGGAGGCAGGAAGTACCTGCTTCCTGTGCACTCTGGCTGTCACACGATTGCCTCTTCACAGAGGCAATCAGTGACTGCCAGGCACACTGACAGGCAGTGGGGATGCTCTCCTGAACATCCCCACTGACTGGTCAGATCAATATTAACTCTATATTGATCTGACCAGTTATGATCTGCCTCCCTCTCCTCACATTTTTTTTAGTGAGGGAGAGAGACAGATCAAAGTAAGTAAAAGTAAAAAAAAACAATAAACACACAACACACAAATAATAAAACAATAAAAAAAAAATTATTAAAGCAATTCCCTGCGTTTAACCCCTTCCCTGCCACTGATCTTGCATAAGCAGTGATCGTGCACATCAGCGCATTTATTTTTGCTGTTTGTGCATTTTTTAGGGGTTAATTTTTTTTGTACTGTAATTTATTACAGTACTAAAAAGGCTCTTCTAAGAGTTATTAACCCCTTATTTGCCGTCGATCACTGCTTACGCAATGATATTGACGCCAAAGCAATTTTTATCTGTCTGCATATTTTTATTTTATTTATTTTTTTTACACATACCCGCTAGGGGATTACATGTAAAGTAAAAATATTTTAGATTTTTTTTTTTTAAGCTGTCTGAGCGCATAGCGATCAGTAACAGCGAATTAGTGGCAAAGGCGGTTTGGTGATTTCTCAATTAAGCTCACCATTCGCCCTGGTCAGATCAAAATTAATCGGATCAATATTCACAAATATTGATCTGCCTCCCTCTCCTCACTTACATTTTTGTGACGGAAAGAGACAGATCAGTATTAGTGATATAAAATAACATTTTATAAAATTGGCAGGTTTTATGAAAGTCTTTCACTGTGTATTAACCCCTTCCCTGCCATTCATCACTGTGTAAGCAGTAATCTTGCACAGCAACAGTATGTTTTGCTGTCTGCACTGTTTTATGGATTAATTTCTTTGTACTGTAATGTATTACAGTACTAGATAGGCTCTTCTAAGAGCTATTAACCCCTTCTTTGCTCGAGATCACTGCTTACGCACTGATTCTGAGGCCGCGGACTCAGGGTTCGATTTTGACCCTATTCAGCTTTCTGATACATCATCTAGCAATGTATCGGTGGCTGCTGAGCCCTTGCCACAAGTAGTGATGGGGGTCTACCGATAAAAAAATATATGGTTTGGTGGGGGTAAATTACATTGGCTGGCTTCAAAGATATATCCCATAAAGGACACGGACGCAGGTTGACTACATGTCAAAATTCCAAGTTGGAATTTTGAGATGCGCATCTCACAAATGTTGCCTTCTAGCCAAAAACAAACCAACAAACCTATGCATGGGTGCTATCCCTGTACTCGGGAGATGTTGCTGAACACATATTGGGTTGTTGTTTGGCAGTGACATATACCAGAATCTGTGAATTCATGCCTGAAGTACAATGCATGTGGAAAAAAAACTCCCAAAAAAGTACTACCACAAACCTTTACAAAGGCTGGTGGTAGAATTAGTACCTATACAGTATTAAAATACCACCATTTGAAATACCTTAGGATGTCTATTTTCCAAAAATATATGGTTTGATGGGGTAAAATTCATTGGACGGCTTCAAAAATGTTCCAAATGGAACATGGGCGCAGGCTGACTACATGTCAAGATTCCAGGTTGGAATTGCGCACCCCCTAAATGTGGAATTTTAGACCCAATACAAACCAACAAACCTATGCATGGGGGGTATCCCTGTACTCAGGAGATGTTGCTGAACACATATTGAGGTGTTGGTTGGCAGTGGCAAATACCAGAATCTGAAAATTCCTGCCTGAACTACAATGTGTGTGGGGGGAAAAATGACATCCCAACCCTTTGACATAGGTTGGTGGTAGAATTAGCACTTGGAAAGTGTTAAAATACCACAATTTTAAATACCCTAGGATGTCTAGTTTTCCAAAATATATGGTTTTATGGGGTAAAATACTTTGACAGGCTTCAAAAGTGTCCCAAATGGAACATGGGCGCAGGCTGACTACATGTCAAAATTCCAAGTTGGAAATGCAACCCCCCTAAACGTGGCCTTTTAGCCCCCAAATAATCTAACTAACCTACACATGGGTGGTATCCCTGTACTCAGGAGATGTTGCTGAACACATATTAAGGTGTTGTTTGGCACTGACACATAATAGGATCTGTGAATTCATGCCCGATGTACAATGAATGTGAAAAACAAATTACTATCCATAACATTGACATAGGCTGGTAGTATAATTAGTGCATGGAAAGTGTTAAAATACTACCATTTGAAATACCCTAGGGTGTCTAGTTTTCAAAAATATATGGTTTTGTGGGGGTAGAATACACTTTTTGGCTTCAAAAATGTCCCAAATGGGACATGGGCGCAGGTTTTCTGCACGTCAGAATTCCAAGTTGGAAAACCAAAAAGCGCTCCTCTCAAATGTGGCCTTTTAACCCCCAAATAACCTAACCAACCTATTCATGGGGGGTATCCCTGTACTCAGGAGATGTTGCTGAACACATATTGAGGTGTTGTTTGGCACTGACATATAACAGGATCTGTGAATTCATGCCCAAAGTACAATGTATGTGAAAAAAAATTACTACCCAAAACATTGACATAGGCTGGTAGTATAATTAGTGCATGGAAAGTGTTAAAATACTACCATTTGAAATACCCTAGGGTGTCTAGTTTAAAAAAATATATGGTTTTGTGGGGTAGAATACACTTTCTGGCTTCAAAAATGTCCCAAATGGGACATGGGCACAAGTTTTCTGCATGTCAGAATTACAAGTTGGAAAACCAAAATGCGCACCCCCTAAATGTGGCCTTTTAGCCCCAAAACAAACCAACAAACCTATGCATGGGTGGTATCCCTGTACTCAGGAGATGTTGCTGAACACATATTGAGGTGTTATTTGGAAATACCCCTTCACATTTTAAGGTAATGTTTACCTAAATTGCAATATATGTGAAAAATTAAAAAAAAAGATTTTTTGCTGCAAACTTTGGCATAGATTGGTGGTAAAATGGCTACATGAAATGTGTCAAAATACCCCAAGTTAAATGCCCTGAGTTGTCTAGTTTTCAAAAATATGTACATGTTGGGGGTCATTCATGGATTTAGTACAGAAATCAGTGTTACAATGTCACTATCGCTAATTTTGAAAGAAAGGATTTTAAAATAGCTTTGCACCACTTATAGTTCTGGCCCTGTAACATGAATAAAAAAGCACAAAAACATAAAAACATGGGCTATTTCTGAACTCAGGACATATATTAGAAACTTTTTAGGAGTGTTTTTTTGTTGTCTCTTGTACATGAGTATACGATTTTTCAAATAAAAGTCATAAAAAAATTATTTTTTCAATTTTTTTTGCCATATTTTATTATTTTTTTTACATCAAATTATATGCTATTATCAAAATAATGGTATCAAAAGAAAGCCCTTCTTATAACGATAAAAATGATATATAGTTTGTGCGGGTACACTAAATGAGACAGAAATAAATTACAGCAAAACACAAACACCTCAGAAATGTTAAAACAGCCCATGTCACCAAGCGTCGGACAAGCCAAAAAAGTCATGTCACTAAGGGGTTAAAGTCCAGGAACTGTTTAATTGCCGTTGTTTCTTTTGAATAGGGCATTTGACGCCCAAAGCATCCATGTGGGGACCTAATGGGTCCTTTCCTTAGGTCCCACCGTCATTCCCCGTAATCCCTTCTCACGAAGATTGCTTTTACTATATTATTTATATTTTATGTTGTTTTCGTTTGTAAGTCTTGTTTGTCCAAGTCTGTTTTGTAGCTATTATCTGTATTTTCTACACCTGTATGCAGATATTTTTTAGCTACATTTGCCATATGTTTTTGATATTGATACCGGTATTTTATCATTTTTTTAACTTGTTGAATTAAATATTTACATTCATTTGTGATATATTGAAGCCCACTGTGCTCTTTTCACATTATCTATTTAACAATATAATTGCTTATCGCTGCACATATGTTTTTTGGGTCTTTTTCGGGTGTTTGATATTACTGATAATACAGGACACCTTTCTTGTGATTTCTTTCCCCTGCATATCCATACATCTCTGAGACCTGAACCCAAAAGAAGAAGACTCCTCAAGAAATATGTTTGTATTTTGCATATTATATTTTTCACAAATTGTTCACTTTTAGCGCTCCTGTTGCTAGATTGCCCCTAGAGGCAGTCAGCAACATTGCAATAAAAAAAAGACTTCATTAACTAAAATCTAGGGTTAGAATAATGGTTAGGGTTACAATTAAATTAGTGTTAGCATAAGGGATAGGGTTACAATTAAATTAAAATTAGAATAAATTAAGGGTTAACATAAGGTCACTGTAGGAAAAAAACCCACGTTTTTTGCCCTATAACTCACAAAAAACTGCAGAAATACAAGGAAACAAGCATATTTCTAAATTCAGGACACACAAACTATTTAAATAGGGTATTTTTTTAGTGATTGTATTTGAGTAAATTATTTTTTAGGTCAAAGTTAGAAGGTTTTTTTTATTTTATCAATGGAATCTAATGAAAGCCCTTCTTATGGCAATATATAATTTGTGTGGGTACAGCATGTGAGAAAGAAGAAAATTACAGTTAAACACAAACAGCCCAGAAATGTAAAAAAACAGCCCTTGTCACGAAGGGAAAGACAAGGTCAAAAGTTCATGTCACTAAGGGATTAATTGGGTAAGCTTTGGATGAGTAATGTGGGTGATGGGTCATGTCCTGGGGAGCAGTGGCAAGTCCTGGATGTGCAATGTGGGGTGATGGGGCATGTTATGGGGTGCATTTAAATCATTGGGACAAGGGGGGCCCCCTGAAATTTCTGAATACAGTTCTGTATTTGTACTTCTGCCGGCAGTTTGTAGGGTGTATATACACACAGTGCAGGCCGGCAGTATGTAGGGTGTGTATATACACACAGTGCAGGCCGGCAGTATGTAGGGTGTGTATATACACACAGTGCAGCCCCGGCAGTATGTAGTGTGTATATACACAAAAAGCAGCCGGGCAGTATGTTGGATGTATATCCACGCAGCGCAAGCTGGCAGTATGTACACACAATGCATCATGGCAATGCGTAGTATGTATATTCACACAGTGCTGCCTGGCAGTATGTATGATGTGTATATACACACAGTGCAGCATGGCAGTATGTAAGATGTGTATATATACATAGTGCAGGCTGGCAGTATTTAGGATGTATAGACACTGTCATGGGTGTCCACAGCATTTTTTGTGGGGGGTGGGTATAAAAGAAGGAATGGAAATCAGCAATTTATTGAAGAAAATTGGTGAGACAAATTCATGGAATCAATAACAGTCAAATTGATATCGTGAGGAGGCAGAACTCAACTTCTAACAACTCAAAGCGATATTAGCACAAAATATCCCCCCCAGTACGTCTAATACCACCTACCTCCTCCCCATTGTTTACCTTTGTTGGCCCAGGAGAGGGGTTTCCTGGTGAGAGGCAAATTTTACTAAAGTTTCCTATTTATAGGACAATTATATAACCATGGTAGTAGTAGCTAACAGACCAGTATATACCTGAGCATCATAGGAAGTTTACAATAGATGGGGTGGTAATTATTAGCCACTATTACCCCAGCCTACAATTGCTATGGTTATCAGCCAGTAATTGACACTTGGTAGTTATGCAGCAGTAGTATGCACCTTTGGCATTACAGGTGCTGTTATTACATGTATCATGATGTTCAGTCAACCAAATGTATGGCTGAGAATCATGAGATGTGCATTCCACAACAGCTGCGGTACCAATCCATAATCATATGATACCTAACCTTTGGCACTCTAGTTGTTGCGTACTCTCCTTCCCATGATGCATAACACACTGGCAGAAAGTCATGGGAAATGTAGTCTCAACAGCTGGAGTATTAACTCTATTTTTATTTTAGAATCCAGCCCTCTGGTTGGTTTGGCATGAAAAGGGTTACAATATAATTATATTACCAGTTATCAGCTCCTGCACATGACAGGAGTAGCTTCGATCATTTGGGCATGTATTCGCCTAGAAATAACTGATAACTTAAAACCAGACTGTAAGGTAGAAAATTGGCCACAACACTTTATTTAAAATAGTCATTGCATTACATTTTATAACATTCCACAACATATACCAGTATTACACAATGACTAACATAACATTTCACATAACATCAGAAAACCAACCAAATATGCACGAGTATCCAAGTGGCTGCTGAATGACTTCCGTGTTCTGGGCATATACCAATTCCCCCTCATATCCTAAGGTTTGAGGTACCACTTTCCCCTCAAACCTCCCACCAGAGTCTTGATTGACTCGTCCCATTCTGTTTCTCCATTAACCCTCCTGGATACTTGGCAAGCTTCCGCCAACACTGTGACATAAATTACATACAACCGAAGAACCATTAAAAAGGGAGGGTGGATGGGACAAAAGGTAGGGAATCTTCTCCTAAAATGGCTGCCTAACTTTCTGACTTTTATTCCCAAAACTCCTCCCACTAACTCCACTGATAGGCTGGACATGTCCCCTCAGCACTCATGTCATGGACGCCCCTCCCCGACCTTGTCTGGGGGCTATATGCATAGGAAACATGAATATAGTGGAATAAAGAGGAGGGAATAAAAAGAAACCAGCCAATCCCAACGTAAAGGAAGTCAGAGTGACTGGGGGAGAGACCAATAGGATGAAAGGAGGGATTTCAGGGAAGCTGGCCAAAAGGATGAAATACAGACAGTTAATGGCCAATGGGGTGAATTAAATCAATGGTAGTAGGAAGAAGCTAAGGGAACTTGGGCAATACCATGATGAAAGGGGTTTAGTGATGAGCGAATAATAATTTAAACCAATATAATATCATCCAACCTGGCAAGTAAGAATATAAAAAAGGATTCAGAAACTATAGGGCACAAGTAGCAGATTCATTGGACATTGGAAAGTTATTTTTGCTCCAATTCCCTGTCTGGCGGGTGTTTTTTATGATCTATACATTTAGTTAACCTAACGTAAACAGCCTACTGCTTCTCTCTTTCTTGCCGCAGGTCCAATTTCCAGGGGGGGGGGGGGGGCTAGTGCCTGTGGACGCCCTCACACAAGCACACAAGTATGGTCTGTTATCGAATGATCATATTGGCAGTCAGGGCCGGCTTTAAGTGTTCTGGCGCCCTGTGCGGGCCTCCCCCATTCCTCTGTTCTCTCTCTCCCCCCTTCCTGTTTTCTTCTCCCCCCTTCCTCTGTTTTCTCCTCCCCCTTCCTCTGTTCTCTCCCCCCCCCCCCCCCCTCTGTTCTCCCTCCCCTCCTTACTTATGGTGAGGGGACAGAGCTCACCAGGAGAGAGGTATCTGCTTCACTGGGAGCCGCTTGCATCATGAGTAAGTGCTGCTCGCACTCACCACGCACAGTGATAAGGCAGGGTAAGCTCCGCCCCCTCCCCGGATCCAGCAGTGCTGCCGAGCAGAGGGCTGATGAGGGGAGATATTCTGATCTCCCCATCCAGTGCCTCTACCAGCAAACTTTTTTTTTTGTGGCGCCCCCTGGGGTGTTGCGCCTTGTGCGCTCGCACAGATCGTACACCCCTAAGGCCGGCCCTGTTGGCGGTCACTGGCACAGAATATTTGATCTAAATGGCTTCTAAAACCTTTTTGGTGCATTTTTAGGTTACTATTGATATAATCACTAAAGTTCTTAAACAATGGCAATTTGTGGTTTCTGGCCATCTTAGCAAATCCATATTTAAAAACACTTAATATAATATATTTATAACACAAACGTATCCAGTCAGTTCCACCCGAAGTGTTCACATTGGAGTTTGTTTGATATACAGTATTTGTTAAAATGCTTAGAGTGTTTTTGAGTCCAAGTGGCTTTCTTCAAATATTTTTTTTAAGTCAGAGGCTGTAGGTCTTTTTTTAGGATCCTCTGACAAAATTCTTCTGATCACAGTTTCCTGGGGTAAAAACAAATGAAGCAACAATTTGAATTGTGAAAAGTAAAATATGTTGCTACTGAAGCTACGGTTGCCTGGTGTCTATTTCTGACCTGGACATTTAATCATTAAGTTAGGTAATAACATCTACTATCAGTTGCAGATTTGATTAAGTCCAAGAAGCTCAGCAAAAATGATAGATTATTGTTATTAACCCAGCTGTCTCCTCCACTTAAATTATAAAACCACAGCTAAAAACTGAAAAAACATGTGAAATCAAACAAGAGCTATAAAAATGGTCAGTAAAAGGCTTTTATGCTCATTCTACTTTATTCTCCCACACCTTCTTCTCCATATAACCCTTCGATTTCTCCACTTTTTTCCATAGTCCACAATAATATGTATTTTAGCCCACCTAGTCTCCTTATTAGACCTTGCCACTCACAAAAACCAATAACGCAATATTTGCCCATATACTGTCTCTCTTAAAGGACAACTGTACAACATAGAAATGCTTTAATGAAAGAATACAAATAATGTACTTTATTGAGCCCTCTTTGCTTCATTTAGCTCTAACAGGGGGCAGACATATTGTTTAGAATCTTAGGGCAGATCTTCATTCATCTGCATGAAGGTTAATGCAGATCTATATACACCATCTACACTTGGTGTAATCTTTAAATTCAACATAAGTTATTTGTTGCCTACAGTTGTCCTTTAATCCATAGGAATCCATGGGCTTACATGGTTCACCCTCCTCTTTCACACTCTCTTATACCAACTTGCACATGCATCAGAGTTGCCACTGGGGCGGGGGCTTGCATATTTAGCCCAGAGTCTCTGCAGTTGTCAATCTTCTACTTAATTGTTGTTAAAGTAAATTAGATCATGCCTGAAATACTTAGTTGTACAAAATAGGAACAACGTTTGATTAATAATATGTATATTTTGGACGGCATATATGTCAGATTTATATTGGTATAAAATGTCAGATAATAAGATTTTAACACTCATATACCTCATAAGGGTTCTGCCTTACAAACATGTCTGGCAAATGTGCGTGACGTATTTTGGTCCATTCCTAAAAAGTAAACAAAATAAAAAAATCTATAAAAATTACTATATGTATAAACATTGTTATTATCAACGTACATTTATCAAATGGTAACAAAATAATCCTAGAAATCAGATTTTTCAAGCATTGCTTGTGTATATATTAATAATGCAAATGAAAGACTCAGAAAACACTTTTTTCCACTGTTTTGTTCCTGGTATACTAAACAACTATTCTTATCAACCACACTTTCTGGATTGAAAATGTTTTCTTGCTATTAATCTAAATTGTCCTTACAACCCCTTTCTCCTTTTCAATCTATGAATAAATATGCTGAACCATTTTTGAGGGACATATATAACATTTACATGTTACTCCTGCAATGTATAATCCATATATGTTCATAATATAAGGTGAGCGCCAGTTCCGTTCAGTTAAATCACGCTGTCCATGTTCAAGCACGGCGAGTTTTAGTTAAATATAATCGGTTACAATTTTCCTGTCAGACTAAAGCTTCTTAAAGTGACAGGGTCCATGATCAGCTGCTGTTCAGAGGATGTTCTACGCGGCCCTAGGGTTGTTTGGGCCATGTATTGTAGGAAGGCATCATGCGTGGAAGGTTTAATGTAAAAAAATATATTATACTACTAAGATATCTTTGGTTGCTCTGCACTGTATCAACCAGTCCTTTCACAACAAATGGTCAGTGTGATCAAAAGAATGAAATCAATATGTCTTACGCGAGCTCGCTCAGATTCATTCATCAGGTAGAGCAGTTCAAATAGTATTAGTCCCAATGGGAAGATGTCAACTTCATTTTCATACGTGTCATTTTTCTGGTGGAAATAAATGAATAAATTATGTTAACAATAATATTTTGTGTAGGACTCGCAATAAACATATTGGTTTGGCTATTTTACATTTCATACAGTGTGTGGTGTCATGTGCAAATCTATTTCCCATCCAATACTTTGAGAAATGTATAATTTACATATCAAGCGACAAGATGATGTCATAAAAAGGAGTCACCACAAACACATTTAAAATATTTTTTTTTCTTAATTTCTGCATTTGCTGGCAATTCTGCTGACACGATATAAAGATGATTTTTCATAATTTATTATTCTTTACTTTCACTGTATGAACTAGGTTACGGTGATGGTTTCCTTCAAGGTTTCTACTAACGAGGAATTTTGCAAAAAAAAAATCACATCAGTCTGAAAGTAGTTGTAGTGATCCATTGTTTTCCTGTAACCATATAACAAATATCCAGTTTTAAACAGATTGTAAGATCATATATGAGCTGAATTACACTTTTAAGTGAGTCAGTTGAGCAAAAAATAAGTATGAACAGTACGGGTTGAACATCTAGGCAATTGCAAAAAGCAGCTTAAAACATAAAAAAAATCCTTATTAATTGTTACTTAGATTATTAAAGTGATTTGACTATGACATACAATGATTATAGTGATCTGGTGGGAAACTCCACACACACACACACACACACTATTTCTAAATTTTACTTGAAAAATCTTTTACAATTCTTGAAACACTAAAAAAAAAACCCACCATGCCATATCGATTCTAATATTTGTCCATGTTTTTAACTTTTTTTGCAAGTTATAGGGCAATAAGTAAAAGTAGTGTTTTGCTTTTTATTACCAGTTTTCATTATTTTTTGTGACATTCTAGCACTAAGCCTAACTTAGCCCAACATCAATTTTTTTTTTTACATTTTTTTGGAGGAAGCGTAATGGATGCACATGGATTCTCCAATGCTGTCACAGAAAATGTGCATTAGCGCACAGTACTCATAATACAGGACTTGCAATGAATCCTTTAGGCTGCATTTCAGGATTTACTTTGCATGTCCTGTTAAACGGGGGAGGGGTGCTGATCAGTGCCAGAGAGACTGCCGCTGATACGTGACACTGCGAAGATCAATGGAGCATGTGCAATGACAATCTATATGCAGGAAGGGGTTAGTATCAATCCAATTTACCTCTGTAGACAGGACAAATAACCATAGTTCAAATAAGAACATTATGGGTTAGGCTTCATAGCAATTGCAAAAATATCAGAAACAAACTCTCCTTTTGAAAAAAAAAGCAATCAGGAGCTAAGTGATTTTAAGGAGCAGATAGAATATTCTCATGTCTTTCATCATAGTTCATGTGGACATAATGCTCCCTTCAAGTTGGATTTTACTCACATACAACAGAGGTGGAAAATCAGTTTGCAGTGTTGGAGCAGAATTACTTGTTGCATAAAGCACAGATTTCTGCAGGAGTTATCATAAAAAAACACCCAAAAAAACAGGGAGAAAACCACCACAGTTCTCACCCTATGAGTGCGCGAACGAGGAATAGTGTGTCATGTCACCGTGCCTCAGCATGTTTCTACTAATGTGAGAAATTTCGCACACTGTAGTGTATACTGCAGGATCTACAGAGTTTGAAGGAGTTATCACTGTATTTAATTAATGTAACCTGATCATATATTGTAGACTTGAGTGTAAAACTGGAACAATCTGACCAACAAATCGTTTGCAGATTTCACCTGTTCTGGAGCCATGTAAGATGGTGTCCCTGTGCCTTGGGTTCGCTGCAGTGCCTGTTCATGTTCTCCAGTTATCTCAGTGGCCAGACCAAAGTCACCTATTTTTACCTTCATCTCCTTGGCAAATAATAGATTTGCAGGCTGTAACAGTTCAGAGAGTCCATTAGGATTAATACAAAAAGCATAGAGATTTCAAACAATAGACCAGCGGCTTGAATAGAAATGTGTGCCCTTCTGATAACAATAACTGTATTGCCTTATTTGTATGAATATTCCTCCACATTAATTTATTTCACCCAGTTAATGTAATCTATTATGTTACTTGGCACCAGCTTTGTGCCAAGCTATGCTAATATTGTCATGGCAAATAGAGAAGAACAACAAATCTGAAATAACAAACTTTTTGGCTCAAGCCTGGTGCTCAGGCATTGATAAACACAGAATATATTAATTATTTGGCAGGGATCGCAAGATATTTTGGTAAGGTTGATTTCATTTATCAATAACAATGATTATGGTTTACAGTTTACCTCAAATATTCACGTAAAAGCTATTCATGTTCTATACCTGCCTTTGTTTATAAAGCTTGGGAAAATACAGAACAGAACATATCCACTAATTCCCCGTACACTGTAATGTGCAATGATGGCTACATTTCTTCTTTGCAGCTTTACTTTCAAGTTGTTTAGGGCTTTAAGGAAATCCATCAGGGAGAAAAGCCCCTTTTATTATGCTGTTGAAGGAATGTTACCACTTCTTCCGTAAATTTGTACAGACGGCTCAGCATGTTTACTTTTAACAACCAACAAAATTCTGTATGGAAAAGAGTCCGATCCCAGCTAAAAGGTCTTCTATTTCAAATATTTCTACATTTGATTGCCACTCAAAGAACTTCTTTAAGTTATGTTTACTGTTTACATCAGATATTGTCCTCCGGGATTCACAAAGTTGGTAACTCTCCACAGGACTTTTTGATCATCCTTCAGTATATGCAATCTCAGATACTAGTTGGACTTTTTCCTTTGCCAATTTAGTTCCACCTGTGTGTGTGTGTGTCTGTATTGATACAGTTTCTCTTTAAGCTCTCTCACAATTAATGGTACATGACTTGCCCTCAAATAATACATTTCAGAGCAGAGTACCTGTACTCTGCTCCTTGGCTGTGGTAAATGTCTTTCCTAATGTCTTCTTCCTTCAGTAATCCGTTCAGTACTTACGTACATTGTATATTGATTTTAATTTAGAATTAGCTTCCCAGGCCTACAGTGATAATACTTATATGGCTACTGCTGTTAGAGTTGTGATATTCATTGACAAGGTTTAAGTTTATGACTCATTTTATAGATCCCCAAATTCTTCAACCAAGATTTCAATAATACTTGAGTTTTACACACTAATAAAGAATCTTATCAAAATAGTTACTTACCCCCCATCATTACCACACATAAAAAATGTGTATGGAATCTACTCACCTTTAAGTCTCTGTGAATTAACTTTTCAGAATGAATATATGCAACTCCTTCCACTATCTGTCGAAATATTTCAAGAACTTTGGTTTTATCAACCGTTTGTCTTGCTCGGATCCAGGTCTTCAAAGTACCATGTTCACATAATTCCATTTGTATAAAAAGGCAAGTCTGTACACTGACTGTTTCACTAAAGATAAATGGAGGCACGTAAATTAGAAACAATACCACAGAACAAGTTCTGACAAAAAGTTGGAATTTAAGATTTAATAAAAGGAATGACACTTGTGTTAAAATTCTGGTTAAAAGTATCCGAAACCTATGGGTTGGTTAGTTGTAAACCAAACTTTCTAATGATCTAAATATTGTAAAAAACATCTGTAGTAATAATATTTGTGAGTGGGCTCCAGCTTAAGAAGAGATTTCAGCCTATCATCTATTTTTCTTACACAGAGTATTTTACCCTACTAGTCTGTAGCATTTCTGGTGCTTGATATCACTGCAAGGCCAGAATCTTCCTCTCGTGTGTTTTTGTTTATGCTGGGGAAGAATTTGATCTTCATGTACTGGGTATAAATATGCTCATCCCAGTCACCAGCAAAAACCATGCTGGTGATTTGTCCAGAAAGGGGATTCTAATGGACACTTCTGTGGGATGTGATCTGAGTTTTATTATTATTATCCCAATAGGAAAGGTTGGTTTTAGTCTAGTTATAAATCCCACAGTTGTACAAGAGCATTTACCACTTACAATTAATCCTTGTGGTGGAGATAAAAAAAAAAAGTCTCTACAAAATCTGTCCAGCCAGATCTGATAATATCAAATATATACTGGCAGAAAACACTTATCAAAGGAGGATGCCTGGGGAGATTGTGCTAGCAGATTTACAAAGTTATTATAATTAAGCATTCTTAGAATCTGTAACTTGTTGATCCAGAGAGAAATATGATTTTTTTGGTCTCAAGTAGGAAAATTTTTCCTTTTGAAGAAAAATTAGAAACTGTCTTTTGAATCAACAGGAATGTGGAAAAAGATGAATTGTGTGGGTTTTTTTCAACCTAAATGTGAATATTCTCCACTTTCTAGGTTTCTGTATTTTGCGTCTCAAGTAGTCAATGTAACTTTGACACCTATGTACAATCGAATTTTATTTAGTGGAATCTAATTCTATTCTGTATCTTTTTCTGCTAATGTTTGATATGCCATATATTCCAGGTGGGAACAATCTCCTGTCAGTTGACCAAGGTGTTTGTTATCAGAAGACTGGTATTCGTATCTATTGCATCGTTCATGAAGTAGAATTCCTTCACTATTGACTACTCTCATCTGTGTGGGATGTGAGTAAAGGGAATTTCTAAAGGTTGTAAAATATCTTGAGGCAGAATTGTTTTCTGAGATAACTTACTTAAATTGTTTTCTAGCTCAGGGCCATTCCACATGGCTTGGAATATTATATATTACTTTTGAGTTTGCAGTGGCTTTCCATGGATTCAACCAGTGGTGGATACAGTGGGCGGCAACGGGGCAATTGCACGCCATAGCAATATTATATACTAGACATTAAGCCCGTTAAATTAACGGGCGCTAGAACATATGTGGACGGGGGGGGGGACATAAGGGGGCAACATAGGGGCAAGCACCCTGGTGAGGGGGGGAGCCTTGAGGGCTGCCTCATCTTGATGGGAGTTGTGATCCTCCTGCTGTATTATTGATGCAGCAGGGGGATCACAACTCCCATCAAGATGAGGCAGCCCTCAAGGCTCCCCCCTCGCCAGGGTGCTTGCCCCTATGTTGCCCCCTTATGTCCCGTCCCCCCCGTGTTACTTACCACCTTAGCGTGGTGTGAAGGGGGCAGGAGGTGGGTAGCGTCGCTCAGCTTGCGCATGTGCAGTCTTTACAAAGTTACAGCTGAGTGATCAGCTGTAACTTTGTGCGCATGCGCAATGAGTAAATTCTCCTGCGACTGCACAGGAGAATTTGCTCAAGAAATCTGTCAGCAGGGCCGGCCTTAAGTGTTCCGGCGCCCTGTGCGGGATTCCCCCATGGCGCCCCCCCATGTATGTATCTCTCTGCCTTCCCATGTTTGTCCCTTTCCTCTTCATTGCCCTGTCTGTCTCTCTCTAACTCCCCCATACCTGTTCTCTCTCTACCTCTATTCTGTCTCTCTCCTGTCCTTCCTCTGTTCTGTCTCTCTCTCCCCCCCTGTTCTGTCTCTCTCCCCCCCTGTTCTGTCTCTCCCCCCCCCTGTTCTGTCTCTCTCTCTCCCCATTCCCCCTGTTCTGTCTTTCTCTCCCTCCCCGTCTGTCTCTCTCTCCCCCTTCCCCCTGTTGTCTCTCTCTCCCCCCCTGTACTGTCTGTCTCTCTATCTCCCCCTTCCCCCTGTTCTGTCTCTTTCTCCCTCCCTCTGTTCTTTCTCTCTACCCCCTGTTCTGTATCTCTCTCTCCCCCTTCCAGCTGTTCTGTCTCTCCCCCTCCAGCTGTTCTGTCTCTCCCCCTTCCCCCTGTTCTGTCTCTCTCTCCCCCCCTGTTCTGTCTGTCTCTCTCCCCCTTCCCCCTGATCTGTCTCTCTCTCCCTCCCTCTGTTCTTTCTCTCTACCCCCCTGTTCTGTATCTCTCTCTCCCCCCTCCAGCTGTTCTGTCTCTCCCCCTCCCCCTGTTCTGTCTCTCCCCCCTCCAGCTGTTCTGTCTCTCCCCCTCCCCCTGTTCTGTCTCTCCCCCCTGCCCTGTCTCTCTCTCCCCCCTGCCCCTGTCTCTCTCTCCCACCCCTCCCCTTCTTTTGCCTTCAAAGGTGGATACAGGGAGGGGCGGAGCTAACCGGCTGAGCGGTGTAGCTCCGCCCCCACCCTGTGAAGCAGATCAGTGTCTGCTTCACTGGGAGCCCAGGTCAGCAAGAGAAGGTGCTGCTCGGGCTCCCCATGCTTAATGCAGGCATGTGGAGCCGAGCAGCACTTTCTCATGGTGCCAGTGGCTCCCCGTGAAGCAGACGCTGCTCTGCTTCACATGGTGGGGGCGGAGCTTTTTTTTTTTTCTTTGGGCAGGTGGGCGCCCCCTGGGGTGTTGCGCCCTGTGCGCTCGCACAGGTCGCACACCCCTAAGGCCGGCCCTGCCTGTCAGAATACTGTTCTGACAGAAGTCTCTGCGTTCCAAGTCCCAACGGCTGTCCGTGGAGCACATGCGCAGTAGTGCAATCCCACGGACACAGGGACTGGACGCAGAGACACTTGAAGATTATTATAGAGGATTACAGCACAAGTGACAGGTTATAAAGGTGCCAAATGTGTAATGAAAAACATATCAGAGATAGTGCTAAACCGTTTAAAAAAAAACGCAGACAAATGTGTATATTCTAATCAGTAAGATATAGAAATGCAAAACACAAGGTAATTATGAACTTGCTTGAAAACAGCATTTCTAGGTATAGATAAAATGATTGAGTTTGGATAAATTCAAATCTGTAACACAAATTAAAGTCTAATAGGTTGTCTTGTAATTATGGAAGCTGGTTGGCCAGAAGTGCAAGTGTACCTGGGGTAATTAGTAAAGGAGTATCTTGCCTTAAAGGTCAACTAAACTTTTTTTGATTTTTTTTTTTCAACACTTAGACAATAATTAACTTAATTGAAAGTATTTATTTTTTGGGGGGTGGGCTTACTTTATTTCATTTATAAGGTAATTCAATAAGATGCCCAACGGAGAACTAATCAGCGTGCATGTGCGATCTGGTGTGTGGTTGCGGCTTTTAAAATAAAGCAGAATCAATGGAACCTACATTTCCCATGAAGAAGCCACAATCACACACACACACAGTTCACAAGTCAGGTATCTTACAAATTGCATTGCAGACAGAATTGTCAGCAATGCAATTTGGATGTAACATTTATAGACTCTAATAAAGTATAAAGTAAGTCATCGTCCCCAAAATAAGTAAGTTCATTTAAGTTAATTGTTGACTCTGTGTTTATTTGTCCTTTAAATATTTAAAATTGTTATTGTATCAATATGTACCTCACAAGAGGATATAAAAAAAGTATTTTGTATATTTTTTTAAGCATTAGATCTTTTATTGCAAAAAATGAACATGAATCAAATTGGAATTAATAATGTCTTACCTGCTAGCACTAGTACTGTAGCTGCAGTCTGAAAAATGGTCCTCTGCAGTCCATGAATGAAAATATCGTACAATATTTGGATGCTCTAATTGCGCTAGAGCCTGTACCTCCAATACTGATTTTCTAAGTGGAAATAAATAAAAACGCAACCTTGTAATTGTTTTGTTATGTAACTGATGATATGATAATGAAAGAAAACAAAAGTAAACATTAATAATATTACAAAAACTTCCATGGAGATGGATTTGGTGTTTTATGTAGCCAATATACTGTGCAGCAAAGAATAGCATATAAAATATACAAAAATATGCTTTTATGTCAAGGATGCAGTGATAGATGCAGTCAGAGGAGGATCTATTTTATGTGTTGATGAGTGCTACCTCTAACAGCAAGCAAAGTGAGAAAGAAAGCACTCCTAGGGATCTGCAAGCCTTCTGTAAGAGCACCAGGGTTCACCATCCCTAATATCAAGAAAACTTAGAAAGCAGACTTGCCGAACTAACTGAGTAAAGGTCTCACCACCCTAACACCAAGCACACTAAGTAAGACGGTGCTCAACAAGGGCTGCAAACTTGCTGTAAGATCTATTCAATCTGAAACAAACTATCAGTTATTCATGCATATCTGCTGTATGTTAACAGTATTTGTCATGTCCTATAGCCTCTTTGTGATGGGCATTATAAAACTGTTTTTCAATGCCATTAATGTAAATCATCTGTCTGTCTACATGTCTTAATAACTTCATTTCACTCTCCCCTTCTAACTCCTTTTCTCAATCTATTGCTTTGCCGTCAATCCCTTCTGATTTCTCCCCCTCAGCCCAACTATTATGAACTCTGCCCAATATATCTGGAAGGTGATAGAATAGAACTGTAACCTGTATGCCTGTATGTAAGGCCTATAATATTCTTTTATTTATGTCTGTCAGATATACTATAATTATGGTTTCAAGAAGTCAATGCGAGTAGTACTTACTTTTCTTTAAGTGATACTTTTTTTACAGCATAGTACTTTTTGTCCAGAATTTTCCTTGCTTTAAAAACTTTTCCAAATGCACCCGAATCAAGCTTGCTTATGTTGTCAAAGTACTGAAGAGGGCTAATTAAAAATGAAAAAATAGTTATAATTTAAAACAATAGCCATGTTATCCACATATTCTTCCTGCTGCTCCCGTCAAACTAAACATTACAGGGCTTTTAGGACAACTAAACTTTTTTTTTTGGGAGGGGGACTTACTCTAAACTTTATTTGAAGTTCATAGCCTCTCCTACTTTCATTTCTGACCCTTTGGCTCAGTTGTGTCCAAGGGGACTAATGTGGCTACCTAATAGCATTTCTGACACAGACTCTGTCGGGAATGCAATTCTGTATGATGCCCGAACTGTGAGCGATCGCGCGCATGCATGATAGCGGATTTTAGACAAAAGCAGAATCAGTGGGAACTACATTTCCCATGATTCTGCGGTGAAAGAATTGTCAGCAATGTAATTCAGATGTTACATTCATAGAGTCCCTAGCAGGGGCGAGGGTCTCTATGAATGAAATAAAGTAAAACGTAAGTCCCACCAAAAACATAAATAAGGTCAAGTAAGTTAATTATTCACTCAGTGTTGAAAAACACTGAGTCAGAAAAAATGTTTAGTTGTCCTTTAAACACTTGGACAACCCAGGAGTAACAGTGAATTATTTGACTCTATAAATACCAGGTGAGTTTGGCATGTATATATATATAAAGGATTATACCAGTGCTCAGCTTTCTTTTACTATACAGCATTACTATCATATTTCCTGAGACATCCAATTATTTCTTCAAGGTAGTCTAAATAAACAAGAAAATGGCTTACTTTGGTGGACTCACAGGGGTCCTGGGTTCTATTGTTGAACTAGTGTCAATTGAAACCTACATGAAAGAGACAATTTCGAGAGAAAAAGAACCATATGTCATATTCCTGATACAGTAACACATGGCTGGACTGGTTTATCAGGATACTGGTAAATTTCCCAGTGGGCCACCTGGGGCTGGATGATTCCTGTTGATTGCTCTACTTTGCACCAGAATTTGCATTTATTTAATATAATCTCATATGTCCTTTCACATGTCTTTTATCTATAAATAGTGTATTTTTCAAATGTGCTTTAAAATGTATGCTGTTCCCTTTTATGAACAATAAAATAATGGTACAATGGTATGGGGATAATATAATAATGCAGTGCTATGGGGATAATATACTGGTGCAGTGCTATGGGGCTAATATACTGGTGCAGTGCTATGGGGCTAATATACTGGTGCAGTGCTATGGGGCTAATATACTGGTGCAGTGCTATAGGGCTAATATACTGGTGCAGTGCTATAGGGCTAATATACTGGTGCAGTGCTATGGGGCTAATATACTGGTGCAGTGCTATGGGGCTAATATACTGGTGCAGTGCTATGGGGCTAATATACTGGTGCAGTGCTATGGGGCTAATATACTGGTGCAGTGCTATGGGGCTAATATACTGGTTCAATGGTATGGGGCTAATATACTGGTTCAATGGTATGGGGCTAATGTAAAACTACAGCAACACAATGTGTAGTGGCAAGAGGCATGGGTGTGTCCTTTTTATGACATCTTTACCTATTCAATTTTGATGATATGAAAACTTTAAAACACATTTATTTTTAATTAATTCAAATAGATCTTTTTCATATAGAAGTTGTATGTTATCTACATGGAGCATATGTGGTATTTTGATGATTTAGTGAAAGTAATGTTGCCAGAATTCAGAAAAATACCGTCCATGCTATTGCCTGCCAATAAAAAAAAAAAACAGCTGGGTGGCATCCCTTAGTGAAACATATTGGGAAATCTATTGAAAACATACAGCAGCGTATTATCTTTTCCTCATGATGTTTATTCCAGTAATGTAAGCACATAAACATTTAGAATACCGCATTTGATGATGTCAGTAAAGATCCACTTTGCAAAGCTCTCTGTCCTGAGTTAATGTCACCAGTGCTGTAAGATATTAAACGCATGTGAAAGTGACAACATTTAAAACATTTTAAACCTCAATAATAAGATATTTTGGTGAGAAATCAAGATACAACTCAGGATAAAGTGAATAAACCCCAGTAAAAAAAAAAGTATACTTACCTTTCAGATAATGAATTACTTTCAGATCCGGATTCACAGGCCTCTGCGACTGTGGAGATTGCCTGCAGCTGTGAATTTAAAAAAAAAAAGCTCATTTTCTTAGTGTACTACAGTTGTTAGGGTGCATCAAATACTCATAAGAGATTTTTTTTGCTGTTGCAAATTACAATGAACAGCCTTAAAGGACACCTGTCAGCAAATACTTGCATTAAGTGTAGGCATATTAAATATAAATGCTTTACATTGTATATGAGCTCAATGAGTAATGCTTAAAAATGTTAATTTAAAATTACTATTTAAGATGCCTATACTTGATGCAATCCTTTAATTAAGCAACATTTCATTTTTTTCTCCAACAGTTTTCCTTTAAGATCATACTGATATCTTGAAAACAGTTCCTTACTGAGCACTATCAGGGAGCTGACATTGTGGGTCACATGGGCTCTGACCCAAAATTCTAAACCCCATATCAGCCCCCTGAAAGTGCTATAGAAGCAAAGAAAGCTCAATAAAATATTTAATTTGTATTCTTTCATTTAAACATTTCATTTCAAAATGCCTACACTTAATCCAATCTTTCAATTAAACATAACCTTTTTTGCCGACAGTTAAATAACTAATCAAATATGTAGAAAAAAAAACACTTTATTTGCATTGCATGTGTTTTACCAATATTTAATATTACATTATATTTTTAATGTAACTTTCTACATCTTTTGATAAGTACTGTACCAGTATTTCAGTTGGATATTCCCTTTTCAGCTCCACTAACGCAAAATATGCCGCCCTCTTATTTGCCCCTTTTTTACTTTGTCCTCTTGCTTCAGGAAAGTTTCGATCTCCAATTTTTGCCTTACAAAAAAATCTACAAAATGAAACAAAAATATAATCAGAGCAAGAAAATCATGAGTAATTCAAAACCCAGATTCCATGGATATAAGGGTCTATTCACTAAAAGTGAGCTATGGTCAACTGCAACCATTAGGCCTTAATAGAGGAGTTCTCCAACTTACTAATCTTCCTAACTTGGATTTTAATGCCCATGCTTTGGAATTCACCTGTCAGTTCACCCCAGTAGACCCCACAGAGAGCATTCCTCGTTACTATACCTCCAGAACTATGAATATTCAAATATTTGTTGCAGCAAAGTACTTTGGAATTATATTTAATGAATTGCAAAGAAACAGTAATATATATGTCAAAATGTGCAACAGACAAGAAAAAATGAAATGTCCATAGAAAAATAAGAAAATATGGATTACCAATCTGTAATGGGCAATCGATGGCTAGTGTGGAAGGTTTAAACAGAATGTAGAAGATTGACAGCAATGCCGAGAACATAATTGTAATACTGAAAACACAGTAGCTTTATGATAATATTTTACGCCTTACTCGGGAACATGTGATGGTCCACGGCGATCAGTTTCTAGGAAAGCAAACGTCCATTTATGCTTCTGAGACAATTCATTCAATATTCCAATGTAGTTAGGATGAAGCTAATGCATAAAAATAGATTAGAATAAGTAGCATTTTCTAGCATATGATACAGTACTCTGATTTTGACAAATTATAGTTGCCATAATAATTGCCTGTGCCTTAAAAGTAAAAAATAAATAAATTTAAAAATGTGTACTCCAGTCTGGCCAATACTAGAGTAATGTGGCCAATATCACTAAATATTTTGTAATTTAAAAATCCCATGTTAGCGTTAGACTTCCTACTAATTAGCCTCAGCACATACAAGAGCTAAAGATTAGAGATAAGAGATACACACGATATCATCTTAAAGATTCTTTGATGGAAGCAAATGTTACAAATCCTATACCAGTGGTCCAGAGTTAAACCTAAGTGTGTCTTAGCAGATACACACAGGTTTACTGTTAGCTCTTCCTCTTGGCTGAGGCAGAGCCAATGTGGAAAGTCTAAGCATGTACTATGAATCAGACCAGACGACCCTTTTATTGATGGCATGTAACACCAAGGGTGCTATCACTGAGGGATTGTTGGCGACAGGATAAAGTTCTTTGCTTTACAATGATGCATGGTGGCAATTTTTCCTAGGACTACTGAATTATTCACTAGTGAAATCAACAGTTTGTCTGTTTAAAGAGGGATTTCCAGGAAACAAAATTATAAGCAAACACATGCATAAATGTAAGTGATATGTAAAAAAGAAAAATTTACCCCATGTTTTTTAGGACTAATGGCATGTTCTGCCTCCCTGTAGAGAGAACAATAAGCATACTAAATAAAATATTCTTTGCAATGTCAAATGACTATCACTAAAAACAAAATTATTATTAACTATAATCAGCAGTGACCAAATGATACACCACAGTGCACAGCAGAAGATTAATAAAACAATATGATTTTTCTATTTTGGTATGTAAAAGAAACATTTCATTTAGCAATACAGACATGTACTGGAGATACTTTAGAGCTGGCCTAGGCTTTGATATAAGTTTTATTTGACATTTTAGAACAAAATTGATAATTTCTGGAACATACCTTGCACTTAATTCAAGGAGGGCAGCGTTGGCTTGTGGAGCCTGAAATATGGATAGAAGAGAGAGTTTATCAGAATACATACCACATAACACAAACATGTCTGAATTTCTAACATAAAGGACATTAGAAAATGATGGATATGTTTAATCATTACTACAAAATGACACATATTTCCCAATATGGTAACTTTCTTACATTCTTGCTCTCTGGTGGTCTACATCATCAACTTCACAAGCTTTTGGCCTAACTAATGGATTATGCTTAGTTTCTTCCTGCTCTGATCTCCACATCACCCAAAGACCTTTTTTTTTGACAAGAATTTATTTTGTGCCATGATCTTAGTCAGGCCTTGTGCTAAAGGCTTGAATATTGTATTCTTCTCCAGGCACCCCATACAAGTATCCTGTTCGGCAACAACAAAGGTCAAGTCCACGGTAGGAAGCTCCATTATGTTGCTCTGCATGCCATTAATAGACAATGGTTTAAGCTAGTGTACATCACCTGGGAGATATTTGGAGGACTCCCATCAGGTACAAAATGTTTAGATTGTTTGACCTCTTCCTTACTCCAACAAAATAAATGCAGAACACTTACAGTAACTTAAATGAATATTCAAAGTGTTTATTGAATCATATCGTGCAACTAAAACAGTCGAGGAACAGCCTCCTGGGCGGGTTAATTATTTGGTGTCCCAAACTTACGTCTAAGTTTTAAATGAAGAAGGTCACCCTGCATCTAGGCTGCAAACCTCTCAAAAAGCTGTTGTAGGACACTGTAACATACTCTCTAACTTACCTCGGGCAATTGTTCTCGATTGTGGAGAGTGGTCAGAGCCACTGAGGCTGCTTGTTTTTCAGCCATCTTTTTTGTCCTTCCATGTCCTTCCCAAGCAATTCATTATTTACATAAACAATAGAAGAAAACCTAAAATAATTTTTTACTTAGTACAGTACAAATATATTCAAAACACATTTTGGATGATACATACTTTTTTTTACATTGTATTAGTGTCTATTTCTATAGTGCTAAATTGTTGATTAGGCAGACTAGATGGACCGAATAGTTTCTATGTTTCCATGTTAAAAACATGCCATTTATTGCAAACAGGGTTTTTGCATTGAAGTTGGGTGCCTTAATTCTCACAGCTGCTTCTTCTGCTTGTTTTAATTGCTGCTCTGTCCAGGAACTGGGGAACTGAACCTAGAAGGCTCAACCAGCCAGGGGATGTTTTTCAGCATCTCCGGAGACCCTTTGGCTTCATCAATATTTCTTCAGCTAAGTTGCTCCCTTAAAAGGCCCACTCCTGCTTTAGTCACCCTCTATAGGCTTTTCCTGCTTTAGTCACCCTCTCTAGGGTGTTCCTGCTTTAGTCACCCTCTCTAGATCGTTCCTGCTTTAGTCACCCTCTCTAGATCATTCCTGCTTTAGTCACCCTCTCTAGATCGTTCCTGTTTTAGTCACCCTCTCTTGATCGTTCCTATTTTAGTAACCCTCTCTTGATCATTCCTGTTTTAGTCATCCTCTCTTGATCGTTCCTGTTTTAGTCACCCTCTCTAGATCGTTCATGTTTTAGTCACCCTATCTAGATCGTTCCTGTTTGTCACCCTCTCTAGATTGTTCATGTTTTAGTCACCCTCTCTAGATCGTTCCTGTTTTAGTCACCCTCTCTAGATCGTTCCTGCTTTAGTCACCCTCTCTAGATCATTCCTGCTTTAATCACCCTCTCTATGGTGTTCCTGCTTTAGTCTCCCTTCTCAGGCCTCTATTACCTAAAGCCTCACCCCTTGTTTAACTATCTCTACCCCTACCTCTGCATTTTCTACAGTTCCTGTGCTAAAGCTCTTTGTTCATACTGCAGTTCCTACTCAAACCCTTTCCTATTCTGCAGTCCCTAGCTAAAGTTCTCTTTTGTCTCTACTTCTGTCCTTATTCCAATCATTATTTATTTGTTTCTATATCTGTTCTCACCCTGCATAATAAATAACAACATGCAACCAGACTCCTCATCTATCCCTGAACTGAAACTCCTATCCAACTTGGTAAAGGCCCTGACACCGGTACATAAAGAACAGAGAGTCCTGTTCACAAGCTTACAATCTTTAGGGAGTGGTGGTGTATTAAAAGATGGGCAGTACACATCCAAATGTGGGGTCCCATTTATACAGGATTACTAAATGGCGTCAACACAAGGGTTGCAGCATAATACTATCTAGAATGTGTAGTTGTATAATGAACGCCATACTAATTACATTTTTATGATGTAAAACTAAAATGATGTATTGACGTACTGATGTATTGTATATGTTGTAGCAATCTGTGAATAGGAACTTGTGTAAGAACATTTTAAGTTTAAGACCACAATGTATGCAGTGCATATAAAAATAATAATAAAGTAAGATAAGATAAATTAACACAACTATAGCACTCCCGTAAAAAAAGGTTTTGCTTTGATCATATTACCCTTTTCTTAAGCCTGCTTAACAATTATGTGTTTTCTTTCTATTTAGTGTAAATTACATTTTGTTAATTGTATAAACTTACGTGGGATCATGAGAAGGTCCTGTTTGCTGTACTGGATCAAATTTCACCTGCAGTTGTCTTTGGAGACAGTAGCTAATAAGCTGTCCTTTGGTGTTTTGTTCATCCATAAGTTCAGGAGTCAGTTAAAAAAAACTCAATAAACCTTTAAAAAAATAAGTTTTAAAGTATAAAGATATAATTCATAAGTCACATGTAAGACAAGATAAAGGGAGCTATTTACTAAAACGGAAACGACAAGTGAACTGCAGAAATCAGGCATCACCTGCTGAGTTTGAAACATTTTCCAAATTGCATATTTTGCCAACTGAGTGATTAATACCTGATTTTTCCAGTTTTAGGGACTAGACCACAATATAATAATATGACTTGAGTGTAAGTGATCCCTACATACCATCTACACATGGCCTGAAATTATACTTAAAACTAGACTAGTGGTGCAAGGTGAAGATTACTGCTTGTATAGTGCAAATGCTTTTTTTTTTACCGGTGTGCTTTGATGCAGGCATTCTGCATAAATCACATTTTTAATATTTGACTCAAGCCCTCCCCAGTGATTACTCTGCAAGTTTACTGCAGGTGGTGCAGCACTGGTTATATAGACACTGAGCATATAACAGTTTTTTTTTTTTTTTCATTTAGTCACTTCCTGTGCTCTTGAAATTGAATACATTGTGTGGACTATGATACATTTGCTCTTGTACATAGTGGGATCTCTTATCAGTTCAACACATTGTATGATGACATCACTAGAGAGAGAGGAAATTCCATTAATTTGAATGAAATTATGCTCATTGTTTCCTGCGGCAAAAAAAGGAAATTTACTCAGCTAGTGTGGGCAGTTCTGGTTACTTGCAAACTGCTGTATTTTCACAATTTCATCTAGCTGTACGTATTTTATATTTTAACCAATGCAAAATGTAAAACACACATTTTATGGTACTTTGAAAGCACATTACAGAACTTAGGTAGAGGTTCCTTTTATTTTTCTAATAAGAAAATAAGTACAACATTAGCATTATTAGCACAAATTAAGATAATAATACTGTACTACCATGAATAACTAGGAAACTAATAACCATACAGGAGAGATCCCATACTACCATCAGTGACTGGCTAATTAATTATATATGTGTATATAATGATACTATATCAATGTTTGTGACTGGTTAACTATAAGCTTCTATTAGCTGAATCAAAATACTTTATGTGGCTTTGTTAATTTTATGCTGATAGTGATTGTATTGGGGGATGGGACACTTCATCGCGGCTGCTTCCGCGCAGCCGCTTCACCACCGACTCTACAGCACAAGACAGATCGTCGCTGGAGAATTCATCGCGGGACATTTCATCGCTAAAGGTAAGTATTTTACCGATTTTAGTTGGTTTAGAATTAGGGTTTAGGGGGTTAGAATTAGGTTTAGTGTTAGGGGTTCATTTTACTATTAGGGGTCGGGGGTTAGTATTAGGGTTTAGGGGGTTAATTTTAGTATTAGGGGTCGGGGTTAGTATAAGGGTTAGTATTAGGGTTTAGGGGGTTAACTTTAGTATTAGGGGTTAGTATTAGGGTTAGTATTAGGGTTTAGGGGGTTAACTTTAGTATTAGGGGTCGGGGGTTAGTATTAGGGTTAGTATTAGGGTTAGTATTGGGGTTTAGGGGGTTAACTTTAGTATTAGGGGTCGGGGGTTAGTATTAGGGTTAGTATTGGGGTTTAGGGGGTTAACTTTAGTATTAGGGGTTAGTATTAGGGTTAGTATTAGGGTTTAGGGGGTTAACTTTAGTATTAGGGGTCGGGGGTTAGTATTAGGGTTAGTATTAGGGTTAGTATTGGGGTTTAGGGGGTTAACTTTAGTATTAGGGGTCGGGGGTTAGTATTAGGGTTAGTATTGGGGTTTAGGGGGTTAACTTTAGTATTAGGGGTCGGGGGTTAGTATTAGGGTTAGTATTAGGGGTCGGGGGTTAGTATTGGGGTTTAGGGGGTTAATTTTAGTATTGGGGTTAATTTTAGTGTTAGTATTGGGGTTTAGTGTTTAGTGTTACTATTGGGGGGGGAATAATTTATTAGCGGGGGTTATTTTCGTTTTACTTTTACATTAAGAGCTGACAGTTCAGTGCTGAACTGTCAGCTCTTACATAGCCGCGTCCGCGATCAAATGGCCGCGTTATACTTCATTGCTGACAGTTCAGCGTTCTAACTGCCGCGCTGAACTGTCAGCGATGAAAATGCGGCGAAGAAGTGTCCTAGACCCATTGTATTGTTCCCCTGTGTATGACTGTATACTTATATATTGACAGAACCTGTATCTCTATAGCTGGCTACCCATGTACTGATAGAAGATAAAGGGAGTACTCCTGTCTGTTGCTAGCTAACTGTACACTGTGCAACCCTGAGCCACCATCTGTGGCATACTGACAATATAGTAGTAATAGTGGCTATATACATAAGTATACATTGATTATTGTTCTTCCTGGCACACCTTCCTATTAAAGGACAACTAAATTGTATTTTTAACTTGTGCATCTAATTTAGAAACATAAGTGGAAAAACGAGTTGTACCTAGTGTGAGGATAAACTGGTGTGTACTTTGTTTCTGTACATGGCAGTTTATGCTTTGACTGGCAGATGCAGGCAGCATGTGCACATACTAACACTGTCAGAGCACGCCAGCATCCAGACCATTAACCCCTTCGCGACAACTGTGTTCCCGACAACGGACGTGCCTGGCACGTCCTGCGGTGAATCAATCGTTTTTCGCGATCAATGATCGCGAAAACCGCTTTTGCGGTGCTGGTCTATTGCCTAGATGATGAGGCAATAGCCAGCACTGAAATTTCCTATCTGAGAGCCATGTTGATGGAGAAGCATGCTCCGTCAATATGGCTATGCCCTCTGGTGGTCTAAGGTTTGGAAGTGAAAGTAAATTCACTTCCGTCGCTCTGAATATGCTGCTTGACTGCCCCTAGAGGTGGCCAAGCAACATTTCAATGTTTAAAAAAAAAAAATAATAATAATTAATTAGCTTAAAACTAGTATTATGTTAGATTAGCCTATATGGTTACAATTAAATAATTTTTAGCATAAGTGATAGGGTTAAAATTAAATTAAAATATATTAAGGAATTGCATAAGGGTTAGAGTTGGGGTTAAATTTAGTGTTAGGGTTAAATATAGAAACAAAAAACACAATTTTTGTTTTTTGCCCCATAAATCGCAAAAAAATACCGAAAAGTATGGTAACATGCATGTTTCTAAACTCGGGACATTATTTAGACGGGGTCTTTTTTAATGATTGTATTTCTGTAAATTATATTTTAGGTCAAAGTTAGAAAAAGTGTTTTTTTTAAACTTTTTCATCATATTTTATGATTTTTTTGTAGTAAATTATAAGATATGATGAACATAATGGCATCTAATGAAATAAAAATTAGGACGGCATAGAAATTCCTCCAACAGGAAAGGGTTAATATGCACAAATCAAAAAAGACCCTCTCCAGTTCCAAATCATTTTCTCATCATAGAACATGTATCATATATTATTTATATAAACAGAAGCATTTATTCTTACACACATCTAAGAAGGATTTCATCAAATTCTAACAGACACAGTTTAAAATATTGTTTAAAGTTTTGTAATAGAATAGTATATTGGAGTGTGTATCTAAGGGGACAAGACTGAATCATGCATGAAGCGTGTATGGTGCTGGAATTCCTCTTTATAATATAATAACTCCTCATAATCCTATGTGTGGTGTGTAGAAATGTGGACTCACCAGAACCTTCATTCACTTGTCCAAACTGCTCCACTGTGCACTGGAAAAGTGAATCTTTTTCTCTGTCTCTTAAGCACCACCCACTGCTTCATACTGACATGTCATGTCTTGCTGCAGTGATCACCCTTTATTTGCTGGGACAAGTTCTGAACTATGTAAGTTTATCAATGCACTGAAACAATGTGTCCAGCGCCAAAATAGTTAATGCAAGGAGCACCACCCTAGAGCACACCCTCTCTACACTAGGAGTTCCATGTGTTATTCTAGTCACATTCAGTTTCGATTCTCACTGTGAGAGTGACGTCACTGGTCACAGAAGAGCTCAGGCAGCATGCCTTGAAGTGATGCTATCGGACGTAATGGTTAACCTTTAACCAGTAGGAAGCAGTATCTTTTCTAGGTTTCTTAAAGATCTGCTGCTTAAGCCCATTGCACGTTTAAAAAGAAAGGGACTGTGGTAATCATGTATATTAGACAACAATGGTGTACTGCTTCAATGTGTTTGCAACTAATTGTAATAATTAGATTTTGTTGACTCCTGTTCTCCTTTTTTTTTAGATCATTTTTATTTTATTATATATGATAATACATTTTGTATACAGTAATATATCTTATCTGCAATGATATGACCAATATTTTGTTAAGATATCAATTACTTTATACATTATAATCAGATGTCATTTGTAAACTACGTCCTACCATAAGTATTTTCTATCTGTTATGTGAATATCACAATATTGTAATAATCCAAATAAACACAACCTTCTTAGAGTAATATAAGACCTGAGCCTTGAAACTCACTCATATTCAATATCATTATATACACATTGGAGTTGACCATCCACACAGAACTTGTACCCAGCTTCATTTTTTTTTAATGTTTTAATATTTAAATATATATTATTGGTTATTTATAAGAATGTTAAAATATCTGTCATATCATTGCAAATAAGACATATTACAAACTGTATTAATATCATATATAATAAAATAAAAACGATACATATATATTTACCGTATATAGTAAGACGTATTCCGGAAATGGTATGTAAATGAATCGTCATAAAAATGTTGTAACACTGAAAGCTGAGCAATGAATGGTTAAACACTGGACCTTTTGAGGGGGCGTGGCTGACACTCGATGGGACCAGACGTGTGATCCGACAGCTCCTGCTTCGCCGCGCTATATACACACGAACCACTCTTAGAATTACTTGGAGAAATGGGTAAACCTCCCAAAAAACTACCTCAAACCCCAGGACACTGCAGGGGGAAAAAATCTGACAACGGAGGACCGTTAAAAAACTTTTTATTACCTTTGGAAACTTTTCCCGCCAGAAAGGAGAAAATGGCGCCGGAACCTCCAAGGATAGAAGAGGCACTGAACTCCTCAGATGAAGACCTAAGGGAAGAAGAAGAGAGAGAAGTTACAGAAGATATACGATCCCAACTGAGGGAGATCCCCACGAAAACCGATTTCACGACGTTTACTACACAAATAAAAAAAGAATTTGCGGCGGTCATAGACCAAGTTCGCTCAGCTGTACGCGATGAGATTGCAGAGATTAAAGACGACATCAAAACTCAAGATGCTCGCATCCACGTTGTGGAAAGAGAACAAGCCTCCTCGCGGATAACAATACAACAAATAGACCAACGCCTGAAAACACAACAAAGCCTCACAGCACAACTTTCATTGAAGCTGATAGACATGGATAACAGAGGACGACGGAACAATTTAAGGATACGGGGCCTACCGGAATCGGAAGGCCCAGAAGACCCAAAACAGGTAGCTCTCGACATATTTACCCTAATCTTGGGAGATGATAGTCTCTCGATCACGGGAATCGATAGAGCTCACCAGGCCTTAAAACCGAAAGACAGGGACAACCCAACCCCCAGGGACATGGTCTGTTGTATACATAATTACTCAATTAAAGAACGCATCCTCCGAAATGCACGCAAAATGCAGAACATTAAATATAAAGAGGCATCAATACATATCCTACCTGATGTGGCCTGGGCCACCTTACAGATGAGGAAAATGCTACACCCCTTAACAAATCTCCTAAGGCAAGCATCCATCCCTTACAGCTGGGGCTTCCCCCTGTCTCTCATGATCCAAAGAGACAATATCTCTTATAATGTAAGAGACCCTGAAGATGCTATACCATTATGCGAAGCGTTAAAATTAACACCACCAGATTTATCGGAGTGGATAGCGTTCACCCAAGGAGAAGTCCCCACGCAAATTTCGGATGCACAAACCTGGATACCCCGCCCGCAACGCAAGAGGCGTAGAAGAACTCGGGTCCCCCAAGAAGATGATGGTCTGGGAGAAAATGCCCCACACAGGCACCCTCCAATGGAAGAACACCCTTGAACCCGATAGGGATGAAAACCCGATCAGTTAAATGGACAGCAAACGGTAAACTGACTGTTGCCTCCATCTACCCGAATGCTCTCAAATGGAATTTACATTTTTGCTCCTGGGACATGGCCATATTATTTTCCACTTGAAAAATTGACAACTGGAACATCAAATACACCGGACACAACTACCCTGTAGTATAAGAGACTTGATTGACCCCCAAAGACCCCCATTGGAGCCCTACCTCCCCCCCCCCCCTTTTTTCTTATTTATTTATTTTTATTATTTATTAGTATTATCTCTACTATTATTGATTCTTAAAATGTAATATATTAATGTCGTCTGGATAATAACTATGATAGCACTACTATGGTTAACATGCTTGAAGATATAGGACTGTCACAACTGAAGTAGTAATATAGGACACATTAGTCGGTTCCCACAGGATCCTTACACGAGTGTGGAATATAGTTATATACCCCTCTTGTACGGCCCTCGGACACAATGATGTAGCACGATAATACCTGGTTAATATTCTTAAAAAGTGGATAGAGCATTCCCCTCCACCGGATGGCAACAATCAGCCAATTACCCCTATGCTAAACTAATAATACATGTAAGTTTTCTTACCATGGTTAGGAAAAGTTCAAATGTGTTTACAAAATTCTTTGATGTAGGTTTATATGGGCACCTAGGTGCCAAATCATTAAGCGGCGAAATGGAGCAATTTAGATACCGGTTGTATCGGATTACACATGGCCCCGTTGGTCAGTGTCACTACGACTCCCCATCAGGTTCATGTTAAACATTTATCAGTGTCCAGAGAACACTATCATTCGAGGGGTTCTGCTGGACACTGCAACATGCGTACCTGTCAAACACCATCGCACAGCTATGCAAGCTGTTCAATGTTATGGATTTTTATTTTCTCAGATGTTACAAATCTCTTTCTTCTATGTTCTCAATATTTCCTTTTCTTTTTCTGGGTGACCGGCCGAAACCAAAATAACAAATACCTGTTTTTGAAATATCCCGATGTCTACATCTGTAAGTAAATTCCGCTTGCACGTCTCGAGTATTAACGCAAAGGGATTAAACTCGCCTTCTAAAAGATCTAGACTATTTAGGGAACTGAGAGCCAACAAAGCAGATGTAGCCCTCATTCAGGAGACACATTTCCAGAGAAACAAAATACCCAAATTTACTGATTCAATGTACAAACAGGTCTTCTACTCACACTCTCCTTTTAAGAAATCTAAAGGGGTGGCTATTTATATTACTAAATCCCTCCCATTCTCAGTCACGGGAACCTGGCAGGATAGTGATGGAAGAGCAGTATTTGTCAAAGGTACCATAGGGCATGATACAATAACGTTTGCATGCATATACTCTCCAAATGTACGCCAACACCTGTTTTTATGTTCTATTCTTAAAGATCTTGAACAATTTGCTGAAGGAATAGTCATCATGGGAGGCGATCTTAATATGGTGATGGACCCAACCTTGGACTCTTCCAGTGGGACATCCACTCTCAGTAAGCATAAGATTATCAAGGTAAGAAAGGCCTTACATAAAACACAATTAGCAGACACATGGCGTATCCAACACGACCGTGACAGAGATTTCACATATTACTCAATACCACATAACAGGTACTCTAGACTGGACCATATTTTCATTTCACATAGACATCTTAATTTGGTAAATACAACTTCAATAGGAAATATAACATGGAGTGACCATGCCCCAGTACACCTAACACTGCAAATTCCCACGCTTACCCCAAAAAAACCCAACTGGCGGTTGAACGAAACCCTTTTTAAGGATAAAACAAACCTCCTGAAACTTAAGACCACTCTGACCAACTATTTCCGGGAAAATGACAATCAAGAATCGACCCCCACAATCATATGGGAAGCACACAAGGCAGTCATACGAGGCCAACTGATGAGTATAGGCTCATATATTAAAAAACAAAGGTCGGCATCCATACTACAACTCATAAACCAGATAACAAAGATTGAAACACTGCACAAAAAAAAACTTACCACGGTCCTATTCCAACAACTGATTAAACTAAGATCTGAATTAACCGCGCTATGCAATCTCAAAACACAACACTCCCTCCAAAAAATGAATAGCACTTTCTACGCCCACAGAGATAAACCAGGTAAAATGCTTGCTAGAGCTCTTAAACATAAACAAACTCTTTCTTATATATCTAAAATTAGGAATAAACAAAAATCTCTGGTACACCATACAGAACACATAGCAGAGGCTTTCCGCCAGTATTACCGGGAATTATATAATATATCAACTGACTCGTCTCCCGCCCAAGATGAGGCTCGCCAAGCTAAAATACAACATTATCTTTCACTCAACATGAAATCTAAACTTACCAAAGAGTTTTCAGACTCTATAGATACCCCAATCTCCGCATCAGAGATTATAGAAGCTATCAAATCATCGCCCTCAGGCAAAAACCCAGGCCCAGATGGATTAACCCTACTTTATTACAGAATATTTAGCGACATCTTAGTCCCACATCTACAAAAAATGTTTAATTCTATAGTCCTGGGATGCGCACTACCTACACAAGCCCAAGAGGCTCATATCACGATCCTACCCAAAGAGGGTAAGGACTTGGAACAATGTGCTAGCTATAGACCTATATCTCTCCTAAATGTAGATGTGAAATTACTAGCAAAAATCCTAAGCAACCGCCTGAAAGAGGCTTTACCAGACATTATTCATAGGGACCAGGCGGGCTTCATTCCTGGGCGCGAGGCAAGAGATAATACTACTAAAGTCATTAATCTTATATACAAATCAATCTCTAATAATATCCCTTCTATGTTACTTTCCACCGACGCGGAGAAGGCAGTGTTAAAACACATAGGTTTAGGTGAGTCAATGTATAAGTGGATAAATGCCTTATATCATTCTCCCACGGCCCGAGTACGTGTAAATGGTACACTATCTGGACCAGTCACCCTGTCAAATGGGACAAGGCAGGGATGCCCCCTCTCCCCCCTATTGTTTGTCTTAACACTTGAACCTTTTCTAAATGCGGTCAGAAACAATTCTACAATAAAGGGCATAGAAGTAGGCCCCCATCACCACAAGGTTGCTGCATATGCAGATGACCTATTATTCGTAATCACTCAACCCTTGGTCTCCTTACCTAATCTAATAGAAGAACTAAGACAATTCGGCCTCCTATCCAATTTCAAGATTAATATGACCAAATCCGAAGCTTTAAACATTTCTTTAAACGTAAATCTCACCCAACACTTACAAACAGAATTCCCCTTCCGCTGGGCCACTACCTCAATTACATACTTGGGAATAAAACTCTCTGCAGACCTGAATAGATTATTTGACTTAAATTACAGCCCCCTCACCCACACACTTAAACATGACATGGATAGATGGAACACCCAACACCTTTCGTGGTTTGGAAGGGTAGCAGTAACAAAAATGAACATTCTACCAAGGATATTGTATATTATTCAAACACTACCTATACATGTCCCTACATCATTTTTCAAATCCCTTAAACGTTTGCTTAATAAATTCATCTGGCAGGGTAAAGCCCCCAGATTAGGTTAACAATACCTTATACGACAGAGGGAACACGGAGGCCTGGGACTACCTGACATAGAAACCTATTATAGATCTACTGCCCTAGCACGAATCGTCGAATCGTCCATACCCACAAATAAATTATGGATATCACTAGAACAGAGGGCACTCACAGTACCAATCCCAACGGCAGTCTGGCGCCCAACTTCTCAACAAATCATATTAGACACCAAACACCCGACAGTTTTTCCTACTATTCAGACATGGAAACAAACAGCTACGATAACAGGTTTCCTAGGCAATCCGTCCCCCATGCTCACACTCATAGCCAACGCAGAATTCCCACCCGGGCTCTCTTGTGCAAACATACAACAATTATTTCAGAATGAGTTCCGCTACCCCAGACTGGGCCATATGCTTAAAGACTCTACTATACGCCCACTAGAAGACCTGACGGGTACACATAATAATACACAACGTAACTTATACCTATATAGGCAATTGAAACACTACATTACTGCTATACTTAAGGATAAAAACATGGAAAACTCCCTGACGCCATTTGAGACACTCTGTGCCACAAACCGACAACCTACTAATCTTATATCAGATATCCACAAAATCCTACTGAATTTAAAACATAACACAAAACCATATTTTGTACGCAGCTGGGAGAAAGATTGCAACACAGTGTTTACTGATGACCAATGGAGTAAAATAGCCATGCTAACGCATAAAGGTTCGATTGCAACAAGAACCCAAGAAAATAGCTATAAGATTTTCACACGCTGGTACAAGGTTCCTGCTGTGTTGCACTCCATATATCCCACAACGTCGGATAGGTGTTGGAGGTGTCTTACCCATAGAGGAGATTTCATCCATATTTGGTGGCACTGTAATGCTATACGCCCATTTTGGGATGCAATAATAGACACAATCCGAATATTGGACAATCCTGATTTCCCCTCTACACCTGAGGCATGCCTACTACACCACACATCACAATCACTCCACAAATATAAGAGATCACTGACGATACATCTTCTCAACACCGCTAAATTGCTGATTCCAAAATATTGGAAACGACAAATAGCACCAACGTACGGAGAGTGGATGTCCTTAGTGGAACAGACAAGATTAATGGAAGACCTTCTTATGTCGGCACAAGGTAGGGGTGATCAAAATAGTCAAAGATGGTTTTATTGGATGGAGTTTTTCTCAGGCACAAGGGGCGCAGAAGCTCTGACTAAGTATAAATGATGCAGATAAACTGAAATAATCTGGAGACATGTAAGACGCGTACAATACCTGTATTTTTTCATTAGGTATTAAAAGATAGACCGGGTTTCACCTCCTTTTCTTCCTTCTCTATTTCTTTATTCTACTTATGTGTGCAAATATGTATGGTTAATGTATGTATATATGTTATTAATGGTATCTCACATTTATTAAAATAATTCAAACAACAACTTATACAAGATGATGACGGATCCAGAGAGGACTACAATTTTCATGCCAACAGAAAATACAAGTCTGATCCAACAAACAATATGAATATGTATATCACATACTGTTATTAATTTTGTTCAAAGACCTGTAGATTTATATTCTTCAGCTGCTGGATATATAAGGTCTATATGAGACACACTATTATTGCTATCTGTATGTAATTTTCTTTCTACATTTATGAATATTCTAAATCTTAATAAAAAGAAATTGTACAAAAAAAAAAAAAACACTGGACCTTTTTTTTAAGGGAAGCTAATCCTGCCCCCAGTGACACCAGGGAGTTTAGGTTTATTAGTGTATGCTATATGAAAGGACACACAGCCTGTCTGTCTGTTTCCCTCTGTGAATGGCTGAGGCAGCAGGCTGCGGAACTCGCAACCTATGGGTGAGTATGTGACGAATCTGCAATATTCGACTCAGGTGTAATGGATTTTGCATATTTTTAAGATAGCTGAATTTCCAGCATCTTGATTAGCCAGCTAATAGCTGGCAAATGAAATGTAACAATTATATGCTGCCGCCAATAATGTGGAAAATAAATTTAAGATGGAGAAAAACATATTCTCAGAGTGCCTAGCTCAGTCTTTACGCACTACGAGTACGCGGACAGACTGAGCAGATTAAACAGAGCACTCGGAGCTCCTGTGGTAGCGTGTCTGTATTCTAATGCACCGCCCACTGATGATGTTATGCTCCACCCACAGGATACATGGGAGATGTGAAGGCTGAGAGTGAAAATTATATAGTGACTGGTTACTGTACAGATAACATGAACTGAGGATTTGTTTAGACAGACAGCAACTTTTTCATAACATTTCCACTTGAAATAACAAGGCAGATGTGGATTTTACTTCCCATTATGCTCAACCACAATGCTGGCTGGACATAATGGGAAATGAGGTCCTGGTCCATAATGGGAAATGAGTGACAATAGAGCGACATGGGGGGGGGGGGGGACACTAGGGGGAGGGAAGCGAGAGAAACACTACAGTGGGGGGAGAGAGAGAGATACACTACTCTACAGAAATGAGAGGGGGAGAGAGACTCTACAGAAATGAGGGGGGGGGAGAGACACTACAGAAAGGAGAGAGAGACACTACAGAAATGAGAGGGAGGGAGAGAGAGACACTACGGAAATGAGAGGGGGAAAGATAGAGAATACAGAAATGAGAGTGGGAGAGAGACTACACACCTGGAGGAGAGAAAAATACAGACCAACATGTGCAGTTCCCCTCCCGAAAAACGACTGGATACACTCCTGTTGTGCAATCTCAGCGCTGTGCTGGGGCAAGTTCTGTGAGTTCAAGATGAGTGCTGGGATAAGTCCTGGGTGCTGGGTCAAGTCTTGTGAGTGCAATATGGGTGTTGGGTCAAGTCCTGTGAGTGCAATATGGGTGCTGGGTCAAGTCTTGTGAGGAGATTATGGGTGCTGGGGTAAGTCCTGTGAGGGAAATCTGAGTGCTGGGGTAAGTCCTGGGTGCTGGGTCAAGTCTTGTGAGGGCAATATGGGTACTGGGTCAAGTCTTGTAAGGGCAATATGGAGGCTGGATCAACTCTTGTGAGGGCAATACGGGTGCTTGGTCAAGTTATGTGAGGGCAATTTGGGTGCTGAGGTACATCAGTACATCTACCCAGTGTGTAAACAAGGTCAATATCTCACACACTTCCCTGATATATACTTTTGCACAGGGCAATATATGATCTTAGTATGTTAAAAAGGATATGTCTCATACCCTGCCCTGATAAATACCTCTGCACAGGAAAATTCATATAACTTTGTGTTCATACTGGGGTCTATGCACTGCCCGGTGCATGGGTTATATATTAGGGCAGGGGCGTCCAAGTTTTTTTTGCTGTGGGCCACTTCACTAGAAATGTTTGTGTGCATGGGCCGCATTAATTTTTCATTGAGAAAAAAAAGTACACACACAAATACATATATATATATATATATATATATATATATATATATATATATATATATATATATATATATACATATATATATACATAAATATGTATCCATGTGTGTAGTGAGTGTATCACAGACTCAACAACAAAACAACTCATGGTGACTTGCAGTATGTGAGTGTATCACAGACTCCACAGCAAAACAATACATACACAGCCACACATGAATAAACACACAGTCAAATAGACAGACACAGTTACATACACAGATTTCTGTGAGACTTAGCTGCATACATACAATCACACATACACATGAAGACAGACACACACACACACACACACACACACACACAAATACATATTAAAGGATATTATAATACTCCTTTTCCTCTTTAAGTATTTGTAATAAATAAACTGAAGTTTTAATTATTGTTTTTCTTCATTTCTATGTTTTTTTTTTAATTTCTCAGTCCTTTGTGGATAAATTATTGTTTTATTTATGATTATTTTAAATAGTGCTGGTCAACTCCTTTATTGTGGGCTTGTTTTTTTAATATTTATAATTAGAAGAGATGCTGGTTCACGATATAGTATTGCTGATTTAAATGAATGTGTGTAAATGTAAGTTACACTTCCAAACACACAGTCACACACACACACAGAGAGTCACACTTGCACTCACACACAGAGAGAGAGTCACACTTGCACTCACACACAGCGAGAGAGTCACACTTGCACTCACACACAGAGCATCACACTTATACACACAGAGCATCACACTTATACACACAGAGCATCACACTTATACACACAGCATCACACTTATACACACACAGCATCACACTTATACACACACAGCATCACACTTATACACACACAGCATCACACTTATACACACAGAGCATCACACTTATACACACAGAGCATCACACTTATACACACACAGCATCACACTCATACATACAGAGCATCACACTTATACACACACACAGCATCACACTTATACATACAGAGCATCACACTTATACACACACAGCATCACACTTATACATACAGAGCATCACACTTATACATACAGAGCATCACACTTATACACACAGCATCACACTTATACACACACAGCATCACACTTATACACACACAGCATCACACTTATACACACAGAGCATCACACTTATACACACAGAGCATCACACTTATACACACACAGCATCACACTCATACATACAGAGCATCACACTTATACATACAGAGCATCACACTTATACACACACAGCATCACACTTATACACACAGAGCATCACACTTATACACACACAGCATCACACTTATACATACAGAGCATCACACTTATACATACAGAGCATCACACTTATACACACAGAGATACTTTTTTTTGTTGGCTCCGGATGGGGCTGCTGCTCCACGCTTGTCAAGATGTTTTTTTTTCTCCTTCCCTCTGACCCGTGCGCATGACGACACGCGCAGGGCAGAGGAAGGATTATGCAACCTAGATGTTCGGCAGCGTTCTTTCGGGGAACGCTGCATCTAACTTAAATGTGGTTCATGAAGCGGTTATCGCTTCAACTTTCCTGCGGGCCACACCTCCGTTTCCCGCGGGCCGCATGTTGGACGCCCTGGTATTAGGGTATTGTGTTCAATATAACCTTGTGTATGCACTATAGGTATATATTGCCCTAGGCAGGGTTATAAGTCAGTCATATCTATAAATAATACACTCTTGATATGTGCTTTTAAAATGCATGGTTTTTCCTTTTATGAACAAAAAAATGATGTTATTCTATGGGGCCGGTATACAATTATTTTTCCAGGGCTGGTTTTTGTTCCCAGTCGAGCACTGCTACTGACAGGTGGCCAGCCGGCGGAGGCAGTGTGATGCTTTGGGTAATGTTCTGCTGGGAAATCTTGGATCCTGCCATTCATATTAGGCAGGTGGAGAGAGGGTATCAGACACAAAGACTGTTAGTATAAAACACCAGAACACCTCCCTGCTGCTGCTCAGTTAATATGGAGTCATTGGGGGGAATGTCCCTGTGTCCCTGCAAGAATTCCTCTCCTGTTTAAATCTAAATCCTAGATATTCTCTGAGCCTGTACCAGTTTAAAAACTACTCAAGGTAAAGTCTGCTGTGCTACTCTGATTGCCAAGTTTTATATGCCAACACTGCTCTGGCAATCCTGTTTGTCATCTGCTGTGCTACTCTGCTTGTCATTCTTATTCTACATCCATACTATTTCCACTGAGCCATGCACATCACGGTACCAGTGTTATTCTGTTTACCGTTACTTCTCCTACATTTCATAATTTGCATTTATTGTTCCAATATCATCCTCGGTGTTGACGCTTACTGTACCATTTTGCGATTTCTCAGTCAGTGAGGGTTTCTGAAAGGGTGTGCACACGTCTGCTATTGGGATACTTCTTGATTCAACTTACCAGCCTATGGCTGACCTGACAAAAACTAAAGCAGAGGAAAACAAATACAGATAAACAAAGTGACACACACACAAACAGACAGACAGCAAAACATAAATACAGGAACAAAATATGGGAAGATATTTACAGAAAGAGACAGACATGTAAGAGACAGTAACAGAGATAGAAACTCTGCAGAAATACAGTTATATAGACTGCATCTGATACATGGAGATAGAGACATACAGATACGGAGAGGTAGAAGAGAAAAACAAAAGAAAGTGAAACAAAGAGGAATAAAGAAAGAGCAGAACCAAACACACACAGCACAATGACAAACTGAAAGACTTGTACAGACACAGAATAAATGAGATTAAAACAGGTAGATGGAGAGAAATACAAATGCACATAAAGAACAGAAGACACACAGTGAGAGGAAAGAACGCTGCAGGGGTTAAATATTAAACCTCACAACCTTACAGAAACCCAAAATACATAAATAAAAACAAACCAACACAGTTATTTGCAAGAAAAGGTATGTTACAAACCAGTAACCAACTTAATTCACATCAGGTATTGTATAATTTGTAATCACACATCTCCAGTCTTTAAACCCCCAGAGAATTAACCCATAAACTTCCCATTGTTCCGACCTATAAGACAGAACTTAAGCATAAGTGACTAAAAACCCAGTTAGTTACTCCCTATAAATAGGCAGGTAATCTCTACCCCAATAAAAGACCACAATGTATATATTGAACAATACAATAAAGGGAAACAGGGTGGGGCATCAGCACCAGTTTGCCTACAGGCACAATGTGGACCCCAGCAGGACATGTTTAATTAAAAATATATATTTTCAAATTCCCACTCAAAAACTGCCCTCTGACAAGCACTCCAATCCACTGAAATGTGAAAGATAGACACAATTACACTGAAGGAAATGGGCAGACGTACACATATAAAGACAGACAGACAGAGACAGATATAAACAAATTAAACATAACACTTATGCGCAGCTCACAGACACCATGCTGCCCTTGCACTAGGTCTTGGGTCTGCAATGCAGGTGATGGGGCATGTCCTGACGTGCTGGTGTAAGTCTTGGATCGGCTGTGTGGGTGATGGGGCATGTTCTGGGGTGGTGGGGAAAGTCCTGGGTCTATGTGGATGATGGGGCATGTCCTGGGTCTGCAATGTGGGTGATGGGGCATGTCCCGGGGCATTGGGGTAAGTCCTAAACAACTGGAGTGCCAAACTATAAATATATCATTATGAATTGGTATTGCAGCTGCTGTGGAATGCACATCTGATAATTCTCAGCCATCAATTTGGTTGGCTGAACATCATGAAAGTGAAACACATGGAGTGCTAAAGTTAAGCTACCACTGCTGCATAACTACCAAAGGGTGTACAAAATATAGATTCAGATCGGGCACATCTCTCGAACCGAAGGGATCCCCGAAATGTGGCTAAACATTTGGATTTCAATCTAAATCGGCTGTTCAGAAACCAGGTCTTGGGAGGCCGTCGGTTCGGGATAAATTATAGGTTTTCAGCTAATCAATATGCTGATTTTGAATAATTGGTCATTTGAAATCACACAGATATTGTGTTAAAGCATAGTTTGCGGCATTTTAGTTTTAATTTATAAATAGTCTTGGTGGTGGCAGCGCTATGATTTTAGTTATATCATCATAATTAGCTATGGGTGGTAAAGGGGGTTTATGATCATCATTCTCTGTCGAGGGCAGACAGATAATGAATGTTAACCATTTCACCACCAGAACCAAGTCACGCGCACTATTGCAGTGGGGTGCATGGTTGACACAGAGCATATTGGATAGCTCGTCATTCAATTCCTGATATGTCCCCAATGTACCCGGACTTCTGACACATATTGGATAGACCCTAGTGTTTACCTTTATGTTGTAAATTTATATCTTTACATTATCTATGCTACACGTTTTGGACATTAAAATATATTTTTTTTGGAACTTTAACAACACCAGGCAGCACTTTCTTAATCATTGAAACTCATTACAGGGGCTCAAAGGAGCTCTTATCAGCTTGTGCTGCTGCACGCTTCAACATCAACTTATTGCTTATTTAACATCTTTGCTTATCAAGCTTTCCATTATATTATGTGATTTCATTATTCATGGTGCCTTCAGCTGGCACTCGCTCCTATCTGCTGCTTTTTCAAATAATATGTGATGAATATCCTCTCTGTGATTTTCGTGAGTAAGCACTTTATTTACTTTTTCTATGCCCTGCAGGGTTGTGCAGTTTTTTTTAGTGTGTATTAGTATATATATTGTAATTATGTTTATATTGGTGTTATCAGATGAGCACTCTCTCACAGTTCATGGAGTATAATTACATTTTTGCAGAAGCTCTGTTGCCTCATGTTTAATAGACCTACTAGGGTGGGGTTTTGCTTTCCCCCCAAATGTTGTAGCCACATTACTATCTGAACTTCATGGGAACTATAGTAATGGATTGGGGGTGTGGTGGCCCATACTACACTACACTACACACTAATTTGCTGTTGTGGACTGCAGCAACCACGATTTACAGCCAGGGCCGGCCTTAAGTGTTCCGGCGCCCTGTGCGGGCTTCCCCCGTGGCGCCCCTCCTGGCTCTTTCACCCCCTATGTATGTGTCTCTCTCTCTTCCCATGTTTTTCCCTTTCCTCTTTACTGCCATGCCTGTCTTTCTCTAACTCCCCCATACCTGTTTTCTCTCTTCTCCCCTTCCTCTGTTCTGTCTCCCCCCCTCCCCCTGTTCTGTCTCTCTCTCCCCCTGTTCTGTCTCTCTCTCCCCCCTCCCCTGTCTCTCTCTCCCCCTCCTACTGTTCTGTCTCTCTCTCCCCCTCCCCCTGTTCGGCCTCTCTCTGAAGACTAAAGTGTAAAATGTAAAGAAACATAGGAGATACTGGCAACTGAACAAACTACACATAAACAGCACAAACTTCATCGAGAGTTTTGCCAAATGTGGCACAATCAGCAGAAATATTCTCATGGTTTGCATCCTGCTTGCCCCGAATGTGGTAATTTGCCCCCATGTATATATTCATTTCTATACTGTGCAATAAAAATCACTAAAGAGACACATTTACACTGGGAATGAAATTTTATAACATAAAACCACTTTAAAGCAAGAGAGCAATACATAATTTTTTACATTTATAAACAACCAGGAATTTGATTTTAACATTAACTTCAAGTGCAAGCTGTAACAGATAATACACCAATATTATAAATTACCAAAGTGTGAAGGAGAACATTATTTAATAATAATCTAAGGGCCCATATGAAAAAGACTAGTTGTGAGACATATAATTTAAGATTTAAGCACATTTTTTTTAAAATTATTTAATTTTAACAACAGTCTTAGCTTACTGCAAAAGTGTTCTATATGTGCAATACTTTGTGGACCTAGAGAGTTAAAGGGAAAATATACCCAAACAATAAATGTAGATTAACTGCCTTTACATAATGTGTAGCCAGTCCAGATATGAGTTGTGTTTGGTGTGCCTCATGCAGGAATATATCAGTAATAGCAGGAAGCTGTCTTGTTTTTGTCAGGGGAAAAAAAGCAGATTGACATATAAACAGCATAAGTATTAATATTACATAGATGCCATTTTATACCATGCTTAACAAAATAATAATTGTGAAGACTGGTTTACTTTGGGAAAGTAGCACTCAAGCTACTTCGGGTGTAATCTGCTTGAAAGGCAAGATGGCTACTTAGAACAACCTTGTGGCTCAGATTTTCTATATAAGATGATTACAACAGCACAAAACAAGGCTGGTGGTGATAAACACAGTAAAGTGTACAGCCAATATGCCATAATTTAAATGGGATTTATTTTTATGTGCAAAGTAACTCACAGTATGTCAGTGGTCCGCAATGAGGAATTCTGGGGTAAAGTACAAAATGTCAGAAGAAGCATTCTATGGTCATGCTCCACATTTGGTACTCTCCCCAGAAATGCTCTTTGTATGGCCCATTGTCCTGGTACGAGCAATCCACATACATTTTGAAGGCTAAACCTGTTAATATTCCTTATGCTTTGATACCTAGATTTCTCACTGACAGGTGTCAACAATGTGTTCCCAAAATGTGAATATAATGTTCAAATTCGTTGTACAATAGGGGGCTCAATTCATGGGGTCTTCAAACCATTTAGAAAAAGCTGGTTTTCAGTTTGATGGTAGGTGCACTTTGAATGGTAGGAGCAGGTTGTCTGGAAGCAGCTTTGGCTTTGCTTGCCTGACTTTCCCGGATGGCGGCCTCTAACCGTGCCTTTAACTCAGGAGCAGCACCAATCACAGTCTTAAAAGCATGTGGATAAAGAGGCCCGATGAGCATTAGGTCCTGGAGTGCAAATTCATGAAGATCCTTTGATGCTGGTGATGCTGAATTATAGGTGTTCACATCAAGCAAGTAGGAAATTAGAGTTGGAACAAGAAGAGCGAGCAACTGGACTCCTGCAGGACAAAACAAAAACAATATTTGTAAGAAATATATATATATCTACATAAAAGGTAATATTTGTAAAGGCAATATTGATGCAAAATGTATAACAACAATATTTATTATCATTTATGTGGCTATAAAATAATTATTTCTTAAAAGTAAGGTGGCCACACATGCATCATTCAAACCATCTCTTGGATGGTGCCTGAAATGTGCTCCAATAAAAAGTCAAATCAAGAAGCAAAGACTAGGGAGCTATCACGGAGAAGTGTTCTGTGGCAGAAGACAGAGCAGGATAAGTGCCCAACTCTCTGTTTTGTTGAGTGTAGGACTTGTCTGCACTGCACACAGCCAATAGCAGAGGAGAAGATGAGCTCCAATACCCATTATGGAGGTTTATCATCTGAGATGCCACACGCCATATCATGGATCTGTATCCCCATAACACAACAGTCTGGAAGTCTAACACTTCCAAAAATAAACTGGAATTACTTTTGAACAGTGCTCCCTAGGAGCATCATTCAAAATCCCTTTCTGGCTTCTGTCTGCTTAAAATTTGCTAAAGCGGTTTCCTCTTAAAACATTTGTTTTACTAGATCATTCCAGGTTAGGAACTATTTGCAATTTGCTTCGATATCAAAATGTAGGTACATACTAGAATACCATGAACTCTATATCACAAATGCTTTCTTTGTCCGAGTGAATTTGTCTTGTCTAATTATGTCAACTCATCTATGTTCAAAGAAGAATGTTTGTTAGTAGTGCTTCAAATATTGTAATATATTTGAACCTGCAGAAGAACTCCAAAACAGAAAATATATATGAATATATCTAAATGGAAGGAGTAATCAGCATGTAGCTCTCCAGCTGCTTAACTACATCTCCCATGAGCCTCTGGTAGCATGCCAGACATTTAACAATTAAAGTTAATGTATGCATTGGAAATTCATCCCTTTTGGACTATGTTACAAAACAGAGTGGGCTGTTGACTAAAAATAAACCAATAAACTCAAGAAGCATGATTTTAGATGGTCACTTTCAGTTCACGTTTAGTGAATAGGTCCCAGCAAATTATCCTAAGAGCTAATTTTATATTGTGCAAGCAGGGAAAAGAAAAATGTCGGTGCGCTAAGCTAGTTACAGGCTGTAACTAGCTTAGCGCACCGACATTTTTCTTTTCCCTGCTTGCACATATTTGAGGTTGTTGGCTCCTCATTGTCTGGTTGCAGCTTGCTGTTATAGGGTTAATTGGGAGGAGGTTTAATTGCACCTCTACCAACACATTTAAATAGGTTTTGGTAGCAGTATGAACTGCTGTGTGTGCCCACTAGATAGGAGGTGAGAGTAGGTTCTCGCCCTATTGAGAGTGTGCCTTGACGTGACGGGTGAGCTTAATTATGCTTTGGCCAATTCATATAACCAAAACCTCTCATTTATATTTATATTTGTTGCCAACTTTATAAGGTTGAGAAGCGCAGACAGTTTATGTTTTTTGTTTACTTTTATATTGTGTGTGTGCCTCAAACTAATTTAAAGTGAACAGGATTAAACAAACCGACAGCAGAATCCTAGAGGATATTATTACTCCACTTAACGATGATCTTTTATAAACCCCAGAAGGAGTCAGGACTGTACTGACCATGCTGGAATCCAAAAAACAAACAAACTTGGGCTTGATGAATAATAAAGTTGTGCGTGTTACTGGAGGTGACAAACGCATGTGTGTTAGGAGCACGTCATGTGATAAACACAAATGGCATTGGCTGTTTTTTGGGACATTATGTGACTTATTATGGCACTGACAAATTAAGTCAGTGACATATTAATTGACAGAAAATAGGAATATCCAGAGTTCTATGAATATCAAATATTGACTGATATGTTACTTACTATTTTTTTCTTCACCCAGGGCAACCAGCGTTGCAAGTACTTTGATGCCTTCTTGAACAGCCATAAGCTCGGCTGGCTGACTTGGCCTTTTCCTTTCAACCAACTTAAGATTTTCAACCATAATAGGGGCCAATGCGTGAATGTATGGAGTGGAGAGAGCTCTATTAGGATGTTGGAATACAGACAATAGGAGCTGGTAGCATTTGGCTTGAACCTATTAAAATAATAAATAAAACAATATTCTTTTGAGAATAAAGTAGTTTTTCTCGCGATAGAGTGTTTAGAAACATTCTGTAAAGCCATGTAAACTAATCCCATGTAGGATATTGTTTCCCAACTTCCATACTCTTTAAAGTGGAAGCAATGTCGGCCACGTTATTTTCTGTGAATACATTCACTTATACCCTGTGTGGTGCTTCTACTTCCTGCATCAGAGATCTGGATGTGTTATCTTCACCCAGCTAAGCAAATTCCTAAGGTAAAACACAGTATAGATGCCTCTCTCTATGAGATAGCTCCACTGTGGAATGCAGATTTTATTTTCCTGATGCAGGATATAGAACAACAGTTCTGCTGCAGGCTAGAAGCTGTACATACACAAGCTAATACTCTATAAATTATCTAAAAAAGGAGAAATAAAAAAATATATGTTTATATTTGTATGTATATATGTATGTATATGTATGTATATATGTGTGTGTGTGTGTGTGTGTGTATGAATGTATGTATGTATGTATATATGTACATACAATCTGTCTTTCTATATGGATAAAATCCATGCAGCCTCCACCCAGCTCATAAGCCAAAAGGATACTTGCCCAGGTGCAGTCTTTTCCAAGAATATGAATATTCCCAGGTAATAGACTCACTCAGAGGACTTTTATAACTTCCAAACTGACACAATTTACAGATTCCATCCAACTGCTGAAACGGTTTATATACACATGACAGATATCTATATAATAACCAAGTGTTTAACCAGGAAAGATACACTCAGGTATTCTCTTGTTTTCAACTAGGTCCTGGAGATGTTACTTTTGCCAACATACAGGATCATGTTACTATTAACCAATCTGAGGGTACTCATCTATCTCTCTATCTCAGGAAGACCTCCAGATTGTATACACATCAATCACACTTTAATATCTGGAGGTCAAGATAATAAATTCTCTGCCCTCCCTTTGCTCACCATGGGTTCACCAGAGTTGAGGGCCATTTTGAATCGGTTCATGCAGCCATTTTGCAAGGACACCACCCCAATAATTTCTGCACTTGCTGACCAGAGGAAAAGTACAATGGCAGTCAGTATGTTCACTTCATCCATCGTATGTTTGGAATCACCTGCAGACATGTAAAAAAAAAAAATATTTAACTAGAAATGTTGTTGGGACTGGCATCCCACCAGATATTTTAAACACTCAATTTCCAGAGACACTTTATAATCTCGTATCAATAGAAGACATTGTATCAGTTATGTCAACATTAAGAAACTCACAATTAAGGCTACAGTCATATTGTTACCTGCAGCAGAAGATTCCAAAACAGAGGCTAATGTGCTACGAATCAAATCAGTCCACTTCTTTTGGGTCTTTTCTGTCTTAGCCAAGGGAGAGGTGATAATGGTCTTTAAACCTTGTAGAGAGGCACTCACAGGTAACGGGACTTGATTATCTGAACACATTATTGATGTCTCTTTCAAAATTTTTGTGATCAGATAGAGGATTGTAGGCAATATTGTCATGCATCCTAAAATGGAAACAAAACAAAAAGTTATAGCATTTTCATCATTAAAAAGTATATTTCTCTACAGTAAAAAGATCTCTCCATCTGATAACTTTCAGAAAATAAGAAAATGTAAATGAAGTCATTACATTACAATAGAATAATCAGGACAAACAAATAAGTCTGTATTATTCTCTAATCACGATGTCCTTAATGGCCATATTGGGGTCTATTCACTAAATGCTGCAGGGCCCAAAATTGCTAGTTTCTACTGGTAGAATAACTTCTTCTGGATAATGCCTAGTGAAATCTCTAACATCTGGCACAATCCATTATGCAGGATGAACTCACCAGGTTTTGCTCTTTATAAAGCAATGACATGAAACAACCAATGTAACTGTTAGTAAATAGATCCTATAGTCCCTTGTTTAGAAACAAAAAAGCACTCAGAAGCAGAATGGTCTGTATCCAAACTAATACCCTGACCGATCACTACAATGACATACACATACAATTTCACTTATCTCTCATTATATTGGATCTGTAATCATGTCCAGCAAAGCAAGACATTTCCAAAAGACTCCAATTCTTGGTAACACTAGAAAAAAATGGGGTCAGGAATAAACACAGTTTTCACTGCAGTGCCTATCATGCACAGCCAGCACATAATGGGAGTTGAAGACTAGAGGTGCTAAAATAACAGGTATTGTTGCCAATCTCTGGACACATCTAAGCTGTAATTACATGATGCGGAGAGATATATTTGGCTATATTAGCAGAGCCTTGTTAGACAGTTCACATTGAAACCCAATTTGTTATAAATAAGAGATATTACAGTCAGCCAGTGTGACTGCTTCCTCAGTATTTGCAATACAGCAATTACGACACTGCACACCCTAATGGACAGCATTATATGCCATTATATATTTCAGCTGCACTGCTTCCACTATTGCTATAAAGTAAAAGTAATTGATGTGCACGTAACTTTCTGCTTTATAGGAAAAAGTCATTGATTATTTTTCCCAAGATGAGGACACTCCGTGGGTTTTCTAAGTGAAGTACAATCATTACTCCACTTTATTTGTATATAGATCTTTGGTACATTTATGAGACTTCTCATAACATGCTATATGACCTTGAGGTCACCTAGAAAAGCAGGGTATTAAGGAACAGTGAAGCATGAAATTAATTTAAATTGCAACAGCAATCAAAATGAGAAAATGCCTAATATCCCTACTTTCTACCCATTCTGTAACATATGTCCCAGCAGGCTCCCACCCCATTAGTACAGACGTTGTGCACGTTGTTTGTGGGCAATACCAGGCTTTCTTCCTTCCAGACAGGTAAGGGATCTCCAAAAGTCTCTGTAGTGTAAGATCATGATCAGGCCTTTCATGCCCATTTAAATACATTCAATTTTTAGTGATGTTACATAACTTGGATGATGGACATCAAGCATCATCATTGTGTACAGGTGGTTTTAAAGCAATGGCTTGGGTCAAACATGTATGTATATAGATATATATATATATATATTATTTATTTTTTTTCATTGCATACATTTAATAGGTGTCTTGTTTGTTTAGATCAATTTATTCAGATTATTCTGGTGCTCACAAAATGCTTGCTTTACAGAGATGCTTACCTGCTGGTGAGCACAGTGATGGGAGATCAGCTAGGATGGTCACTGTGGATGCCACCAGGCGTGCACTCTCCTCTGAAAGCTGCTGTGCTTTGGTGACAATGTGGCTGGGAGAGTCTGACATCTTGGAGCTGAGCTGTGGCATGTGTCGCACTAGGATGAACACGAGCAACTCCATAGCAGCAAAAACTAAAGATTTTCCTGGTATGAGACCACCACTTTCTTCACCTTCGCCTAAAGGTGATTGGGTTTCTTTTTCACTGCTTTCGTCTTTACCTGAAAAATAAAACTAAGAAACTGAGCTGTGGAAGAATGTTTGGACAAATCTGTAAAAATCACAAAACAGCAGCACGTAGAAACAGAACTTAATTAATCTTTTCCATCACATATGTACCAAACGGTAAAAAAAAAGTACATGTCCCACTGGCGGCACCACGGGCCGTATGTGGCCCTCAGGGGTTTTGTGCAGCCTTTATAATAGCTAAAAGCCGATATATTCTATGGTCTCAAATTAACTGAATAATGCTCAGCCGCCCAACTTAAGTGTCTTCATGGTATGTGGCCACCACATTACAAAGTCAGCAGTGCTGGTATAATGGAAAAAAAACGTGCAGTTGAGGTTTTTCTGGTGCCAAAAAGTTATTTATACACTGAATTTATAATGGACCGGTCGTCTAGATGGAAGAAAAACAACTTTACATTAAATCATATGAGATTGCTGTATTTAAAAAAACAAACATGTATAACCTGCTATGGAACTTACTATGTAGTGAGATTTTTACTGAGAGGGTAGTGGATGTATGGAATAGCTTTCCAGCGGAAGTGGTAGAGGTAAACACAGTCAAGGATTTTAAGCATGTGTGGGATAGACACAAGGCTATCCCGGATATAAGACCGGGAACTGGGGACTAATAAAAGTATTGAGAAAATTGGGCAGACTAGATGGGCTGAATGGTTCTTATCTGCCGACACATTCTATGTTTCTATAGTGAAGTATTTATTTTTAATGGTCACTTAAAAGTCTGTGGTGTGAATGTGGAGCATAAAAGCAACAAAATACATAGTGCAAAAGAAAATGTGTTTAAATTTGCCATGCATGACATGCAAATTAGCTACTAAAATTGGCCCCAGTGAGCGGTCATAAATAGGTGACAACACAAATACACGTTTCTCTTAATGTATGCAGTTGCTTGCATTTCTGCCAACACAAACTATCATTTATTTTATGTTCTACAGCCTCACTTTAGGTAGAATGTAGATTACAAAGCCCCTTTAAAAGCACCCACAACTAAACCCATTACCTCTACTCACTTCTCTGAACCAGAGACATTGTGGTACATATTCTTAAGGAAACATAAGTGCCAAAGATTATTAAAATATGCGGATCCTAAACTGAATGTTTTTAAAACCATTTGATTTTAAGTTTCTATTAATGGTTAGTGTAAATGTCTCCTCCTTTCATAGTACTACATACATAACTTACTTTGGGCATTTCTTTGCTCCTGCAAGTTGTCCAGAGCAGCTCTAACAATCTGCTGAACAACAGTAGTGACGAGGAGCTGTACAGACGGAGGATTCCAGGTAAGGAGCAGACGATGCAGAACATTCAGGAGTTCCACTGCAATAATCTAGAAACATCAAGTAGTTATAAGGTGGAGCACTACACAGAATTAGTGGAATAAACAAAGTAAGTGCCAACTTTATTTCAACAAATATTAACCATTTGATTAAAAGAAAAATGGAAATCAAGGAGTTAACATGTCTATCAGCTAAGCACTAGCACCACAGACACAGGTTTTGCTTTTGTTATACAAACTGTAACACCAAGTGTTCACCAGGGATAGGCAAAGTGTGCGTATAAGAACACTAGTGTCCGGGGCAAGGTCTGTGATGCTCCATAGAACGTCATTATAATGTCTGTCACAGACCCCAGTAAATGCCCTCACTAAGCAATGCTGTTGCCTACTATCATCTCAATGCTGTTTTTAACCCCTTAGTGACAAGACTTTTTGACCTTGTCTTTCCCTTGTCTCAAATGTAAAAATGACCAAACCAGTACAGTGCAAAAACCAGCACATAAAAACAGAAAATTACACCACTTATGGTTGATGGTTCATACCAAAATTTTTTTTTAAAAAGTCATCAGCAATGGACTTGAAGGTAGGTAGGCAATGCAATAGAGCAGCAGGAAATGCTAGCAGAATGATTGGTTGCATAGGGAGAGGTATTAGCAGTAGGAAGAGGGAAGTGCTCATGCCATTGTACAGAGCACTGGTGAGACCTCACTTGGAGTATTGTACGCAGTACTGGAGACCGTATCTCCAGAAGGATATTGATACTTTGGAGAGAGTTCAGAGAAGGGCTACTAAACTGGTTCATGGGTTGAAGGATAAAACTTACCAGGAAAGGTTAAAGCATCTTAACATGTATACCTTGGAGGAAAGACGTAACGGGGGATATGATAGAAACATTTAAATACATAAAGGGAATCAACACAGTAAAGGAAGAGAGTATAAGAAGAAAAACTACCACAACTAGAGGACATAGTCTTAAATTAGAGGGGCAACGATTTAAAAGTAATATCAGGAAGTATTACTTTACTGAGAGGGTAGTGGATGTATGGAATAGCCTGCCAGCAGACGTGGTAGAGGTAAACACAGTCAAGGACTTTAAGCATGCGTGGGATAGACACAAGGCTATCCTAGCTATAAGACCGGGAACGGGGGACTAATAAAAGTACTCAAAAAAAAAAATTGGGCAGACTAGATGGACCGAATGGTTCTTATCTGCCGACACATTCTATGTTTCTATTAAAGTTTCATGCCTTGGAGACATGGTTTGGGCAGCATAACTGCACCAAAATAGAGCTGGTGACTACTAAAGCAACACAGTTTTGTTGCAAATGGATATAAAATAAAACACATTATGACAATGTTCTCTGAAAGTAGGTAAAATTTCAATCTATATTTTGAGGTAGTGAAATTAAATGTCATTCTTAATTTCTGGTTTAATACCTTGAGGCGAGTGTGAATGAGCACACGTCACAAGATGCTTCGCGGGCAATACTAAATTAGAATTCTAACCTTAAGAAACAAAGGAAAAAAACATTTGTGATGTACCTGGTCTTCTGCAATATGGCTCCTGGCAAATGGTGAATCCAACAATATGTGCAAGGCTTGAAGGCTTGCTGTAACATGGTCAATAGGCTCCTCAGGCCGAGGCGCACAGAAAAACTGAATGCTGACACCTAAACATACAGAATGCAATGGCAAAAACGTACTTTTAAGGCCTTGTCTATAATCCAAACTAATCACATCTTGAATATTAAAATGCAGTCATTATATACAAAGCGTCTATATCTATAATGCGCCAGCCCAGGTAACTATTAAAATTGTGAGGAATAGTCTATTTATGTTGCTTGCACCATATATTAATTTTCCCCTTAATTACCCTTTAGAAATACAAGGCTAATACAATGTAAGCATTATTTATACAAATCAGCAATTCCACTGCTGACATAATGCCCTTGTATATTGCCAAACGTCTTACAACACATCACTGGTGTTAAAATACTTTAAATACAAAGGACATAAGCTTTAGGTTGTAAGAAGTCCAAGTATGCTGCAACAGTACACAACTTAAATTGTCTTATTTTCCCATCAAGAAAACCTTTACACAAGAAGGAGGTGATGGTGTGTATGGCTACTCTGTAAATAAAATGGAGGTGGTCTATAGAGGTTCATAACGGAACAGGATTAACAGTTATAAATAACACCAGTTGGGTCATATCCAATATGTTCCCATGTTAAAGGGAATTTAGCAAACAAAGCTTATATTTGCCCACCTAAAATCAGATGCATCCTGTCCTTGTTGAGTTCTGCCAGAGACTTGGTACTGGGTGGTGATCCTGTGGGCTGGTTAAGAGCCATGGTGGTGTTGCGTTTCTGAGATCCAGACACTGCTGCTTCCTCGGTCACCTCTGAATTGTTAAATCCTGTGCAATTGAGCCAGAGCGCCACTGCATGTAGGATAGCAGCCCAGGAGTTGCGGTAATGCAATCTGGCTGTGTCAATGGTCTCAGGAGTGTAAAAAGCACCACCTGTTCAAACACACAAAGCTATTTTTACTTGCTGCATTACCATAGCCTATGTGCCTGGAATAACATGAAAAATATGTCATTTAAAAAAAATCTCTAAATAAAAAGAGTAATAATTATCACACAAAAAACCCATGCATATTATAGTTAAATTACCAAAAAAATCATGCAGTTTGTTTGTTTTTTGAGAGCCAGGTAAATTAAAATTCCCCAGACTGTGATTTAACACAATCCAAAATGTTAGGAGCCAGCAGTAGGGATTTTCAGAGGCATGGATCCTCTGGGGTCTGTTGAGCTCTGCTCTAGTAGCTGGTCTCTGGTGATTGAAGAGTCCATCTTCACGGAACAAATGAGTTAATATCAGTAAACACTCACCATCGGGAGGAAGCTGACTAGCGAATTCTGATGGCAGAGTGAGTAGGGCGTAATCTTTCAAAGCTGCCAGCCACAAGCGGCTAAGTGCTGGAAGCTCTGGTTCCACCAGTGTAATTAGACTGTCAGGGGGAAGCTCGTCTGTGGTGCTGTAATAGTCGTCCTCCTCATCATTTGTCTTCAGAGGTTTACTGGGCTTGCTCTCTGCTTCCTTCTTAATGTTCATGGCAACAACATACACCTGTCAAATGCAAATCACATTACATGGTAAAGATCACGCAATCTATTCACACTCCCAATACCCTCAATGCCTTTCAGTGACTACTGAGCTCCATCCTGGTTATTGCTCTGGGTTTCTGCTTGGCAACATTCAAATGTACAAAATCAATAATCTGGAGGAATCATTTCATGACTGTGGACCAAGGTGAGTGTTTAGTAATTAGTGAAACATGGAAAATTTAGCTTCATTTTGACTAGAAAGAAAAGTAAAATATGGTAGGGCGTGTGTGTGTGTGTGTGTGTGTGTGTGTGTGTGTATATGTGTGTGTGTGTGTGTGTGTGTGTGTGTGTGTGTGTGTGTGTGTGTGTGTAATCATGAAGCAAATTTTGATGTACTCAGTTCTGTTCAAAAGGAGTTGCTACTTCCGAAGTGATATTTATCTGCACAGACAGTGCTCGTTTCCTATGTAATATTTGTATTTGAAAGAAAGCCTTTTACCTACCAATGTGTGTCACTACGCCTATTTTTCCCATACGCTGCATTTGTGATTTGTAAAACAATAGGTGCCACAGTGGATCCTACTGGACTGTAACAAAAATGTATTTTGTTTTAAGGTATCTTTCTAAATTCATTTATTTATTTTGAATATATCAGTTACCAGGGTTGCTCAGAGATAGCGAACATGTAATAAACACACCTGTATCATCATCATTTCAAGCTAGAAATTTGTCTTAGGACACTGCTTTACCTGATGGGTAACTATTGTGTGAAATCGGTAAAACTTATTAAAGTGACTGTGGGTGAAGAGCACAAGCTGGCTATCTGTGGAGAAACAGCACCCTCATGTGTCCATACTTATTAACTAAGTTTTAATCAAATGAAAACTCTAATATCGATAATTTAACTTGCATCAGTCAACACAAAAGAGGAGAAAAGAATACAGAGATCTAGGGAGAAACAAGAAAACCAAAAGCAGTTCAAGAAAGAAACTGCCGGCAGATCCAGAAAAGTATTGCTAAAAAATAATGAAGTCATAATAATGACCAGCCAAGTACTCGTCCTAAGAAGGTGATGAGTGTGATGAACGGTGGGGGGTGGACAAGGTGAGAGAATCCAAATTCAAGGGAGGTAATCGAAAACAGTAAAGAGAAAAACTGTTCAGAGTCCATTGACAGGTTAGTTTGGAGCTAATAGTATAAGTGATGCTGCCGGTCTGCTAGATTTACGACATTAGTCAGGAACTGGGTTCTCCTGGGAAGGCAGTGGGTCCATACACTCCACACAGAGCTGCTTATTATCCTCAAGGACCACCAAAGACTTTTGTGGTCCCCATACATATTTCATCTCAGGTGAGTGTAAGTGGGTCATTAAAGAGGCCATAGATCTTCGCCAGCTCATTATAGCTGGCGTGTACATCTCTGAAGTAGCAGGTTTTCAACGGTCAGTTAACGATGTATGCTGGAGGCCAACATGTATATACATTTCTCACCAGAAGAGAAGAGCTTCAGTATTACATCACTGGGGGCTTCAGGGCCCATCCACAATGGCAATCCGCAGTGGATTAAATTCTATCGACGGTGCCCCAGTAAAGTGTAAGGTAATCCTGGAGGGCAGTGCCTCCATTACACCGCTCATCCACAGGTCCTTCTGACGAGCGCTATCTTCTAGCGAAGTAATTTGTCGTTGAGAATCTTGGGCTTGTCTCATCAGAAATTCAACGTGTAATGGTGTGTCTTTTTGAGTCAGCTCTGACTTGATCATGGCCCGCAAGTCATGAATCAAGACCTTCAAGGTCACCTTTAGTAGTTGGGGCCATATCTAGTTTAGGGTCTGTGTTAGACTGTTGGCTCTGAGGTATCCTCAGAAGCTGGGCTATAATAACATCCCGATATCTGGGCCCTGTAAATAATTCAATTTCTTTTTATTCTTGTCTTTTTTCCCCCACCATGTCTAGGGTAGACTTCAGATAGCTTGATCCTAGAATTTTAGCCATTGTGGCCTCAGAAAACAAGCGTTGGTCCTCCGTTCATGAGGAGCTCTCTCTTGATGTGTCCACTTAGGTGCCTAGCTCCCCTCCCCCCAAAAAGAAACTGTTTTACCCAATACCTGTATGAAGATAAAAGATAGTGCCAGGGTTCAATCTGGCATTTGTAAGGTAACAATTTATCACTGTCTTCTATCCAGTCTATGACATTGCACTGCTAATTCCTCTTGATGAGAGAGGTAATACGGAGTAGGGCAACTTTAAATAAATTGTATCAAAGATAGATTGAGGATAGAATGGTATTGATCCGCTAATAACATCATTGTATCACTTTACTTGATAAAATATTACAATTGTAGCAGATAGACACCACCACCTACCTCTGCCCAAGCTTTTAACACAGCGAGTTTCTCCATGGTCATGGCGCTCTCACGATACAGTGGGCTTGGTGCTCCTTTCCCAGTTTGTACTTTATCCAAGGAGGAGACCAGCAGGTTGTGTACTCGCCGTAGATCATTCAAATCACTTACAACCCTGCTCCCTATCCAAGCACTGCACACCTGTAAAAGAGAACCACACACTCAACTCCTGAACACCTAGTGTGGATTGTTCTATAGGCTACTGTAATCACCATGACATTGGTATACCTGGCAAGCTTTTGCAGTGATGTCTGAAGGAGTGTCATGTGAAAAAGCTGGTCTTAAAGCAGCTCCAACCTAAAGAGAAAAGTATAACACTTTTATTGATGTCCGTGGTACCTGCAGCACTTCTAGGACACTTGCAATCCACGTGTTATTTTTAGCAAATCAGTCCCTGGAATATTTGCGTGGCACGCTCTGAAGCGTAAGGCTATTAATTATTGATGTGACACTAGGGTATTAAAAAGAATTCTAGTCCTTCCTGTGATTTTTATAAGCCCTGTAACTATACATGAACATTTTTACGTTTTTCAAACAGCATTGGCATAGGGCAGTGATGACATGGATGCCACCCGAGTGTATTGTATAGAGATAAGTGGAACAAATGGGGGACATGGAGATGGGGCAACAACAAGAAAGGGAACAATAACAGAGAGAAGGTGAAACTAAAATCAGAGTCTGCAATGAAAATAAGAGGGTAGCATGATCAGGGAAAATTAGATCTTTAACTTGGTCTTCTGCAGAACTATGGGCACTCAATCTTTAAAACATGGCCATCAATGGCACATGGGATATGTATACAAGTAACTTCTGGGGTAAAGTTCCAAAAATGATGAAATCAGCAGGAACATTTCACTGGTTTCCATGGTGACCAGACCACTTAAAGAAATCTTCCCCACAATGACCTTTGTACATGATGTAATTAGGTCATGAAACCATTAAGAAATAAGACATCATTAAATGCATCAGTTCAGTACTCTACAGGTAGCTGAAGCCGAAACACAAGTCTTACGTTGGCCTGATATTGCTCCAAAATCACATGGCCTGGGAATTCAGGCTCAGGTACAGATGCAAACTTCTTAATGATGTCCTCCAAGGCTTGAAGGCCAGCCATTCGCAGCTGGTTACTGTGATCAGTGGCAGCCATAAAAGCCATTCGAATAAGGTCCGAGAGGTGAAGAACTAAGAGGTCATCTGTGAAAAGTCAGCATATCGGAAATTAGAAGAGTTATTTGAGCGGAAAACAGTGTGAATTGATATTAACTTCTGAGCCACCAGTAGCTTCCTATGGAAGAGCTGCAAGTGAATTTGCAAACTGCTCCCTTACAAGCTCACACATACAGAATTTCCTTATTTATTAGAAAAAGCGTTGCAAAAATACTTTTTGTTAGCAACACGTGACTTAGGAGCACAGCACACGTCATTCCTGTAAGAGTTCAGAGTGCTGCTTATTCTGATTATCGTAATAAAGATGGAATCATGTAGGGAAATTAAGTCAATTCTATTGAAACATAATGTGTCACAGATAAGAACCATTTTGGCCATTGTAGTCTGCCCTTCTTTGGGAAGCATCAGAGGTTGTCGCTGACAGTATCTCAGTGCTTGGTCCCCTCCCTTGGTAGCATTCAAAACTGAAGGTCTCTCTCTGCTCTAGAGACTGTCAAACACGACCTACCCCAATCAGAGTAGTGGGGCAAGCCCCTGCTCTGATTGGCTGAGCTCACACCGACAGTGTCATCGTGCACCAGCGTCCATCAAGCTCTGCATGAGCCGACTGAGCTCAGAACATGTACCTGCACAGATACACGTCAGGTTTACTATAGGCAGGCACAAGGCTTTTAACTTTTGCTTCTTTTAGACAAATTAAAAGAAACCGACAGTGCCAGACAAATACTCTCTCAAAACACCTAGACTGCACTCAGAGTTCAGGAAACATATGTGAAAATCAATGTTTGTTCTTACTTTTTGGATTTTTTTGTCTTGCTGTGCGAGCTGCGGCTAAATCAAAGTGAGCTTTGTCAGTGTTCTCACACAGCAGGATTATTCGACAGAGGCAGTCAGCAGCAAACACACGAGTGGCCCAGCGTGGGGCAACAAACGGCTTGGACTTATCATCCTCTCCAAGGGTGGTAAACATGGTGTCATCATCCATTTCATCTTTCTTTTCTGAATCCTCATCTTTTGAACCAGCTACTAGGCCTGCAGTGCTCAGATCTGAAAATACAGATATGTGGTTTTTATTTTATTAAACAAATCTGTAAACACTACATAAGATAACAGTAATAATGTGTATCCACAGAGAGAGAGAGCTTACTATGAAATAACAAAAAAACATCTGCTTATGTGAAAACACTTCATGCACATGAGTAACAATGAAGCCATTTCTGTGACTGCTTATTCTATTATGGAGAGATTTGGTGGTTCACTAAATGCACAAAAAGGAAAGTATAACATTGGGCTTTTACATCGTAATAACTACCCAATGCTTCAGAGGCAACTACCCAAAATAATAATAAAGGTAATTGAAACTTAACTTGTATTAACTGAAAATGTAAACTAGGATAACCTCAAAATTGTACTAGGTGATAAAAAAAAAAAAAAAAAAAATTAAAAACCAACACACAAAAAGGTAAAATAACATTATATATATGTATATACACACACACACACACACACACACACAGGAAAGTGCTAAAAATTACACTGTGTGTAGAACAACAAGTTGCAGCCTATTTGACTGTGTTGCCTAATAGTGTCTTGTCAACAATTGTTTGTGGACAAAGTTTGTATTATATAAAGATAAAATCAATGTTTTGTTTTTTTTATCTGTCAGTGCAAACAAGGATCTATTTAAGTATTTACAATTCATATATTTTATGTAGAACATTTTTAAAATACAATATATTTTAGTTTCTTTTGTTTTAAACATATATTTATCTTGTATGTTGTTCTTTTTATTTGTGAATTAAAAAGATATATCTTTGGAATAATCTATTGTGTCCTTAATATATTTTTTGTTCTGTCCCCTGTTTATATATATTGTTTTCATCTTTATTTGCTGGTTTAAGGTTATAATCTAAATATTTCATGATCTTTACATGGTCTACTCGAATGATATGGTGCTGGATTGATAATTAAACACAACTGTAAGTTTAGGTTGGTAAGATACATTTTTTCTATATATTAAAAATATTTTACATTTTTTCTATGATTTAGCCCTGTACAATTTATAAAAACAGACATAAATGTGTAAATAACACTGTGTTAACGAGCTGACAGACACCAGCCCACGCAATCAATAGTTAGAGAATTCTCCTTTCCTTCTTGTACCAACACTAAAAATTATTTCCCTGACAATTCATTAAAAGAAAAAAAAAAGAAAAAAAATCGGACTCCTGCCACTTTTCTTTAAATATTATGGGGTCGTCTTAGGTAGCTCCAAAATTTCTTTGATAAAACCAGAGTTCCGATTTTCAGACCACTTTGGTGATTTGAAAACCCCCTAAATTTGGTGTATTCAGGAACCCCGAAAGTGCTTCCGAATTGGCACGAATATTGACAATTGTGCCAACATTTCAGGACCTGAACTTCTTCGTAGTTCAGATCACGAAAGAAAATTGCGAAAATATTAATAGTTTTTTTTTAATAAGATTTCCCCCCCCCCCCCCCCCCATTATATAAATGGAGGGCAGGGCAAGCAACCTTGGATCCCCCAATTAATAAACTTGACTGATCAAATGGCCCCCAGATCCATAAATATACACTGGGGGGCCAGGGCTAGTAGCCCTGTTCCCCCTTATCAAACACAGGGCTGGGAGCCACCCAGCCTCCCTTTATACACATCGACCCTTATGTGCCAACCCCTGTCCTCCACCACCTGTTTGAATCCCAACAACTCTTACTGTGAGAAATGTGCCCTGTATTATACACAAAAGAATAAAAGTTATGTTTAGTACTTGAGCCTGTGAGAAGTGCCCTTGTTTACTACTAGAGTGATAAAGATATGCTTTGTGTTCAAGTTGTTAAATTCTAAAATGGGCGATGATCACTTGCAAACAAAATAAAACCATCAACTAGTTAACAAAATAAAAAATCTGGACAAAAAAAAAAAAAAGACGTTTTACATCCAGTCAGGTGGAGAAGGTGCCAGAGGATTTCTCTCTTTCCTGCCTTAATTGAGAATCCAGAATAAAAGCGGAGGTCATTTATTTTTGCTGAAGTAAACTGGCTAACCAAAGGCCAAAAGGATTGTCTAACATTGAAGCAGTATGTCTCATTGAAATATTCATGCACATATCTTTGTATTTGCAGTCTTATATGTTGACCTTTTACTAACAAAATGCCTTGCAGAATGTTTATTTCAAATGCACCGTTCATGATTCTAAGACCTGTGCAGATTCCGAATGTATTAGATACTTACCACTAGATGCTGCCAAAACATCTTTACATAATAGCAGCCAGTGAGATAGCTTGTTCACAGCCAGGGAGGAGAGCATATGACCCAAGGTGTCATGAATGTCTGAGCACAATTTGCGGTCAGTTTCTCGGTCCAGCATCCCAAACAGGACTCCTTCCAGGCCAGTGTCTGTGATATTGATATCTATGGAGGAGGCAGACCAAATAAGAATCACACTTCTAGCAAATCAAAGAACATTTTGCTTGTGTGAAACTATTCCAGTAAAAGTATCAATGGGGCATTCATTGGTTGGAGGACATACCAAAGGTTCAGTAGCTTACGCTGTTACAACCTATCTGATGTAGTTTACAGTAACAACCCATCCACTGAATGAGGACTAGTATATTCTCTACAGGTGGAAAGTGGTTCCTCAGGGACAAAACCACGCAAACAATGGGAATGCATTTGTGGAATTTGTGGATTTTGTTCTTGAGAGGAGAGTGGTCAGCACTCCCTGAGAGCAAGCTCACAGTACAAGCCGCCATGAATATTTCCATCCACTGTGTATTCTACAGTCACTGAGTGCCTCTCACCTACTACAGTCACACTTACTGATTCCGCTGCTTTCTTTATCCCCTGCGTTCTTTGCAAGGTTCATGGCATATTCACACACTTCTGCTGCTTCTCTCTGAGCCAACTGCCTGAGACATGCCACAGCCGCCCGTCTCAACAGCAGATGGGAACTGCCCAGGTGAACCTGTAACCGAAAGCATGACATGTATATGTTCACAAACCGGATTCTAAAGACGAGCGGTAAGATGTGAACAATTCACCACAAATATAAATAAATAACACACTTACACAAAGGCATGGGACTAGACTGGACAGGTTGACATGACGAGGTGCAAACATGTGAAGTTGCTGAAGGCAGGAGATGGCTGCTGCCTGCACCAGAGAGTCCGAGTGATCCTGCATGATGGCGCAGCCAACCAGACATGAAGAACGGATGGTGGAAATAGTCGGGCCATTACCTGGTATCAAAATTAAAGTCAAAATCGTTCAGCTTTATTGTGAGAAAATGCATCTAAACAAATCAACAAGCACAAAAAAGCCTTTTTTTTTTATATACACAATGCAGATGCATGAATATGAGTTTTAAACCCTCCAAGCAAAAAAACAAAAACAAAACCCAAACCTTTATTTATACAATTTACCCCAAAAAATCATGAATAATGAGATCCTCATCTGTGTTGCTTGTTTGTTTTTATTCCGATTACTGACCAGATTTCCTCTTCATGGTATATAATATAGATCACAGTAATAATAACTTACCTTGCAGTTCTGGGCCCACAGTAGTTATGATAGCACCCAAGCACCGGCCCAGGCACTGGTGTACCTCAGTGTGGGAAGGAGGAACAGTCAGCAGAAGCGTCAGAACTAAAGAGAGTGTTGGTTCCACATAGCCACGATACATGGGACCACTCGAGTCTACGATCAGTGCGAGTGAGTGAAGAGACCAGGTCTGCAAAAGCAAAATTCTCATTTCAAATTTAATTTTATAACCAGAAATTTAAGAAATAACAATAATTCTAAAGCAAATCATTTGTATTCTGACCAACATCATCCATACAGAATCTATATAGTGTATGATCAGACACTTTCCTTCACAGAGTGCAGATGATAGTATGCCAACACATTCTACCTGACAGGACAAACTTCACTTACCTGAACTTCTGGCGAGGTTCCATCTTGAGCCAAAGCCAAGAGAATACTGACACTTGTCTTCAGGTGCTGGCCTGACCCAATCCCACCAACATAACGATGAAGACAGCCAAGCGCAAGAGAATGGCCTGTTCTTGACACTACATCCCGAGCAGACTTAAGCCTATTGTAAATAACAGTATGAAACATAGGCCCATATTTATAGACAAATCTAGATATAGGTTATATAGGTGTGTATAAAAAGCAAAAAAAAAAAAAACACACACCACAGTTTCTGGATACAGACAGGAATAATCCCAGAAACATACTTCTGTAAAAGCATTAGTTATTAGATACCACAACAAACGATTGGATGTCATTGCCTAAATATGCATTCTCCGAGGACTAATATAAACTGCTATGAATGAACAGAAAAATATTTCTCAAACAGAGCTATCCATCCACTGTGTAGTAAATATATCTGCTCATGTTCATGATATAGCCTTTCCATTTCATTGAACCACAATAACTTTAAACGTGTGCATCCGGAATCCAGCTCTACCTTCAAGACCATACGATCTTGTATTATCATGCTGTGTCTTACTTGTCAAAGCTGTGTTGTGCCATCCTGGCAATAAATGTTGCCTCTCCAACCACCTGAGCCATTCTGCCCAGGGCCTCTCCAGCAGCACATCTTAGGATAGGGTTGGGATTGTCAAGGGCACCCATTACTAGAGCAAGGGCCGATTTCCGTACTTCCTCTGGTCCTAAAGAACTCTTGTTTTCCGCCAGGCCCTGGATAACAGAATCTCAGATAAGTATGTTTTGTGTGTAAATGGATAGGACTGTGCTGTTGTGGGTTCAATGACATACAATAACCAATTTAATGGCTTTGAAGACTTAAGGCTGCCATCAGTAAACAGTATACTGCAATAATCTCACAAATTAGGTATTTTGAAAAATGTTTTAAGTGTAGTTGATCTGTTGTATTTAATAATAGGCTCATAAAATCTCTAGGACTGGCTCATAATGCATTTGATTGTTCTACATAAAAAAAAAACCTCTATGGAAGAACGGTTTCCTGGCTCCTAAATATAATGAGGCTGGCTCCTGAATTGGTGTGCAAATATTTGTCTAGATCTGTATGTAATATATTTTACAGACCAAATGATTTGTGGTGGGAAAACAAAATGTGTATGAAAACCCCTTCCACCTGAAGTAAGTGGATAGTTTACACATTGCTGGTGTGTGTATTTACACAAATACACACACCAGTCTAGCCATAAGACTTGCTTTTCCCACAGAAATATCATCTTAACAGTGCTCTCACTACTGCAAGAGATTCTGGGTAGGCATATGCAAATGAACTCAACAAAGAACCACGTTTTTGCATCATAATTCCACTTTATACATGGATTCCTAATATATTTTAAATACCCAATATATACACACACACACACACACACAGCACTGCAGTCTCTGTGCCAGGCATCAAAACTATAGGAATATATATGATCTATTATGCTCCTCTGTATATTGAGTGTGTTCCGATGTTGCTGTACTATCTGTACCTTGAGAGCGCTGAGTACTGCTGTGAAGATATTTAGCTGTACAGCCTGCTGGCGGACTCCCTTAGCTTGTTTCACACATTCTGCAAAATGATCCAACATTTGCAACCTGTTTGGGGGGAGAGGAATTGAATAATACATTATTTATAGTGAAATACCAAGCTGTGTCCAAAGGCTCCACTAGAACACCACTGTATTGGTTAAGATACAGCACTGTTAAAAGCAAGCATCTAATCACAAGGGTAAACACATGGGTTTTATGGATTGACAAATGATAAAAGGGAGATGGTGGGTTTAAAACAAGGATAAACCCCCACCCCATTCAAGCAGGACAAAAGAGAACAGACTTCTACTCAATAATAACAGATGAACATATCAAGAACAAATTAATGATTTACTATTCTGTCCTTATTGACCTCAGCAGGATGCAAGGCATAGCTGAATCTGCAAACCTGAAGACTGAACAGATTTTACAGTTGGCTCAGGTATTAGATTATAAAAACACTTGCATCTCCACAGCTGAAATTTAAAATGTCAAACTGACCTGTGCTTGAATGACACATGAGGAAACACCACCCCAAAAAGAGCCACAGACGCATCAATCACAGATACTCCCAATGGGAGAGGACCAGGAACCGCCTCACCAGCAGGGATACGCAAGTAGATCGAGGAAGGGTCGTGTTCTAAAGCACCACTACCAGAGGCACTGTTGGGTTGGAGCTGGAAGGCATACATAGATTTACAAGTCATTCAATCTTTAGCACCTTCTAAACAGAGTGAATAAGTACAGTCCGTGCTGACTGGTGATTATATGAGGAAACATGGAAAGCTACCAATTCTACTGTGAAAGATCAGCAAAACACCAATATTTAGTGACATCACCAGATACAGCAAAATCCAAAAATACTACGGTTTATGGTGTCCCATTGCCGGTATGAATAATGAACTAACATGAAGCATGCTGGTCAGAATATCAAAATGAGAATTAAATCAAAATAAATATCGACACCACTAAATTAATATCATTATCATAATATTTATGAAGTTATAATATTTTACAGATCTATCAAGTATTTAAAAAAAAAAGAACATTTTAACCCGAATCCACACACTAAATGTATTTAAAAAAATAATTACCAATTGGGTTGTATTTTAGTTTTTGGGATATCAGTTGCTACTGTATTAAGTGAAAAATACAGGATGAGGCTAAATCTAAGTTAACTTTATTGGGAAGCTCCACTGGCAGTTTGCATTTGTCAAACCTGATCTTCAATGGATTTGTGGTCAGTCTCCTGAAGCCAGGAGCCAAGCAGCACACTGTCGTCATAGTGGCACAGAGAGCGGAGCAGCGAGGTGGTGGTGTTAGAAGAGTTGTCTGTTAAGGTGAATTCTGCCACCAATTCACGCAGGAGTACATTGAAATTCCCTAGCCAAATAAATACAAATAAAATCAGATATTGATGCACAGAAGATACAATCATACCTGGATCTCAGTGGATATCCTTATAACATATTAAAAGGGAGCCCAACATGAACATAATGTTGCATACATATATGGTTGGCATCCATTATCAGCCATTTAAGACTGTTTTGCTTTGAGTTTTAATAATAAATTATAAAAGTGACAGGGTTACTTCTTTATATATATGATCAGTTTACTTCTACATTATTGTATAATTCTCTCTATTTTTTTTTTATCCTGTATTCATATATTCTGTACCCCTTAAAAAAAATCAATAAAAATAATATATTAAAGGAAATATATATATGGTAGTGACAGACAATATAAATGACCATTTATTACTTTTAAGGTTATCCCATAACTTGTTAACAGATGTTAAAGGCTGTAAACTGCCTTTTTTATCATCAAACACAGTGAAGGTATTCTGTAATAAATAGTGTAAAAACTTCTATTTTTATTAGGTGTCAAACTATTGTCATTTTATGTGTAGATTGAACATGACAAAGCTCCATCAAATAGGGATGAACAGATGGCCGCGCCAAATATTTTGCTTCATAGTTTTTCATTTTTATCTTGAGAACATGAAGATGTTGATCCATTGTTCTGGTGAGCCAAATTGTGTTAAAATGCCATTTGATCCATGCATGATGCAAACATAAATGTAGTACACTGCAGAAAAGACCATGCTGAATTATTTTTAAAAAAAGGGCTAACACTGGGAATACCTCCTTTATGTACGGAGTCAGACAGTTCCAGTATGTGTAATTCACTGATCCTAAAAGACCTTCTGCCAAATTTACACTTTGTGTTTAGGAATTCAGGAGAGCCCAGAGAAAGTAATTTTCCTTTACATTATTCTATTTAGAGCTATGTTCACAGGATAGAATTCTGATGTTTATTGATCCAGGATTCAAGGCAAAAGCTGCATGTGTTATTACTGTGAGGGAGATGACTCCAATTTTAACCCCTTATTGACCGGACTGTTTTGAATTTTTTGTAACCCTTTGTGACAAAGGCTGTTTCAACATGAGGTGTTGATTAGATGTAAATTTCCTCTCATTTAATTTATCCACCTATAATATACTGTTTTTATTGCCATATAAAATGCTTTCTTTAGACACCATTATTTTAAACCTGAAAATTTTAAACCTTTTATGACCTGAAAAAAATTATACACTATTACAAAACTGTAAACAAGACCCTGTCTAGTTTGTAATATTTGTCCTGAGTTTAGAAATATTTACATATTTTTCTGCTGTTTTTTGCACATTATAGGGCAATAACCAAAAGTACTGTTTTTGTTTCCAAACCATTTTCTCCGACAGTTACCTTTTGACCCCAACCCTAATCACCGTAACCTATCTGTAACCCTAACACATTTTTTTCAATGCAGTGTTGCAGGGTGCCTGTAGGGGCAGTCAAGCTACAGAGCGATGATTTCTGATCACTTCTGTCACTCTTGCCGGATGCTGAGCAGCGCCATATTGGAGGGGTCCATTGTTGCAAAGGAGTTAAGTAGCGTGCCTTAAACAAATATTTATTTAAAGCAGGACTAAAGAACTAAACCCTCCTGACAAAAAGTCTGATTAAAAATGCTTCTGAATGATGCTCCGAGTCAGCACTATTCAGAAGCTGTTCACATTTATTTGTCAAACACTAACTTCCTGGCTTCCATCATGGAGACTATTCTCCTCAAACCAGGCAGATTTGGGTGCAGCATTTATGATGATGATCTCCTCCCCCATTATTAGCCATGTGTTGCACAGTTTACTCCTTCTTTAATGAGTGGTTACCTATCTGTAAATTTAAAAGCTAAACAGTAAAATAGTGTTGCATTGTAGCTACCTTCATACGTCTTTGGAGGCAATAAAGCCAAAATGTCATAAAGCCTTAGACGGACCATGGCAGCACTTGCTTTAAGGTGGGCCCCGTGTGCTTTTATTACAGAAAGAATGCTGAAAATGCAAAAACAGAAGACAAGTTAACAATGTATGAAATAAACCATTTGTTCTACAAGGACAATGTATTATTATTATTATTAAGCATGCATATCTCAATTACAAACGAAAACAACTTACTGCGACATCATCGTCATAGCACACTCAATTGGGGTCATCAACTTCCTGATCACATCTTCTGTAAGCAGCTCAGGGCAGTGGGCAACAAAACTCCGCATAGCTTGTAACACAGAAAAATAATGAATAAAGAAAAAAAATGCTACTCCTATTTAAATACTAATTATTTTTAACATAAACCAGATTCCTCAGCCTGCAGATTCTTACCACATAGTGCTCCAGCACGACCTTCCAGAGTCACCTGCCAGGTAAATGAATCTCCTCTTGCTTTCTCTGCTTCCAGCTCTTTTAACGATCGAGGAAACACATTTCTCCACAGCAATAGCATCTTAGGGAGATGGTATCGTACAACAGAGGGGCCTGAATAACCAAGTTATATGAAAGAAAATTAAAGAACAAAGTTGAAGAATAGTCACAGATTGTTCTATTTAAACCCTTGATTCTAATGCAAGAATAAAAAATTAAATACTGAACACAAAAAAAAAAGGTGCAGACGCAAAGGAGAAGTGCTCCTAGAGCAACTGCTTCTCCCTAGCACTGTAAAAAAAAATTCCATTAAGAAAGGAAAGCTATTTTAAAATGATCACACTTTGCTCACAAAGCTTTTTTTGAACATTCAGTGTCTGATAAAAAAAAAAGCTGATGATATAAAGTAGATTTTCTCACCTAAAGTCATGAGCGCTCCAAGCAAAAGCCAACCAGCTTGAGTGCGCGGAAGTGATAATCTGCTATTCTGAGAGGCAGTGCGCAACAGATCTTCTGCTATACTGACAACCATCTGTAAGGATGGAAAGACATTAGCTTCTAACACATTAAACAACAACACATGTGTTCACTAGTTCACACAGCACTTTCCTGATTAATTACAATGCAGACTCCTGTCTGGCATGTATGATTATATGATATTTATTTATCTCCTTTGTATAGGAGCACAGTAAAGAAGCACAAGATACAGATAAGAGAAAATCATAATGTGGTATTTCCCTTTAGAAACTGAATGGTGACTACTCTGACAAATAATGGCTCGAGACTCAATAAAATGGCCATCAGAACATCAACTGACAATAAAGTAGCACGGACTGAGTACCTGCTTATTTTTCCTGCATGCTCATTCAAAACCCTATCAGCTACATCAGCACCCTTCAGCACATTAGGATATTTTAGAAATAGAATTTCTTACCTTTCCCTTGGAGTGTGGAATACCCAGTGGGCACTGGTGTACACTTCCAAGCAGAGCAGCCATTGCAAAACTGTAACCACTAACTGCTTCAGGCGAGTTCTTCAGGTTATTTAGTCTTTCTGCACACCGATCCAGAAGTGGAGTGAGTTGAAAGGGCAGTGCCACTGCAACACATCGCAAGCACCAAGCAGCTGCCAGCCTAGCTGCCATGCTGGGGTGAAGAAGAACAGAAGTCACTGTGTCCAAGAGTCCTGAGTACAAACACAGAGCCATTAAATAATGCTTAGTAAAAGTTACCAATAAACTCCATTTCAATCATTTCTTTGACAGAAGTGATAATTCTACAGGTGGCTTAGGCATTGAATCTAATTATTAACCCTGCCATGAACCAAACAAATTGGAACAAGACTACTCATCTCTTGTATTTTAGAACACATTTTAATTTTAAAAAATTATAATTTTGTCTATATTGTGCACTTTGGTTGTTGGCGCTCCACAGTTCACTGTACAGTAAATGGATTCCACTGCTTCACAGCAATAGTAATGCTTTATGCTGATGTATTACAGGTTGAGTATCCCTAATCACTTGGGACCAGAAGTATTTTGGATAATGGGTCGTTTTGGATAACAGATAATTTTTACCAATACGATCTTTAAAGTCTTTAAGAAGTCGGAAAATACAGTCATATCAATGCAATGAATAACAGATACTCAACCTGTACTAACATGTGCTCAATGCAATTACTGTATTAAAATATAACAGTTCTTACTACACCTCTACTCATTTCCATTATTTCTTGCTGGAGGTAGAACAGTGATTTTGTGACTTCACCAAGACAAAGACTGAACATCCTGCCATGTAAATATATTTACTATAGTTTTGTTACCTATTGAAGGCTCCTGAATGAGAGGCGAAGCTGTAGAACTCAGGCTTTGCACCAGGCTGCCAAGTTCCTGCAAGGCACATACCATGACATGCTGACTTGCAGACACATCGGCTGTCCCAGCTTTATTCTCATTGTTTGCGTCATTCACTACAGCTTCTGCAAGAGAAGTAGACATCAACAGGACAAGTTCCTTTTATGAATAAAACTCCAATTTATAAATACTGTAACCTGGTATTGACCATTTTGTTGAGGCAAAAATTGAATTTTAGTAAATTCTGTTCCATATTGTGAATTCCACTTTAATTTGCATTTCATATCAGGAAGAAAATTACTACTGGTCACGTGTCAGTTGGTATCTGCTCAATAATACTGACATTTCTTTACTATTTAATTTGTTTCTGATGGAATAGTACAAGGCTTGACAAATATTTGGGGACCTTAGAAGCCAAATGGAACAATTAGGAATCATAGTGTAATTCATTTTAGCAATTCCAGTTGTATGTAAAAAGTTAGGAGCCAGCTGTAGAGATTTTATGAGCCTTGGCTGATGGGATTTGCCAAGCTGCGATACAGTATATACTTTTATGCATGTAGATCAGTGATGAACTGAAAGTAAGATTCTGAAATGAATGGGGTCTAACAGGTAAATGATTTAATACCGAGACTATTCAAGTTTTTCATAGTAATACTACCAAAAAAAAAACTATTTCCTTCCAAACTAAAATGATGCATTACATTTATGCCTGTTTCAGTTCACACTCACTAAGTGCCTTATGCTGTAAGGTTGGCTTATTTTCATGTCCGCACTGTAATGTATGAATAAAAGAGGAGCACCATTTTGAGTGCAGGTTGTGACTTGCTACTGTTTTTCTACATCCCGCTATATTAGTTACCTATTCTACATCCTGATAGACTGCTTGCACGACAGCAGAATGTATTAATTTTTAAATAAGGTTGTGGACACAAGATTCATATATTTGCAACCAAATAATAATTCCTTTTATTTCAAAAGTGCAATGATTTCCTGTTTACTATATATATATATATATATATATATATATATATATATATATATATATATATATATATATATATATATATATATAAATCCACCCGACGCATACAGACATATTCTATTACATCACAGTGTAATAATAAAAATGTTGCGCCGAAATAAATAAAGAACACAATACTTATCTAAATAGTTGGTTCTTCAATTAGGTATGTCAAAAAACACTCTCAGTGAAGATATGTAAAACAGAGAAAAATACAAATACAATGTGTAGTCCTATAAATGCAAAATTATGTAGTTGAATAATTCCCACAAAGGAAATGTACTCATACTTTATAGAGCCAATTATAACCGGCTCTAGGTGTGAGAGGCAAATGGACTATAAGTCCTACAATCCTCAAGGTGCGATGTATTGGATGTAGGCAGAGATTCCTCTCGGCTCATTCGTCATGGGGATGATGTCATTTCCAATAAAGAATGAAGGAGATGGAGTATATAGAAATATATACAGCGTATTTAATAGCCCCTTAAATATATTTGAGGCTTACATAAAAACAAATAAAAACATAACAGTGTATAAAATACACGTCACCGATCCCTCCGTAGTCGAAATCTGTGGGTAATTGACGGTGTGTAAAACAGTCACGGAGATGGATAATCTCTAGCGAACTTCCGGATTACAAGGCAAGTCTCTTCAGTAGACGTCACAAGCTGCAACGCGTTTCGCCCAATCCGGGCTTCATCAAGGCAGTGACGTCCCAAAGAAAGACTCAGTTTATATCGTATCCGCCCAGATTTATTTCTCTGGCAACCAGAATGTTCGTCCTTTCCTATTCACCTACATAATTTTGCATTTATAGGACTACACATTGTATTTGTATTTTTCTCTGTTTTACATATCTTCACTGAGAGTGTTTTTTGACATACCTTATTGAAGAACTAACTATTTAGATAAGTATTGTGTTCTTTATTTATTTCTGTGCAACACTTATATTATTACACTTTGTTCACTACTGTGTGCCCCTTTGAGGGCGTGGCACTGGTGTTTGCTGCACATTGTTAAAATATATTCACCTTCAGAGAGCCTGTCGCTATTTTTTTTTCTATTACATCATACTATAAAGGTTAGGCTGCATAAGTTATATTTTTAGGAACAATATTTGCCTGCCGCCTGTTAATGTTCCAGCTCTGATAACTTACCTACAGACTTCATCTGTTTGCCAATAGCCTGGCAGATTTCCTTAGCAGCAGCATTTTGAGCTTTCTCCCCTAGTAGACTGCCAACAGTAGCCCTCAGAATAAAGGAGACACACCTTCGGGAGTACACAGCTTCCACGTGCGTTTGGGTGGCACGTGGGTGTGAGACTAGGTCCAGTACATGAGATAGAAACGTGGCAAAATTGCGCTCCAGCCACTGCCCCCCCAAAGCAGTAACAAAAACCACATATGCCTGTCAAGGGGACAAAAAGGACAATGTTAATCGAAACTTACAGGTTCCTAGGGAGAATTGGCCAAATTCCATGCAATTTAGTTCAACAGAGACAGGTCACTGCACACTGTTCTGACATTTTATATAAAAATGGAATTTTCTTGAAAGGTAATTTCCCTTTGTCAGAAAATGTGCATTGCATCTAGAATAACTATATAATGTTATTTGTTAATGTCAAGTGATATGATACATTACCGCACTTCAAATCTCAGCCTACCTAGATATTCATCATTTATAACAAGCAAATGGTACCAACACTGGCTCACGTGGAAAACCTCCACAATCTCTCCATACAAGTCCCAGGATGAAACAAAAAATGTGCATAGTATCATAGTAACTTAAGCTCTTAACAAAAATAAGTGGGGGGGGAAAAACTTGTCCCAAAAAGTGTATATGAATTGCACTAAAATGAGCAGTTCCAAAAATCCAGAGGTCCATGTAGATTATGACAAAAAGGCACTTTTAACAAAGTTATAAATTTGTTTCCATATGTGCATTCAATCCTTTTTTTCCACCATGTTTTTTTGTAATGCCTTACTGTATAAGCTGGCATTTATTTATGATAGAATACCCATATAGAAGTAAATTTATAACTGTGATCCAAGAGAATTTTTAGAACTGTTCCTTTTACTGCAATTTGCACTGGATGCTTTTTGGAACAAGTTATTTTCACTGATTGATGTTTGTTAGTCATAGTCATAGGCCTATGACTATGACTAAGTGCCAACAGGCACGAAATGCGTAAGGCGATTTTCCCACTGTCTATGCTCCTGCACATGGTTTCCTAACCATTTTTGTCAGTTCATTTTGATAATAAACGCGCTTTTATATCACCGGATTGGAGAGTGCAAACGTCTTTCTTTTTGCTCCATATATCCTGCTGCCTGCACAGCTTGACGCAGCACCTCATCACCGGACATCCCAATAGGAGGTATGCCTAACTTCTAAGGGTAGAACCTCCTTCTTTCTCTTTATGGAACTTGTAAGTATACTAGGGACTTATTATTGGCATCTAGAATAAAAATATACCTCGCATTTCAACAATTGTGTTGTGTACTACTGGGAAAAGAAAAATGTCAGTGCGCTAAGGTACACAGGCTCAAATAATATAAAATGTATAAAATGAAGCCAACTAAACAGATTTGAGCATGCTGCAACTACAGTGGGATTGGCTGTACAATGTATACAAAAAAACAAAAACTGTTTTGGCAAGTATCATTTTATACATTGTATATTTGAGCCTGTGACTAGCTTAGCGCACCAACATTTTTATTTTCCCTGTTTGCACATATTTGAAGTTGTTGGCTCCTCACTGTCTGCTTGCAGCTTGGGAGGAGGTTTAATTGCACCTCTTAAACACATTAAAAAGGTTTTGGTAGCAGTATAAACTGTTTTGTGTGCCCACTAGATAGAAGGTTACCCTATTGAGAGTGTGCCTTGATGTAGCAGGTGAGCTTAACTATTCTTTGGCCAATTCATTTAACCAAACCCTCTCATTTATATTATGTTTATATATTTGTTGCCAACTTTATTAGGGTGAGAACCACAGACCGTTTTTGTTTTTTTGTATTTCTGTGTAGTTCTGCCCCACTTTATTTAGAATTGTTTTTTGTAGGGGAGTGGAGCTGACAATTGGAGAAAACAGATGTGTTTCTTCCAGGCTCCTCACATATACAGCTTAAACTGAAAAAATCCATGACAATTCTAAAGGTCACTCCGAGACATACAGAAGACATGCACTCTCTGAGACATACAGAAGACATGCACTCTCTGAGACATACAGAAGACATGCACTCTCTGAGACATACAGAAGACATGCACTCTCTGAGACATACAGAAGACATGCACTCTCTGAGACATACAGAAGACATGCACTCTCTGAGACATACAGAAGACATGGGGCAAAACTCAGAGAAAAATCAAAAAATAAAATTCAACAAATCCAGAAGCGGGACATTGGGACACTACCCCTGAGAACTGCCAGGCCCCAGCCACACATGCCTGTATCCACCTCACCTCTACTTACACAGACACGGAGAGCTCCTCAGGTGAGAGTGAGAACCCCAATCAATCCATATCTGTTATGACCAAAGGAGAATCACTCGCTGATGACGCCCCAAGTACAAAATGCAATCTGAAAAAATGACTCCAAGACCTGACACGTATGGCAGTCGGACATAACAGCAATCCATTCAGAAGTTGCGACCACACAGCAGAGCGTGGCAACACTGGAGTTGGTAACAGCAGATATGAAGCCGAGGCAAACAGAATTTACAGACCAAGCTTACGGGAACTGCATGATCTCCGTCAGCAGATAACGACACAGGACATCAAACTGGGGCATTGCAGAGACAGATGGACCACTGCCCTCCACCCCCATATAACAAAACTATCCGAGTAATGAACCTACAGACTAAGTGTTATTGGACTTGGTTTGTGTCAGGACGGATAGGGTTCCTTGTGTTTTTCTCTACGCCTGGGTAGTGTGCAGTTTCCCATATAATATATTGGGTTGTATATTAAAGTCAAAGGCCACCAGTAGTAAATTTGGGTGGACCCAAAAGGTAGTCATTAAGGAATCTCCCTTAGGAGCTAGTTAAAAAGCAGATCATTTTGCAAATTAGAATGGAGAGACATCTCCAGGTTTTGGCAACCCTCCCAGAAAAATCTTAGTATGTGGAATGAATGGATGGAAAGTTAACTCCTTCAAATAGGTGTGCGGTTTCTGGTTGGTTCCCAGGTGCATTCAAAAAAGCCTAGGTAGCTATGCTCTCTTCACTTGTTAGCCCAAACCCTGTCGCCTCCGAGATCTCAACGTATATTTGTTCTAGAAATTCCCTAAGGAAGATGAGGACATAATAAATCTGGGATTGTGACTAGAGAGTTATAAATGATGGAACATTTGTCCATTCAACGTTTACGCACTGTAGGTTTTTCTATGTGTCTATTTAATATTTATGTAATGTATTTTTTATATGACAAAAAAATAATAAATATTATTAAAAGAAGGAATCTCCTTAATTCAAGATCTGATAAAAGTAGCCATAACAATGACATACAGAAACATTTTTGGTATCACTTAGGTGTTTTTTTGTTTTTGCTTTACACCTGATGGGCATTGCACTACAATAAAAAACATGAAATAAAAAGAACAATTAACCTACATTTAGTATGCAAATAGCAAACATAACTGTATATAAATACTGACCTGTGTAACACCAACTCTCACTTCTCGACTGATTGATGCTCCACCTTTTAGCATTTCTCCTCCACTCTTAAGAAATCCAGAGCCTCCCCGGAGAAATCCTGTGGCCATAAGCTCCAATACCTCCTCTAGTGTGGCTTTCTTAACATTCTGACGCATAACTATAGTAAAGATCATAAAGAACATAGAAAAAAATTATTACACATGAAATGGATTAGGAATTAATGGAGAAAAAAATGGAAATAGAAGGAAAAAGGCCTTCTAAAAATTATTCTGCATCAGGCATCCCTATCGTTGTGTTTCACCATGGCTATACAGCAAACCACATGTATGTTGAAACACAGCTTTACTATAAAAGAGCAAAGTAAAAATTAATAGGGTGTGCTATTGTACAATGAGCCACACTATAAACAAATGAATGCTACGATGATCGATAATCATTAATTTACATTTTTCATTTTATACATAGTATTGCTATCAAAATATGCATAACTTGTTTGTAGTGTGACCGTTTCGAAAAACAAATGGCTTGCATTCCTTGGGGGAAGTATCTCTAAAATCAGAGTCTTACACCAAGCTTAATGCCTAGTTTTGAGGGGCTGCTGGGTCTTCTAACAGCACCTCCGCAGTGTTTTTATAAATATTTTTTAGGGAGCAAGGGTAGACTCTAAGAATGGGTCTATATTTTACCTACTTTGGTATCAATACCACAGTGCCTTAACTTCCTTCTTTTTTTGGAAATATTTTGTGGACAAGTTGGAGCTAATTTACAGGCACTCTTCAAAAGGACAGCAATGCATCAAACATAGAAACATAAAATGTGTCGGCAGATAAGAACCATTTTGCCCAAATAATCTGCCCAATTTTCTTAATACTTTTATTAGTCCCTGGCCTTATCTTATATCTAGGATAGCCTTGTGCCTATCCAACGCATGCTTTATCTCCTTAACTGCATTAACATCTACCGCTTACACTGGAAGGCTATTCCATCCATCCACTACCCTTTCAGAAAAGTAATACTTACCGATATTACTTTTAAATCTTTGTCCCTCTAATTTAAGACTATATTCTTCTTGCTGTGGTAGTTTTTCTTCTTTTAAATATACCTCCTCCTTTACTGTGTTGATTCCCTTTAAGTATTAAAATGTTTCTGTCATATTCCCCCGTTACGGCTTTCCTCCACAAGCTATACATGTCATAACACCTACCAGTTGCTTGTTTGGGCATTAGAGCTGTGGCCATAACTGTGCCCAGGAGCTTGGAAACTGCAACTCTCACACCATAGTTGGATCCTTCTAGTGATTTAAAGCAAAGTGTAGCTACATTTTCCAGTTCTGCTGTCCACATAAATACAGCTTCACTCTGAAGCTCTAACAGGCACTGTGGGAAAAAAAATATTACATTATTACTTTGTGTGATTATGTTCATATGTTGTATTTACAGGTCAGAATAATAAGTTAATAACAATTTTACTGTAAAAAGATATTGATGACATTTTATATATTACAAACTAGACAACATAAAAATGCAAAAAAATACAAATATAGGACGTTACATGCAAGAGCAAATCTGCAAAGGTCAAATTTATAAAAGTTGAAAGATCATCAGAGGGATTCAATTTGGCTTCCATGGTGACTGTGCCAATGTTAGAACTTTAGAATTGTTCAGGGCCGACCATCCTGATGGAAGAGCTCAGCTGGCCATGGATAATTCAGTTAAATCGTTTGTTTTTGTTTGGGGTTTTTTAAAAAAAAAAAAAAAAATACATTTTATCAATGCATTATGCAGGGTGCAATCTGTTCTTCTTGCAGGAGTAACTGCACAATGCATCGTTAAGTCTGTGCGAAGAATTGTTCCTTTCCACTGCTATGGCAAAGTTCGTAAATAAAAAAACATCTCTTTATAAATAAATACACTGTGCTCATTTGGGGATATCCTGAATTCAAATGCTGCTGATATACGTTATACATGCAAAAAAACCCACAATGGTATTACTCACCTTGGCTACAGCACATCGTACGGCCATAGACCGGTCTGTAAGAAGAGATCGGGCATTCTTGTAGATGTCTCTGTGACTGGAAGATGCAGCTCCACCAAGACCATTAAGGACTTTCTGTAAGCTCATTAGGATTTCACTGCGGCCCTGAGACTATTCAGATATTAAAGCAACCGTTACAAGACAATATTACGGTCTTAATTCAAGAAAGAGGAAATGGCAGGGAAATTCAAATTCAAAAAGAAGCTGAGCTGGAAAAATTCTCCCATTCAGCTGAATGAGAGCATTTTTCCAGCTCAGTTCCTTTGGCCTTACATTTAAGATTCCCTTCTCAATTTCTAACAATTCTCTCTGAATAAAGTTCTAAATATACATATTATATTGCTCCTAAACTACGGAAAAAAATATTTGTTTTGGTAGTAATATCTGCACAGTAATAGCAATGTCCTGTGTAACTTAAACCAAGATTCCGTTATTAGCATGACACAAGAAAAATTAACTTACGCAACTTCCTAGAGATCTTAGCTTTAAGCTGCACATACTTATTGTTTACATTTTTTGCATCATACTGGTTATAAAATCAAGAACAAGACAAACAGACACTGTTACTTACCTCAGCACTCTTCAGTGATTTTAAAAGATTATTTACAGTGTCAGGAAAGGAGCTTCCCAGCATCCTACCCATCTTCTCATAGAATGCTCCAACGCAAGCGACAGCAGCCCTACAAACAGACAAAACCATTAGTGGGTATTTCCAGGAAAATAATAATACTGATACAAGAAAAATAGAGACATTTTGAAGGGTACCTCTCACAATATAACATGAGATGGCAAATTACACATATTCAAAAAGTTTTATACAAAAAAACATAATCAGAGGGAGATGAGCACAACACAAAACCCTACAAGTTTGAGAAATATCAGATTTGTAATACTAAAATTAAAAGAATAATCAAAATGGTGAATACAATGATGTTTCTTCTTCTTTTAGGCCCATGTATACATTGTTAGCACCCGCAGAGCCATAATGTAGCAGATGGAGTGATGATACTGAACAGTGATTTTACATACAGTATGATATGTAACATGTTTTAAGTGGTAGGTTTATGATGATTTTATTTCCCTTGCATTCACAGTACTTACAGTTTAGTTGGTAAGTAAGCAGCCGTATCATCTTTGCTTTTGATCATTTCATTACATTTGTCCAGAGTCTGAAAGACTGTGAAGGTGTCTCCAAGGCTGTAGAGTGTGGCAAGGTTCTTGGCTAGCAGTTTCCGTGTAGGAGGCCCAGGCGAGCTGCTAATGAGTCCAGTGAGCTGCTCCACAAGTTTCTTCTGGTTCTCTCTGATGTCTGTCTGTGAAAGCAAGCGATATTAATTATATGCATGGATTTTATTTGATGTAACCTAACAGTAAACAAACAGAATGCCAAATAACTAAAAGGTGATGAAATAAGGTTAATCACCAGCAGGAATCCACCAATTAAAATTGATCACTTTAATGCTGCACTCATCTAAGATATTTGCCTTACACAACATAAAGAGATAATTACAATTATAAATCATAGTAAAAATTCTTTAAACACTATATTAAAAAAGTGTTTAGGAAATCCACCCAAAGTGAGCACAACACTTAAATCAACACTGGGAACATTGAGAAAACATGTCAGTCCCAAGTAACATATACCTTTCATGTGACTAAATTGACACCTTTTTTGAGCATGAAATACATACGTCTCCCCATGTAAAGATGAGAATATATGGCGTCTGCACATGTGAAGTCATCAAAGCACACATATAATAAATAACCTTTTGCAAACCATTTTGCAAAGACAAACAGAAAAAGTTATTTCAAATTTTCAAACTTTGCAAAGCAAGAAACACATATTTAGGTTAGGTTGTGGCTACCTTAAGCATTTTGACATTTTATTTACCTCAAGCATAAATAATAGATACAAATAGAAGAAAGTCCAGGATGTTCCTAAGTAAGGGATATGCCCCATTCATATTTTGAAACATATTCTGTTATTTTCTGTTATCATAGTTACACTTTTAACTGCAAGTCCAAGGCAAAGTAGCCAAATAGTAAGATATGTTAAAAAGAGGCATTATACGATAACACACGTGTGGACATAATTAGAAAAATCCATATGCCTTTTAATATATGCAATTGCTTTAAACTATTTTAACCACCTTATCAAATCAGTTTCCTATAGCATATTACACCAAAAGCACATAAACGAATACTTCAACTATTGTTCATTTCTTGTTTTACAATGATTGGCTATCAGTTGCTTTTCATTTAGCAGTGTAAAATAACACCAGAGCACTATAAAATATTTCATTTTTCCATCATGGAAGGGACTATAAAGGGGCTATCACCATGCAGGAAGTCTGTAATGTCTGAGAATAAAATCCACTCTAGTTTCTTCTCCCTTGTATTGTACTGTAACCAAAGTCCCCATCTCTCTGACAAGCTGTTTTCTACTAGGTCAGTGTCCAAACATGCTCAGTACTGCTGTCAGTACAATGGAGGAAAAAAAAGTCCCAGACTCTTTCTGAAATGAACTTCTTGCCTGGTGATGGCAATCACCAACATGGAAGAGAAATAAGGATAAAATAACATCATAGCACTATAAATCAATGCATTTAAACTAGACACATTATTAAACAGAACACAAACAAACTAGTGAGAAAAGGTGAACTATTCTTTTAATAAGCTATTGTGACCCATTAAACATAAACCCTTTTTTGGTATAGCATTATTTTTGAATGTATAAACAAGCATGCATGTTATTAATAATAATAATAATAATAATAATAATAATGAATTGCCCAGCTTATACATCATGTCAAAAATAATGTTACTACATATGGTTACTAAAATGCATTCTCATTTTGGTTATGTATTAGAATGATAAATGATTATGGACTGGCTTACTTCCCAGAATGTTCTGTTATAAATATATTAAACTTCTCAAATATGAAATTTCTTACTCAGTTCACAATAAATATCCAGCAAAAAGCAAAAATTCAATATACCTTATTGGCAGCAATGAGAACCTTGTCCAAGAATCGTAACCATTCAAACACAAAGACTGACTTTTTTGCCTCTGTGACTTGTGCCAATGCATCTTCCTTGAGTAGCAAGCTGTGGGCAAGCTCCATGTCAGCTAACCAAACTCTAAGGTAAAAATAGGAAGTTTATTAATAATCACAATAATCATCCAAACATATGCAGTGAACCTGTCATGACTGCACTACTTTTGCTTCAGCTGTGAGATCAGATACCATTAGAAAGAACCTATAAAAAGATACCAGTGCTGAAGGCCAAAATAATAACAATAATATCATACAATGTGTATATTCTTCAGTGAAATATTACCAACAATTGAATAAAAATCCAAATAGAGACATCTAGTAAAGGTAAGAGATACAGGTACAGAAGCTGTGATTAGAGAGAAGATAGAAGTGTCTTTCGGGTAAGGACACATAACATAGTGCAACCTGATTTTATAGATATATATATATATATATATATTATTACAAAAATGTTTGTATCAAGGGGCCTGCATGTTCAATTGTAGTACTTTTCATCTGCAACTATAAGTAATCAACAATGTTACTGAGCATTATACTGTTCTGATGTTTGTTCTAGGTGCACAGTCCTAGACCCTAATTTAGCACAATGCCTACAGTTCAAAGGCGTCTATTTTTAACCATAATACCAAATTTCTACTCTTGGGTGGTTACCAAACATGTTTCTATGGGGCTGCAAGAAAAATTGCCACTCAGTAAAATATGTTAATTCATTAGGACCCTCTTGCCTTTCTGCACGCATTCCTCCCAAATGAATATGTTGATAATTGGCATCATGGTACTCCAGCAGTGGTGGACACCATTTCCCATAGTCCAAGTGGTTCAGTGGGCATCATGAGCAATGTAGTCCACAACTGCTGAAGCACAAAATGCTAGTCATCTCCGCAATTCATATTTTCTTTTATGTCCCCACCATTAATCCGCTCTAAGATAATAATCATATTAGCCTTCCACCGGTGTACACCGCCTACACGACTTTTACCTGTAGCTTACAGCTGTTGTCACACACAAAATCCACCTCCAGGAAGCCCCTTCACTTCCCCCTCACTACACGTCACTAACAGTACGTCAGAAGCGCGACAGCTTGAACGCTGCGCACAGAATAGGAGTGAGACCCAATGATTCGTGCGAGTTCTAAACACAAGAGATGCATTTTCATCCTTCGGGTTCACGTACTACTTCAGTGGACATATTTACATAAACGAGGGAACCTGTTGATGACATGCAGGATTTCTAGTATTTCGATTCCTAAGTGCGTTAGTTGTATGATGCAACTGTGTTTTTCTGTGAAAAATAATATTTAGATAACAGTAAAGGCTAACATTAGCTGTTATGACTACCATGGTTCCTGTGTTGTTGGCTTTCGGAGCATCATGAGACATGTAGTCCTTATGAGTACCTTAAAGTAGACACCTATAACAGTTACAACACAGCTAGCCACACACTCCAGATCCTATTTGTGCACACTTGAGTACATTGAACGGAATCAATATACAGATCATTTTTTTTATTCTCTGCATTCACAATGTTTAGTTTATGGAATTCCTTTAACCACTAACTCACCTCCCAACTTCTGCCCCAGATTATCCTTGTAGTTTTTTTTTAATGAAAAATGCAGACTGATCTACATTTTAGGTCAGTGATGGCGAATGTTTTTGGTCGCGAGTGCCCAATTTTTGACCGTCACAAATTTGCAGACCACAAAGTGCCAACACCGCATACTCACACGCTTATATTCATACACACACACTTATACTCATACACACTCATACTCACACACGCACTTATACTCATGCGCACACACATACTTAAACTCACACACTCATACTTATACTCACACATACACACACACTTATACTCATACACACACTTATATCCAAACACACTTATACTCATACAGACACTTATACTCATACACACACTTATACTCATACACGCACTTATACCCAAACACACACACTTATACTCATACTCGCACACACTTATACTCATACTCACACACACACACACACTTATCATACTCATACACACACTTATACTCACAAATGCGCACACACATACAGGTTCAGCTCTCACCGCTTATCTGCTCTGTTGTCCTGGAGGTGCAGACATCAGTGTAATAGACGGGCGCTGCCGGTCACCTGCTTCTTCTCCAGATGATTGGCGCGTGTGCGTTATGTGAAGAAGCATTCAAGTCGGAAAGCAAACAGTTAATTGCTTTCCGACTTGAACGCTTCTTCACAGAACACGCATGCGCCAATCATCTGGAGAAGAAGCAGATGACCGGCGGCGCCAATCTATTACGCTGATGCCTGCACCTCCAGGGCAATGGAGCAGATAAGCGGTGAGAGCTGAACCTGACGCATGCCACTGCTGAGTGCTCGGCGTCCCAGTAGTAGCGTGCCATAGGTTCGCCACCGCTGTTTTAGGTCATTACAGCCCTGGAGCATACATTATCAATTATCATAATTTTCTGTAACGGTCTTGTTCAGGAGATGGACCACAAGTGTAGATGAGGCTATAGGGACACTCACTAAGTACCGTAGGTAGCAAGTATTGGTCCTCACCTTAATGACTACACACCCTTGGTTGAGCCGCCGGTGGTATGTCACCAAGGATTTTGCTGGAACACTTACTACCGGATACTCAGCAAGTGGAGCCCGTATAGGATCGTACAGGAATACAGGCAAACGGAGAGTGAGGAGACAGGCCGGGTCACGGACAGGAGAGATACGGATAAACAGGTCACTAGCAGAAATCGAGGCAGGCGGCGGACGGAGAATAGTCAGGAACAGCAGGGTCATACACAGAATAATCAGGAATGCAGGAACAAACGGATGGAGAATACAGGGACGAACCGGGTCAGCAACAGATAAACGGAGTCAATCAGGAGTCAAAACGCTAGTGAGGTACACAAGGCACTATCACAGGCAAAGGTAACCTGTGAAATGACTGTTTAAATACACTGCCAATTGATCAGGACACACCTCTGATCAATTGGCAAGGGAGTGGTTAATTTAATAAATAGCCCTTTAACTGGGCTCATGAATATTCATGAAACACCTGTTCGCGCATGCGCGAACGGGTGCGTGACGTCACTGAGCGCGCGTCTTGCTGGACGCGCGTCTCAGTATCGAGGGATGCTGGGGCTCTCACTCTGAGCCCCAGCCGACCGGATGGCGTCCTCCTGATCCGCGATGGCGGCGGATCAGAAGGAGAAGCAAGGTAGGTGACATTTTCCCTGAATAAAGCAGTCATGCTACTTTTTTTGGGGGGGGGGTTCAAATTTAATTTAAACCTTTACATGTTACGGAATAAATAAGCATTGAAATTGTTATCCTGTTTCTCTTTTTTTTTTTAATTATATTTATAATATCTAATATATTTTAAAAACATAATATACACCAATTTGTTCCAAATTGGAATTGGGTCAGACTCTTTAACAAAATTTCATAAATCACAACATGTGGCCACTCAGTATCCCTGGATTCGATTCGAAATCATCAGTTCGGTCCGTTTGGAAACCAAAGCATTGGAGGCGTATAGATCAGGACAGTTTTGGCATGAAAACCATGGAAATTTCGGTTAGTCAATGTGCGTCAGTCACATCTGAACATGCTGTGAATTTAAGTAAGGCAGAATATGATAATTTCAAGTCTTCTGATCTGAGCGGGAGAATTCGACTTTAAAGCCCTCTAAAGTTCACTACAAAACATTTTAAACTATTTTTTTTCCCACATGGACATGCCTAAATATGCTCTAATATAATTTCCCGCAGAAATATACAGCTATATGATATGTGTAAAAAAAAAAAGGAAAGATGATATTTGGACATTTATGGAACTATGGCCATGTCAGAAAACACACAAAAATTGACGTGTATAGCTTGGTGGAAAGACGTAACAGATACATAAACAGAATCAATACCATAAAGGAGGAGAGTATATTTAAAAGGAAAAAACCTACCATAACAAGAGTACATAGTCTTAAGTTTGAGGGGCAATGATTTGAAAGTAATATCAGGAAGTATTTCTTTACTGAGAGGGTGGAAGGAGTTTAAGCATGCCATGAAGGAATTATAATAGATATAAGATAAGGCCAGGGACTAATAACAGAAGAAAATTGGGCACACTAGATGGTTCTTATCTGCAGACATTTTCTATGTTTCGCAGTGTCATGCAGCAAAATACATGTGCAGCACAGACACCAATGTGTAACCATAATAAAAGTGAAGGTGTACTTGTATACTAAGTTGTGCAAATATATAAATAGTCACTGTTATTAACAGTCACCTGTGGAATAACAAGGGATATTAGATATAAATGCTATGTAGGTGATTATCAGAGGAGTCCTGAGATCATGACACTGCGGATAGCCAAGCATACCAATGCAAGTAGACAACCCAAGAACTGACCATATGTGTAGACATACTAGAACTGTTGAAAATAGGCAATGTACCTAGCATACACAGGACTTAAAGTATAAAAGACGTCTTTACCTGGTGATTATGCTGGCACACTAGTCAACTTCTGCAGGGATTTTGGGAAAGTTGGATTCACTGGTTGCCTGCCGGTTGTGTGTCTTCACTGGTCATGTCTTAACTCTACTTCTGGTCACGTACTCACTCCTCTACTGGTCTTGTCTTCTCTCTTATCATTAGCAATGATGATTGTGTAATTACTCCTAACTGAAACATTCCCATACCTTCTACTGATATAACTAAAGCCTTCGGCAACAAACACTGCCCCCCCCCCCCCCCCCGCGCCGTATACGATACCCGCAAATGTGATCGTATGTCGTATTGAAGAGGAGCATGCTCCTCCAATACAGCATGCCTAGCAGAGAGCAATGGAAGTGATTAGAAAAAAATCTCTTCCGTCGCTCTGAAACTGTTGCTTGACTGCTCCAGAGGCAGTCAGCAATATTACAATTAGAAAAAAAAAATAAAAGGGAAAAGCTAACCCTAGATCTACTAACCCTAGACTTAGGGTTAGGGTTACAATTTGGGTTAGGGTTACAGGTGAATTAGGGTTAGATTAAGGGGTGGGGGTAGATTTAGGGTTAGGGTTAAATTTAGGGTTAAGGTTGCGGTCAAATGGTCACTGTAGGAGAAAGTGGTTAGGAAACAAAAAAACACTAGGGTTATTGCCCTATTCCAAAAACATGGAAACATTGGTATTTCTAAACTCAAGACAAATATTAGAAACTATATAGACGGTGTCTTTTTTAAAGTTTGTAATTATGTAAAAAAAAAAAAAGAAAATCAGGTAAAAGTTAGAAAAAGTGGGGTTTTTTTTGCATATTTTCATCATATTTTATATTTTTTTTAAAGTAAATTATATGATATGATGAAAATAATAGTATCAAAAGAAAACCCCATCTGTCCTTTAAAAATGATATATAATTTGTGTGGCTGTACTGAAACGAAGAAAGAAATCACAGTTAAGCAAACATGTGACAAAAATAATGGAATTCTGGTCTTCAAATACCAAATACAAATACTGATTTCTTTTCACCGTGCTGTTGCTTTGTAATACTTTAATATTTCCTTTTTGCGCTTCTCTATTTTGTATAAATGATAATATAATGTAACGTAATAAATCTGTTGGGGTTTGAATAGTAAAAGACGCAGTTGTTGTCATATTGTGGTTAAGATGCTAAAATTGAGTTCTGCTAAATGTGGTGTGTTAGTCTTCACAGTTTTGTCATTTTCAGTTAATTACGTAGTTCCCACAGAAAGCAGGTTGACATAGAATGGTCATATTGGATTCACATGCAAGATCCAGGGCCCTGGTATGAAGGACCATTTGTGCCCTATACTATTCAAACCCTGATGTATAAATCAATATTTCGAATCCCCATCACACTTGCCAACAACATACAATGTGGAAATAAAGTATTTTTACACACATTATAGACACTTTTAAAGTATTTCCATTAAATGGCCACGACACACACACAGCATGGAAGTGCAACATAGTAACAATGTAGAATGTGAGTGTCAGAGTGTTTTTTCCAATACTTGAGAACACACATTCTCTTTTATACCTTTCAATACCACTGTAAAGTTATTTTTTACCACTAGTGCAGAAACAGTGCATCTCTTTTTCCTTTGAATTCCACTGCAGACAATTCTCTAAAAGTAACGGGTGTTAAAAACTCTGTTACATTATTTTAAAAGTAATTTTCAGTTTACCCAACTGAATTGATTGGAGGACCTTAGGTCACATGTACCCACATTATTGAGCTCCTTCACATAATTGATGTGGTAGCAATGGAGGGTATAAATGGCTCATAGTAACATTAGTCTATAGCCTCCAAAATGCAGAAGAAGCAATGATGTAGCTTGCAAAGAGATGTCTCCTTCACAACAGTTCTCTGTGTATCAACTGCAAGAAACTCTGCAGATGGTGATGTCAAATGTGTGGAACATGAAAAAGCATCTGGAAAAGTTCCATTTTCACCAGGAGCCAATTTCATTAAAACTAACAATAATACTAGTATTATAGTTTCTGCTTAGAAATTCCCCAAAACACAAATGTGAAGTTCATAACTACCATGAAAAAACTATGATAGATTTCTTTAAACCAGCATGTCCGTGTGATTGGAGGATTCAAAGACTGAAAAAGATGTTCCAGAGTAGATTGATGAGATCCGCCGAGCACTCTCTTCCCATTTGATCTTTGAGAATTGGAATTTACAAACTCATTGTGCCATGATAACATTATTGGAATGTCTCTGACAGAGCTAACAAAGGTTTTACAATAGAAGGTGACTTTTGAATTACTATGTGATATCTGACTGTGGTAAGTTAGTTTTGCTAATGAGATGGTTCTCCGTGTAATATTTATTTATTGTTAATTAAATGTTAATTTATTATTAAAGAAATGTTAATTTTATGTATTTTGCTTAAAAAAAAACATTAAATATTCTAATTTGATTAGCTATTTGTCTTAAAGATGGACTAAACCCTCCAGACTATCTAATAATCAGTCAGAAGGAATTGTCTGTTTGAATAAAAAGGTGATTTACATTTCTTCTGGAAGTCAAACACTAACTATACTAACTAACTACTATATTGCATATTTGGTTCTCTGCAACCTGTAATGCTGACTGTTGTGCATCTATGTCGCTGACCACATCTCTTCCCCGCTATTGGCTGTTCACTGTGCTATTGGTTGGCTAACAGACCAATGACGGACACAAACTCAGACTGTCTCCCTTTTATGCCACGGAGCACTGCTGGGCAGGGCCGTCTTTAATAGTGATTGGACCCTGGGCAAGCATTTGCTTGGGCCCCCTGGACCCTGCCCCCTCCCCTGCATGCAATCCCGCCATCCATCGCAATGTTACCCCCCCCCCCCCCACACACACACACACATATGCCATAATTGTTGTGCCATTCAGATGCCAGTAATATTGTAACTTTCGGATGCCAGTAATATTGTGCCAGTCAGAGCCCAGTAATATTGTGCCAGTCAGAGCCTAGTAATATTGTGCCAGTCAGATGCCTGCAATATTGTGCCAGTCAGATGCCTGCAATATTGTGCCAGTCAGAGCCCAGTAATAATGTGCCAGTCAGATACCAGTAATATTGTGCCAGTCAGATACCAATAATATTGTGCCAGTCAGATACCAGGAATATTGTGCCTGTCAGAGCCCAGGAATATTGTGCCAGTCAGAGCCTAGTAATATTGTGCCAGTCAGATGCCTGCAATATTGTGCCAGTCAGATGCCTGCAATATTGTGCCAGTCAGAGCCCAGTAATAATGTGCGAGTCAGATACCAGTAATATTGTGCCAGTCAGATACCAATAATATTGTGCCAGTCAGATACCAGGAATATTGTGCCTGTCAGAGCCCAGGAATATGGTGCCTGTCAGATGCCTGTAATATTATGCCAGTCAGATGCCTGTAATAGTGTGAAGTCAGAGGCCAGGAATATTGTGCCAGTCAGATGCCTGTAATATTGTGCCAGTCAGAGGCCTGTAATATTATGCCAGTCAGATGCCTGTAATATTATGCCAGTCAGATGCTTGTAATAGTGTGCCAGTCAGAGCCCAGGAATATTGTGCCTGTCAGAGCCCAGGAATATGGTGCCTGTCAGATGCCTGTAATATTATGCCAGTCAGATGCCTGTAATAGTGTGCAGTTAGAGGCCAGTAATATTGTGCCAGCCAGATGCCCAGTAATATTGTACCAGCCAGATGCCCAGTAATATTGTGCCAGCCAGATGCCCAGTAATATAGTGCCAGCCAGATGCCTGTAATATAATGCCAGTCAGATGCCTGTAATATTATGCCAGTCAGATGCCTGTAATAGTGTGCAGTCAGAGGCCAGGAATATTGTGCCAGTCAGATGCCTGTAATATTGTGCCAGTCAGATGCCTGTAATATTATGCCAGTCAGATGCCTGTAATATTGTGCCAGCCAGAGCCCAGTATTGTGCCAGTCAGAGCCCAGTAATATTGTGCCAGCCAGAGCCCAGTAATATTGTGCCAGTCAGATGCCCAGTAATATAGTGCCAATCAGATACCCAGTAATATAGTGCCAATCAGATGCCCAGTAATATAGTGCCAATCAGATGCCCAGTAATATAGTGCCAGTCAGATGCCAAGTAATATAGTGCCAATCAGATACCCAGTAATATAGTGCCAATCAGATGCCAAGTAATATAGTGCCAATCAGATGCCCAGTAATATAGTGCCAATCAGATGCCCAGTAATATAGTGCCAATCAGATGCCAAGTAATATAGTGCCAGTCAGATACCCAGTAATATAGTGCCAATCAGATACCCAGTAATATAGTGCCAATCATATGCCCAGTAATATAGTGCCAATCAGATGCCAAGTAATATAGTGCCAATCAGATACCCAGTAATATAGTGGCAATCAGATGTCCAGTAATATAGTGCCAATCAGATGCCAAGTAATATAGTGCCAATCAGATACCCAGTAATATAGTGTCAATCAGATACCCAGTAATATAGTGCCAATCAGATACCCAGTAATATAGTGCCAATCAAATGCCAAGTAATATAGTGCCAATCAGATACCCAGTAATATAGTGCCAATCAGATGCCCAGTAATATAGTGCCACTCAGATGCCCAGTAATATAGTGCCAGTCAGATACCCAGTAATATAGTGCCAGTCAGATACCCAGTAATATAGTGCCAATCAGATGCCAAGTAATATAGTGCCAATCAGATACCCAGTAATATAGTGCCAATCAGATGCCCAGTAATATTGTGCCAATCAGATGCCCAGTAATATAGTGCCAGTCAGATACCCAGTAATATAGTGCCAATCAGATACCCAGTAATATAGTGCCAATCAGATACCCAGTAATATAGTGCCAGTCAGATACCAGGAATATTGTGCCAATCAGATGCCCAGTAATATAGTGCCAGTCAGATGCCAGGAATATTGTGCCAGTCAGATGCCTGTAATATTGTGCCAGTCAGATGCCTGTAATATTATGCCAGTCAGATGCCTGTAATATTATGCCAGTCAGATGCTTGTAATAGTGTGCCAGTCAGAGCCCAGGAATATTGTGCCTGTCAGAGCCCAGGAATATGGTGCCTGTCAGATGCCTGTAATATTATGCCAGTCAGATGCCTGTAATAGTGTGCAGTTAGAGGCCAGTAATATTGTGCCAGCCAGATGCCCAGTAATATTGTACCAGCCAGATGCCCAGTAATATTGTGCCAGCCAGATGCCCAGTAATATAGTGCCAGCCAGATGCCTGTAATATAATGCCAGTCAGATGCCTGTAATATTATGCCAGTCAGATGCCTGTAATAGTGTGCAGTCAGAGGCCAGGAATATTGTGCCAGTCAGATGCCTGTAATATTGTGCCAGTCAGATGCCTGTAATATTATGCCAGTCAGATGCCTGTAATATTGTGCCAGCCAGAGCCCAGTATTGTGCCAGTCAGAGCCCAGTAATATTGTGCCAGCCAGAGCCCAGTAATATTGTGCCAGTCAGATGCCCAGTAATATAGTGCCAATCAGATACCCAGTAATATAGTGCCAATCAGATGCCCAGTAATATAGTGCCAATCAGATGCCCAGTAATATAGTGCCAGTCAGATGCCAAGTAATATAGTGCCAATCAGATACCCAGTAATATAGTGCCAATCAGATGCCAAGTAATATAGTGCCAATCAGATGCCCAGTAATATAGTGCCAATCAGATGCCCAGTAATATAGTGCCATTCAGATGCCAAGTAATATAGTGCCAGTCAGATACCCAGTAATATAGTGCCAATCAGATACCCAGTAATATAGTGCCAATCATATGCCCAGTAATATAGTGCCAATCGATGCCAAGTAATATAGTGCCAATCAGATACCCAGTAATATAGTGGCAATCAGATGTCCAGTAATATAGTGCCAATCAGATGCCAAGTAATATAGTGCCAATCAGATACCCAGTAATATAGTGTCAATCAGATACCCAGTAATATAGTGCCAATCAGATACCCAGTAATATAGTGCCAATCAGATGCCAAGTAATATAGTGCCAATCAGATACCCAGTAATATAGTGCCAATAAGATGCCCAGTAATATAGTGCCACTCAGATGCCCAGTAATATAGTGCCAGTCAGATACCCAGTAATATAGTGCCAGTCAGATACCCAGTAATATAGTGCCAATCAGATGCCAAGTAATATAGTGCCAATCAGATACCCAGTAATATAGTGCCAATCAGATGCCCAGTAATATTGTGCCAATCAGATGCCCAGTAATATAGTGCCAGTCAGATACCCAGTAATATAGTGCCAATCAGATACCCAGTAATATAGTGCCAATCAGATACCCAGTAATATAGTGCCAGTCAGATACCAGGAATATTGTGCCAATCAGATGCCCAGTAATATAGTGCCAGTCAGATGCCCAGTAATATAGTGCCAGTCAGAGCCCAGTAATATAGTGCCAATCAGATACCCAGTAATATAGTGCCAATCAGATGCCCAGTAATATAGTGCCAATCAGATACCCAGTAATATAGTGCCAATCAGATGCCCAGTAATATAGTGCCAGTCAGAGCCCAGTAATATAGTGCCAATCAGATGCCCAGTAATATAGTGCCAATCAGATACCCAGTAATATAGTGCCAATCAGATGCCCAGTAATATAGTGCCAATATTCGTGCGTATCGTGCAGACATCCTCTGGCTGTCCCCACTGGCCACCAATGATATTTGGGCAGCCGGGGGATTTCTGCATGACAGTGCAGACATCCTCCATGCTGCCCGACACTTCCGTCTATTATGACTGACAGCTGGTCCATCATAATAGACGGGAGTGTCGGGCAACATGGAGGATGTCTGCACGTATCGTAATGCATTTTTTTTAATATCATAAGTTTTTATTAAATATGAAAAAGCAATTTACATGTGAATATATACAAGTTAAACTTTTTTCCTATAGGGTAGTCTTATATTCAGGCTTTTAGTTTTTTTCCTAAAGGAATATCCATAGTTTGGGGGGTCGTCTTATAATCAGGGTCGTCTTATATTCGAGCAAATACGGTAGATATAATATTCAAACAGGTGCCAGAGTAGAGTGGATTGGCCTGAAAAACATCCACAGGTGCAAAAATATAAGAACAATAGCGAACTCAACTCTCAAAATAAAGTTAATATAACATGATGGTTAGCCTGATGTTTTGACCCATGACAGCTAGGTCTTAATCAAAGGCAGTACACCACATAATACACAGCAAAAGAAAAAACAGGCCTTGAGTATATATTTTTATGAAATTCATTTTATTTCATTTCTTTATACATATAAGTATATTTCACTGCAATTTACTATTAGCACGCTCCAGTCTTCTTGTTATATAACTCACCATTCAAATTACACTTTTAATGAGGAAGAAGCGGCTTTCTGTCTTTGAAAGTGCATTTATAATAAAAAGAACTCTAAAAAAACACGTGTATATTCATGGTACATCATGTTATGAAATGGGACATCAACAGCATATTTTAATCTCTTTTCCTAACACTCTCTTGCACAAAAAACAGGGGTGTTCCCAGCGCTGTAATCTCAGCTTAGGCTGTGTGTCCCTATACCACACACAATACAAAGTTTACAGATAAACAAAACATAAAGTGCTCTTCAAGAAAACTGTGGAATAAAAATGATTAACTTAGTAGGTGAAAAGTGGTGCAATGATATCTCTTTATAGAGGTCAGGAGGAATCTTTGTTCCCCCTTGAGGGGATGCACTCACAGACTTATGGAGAAAAGGTAGCACTTCAAATGGATGTAGAGATCAGTTGAAGGTTAATTCCTTTGAAAATTAATTCCTTTAAACATTCTATATTTAGACTTTTTTAAAATCAAAATTAAAAAGAAAAACGGGCTTTGTCTTTATTAAAGTATTTTCATTATATGTTTTCCCCGTTTTTTAAACATTTAGTTGTTCTTTGATATTTTTAAAACAAAATAATTCCATCTTTTTATACATTCAAAGTATGGTATATTTTATATATAGCGTGTGGGATGAAACACTTGTCTCTTCTTTCAATATCAACATATACGAATTGCGGAGAATATGCAGAGACAACGAAATGAAAGTCTCTAAGCCGAAGTCCCGCGAGATGATGACGTATGCGGAATGACACACACGAAACCAAAGATAAAAGCGCCATTCTGAAGCAGGTAGTCCAGACGCCAAGTCGAAGCCCACAAAGGGTGAAACGCGTTGCGGACTGGACTTACCCTGCTATTTGTTTTTAACAGTTGCACCTTTCTTGTTTTATATTTAAAGTATTTTATGTATTGTATACCTGCTGGAAGGACACTATTTATGGTTGTGTGGCGCCCACCCCGCTTGCTACAGTGGACCTTCATCCAATATAATAGAAAATTGGACACCAGGATTCAACTGATCTCTACATCCATTTGAAGTGCTACCTTTTCTCCATAAGTCTGTGAGTGCATCCCCTCAAGGGGGACAAAGATTCCTCCTGACCTCTATAAAGAGATATCATTGCACCACTTTTCACCTACTAAGTTAATAATTTTTATTCCACAGTTTGATTGAAGCGCACTTTATGTTTTGTTTATCTGTATACTCTCTTGCCAACCCTTGTGCTAAAGTCTCATCTTATCAATTACTTCCCAGTAGGCCATCTGCCCTTGGGCTGCTGTGGGATGACACCACTTTAACAAATTTGTCCGCAGACTTTGTGATGCAGAGGGGGTCGTGAGAGTTTAAGAGAGCACTCTTGTAGCCTCTGTGATGTCCTTGACTACCGAATATGACATAACGTTTTCCCTCCAGCTTGCACCAGAGACTAGGTGCCATCTACATGTTGGGGTAAGTCCTGGGTGTTGGGACAAGTCCTGTGAGTCCAATCTAAGTGTTGGGGTAAGTCCTGTGAGTCCAATCTAAGTGTTGGGGTAAGTCCTGGGTGTTGGGGCAAGTCCTGTGTTCTACCACAAAGTCCAGGAACTCAGAAGTTCTCATCGGGTGAAATGTGCATGCGCGCGATAACTCAGATCTTACTACTGAGTGATCGCTCAATGTGTGAATTGAGTCTACTGTGAATGTGCGCAATCACAGCATGTGTGAACATTTGAGTTCCCTGGACTTTGAGGTTGAACACCTGCAGTGCAATCTGGCACTGGGTCATGGGTGCCAGGGCAAGTCCAATCTAAGTGCTGGAGTAAATCCTGGGTGTTGGGTTACGTCATGGATTCCAGAGCAAGTCCTGTGAGTCCAATCTAAGTGCTGGGCTAAGTCATGGGTGCCATAGCAGGTCCTGTGAGTTCAATCTATGTGCTGGGGTAAGTCCTGTCAGTGTAATCCGCATGCTGGGTTAAGTCCTATTAGTGCAATCTGCATGCTGGGGTAAGTCCTGGGTGTTGGGCAAGTCCTATGAGTGCATTCTGTGTGCTGGGGTAAGTCATGTGAGTGCAATCTGTATGCTGGGGCAAGTACTGTGAGTGCTATTTTGGTGCTGGGGTAACTCCTGGGTTTTTGGGCAAGTCCTGTGAGTGTAATCTACATGTTGGGGTAAGTTCTGGGTGTTGGGACAAGTCCTGTGAATGCAATCTGGGTGCTTGGGTAAGTCAATATATCCACCCAGTATGTACACAAGTTTATATCTCACACATCGCCCTTATATATATATATAGCCCTGTAGTATGTGTCAGTGCAGTGTAAAACAGTGTGGACATTCTGGGGGTATATATTGCAGTCTTATCTATAAATAATAAACTTTTCAAATGTGCTTTAAAATGCATAGCTTTCCCTTTTATGGACTTGAAAGTAATGACAGTTATTGGCCTGGTATAATGAGGCAGTGCTATAGAGCTTGTGTACAATTATTTGCAGGGCTGGTTACTGTTCCGAGTCCAGCACTGATTCTAACCGCATCTATGATAACATTCTCGATATTTGGCTATTCTTTACTGTTCCAAATCTGCACACTGCTTCCCATTTCACATTAAGCCTTGTCACTAACACGGGGAGGGGGTACCTGCGCGCGCACAACATAGTACTAGAACATTCGCAGCATTCTCTCAGGCCTACATGGTTAGCCCCGCCCAGACGTAACTGAATTATTAACTCTTCAATCGCCAGTTCTAAGTACTGACGCTTCTACTTAGTATCCGGACCGTTGACAACTGTCTTGGAGGCATTGCTGGGGCAGCTTAGAGAGGAGGGAACATTCGACCACGCCCCTGAGAAGAAGGTGGAGAGTTCCCAGATTGCTGTTCGGCCAGGCGGCGGTTGGTGAGCACGTTGTAGCGGGTACCTTGCCGGTTTGTGTTACAGCAGCATATCAAAATGGAAGGCCCGCTCGCCGTGTTTGGGGACCGCACCACTGGGGAAGCCGTCAGATCCCAGAATGGTAAATAGCCGCACGGTCCGACAGGACTGCTAATAACTAGCGATCTACTTGTAGGCCCTTAGTCACCAGCAGACACAATGGAGGAAGGATGGCCACATTGCGCACCCCGTGCTCCCTGCAACCATGCCAGTTGTAACAGACGGGTCACATCTTAGTACCAGTGTTAATGTTTTAACTACGTGAACAGACTGTAATACACGAGTGTTCACACTCCCCATCTATTGCAGTTAGATATTTAAACCTTTTTTTTCTTTCATTATTATTTATGCTATTTTTTTCAATGGTGTACTCTGCTCCAAAGCTAGCTAAGGTAATGTGTGTTTTTTGTTTTTTTTTAAACTTTAGTTATTTTTCATACTTATATTTATACATTGGTAAGTTTTTAAATGTAAAAAATACAAATTACAATTTTATATAAAAAAAAAACCATATACAGAACAAACTACATAATGTATATAGCTTCACTAGACGTCTGATAGCTGCTGGTTCCATTAATATTAGTTTAACGATGCTCTATGTAATGTGTTCTGTGGCCAAGCTTGCATTGTAGGAACTTGCATTACAACATATGGGGAAACTCCATTGTAGCATTTGTTATCTCTATATACCGGTAATTATACTCAGCCATTATCCGCATATCCATTATCAGAAATGATCTAAAAATTGTATGTGTATGTTTTTGGAATAAGGGTCAGTACAGATAAGGGATACTCTCTTTGTTGGACCCTGTTGTCGAAGCACCTTTCTTACACCCTTGTGGGCACTGTAGTTTTGCAGTGAGTGCTCATAGGAAATGTAGTTCCAGCAGCCCTGCAAGTGAGAAAGGTACTATCTTGCCTGTGCCTGACTTAGCTTCTTGCACCTTGGATCGTATCATTTTGGCAGGACCAGCCCTATAAATGTTCTACATTACCTAGCTCCAATCTGAGCAAGTTGCCCACATATTGGGTTTAGGTAATGTGGAACAATATCAAAGGGCCGGTGCTGCTGAAATTTTGCTGGTCCCAAGCATTTCTGATAAGGGGTACTCAACCTGTGTACGTATGTAAAATATACTGTTGTGAAAAACATATTGGTATGTGTCATTTGAAAAACATGAATGAATGCACACTCCTTAAATATTCCCATTTTAGTACCACTTTTTCATTCTACAGAATTAGTGGCTATGCTTTTGGGATAGAAAAATCCCTGCCCTGGTCTGAAGGTGAATATGACCTTTCATTTTATCCTGAATGATCTGGTAGAACATTAAAGTTCCTTCCCCACATCTCAAGTGGTAATAGTGGAAAACCTGTGTGCAGAAAGTGCTGTGAAAGTTGGAAACAATTGTCCAATAAAATCCATGGGTGGGAAGCATTATGAATTTTATTTCTTCTATAGGAGAAAATCTTCTGATATATGTGATGGTTGGTAAACTTTCCAGTCTGTCACCACATATCTGTATATAGTTTTTAATTTTTAAAACCTGTGTTATGAAATCTGTGGCAAAACTAGTTAATTGGTTTTGTGTCTTAATCTTTCAGTGATGGCAGCAGCATCTATTGCCAACATTGTGAAAAGTTCACTTGGCCCAGTCGGTCTGGATAAAATGCTGGTGGATGATATTGGGGTAAGTATGGGTGTAATCCTTCTTTGGGTTCTATATTTGTAAGCACATTAGTGGAATATTTTATATTGCAGAGAATTGTATTTTTTAATTATGCTAAAGTTCTCAAAGATGCATATGGGTTTAGATTCAGAACCTTTTACTAATCTGTTTTATCCTCCATAAGGATGTGACGATAACAAATGATGGGGCTACCATTTTGAAATTACTGGATGTCGAACACCCTGCAGCTAAAGTCCTTTGTGAGCTGGCAGATTTACAGGACAATGAAGTTGGAGATGGTACAACATCAGTAGTAGGTTTCCGCTATCTTTTTCATCTGTTGGGGTAGTGTATTTGTTCTTGCATTATACTTTACTCACATAAACACTGGTTAAAGAAGTAGTATCTGTAAAGGTGCACATTACATGGTGGGTACAAATAACCTTTAATATCATTGTATACAGTAACATATGTGGAAAGTAGTGTTTTACTAAAGTCTGTTAAGTTGGATTGAGCTGAGCTTTATTTGATATATAAATTTAATTTTGTATATGGTGTACTACTGTCTCATTAGCCATACTATTATCTAATGCTTGTCTTATATTCCAGAACCCTTATTACGCTACATGATTCTGGAATAGGAAAAGGGATAATATACGGTTTACATTATAGAAAGCTTTTGGTTATGGTGTGAAAACTTTACCAGCAGTTAATAGCGTTTGATAAATATCATCTCACTGATTCAGGTGGAAGTCAGTTGAGTTGAATGTCCATTTGGAGAATAGCAACCATTACATTTAACAGAATGAACATTTAAGCATCCCATTTTAGTACCGCTTTTTTGCTATGTCGAATTTGTGGCTATGCTAATGGGATAGAGTAACCTCTGCTGTCTGTAGGAGGAGATGTCCTTTCATCTCATCCTGAATGAATTGGCAGAACATTTGTTTTGTTTTTTCAGATCTGATAATTTTTTTGATGTCCTTCACATTACCTCAATCATGTGGGAATGATGAAAATACTTCTATTCATTAGCTGCAGTATATTTATAGTGTATTGGGCAGCTATGTCAGTTTTCTCAAAGTACCCATGAATACACAAGAATGTGAAATGTTTAGTTAGATCCACTTGAGTTGCCTGTAAGTCTTTATTCTAAGAGTCTATGCATACTTAACTGTGCTGTACAGTAATTTAAATCCATAACTGCTATTTAAATTCCTTTAACCCCTTAACGCATTTGGACGTATATATACGTCCTGGAAAGCATGGTCCTAAAGGACCATGAGGACGTGTATATATACGTCCTCCGTTTACATGTAGTGTTGCGCTCCTTAGCGCAACACTACATGCCTGTAGCTATTCCCAGAGGCTGCTTCGGATCCAAAGCAGCCTCCGAGAGTGCCTTAAAAAATGATATATAATTTGTGTGGGTGGACTGAACACAAAGAGAGAAATTCACAGTTCAGTAAACATATGACAAAAAAAATTGAATTCTGGTCTTCAAGGTACATCAAATGCAGCATAGCACTCGGTCACTAAGGGGTTAATGCACTACACATTTTTGGAGCTAAACCATGGCAGTGAGAATGGCAGAATTCAAATGTGTAAATTTGATAAATATTGTGAAATATTTAAAATCAGTGGATATTACAGTCCGTTTAAGCGCTTGGTAGCCAGTTCAGGGTCTAGTGGATAAACTAGTAACTGCAGTTGGGTAAAAACACCACTATGAATAACAAACACCATTTTTCAAAGCTGTATCAAAACCAAATGTTTACACTGTAAAAAAAAAAAAGAGCTGTTCATTGCCTCATCTTGGGATTTTTCCCATGTTACTGAAAATAATGAAAATTACTGCACCAATCAGAAGATGTTGCTTTTCATACCTTCTTTGTTTCTGCCTAGTTCAGCCTCCATTACATTTTCATTCATCTTCTACAAGGACTGTACTACCTACTTCTACCAGTGATATTTCCTCCTTTTATTCCTATATCATTTTTGTAACTAAAATGGCTTTTTGTCTCAGGTCATTATTGCTGCAGAGCTACTGAAGAATGCTGATGAGCTTGTTAAGCAGAAAATCCATCCCACATCAATTATTGGAGGTTACCGTCTTGCTTGCAAGTGAGTTTCTGCTTTATGGACCTAGTGACAATTTATGGTAATCTATAGTGGAAAATATTTAGTGATGCCAACAAAACTAGCACATTTTCAACTATGGTCTTGTAGAACATTATTTTGTCTCAATGGATTTGAGTGTTACATATTCTAAATATCTCAAGCCCCATTTACCTGGGGAGATATATTTGCCATTGTTTTGCCCAACTATAAACATTTTAGATGAAAGTGCAGAATCTAAGGCTGTGTGGTAATATGCCTGAAGCTGTGATGTGAGTGGTGGTTTAACTACCTAAGTTTAAACTGATAGAACTAAAACACATGTATAGCTCTCATCCACATAACTTGATTCACCTACAAATGACAGCACAGGCTCATTATCTGGTATATATTGAATTAAGTAATTGTGTTTTTTTTTTTTTGTTTTCCCCCCAAGGGAAGCAGTAAGGTATATCAATGAAAACCTTACTATTAATACTGATGAACTTGGACGAGACTGTCTCCTAAATGCTGCTAAAACCTCAATGTCTTCCAAAATCATTGGAGTGTATCCTTTCAATTGACAAGTTTATATATATATATATATATATATATATATTTTTTTTTTTTTTTTTTGCCTTTTCAATTCTATACTCACCCATGGCACTTTGCCTACACAGAACAAGTGTGCCTTTCGCTGTTGTCATCTGCTTAATTTGCAGAGATGTTAAGATGTGTTATATGCATGCATCTCCATGTGTTGGTTTTTTTTTAGCCTTAACTCTACTGTTCAGTGACAGTGACTTCTTTGCCAGCATGGTGGTTGATGCTACAATTGCTGTGAAATATGTAGATCCTAGGGGGCAGGCCCGGTACCCAATCAACTCTGTGAATGTGCTAAAAGCACATGGACGAAGTCAGAAAGAGAGTATACTGGTTAATGGTTATGCACTTAATTGTATAGTGGGCTCACAAGGTAAGTAATAGTGCCTTTCCGACTACCCTTTGAATGTGTTTTTCTTTCTTTCTTTCTTTCTAATACCTGCTTCCAAAATCTAAAATGTGTTCTTTACGTTTTACTTAATCTTTCTATTGACTAGTGGCAAGTTCCAAAGTCTTCCCTTGAACATGCAACCTGTCATGAGGGAAGGCAACAATTTGGTAATAACACTTACTACATGCTTGATCATCTTAACTGTCCCTCCCTCAGGAATGAACAAAAGGATTCTAAATGCAAAGATTGCCTGCCTTGACTTCAGCCTGCAGAAAACTAAAATGAAGCTTGGAGTCCAAGTAATTATTTCCGACCCAACAAAACTGGACCAGATCAGACAAAGGTAAGGATAAAATTCACATCTGGTCTTCATTGTTTTGTAAAATATTGTGACCCGTTGTCTAAAATGTTTGGATTTTGTTGCTTTCCCATTTTATTTGCTGCCATGTACCCCTCATGATATGAGCAGTTATACGCGTGGGATAAATCATTTTGTGTCTCCTGGTTTGTCTTGGTGAGATTTGTTTTCACTGCTGAAGCAGGGTCTCTACATTTATTGATGTTTGATAAGTGTTGCTTGACAACTGGTTTTATTTTTTCCTCCCCTTGTGATAAATCATGAACTCCTGGTTGTGCTTGTTTTTTTTATATATCTTTTTTATGTTGGTTCTAGGGAATCTGACATTACTAAAGAGCGAATTCAGAAGATTTTAGCTACTGGAGCTAATGTGATACTTACAACCGGTGGGATTGATGACATGTGCTTAAAGTACTTTGTGGATGTGGGGGCAATGGCAGTACGTAGAGTTCTGAAGAAGGACCTAAAACGCATTGCTAAGGCAACTGGAGGTAAATGAGCATTGGAGTATTGTGTTGGTCCCCTTGCTTTCAGAGGACACTTTTTATTTTATCCCAGTATGATTAGATACTATCACTTTTCATTTAGGTTGTGTTCTGTCTCGATCAGTTGCTTGTCAGAACACAGTACAAAATATTAAATTCCTTATTTGAGGATTATGAGTATTGGTACATGTGCAAGAGGCAAATGCAGAAATACACTATTTCTTACAGGAAGCAAGAGTTCAAAATTTAAAAAAATCCCCCTTCTAAGTCAATTCAGCGTGTACCTTTTTAAAGATACATGTAGGTTTACTCTCTGCTCTGTCGGTTTCGAGGCCATTGTGAGCGTGTGCACAGCCAATAACAGCGGGTGCTTGCCACGGTTGTCTGATCGGGGGCTGAATGTAACTGATCCCTCTCCATGAAAAAATTGGGGTTCTCTCTGTGCAAGCAGAGCGAAACGGTCCCCATCCTGACTGGACTGCCTGCTTCCCAGGTACATGCTTTATCCTATTTTTTTTTTTTTTCTTCTTCCAACAGCTACTGTTTGTTCAACCCTTGCAAACTTGGATGGTGAAGAAAGTTTTGAAGCATCCATGTTGGGACAAGCAGAAGAAGTTGTCCAAGAGAGAATATGTGATGATGAACTTATCCTTGTCAAAAAGTTAGTGTACTTTCCTTGAGGCAGATTTAAATGGCTTTCCCATTTTATTGCTGCCATGCTGGTCTGTGCCATGAGCAGTTATACGCGTGGGATAAAACATTGTCTCTGAAATTACATTTTTAAGCTTTTTCAAATATGGCTTTAATCCAATTTCAAAGACTACACATGAAGGCTTTTTTCCCTTTTTATTGACGCAAATCTGTGGTTGGTGGTGTATGGAGTTAAGCACTGAACCCACTTCTGCATAGAATTTATCTAAAAAATAAATGGACCAAAACTGATGCATTTAAAAAAAATATTCCAAAAACTCAAAGGATCAGTCAACCCTTAAAGATTTGCAGGGACTGTATCTCCTAAACATTTCTTTGACTGACTGTAGAGAATAAAATGAGCTATACATTGTGTGTAGAATCGCATGTAAATGCATAAATTAGGACAAAAAAGTGTTTTCAAATGTGTTTGGAGTGTCTTGCTTGATATGCAAATTACACATTTCCCACTGAAAACCAGTTAATTTGCATATCAAGCCACAAGTGAAGTCAAAAGCAGGAGTCTGTATAGACACATTTTAAAACTTTTTTTTTTTGTCCTAATTTAGGCATTTGCTTGCAATTCTGCTAACACAATGTATAGATAATTTTCAATTTTTTTACATTTTATTTTTTCTTGTTTACATTCTCTGTATAATCACCACCCTAGCTTGGATAACATACTTCCATGCCATTGTTTTGAATGGTTGCTCACAATAATACGTCCAGCCTGTGTGCCGTGTAAGTGTATGCATGTTTGAAGGAAATTTAAGAAGCTTAATTTGATCAGATATTCTGGGGTTCTCACTTATTCTAATAGTACTTTTATCGTCCATTGTACAGTACTAAGGCCCGAACCTGTGCGTCCATCATTCTACGTGGAGCTAATGACTTCATGTGTGATGAGATGGAGCGCTCTGTCCATGATGCTCTGTGTGTGGTCAAAAGAGTAATGGAGTCAAAGTCTGTTGTTCCTGGAGGTGGTGCTGTGGAAGCTGCACTTTCTATTTACCTTGAGAATTATGCCACAAGCATGGTAAGCTATATGAACAATAATGGGCAACTATTTTGTAATTCCTAAACTGCACTTTTTTTCTGTGATGTCACTATTATACCTTTAAAATTGTCTACCAGAAAAGACAAATCAAAACGGCAGCATGTTTTTTGTGGCTTCTGGGATAATTTATTTTCTTTGTTTTGTGCATGTTGGAGTATGCCTGTGCGGTTTTGTATCTTATTTAATGCAAATGTTTGCTCCTCTAGGGATCCAGGGAACAACTGGCAATTGCAGAGTTTGCAAGAGCTCTTCTTGTTATACCAAAGACCCTGGCTGTGAATGCTGCTCAAGATTCCACTGACCTGGTTGCAAAGCTTCGTGCTTTCCACAATGAAGCTCAGGTCAACCCAGAGCGCAAAAATCTTAAGTGGTAAGGCCACACATCTTAAATGTACACTACCTGAAATAATACATAAATTAAACGTCGATGGATGGTTTAAGATGGCTCCGATGTGTGACCACACTGAGTGGCTTGATGTACATCTTATTTGCCCAATAAAGCCATTAATGTGTGTAGTTTTACAAATTTCTGTTAATCTATGCATTTGCTTTCAAATCTTCCAACATATTTGATCATTATACTGTGAATGCAGAAAATAAAAATGGAAGTCTTCTTTTTACAAAGTGTCAGGATTACAAAACTCTCTACTTTGTGATCAAAACCAAGCAGAATGCTACATGAAATGTGTAGGATGCTAATAATGTGAGCATTACATTACAGGGTCACAGTATAGCAATGCCTATATTTATAGCTAACCTTTTTTAAGTTGTTGGTGAACTTTTAATTAACGCTAGACAAAAGAAGTCAGTTACTTCTTTATACAATGCTGCTAAAAAAGTACTTAACCCAATTTATAGATGTCATATGAGAATTTTTTTGAGGACATGGTTTAAATTGTATTTGTCCTGTAACCAAAACACTTTATTCAATGATATATTCTAGCTAATGACAGTTATTACTAGGCCAAATAGCCAGCACATCCAAAGTGATGCCTTTTGCAAATTGTACAGTGAGAGATTTATAATTGGCAATGTGTTGCTGGTTAGTTGGTAAAATGTTAGTATTTTTATTAAATAATCTTGCCTTATTTTCCCACAGGATTGGTCTTGACTTGCTTAATGGGAAACCACGAGATAACAAACAAGCCGGTGTTTTTGAGCCCACAATGGTGAAGACAAAGAGTCTAAAATTTGCAACAGAAGCTGCAATTACTATATTGCGAATTGATGACCTAATTAAATTGCACCCAGAGCCAAAAGAAGATAAGGGGAAATACCATGAAGCGGTTCAATCTGGTTCAATTGAAGGTTAAATTGGCCAAGATTTTCTTTTTGTTGCTCTAATTTATAACATTTTCATTGTTCTACATGCACTTGTCTGGTCCTGTACCTAAACCTATACACTTAAATAAAAGTAACCTGGCAACTGAATTTACAGGCTGTTTATTATCTTGAGTAACATTTGCGGCAGCTTTTTTGGGGCTGCTTTGATGTAAATGCTTATATTAACTAAAGTATGGCTACTGTTCAAATGAAATACATGCTTACATACTAGTTTAGGACAACAATCGGATTAAAATCTCAACCAAGTAAAGGACCATACCAGCATAGACCATTGAGATAACACATCTGATTGATTTAACATTTCTAAAAGGTATGTTTTTAATAGTTTACACTATAAAAAGGAAAGTGTTCCCGCATCTAGAAAGTTTAGAAGTTTCACAAGTCACTAATGAAAGGGAGATTTTGGTATTGGGTGTGAACACATATGGGGAGGATATAGAGTAAGGTAATCGTGCATTTATAACCTTTTCCTACAGGATATCCCTCACCGACGTATGCGCTCGCACCTAATACCAACATGATTTTAATAGTTTCCTCTGTGGTTCCTCTTTCCTTGGAATGGGGGCTTCCCAGAGTGCTGCACTGGTACTCCCTCTCTAGCTTTGATGAGGAAGCACTTTGCATGCTAAAGCTGTACAAAAGTGGAGTGTTGGTTATTTGCATGTTTTAACGCAGCAACCTACCAAATACTAAAGAAAATTTGAAATTGCCCTTTCTAATGTGATTTTATCGAGCACTATGTGAAGATATAGCCATTTTAGTGATATCACCACATTGCGAATACAGCAAACATTCCTAACAAGACCTTGTACCTGAGGAATATGCAATATGCTTCCTGTGACCAAATAAAATGAAAACAGAATGCAGGTTGGAATTTTTATTAAACTGCTGCATTGATTTAATAATTGATAAACCAAGTAAAATCTCTGATGGCAGGTCCACTTTAAATGTCCTTCCTGATATGAGATACATATCTACTGAAGTATGAGTAAACTTTTTTTTTTTTTTAATTCTAAATCTTAATAATAAAGTAATCCATAACATTTCTAATGGATACAGTACTTTTAAAGTAATCTATGGGGTACTAAACATTTTATATTGATCAAAGTATGAAGAAAATTAAGTTTGGGACACATGTTGTTCCTTAATCTCTCCTTTTCATACTTTAGTGACATTTCATGTTATTGTGGCTTTTATGGGTTTTTTTTTTTTTTAAATTGACCATTCTACCTACTAATGCAATTTGGTGGATCCGGGTGCATAAAGTACTTTTTTAATTACAGCATGTTTGAAAGGACTTTATAACCCCTACACCAAAAAGAATATTAACATTTAAATTGTAATAGGAACTCGTGGAATGTAAAATTTTAGCTTTTCTTCAAGGCCCTTTGAACCAGTAAAACCATATGAACTCATTCAGTTTTCTCCGAAATAAACCTTTAGCTGGCAAACTGTTTAAAGGACAACTAAACTTTCTTTTTTTTTTTTTTTTAACTGCTTCCTTAGAGGGGGTGGAGAGAGACCCTTGTTTCTACATGGGATCAGCACACGCAACCTCGCTAAGGCTGCTGATCCCATGTAAAAATGAGTGTGTGTCTGCACTAAAGGCGAGAGAGGAAAAAAGTTAATTGTCCTTTTTAGCTTTTTCGTTCCACACACATGGCTATTCCCATGCCGCCCCCTATACACAGCGCTGCCACTCCTTTCCTTCCGCCAATTCTCTCGAGAGCATAGAGAAGTGTAACCAAAATACGACAACCAGACATTCCAAGAGGATGACCGAGAGCTATGGCTCCACCTTGAATGTTAACCTGAAATAAAAAAAAAAAAACCATCACTGCTTTTTAATATGTAACCTCTAAAACCAATAAAATGGAAGACCGAAGAATCCAGACTGGGCAAGGAAACATAGGCCTCACTGATTCCCATCAAGACATAAGTTAAGCTTCACTGGCACCTTTTAAATCTGTGCTAGTTTAGGATGATGCCCCAAGGACTAACATACCTACAAAAAAAATGAATGAATGAATAACACTTTAGGCTTAATTGTATACCACTGTGCCTGCCCTGACTACATCTCACTGCAGATTCATAGGAGAATTATCTGAAAGAACAGCTACCAAAGCGTGAGGCTATGGCAGTCTGTGCCAATGTATAACACTAACTCCCGACAAAAGTTAGTCATACAAGTATTATGTACATTATTACTGTATATAATACTGTGGGGTATATCATCACTAAAATGAAGTGTCTGGGATATGGAATAAGTGGATAGCCTCTAAATATTCTTATTAGTAAGGATTGTAGGAGGGGAGAACAGTAAACATACTATATATCATTGAATGAATTGATCCAGGCACCAAAGTGTATTAGAGAAAACAAAAAATGAAAGAGCTATCTACCTGAAACAGTCGTTCAATATCTATATAAAATGTTTGGGAGTTTTCCTAAGTCAGTACTGGTCAGTATCTCATGTATGGTTGTGATTTTTAGTTTCTTTTTGTATATTCCACACGCTGATTCAAAGTTAACATTCTAATGTTTGTATTGAAAAAATAAAATATTTATATGATAAAAGGGAGTTTCATGTGAGCATTGCATCTCACCGACTTACCTATGCATTGTGCATTGATAAATCTGGTGAGATTCTGATAGAACAGCTCATGTGGCCCTATTTAAATCGTAAAAACACTGAAGAAATGTTAATTGCACATAATTTAAAGGTCTGGTAAATTATACTCCATCTGTTCCATGGCAGCTCAGTGTCTGGTGGTCTGAAAATGCTAGAGCCACATATATTACTATCAATATAGAGCTGCAACACCATCATATTCACTAGGCTTTTTGAAGCTCAGAAGTATTCACTGAACTGGTGATAACACAAATAAGACATTAACAACAGACTTGGATTAATGTTGGGGTTGGAGAATTGTTTTCCAGCTCTGCAATTAATTCCTTGCTTTAAATATTTCCTTGTCAATTCACCATTTAGTGTACAAACCCCTATATGCCTGGTTTCAGCTGAACTGTATGCACCCCTAAAAACAAACATGCACAATATGTAAAGAGGGGAATGTAATCATCATGCAGTACAGTATCATGTTGCTTATTATAAACCATACCTTTTCAGGGTTTAGACCCAACTCTTTCGACACTGCACAAGCCTGAGCTGCAAAAGCCTCATTTATTTCAAATAAATCAACATCGTCCAGGCTCCATCCTGCCTTTTCCACCTGTACAGAAGACAATGTTTAAAACAATACTGTCAGAAGGAGATGTTACAAGTATTATGTTTTTGCTCAGTTAAAATTGAAGTTTGATGTGCTTTTTTTCTATGGTATTTTTTGTCTACACGTCAGTGGTCTATTGAACATTAAAAGTGATGGAAGATTAAAAGGGTTGCCCCTGCACAAGGCATAAAGTCATACAAATTAAATGTTCAACACACCTTTTAGAGAACAAAGTATATTGCTTGCTGTAACTGTACTACACTAACATATTTCTTGTTTCCATTTTGCTACGGGTACTCATTCAGTTAGACTTGATTGATGCCAAACATTATTTATTAAGGTGTTAACAGTTAACTTACAGCTTTTTTAATTGCTGGAATTGGTCCGACTCCCATGACGGACGGGTCTAACCCTGCTTGAGCAGATGACACAATCTGGGCCAAAGGAGAAAGGCCTCTTCGCTGAGCTTCTGACTTCTTCATAAGAATCACTGCAGCTGCTCCATCATTCATACCTGAGAAGAAAGGTGTCGGGTAAGTTATGTTGTAAATTAAGAATCCCTTTAACAACTAACTTTGACCTATTATTAGCAGACTTGAATTGTTATAGATCTCCAAACAGATCTTTATTTTTCTTAAAGTGAACCTGTCATCCACAAAATACCTCCGGTAATATTGATATAGACAGAAAGACCGCATTTCTCCATATTGACTGGCCAAAAATGAATCTTGGCGATGAAGAGATTAATAGCGAAACAGTGGAAGCAATCCCACAGGATTATGTATAAACAGTTCAGGGACCAACTAGAGCTTTAATTAAGAATGGAACGTAGAGTCAGCAATTTCTCTGAGGAAATGAGGAAAAAGACGTAACATTTGGGGAGAATGTCTGAATCTGATAAATCATGGAGCTAGTGATATCCAAAACTAAGCAGAATAAAAGAGGAGAATAGGGGGGTAGAGGAGGTAAAACCCAGGCCCTGGACTTCAACCATCCACCCCCACCAACCCCTAGCCCTGGAAATGATCCATACTCGTTGGGGGCTTTTGTCCCTGCCCGTCACCTATTTCTGGCCGCCCGATTATATAATGGTTTGTTTTCTTTTACATCTGTGGGGATCAAATTAAGGAATTCCTGAAATTGAGGGAAATATTTAGAATGATGAACCCAGGATGTAAACTGTTTTATGTTAATGTCTTTATTTTTTTTTTCTACTGAATTTTTATAGAATTATACCAATTTTGTAATGTGTAATGGAAAAAAACATAATAACAAAAAATAATGATGATAAAACAAAAAATTGACAGAAATAGGCTTGGGGCAACTGGCTTCGGAGATTTTGCCTGCTTTTGGATCAGGTAGAAGGGTTGAACTTGTCTAAAGTCTTTTTTCAACCTAAATTAATATGTTACTATTAAAGAAGAACAGCAGATGACCTTAACAAACATTAAAAAACTAAAAAAATAAAGGTGAGGCAGAAGACCACTTGCTTAACTTCCTAGCCATTCATTGATCAGTAACACCGTTTCACAAAGAAATGCTGTTTTGGATTTTGGAAAGTTTCTGTGAAATCTTCATCTTCATTCATCCAGTAGAGCATTTGTGAGGTCAGGGACCGATGTTGTATGAGAAGGCTTGGCTCGTAATCTTCATTAATCAATGATTAATGAAGATCAGTTGATGGGGTTGAGGTCAGGGATCTGTGCGGGCCAGTCAAGTTCTTCCACACCAAACTCATCCAACCATGTCATTATGAACCTTGCTTTGTGCACTGGAGTACAGTGATGGTGGAATAGAAAAGGGTCTTCCCCAAACTGTTCCCACAAAATTGGAAGCGTAGCATTGCCAAAATGTCTTTGTATTCTGAAGCATTAAGATTTCCCTTCACTGAAAGTAAGGGGCCTCGACTAACCCCTGAAAAACAGCCCCATGCCATTATATCTCCTCCACCAAACCTTACACTTGGCACAATGAAGTCAAGCAACTAACGTTCTCCTGGCATCCACCAAACACAGACATGCCCATCAGACTGCCAAACAGTGAAGTCACATTTCCATTGCACCAGAGTCTAGTGGTGGTGTTCTTTACACCACTTGGTATTTTACTTGGTGATAGGAGACTTGCATACAGCTGCTTGGCCATGGAAACCTATTCCATGAAGCTCCTGCTTCACAGTTTTTAGTGCTGATGTTAATGTTAGTGGAAGTTTTAGAACTCTTCAGCATTTGTGATTTTAATGCACCATGTGCCTAAGCACCCTGTGGCCTCGCTCTGTGTTACTTTACGTGGTCTTCTGCTTCATGGCTGACTTGCTGCTGTTCCTAATCACTTTCCAATAATACCACTTGCAGCTGATCAGCATGGCTAGTTGCTTGATTTTATACACCTGTGGCAATGGGACTGATTGAAACACCTGAATTCAATAATTAAGAGGTGTGTCCCAATACTTTTGTCCTTATAGTGTGTCTCTTACCTGCTTCTTCCTCCTTGATGAGCTCAGGAAATGAGCTCACCAGAGAATCATTTGGTAACCGCTTCAGTTTTTTTTTTTTCTTTAAGGAAAACAAAAAACTTTTTTTTTTTTTACTCAGTGTTTTTTAAAACTGAGTCAATAATTAACTCGGTTAAACGTATTTATTTGCTTGATATTTCGCAACTTTTAAACGAAAAAGCAGAATCAATTGGAACTACATTTCCCAGGATTCTGTGGTGGAAGAAGCCAAAATCGCACACTCGCACACGTTATCGACTGTCAGGTATCTTAAAAACTGCATTTCCGACACAATTGTCAGCAATGCAATTTGGATGTAACACTCATAGTGTCCCTAGCAGGGGCTGGGGACTCTATAAATGATATAAAGTATGTCCCTCCCCCAAAATCCAAAAAGTTAACTTAAAGGGACACTACCACTTACATAAGATGTAAACTAGATAAACTGGTCATTTAAAACAAACATATATAAAACATTTGGCACTGGGTTTTTTATATGCAAATTATTGCATATAAAAGGAAAAATAAAATTAGGTATTTATCTCCTGGCTCCATTTTCTGAATATTTCCCATGATGCAACATTGTCCAAAATCTTCCTGCCAGTCTCACTTTACAACTGTGACCAAAGCCTGCATGGTGATGTCATAAGATACACCCTTGCTCTTGTACTGGCTTAAGTGCATCATAGAGGGCAGGACTAGGTGGCTGTCTACAACTTTTTTTTACCTGCCTTCCAACACAAAGTGAGGAGATTAACCTGTTAAAGCAGGATCATAACTCCACCCCTTGTGATGTATTAGTTACATTACCCTCCCATTCAGTGCAAGTCTATGATCAGAATTATGACTTATAGACTGTATTCTGTGTCCCCAGCCTCAAAGTGAGAAATTTGTGCTGTAAAGTCACTAGGGGGTGGCACCCAAAAACATTGGTGGCGCCCAGTCACACTTGTTTAGTTACATACTTTATTAACCCCTTAGTGACAAGACATTTTTACCTTGTCTTTCCCTTGGTGACAATGGCTGTTTTGACATTTCTGGGATGTTTGTGTTTTTTCTAACTAAAATATAATTTACACAAATACAATCATTAAAAAAGACCCCGTCTAAATAGTTTCTAAAGGTTGTCCCCAGTTCAGAAATATGCATGTTTCCATATTTTTCGGTATTTTTTTGCGAGTTATGGGGCAAAAAACAAAAAATGTTGTTTGGTTTTTTCCTATATTGACCTTCTGACCCCAACCCGAACCCTAAATTTAACCCGAACCCTAAATTTAACCCTAACACTAACTTTAACCCAAACTCTAACCCTTATACTATCCCTTAATATATTTTAATTTAATTTTAACCCTATCCCTTATGCGAAAAATTATTTAATTTTAACCCTATAGGCTAATCTAACCATAATACCAGTTTTAAGCGAATTGAATCTTTTTTTTTTTTTTACATTGCAATGTGGCCTGCTGCCTCTAGGGGCAGTTAAGCACCATATTCAGAGAGACAGAAGTGAATTTTCTTTCACTTCCGAAGCTCTGACCACAAGAGGGCATAGCCATGTTGACGGAGCATGCTGCTCCGTCATTATGGCGCCCACGATCGCTCCGTGGGGTGATCGTGGGTGCCCCAGAAAGTAAAAACCTTTTCAGTTTTTGGTGGGAGCGTCCCTTTAAGTTAAAAAAATAAAAATAAAGTTTAGTTGTCTTTTAAGTACAATACTAGAAAATGCATACGTCTATAGGGGTGATTATTAATACAAGTTCAAGAATATTTCACTGACCTGAGGCATTAGCTGGAGTTACTGTTCCGCTTCCATCCTTTAGAAAATAAGGTTTTAGTTTTGCCATTGACTCCAAGTTACTTCCATGTCTTGGAAACTCATCTGTTTTCACTTCCACTGGGCCTGAAAAACACATTAAAAATTAAGGAGAGCCATTTTCTATCCAACTAAAAGAATTAAGGGAGCTGGATCTCAGACAAGTCAACAACATTTCCTATTCACCACGCTGAACAGAGACACTCACACCCTTATTGAAACCATTCTGCAGTGTTTTTGGAATTACCATTACTTGTAGTTACGACATTTTCATTCTACAAAAATATTGAGTAGGGGATTTCGAGAATAGACAAGTCCATTATATTAACGTGATCATGTTTATTTACCAAATAACTACTAGGTATTTTAGGTCCGATACAAATAAAGATGCTGACCTTTTCTGGAAGGCACTGAAACAGGTACAATTTCTTTGTCAAAGTAGCCAGCTTTTTGTGCTGCTTCAGTCCTCTTCTGGGATTCCAGGGCAAGCTGGTCCTGTTCCTCTCGAGATATTTTCCACTGTTTGGCCACATTTTCAGCTACAGAAGAGATGCAAAGAACATCACTAATGACACACAATACAAATACTAATAACTAACATCAATAATTATACATTATCGATAAATATTCAGACATGAGCAGGGAGGAAAATATGAATATGATATCAAATTCATATTAATAATATTCATATTAGGATATAAAAGACAACATTTTTAATATAAAGTCAAAGGGTTTTTTTTTGCAGTCTGTTAAAACCCTTGAGAAAATCAATGAGATAAATACAGAGCAAGAACAAGAAATAGTTGTCTTTTTCCGAAAGATATTATCTAGTCAAACATCACTTCTTCCCTCACAGTGTAAGTATATTACATGTTTTCATTCCATATTACATGCTGTTATTCAGAGTTTCTGGAAAATTGAGCATTCAAAAAGAACAGTATGTTCCACTTGGACCAAAAGTCCAATTCTCCCACTGCAAATAAATAGAGAGTTCGCTGGTGACATCATGAGAATCTGCGATGTACGCAGCAGTGCACGTGTGCAGTGAGTCCCCATATCTCTCCATAGAGAAGCATGGCGACACCACACGTATGTGCAGTCCTAACATTGTACACGCATGTGTTCGCTGACTGGCTCCACAGAGATGCTAGGAATGCTCACTCATCGGTGTGGGAGAAAATCTGAAAAAAAGGATGCAAAAATTGCAGGACAAGACCAACTGAATCTCAGATCATGGTTACCTACCTGTTATTCCCATGTGATATTTGTAAAAAGCATCATTGAGACCATCGCACAGTATACTATCTTGTAGAGAGGCATCACCAAATTTAACTCCAGATCGCATGTGAACTATGTGAGGAACCTTAAAAAACAAACAACAAAAAAGACTGAGGTGAAACACAGCTCATGGAATAATATGTAAGCAAAACAACCCAACAAAGGGACACACTGCAGCTATTGTTCTTTTGGTTGATATTAAACCGTCCCAACTTTTCAGTTTTCTGTAAATCTAGTGATAACAGGCTGCCCTCAAATAAAAAAGTGTCAGGAGAGGAAGCAGTGTAGTTTAAATTGGTATTAGCTGTATTTGTATATCTATATACACACCTATAATTTGTAAAAAAAAAAAAAAAAAATACTTATGACATAGCATTATCTTTTTATGCAGTAAGGTACAGAACAGTAATCTTGCTTGGTAAAAAAAAAAAAAAAAAAAAAAAAAAAAAACTGTTGCTTTTATTTACAGAAAAAAAAAAACTCAAAATGTAATTATAAACAACTAGCTCACAATGTAGCCAGGACCAAAGTTTAGACCTATGAGGGCTCATCAGCCTAAATAGGCCTTATCCTCACCAGACCCAGCTAAATTATACTCTGGAACCAGCTTCTCCAATGTTCTCTCTCAGCTGTAAGTTATTACTTGGATGAAGGGATTTCTTAGGATCTCTTCTTTCTCTTAAATGCACAGGGGCCTTTCCTATTCCCCTGTTTATTTTGCCGCTACAGGATGAAATAGGTTAGAGCATTGGCCAGCCTGCTTTCCAAATGCCGTGCCCAATAATTTGTCTAAAAAAATTAAATAACACAATATATACACATCTCACCTGGCTCATGTTTTCCATCCCACCTGCCACCACAATATCCGATTCCCCAGTCTGTATAGATTGAGCCGCCAAGCTCACTGCCTTAAGGCCAGACCCACATATCATCTGGCAACTCCAGGCGGGAATACTATAGGGCACACCAGCAGCAACACTGGCTTGTCGGGAAGGGTTCTGCCCCGTACCTGAAAGACGGTTAATAGACTGAATTGGCCATTTTACATACATTTAAAACTGAATAAATCAATAACTATTGAAAAGATACTTGTATAAAATATATCAAGAAGGAACGCAATAAAAAAAAACAAAAAAAAAACAGGAATGCACTTATAACAATGAAAGAAATTGTAAATACACTTTACACTGAGCAGAACAAAAAAGGCTTAAAATATTACACATCAATAACACGTGCAAAATAATAACATATATAAATGCATGCTGTGTTACTTGAAGCATCATGTTTATCTAATTCTATTCACATACCTGCAGTTAAAACATGTCCAATTATTACTTCAGATACTTCATCTGGCTTAACGCTGGCACGCTTTAAAACCTCTGTGATCACAACAGATCCCAAAACATGGGCAGGTAGGCTAGACAGAGCTCCACTGAATGAGCCTACAAAATAGACAGGTATTGGATTGGATTAGATGTGTATTAAAACAAGATCACCATTATAAAGAAGCTGTATGTGCTGTAGGACAGGGCTCGACAAACCCCGGGCGCCAGGTCGGTAATCAGACCTGGCACCCGGGTATCATGAGCCCCGCGTGGTGCCCTCGGCAATGGGATCAGGTTTTTTTTCTTTTCTTTATTCCCGCAGCGGTGCGCGAGAAAGCAGAGTGAGTGCACCGGCTGCACAGACTTCCTGCTCTGCCGCCTCGCGCACCGCGTTATAGTGCTGATCACCGGGGAGCATAGCAGGGAAGCTGCTCTGTGCCACCGGGCTGCATTGACAGGTGAACTTTTTTTTTCTTTAAAAAAAAAACCTGCTGTCTTGTGTATATGTCTGCCTGGATGTGTTTATGTGTGTGTATATATGTCTGACTGGATGTGTTTGTGTGTGTGTATATATGTGTCTGACTGGATGTGTTTGTGTGCGTGTATATATGTGTCTGACTGTATGCGTTTGTGTGTGTGTGTGTATATATGTGTCTGACTGACTGGATGTGTTTTGTGTGTATGTAATGTGACTGACTGGATGTGTTTTGTGTGTATGTAATGTGACTGACTGGATGTGTTTTGTGTGTATGTAATGTGACTGACTGGATGTGTTTTGTGTGTATGTAATGTGACTGACTGGATGTGTTTGTGTGTATGTAATGTGACTGACTGGATGTGTTTGTATGTATGTAATGTGACTGACTGGATGTGTGTGTTTGTATGTTTGTATGTATATGTAGAAAAACAAGGTGTAACAGGTTTCGCGTTCAGAAGTGGAGGGTGCACGGAGAGGACTTTCACCCTAGTCCTCCAAATCAGAATAAAGGACCTTTATTCTGTATGTATATGTGACAGACTATGTGTCTGTGTGTGACTGCGTGTGTTTGTGTTTATGTGCCGTTGTCTGGCTCCTAGATTTTTTAGCTGGCTCCTAAAACTCAGATAAATTTGTCAAGCCCTGCTGTAGGATACAATTACCTAGGTCAGTGATGGTGAACGTTTTTGGGCCCGAGTGCCCAATTTTTGTCCAAAACAGATTTGCAGACCTCAAAAAGTGCCAACACAGCATACACACTTATACTCATACTCACACAAAACACACACTCATACTCATATTCACACACACAGCCAGGTTCAGATCTGACCGTTTTATCTTCTCAGGTCGAGAGGAGAAGGTAAAAGTGGTTAAAAGACGGGCGCTGTTGGTCATCTCCTTCTCTTCCAGATGATCTACAGATAGCGCGCATGAAACCGATTATCTGGAGAAGACCCGGCACCCATCTTTTAACCACTGATGCCTGCTCCTCTTGGACAGAGCAAACAAGCAGTGACAGCTGAAACTGGCCGCGTGCCACAACTGAGGGCTCGCTGTGCCAGTTGTGGCACTCGTGCCATAGGTTCGCCACTGCTGCCGTAGGTCATGCTATGTTATATAAAGGTTGCTTAAATTGCAATCTGCAGGATTGTACTGGATCTTTGCATAACCCTTAAACAAGAATTCACATTTCCAGGACACGCTCTCCCATGCCAGTAAACATAACTTATTAAAAATTGGATAAAAATGCCCATTCTGCAATTTAAACACAATATATTTTGAGTTTTATTGCTCTGGAGTTCTGTGATACCGTTATACAAACCCCAATAAGCTCCCAGAAAAGATGGACTATAGAGGAAGAAAGAGGGACGGGGATATTTGGGTGCAAATTAGAGACTGTCCCTCCGAAATAGGGACACTTGGAGGTGGCTAAGCATCATGGGAGCTGAAGGCCACAACCCCTGTGTACTGATTACTTATTAGGGTAGAACAATGGTTAATTATCCTAATAAGTGCCCAAAGCTGAGCTCTCAGTGGATGATCTGAGCTCCACCACTGTTGATTATGGACAGTGTTCAAAGGTTGTGTGAGGACATGACAACAATTGTATAAGTGCACACAGTGGACCTCAGCCGTGCCAATGGTTCTACTCTGACACGCAATCAGGACACAGGAAAAAAGCAGTCTGATATTGACGTCCAATCAGAAAGCAAGACTCGTGCATGGTTCTACTAGCTGCAGCCAATCATAGAGGAAACATGAGAAGAGCTCGCTCTCTGCAGTCACTGCCCCTCCCTTCTGTCCACACACGGAGCTCCTGAATATTCATAACCCACAAACACTGAGCCTCAGCCCCGCCCCAACTAACAGAGTACCAAGCGACGAGCAGGGAAGAGAGGCTGGCTGCACCTTAATAGACCTAATATAAGTAGCTGGTTATGAAATCCTCCTTCAATATAAGTGTCATATAAGTATAACATGCTGTGATATAACATGTGCTTATGTTAGAGAGATGTCATTGTCATCTACTGGTAACGTCATTTTAAATAAGAGAGGTGCAATGGTCTAAACAAAGGTTCCAATACAATGCAACACTGGCGGATAAAAGATTGACTATAAAGCATTGCTCTACAATGTTATGTTAGCCATAGCTATAAACAATGACCATACAGAAAATCCAGTCACATGTTTTACAAGTAGTACATTTAGGACAACAGTTTAAAAGCCTAACATTCATGTATGCAAGGTACACACGTGTTATTAGAAATTGTATACATACATCAATTCTGTTTCCAAAACAGAACAAACTTTCAAATCCATGTGTTCTAACCAGATCCTTAAAACCTCAATTAACAATCCTAATCGCTGATGAGGTTCTGTATCATATTTTACTCATCATCACAATGCTGAAATATATGCTGACACTTTATGCTGACATTTTATTAATTACCTATAGGGGTGCGAGCTGCGGAGACAATCACTACTGCCTCTGGTGCTGAACTCATGTTCCCAGGAGAGGTCTCGGATCACACACAGTACTGACAGCTGTGAGGAAGATGTGAGCTCGTACAGTTACTATACTCACTGTACTGCTGACCACAGATATATCCAGCTTCCTTGAAAGCATCGTATTACAGTTACTGTTGTGAAATGCAACAGCCTCACCTGCAGGCGTGGAGGAGAAACAACCTCCAGGCAACATTTCTACTCAAATATCCAAGTGATCTTGTTTTGGATGGATAGTCCTACTGTAGAAACATTTTCTCCGTCAAGGGTCACTCTCACCTCAAATGAAATTTTTTAATTTATTTAAAAAAAAAAATCACATTAGTAATATGCATTAACATTTGGAAGATGCATTGTGGGCACCAAACAAGTCCCCAAGTTTGATATGCTGCTGGTTGTCACAATGTTTGTCACAATGTTCTAAGAATTGTAAGAAATGGGTTATGGTATTTGCTAAAGGAGCAGATACAGAACTAAAAGAAAGAACATGTTTTTACAACTTTTCCACTCAGTCCTATAGTGCAGTGGCACAAGTACAGCAATAAATTGGCACATACATGTATGAATGGGGTGGAAGCTATGTATCAATTATTTGCATGTAAAATAAATGATCTGCAGCATTCCATGGATGCTGAACTCCGAATTGCACTTGACAAGCATTTCCTATATTAAAATTGTTGTGGAAACCATTGGTGTAGCAGTGATGCACTCATAAATCTCACATTGGGTATTGGGCATTGCTATTAAGCACTATTGAAGGCTGCTGATTTGCCCTATATGAAGCTAGTATTCCAAAAATTACTTAAAATGCATGCTGACACTTTTGAAATTTAGATGCTTTCAACCATCTTCAAGTTACTAATGCAAGATGGGACACCAAATACATTTTTTTAACATTTATCTGGGGTGGCCCTTTAAGACAGACAACGTAAAGAGCGGCTAGTTACCTTCAGAAGCAATAGAATATACATTCGTCCTCAAACTGTGATCAAGATTGCGCTTCAAGCTAGAATTTTTCATCCTGCTTACATAGTTCATAGGAACCAGGGGCGTTGCTAGGTCTTCGGATGATCTGGGGCTAGAGCCCAGATGAGCTTGGTCACACACAGGGGCGTACCTAGAGCATTTGGCACCCGGGGCGGACCCTGAGTGTTGCACCCCCCACCCCCCACCCCATAATAAAAATGTAAGAAAACACCCACAAATTTTTCAGTGTTTGAAAATTGTACAATTATAGATACCAGGAATATTGTGCCACTCAGAACCCAGTAATATTGTGCCAGTCAGATACCAGTAATAGTGTGCCAGTCAGATACCAGGAATAGTGTGCCATTCAGAGCCCAGTAATATTGTGCCAGTAAGATACCAGTAATATTGTGCCACTCAGAGCCCAGTAATATTGTGCCAGTCAGATACCAGGAATATTGTGTCATTCAGAGCCCAGTAATAGTGTGCCAGTCAGATGCCTGTAATATTTTGCCAGTCAGAGCCCAGTAATAGTGTGCCAGTCAGAACCCAGTAATATTGTGCCACTCAGAACCCAGTAATATTGTGCCACTCAGAGCCCAGGAATATTGTGCCACTCAGAGCCCAGTAATATTGTGCCACTCAAAGCCCAGTAATATTGTGCCAATCAGATGCCCAGTAATATTGTGCCACTCAGATGCCCAGTAATATTGTGCCACTCAGAACCCAGTAATATTGTGGCACTCAGAGCCCAGGAATATTGTGCCACTCAGAGCCCAGTAATATTGTGCCACTCAAAGCCCAGTAATATTGTGCCAATCAGATGCCCAGTAATATTGTGCCAATCATAGCCCAGTAATATTGTGCCACTCAGAACCCAGTAATATTGTGCCACTCAGAGCCCAGGAATATTGTGCCACTCAGAGCCCAGTAATATTGTGCCAATCATAGCCCAGTAATATTGTGCCACTCAGAACCCAGTAATATTGTGCCACTCAGAACCCAGTAATATTGTGCCAGTCAGATACCAGGAATATTGTGTCATTCAGAGCCCAGTAATAGTGTGCCAGTCAGATGCCTGTAATATTTTGCCAGTCAGAGCCCAGTAATAGTGTGCCAGTCAGAACCCAGTAATATTGTGCCACTCAGAACCCAGTAATATTGTGCCACTCAGAGCCCAGGAATATTGTGCCACTCAGAGCCCAGTAATATTGTGCCACTCAAAGCCCAGTAATATTGTGCCAATCAGATGCCCAGTAATATTGTGCCAATCATAGCCCAGTAATATTGTGCCACTCAGAACCCAGTAATATTGTGCCACTCAGAACCCAGTAATATTGTGCCACTCAGAGCCCAGGAATATTGTGCCACTCAGAGCCCAGTAATATTGTGCCACTCAAAGCCCAGTAATATTGTGCCAATCAGATGCCCAGTAATATTGTGCCAATCATAGCCCAGGAATATTGTGCCACTCAGAACCCAGTAATATTGTGCCACTCAGAGCCCAGGAATATTGTGCCACTCAGAGCCCAGTAATATTGTGCCAATCATAGCCCAGTAATATTGTGCCACTCAGAACCCAGTAATATTGTGCCACTCAGAGCCCAGGAATATTGTGCCACTCAGAACCCAGTAATATTGTGCCAATCATAGCCCAAGAATATTGTGCCACTCAGAACCCAGTAATATTGTGCCAATCATAGCCCAAGAATATTGTGCCACTCAGAACCCAGTAATATTGTGCCAATCATAGCCCAGTAATATTGTGCCACTCAGAACCCAGTAATATTGTGCCAATCATAGCCCAAGAATATTGTGCCACTCAGAACCCAGTAATATTGTGCCACTCAGAACCCAGTAATATTGTGCCAATCATAGCCCAGTAATATTGTGCCACTCAGAACCCAGTAATATTGTGCCAATCATAGCCCAGTAATATTGTGCCATTCAGAACCCAGTAATATTGTGCCACTCAGAACCCAGTAATATTGTGCCAATCATAGTCCAGTAATATTGTGCCAATCAGAACCCAGTAATATTGTGCCAATCATAGCCCAAGAATATTGTGCCACTCAGAACCCAGTAATATTGTGCCAATCATAGCCCAGTAATATTGTGCCACTCAGAACCCAGTAATATTGTGCCAATCATAGCCCAAGAATATTGTGCCACTCAGAACCCAGTAATATTGTGCCAATCATAGCCCAAGAATATTGTGCCACTCAGAACCCAGTGATATTGTGCCAATCATAGCCCAAGAATATTGTGCCACTCAGAACCCAGTAATATTGTGCCAATCATAGCCCAGTAATATTGTGCCAATCAGAACCCAGTAATATTGTGCCAATCATAGCCCAGTAATATTGTGCCACTCAGAACCCAGTAATATTGTGCCAATCATAGCCCAGTAATATTGTGCCAATCATAGCCCAGTAATATTGTGCCACTCAGAACCCAGTAATATTGTGCCAATCATAGCCCAGTAATATTGTGCCAATCATAGCCCAGTAATATTGTGCCACTCAGAACCCAGTAATATTGTGCCAATCATAGCCCAGTAATATTGTGCCAATCATAGCCCAGTAATATTGTGCCACTCAGAACCCAGTAATACCCACACACACCTAGACACCCTGACACACACACACACACACACACACACACACACACACACACACACACACCTAGACACCCATACACAGTCACACTTTTTTTTTTTTTACTTACCTTACACTTGGTCCGTCATCCAGGACCTTCTGCCGGATGTCCGTCCACCTGACATCCGGCAAGCAGCTGACACAACGCGACGGGGGCGGAGCTTGCACCCGTCGCGCTGTGATCTCTATGGCCAGGAGGAGAGGCTAGGGAGCGAGCTCCCTTTAGCAGCCTCTCCTTCCGATCGGCCCTCACCCCCGCGTGAGGTTAATCCTCCGATTCTGGGACTATGTCCCAGACGGAGGAAAGCTCACCGGGGGATTATTATTTTTTTTTTTTATATTTATAGCCCTGGAGTCTCGGGGCTATGAAGGGGGGACTCGGGGCTATAGCCCCAGTAGCCCACCCCTAGCGACGCCTCTGATAGGAACACTTTTTCCAGAGTAAAGAAACCCAACTTACTGCTAAATTCTTACATTTTTTTGTTTATGATATTGCTTGAACTCTAATACCAAAATGTATTTTTCTTTGCATGAAAGACAACTTATCAGTGACTAGTAATAGACCTGTTTAGCTTAGAGGCACAGTTAGCCCAAAATCTTTTGAATGAAGTCAAATTGAAAACTATTTATTCATGCCTACTTGAGGGGCATCATTTTTAAAGGCTCACTCCAAGCACAAGATTTTTTTTTTTCTATCATTGTTACTTGTACCCAGGGCCGGCCTTAAGTGTTCCGGTGCCCTGTGGCGCCTTCCCCTAACCTCATGTGTGTCTCTTTCTTTTTATTATGGGGAGGGGTGGAGCTCGCCTGGTGAGAGGTGAAGCTCCGCCCCCACCTGAACGAGGAACCGTGGGAAGCATAAGTAAGTGCTGCTCGCACACCCCACGCTTAGTGATGATGCAGGGCATCGGATTTCCGATACCCTGCATTATCACTGCGTGCAGGGATCGTGAGCAGCACTTACTTATGCTGCCCGTGGCTCCCCCTTGAAGCGGAAGCTACTTTGTTTTACAGGGTGAGGGCGGAGCTTCACCTCTCACTGGGTGAGCTCCGCCTCCTCCCCAGATCCATCAGTTCGGCCATGTAGAGCAGGGGTCCTCAAACTTTTTAAACAGGGGGCCAGTTCACTGTCCCTCAGACCGTTGGAGGGCCGGACTATAGTAAAAACAAAAACTATGAACAAATTCCTATGCACACTGCATATATCTTATTTTGAAACAAATCGGGAACTAATACAATATTTAAAATGAAGTAAAGTTAAATCAACAAACTTACTTATTTCAATGGGAATAGTGTGCCAGTCAGATGCCCAGGAATATTATGCCAGTCAGAGCCCAAGAATATTATGCCAGTCAGATGCCCAGGGATATTATGCCAGTCAGATGCCCAGGAATATTATGCAATTCAGATGCCCAGGAATATTATGCCATTCAGATGCCCAGTAATATTGTACCAGTCAGATGCCCAGTAATATTATGCCAGTCAGATGCCCAGTAATATTGTACCAGTCAGTGCCCAGTAATATTGTACCAGTCAGATGCCCAGGAATAGTGTGCCATTCAGATCCCCAGTAATATTGTGCCAGTCAGAGCCCAGGAATAGTGTGCCATTCAGATGCCCAGTAATATTATACCAGTCAGATGCCCAGTAATATTGTGCCAGTCAGGTGCCCAGTAATATTGTGCCAGTCAGATGCCCAGTAATATTTTGCCATTCAGATGCCCAGCAATATTATGCCAGTCAGTGCCCAGTAATATTGTGCCAGTCAGTGCCCAGTAATATTGTGCCAGTCAGGTGCCCAGTAATATTATACCAGTCAGATGCCCAGTAATATTTTGCCAGTCACTGCCCAGTAATATTTTGCCATTCAGATGCCCAGTAATATTTTGCTATTCAGATGCCCAGTAATATTTTGCCATTCAGATGCCCAGTAATATTATGCCAGTCAGTGCCCAGTAATATTATGCCAGTCAGATGCCCAGAAATATTATGCCAGTCAGATGCCCAGTAATATTTTTGCCAGTCAGATGCCCAGTAATATTTTGCTATTCAGATGCCCAGTAATATTTTGCCATTCAGATGCCCAGTAATATTATGCCAGTCAGTGCCAAGTAATATTATGCCAGTCAGATGCCCAGAAATATTATGCCAGTCAGATGCCCAGTAATATTTTGCCAGTCAGATGCCCAGTAATATTTTGCCATTCAGATGCCCAGTAATATTATGCCAGTCAGTGCCCAGTAATATTTTGCCAGTCAGATGCCCAGTAATATTATGCCATTCAGATGCCCAGTAATATTATGCCAGTCAGTGCCCAGTAATATTATGCCAGTTAGAGCCCAGTAATATTATGCCAGTCAGTGCCCAGTTATATTTTGCCATTCAGATGCCCAGTAATATTTTGCCAGTCAGTGCCCAGTAATATTATGCCATTCAGATGCCCAGTAATATTTTGCCAGTCAGTGCCCAGTAATATTGTGCCAGTCAGATGCCCAGAAATATTATGCCATTCAGATGCCCAGTAATATTTTGCCAGTCAGTGCCCAGTAATATTATGCCAGTCAGTGCCCAGTAATATTTTGCCATTCAGATGCCCAGTAATATTTTGCCAGTCAGAGCCCAGTAATATTATGCCATTCAGTGGCCAGTAATATTATGCCATTCAGATGCCCAGTAATATTTTGCCAGTCAGATGCCCAGGAATAAAGTGCCATTGCAATGCTCGTTATACCTCCCTCCTCCCCCGCATCCCCATCACTTACCTCCAGCTGCTGTGTCCCCGGCCGGACGCCTTTCGCAGTTTCCCTCCTGCACAGGGGAGGGAAACAGTCACTGGATCCGGATGTGACGTAACGTCACATCTGGTCGCGGTGATTATTTTTTTTTTTTTTCCTTCTTCTTTCTGCAGCCGCATCCGCTGCGGCTGCCCCAAAAAAAAGAAGAAAAAAAAAGGTAAACAGTGGGGAGCGGGGGGTGCCGGCACCCCCCGCGGGCCGTATTAATGTCGGCGGCGGGCCGCATGTGGCCCGCGGGCCGTACTTTGAGGACCCCTGATGTAGAGGGCTGGTGAGGGGAGATCTTTCGATTCCCCCAGCCAGTACCTCTACCGGCAAACTTTTTCTTTTCCTGGCACCCCCTAGGGTAGCACTTTTCAGAGCAGGAACAACCTGGAAGAGCCTTTGTTGCGCAGACTCAAAATTTGTCGGGGGTCTGCTTTTTATTGTGTTAGCAAATGCATAATTCAAGAGAGCTATGTCTGTGGTGTCTCCTTGTTTAGGAGATTGCATGTGGCTTAATATGCAAATTAACTTTCAACAACAATTTTCAAGCGGAAATGTGTAATTTGCATATCAAGTCACAAGGTGAGGTCATAAGCAGGAAGACACCATACACACATTTAAAACAGTTTTCTTTTAGCAAAAATTGCATTCTAAGTAATGTTTAGGTTGATACAGCACCATTAACTGTAGCACACATGCATTCTACATTCTGCAGTGGAGCAGGTAACTGTTATGAGCGGTTATGTGACTGCAATGAACGCAGCCGCTTCACTGTCCCCTCTCATGGGATGGCCAGTTCATCGCTAGATCTTCCTTCACGTGACTGTTTATCGTAGATGTTAGTGTTTAGGGGGTTTAGGTATTAATATTAGGGTTCAGGGGGGGCTTAATGTTAGTATTAGGGGTCAGTGGTAGTGTTAGTATTAGTGTTTGGGAGGTTAGTATGGGGGTTCAGGAACTGTCATTGCTTATATTGCCGCTATGAAGCGGCCGCGCTGATCTTCACCACTGATAGTTCAGCGTTCAAATTGCTGCGCTGAACTGTCCTAGACGCTCCAAGCTACACTTCCAATGTGTGCTTTGTAAGGATCCTGTGCAATATATTTATGCGAGTATAGTTAGCACTTTGAAGGCTTAGCATTTGAAAGTGTTTAAATTATGCAAAAAGCCAAGAGAAAGTAAAAAAAACATATTTACAATACAGATAATTATACATGTATGCATTTATTAACTTTAATATGAAAAAGGTTGGTCATTTCCAAGTCGGAATCCATGCTTTAGAACGGATTAAAAAAAATAAAAAAAAGACACAATATGGTGCAGTTTTGTACCCACTAAAATAGTGATATAACATAGTAACATAGTAATTTAGGTTGAAAAAAGACGCAAGTCCATCAAGTTCAACCCTTCTACCTATCATTTCAGCGTTTTGATCCAAAAGAAGGCAAAAAAAAAAAAACCCCTAAGGAAGCTTTTTCGAATGTTGCCTCCTAGGGGGAAAAAAATTCCTTCTTGACTCCAAAGGGCAATAAGATTTCTCCTTGGATCAAAAAGCTCTATTATTAATGCTCATTCTATTATTAATACCCCTGTATGTTCTGCTTTTCTAAAAAAACATCCAGACCATTTTTAAATGCATCTATTGTGGTTGATAGCACTACCTCTCTTGGCAGTGAGTTCCATAATTTTTATTGTCCTTACCGTAAAGAATCCCTTCCTTTGCTGCCTATGAAATCTTTGCTCTTCCAGTCTCAGGGGGTGACCTCTTGTTCTTTGTACATTTCTATTAATGAACAGGTCCCTGGAGAGCTCCTTATATTGGCCCTGCACATATTTATATAATGTTATCATATCCCCTCTAAGACGCCTTTTTTCTAAAGTAAATAAATGCAATTTTTTAAGTCTCTCTTCATAACTAAGATCCTCCAATCCCCTTATTAATTTTGTAGCTCTCCTTTGCACTTTTTCTAGTTCCTTAATATCCTTTTTAAGGACTGGTGCCCAGAATTGTACTGCATATTCAAGGTGAGGTCTTACCATTGATTTGTAAAGAGGCAAGATGATGTCCTCCTCCCGTGAATCTATACCTCGTTTTATACATGCCAATATCTTATTGGCCCTTGCAGCTGCTGACTGGCATTGGGCACTGTTGCCAAGTTTGTTATCTACAATGATTCCTAAATCCTTTTCGTTAATAGTTTTTCCCAGGGAAATACCATTTAACGTATATGTTGCTTTGTTATTATTTTTCCCATAATGCATAACTTTACATTTGTCTATATTGAACCTCATTTGCCACTTTCTTGCCCAGTTCCCTACTCTGTCCAAATCTTCCTGTAAAGAAAAAACATCAAGATTAGTCTTTATTACCTTACCTAATTTTGTGTCATCAGCAAACACTGAGACAGGGCACTCAGCACAACGTGGGAGATCATTAATAAACAGATTAAAAAGAAGAGGTCCCAAAACAGACCCCTGAGGTACTCCGCTCACTACCCTGGTCCAATTTGAAGCTTTACCATTTACAACAACCCTCTGTGTTCTATCTTTTAGCCAATTTTCAATCCAAATACATACATTTGCCCCCAATCCTATTTCTCTCAATTTTTAGAGTAACCTTTTGTGTGGAACTGTATCAAATGCTTTAGCAAAATCCAAATAGATCACATCAACTGCCACACCTAGATCTATATTTTTACTGACCTCTTCATAGAATGTTATTAAGTTTGTTTGACAAGACCTGTCTTTCACAAAACCATGTTGACTTTTACTAATTATATTCTGATTCAAGATGTATTCTTGAGTGTACACCTTTAGCAATCCTTCAAATAATTTCCCCACTACAGATGTCAAGCTCACTGGCCTATAATTACCAGGCAGAGATTTTGATATGTAAAGTTAGATGCAATGACACTCACAAACGAGGCTCATTTAAATTTAGGAGCGCATACCGAGGAATATCACCGGACTTCACGGACCATACCCCACAGCAACACTGACTAACGAAACCTGCACTTGGAGAAATATCTGCTGTTTGACTAGAAATTTGTTGTAATTTAAAAATAAAGACTCTGGAAGCAGCCCAAGTAAGCAAACAGATAAGACGACGACAAGTCCCGTTCACGCTGGAGAGCTTCTGTTCTGAGTTAATCCCATGGCTGTATTGGAACAGACCACAATCTTATGTGTTTTCGTTGGACGATTCCCTGATCAAGTCTTCGAGGAGACGAAAACGCTTAGGAATGGTCAGCCACCATACTCAGGAAGTTTGAGGAGTGATCTACACAGGAGTTCCCCTGAGGCAAACAGAATTAACTCCGAATAGATGCTCTCCAGCAGTGGAATTTAAATCAGTGTTGGGGTGGGGTGTGAGCCATGAAGTCCGGTGATACTGATCACGGCGCGTATGCCTTCCCTGTGCTCCTAAGTTTATAGGACCATAATTTGTGTCTTTGCATCTAACTCTACATATCACTATTTTAGTGTGTACCTACTGCACCATATTGTGGGTATTATTTTTTTCCAGGCCCTTTTGAACCCCACTGCATATGCAAGATCATTTATTTATGAATATAACATTATTGCACAATTCTTTGAACATTTACACTGTATGTTATCACGGAATTCTTTTTATATTTCCCCAGCCAATTTAATGTGTGCGTTGCACATTATACTGCCGTATCTCTTGGGAGATTTTTTCACTTATACTATGATACTTTTTTTTTTTTTTTTATTTCACACGTGTGTCCATAATCTGCGTTTTTTTTCCCCCAGTTTGCTTTCACTTATTAACAGTCCAAGTGGTCCATTTCTTTTAGAACGAACTGCAAGGGTTTTTGTGGATACCTTTGTCATTATTTTAGGTGCATTTGAATATGTATGATTGTCATTTGTCCTGTTTTAGTTTTCCATGCTTTAGGCATGAATGGGTGCCCACAAGGAATACTGTGGTCTATGAATTTAAGTGGTTGTATTAGGATTTTGCCAAAGTGAAACCAATTATTTGCACCTTATATGATTTGTCACCATCTTCGGTAAAATAATAATTTAGGATGAAGAAAGCTACGTAATGTCATCCTTTAAGTCTCCTGGTGATCAATTAAATGGTTAAAAAAAAGGAAAAGATTCAAAAGACACATTCAAATTTTACAAAAAGGGGAGAAATGTTTCATTCCAAAATTGTGTGAATAAGTTGTTTCAAAGAATGCTTACTTATAGCTATGTAATTTTACTTTAAAATAAATAAATATCTCTATACACACACACACACACATATATACATACATACATACATACATACACACACACACACACTTTACATTTTCTTTGTAAATGAAGACTTTTGAAAGTATACCTTAAATTTGTGTACAGCTGTACATTTACAAAGGAAGTATAAAATTCAACAACGGTTTGTGTGGTGACATTATTAAAAGTCTTTATTTTGGTTTGGTCAGTACAGGCAAGGTAATATTGGAGTCACAGAGTCATATGCATCAACAAGATACAGCAGTTATTGAAACTGAGTAACTACTTGCACAAGTCTCAAACATTCAGCCATCTATTGAAGAAAAATAAGATGTATGTACAGATGTGTTATCTAAGAGGGAAAGAAACTGCGATTAACACTGAAACTACCAAGGGACTTCCCTACAGTCCAACTCCTTGTGATAAAACTACATTACTGGGTAAACTTTGGCAGCCAAACCTTCACAATACCATGACAAATTGTTAAGTCAAAAGATGAGAAAGTGGGTAAGAATGCCCTTACACAGCAAAGGTTTTATATATTAACAGTTGTACAGACATCATTAATATTAGAGTTTCAGAAGAAGTTTATTTTTTTTTTAAACTTTTCATGAACTTACATAAAAATAGCTGAAGTCTACACAAACGTCAATTGTTAACTGGAAAAATAACTGTTAAAATGTCCAAATTGGCAGAGGTATCACAGTAAGCAACAACGAAAAACAAAGAAAAATATACCTCAAAGGCAAATTTGACAAAATATGCACTATTGCTGGACAGTATGCTCTCTGAAATTAAACAAAAACGTATAAAAAAAAAAAAAAAAAAGAAAAAAAAAATAATGATTTCAAAATGGAGTCCCCCCACCCTTCTCATTTTACAAAATGGAGCCCTGAACATTTACACTAGAGTCCAAACCATTCTGAATGTGACGTGAGCTCACAGTTCTTTTGCCTTTCCCACTGATTGGTTTATCTTCTTGAGAGTCATGGTTGGAGTCTGTGTCAATTGAATGGTGAGTGAGAGAGTTCTCACTGCCAGTGGGAGAGTCTACGCTTTCATACCCAGTACTAAGCTGATTCATGTAGCTGCTCCCTCCTCTACCAGTTCTCTCATCTGAGTGGTTTGAGAGCTTTCCCTCAGTCACAGGAGATGTGGGGAAGTCCTCTTCTGTGCTGCTGCCCTCCCTATAAAGTCCTGCAGAGCTGTGAGTTCTCTGATGGGAGGAACCACCATTGCTCGGTCCATTTGGCAGGCGGCTGCAATCTTTACCCGCGACCTCTCCGTCTTCTTTGGGCTCTGATGAAGTCCTGTTACCTGAGCTTTGTGATTGCTGCTGCTGGAACTGAGATAGCTGTTGGCGGGATTCCTTCAGCTGCTGCTGCAATACTAAGATTGTGCTCTGCATACCTTCAACTTCCTCATCAAGTTGGATGATAAAATCGTTTAGTTCTGCATAAAGGAAAAAGATATATAATTGAGAATGTGACACGTTGCACAGGAGACTGGGGCAGGAATAAAAGCTACAATCACATTTTAGAATACTCAAGTTTGGTACATTTTACTCTACAGTGTTTTGTTAGCAGAAACCTTAAGGTAAAAATACACACTCGTCTCGTCTTACAGTACAATAGATCATATGGCTTATGAGTGAATTACTGGCTTGTTTAAAATGGGTACTCTAAACTAGAATTTCAATAGTGCCATCTGTATGCTCTTTAGAGCACATCCTTAGTACTCGTCCATGGATAAAGCACAGTGCATGATGTGATAATCATGTCAATGCATATGACAACACACATACACTGCAAGTTCCTATTCATCTCTTCAGAAGAATAGTTTACTCTAAATAATTAAAAACATTAAAAGAACAACTCTCCGTGAATTTAGCTTGTATGGCAAGGTTTGACAAATATCTAGAGATTTTAGGATCCAAACAAATTGATTCTTTTACAAAGGACTCTATGGAAGTACCAAAAAGGTAGGAACCAATAATATAGGATTCTGATGTCATGGCTCCCAGACTCTTGTGATTTGTGATGCAAAGACAAAATCACTAAACAAAGCCAAAATAGGAATGCTTGGAAGGCAGTGTGCCCATGACTGGTGGTCATTTCATTTAGTGAAATTGTGCTAGCAGAAGCAGAATTTCCAGGAAATAAGAGTAAAAGCAGAAACCGTGATTTACTTCTGACATGTTAGAATTAAATAAAATATATATTTTTAAAAAGTAAAAAAAACACCCTTGATATAAAAAAAAAAAAAAAAAAGTTGGTTTATCCAACCATGGTTAAAGAAACAAACATAAAAAGATTATGAACAATCAGCAGTGAATTGTTGGGAGCATTATTGCAAATACCAATTTGATCACTATAAGGCAAATATATAAGTTAACTTAAAAGGGATTTTCTAATCATTTCAAAAAAAAGGTGAGATAGATAAAATAAAAATAAATAAGTAAATGTCCAACACTCACAGCATGGTGGTAAAAACACACAATTGAAGAAAAAAAAAAAAAAGGTTCATCTTTCACATTTAAAAGAAATTAAAAAAAAAAAAAAAAAAAAAAAGGTAGCAATTAAAAAAAATAAGGAGATTATAAAACCCAACTTAAGCGATTAAAAATGACAGCTCTTACCATCCTGACTGCTTTTAAGCTCCTCACTATATTTCTTCTGCAAGGCCAACTCCGCTTCAAGCTGTGCAATGCGACCTTGGGACAACTGCCTCCCGAGCTCTTGGTTCTCCTGGATAAGCATTCGACACTTCGCCATTAACTTTTTTCCTGTTTGGCTGTAAAGGAAAGACTCTGGTCAAAACATGGAAACAGGATTGGCCTGCATTTTCTGCGGTACCATCACAAGTGGTACTAGACTGGGATCCATACATTTGCAAAAAATAAAACTTACGATTCACCTTTCCTCAAGGAAAATACTCATGATGGCAGATCTCCTGCCTACAGTTACCCAATGTTCTTCCAGAGCCTGGAGATCTTCTGCTTCTACCGCTACTCTGGAATGCTGGCATCAATACATTACAAACACCTGTAACTTAGTAAATCGATAAAAGGGAATGGAACCAAAGCACTAAACCAGTCAGTTGTGAAGTGATAAATGCAGACACAAGAAGGGGGGGAAAAAATAAAAAATAAACTCCACACTTTAGGCCAGGTGCAGTTAAACAGTTATTTCAAAACAGCCAGAAGGACAGTTCTTATGATTTGTTTAGTTGACAAAGTACAACTTAACATTTTGCCAAGTATTACTCTACATCAGTGCTAGCCAACCTTAGCGCTACGGTTGGAGCACCACAGCAAATGTATTTCCCTGACAGCATTGTGAATTACATAAGCCATGAGGCTTCAAAATCAATAGCCATCACCATCCTACATTGCCCCTAGATGTTTGGCTATGGCTGCTTAGGCAAGAATTCAAAATGGTATCCCTGTAATGCACCAATTCGTCACAATGTATAAAAGGTTTCAGATTTTGTTTTCAATGGCTAGGTTTAGAATCCTCTTCTGAGAAATCAAAAAGTTATTGTTACATATACATTTTTGGACTCTCTGAACCAAACATAAGGGTCATTCCACATAGTAGCTATATACAGACATTAATGTAAATATCTATTTAAAACCAGACTATATTAGTTTTTTTTTTAAATTTAAAACCTTCACAACTTATGATTTAGTTTGTAGTTGAGGAGTGATACATAATTTTAACCTTTAGCATCCAATTAAAAAAAAAGGGAGAAAAAAAAAAATTCTTTAGAAATTGAAACACTGCCACACCCTCCTCCATAGCACTGCTTTAATTATCACTTAAAAAAAAACCAAAACATTAAATATACTTTAGAGTGACTTATTCACCTAGCTTAAAAGGGACAACTAAACTTTTTTTTGTCACAATACTGTGTCAATAATAGACCTAATTGAACTTATTTATTTTTTTTGAGGAGGGAATTTCTTTTGTACTTCATTTCATTCAGAGACCCCAGACCCTTTTACTTTTATTCCTAGCCTCCTGGCTCAGTTGTGTCACCCACTGAACAGGGGCCGAATGTGGCATCCAAATTGCATTGCTGACATAGCCTGTGTGAGCAATGTTTATTCGGAAGATGCCGGACTGAACTGTGCACATGCATGCACAACTAAGGCTTTTAAAAATCTGTCAAGAAAAAGCAGAATCATTGGGAACTACATTTCCCATGATTCTACAGTGGAGGACGCACTGCGGTATCTTTACAGATGTTAAAAGCCATCGCTGTACATTTTAATATGTGTAATACACTTTTTACTTTTAATTTTCACCTGAAGTGTGAAAATACATTTCACAAGGGCGCCTAAATCCAGTGACATCAGTGAGAGGAAATACATAGACAGGCTGGCCTCCGAGCCTCAAGCAATTTTCAAGCTCCCCTGCGAGAGAATGCATCCATTAACCATTATTGTGGATGCAACCCGGCTGTAGAATTTATCAGTTTCACATGCTTGGAATGCATCAAGGCTTGGTTTCATCCAGCTTAGTGATCTGTGATGTAAAACAAGGAGGGCTTGGGGAGATCGCTGTTGCTATAGCAGCAGTCCTGCCTATTAGATGTCAAGCATTTTTTTAGGCAATGGGAAGTATTGTGGAAAAACCAGATGTGTTCAAGTATACAAAAAAAAATCTGCCAAGTATGTCTCAAAAGATTTTTAGTTACACTTATAGTGGAACTGCCTTTTAAAGTAGTTTTTTTACATTATTGTGGAGTTTGATTTTTTTTTTTTAAACCCATTGATTTTAAAAGGGGGAGGAGCTATGGTTGCAATTAAAGCAAATATTTCACTAAACTTAACCACATGCAGCGAGGCACTTTGTATATGGTCAAGCAGAACATTTGGTGAGAAATGCAAAAAGAAAAATAAGGATTGCATGGAATCAAAAGTTTAACATTACTTTGTATGCTTTGAATAGGACCCTCTTATAATAATTGGATGGCGTCTGACAACATTTTCTGTTCTGTTTTAGAGATCTGAAAAAGATCCATACAGATTAAGAGACAGAAACTAAAAATGGTTAGAGCTCACAAAATGACCAGACACACTAACTGTTTTGGTTTTCTCCTGCTTGAAGAACACATTAGATATTATACCATCACAGTATACAGCCCTCAAGCTCCCTGCAAGATGGCCATGCATCCAGATCCCCGTTCCCAATGGGGATAATGCCATCTCACAATGCTTACAAAGAGGCACAATGAGCATTGAGTGGTAGAGAAGTCTCTGATTTAGGTCAGACCCATGCATCGGCTTCTGCCTCCATTTTTGACATTTGTTCACAATCCGCATACCGATCGCTTCTACCTTCTATATGAAGTGATCAAAGTAAGGCTCTAGATTGCGAGTAGGGCTCTCTACCTCCTGTATCAGTCCTTCCCGGTTTGTCCAATATAATATGTATTGTTTGATGAAGTCCGTCTTAATTAAAATGTAACTTTTATAAGTTTTGGATAAAAAAAAAAAAAGAAAAGAAAAGAACAAAAAAAAAAACAAAAGAGTTGGTTTGTTATCACCAAAAGTAAACAAGAAATAATTTTCCCATAAAGGAAGGTTGGTGGTATGCCTCTCCCAGAGGTATAGGAGAAGTAGGTAAAATAAGGCTGGTTTAGTAATTTTGCATAAATTTCTATATTGTAAATGGTACAGATTATTCACCTTATATAGTATACCGGCAGAGCTGACTTGCCATAATCTAAGGACAGTGTATCTGTTCTGTGAAATACTATATAAGGTGAATAATCTGTACCATTTACAATATAGCAATTGATGCAAAAATTACTAAACCAGCCTTATTTCACCTACTTCCACTATACCTCTGGGAGACCTTGCCTCATAGAAATATGGGAGCCACTATTGTGCCTCCACAAAACTAACCGAGGCTACTCTCCTACATACCACCAATCTTCCTTTATGGGAAAAGGATTATTTCTTGCTTACTTTTGATTTATTTTTTACTTTTCTTTATTTTCACACTGGCACTATTTACCCATTTTCACTTTAGGTGACAACAAACCAACTCTTAACCAAAACTAATGCAAAAGTTACATTTTAATTGAGACAGACTTCAAAACAAAAACTACCGTATTTTTCCGTGTATAAAGACGACCCCTATTTGAGGCCAAAATTAAGAAATTTAGAACACACACACACACAATTATAACCCTGGATCTAGGGTTAGCTTTTTCCTTTTTTTTTTTCTTCTCCTAACTGTAATGTTGCTGACTGCCTTTGGGGCAGTCAAGCAACAGTTTCAGAGCGACTGAAAATATATATATATATATATATATATTTTTAAATCACTTCCTGTCGCTCTCTGCTGGGCACTCTGTATTGGAGGAGCATGCTCCTCCAAACACCCCCTGGGGGGCAGAGAAGGGTGTTGCAGCATGCCTAGGACGAGGCATCATTGCAATAGCGTTAACACATAGGCAGTAATAGTTGATCACTGCCTATGCGAGTTTAAACTCATACAATCACATTTGTGGTGATCGTATGTGCGGGGGGAGGCACTACATTCTGTGTGCAACTCTACCTCCAATTTTAAACTTAAAAAATTGGGGGGAAAAAATCTTATACACTGAAAAATACGGTATTCAAACAGGTTTTCATTACCTACATATAGAAGTCTTATACCATCCAATGGATAGGGACTACTCTCTATAAACAGACATCTAATATGGAATGTGGCTCCCCCTTCTTTGCTTTGTACCAAGTGCTACGTAAATTGTTGGCCCTATAAAAACAAAAACAAACGTATGCATTTGAGAAAATCGCTACATATTCTGTTATCAAAGTGATGCCACATCATTTTCAAGTACATTGTAAACACCTTGTCCCAACATGAAAAATCCTCCTCATTGAACATTAGTAACTTTATATAGCACTACCATTATTAGACAGCGACTAGTTCACTTGCATATTGGGCCACAAGGTGATGAAAAACACTTAAAACAGTCTTCTGGGAAAACTGCAAGCAAATACATAGGCTATCACTGTTAGGGTCAACTCGGGTAGCTCAGATTTTCTCAAATTTTGGCTGCCCAGATCGAGGTGATCTCGAATTGGCATAAAATATCAGCAGACGTGACAAATTTTCATGCCGACATATTGGAAACTGAACTACTCTGATATTTGGCTCCCGAAATCGTAGCCTAGGCCCCCCCATAGACTTCTGGTGAAAGGCTTTAGTCTATTGGGGAAATAGCCAAAGTTGTCTCATAGAAGCCACTGGGAGGACTTCTGCTATGAACGCCTCTCAAAATGGACTGAAATTAAATAATTACCCCCTCCCCCCACACGTGGCTAAAAGCTGGCCCAAAATCTGCAGAAATTGTAGATTTCATGCCGAAATAGACCATATTGAGTAGCCAAACTGTAGATTACTCCTCAGTTTGGCATTATGCCCCAATCTGACCCGAGTTTGGGACAGATTAAGTAGCCTCTTATATATGGAGGCCATACACAGTACAAACAATAATAAATATTGGCTCTTTTGATGGTCTACACACAATAGGTGCAACCATTTTTTTTTTTTGTTTTTTTTTTAAATGGATGAAAAAGATTTGAAGATATGCCTAAAGATTAAGTCCCTGGTTTGAAATGTCAGGCTTAAATACTTCAATAATAATAATAAAAATATGTTGTAGCAATTAACCCTTTGAGTGTGGAGTCATCTATTCTTTGTCATGATTTTCCCTGTGGATGCTTTTTCAGGCACCATTTTGATTATATACTGATTTTTTTTTTCTGGAGTGCCAACATATACCTCTTTTTCAACACCTTCGCGACAAAGGACGTGCCAGGCACGATTGCGAAAACCGCTTTAACAGTGCTGGTCTATTGCCTCGATGTCGAGGCAATAGCCAGCACCGAAATTTCTATTTTGGGGCACCCACGATTGCCCCACGGAGCGATCGTGGGGAGCCATATTGACGGAGCATGCTGCTCCGTCAATATGGCTAAGCACTCTGCCGGTCTGAGCTTCGGAAGTGAAAGTAACTTCACTTCCGTCGCTCTGAATATGCTACTTGACTGCCCCTAGTGGTAGTTAAGTAGCATTGCAATGGAAAATATTTAAAATACACATTGAATTAATTAAAAACAGGTTATATAGCTATATTAGCCTATAGGGTTAAAATTAAATATTTTTTAGCATAAGGGATAGGGTTAAAAAATTAAAAAATATTAAGGGATATAATAAGGATTAGAGCTGGGGTTAAATTTTGTGTTAGGGTTAAATTTTGGGTTCGGGTTGGGGTCAAAACGTCAATATAGGAAAAAACAAAAAAACACTATTTTGGGTTTTTGCCCAATAACTCGCAAAAAAAATACCGAAAAATATGGAAACATGCATATTTTTGAACTCGGGACAACGTTTAGAAACTATTTAGACGGGGTCTTTTTTAATGATTTTATTTGTATAAATTATATTTTAGGTCAAAGATAGAAAAAGTGGGTTTTTTTTACAATTTTTCATCATATTTTATGATTTTTTTTGTAGTATATTATAAGATATGATGAACATAATGGTATCTAATGAAAGCCCTTCTTATGACGATAAAACCATATAATTTGTGTAGTTACTGTATGTGAGAGAAAAAAAAATTACAGCTAAACACAATCACCCTATAAATGTCAAAACAGCCATTGTCACCAAGGGAAAGTCAAGGTGAAAATGTCTTGTCACTAAGGGGTTAATGTATGAGTAAAGTTTAAGGGCAAGGACAACATGCTATTTTAGAGACAACCACACCCACTTGGGCTCAGTATAGATTTAAGCCGAATGAATTTGGAGTGTGCTCCTGTAGAAGTATATTTAGAAAATAAAGTATTCTGGTGTTTTGTTAGGTTAGCTCGTTTGAGTTATTGAGTATTCTAACCTGTACACACAAACAGCTACTAAGGTGCTTTAAAAAAAAAAAAAAAAAAAAATAAAAAAAAAAGTAAATTGACAAAGCTCAAGTAAAACCTAAACTTCATTTGTATATTTAGATTTTATTTTTTCAAATTAGGATTATTTTGCAAGAGTGCAGGGCTGAATTTTATGTTGGACAGAGCCATACAATCAAAAACAAGCAGTTATAGTCTAGCTGAACAGGTCATGCATGTAGCAAACTTTCTTGATGTACTTTGTGATACTGTTCAATCTCTAAAAAAATAAAAATAAACAGCTGACCGCTCCATGTCAAGGACTGTAAGGATGTTCAGGAATCATGGGAGAGATCACTATTCTAATTGGTGTTCATTTTTAATTTGTTTATCTCCCAATTTAGCCACAATACCCATATAGTCCTCATGACTAATCATAAGGCATATGTGCAGAAAAGTATGTCCTTAAAATTCTTTGATTCATTCTTGTTCATAGTTTGAATAAAGTAATTTGCCTAAAAAGTGCAGCAATTATGATCTCTACATTTGGCCCTTGTTTATACATTTCCATAATTTTACTGCCAAAGCCTAGCAGGCAGGAATTGGGACGATTGACGAGTTAGCCAATACAGAGATACAGAAATGTCTGCATGTATGTGGAGTACTGTAGTACTTGGGGAAAACAGATCACATGTTGTGGTTATTTTAATCTTTGCACAACTAGCTAAAGAAAATTGACAAAAACATGGGTATTCTAATTACATGTATAAGCAAATACAGCAGATACTCTATTTGTAAAGTGCATGCCTTGTCAACACATACAATGTTCCAAATGAATGTCCTTGGTCTTTAAAGTAACATTAGTAAACACACACACAAATTTAAACATTAGATCTGTGCTAGTCTTTATTTACTTTGTTTAATGTTCCTCCATTATATTTATTTACTTCTTTTTACAGAGGGCCAAATAAGCAACACTGGGATTGTAATCCATGTATGCCAGAATACAGAGCTCCTAGAGGAGCAAACAAAAAGGCATTCAAAAAGAGAAACCAAGATGTGGATCAATTTGGCTGGCTCAATCTAGAGATTTTTTAATGGTGCTATAAAGCAATACCATGCAGTAACTTTTGCATTTAAAAACCACATTAGTTCTTTAAAAAAAAAATAAAACAAAAAAAAACCAACACCCTAAAAAAAACAAACAAAACACCCTAGGTATTTTGGGGCGGCTAGTGAAACCTTTTTTTTTGGGAAAGCTCATGCAAGTGCATTCACTGCAATGGCCATCTTTTAAGATGTTTCAGGTTAAGAATAGTTTATCATCTAAAAACATATGCAGTTTATTTTAACGGCAAAATGTTGGATTAGATGTGGTGACTGGTTCACTTTTCGATTTACATATCAACTACTGTAGTCCCATGCAAAATTACAACAGGCAACTGAAACTGGTTAAAAAACAAAACACAAATAATTTAAAAAACAAAATCATAATTACCCATATTTGACACATTATCAATGATTTGGCAATGACCTCCCAATAGTACAGCATTTATCACTTCACAAATTATTGTCACAAATGGTGACCACACTCTGCAAAAGCATAACATTTGGTTCTCACCCCGTTCAAAATATATATATATATATATTTATTTATAGCTAAGTGGTACACAAACACTTCTATGCAACTGATGAAAATACACTCACATCCTTATACACGTTTGTAAGTCAATACCCCTTCAAATCCTCCAGTTTTTGCTTGAAGACCCCCAAAAAAGTGCAGAAAGTCCCTTATAGTTCTTGCGTGTCCACCAAAAAAAATATGAAAATAAAATCCTGACACCAGAAGCATATCAACTGGCTCACAGTACCAAATGCCACCGATATAGTATTAAAGAAGCTCAGTATCAGGGTGGTTTTATTATCCTGTCTGGTTAGTGTTAAGCACGGACACCAACATAAGTTACAGGGTTGCACAGGGTAATACAATCATACATTTATATAAATAAAATAAAAAAAAAATAGGTGAAGGCAACTGACTCCTACAAGAAGTTTTAAGTCTGCATCTCTGATGCAGCTCAGGCTTCTCCCAATACGCAGTCTACTGAACCTTTGTCACATTCAAGATACAGACAGGAGAACCTCACTATTTTAGAATGAAACACAACACCAATATAAATCAGTGCTAGGCTCGTTAATAAAATAGAAAATATACATATAATGTAGAAAATCTATTGTCTTTTAAAAGCAAAATCTGGAAAAGACAAATGAAGAGGTAATCCAGGGAATGCCCTATGGAATCATAGTTTGCATATATTTTCACCAGTTACATGTGTGTAGCAAACCATTGTTTTAAGCAAAGTAAATATGATCTACCTTTCAAATGTAGTTTACCCAATACCCCTTAAAAATATTTTTACCCATGTTTTGCTGTATCTGCCAGCAGATCAGAAATAGTGCACCCCTAAAACTGGTGTAAAAAAGCAAAAAAAATGTACCAATTTGCCTACACAACACTTAAGTAGCTGAACAGACTTTTGTCCCTCACATGCATCTGTGCAACACGGAGAACTTTTTTCCCCTTGAGCAGCAGATTCCAAATCATGGGGAAGGATGAGCAGCAAGAGTAAACCTGGTTATATAGTGGCATCACAGAGCTTGACAATCCTAGGTATAATGGAGTAATGAATCTAGGAGCCACTAGTACGGATTTGAACGCCACAAGCTTCAGCACTGAATTCAATGTGCTACACTCTCCGACTCACTTATTTTAATTCTAAAACCGGTCATTAGGAAGAAAGCCCTTATGTAGGTTCTAAGGAATGCAATTAGCTTTTCTCTAACTACATCAAAACACTACAAGTTCAAAAGGACCTCATGTTCCATCTCTGTTATCAAGGATGAAGACAGTAGGTAGAACTGAAACAACCATCCTACATATTAATAAAAAGGGGAAATTTAAAGCCACAAATATAAATAAATCATGATAGGTTTTCTGAAAATGTTACGTATAAAATAACCTGTTTAACTAGACTTCAGCCATCTTAAATTAGTTATATTATTAATAAATGTGGAGTCAAGTTTATGATCCAGAAAATATGCTATTTTTCTTACGCCTAGAAATGGAGGAAAAAAACCCTCAAAAAGTTATACAATATCAAAATAATGAAATTCTTAAAATTGTAACTTATAATAATCCTACATCAAGATGTCCAGCAAGTAGAACTGATCGAACATTAGTTTAAACAAAAAAACCCTCCTTAATTCATTGAGCTAGAGGATGCCCAACATCTGCTTAAGTCTACAAATTTAAAGCCAAAATCTTGCTCTCAATTTTTAGGGCACACAAAACAGGAGACCTGTCCTCCATTTAGGACAACTGTATTTTTGTAATAAAAATATATATTTTTTCTACAATATTTTGGACTGTGCTTAAATGTTGAATATAGTGGTAGTTTCTCTTTATAAACACACAAACTCAACAAGCAAGATCTTACTTTAGACTAAGAATGAATGAACTCAGAAATAAAAACAAACATTTAAATAATGAAACAATGCCCTGAAAAAAAAAAAAAAGAAGATCATAAAATATTTTGAAAACAAAATAAGATTTGTTCAAACCAATATTCTGTAATTAATAAAAACGTACCCTGTTAATCATTACATAAACACATTAATATTGTTTGCATTTGAAACCAAGACATTAAAAAACAAACATGAATATCCACTGAACCATGGCAAATCCAAAAGGTGCACTACAATTACACTTTTCAAATGAAAGGAGGATTTAAAAAAAAAAAACCCCACATGACCACCCATCCTTTACAAAGTGCATCAGGCTAAAGGCATTTTACCAGCTTACCTTTCTTCGTAGTCTAGGTAAGTACATGATAGATTGCTTAGAGTTAACACATTTCATAATGACATAGGTAACAGCAACAAAATCCCTAATAAAAAGAATATGGTCATGTACAGAGAGCATTACACAGTAGCATTCAATATACACCTACAGCCATTTATCCCTCAAAAAAGGTTAAACACATAACATAGTTATACTATGCAATATATTCTTTCTAGAAGCAATTAATTAAAAATAACCAGCATGGCTTTAGTCGTATGGAATGCATCAAGTAGATCACAATTCTAGAAGTCTTAGTAGAATGATTTTGTTTGTCCATCCTTAGATATAAAGTCTAGATTTAAAAAATGTAATAAGTTTAAAAAAAAAAAAAAAAAAAAGATATATGGTGTAAATCCAGATTCACAAAAAAAAAAAAAAAAGAAAAAAGAAATAAGGGATAAATAGAAGTGTTCTCCTTTTCATCAAATAGCAATTGACATTGTATTGCATTTTAACTAATGACTTTCTGATTCAGATGTGCTAGAACAAAAAGCATTTAATGTAACAAAAAGCGTCTAGCCAGTTAAATACCAGCAAGCCTATCACCTGAAAAAAAATTAAGACCAGATCACTGAGAGCTCTAACATATAGGGAAAAAGTTTTCCCATCTTTCTTACAGCTAGACTTCCTTCCGATAACAGACATTTTTCCTCAGATCCCATAGAGGCGATTATCACACCTTCATTGTATATGCAAAGAAGCTTTTGCGTTCCATTTTGTTATCAAAACATCAGAGAAGTGTGCTTGAACCACACTAGGCACCAGCAGTATACTAGCAATAAAAATACAATACTAGCTGGTTGTTCAGAAGCATGCACTACTCTAGCGTGATAGCTCACTGTTTCATGGCTATTGGACAATTACCCCGTTAAAGCAAAAATCACCTTAGCTTGAGTTTGGGCCCAGCAGTTCTGTGAACAATCATCAAGTCCAGAGTCTTATTTGGAAACACGGACTTACAGTGTCTTTAAGTCACTAGGCTCTATGTTAAGAGCAAGGAACATTCCACCTTTACATTTTTTTTACGGGAATTTTACATGATCAATTCAGGATTTTTTTTTTAGCAAATCAAAAAAAATCACTAGGTTCTCTCCTCCATAAATGGCTGCCGACACATTGTGCCAGACTAAAGACTTCTTTTTTTCCCTGTATTTTCTTCAACCAGAACCATTTGTGCAAGTGTCTAAGTGTTCTAGAAATGGGGACACTGCCGGATGTGGCCACTTCTTCGGAATAGTCCGATGTGCTCAGGCCTCTGAAGCAAATGAGGGGAAGAAAATAAAAAGCTGAAATATAAGGTTCATCTGATAAGTTTTACATTAAGCATTATAAGCTTGACAGTGTAAGAATGTGGCTTTATTGGCTCACAAGAGTCTGAGTCTTGGTGTGCAAAACGAGTACTTGGCCATCCCACCATAGCATTCTCGCAGTGGGATTGTCAGGGTAGTCTTGACTGGGGAGTATTTGATTTGTTTACCTATCAGGCGTAAATTTCCAGGCACTCAGTTCATTTTGGGCTTGTTCCAGTTTGTCTTTAGTCTGTTCCAGTTCGCCTTTCATTTTGAGGAAAAACAAGTTGATTGCTGGGTCAACCATAGTCGTTCTCAGCTGGGCAACGCTTGGCTGCTGGACTTGCTTGAGGTGTTGAATCTGGTTCTGCACAGATGAACCAAAAAGGCAAAAGTTATTAACATGCCAGTAGTGTAACAAAAAAAAAAAAAAAAAAAGAGAAAATGTGATGTAAAAAGGTACTAAATGAATATCAGTAGTTTGCAGGGGGTTTATGATTTTGCATAATTACCGTTTTTGCTCGATTATAAGATGACCCCCCCAAACTTTGGATATTCCTTTAGGGAAAAAAACTAAAAGCCTGAATATAAGACTACCCCTATAAGAAAAAAGTTCAACTTGCATATATTAACATGGAAATTACTTTATAATATTTCATAAAAATGATTATATTAAACAAATGCATTACTTTTTTTATTTCCTTTTATATGCCAATGCTGCCTCTCCCCCCCCCCCCCGCCCGCCCCCCGCATTGTCTCTCTCCCCCCCGTCCTTCTCTCTTCCTCCCCCCCCCCCCCCCGCCCGCCCCCCGCATTGTCTCTCTCCCCCCCGTCCTTCTCTCTCCCCCCCCCCCCCCCCCCGCATTGTCTCTCTCCCCCCCGTCCTTCTCTCTCCCCTTAGGTGATGAGAAGTGTTGAGAAATGAAACTCATTTTTTGATTTACTTTACATGATGCATGCCTTACGTGCTTATGTAGTTTATGGACACTTCTCCTTTAATCAGCATATAAATAAGTAATTTGAATCAATCTCTGAATACAGTCACCAATACATAAATATATTGAGAGGGCCATAAAGTACATTTCCAATTCGGTAAAAGGGGGAGGGATCAAAATATGCAATTAAGTTATACTGCCAGCAACCTCTCTTTTGGGTGAGCCAGTTTTACATTTCTGGCTAGCACCTCTGACTATTTTCTTTGCAAGCAATGAAAGGTTATTAGGATGGCAAGGAAGATAAAAGGTGGGTGCCCACAAAAAGCCAAAAATACAGGATTGTTGAAATGTATGCCACAATAGGCGATTGAGAAGCCCATAAGCCACAGCATATCTGATAAAAATAAAAAAACATCTGAAAATGGAAGTTATAAACATTACGTTAGACAATCAGAAAATTTAATTTTTATGCAACATTTACTACTATTCAAAAGCATCCAGTTATTTAAACGGCAAATTAAAGGTTGTGTGTGTAAAAAATAAATAAATAAAAAAAACTGGTGGAAAGTTTCCAAGGTTATTAAAAAGAGGATACACTTGTCCTTTTGAGCCATTGTATTAATTATATTGCTCCAAAGGGGCTATGTATAAAATGGTTACAGAGAAAAAAAATCTGATCACAGTTAACCTTATTTGTATGTCTACCCAGAATCCCTTGCAGTGGTGGTAGCACTGAAAGTTTAGGATTTCTGTCTGGTTTGTGTAGATTAGGGTTTAAGAATGCCTCTGCTAATTCAAAATTGTTACACAGAAGCAGGTTTAAAAGCATATTATGAGGAGCTTGCAAAGGTGGACTCTATGGGGACAGACAAGCTTCCACTATCTCAAAAATGTTAAGCCTTGAGGGCACCGGTAAACTGCAACAAAACAAACTGTAAATTTAGCATCAATATAATAGAAAGTGTTAGTTTGTGCATCCAGTGTAAGCCATCTAACTAATATATACAACATTGACCTAAAATGTGTAAAAATGCAGCCCAGGTTTAAGTATGTGAAAAAAATACACGGCATAATGCAGGCCTTTCGAGGTTTGGAGATCGCTATATTGCACTACTTTTGAAGACAAGAAGGCTTTCAAAATATCAAAATAAAATCTTGTCCCTCTGGCTGACTGAACAGAAGAATCAACATATACATTTCTGGATTAGAAGTTTCCAGCTTTCAGCATAAAAGGCGTCCAAATCCCAGCATAGGACACAAAGATCCAGGTACTGGCAAGCAGTAATAAACATTCCAGCAGACAGTAGTGGGAATTATCCAGACAGAGCTTTTGCAGTTTAGATTAGCAAGCTACGCAGTTTCCCCCTCCATCCTTCTACTTAAGGTGAAACACAAAGCGTGTTAATCTAAAGTTTAAATCAAGAATGTTATAATCGTAAAATAAGTCTGTTGAAGGTTCTATGTCGATTCTTCTGTTCTGCATCTGAGTGGCAGCCTGAGGGACAAGATGATTTTCCTCCAATATTTTGATGAACTATCTTCAAGAGTATGTGAGTGCAACATAGTGTATCTCCATACCTTTAAGCACCGCGTAATTACGCTATGCAATTATTTATCATACATACACTGAATACTCGAAACCCGACTGCATTTTTCTGCATGTTTAAATAGATCTAAAATATATAATTTGTCATTAGGCCGGTTGCACTGGGTGCACGAACCAACACTTTGTACTACTTTGATTTTTTTTCACTTTGAGTCACATATACTACACCAGCAGCACTGTGAACATAAGTACCAAGGTATTTCCTTGTAAATTTAGCATGACTTCGGTGTAAAGTCAGGAAATATACACATCCCCCTTTAAACTAAAGTAACCTGACTTCATCTGCATACAGAAATCCAAATGAAACATTACCTTTGCAAGAATCTATATATATTCAGTGACTTTGAAAAAAAGTACAATATACAATATTTAGGCGATCAATCCAAAATGCTGCACATAAAGCTTTCTTTATAGGAACTCAAATTATACAAGTAGGACTTCTGGTAACAGAGGGCTTCTCATCTCTATCATCTCAATGTTTTGCACGAGAGGTACTTCATCATAGGCCAAATAAGGGTAAATGCCTGTTCTGATTTTTTTTTTTTTTTTTTTTTTTATCTAGAACACAACAGATGCCTGGGTCCTAGAAACCAATAGGTTGAGACACGCATTCAGTGTTCCAGTCTTAAAAAATAGAAAGGGGGGGGAAAAAAAAAAAAAAGCAATAATCCATGTAAGTTTTTGTCCCCCTTTTTTTTTTAATCATCTAAACATTTTTTTTTCTCTACATTGACGGTACAACCAAATCGAAAATTAATCTATACATAGTGTTAGCAGAATTGCAATCAAATGTCTAAATTGGGAGATAAAAATGTGTTTTATGTATCTGTGGAGTCTCCATATTATGACTGAATTAGCATGCAAAGGAACCGCTTTTCAGGGGGAAATGTGTAATTAGCATTTTAAGCAACAGGTGAGGTAATAAGCAGGAGACTCCACAGACATTTAAAAAAAAAAAAAAAAAAAAAAAAAAACATTTTTTTTCTAATTTAGGCATTTGCTTGCAACTTTGCAAACACAAAAGTATAGATAATTTTTAAGACTTTTTTATTCTTTAGATTCACAGTAAAAACAAAATATTTAGCGGGGACAGTCCCTTTAACCCTTTAAGGACCAGGGATTTTCCTGGGCCAAGGACCAAAGAGTTTAAATTTTTAATATGCGGTTTTTGAAACCATACAAGTTATATGTTGTTTTTTTAAAGGACAGTTAGAGCTTTCTTTTGATAAAAAAATACATATAAAAGAGGAAATTGAGGGGAAAAAAAAAAAGTTTCCCCATTATTTTCCCAATAATAAGCAGCAACACAACTAGTGCAACACTAACCCACTTATCCCCCCTAATTAACTAACTAATAAAAAAAGAAAAATATTGGTTCCCAAACCCCCTAAACAAAAAAGACAGAAAAAAAAACCCTCTGAAGAGTGCGATGTCAGATCCATAAAAATCATGCAGGGGTTACATTTTGTTAAATATATTAAAAAAAAAACTTTATAAATTGCAAAAATAAAAAAAATAAAAAACTAAATGAGGGCCATAAAGTGGAAAGAAACTGATCACAGTGATGAAAGGGTTAATTTATTTTCCCTTTTTCTCAGCAATGTTCTTTATTAATTTATTTTTACTTGAGGGTCACTCTCTGTGCTTCACTATAAGAACGTGAAGCACAGAGAGTGAATTAGATGCAAAGTCAGTGTGTGAACACACTGACTTTGCATCTAATTTGCATGTTATCACTCAATCACCGCGATCACATGCCCCGAAATCCACCGATCGGGTCCAGGAACTTTGCCTCGGGTGTGAGGCTTAGTCCTGGAACCGTTGCAGACTAGCTGGCGGTGCCCACGGAGCGCACCGCCGGCTAGACTGTATGACGAGTTAACTTGTCATAAGGTCGCGAAGGTGTAAAGGGGAGCACATCAACGAAGACAATGCAAATAAAACTCCAATACTTTGGCTCCAAATGAAAGTTGATTTTTAACCATTTTTTTAAGCCTGTATACATTTATTTTGTTGTACCTCTGCAATATGCCATTTACAGCACTAAAAGTGTATTACTTCTACATAATGGCCATTGCCAATTTATTGGATCAGTCACTGGCATTTATAAACCCATGGCATGGATTAAAGTGTTCTGGGCTGTGGAGTTAGAACAAGATTGTTGGAATAATTTGGATCATCTTTACCCATGTAACAGACCAGTCGTGATCACCTTAGGATTTACACCTAAAGTAATTCATAAGAACCTAGACAATCTTCAATTAAAGTACAGATCCAATCCTATCAGTGTTATATGTATGCATTTCCTCATGATTATACAGGCTCAAAGAGGTTACATTGGTCTCTGAGGAAGTTATTTATAACATTTAGGACATGCAACATACAGATCGGCATTGCAGGATTGAGGACTTATCTACACTAAGAATCACATGGTATTGTAACCATGTGGTTTAATAGGTGTGTAGCAGGGCCCCAACATATATTAATATTTGCGCCCAAAAATAATCTCCATACTTCTCAACACACATTCCCAATTTCAAGATGTGTAGCAAAAGAAATACTAACCGTGCATTCTTGCATCTCTTGTTCCTTCGTTGCCAACCTCATTACTAGGATGTTCTCCCTTCGAGCAGACTCTTGCTGTTGCTGTTTCAGCTTTTCCTCAGACTCTCTTAGTCCAGTTACATCATCAGCTAAAATAAACAACATGAAAATCATGAAATTTGAACCAGACAGAGGGGAAACCCTCTGTAACACACATTTAATACACCGATACTTACAAAAGTAAAATGCAACTGAGAAAAATAAAATATTTCAGGCAAGGTGAAGACATTACTCTACTGCCACATAACAGAATAGAAATTACTATTTTCTACAGCCAAATACAACATTAGAGAACCAAATGGTTCTCTAATGTAGTATAAAAATGTAGCATGACCATAACACATGATGCATGATTAATTAGGGTATGAAACTATGGTATTATAATTACTAGTTTGCATATATACTTACAGTTCAGGTCTGTGTACTTGCTCTCCAAAGCTTGCACATAGGCTTCATACTGTTTCCACCTATAGTTAGTGAGAAACCACACACAAAAAAAAAAAAAAAAAAAATATATTAAAAAATAAAACTTACATTTTATGAAGTATATTAAAATAAAAAAAAATTATAAATAATTTTTAGTGGCAGACATTATTTCCTGTCTATGCTATGGCAAGTTAAATCTTCCCAAACTAAAAATGCCTTCTGTTAACGCTTTGAAATGTACATTTTAGCTCTCTACCTCATGTACCAGTCTGTTGTCTAACTTAGTATGTAGTTCCCTTCTATACTCTGTACCTAGCAAACTGTTGGCTCTATATAAATAAATGTTAATGTAATTTAAATTTCCAAAATAAATCATAAAAGGGACTGTCACAAAAATGTGTTTGTTTTCATCACCAGGTATATTTATAATGGTTTACCTGGGCCAGCGTGTATTAACAATCATCCACCATTCAGTATCAAACAGAGCTTGGTTATGTAACATGAGACTGTAGATTCATGCAATATTTACATTTTTTGGTAAACTAATTAAATTAATCCCCTTTTAATGCACTTTTGTCACAGTAAAAACGGTGTAAAATAATCATTGTTCAGGAAAAGACCTTAATCACACGGTTCTGCATATCTATGTACAAAGAACACAACGCCACACATTACCACTTCAATGCATGCTATATAATGTTATTGTTTTAGTTAAAACAATTTAAGTAGTTCACTACCTCAGATGTGAGGGATTAACCCTTTAACATCAGCTCGGTTATAGCCGTTTTACTAATCTGACAGGTTATTCTACATTTGAAGTCTTCATCTGGTTGCAAATATTAAAAAATATAAACTACCAGCAAGAATGAGTTGTTAAAATCTAAACACAATTTAAATCACTGTTCTGTAAGACTCAATTTAAATTAACATCAAATCCACCTTGACACACACCAAATGACAACCCCCCCCCCCCCCCCCCGAACAACAACAGCAACAAAAAGGTTATCATTGAAAATATTTATTTAACCACCACAGTGTTTTAAGGATATATAAATTAAATTTGTATGTTTTGTAAGGAAATCTTACAGGATCTGGTGTGCCCTTTTGTGCAAAAACAGTTGCTCTATTCTATAAAATGCCCAACCACAAATTAAAGTTTTTTTGTTTGTTTTTTTATGAACAGTGTACAGTTTAACACCTCCCATGGTCTCCCACACCACCAGGCAAAGGCCCTTCTCTTTATTAAGTTAGTGTTACCTGTTCCTATTTCTGTCCCCTGTAACTTAAAAAGGGAGATCTCTGGAATTTCACAACTGCTATATTCACTGCAGAATCAGGGTTTGTTCCTGCTCTGTTTAGCTCAGGGCTCGACAAACCCCGGGCGCCAGGTCGCCATGGCGACTAGGAAATTGTACCTGGCGCCCGGGTATGATCAGCAGCACACAGCGCTCCACCGTCCTGAGGTTAGATTAAAAAAAAAAAAAAAAGTACCAGTATTATTCTTTCGCAGCGCGAGGGTAAGCAGACTGTGCGCTTCCTGCTCCGCCCCCTCGCGCTGTAGTGTCGGATCGGCGGGTGTCACGTGACATCCTACCGATCAGCAGCAGCATGCAGACGGTCTGTGTCTGTGACAGGCATGGACCAAGCTGCAGTAGAAATCACTTTTTTTCCTCTCTTTTCTTTTAAAAAAAAAAACTAACAACCTGGTGTGTGTGTGTGTGTGTGTGTGTGTGTCTGGCTTAGTGTGCGTGTGTGGATGTGAGTGACTGACTGTCTGTGGATGTGTGTGGATGTGAGTGACTGACTGTCTGTGGATGTGTGTGGATGTGAGTGACTGACTGTATGAATGTGAGTGACTGACTGTCTGTGGATGTGTGTGGATGTGAGTGACTGACTGTCTGTGGATGTGTGTGGATGTGAGTGACTGACTGTATGAATGTGAGTGACTGACTGTCTCTGTATGAATGTGAGTGACTGACTGTCTCTGTATGAATGTGAGTGACTGACTGTCTCTGTATGAATGTGAGTGACTGACTGTCTCTGTATGAATGTGAGTGACTGACTGTCTCTGTATGAATGTGAGTGACTGACTGTCTCTGTATGAATGTGAGTGACTGACTGTCTCTGTATGAATGTGAGTGACTGACTGTCTCTGTATGAATGTGAGTGACTGACTGTCTCTGTATGAATGTGAGTGACTGACTGTCTCTGTATGAATGTGAGTGACTGACTGTCTCTGTATGAATGTGAGTGACTGACTGTCTCTGTATGAATGTGAGTGACTGACTGTCTCTGTATGAATGTGAGTGACTGACTGTCTCTGTATGAATGTGAGTGACTGACTGTCTCTGTATGAATGTGACTGACTGACTGTCTCTGTATGAATGTGTGTGTGTGTATGTATGGTTTCGTGAATGTGCCGTTGTCTGGCTCCTAGATTTTTTTTCTGGTTCCTAAAAGTAAATTAAATTTGTCAAGCCCTGGATTAGCTGTACCAGTGATTACACTTGATGTGCAGAGACACTGTACATCCTTTTTTCCCCACATAAAGGTTAATGATTTAACACCAATGTGGATCAATACTTCACCTCAAAAACAGATCTTCTCTTGTTAAAACCTTAAAGTCTGCTTCGCTGAGTCGCACCTAAAAAGAAAGCCACAGATTGAGTTTAAGAATAAAAAAAAAAAAATAAAAAAAATAAAATAAAATAGAAAGCTATTCTCATACTGACCTTTTTCGGGAGAGGTTCCTCGTTAGTCATGGTGACCTGGGGACAAATCAAAAGAGAGAAAAAAAAAAGTTCTGTAAATACCAGGAAGGATGTTTGGTAAAAGCACTTCAAATTATACACATAAGACAGAGCAGGACAAACATGTATCCACATCAATACATTCTGCATTAAAATTAAACTACACTGTAAAAAAAAAAAAAAAAAATATACCCATGCCCCATTTTGTTTAAAAGGGAAAGTGATAACACAGGTTTTATTAAGTGCCAGTGAAAGACTGCAAATATAAATAAATCCATGAGGGGGGGGGGGGGGGGGGGGAGACCAAAAAAACAAAAAACACACACACACACACACACGAGTATACTTATTGAATTAAAGGGACACTCCCACCAAAAAATGAAAGGTTTTTTCTTTTTTTATTGTTGATTTCAGATATGTCTTGTTTTTGTTATGCGACTGTATTTAATAAAATATTTCAACAAACAAGTGTGACTGGGTGCTGCCATTTTGCAAAATAGTGTTTTTCGGTGCACCCTCTAATGACTTTACAGCTGGGGACACAGAATGCAGAATTCTGATCATAGACTTGTATTGAATGGGAGGGTAATGTAACTATTACATCACAAGGGTGGCGGAATTATGATCCTGTTTGAACTGGTTAATCTCCTCTGGAGTTGGAAGGCAGGCAAAAAAGGTTGTACACAGCTACCTAGCCCTGCCCACTAGTGATACACAGGAGCCAGTAAGAGTATCTTATGACATCATGCCGACTTTGGATGATGTTGCATCATGGAAAATATTCACAAAATGGATGCTGGAGATAAACATTTAATTTTATTTTTCCATTTATATGCAATTAATTCAATTTATATAGGCATATGATTTATATGTGTTATCTAGTTACATCTTATGTAAGTTGTAGTGTCCCTTTAAAACTTTGTTTTATATAGAATTCTATCATGTCTTAAACTCTTTAAAATAACCATAAAACCAAAAAGAAAGAAATCAAGAGAGTCAGCAGTAATATCTGTTGAAAATCCTATGATTTGTCAAGCTTTGCTGCAGACACAAGTAAATAATTCTAGAGGGAATTATGAACAAATAAACATACCAAAACCATAAGTAGATTGAAATTATCAATAAGCAAAAACATTTTACAGGGGTGGAAGTACACTAGTACAACTAAACTTTTTCTTCACTTATGCTTCTAATTTAGAAGCAAAAGTGAAAAATGAGTTGTCCCTAGTATGAGGGTAAACCGACATGTACCTTTAATAATACATGCTAGTTTACCCTTGGCTTCCCAGGTAAGCGGGCAGGCTGGTAAGGTCAGCGACAGAGACAGCCTCATTTTTTCACACCATACCCATTTCTGGAAGTTTGATGGTGACAAACTGCATGACATGCCAAATGCATCTTCAGTTGGGAGGAGATACTCAACTTCTTACAAGCTATTGGCTGTGAGTGATTTATAGTGCCCTCTCAGCTGCCATGAAGCATTGTCAAATAATTCCCTTTATTTTTTTGTAGTGTTTAGTCGCTGTAACAGAGAGCTAAATATAGAAAGCAGTCAAATGTATCAAGGGGCAAACATGTTTGTTTGGAATAGATTTGGTCCTGTGAGACTTGCGTGCTTGCCTGCCAGCTGCATCATCTAATTAAGAATCTACAATCTACAGTGATACCTGTTTATTGGTTAATCTAGATGGCTCAGAGCATGCTTACAGGAAACAGGAGATAATGAGCAGTATTTATCAAGACAAAACGAATGGTATCTCAGGAAATAGTGCTAAGATAGAAGTAGTAGTAATCATGGAACCCAGTGGTAAGCTATAGAAGTTTGCTCCAAATGTAACACTTTTTTTTATTTTTTTTTTTATAGAAATGGCACCTGTTTTGCCTTGATATATGTGGCCCAATATATTAGCAATTCTGTTGTAAGCTTGGTAAAAGTAAAACTATGGTTACTTCCCTAAAAAAACAAAACATAAAATGAATGCAGTCACCATAATATTGCACATACAGAGCATACAAATAATTTATAGTGTGTTAAATATATAGAATCAAAAAAGGTGTTTGAAATTGTATGGTCTCCCATTTATGACAAGACTATATTGAATATCAAGCAATGATAAATGTGTAATGTAAAGATGAATAAACATGAACACAAAAATAAAAATTGTATTACATTATTTCCCTTTTAATAGTATGTATAACTCCAAGGTATTGATCTTACAATGACAACTCTGGTTGTACCAGGAAAATGTAAATAACAGGCAATAGAAATTTGAGTACAAAGTCATTCAGAATTCAAAACCTGCACCTACTGATCTCTGACCCTGTGGATATTAACACAAAGTTTAAGCAATTGAATGACAGTTTGTTAAAATTCATGGACCACATATAGACTGGACAAATATGTGCCAACAAATCAAACCAAACCTGGTCAGAAAAATTAGGATACATTCCAAACTCGTTTTAAAAAACCTTTTGATTTTACCGATGTAAGAAGTTTAAGTGCACAAAGTAGCAGAGGAAATGACTATTGTATACACCCAACCAGCCAATGTTAAATTATACATTGATATGGAAGTTCAAGAAATGAAATCCAAAACTGCAGTGCATCTAATTTGTACCATGACAATGATAGTGCTCTCACTCTTCCAGTTAGCTTTATTAAACACCTTGTACCCAAGTGTAAAAGTCTAACTGGATGGAAGTAAAACTATATGAAAAGGACTGTCAGCTAAAAATTAAGTTATGTTTAATTTAAAGCATCAGACCTCTTTTCCCCCCAAGATTTTCTTAACCAGTGCTAACAGTTCTAGAGTTTCCCCCATGTTTTAAGACTGCATCAAGTGTAGACATTTTAAATAGAAATGCTATAAAATAAAGAATACAAAATAGGAGTACCTTATTGTGTCCTCGTTGCTCAATTAAGTACAATCAAGGGATTGACATCTTGGATCAGATCTTCATTCATCTGATCCAACATTTTAAACATGTCTGCCCCTGACAGAGCCTAACAAAGAGGCTCAATAAAGTACTTTATTTGTATTCTTTCATTAGAGAATTTCATTTAAAAATGTCTACACTTAACCCCTTCGCGACAATGGACATTTCAGGCGAGTCCTGCAGTGGAATGAGCGGTTTTCGTGATCAATGATCGCGAAATCCGCTCTGACAGTGCTGCTCTATTGCCTCAATGTCGAGCCAATAGGCGCCACTGAAAGTTCAGCTCTGGGGCACCCACAAAAATCGCTCCACGGAGAAAAATAAAAAATAAATATTACAGCTAAACAAAAAAAAAAAAAAAACCCAGAAAAGTCATATCAGCCCTTGTTATCAAGAAAAAGACAAGGTCAAAAGGTCTTGTCACTAAGGGGTCAATGCAATCTTTCTATCAAAAAAAAAAAAAATGTCAGTAGACAGTTGTCCTCTAAGTAAGCTCAGAACCCACAGCAGTTAATGCATGACTCCTGATAATACTGTGAAGAAGCGATAATATGTGACTAGAATTAGCCAGCAATCCTCTCTTATTTAGGACCAATGAATTAACCAGCTTACAAGGTTCTCAGATTTCCTTGGGACAGTATTATATTCTAGAGCACTGGGTAGATTAGTGTCTTATCTAATCATATCTACTGAATAATGATACCATTCCAAATTTTGATGATTAAAACAAGAGATTACTATAAAATAAATTCATGCATGGTATAATGAAATAGTGAAGACTAATTTCCCTGTCAAGTCCGGGTATAAAGTGGCTGGCGAATCAAATCCTTGTAGACCATAGAGACCAATTGACACATCAGTCTAATTCTTTTTAGGAGTTAGGGAAAAGTCACTTCCATAGATTTTAGGAGACTCAGCTCCCGTAAGTCGGTACTTGCTAAAAAAGTAACGGATGGGTCTAATGTATAATAAACAGAGTGCACATGCTAGGTATACTCATGGAGGAATGTATAGCAGTATGGCACAGACACAGCCAGTGGAAGAGGGTGGGGGGAGAACATACATTTATTTAATGTTTTGTGGTTTATTAATTTTTAAAAAAAATTTAGATGAACATTTCTTAGAAAAACTTAAGAGTATTATACATTGGCCGACATGATTGAGCATGGGCCACAATGTATACGACAAAAAAATAAATAAAAAAAAAAGTCTAAAATAAAATGGGATGTATAAAATAGGTTCAATGGCCCTTACAAATATAATCACAAAACTGCAACTTTGTTTACAGACCCGACACTTGTTTCTAAATCAGCAACACATACAGCAGGAGATGGTCTAAAAAAACAGCAATGGGTGAGTTACAATTTCCCACCAATGTGTGATATCTACACTTTTGACTGGCCAGATCAGTGATGGCAAACCTTTGGCATAGGTACTAAGAGACCTCCAAGATGGCACTCAGCATGTGTCTGCAATATCACCATTAGGCAATTTAGTGCACAATTTTTTTTACTTGAACTCATTAGGTGCAAGAAAAATTCGGAATGGAAAGAGCACAAATAAGCAGGATGGCTGATATCTAAAAAAACCTGAAGAAGTAATATTGTAAGAAATAGAAGGATGACCCTGAGGGAGAACTCATTTTTTAGGCCCTAGAAAATAGCTTTTTGTAATGGAACACAAAATGTAATGAATACAGATTAGGGATTTTGAATGAAATCTTTGTGTATGCCATTCAAATCTCTAAAGTTAAGCAATTCGGCTAGTCAACTGTTCCCAATATTGCCCTAAAGTAGCATTAAAATGTAACTGCATATTCACTAAAAGGGCACAAATTTCATTCAAGTATTTATTAAAAGTAAAAAAAAAAAAAACACCCTGTAAAATAGTTTGGCAGGAAATCCACTCTGCGGCACTGTTGCCATTTAAAGAATAAATCTATAACTGTGATGTGCTGGTCTTTGACATCGCTGTTTTACACGACAGCTCCCATAACACTTAGCCAGCTTTGCAAAGGCGCAGCTTTACTGGTCTGTAACAAGTATATAACGAATACAGCTAAAAACCAGAGAAATTATGGCGATCCCTTATTGTAAATGCGTTTACAAATTTTTACGATAAGTAAAAAATAAAATTAAAAATAAATGTACAGCAATTAGGGGCTTAGTTATTCCAAATCACCCTTGATGCGCAAATTGTAATGTGCTGCGCTTCCCATGATGCTCAGCCATCACGGGAAACGCGGTCTACAACAACTGAAGCTAAAGACTTGCCGACATTGATAATAATAATGTAATAAAGCTCATAAATGGCAGGCTGCCCTCTCCGTGGGCCTGAGGTCAGCAGTGAAGCGAGGCCGCACACCCTCCCCGCTCCGCCATCTTTATCATGTGGATATCACCAACCCAGGATCTCGCCTTGAACCGGACACACGAACTAAAACCTTTTAACATATCTTAGCCCACTCGTCGTAATATAAGCCAGCCAAGGTGGCTCGTTAAGAAATCCATTTCTTTCAGCGGCCTCTCACCTCTTGCGGGAGCTGCGCAGCCCGGGCGGCTCCTGCTACCAACGCCGCCCGCTCGGGAGGGATTAATGCGACTCCAGGCAGGCGAGAATGCGGTGTCCGTTGAGCTGTGATGCTTAAAAGTGTCGTCCTTGTTTTACCGCAGCCGGTTTTCGCTTCAATGACGCCTTGCTGCTCGAGTTTGGATGTTTTAATATTTTCCCTCCTCTCCCTTCTTTCTCTCAGGGTGCCTCCGACACAAAATGGCGGCTGCGGAGGAGGAAATGAAACTGGCCCAACCTCCATGTTGCACACAAACTCACGCCCCTGTCATCTGCCTGCTACACACCTCTCTTATAGGGACATTTGGGGGGGGGGGGGGGAAGCGCCTCTTACATATATTTGCTACAGTGGGGAGAATATAAGGATGGGAGGTAATAGAAAAATGTGGATAGACTAGAGAGTGGGATCATGCAGATACATTTTTCTAAGCTATATTTTATGAATGAACAGGCAGCTGCATTTGCCATCGTGTGTCTGAATTTCCAAATACGATTTTAGCTGCCTGGTAATTTATTTACGAATATTTATTCGTCAATAGATATTACTAATTAGGACACCTGAGCACTAATGTAAATGTACATTGCTTTCTGTGAAATGACTACTTTTTGTGTTTTGTGTTATTATTGATGTACACTATTAATGTCATATGTAAAGGTAAATTATGAACTCCAATGCAATGTGTCTCTATTTAGGAAAGACAGTGGCGATTTTGCATTCAGATCCCCCTGTTCATCTTTCTTCTTCTGTTGTGTATCTTTTCAGGATGCTCAGCATTTTTCATTTGTATTTTTCACAGAGCTCCAGAGCATGCTGGGAGGTATTCCCATGTATTGCACAGGCTAATATGATGATGTTTTATAACTTATTCATCTGTATATGGGCTTCCAAGTGGAAAATCAGATGGGGCCCCCAACTCCACCTCCTACTTGTCAGATGGGGCCCCCAACTCCACCTTCTACTTTTCAGATGGGGCCCCCAACTCCACCTTCTACTTTTCAGATGGGGCCCCCAACTCCACCTCCTCCTTGTCCTTTCTGCACCAATCCCTCCTTAATTTTGCCAATTATTTAGTCTACCCCCCACCATGAGCAGGACTGGCACATTCATCAAGGTCTTTATGCCATTTACTAAGAAAATGATAGAGCTTCACCATGGTCGTTCAGTGCAGAATGCAAATTTAAGGTGGTGGACTGGCAACAAAAATTGCCATTTAAATATAGAAGCAGGTATCTGTTTTATGTGATGGTGGTGCAGGCTCTAGATGCTTTGCTTCAAGATAGCGGCTCTTCCATAGAAGCAGGGGGGAGGGGGCAACTCTTCTAATTGTCATGTCTTCTGCAGTAAAGAAGGCTGTGAGAGTAGGAAAGTACAGGCCAACTCTTCTAATTGTTGTGTCTGCTGCAGGAAAGAATGCCGTGTTAGCGCAATAGGTGCAATCACATACCACTAGTGCTAGAAATGGTGTTATCTAGGTAAAGGACAACTAAACTGCGCTAAGTCGATTACTGGTTTTCAAAGGGGATCAACAGAGGGGATCTTAACTTTCCCCTTTGAAAAACTCTGCACTAGCAGATTCATTCAGAACCTGAACAGCCAAGTGGGCCAAGTTCCTGTTCTGATTGGCTAGCAGCGTGCGTCAGCTTTCACACCGGCTCTGCCTTAGCTGTGAGACAGCCAAGAGTAAACTCTTGTGTAGAGTTGAGCGGACACCTGGATGTCTGGGTTCGGCAGGTTCGGCCGAACTTCGAAAAAATGTCCGGGTCCGTGCTCGAACTTGACCCGAACCCCATTGAAGTCAATGGGGACACAAACTTTTGGCCACTAAAATGCCTTTAAAAAAGTCCTGGGAAGGGCTAGAGGGCTGCAAAATGAAGTAAAATGTGGGTAAGAGTGTCCCCATTCATACGAATAGGTCAATTGACCTATTCTTATCAATGGGGACTCTATTTCGGTTTATACAATAGCAATAGCATTACATGTATTACATAAACCGAAAGTCTATAAACCGAATCTCTTTCGGTTTATGGAATACATGTAATGCTATTGCTATTCTATAAACCGAAATAGAGTTCCCATTCATAAGAATAGGTCAATTGACCTATTCGTATGAATGGGGACTCTATTTCGGTTTATAGAATAGACATTCGGTTTATAGACTTTCGGTTTATGGAATACATGTAATGCTATTGGCTTTACATGTATTCCATAATAATAATGCTATTGGCTTTTTTTTCACTAAAAAGGCATGTTTCAGCATCTCACTATTTTAACAATACAATGTACAGGTACAAAGATTGTGTTAACCCCTTAAGGACAGAACCTTTGAAAAAGTTTAGTCATTCTGGACAATCACTTTCTTAACATTTCTGTGCTGTTTGTATTTAGCTGTAATTTTCTTCTTTGTCATTTGCTGTACCCACACAAATTATATATTGTTGTTTATTTTTGGAAAAAAAATATGGTGAAAAATACAACAACATATTTTCTGAGTTTTATTTGAAAAATCTTTTACTCACCTACAAAAGCTAATGAAAAATTTTGCTAAATAGATTATATTTCTCCTCAGTACAGGGATACCACCCATGCATATGTTTGTCAGGTTGTTTGGGGGTGAAAAGAACACATTTGAGAGGTGCATTTTTTGGTTTTCTAACTTGTAATTTTGACATGCAGACAACCTGCACCCATGTCCCATTTGGAACATTTTTGAAACCAGCCAGTGTATTTTACCCCATCAAACCATATATATTTTTATAAGTAAGAGATTGAGATTGGCAGCAGTAGCCGTACCTGAGCCCGCTTACATTGGCCACAGGCTGAGCCAACCACTTGTGCAGTGCGAGGGGAGGACGCTCTGACCCCTCGCAAGCTGACCTTGTTGGAGCACCGGGATGTGGCACCGGGAATTTTGACATGTAGTGCAAGGAAGGGCTTAATAGCTCTTATCAGAGCCTTTGTAGTACTGTAATAAATTACAATACAACGAAATTAACCCCTAAAAATGCACAGACAAGAAAAAATGTGCTGCTGTGCAGTGATCAGTTGCAGGGAAGGGGTTAATACACAGGGTACACTATACAAAGGGTATGGCTTTTATAAAAGCCCTTGTGTCTCACAATTTCATAACATTGTATTTAATTTATTACAATTAAAAACGTATTACAATTAAAAACTTACATTATACAGATATTACAAATATTAATTTGACCAGGCGAATGGTGATGCTCAGTTGAGCAATCACCAAACCGCCTTTGCAACTGATCGGCTGTTACTGATCGCTATGCATGTGCTAAGACAGCTTAAAATTTTTTTTTACATTAAACGTAATCCCCTAGCGGGTATAATTAACCCCTAGCAGGTATAAAAAAAATGCAGATAGCAAAAAAAATTATTCTGCTGCCAGATCTCTGCATAGGCGGCCAGTTTGCTGCTTATGCAGTGATCACGGCAAGCAAAGGTTTAATAGATCATAAAAGAGCCTTTATTATACTGTAATAAATGACAGTAAAAAATAAACCCCTAAAAAATGCACAGACAGCTAAAAATGTGCTGCTGTGTACGCAGCAATCAATGGCAGGGAAGGGGTTAAACACAAGGAATGGGTTTTATAAAAGCCCTTGGTTATTAAATTTTTTATTAAATTTTATATATTTAAATAGTTAAACTATTCAGATCTGTCTCTCTCCCTCACTAAAACTATAGTAAGGAGAGGGAGGCATGACTAAATATTGCCTCTGACTGTATGATATGAGCACTTATCATACTTGACCGCACACAGATCACACTGATCTGCTGTGCAAGCATCCTGCAGCGCTTGGGTGGGGAGTGACCACATACCAACAAATTTGTAAGAGGTTTGCTTCCACAATCACTCTTTTTAGTGCATGGTGTGCCAGGCATGCCATGTGTCACTAAGTGAAAATTTTTGCGTGATGTGCCTGGCATGTCATATGTTGCAAAGAGGTTATGCAAACTCAACAGGATTATCCCTGCACAATGTATAGCTAAATTGGTGAGATGAAATGCTCATCTCTGCTCAACTCACATTTTTTTGTGAATAGCCCCCCACAAGGGAGTTAGGAATTCGTAGATGTTGACTAGACTCCTTAACCAGAGCAGGCAGCCTGGATTTGGAAAAGAACTACCTATTACAATTTTTCATGTATTCTCCTCCCATTTTTTTCTTCAATGTAAAGCACTGAATTAAAAAAAAAATATTACATAGACAAATGACTAATACGTTAAAAAGTGAATGGCTAGTACTTAAATAGTAGATAGATTAGCCATTTAATAGAGTCTACAATAATGACAGACAGCAAGATAATTAAATAAGAAAAACAATTTAAAGGCGAAACTTGCAAAGTTCCATTCAGTTGAAATGCATTAATGACACTATCATTAGTTTACTAAAGGTCTGATGCAGCATCGTGTCTTCCAATAACTATTGCACAGGGTTTAATATAATAATAATAACTAACACCCTGTCACGTACAATGTGATCAGTCAGTGAGCTGGAGGAGGAGTGTAGTCACCATGGCCCGGAACTAGATTACTGTCAGGAGGAGGAGAGAGGACAAGGGCATACACTCGTTATAAAGACATTATTGGTAGGAGTTTGTAACCGCCGGAGAGCCCTGTTATCTCATCGTATAATCACTGCAGACATGCTTTGTAGAGCAATACTATGCGGCAGGTGAGTCATTGATGCACGAAACTGTTACTGACAAGTAATGTGCAAAAGAGCGTCACCTGACGTTGCAAGGAATATCTGCATGAAATACTCCAAAATACTGCAATAACTGTAGTGACAAGTTGCTTAATATATGTGATGCATCGTGTTATTTATGTTTTTATTTTTTTTTAGTTCCAACTAAAATGTAACTATTGATTTAAAAGTACAAATGACTTATTTTTTTCTTTTTCATGGTTAGTAACTTATAGTATTAGGACATTACCAAGGCATGACATGTTCACTAATATTTGCACCGTGCTCGTTTGCTTGCCTATTGAAGCAGGTGTTATCCGTTTTTACAAAATGTGGTCATTAAGATGTAGGTGGCAAAGTTCCTAGTTTTGACATGGCAGTATGCAGGATATGTTTAATATTTTAGTGAATTAATGATTTTCAATAGCATTAGTTATTAGCCCCCAAAATAGTTTTCACTATATATTTACTAAAATCATGAATCCTTGAGTCAGTTCTTGCACATAGTATACGAGTGTTGATCTGTGGCTGGTAGGGGTTGGAGAGAGGCCCTCGGGATGGTAATCCATGGGGCACTGTGGAAGAAGAAGGGGTCCGAAGCAGACCTTTCTATGTCTACCCATCGACATTTCACTTTAGTAGCCATTGTAACATGGGCGAAATGGGCAGCTCTGTAGTATGACCGGAGGTGAGGTGTAGAGAGACCTCCTCTAAACCTTTGTCTGGAAAAGAGACTTTTGGATAGACGGTGTCTCTTATTAATCCAAATGAAATCCATGATCGCAGATTGCAAGGAGTCAATATCCTTTATTGTAAACGGAATAGGGAGTGTGCGGAACAGACATAAGTTTTTTGGGAGGGTGTTCATTTTAACAGAGTAAACCCTGCCGAGCCAGGAGATGGTATTTTAACACTTTTTATAATTCTACCACCAGCCTTTGTATTTTTACACATCCTGATATTTTTTTTGAAGCAGGCCAATTCCGTTCACCCCCATCAAACCATATATTTTTGAAAACTAGACACCTTCGGTTATTTTAAATGGTGGTATTTTAACACTTTTCATGCATTCATTCTACTACCAGCTTTTGCCAAATATTTGGGTAGTATTTTTTTAAAGCACATTTAACGTCCGAATTCTCAGATTCTGGTATGTGTCAGTGGCGGATGCTCCATATGTGCTAGGTGTGCACCTAACACGGAGCACCCGTGCTTGTATTTCTGGAGTTAGTGTGCTCCGAGCAGAGAGTATCACTCTGTTGCCAATTCAACAAGCACGAAAAGTATACAAATTTATATTGAGGGGCACAATACTGGCACATTGACCAACTGCTCCTTACCACCCTCCATTTTATACTAGACCTGGAGAAAATGCTTGTGGGGCCAGTGGGAGTTATTGTGCCAGGCCTCCATCACAACATGGTCTGTGAGACCACTTTTAACATTGAGCACCTTTCCTTCTGGCTGAGTGTTTCTGTTAGTGTGTGATTGTGTACTGGCTGAGTGTTTCTGTGAGTCATTGTGTGCTGGCTGAGTGTGTCTATGAATGACTTTGGTGGCTGAGTGTTCCTAGAACCTGGGATTTAAGTCTGATCTTGAAATATGCTATATATACAGTTCATTTTTATTATCACTTGCATATATTTTATTTAATAATGCGTGTCCGTGAGGGCCGCCTCTGCTCTTTCTGCATCAACACTTAAATATCTGTGTTCTAAATATGTTTTATTTACTCGCAAATCTCAGGTTTGCAGATAATATGAACTCCCCCAATTCCACTCTAGGCCCTTTGGCTGGAGCATTGAAGAAAAAAATTTAATATTTCAAATATTTCAAAAAGTGAAAGGTAAGGGATGTGATATCTATAATATCACATACATACATAAATGCAGACATATGCAGGTTTTTCCACCAGTTGTTTTGCCTGGACACTTATCATTTTTGGATGCTCCCCTGCAATTATGTCCAGGGGCAACGAGTGGATTAATCAAGAAGTATATACTTTAGAAACTACCTTAAATTATTTCCCTCTGAGCACCTATGGATTATATATCCTTGAGGGCAACATTTAACTTATGTGCTCCTTAAAAAATGTGTTTAAAAATCAGAACCTCATGGGTTCTGGCTCATTAAAAAAGTAAGCAACTGCTCAGGGACCCCTCTTGGTAACTGCGTAGAGCATGCTATAGAAAAAAGGCAGTTAGCTCATATGGGCCACCCATGCTAAACTTACATATGTATATGTATATGGAGGGAGAGAGATAGGAGGCGTTAAGATCAGAGGGACACCACCTACATTTAATTTGATAATAAGCTTTAAATGTTTCCTAAAAATGTGCCATTGTTGTCTATAAGTGCTTCCAGCTCATCCGCTATCTGGGATACCTGCAGAGAAATGTCCTATAACTTGCAAAGTAACACACCCTTTTTTCCCTATACTAGGCATATTGAAAAACATTTTAGTAAAAACTTTTGTGAAATAAATTATTTTCATTTTTGAATACAAAAAAATTAAAAACTATTTATTTCATTATTCTATACGTTCCCTGGGTTTGTCAAGCATTTTTTGAAAATTAAAGGAAATGTAAAGTTTACCTGTTCCGATTATTTTTAATGTACAAAATTACATTTATGATAGAAACACCATACAGTTCCTGGCTAGGTCCTTTTTTGCTCATTTTAACACCAGAGCCTGAAAGGCTTGAGGGTGCAACCTGAGTTTCGTATTCGCTTACAGCTCATGATCAATCTCCCTTCAGTTGGATCATATGTAATGAAGGCGTACATACAGCTTTACTTCACTATTGCTATTTTCTTTCATGTACAGGACAAGCTTTAGACTTGCTCCAGCTTTGGGATGCCTGGCCTCCAGACAGAAGCATACATTGCCCGACCTGCCTTATGATTATGGTGCACTACAGCCTCATATTAATGCAGAGATCATGCAGCTCCACCATAGTAAACACCATGCCACTTATGTAAACAACCTAAATGTAGCAGAGGAAAAATATGCAGAGGCTCTGGCCAAAGGTATGTGTTCTAAGAATTGATGGAATATTCAATAAAGGTAAATAAGAAAGTGGTGTGAATGGTTTATTGCAGGGGTGTCCAATGCGATTCCTATATATAGGTAGATATAGATATATATAGATGAGAGTGAGAGAGATACACAAACTTTTTCCCCCCTCACTGTGTGTATGTATTTGATCCCCTGCAAATTTTGAATGTTTGCCCACTGACAAAGAAATGATCAGTCTATCATTTTTAATGGTAAGTGTATTTTAACAGTGAGCGATAGAATAACAAGAAAAATGCATGTCAAAAAATGTATGAATTGATTTGCATGTATTTGACCCCTTCGACTTGGTACCTGGTGGCAAAACCCTTGTTGGCAATCACAGGGGTCAGATGTTTCTTGTAGTTGTCCACCAGGTTTGCAGACATCTCAGGAGAGATTTTCTCACTCCTGTTTGCAGATCCTCTCCACGTCATTAAGGTTTCGAGGCTGACGTTTGGTAACTCGAACCTTCAGCTCACTCCACAGATTTTCTATGGGATTACGGTCTGGAGACTGGCTAGGCCACTCCAGGACCTTTATGTGCTTCTTCTCCACTCCTTTGTTTCCTTGGCTGTGTGTTTTGGGTCATTGTCATGCTGGAATACCCATCCACAACCTATTTTCAATGCCCTGGCTGAGAGAATTGGGTTCTCACCAAGGGTTGACAGTACATGGCCCCATCCTTTGTCCCTTTGATGCGGTGCAGTTGTCCTGTCCCCTTAGCAGAAAACCCTCCCCAAAGCATTATGTTTCCACCTCCATGTTTGATGGTGGTAATGGTGTTCTTGGGGTCATAGGCAGCATTCCTCCTCCTCCAGACACAGCGAGTTGAGGCCAAAGAGCTCGATTTTGGTCTCATCTGACCACAACACTTTCACCCAGTTCTCCTCTGAATCATTCAGATATTCATTGGCAAACTTCAGATGGGCCTGTACATGTGTTTTATTGAGCAGGTGGACCTTGCGGGCGCTGCAGGATTTCAGTCCTTCACGGCGTAGTGTGTTACCAATAGTTTTCTTGGTGACAATGGTCCCAGCTGCCTTGAGATCATTAATAAGATCTTCTTGTGAAGTTCTTGGCTGATTCCTCACCATTCTCATGATCATTGCAACTCCACAAGCTGAGATCTTGCATGGAGCACCAGACCAAGGGAGACTGACAGTTATTGTGTGTACCTTCCTTTTGCGAATAATCGCACCCATCATCTTCTCACCAAGCTGCTTGGCGATGGTCTTGTAGCCCATTCCAGCCTTGTGTAGGTCTACAGTCTTGTTCCTGATATCCTTGGACGGCTCTTTGGTCGTGGCCATGGCGGAGAGTTTGGAATCTGATTGATTGCTTCTGTGGACAGGTGTCTTTTATACAGGTAACAAGCTGAGATTAGGAGCACTCCCTTTAAGAGAGTACTCCTAATCTCAGCTCGTTACCTGTATAAAAGACATCTGGGAGCAAGAAATCTTGCTGACTGATAAGGGATAAAATACTTATTTCACTCATTGACATGCAAATCAATTTATAACTTTTTTGACATGCTTTTATCTGGATTTCTTTTTGTTTGTTATTCTGTCTCTCACTATTAAGATACACCTTTTGTCAGTGGGAAAACGTTCAAAATCAGCAGGGGATCAAATATATATATGTGTGTATGTATGTATAGGGGATGGGACACTTCATCTCTGCACCACTAGACAGTTCGTCGCTGGAGATTTCATCGCGGGACATTTCATCGCTAAAGGTAAGTTTATTTCAGTATTTTAGTTTATTTTAGTTAGGGTAGTTAGAATTAGGGTTTAGGGGGTTAGTATTAGCGTTTAGGGGGTTAGTATTAGGGGTCGGGGGTTAATTGGGGGGGGGAATCATTTATTAGGGGGGGTATTTTCTTTTTACATTTGTAAGAGCTGACAGTTCAGCTCTGAACTGTCAGCTCTTACATAGCTGCGTACGTTTTTATTCCTCATTACTGGCAGTTCAGCGTTCTAACTGCCGCGCTGAACTGTCAGCGATGAAGATGCGGCGAAGAAGTGTCCTAGACCCTATGTATATATCTCACTTCAGTAAACATGCCTTATTGAAATGGAAGATGAAAGAAGAGATGACAAAGCAGAGCTGCAGAAGGCATGGGTGTGTGTGTGTGTGTGTGTGTGTAAGGTCATTGGTTGTAACTGATCTTACCAGCAGCATGCTGTGCGTGTTTTATGTGAACTCTGCACTCTTAGCATTAAACATGACCAGCAGTAGAAAGACAGCTACTAAGTGTAAGCATGGATAGATGGAATATAATGTTCCAGTGCATTAGGGAGTGGGCTATCCATAATTTGCTATAACATTGAATTGTGGTTAATTCAGAATGGGTTCAAAACTCATTTGGCCATATTGGCTAACATATATTTTCCATCGTTGTTGTCAATTCAACACAAATCACTGGTTAGTGCATAAACACTGAATGAAAGTTTCATGATAAATTGTGTTGTATCACGATATCAACACAGTCAAGTTGGATCAGATAAACACAACTTTTTAGTCTTATATATAGAGCTACAGTCTTAAAAACTACAGTGGTCACCACAACCTGTGTGTGTGTGTGTGTGTTTCAGATGGTGACATCCATATGCTGTAATGTTCATTGCACTACTCACTTGGTGGGCATTGTGGGATGTTGGCATGTTTGCATACACTACCAAATACGTAAAAAAAAATACTTCTGGTGAACCTTTTCAAGGGCCTGTTTTGTTTGTCTACCTTTCCCCATTTTAGTGCATAGTAGTTTTCTGTAATTTTGCTTGCATTATACTGGTGAAAAATCTATCCTAATGTGTATTTTGTCTGAATTTTTATTTAGGTGATGTAACTGCTCAGGTCTCCCTCCAACCAGCACTTAAGTTTAATGGTGGCGGACATATAAATCACACAATATTCTGGACAAATCTTTCTCCCAATGGTGGTGGAGAACCGCAAGGTCAGTATATACATGTTTACCATTATATTGCACAGGGCTCATCTGGTCCTTAGCACCAAGGAATGCTTTACTGGTTTTTAAATAATGGGTGTTGTGTATAATGAGCAGTTCTCAGGTAATCTTCACAAACTAAATCAATCTTCATGGAAATCGATGAAAGTTTACTATTGATTGCTACACTTTTAAAATGTTGCCCAACATTTCCTCTGTATGTACAGCCTTCTGTGTAGTTCCCAATTAGTACTTATTTCCATTCACTGTCTAAGCAGGTGAGCTGCTAGAAGCCATAAAACAGGATTTTGGTTCCTTCGAAAAATTTAAGGAGAGGCTAACTACGTTGTCAGTTGGTGTTCAAGGATCTGGATGGGGTTGGCTGGGTTATAATAAGGACTCCAACCGCCTTCAGGTAACGGCCTGTTCTAATCAGGATCCTCTACAAGGAACTACAGGTAACATTTACCATTTTTTTTTTTAATTCATTTTCATTTTAGTACCTTGGACCAGATTGTTTGTTTGTTGGTTGGTTGCAACAGCAGACACGCTGACAAAAGAACCACTTGACTTTACTAGTCTACTTTTTAAATAATATTTTATTCTAATGCAGTAACCAAAAGTAACAGTGAAAGTCTTGAATTATTAAGAGGCAATCATGTATATTAATCTTCTGGCTAATGAACATATTCCGAAGTCTTTTTATTTCAAATTTTTACATATATTTTAAACATATCATTTATAATTTATCTTATATTTTCAGATTATTTCCAATACATTGCATATTTAATCCAATTAATAATGGATATATCAACAATATTATACAGTATCAGTAATATTATACATTTTATCATATTTTTTTTTTTTACAGTTTTCCTTCTCATGAGGTTTACAAAGTTTCAGATATAATTATTAACAACTAAAATATTCCGAATTCTAACTGCATTTTTAGCCAATCAGAAAGCAGCTTTGATCTTAAATGTTATTTTTTCTGTGTGCACAATGCTGTTAAAGGACAAAGTACATTCACACCATGTACAACTGTAATGTGAATGTTACCTTAAACTTGCCATGAAACTGGTCTGCACTGACTGCAAATACATGTTTTGTGTAGAAGACTGACTGAGTGTTATTTTCATCTAGAATATTCATAGGAATTGCATACAATTTTGATAGAGATGTTACACATGTGTGAAGCACACAGTGAGTCTGCATGCTTGTCTCATAAGGACACCTTGGCTCACATTTAACCTGTATTGTTTTTCAGGACTTATTCCTCTTCTTGGAATCGATGTTTGGGAGCATGCTTACTACCTACAGTATAAAAATGTGAGACCGGACTATATGAAAGCGATCTGGAACGTAATCAATTGGGAGAATGTATCGGAAAGATATCTGGCTTCCAAGAAGTGATTGTACGGTGTGAGCCATCCTCTGCTCTGCATTATAAGCCATTGTAATTTTTGTATAGCATCGGCCATCAAATTGAGTTATTCCTCAAAGGAAATAATGATACTATGATCTTAGAGCACTTAATGTATAGAACTCCTTAAATACACAATGTGTTATATGGCATGAATGTAAACAAGGGGCGTGGTCAATTTTATATATTCTGCTTTGCAAGGATAAATATGACAAAAAATGCTTGTATGAGTAATCTAAATAAGAAAGAGAGAAATTACAGTTCACACTCTCAAAATATCCCCAAAATGCTATTGTCCTTATGGAGTCAAGGCGCTTATTTCAGTTGAAAATGTATTCTATTACGTCTGCTTACTTTAGCTTGCAGAGTAATCGCTTGACCATTTCAAGTCTGATAATCCTTTTTAATGTGTTGCCTCTTTCACAGCATCCTAGAAGTGTTTTTGCCAACTGAATTGTATTACTATGTTTTGCAATACAATAAATCTTACATGTCTACTGATATTTTTCAAACATTTCTTTTGAGAACATGTGTCTCAATGGGTTGCTTCTTACATACTATATTCGAAAATACCTTTCTTTTATTGGGAATAGCACAAGAACAAGCACTCCCCCAGCCCCCCCCCCCCCCCTTTTGTGAGCGCACATATTTTGATACTCTTCTGTACAAATCCAGTGCTCAAACATTAAAAGGGTTATTTATTTATTTATCTTCTGAGTTCGATATATCACAAAATCAAGATGAGATTTTATTGTTGATTGTGGCTCCCTCTGCTAGATTATTTAGTGTTTGCCACATAATTACTAGAAAATGTCTCATGGATCTCCATCACAGGAACACTCTCTCAGGGGGGATTTTAAACAGTGGGGGCTATTCATTAAAAGTTAAAGTGGAATGAACATTTCAAATCACCAATTTAGCTATACATTGTCCAGGGACAAACCTGGTGAGTTTGCTTAGCAGTGGAAAGGCTCCAGGTTTGACAATGTATATCGTGATCTGTGAGATGAAATGTTCATCTCATCCTTTGATGAAATCTCATCCTTTAGTGAATACACCTCTGTGTTTTGTTTCATTTTTTTTATTTTTTTTTTTTAGTGGGAAATAAGACACATGAAGAAATGATTTGGCTCTAGCTCTACTGGCTAATTTTAATGCTTTAATTAACTGGCCTATCCATTCAGGCCCAACACATTTACCCAGAGGAACTGTCCATCATTCACTATTTATCTTTAGTTTGGTGGAAAGATTTACGGGTCTACTCAAAAACAAATAAAATTGAATTGAGACAGGAATTTCCAAACATAGTCCCAAAGGGTCTGAGTTTGAAAAATTATCCTATTTCAGCTGCATTTGAGGATTTTTCCCAACTTTACCAACACGCTATATTGGCCTAAAGCTTAAAATTCCTATCACTGTTCCCTGCAATTCTATCTTTATGGAGCAGACCCTTTAGGGACAACAGCTGGGTCTGTTCAGTATTAGGAAATCTAGTGAGCAGGGTTCGGTTACCTCCTTGTTTGTCCACTATGGGGACAGAGCAAGCAGCTTAATATGGTGGATGCGTCTCACTTAATTTCTGTACTCTCTGATTTCCTCCCCACATATTAACAAAGGGTACAAGTCAATGAAATCTGGTAGGGCATAATCTTACTACTTATTTGAAATCATGTCATTTCTATCTTACCGACAACATACTTTCTCAAAAAAGATGGTGCCTCCAACTCTGGATAAATGAAATGCTTCTGGGGAAAACTGGTGCATACAGACCTTTTATATCCATAACATTGGACTCTGATTAGGATAAATTGTCAGGCACATGAAGACCAGGTTCTGAGACCTGCATAGCATCTTCAAAACTGTAGGGGTGTAGTCGGATATCTCCTAAATGGTTCAAAAAACAGCCTTGATTGCAGGATGTAGCTGAATTATGTGGCACTGGCGCAATCAGAGTGTGCGCCAATATATGAAGCCGACTCCCCACAGATTTCGAGAGTCTGCATTATCTATGCAGAATGTGTAGATTCAAGTTTTATCGGCACTCATTGTGCTGGCGCAGCCCATGTATAAAAAAAAATTCAGGCACTGAAAAGTGCTTGATTTGTGTCCAAACAGTGTCCCTTTCCTGCACTATAAAAGTGTTGGGAGTTATAAAAATGTGCAATCACTGTTATACATTTTGCAGTGCTGAGTTTTTATTCATAACCCAATATGTGTTTTAAGCTAACGCACATAAAATGATAACCTTTAATAACTTTATTGAACACACCCATTACACATTCACAGTGCTGGTGAAAAAGGTAAGTGAAACCTTGGACCCCTTAGTGACAAGACACTTGGTGAAAGGCTGTTTTTACATTTCTTGGGTGTTTGTGTTTAGCTGTAGTTGTCTTCTTTCTCATATGCTGTACCCACACAAATTATATGTTGTTTTTATCGTCATAAGAAGGGCTTTCATTAGATACCTTTATGTTCATCATATCTTATAATTTACTACAAAAAAAATCATAAAATATGATGGGAAAATAAGAAAACACACTTTTTTTTCTAACTTTGACCTAAAATATAATTTACACAAATACAATCATTAAAAAAGACCCGGTCTAAATAGTTTGTAAATGTTGTCCCGAGTTGAGAAATATGCTTTTTTCCATGGTTTTCTGCATTTTTTGCAAGTTATGGGGCAAAAAACAAAAATAGTTATTATTTTCCCTATACTGACTTTTTGACCTGAACCCTAAATTTAAGCTAATTAAGTCTTTTTTTTTTTTTTTTCATTGCAATGTTGCTGACTGCCTCTAGGGGCAGTCAAGCAACATATTCAGAGTGTCGGAAGTGAATTTTTTTCACTCTTGAAGCTCTGACCAGAAGAGGGCATATCCATATTGCCGGTGTTCTGACAAAAAACTTGAGCGAATTCTGCTGCACAGGTGCAGTAGTATTCACTCATCGCGCATCACTGCGCATGCGCACAAAGTTACAGCTGATCATTCAGCTGTACATTTGCCAGCACAGCGCATGTGCGATGGACACACACCACCTCACGCCCCCTTTGAATCAGCTGCGTTGACAGGTAAGTAGAAACGTATTACTTATTATTGTCACTTATTAGCGTAGCAATCACTGTTTCGTTGGTAAAACTCCTATCGGTGATATGCTACACTAGTAAGTGGAATTCAGACCCGTGGGACAGGGGGACACACGGGGGGGGGGGGGGCTCATCTTGATGGGAGTTGTGATCGCCCAGTGAGCACCTCCTTACACTCCTGTGTTCCCCCCGTGTCTGACTTCCCCTTACTAGCGCAGCATGTCACTGATACCAACAGAGTTTTACCAACTATACAGTGATTGCTACGCTAATAAGTGACAATAATAAGTAATACGCTTCTACTTTACCTGTCAACGCAGCTGATCCAAAGGGGGCGCGAGGTGGTGTGTGTCCCTCGCGCATGCGCTGTTCTGGCAAAGTTACAGCTGAATGATCAGCTGTAACTTTGTGCACATGTGCGGTGATGTGCTCCAGCAATATAGCGCCCACAATAGCTCCGTGGATCAATCATGGGTGCCCCACAACCGGAATTTCGGTTCTGGCTATAACTGGTTGAACCTCCCTTGGCAGCAATAAGCCATATTATTAGAATGCCCATATCTTGAGGGCATTCCACAGCATCTTTGTTGGGTTAAGGTCTGGACTCTGACCTATCCATAAGGCAGATTATCTTTGATGTTTGGGTTCATTGTCCTGCTGTATTACCCAACTTCTTCTGAGCTTCAGCTGGAGGAAGGCTACCCTGGCAGTATCCTGTATGATACTTTGATAAACTTGTGAATTAATTGTCCGCTTGATGATGGCAAGCTTCCCAGGCCCTGAGGCAGCAAAGCAGTCCCAAATTATGATGCTATCTAGAGATGGACAAAACGAAATTTTTTGTCCATTGCTGCATTCATTTCGGACAAAATACGTTCAATATTTTTGTTTCATTATATTCAAGCATCCGAATTTTATCCCCTACCTTATGCTATTGAGCTGTCAAAATTTACCTCTTTCATCTGAATTCCCCAGCCTTATACTATGTATTGAATGAACATAGGTGAAATATTCATTCAAATGAATTGAATAATGAAATTAACGCAGCAATGGAGAAAATGGCCTCACTTTAATAGTATAAGGTTGGAGAATTCGGACGAAAGAATTAATCAGAATTTAATTTCCATTCATGCAAACTGAATAACGAAATGAATGCAGCAATGGCTGAAACGGCCTTAGTTCAATAGTAAGTGGTTAGGGAATTCGGATATAGAAGCTTATGGACATCATAGAAACATATACTTTTAGTGGTATAGATGTAAACCTGAAAGTGTGATTAAAAAATTATATAAAAAAAAAATATAAAATATATGATATGTTGCATATTAAAAAAAAAAATAATAAACCCCTACAGTTTATATAATATCCACAGTTGACAGTTTCACATGTTATTTGTTGGCTTTAAAGGGCCAGTGACATTAATTAAGGCTTTTCCAAGGGTTTTTCCAGTGCTAATGACCAGAGGCGATGTTTCCATTTTGATATGTGGTTGTTTAAACTTGGTTTTCCTCTCTCTCATTTAACGCACCCATACAAGTTATATGAGAAAAAAACAAAACGAGGGCCAGAAACTTGGAAGGAAACTGACCACAGTAAAAAAAAACTGTGGAAAGGGAAGGGTTAACTTTTTTAAAACGAAATTTGTTTTTTTTTCCCTTTGACTGGCTGTTATTCTCTCTCTGTACTTCCCAATCAGTATGTGAAGTACAGGGACTGAATTGGAGGCAAAGTCAATGTATATCAGAATTTAACATATAACATAGATTGTATTACTAAGTGGTTTGATAATTATGGATGTGAAATTTAAATTTTGTAAAAAATATATTACACATTAAAAAAGTGTATAAATATCACATCCATAGTTATCAAAATGCTTAGTAATACATTATACATTATTCAAACTGAAAGCAATTCCCCAACCTTACGCTAGTAGTATGTCTGAGCTGTGGAATTCGTCCATTCATTAAATTCGGCTTTTAGTCTGTGGCAAACTTCAGGCACTATTTCTCCATAGTATCCTGCCATGGACTATATGCCTGTTCAGTGGTTTGCGTATGGTAGACTGAACAGAGATGTTAACCAGTTCCAATGATACCTTGAGGCCTTTAACTGTTACTCTAGGTTTGTTTTGTTTTACCTCACTGAGTTGGGCACCTGTCTGAAGACTAGACACCCACTTCTAGGGAGAATGGGCACAGTACTAAATCATCTCCAATTAAAAGTAGTTTGAAAACACAACTCCAATTTGGTAATGGCTAAAATAACATTGAAGGGGTATGTTATCATGATGGGTGAAATTAATCTTCCTGATATGAACTGTAAATCCAAACTAGCTGCTTGCGCCAAGAGTACACATATTCTTAATTCCCTACTGGGTTTATCTCTAAAGTAAGTAGTCAAGGAGCCAACTCGAAAGGAGGTCATGTTAGATTTAGTGTCACTAATGGAGATTTGGTATCGGATATTATTGTGGGTGAAAGTTTAGGATCTAGTGATCAACAATCGGTGTGGTTTAATATAAGAACAGTGACGCAGTCACACCACACAAAAACAAAAGTTTTAGATTTCAGAAAACTAAATTAGATTATGTATAAAGGAGTCATTATTAGACTGCAGATGTTTAAATGGAGTCCAGGAGAAATAAGATTATTTAAAAGTTGCACTACTGAAGGCAACAAGAAATTGCATTAGGCTTGTCAGTAAGAGCAAAAAATTAAAGAAACCACTGTGGTACTCTGCAAAGGTGGCCAAGAACACAAAGTTAGCATTTAGTAATTATAAAAAAAACTCAGAGTGAGGAAGATAGAAAGATCTATAAGAAGAGTTGAAATACTGGTTGAAGCACTATAGGGAAAGATAAAATTCTCCCTTCTAATAGGAAATCCAATGTAGGGATTAATGTCAATAAATGGCAGGGCCTGTTTTTATAAATGTGAAAGTGAAGCGACATAAAAAAAGATATACAATCCTAAAAACAACAATGTTCATAATTACATCTGATGACATGGAGGAAACTGATGAACCCTCTGACAATGCACCTATGCTAACTGGATATAAAGTACTGGTGAGGTCTTCCCACAATGCTTACAGTGAATCGAGAGGGCAAAATGCTATCTATTGATGATATCTATTGACTTGCTGTAATATCTTTGTACTTTATTTGTTTCATTACTTCTTAAATGGTGAGGTATAATGTGATTTAGATGTGCCCAAAGAAACAAAATTGCATGTTTGTAGATTTATTTTAGTACTTGTTGCCTGTATTCAACTATGTTTCAGGACTGGTAATGTACTGTACTGGATATCTGTCTGTGACGCAATAAAAGTTTCAATAGAACAAAAAGCTAATTAGTCATTTGACACATGTGAGTTTACAGAGGAAGAGGTTCTACTTCAGCTGTCTAATATAATGACAAATAAGTTGATGTGGCCTGATGGGATACACCCAAAGTTATTTAATGAGCTTAGTAGCGTACTAACAAAACCGTTAACAGATTTATTTAACCAATCATTGGTAATGGGAGAAGTTCCAGGAGATTGGAAATTAGCGAATATTGTGCCCATTGACAAGAAAGGTAATAGGGAGGAGTCGGGACACTATCTAACATCTAAAATCAGATGGTTTTCAAGATCAGAGACAACATTGAGCCGAGCATTCTGGTCCAGTAGGGGCAGAGTTTGGCCAATTTGGGGCTTAAATGGGAAACTTTGGAGACTTTCACCGAATCTGGGATGATTTCGGGATATTCAGTTCTGGGAAGTTGGCCTTCTTAAAGGGCCAATTTCCCACAAATTTGGTGCAAATCGCCGAATTAGGCCATTTCAGTTCTCCAAGTATATAATATTTAATAATGTATATACTCAATATATAATATTTGTTATACTGTTTGTTGTCTCTTTTTTTGCAAAGGACACTGGCTGGGCTTTTTCCACAAGCACAAGTATTTTTTCAGGCTTACAGCAGATTTCTCAGATAAAGATCTCATAGCAATGCATTTTTATTTTATACTGGAGCATAATCCAGTAACTGTTCTGTGTAATGACAGGTACCTCATCTCATCTGCACACAAATGCAATAAAATGTATTTCAGTTACAAAATTAGGTGTCCACTAGGTGGCGATATTGTTCCACCGGTAATTCTTTGCAACCTGTTTTTGTTATGGATGTTTATATCTATTAGTTTATATCCTTATTGTTACTTCTGTTTTGGTTGAGTCAGCTGGAGTTACTACATTCTGAAACAGCCTCAGTAATACAGGCATTTCAAATGATCAGACTATATAATAGTATATATATATATTTACTAAAATCAATTTAACACCAATTGTTCATGCTATGGGAAATGAGGACAGTTCCTCCTGCAAGAAGAACAGTGTTAGTCCTGCATAATGCATTGCAAAAAAGTGAGAGTTTTTAAAGATGTAACTGCATTATCCATGGCCGACTGACCTCTTCTACCAGAGGAAGCTCACCAAGTTTGGATTAATGAGTAGTTGAGAAATATTTCACCTGAAACCCATCTGCAAAACATCTGTTAGTGAATAAAAACCGTAATCTTTTTATGTGTGCAGTTTTTACAAATCTGTCAACTCAATATTGCTTATACTGTGAATGTAGAGAATATAAAATGATATAACATTGTGTATTGCCTGTCAGGCCCTGAACATGAAAAGCAGTTCACAGGTGATGTCATAGAAATGAGACACCACAAACACATATAAAACACACTTTTCCCTTTTAACTTATGTGTTTGTTTGCAATTTTGCTAACTCAATAGATCATTTGATATCATTTTATGTTGTCTATATTCACAGTATGAGCAAAGTTTTTTTTACATGGCTCTCCTCATTCTCCATATCAAATGTCTCTTGTGCTCTATACCTTCCTCTTGTATTTTTAAGAGCAGGTGCTGAAGTCCAGAGTCCCACACCAGTATTCAGAAACTCTCTAATCAATGAATGTAGACAAATGAAACCTGGCACTTTTCTGTAGAATCGTTTGTACATTCCACAATATGAGAATCTAGATTAGGACCAACATGAAATTGTCAAGAGCATAAAACACACACACACTCCTATTCTGCAGAGTGCACATCATCATATTGGAATATTAGGGGGGCTTTGTGTGGCATATATTACTTCATTAACTTGTTGGAGTTATAGATGAAATAGGGCAAAGAATATAATGAGCCCCGCAGTTAATTCTGACACTATCATTTGATCGGAACAAGGACCAGAAGCCAGTGCAGCCTCCATGCACCGTCCTGGTCACAATCTTGTCTGCACTAATTTAATTCCAGACACACAGAAGTGGGCCAGCTTTTCTGAAATGTACTGTATTTGTTTGTGGTCTTTTGTATATAGCTTGTTAACCATACACATGTGTTTTATTAACGAAGTACAGAACAGTTTAAATTAACTGTATTGAAACACACTAGTTACAAGGATACACGTTTATTAAGAACATACAGGTTTCTCAAGCTCTTGCACACCAATGTTGTGACCTAAACAATTATGCTATCTTTCTAGCCTCTCACTGCTGCTTCTTTTTTGGGAGCCTAGCTTCTTTTAAGTCCTTTACCTTTCATGTTTGATATTTTTGTCTCATTACATTTAGCTGTCAGCAGTCTATCTCCTTGTACTTGAACCTTTGAAGCAAAGACCTTTCCTTACCTTAGCAATCTTATTTTGCACAACTCCACCTTTTTAATGACAACCACAGGTGGATCCTGGACAAAAAAGAGGCCTGGGGATTTTTTTGTAACATATTACTCATCCATCTGTCACTGAATGTGTTAAAACAGCAATATTATCCTTTGCTACTCCATTACACCAGTGTCGTCAAACATTTTTACTTGAGAGGGCCGCATAACATGCCAAAGCTTAGGTTGGGGGGGCTTGTCATTATTCAGTCCAGGATTCTATTAATAAATTCAGAACCTAATACAATAGAACCTTTGGCATTTTCAACCACAATAGGTGCCACACATATCCCTAGTAGTCCGTCACCAGTTGGACATCAACAATCTACATAATAAAATGTACTATTTTTTTATATATTTGTAGAAATGTCTAACAAAATGTGGATGCAAAAATGTGAAAATAATTTAGGACCAAGTTTGAATTAAAACCCCCTCTGCAAGCCCTGCAACCTAGAGCCAGCTCTTTCCAGCTGGGTTAGTAAACAGGACAATGTACTTATTATTTACAGAACATCTGGAAGCTCCTGTCTCTTTATGTTTATAAGGAGGCAAGCCAAGATGAACACAGAAACTTGAGTCCTAATGGTAGAATTCATTTCACAGCACTCACCGCAAATAAGCATTTGCAGTCCTTTCTTTAAGTATGTTATTTTATGTATCTAAAATGAAACTGAGCTTGGAATATAAAAGTTTTCTAGACATAGTAGACATTCCCTGCAATTCCGGTCAGAAACAGCAGCTTCCACCTCCCCATGGGCTGTTTAGCTTTTCTGCCATTTTATAAAAAAAATTTGGATGGAGGAAGTTACACCAAAAATGCTCTATTTTTCGCTTGCTCAATAATAATTGTTTTCATAACAAACCCCCTCAAGGCCTCAACTATTTAGTTCTAAGCAAGGACAGTCTTGATTCAGGACCCTTGTCAGAAGGTTATCCTCCATCGTTAAAGACACTGGAGAATGAATACTGGACATGTGTAGAGTTTTGTGCTGGTGCTGTAGAGCTTGGGTTGCTACCCAGCCGGTTCCTACTGGCATGCCAGTACAAAATTGACCTGAGGCTGATGTTAAGTCCATTAATTCCATAGCATGGTCGGCAGGGGAGGGCTGGCAGCCTTAGGCCTGGGGGGAAAATCCAGTCAAGTAGCCCATTACACCACCGAATCACCTCCCCATCCACGGCCATCTTTTCTGTTTTAAAACGAATATTGCCAGGATTTTCCCCCACAATATGCCAGGATTTTCCACTTAATATGCCAGAATTTTCCCTTACAATATGACAGGATTATGGCCCTCAATATGCCAGGATTTTCCCCTCAATATGCCAGGATTATGCTCCTCAATATGCCAGGATTGTCCACTCAATATGCCATGATTATGCCCCTCAATATGCCAGGATTGTCCCCTCAATATGCCAGGATTATGCCCCTCAATATGCCAGCATATGCCCCTCAATATGCCTGGATTATGTCCCTCAATATGCCAGGATTTAGCCACCCAATATGCCAGGATTTCCCCCTCAATATGCCAAGATTATGCCCCCTCAATATGCCAGGATTATGCCTCCTCAATATGCCAGGATTTCCCCCCACAATATGCCAGGATTATGCCCCCTCAATATGCCAGGATTATGCCCCTCAGTATGCCAGGATTTTCCCCTCAATATGCCAGTATTTAGCCACCCAATATGCCAGGATTTTCCCCTCAATATTCCAAGATTATGCCCCCTCAGTATGCCAGGATTTTCCCCTCAATATGCCAGGATTTTCCCCTTCAATATGCCAGGATTTTCCCCCACAATATGCCAGAATTTTCCCTTACAATATGCCAGGATTATTCCCCCACGATATGCCAGGATTGTCCCCTCAATATGCCAGGATTATGCCCCTCAATATGCCAGGATTATGCCCCTCAATATGCCAGAATTATGCCGCTCAATATGCCAGGATTTCCCCCCACAATATGCCAGAATTTCCCCTTACAATATGCCAGGATTTCCCCCCCGCAATATGTCAGGATTATGCCCCTCAATATGCCAGGATTATGCCCCTCAATATGCCAGTATTTAGCTTCCTAGTATGCCAGGATTTTCCCCTCAATATGCCAAGATTATGCCCCTCAATATGCCAGGATTATGCCCCCTCAATATGCCAGGATTTCCCCCCCGCAATATGTCAGGATTATGCCCCCTAAATATGACAGGATTTTGCCCCCCAATATGCCAGGATTATGCCCCTCAATATGCCAGGATTATGCCCCCTCAATATGCCAGGATTTTACCCTCAATATGCCAGGATTTAGCCACCCAATATTCCAGGATTTTACCCTCAATATGCCAAGATTATGCCCCCTCAATATGCCAGAATTATGCCCCCTCAATATGCCAGGATTTCCCCCTCAATATGCCAGGATTTCCCCCCACAATATGCCAGGATTATGCCCCCTCAATATGCCAGGATTTTGCCCCCCAATATGCTAGGATTTCTCCCCTCAATATGCTAGGATTATGCCCCTCAATATGCCAGGATTATGCCCCACAATATGCCAGGATTTTCCCCTCAATATGCCAGGATTATGCCCCTCAATATGCCAGGATTTAGCCACCCAATATGCCAGGATTTTCCCCTCAATATGCCAAGATTATTCCCCCTCAATATGTCAGGATTATGCCCCCTCAATATGCCATGATTTTCTCCTCAATATGCCAGGATTTTCCTCCACAATATGCCAGGATTTTCCACTCAATATGTCAAGATTATGCCCCCTCAATATGACAAGATTATGCCCCCTCAATATGCCAGGATTTTCCCCTCAATATGCCAGGATTATGCCTCTCAATATGCCAGGATTTTTCAGTCAATATGCCAGGATTATGCCCCTCAATATGCCAGGATTTAGACCCCCCAATATGCCAGGATTTCCCACTCAATCTGCCAAGATTATGCCCCCTCAATATGCCAGGATTATGCCCCCTAAATATGCCAGGATTTTCCACTCAATATGCCAGGATTTTCCCCCACAATATGCCAGGATTTTCCCCTCAATATGCCAATATTATGCCCCCTCAATATGCCAGGATTATGCCCCCTCAATATGCCAGGATTATGCCCCCTCAATATGCCAGTATTTTACCCTCAATATGCCAGGATTATGCCCCCTCAATATGCCAGGATTTTACCCTCAATATGCCAGGATTATGACCCACAATACACCAGGATTTTGCCCCCCAATATACCAGGATTTTGCCCCTCAATATGCCAGGATTTTACCCCACAATATGCCAGGATTTTGACCCACAATAGACCAGGATTTTGCCCCCCAATATACCAGGATTTTGCCCCTCAATATGCCAGTATTTTACCCCACAATATGCCAGGATTTTGCCACCATACTTACCTCCTTGCTGCCGCTCTGTCTCCATCTCCCGGTGCTCTCATCTGCCCGTCTGTGGCTGTGAGGGAAGCGTTGTGCGCTCCCCTCCAGCCAAGCGTCTTCAGTAAAGTTTTAAAACTTTTTCTTTCAATAAATTTTATTGAATGTGCATTGGCTGGAGGGGAGCGTAGAACGCTTCCCTCACAGCCACGGACCTGCAGCACCGGGGGACAGCAGCAAGGAGGTAAGTACTGGGAAAGTGTGGGGGGGGGGGGTTGGGAGCTGCCCCAGGCCGGCCCTGCACTTCCTGGGGCGCCCAGCATTAAAGACGGCCCAGCGGCCATTTTTAGCATGCATTAGGGCGGCCTGGGGGGCAATTGCCTCCCTGCCCCCCCGGCCCAGCCGGCCCCTGATGGTCGGTGTTTTTTTTAACAAAACAATGGTAACCCTGATTAGAGCTGGCACTTTCCCTCCAATGACACGTCTCACACTGACAGCATCAAAATACAAAAAATAATACTTAGAAAATATTTGCACAGTTTCACAAGAAACATGGAAACCAATAATGTGTCTGCAGATAGAAACCACTTAGCTCATGTCTACCTTCTGTGAATTTCTCATACTTTTTTGATCCTTTATCTTATCTTATCCTCAGGATAGTTTGAAAGTAAGTCTGCTTGTACTTATAGATTTCCACTTTTCAGGATCATCCTCATCATTACCACATTATTTAAATTTATAGGGTCTACTCAATGCAGACAGATGTGGGCCCCAAAAAAGGGGCTTGATCGGGATCTGTAGCCAAATTTCAGAATTGTCTAGAATTTGGCTACTCAATATATGTGATATTTCCGACTATATTCAGTTGGGGGAAATTGGCCTGGAGAATCCATATGTTTCTCCGTACTCAGAAAGAGCTGAAATCGCCTAAGACTGACCCAAAATCAGCGAAACCAGCTGAATTTCAGGCATTTCAACAATAATGCCAAATTGAAATGAAAAATAATTTGAAAAACGAATAAAAATGCCCCCCTTGGGCCAGCGGACTGCTGTTGGCCCCATAATTTAAAATGAATGGTCCCTGACCCCCCTTATAACAACCAGAGCCGGCAGCTGGGTAAATGTTTCCTGATCCTGTACTACCCATGGGGCCAGCGCAAGTTGCCCTGCCTCCCCTCTATGAAAAATGGGCCAGAGAACTATGCGAATGCTCTCAGCCCCTTTTATATTCATGGAGTTCCAGGGCTTGTCCCCACACTTTCCCTAGCCCTGATGTATATTACAGGGAGCCGGGAGCATTGTATTTAAATTGCTTTTTTGAATTCACTATATACAGTGTAGGGAAATACTAGAACCTTTTTTCCCTAGTGTGTGAGAATATATATCCAATCCATAAAGAACTTAGAAAAATTAATAACCAAAAACCTGTTCAACAATACTAACTTTAAATACTATTGCATAGACCCAGATTTTGTTAAAAACCCACCCATGTCAAATCATTTTTTTAGTTTAAAAACATACACAGCATGAAGAAATTGGCTTCTCTTGATTGCAGGAGTAAGCAGCAAACCATATGCCAACCCAGATGCATATGCACAATTATATTCATTTGAAATCAACAAATCTCCACTTTAAGGACTGTCCATGTGGCAGAGCACGTTAATACAAACCTTTTCAGTAGCAGAGCAGATGTTGGAAACACGTCTTACTTTTCCTCATTGGCAAACCTTTGACAGATGTTGGGGGGTGACTTTTTTTTAATGATACGGTTATATACTATAGTTTCAAGAAAGATAGTTCACAGTAACTGAAGTGCCAAAGCGCAGCCATCAGGTATGATGGGGTAAATTCAATGCCGCCCATTACCTGGAAAAATTCTTTAAAATAAAAACTTGAAACATCATTTCACCATTTTAGTGCCATGAGGGTAGGCAGGGAAAGTCATTGCTCACCCTCCTGGTGCACAAAAGGTGCTCCTGTCTCACGAAGATCTGTGGCCCCATGCAATGAACAAAAACACCTTTGTCCTCAGCATGGATGCAGACCCAAATCTCAGGCCAGTAGTGCTGGGAATTCAAATCCCCAAGGAGTTTCAGCCAATTAGAAGCTTTTCTGGTCCCAGTTCTGCCACTGGCTGGCTTAGAAAGGTGGCCGCCCAGGCCCGAAGGCTACTAGGGGGGCCAGGTCACTTGGGCAGCCATTTATTTCTGATGGTGATGGCGCTACTAATTAAGTCAGTAGAAGCAACCTAACAACCTCGAATTGAAGTACAAACCATAAAAAGAAAAAACATCTAATAAATAAGAAAAAATTATTAAAATGATGCTTAAACTCAGAAATATATATCCAAATGATTTCTAGTGGATTGAAAAGGTGCTTGACAAACAATGAGGCATATGTAAAACAAAAAAAAAACTAAACTGTAGAGTGATATGAAAAAAAATAAAATAAAACTAAAATCAGCAACAAAATACACAATATATATATATGAATATTAGATACAAATAAATCAGGATGTAATAGAATCAAATCATATAAAATTAGCTTTTATTTATTTTTATTTTTTTAAATTAGAATTTTATTGAGTTACTGCACAGAAAGATCATAGCATAAATGATCAGGAGTACAATAAAAACATAAAATACATCAGCATGTGTAACAGTTCTCAGGTAAAAAGAGAGATTCGTTTTGTGTTTTATAGTACGATGGAAGGCATTTTTTTTTTTTTTTTTAAGACATACAGTTAATAACAATACTAACACATCCCAAGAGAGATTTGCTATTGCATCATTAGCTCTCATAGAGAGATTAAAAAATTATATCAATCGATTCTCAGGATACACGCAACAGGACTAACATGAGTGACGTGACGATATTACCCCTCCTTCATCTTATCAGTGTAAAGCAGCCAAAAAGCTACTACCTTATTTCTAACAGGGAGTTCCACTTATGCCATATGTTATTAAACTATTTCATAGTTCCAGAGGCTAAATGGAAACCTCTTTCCATATCCCTTTGCATATTTATCTGCCTCTCTAGGTGAATCCAATCTATTTTATCCTGATGGTTCCATTTCCTAGCTATAAGTATTTTCATTGCCAGTAGCATCTGATTAATGATCCCATGGTGTCTTTTTGCAATTCCTCCCCAGTTTAAATGGTTTAGTGCTCTCTGAGGGCAGGGATCGATCTCAATACCAATTATATCAGATAATTTCTTAAATACCTTTACCCAGGTATCTTTTATCATGTGACATTCCCACCACATGTGGGACCAAGTACCACGATTTTTTCCACATCTCCAACATGTTTGTGAGTTTGCGGGATCTATCTTGTTCATTATAGTTGGGATCCTATACCATCTATGGACCACTTTAAAGTAAACTTCTTGAAGATTCAAACAGTGGACGTGTTTCCTGACACCATTCCATGCCCTTATCCATCCATCTTGGTCGTTACTACCATTCAGATCTCTATCCCATTTTATCCATGCATTTATTGGAGTGGGGTTATTTGTTTTTTTCAGGAATTCTAAACATTGTTTTAAGGCCCGAGTTCTTTTTTTCCCGTTAAATAACTTCATTAGTTCTCCTCCCATGTCTTTCCCATCAGAGTCCTTAAGTAGTTCTTTTTTTAGATAGTGTCCAATCCTTAAGTACTTGAATAGATCCTTTGGCATTAGATCGAATATTATTCTTAATTCTGAGAAGTTTCTGAGTTTCCCCATATGATATAATTGTTGTATAGTTTTTATCCCTTTCCTTACCCAACTGCCTATTTCAATGTCTTGAATATTACTTTCTAATACTTCCATGGGTGCTGAGCTAATGATCTTCCCTTCTATACCCCATCTTTTCTTCAGTCCTTGCCATAGTTCTAAAATATCGCCCAATGGAGATCCCTCAATGTCCATTTTTAGATCTTTATACACTACCTTCTTAACCCATAAGAGTTGTTCTAATGGAATCCCCCCAGTCAGTTCTGTCTCTATCTTATACCAATCCAGGGTTTTAGATTTGGTCCATTGTATTTTATTTATATGCATCAGCATACTTGCTTCCCACAGGGTCTTGAGATTGGGGATGCCCATGCCTCCCCATCGTTTATCCCTAAAGAGCGTGGCTCTATTAATCCTGGGTTTCTTGCTTCGCCATATAAATTCCATACAATTATTCTGAATATGATTAATCAATTCGTTATTAAGTTTCCCTGGGAGCATCCTGAGGAAGTATAGCCATCTAGGGAGGATGTAGTCTTTTATAATATTAATTCTTCCCATCCATGAAATGTGTAGTTGGCTCCACTTAGGATGGAAGGCATTTTTAGCCTTTTAAAACCATCAACAGTTAAGAAAGAAAGGACCAGGTTAACGTTCACCCTAAAAAAAATACAGAATCAAGGAATACGCATAGATGATATATATATATATCTAATAACTAGATGGGGAGTGAATTCATGGTATGCCACCATGGTAAGAACAATAGTTGTCAGGACCAACAAGTGGGGCGTGAACATGTGAACACTAATTCTCCTGCAACAGAGCTCCCCTGTTCACGAAGAAGGAAAATTCAACTCTCTAAAGTAGAACTGTACATAACCACGAGTGGTATAAAGGATGAAAGCATGAACATTACATGTGCATAATACAGTCAAAATGTTGTAGGGAACAAGGAAAAAAGATTCTAAAGAAGGGGACAGAGAAGGGGAGTTAGAAGGAAAAATGAAAGAGGGGATCCAAGGGGGGGAAGGACACCCCAAGGGAAGGTGTGCCGACAGATACAAGGTTGCACGGCCAAAAAGAGAGGGCCACTAGCTGCATCTTACAGCTAGAGAAAAAGTACCCAGGGCACACCTTCAATAATTCAAGGGGGCGAGTGGCAATGCCCTGGGGGGAAACAAAAACAGTCCAGGTGTCCGGAGCAGTGAATCCCTTGGCCGAGAAAACTCAAAACAAGTCCAAGTGGTCTTGTAGCAAATAGTTAACGATAATAAACTGTAATTTTGGATCAGATAACGGCTGAAGTGGAAGGTAAGGCCCCTCTAATGGACACAGTTTGAGGTGCATTCTCAGGGATAGTTGTCTCCGAGGGCGTAGGTGGCAGAGGAAGGTTAAGGCCGAGAAGGAAGGCCGCCATATCTGCGATGTCTGTGATTGTCAGCTGCTTATCATCCTTAGTCACCATTAGGTGTTGCTGAGGGCCCCAGCGGTATTTTACTTCCAAAGCATTGAGGTAGGAGGATAATGGTACCATAGAACATCTCCACAACAGGACTACAGGCAGTAGGTCTTCAAAGATTTAAATTGCATTGTTCTCATGCTGGATCTGCCTAGAGGATTGACAATTTGTCATTTGGGCTCCTTAACGAGAGTATAACAACTCTGGGTGAGTCTTTAGGGGCCTTTTGGGCTTTCTTCATCCTAAACTCGTCCTGAATCACGGAGCTGATATTCGCCCCTGTGTGGGCAGCAGGTACAGGAGTAAACCTTGTAAGTATTCCCGGAGGCCTGCGGGCCCGACAGGCTCTGGGATACCTCGGTTTCCTAGGTTAGCACTTCGGAGTTTAGTATCCAGTGCTGGGACTTGGCAATTTAACCCATAGATTTGTTGTACCAGGAGGTCAGAGCAAACAGCTTGTTCCGATTGCAGTATTTTAACTGCTAACACTTCAGCATTTAGACAGACTACTTTGTGGTCCAGGTTTTGGATCTCCTTTCGAAAACCTGCTGCTTCTGTCTTCCACATCGATTGCAGATCCTGCAGCAAATCCGGCATAAGGGCCCTCATTTCCCCAAGTGGTGACAGGGGTGTCGTCAGAGAGAGTCAGTCCCGTCAACCTCAGAGCTTTAGGTGATAGCACTAGCTGTTCCTCTGTTGAGGCGTTCTCAGAGTCCGTAAGATCCGGTGGGAGAGATGGTTTTGGTGGGAAGGCCTGCGGCCTAGTCGGCCTCTGCAGCAGCACACCAATATCGGGAGACAGCAGTTGTTTAATCCGGTCGGATTTCTTCCCAATCACTTCTCCTTGTCTCTGTGACCCAATTTTATGCATTTGTAACTGATTGCCCATGTATTTTCCCCTGTATAAAGGCTCAGGCCACAGAGCTCAGCTATGACACGTCCACGCTCCTCGAGGTGTAGCCCCGCCTCCTTCATATAAAAGTAGCTTTTTTAATGAAATAAAGTATAAACTGCAAAAGTAATACATAAATAGTTCATGAACAATATATTATACACATAATGAATAGACACATATAAATAAATAGAAACATAAAAAAGGTTAGATACAATAATATTAAAAGGCAAAATAAATTTGCTGTAATAAGAAGCAATAACAATGAGGCTTACAAGATAATGTTAGTGAGACCCAATACTGGGAAACTGAAGTGATCCGAAGTGGTCCAAACCTCAGAGCTCCTTCTGTGGAGTCTTTTTGGAGCCTGCAATGAAAAAAAAAAAAAGACATTGTACTTTTATGAAAACTTACATTTATAGTGAAGTAGAATCTATTTGAAAATGTAGTCAGTGATTAAAGTTAAAAAGGATAATAAAAACTGTACTTGATAGTGTCTCTTTCACAAATGGCATTGTACAGTTATTTATATAATTATTAATGTAGTAAAAAAATGTGTATTTGTTATTTTTAGTTCACCACTGTATTCCATAAACGTATTTTCCCTCAGCATGCACAGCCAGCCCGAGGCTTTCACCTATATTTATGATGATTTATTATTTCTCAGTTAAGGAAAAGTGTTGTCCTTGAATTTTCCTTTTCATGGGTCACTGCAGTAAACCTTTTTCCCATTTATGTCTATTGATGTTTTAATGGCTTCCTCTACAGCTGTTGGTGATCTGCACACAATTAGGGAAATATCTCAACATTAAACATGAGAGATATTTGTTTTAATGACAAAATATATTTTTTTAACCTGTTCACTGGTGGTGTGTAAGTGTGTTGGTCTCTTTAATGGACGCCAAAACAATCATATCAGTCATATCAAATATCTCATGAGAACATTTCCAAATTTTTTATTTAAAGGGACAGTTTACCCCAAATTATACATGCATGCTAAAAGTGAGCATTATTTTACGATTTGTATTTTTGTCACGCAAGAAAAAAAATTGTTACATAAAACATACCAGATGATTCATATTTGTCACTTTATCAACCCGTGTGTAGGTTCATCCAGGCTGTATCCAGTTTTTCCTGTTTCCTTTTTTGCCTTGCTTGCTTGGCTATTGTTGTTCAAGGTATTTTTATGAATACATTTGTAAAAAGGGTTTTAGAGTAACTGCTATGTTAATGTTTGTGTGAAAAGAACTGCAAACCTATTCAAAATGGAGTCCTGGTTAGGAGTTCCAAGATGACGGCAGACCACATGGCACTGAGAGTTCCAAGATGGCATTAGCCCATGTGCTATGCTCCAAAATGGAGTTCCAAGTACCTGTGGTGGATTCTGCACTCATACAGCAACAAAATAGCATAAAGTACAACTCACACTAATGAGTTAATTAAAAATACACAATCAGAGTTCCCCCAAAACCAAAATGAATTTGCAAACTCCCACAAACACACCACTTATTTAGTGCAGCTGTCTAAGAGCTCTGTGCCACAATGGAATTTGAGCAGCAAATTACAGAAGCACATGGAATTTTGGAAGAGGTACATTTTAACTAACCAAGGCATATTTTGATAACTGACACCCAAATACCAGCAGAGATAATAATGTTTAATAAACAATAATACATCAAACATGTTCTAACACATCAATTATTATATTAGTTATACACATATAACTGCAGTGTAAAAATAAACAACAATCATGGTAGAGACACTATCCATTGGTTATTTGGGTGGTTTTCTACATTAAAGTAATATTGTATGTAAGAATAAAGTGACACTGGTTATACTTATCAGTTCCTGAGCACTGTTATGGAAAAGATACAGGCATGTAGAACTGGCTAAAAACATGTATTTACTTGGTTTAAATCAGGCTCTCCAGATCATTTCTCGGAAAGGGAGTGACTTCAGGGGCTAAGCACACAGTACCCTTGCCTAGAGTAGCCTAAAAGTTCTGGCTGCTTTGTAGCTTTTGCCCTTTGCTTGTATTTATTTGTTTCTTGCCTTATTATCTTATTATTGTTCTGATCTGCTCCTGGTTTTCCTTGCTGCCTTGATACTTCTATTTAAATGTGCTCCACACATTAGTTATTTTTGTTCCAGTCACCAGTCTGTCCTGCTATAGGTATGTCCTATGTCTTGATATCTGTTTTCTTGTTTCAGTTCAGTAATTAATTATTCTGTAGGCAGGTACAGAGCTAGGATATGGAGACAAATTGCCTAGTGCAGGGGAACTGTACTCTCCTGAGTGCTTGATCCCCAGGTTGGCGTGGCCACACACCAGGGCCCTGAGGTAGCAGGTGCTGTATCCAGGACAATAACTGGAGATACCGTGCAGACGTCCTGGAGCAGGATGCTGCAGACAAGAGCAAGCAGAGCAAATAAAAAGACAAAACACAAAAGACAGGGTATAGGGTTCTGGACTAAAAGGGCAAAACAAGGTCAGGACTAAGGCATGGCAGGACAGAAGGAAGAATAGTATAAGAAATACAGGACACAGGGCTAGGAAAATAATATAGGGCAGAGACATAGAGGGCACAGACAAACAAAGCCTCTACGATAGTAATGGCAAAGGTTTGGTTACACCAAATGGCCATGTGATGATAAGTTTGCCAACCACATCAAACTACCTCACAATACGGCAAATTTCTAGCGCTAACCCTGCCTACATAAAACTAAAACTATAGTGAAACAAGAAACATAGTAACCAAGACATACCTGTAGCAGGACAACAAAATGGGTGGTGAAGATTTATACAGAGAAACATGGCAAAGAAAAACCAGACATGGATCACAGCAAGAAACATAGCAAAACAAGCATAGGGTAAAAGCAAGCATAACACATTATAGGGAAAGAAACACAGCAAGCAAGGGACACTGAAAGGAGAGAAACACACTCAGAGAGACTGATACTGCCTGACAAGCCAGGATGTGCGCTCAGACGGGTTGATAACATGACAATTATTTTAGATTTATTATGACACACATATATAAGTATTAGAACATATATAATTAGAATATATATGACATCACATGTTATGTTAATTGAAAGATTGCATCAATTGCATATGTTTTAAATATAAAAGCTTTAATTAAAGAATATAAAAAAGTATTACATACACTAAAACTTAATTTTAATAAAGCTTTTCCAAGATAAAACCTCTACACAGAAAACCACAATACCATAGAGCATAATACTAATCCCCACATCAATTATAATATAGGTTAGATATATGTGACCAAGTAACAGTTACAGGCAAATCCAGATTTAAAAAAATTCTGAAGAATATATAAAGTGTCCAAAATAATGGTGTTATTATTGCTGCATTCTCCTGTGATAGAGTCCACCTGTCAGCCAAATATCTTTATTCATCTTTATTAATCACTTAATTCCAGTTGACCATCATTTGAATGGCATTGTTCTCTCAAGCTTCGTTACTGACCATGTGCATCCTTTTATTGACAATGGCATATTACAAAGCTATATTACCTAAAGCTGGTAAAGCATAATCCAGTTGAGCACTTTATAATGAGGTGGGACAAGTGATCTATAGTATGAATATATGGTTTAAAAAACTACAGCAACTGTGAAACCTAATTGCCTAAAGAATGAATTCTGCACTTCAGCCTGCTTTAAAGGCCTTTTAAGCTTCCACTTACAGTACCTCAGTGGGAAGCTGGAATTAAGGAGATTTGCCAAGATGGTGTGGTTCAAGGTTGCATCTTGGCAGAGTTTGTCCTATTTTATATGGATTCAATTCAATTACATTTTGTGTAATTTAGTTTTGTGGCCATTCTCGGCCCTGGTCTTCCCTTTGTGACTAGCCCCTTTAATGTATGTTCTAGACTTCATGGCAGATCTTGTGTTCTAAAAGCTAAATACAAATCAAAAATAGACCTAGCACACAAAGAATTAACTTAAATGTTTATAACGTCAACTTATTCCCTATTTTGAAGCCGGTAAGTGACATAGCGACACAAATGTTTCAGGGTGAGAATCCCTTTCTCAATGTGCAATGCAAGTGGGATGGCAGAGGTGGCTTCCTATAGTATACAGGATATAAATTCTGTACTCTACAGTACTTCTTAGTACAACCCAAATATAATACTTTTTAAAATGTAAGTTTCAGATTAGTTGAGGTAAGATGAACATTTTACATAATTAGATCAACTATACATTGGGAAGGGTCAAGCTGGATGATATTGAGCCATAGGAGTTAGCTCACCATAGGTAATGAAAAGTGATATCATTAAAACCTCTAATTTCTTTGCACAATACAGGGCCAACTCTGTTTTTCTAGCAGGACAATCACACCAGGTTTGTCCCTGAACAATGTACATTTAAATAATCGCGTTGAAATGCTAATTTAACTTAAACTCCCTTGAAAGTCACCTTTTAGTAAACAGACCCCATTGTATGAAAATACACAAATCATGACTGATTTTGTAGCAATACAGCAGGATTTGAATATAAAAAACATTTATTTTGTTTTTCATTGGTTAATATATAGAATGTGTCGGCAGATAAGAATCATTCGGTCCATCTAGTCTGCACAATTTTCTAAATACTTTTATTAGTCCCCAGTTCCCTATCTTATAGCTAGTATAGCCTTGTGTCTATTCACACACATGCTTAAAATCCTTGACTGTGTTTACCTCAACCACTTCTGCTGGAGGTCTATTCCACACATCCACTATCCTCTCAGTACAGTAATACTTCCTGATATTACTTTTAAATCGTTCCCCCTCTAATTAGACTATGTCCTCTAGTTGTGGAAGTTTTTTCTTCTTTTAAATATACTCTCTTCCTTTACTGTGTTGATTCCCTTTATGTATTTAAATTTTTCTATCATATGGGGGATATGATAGAAACATTTAAATACATAAAGGGAATCAACACAATAGCTTGGAGGAAAGATGTAACAGGGGGGCTGTTACATCTTTCCTCCAAGCTATTCATGTTAAGATGCTTTAACCTTTCGTGGTAAGTTTTATCCTTCAACCTATGAACCAGTTTAGTAGCCCTTCTCTGAACTCTCTCCAAAGTATCAATATCCTTCTGGAGATACGGTCTCCAGTACTGCGTACAATACTCCAAGTGAGGTCTCACCAGTGCTCTGTACAATGGCATGAGCACTTACCTCTTTCTACTGCTAATACCTCTCCCTATGTAACCAATCATTCTGCTAGCATTTCCTGCTGCTCTATTGCATTGCCTACCTACCTTTAAATCCTCTGAAATTATTACTCCTAAATCCCTTTCCTTAGATGTTGAGATTAGGACTGTTCCAAATATTCTATATTCTGCTTTTGGGTTGCTTTTGGGTTTTTATGCCCATGGTGCATAATGTTGCACTTGTCCACATTAAATAATGTGCAATACCTTTGCACATTAAATACAAAAATATATACTTTGCCAACAAGACCTTCTGCAATATCACTAATAAAAATAATAGAAACATAGAAAAAAGTTACAATTTTTTCCACTTATTCACTATCATTTCAACTATTTTTTTTCTAGATGTGTAAATTCTATTTTTTTTATTTTTTTTACAACTTGTAGCAGGCGTGGGGGTTTGAACCCACCCAGACATTTGTCCATTGGATCTTAAGTCCAACACCTTAACCACTCGGCCATCCTGGTCACATTATATTTCAATGTTCTTTTTTTGTTTGTTGTGGTTTTATATGAGAAGTTGAATAGTCTGGAAAAAAAAAACCTGTTTGAGTTTAAAGAAATAGCTTTTATTTCATTATACAAATTTGTGTTGACCATAGTGCATACACAGGATCTGGAAGTATAAATACATGTATGTTCCTGTCTCTGTTGCTCTACAATTTGGCAAGTGTTTATTGGAAATGTAAGAGACTTGTTCTATTGCCCAGAATTAACTTCCTGTCTCATCTCCTCACTTTATCTGTTCTATATCCCAAGAGAGATAAAGTCATCAAACAAGAATTAAAATTACTTTGGGTGGCTGACTGAAGATTCTGTCTCACTCTGCCCATACATTGTCTAGATTAAGGAGGAATTAAAATGCTTTCTCTACTGTATGTGCATTTTACACGATGTACATGATCATGTACATACATAATAAAATACTCTGTTTATTGTATGGGCATTATAATTAAGTACATGTAACTGATCATGTTGTTAAAAGTTCATATTATGAATGTTTTACTTGTATTCTGGGGTGTATTCACAAAAACTGAACTAACATGTCATCTCCAAAATCAATACATAAAGAAGTCAGCTCCATGGATGTAAGATATAGAGATAGGACTCAACAGGTTTGGAGTACTTTGGCGTAGTGGTTGGCTAAGCATGATGGGATGATCTAAGATAGGTTCTTTAAAATAATTTAAAAATAACTTTTAAAATAACTTTAAGACAATTTTGTTATCTGGATTAAGTTAGTTGGAAATATTACCCCAACTTGCCTATCTCTTCATCACAGCTATTAATACCTATTTTTTGTAGTTCACTTGTCAATTCAGATTTAGTTAATTGTCCCCTTAGTTTATCATGCCTTTTACAAAAGTGTTGCATATAAATATCAAAACCCCATGCAAAGATGCTCCTCTACTAAGTATTATTGCATCAGGATACAAAAATGTCTATTGTAAACTATTGCGTTGGCATGGTCAAAAAAGGTACTTTGCACCATTTTGTTCTACACAGTGCAATTTGTGATTTTTTTTTATTTTATAGTGCCTCTATCCAACTGTATATTGTGTTCACATAAAACAAATTTGACAATATTTTAGAGAAATATTTACTCTATTTATCCTAATATGATCTCACAATTATTACTTTCATCAGAATTTATGTTTATGAACCATTCATTAAATGACAAAATCATGAAAAATCAAAAACATATAAAAAAAGTACAATTATTGATCCATTTTCGTTATTAGCTCTCACACAGATTTGTAGCTTCTATGCTGTATTTTACCACATTTGAGTAAGAGGCAGCATTAAACAACAGTTATATTATAATTAAAAGTCGTCATTTAGCACAGGATACACCACTACGCATGCAACACAGTGGGCGTCAAAGATAAGTTCTGTTTTATTTTTCTTGGTAATTATAACACACCAACTACTTGTTCTCTTCATAAAGGACATATTATATTGTATGAAGAATGATTCAAAAAGCTCATAGTGCTATTCCTTTGAGGAGAGAATATCATATAGTTGTGCTATTGTGTTATTAAAGTCTTTGAACATAACATCTAAAAGGGTCTATGAGACCCAGACTCATTTAGATATTATACACAATGCAAAAGTAAACTCAAACATTGGTAACATTTTCTTTCATACACATGAGCTGTACTAGAGATTTGGTTTGAAAGGAACACTGCAATAAGATTGTATCTAATTTATATACAAACATATGCAGTATAAAATATGTAAGCAATATAGCATTACTACAGTTAAAAACAAAATTCGAAAACTTCGCTAAATTACATGTTTGGACATGTTTATCTCTTTTGCTCTATAGAGAAAAGACAATCAGATATTTTCTACATCACTGCAAACAATTATTTAATTAGCAACATATCTTTGATAATATATTTAGTCAATGAATTGGCCAATGCAACTCCATTGGGTCTATTCACTAAAATTTGAGAATAGCTTGAGGAGGTCGACTTTGGAGGTCGATTTTCATTTTGAGAGTAAGGTAAAAATCAGCACCCAAGTTTGACTTACAAAAAAACTCCAGGTTCGCATCTTCCCCCTTGAAAGTAATGGGAGACGAAATGATCAAAGCAATTTTTGACACTAAGTCAAATTCGGCAGCTGAGTTTGACTTAATCTCAAAAACAACTTCAATGGGGAAGATTCGAATCTTGGGTGCCGATTTTGACATAGTCTCAATATTAAAGTCGACCTCCAGAGTCGAATTTTAGTGAATAGACCCATGTGAATAATCTACAACTGTTTAAAATATCTGCAACCACCTATAAAATAAGATTTTGCAGTTGTTTTAGAATAGTGAACTATATTTAAATACAAGCAATCTGTAAAAAAGCATAACATTGAAGAAGTTACAATTATATAAAACCTGACATTTGTATTGCCATAAAACTATTTCCCCATAATTTAGATTATGCTCTTGGTTACCTAGTATAATAAAGTATTATTGGGATTAATTTATACATATTTATGAATCATTTGTTAAAGGACAACTGTAGCCTAGAAAAAGAAATGTTTCTTTAAATGGGTTTAGCACAGTTAACAACAAGAATGCAGAAAAATCTTAATGAATGCATGTAAGAAATACCTTTTTTCTTAGGTCCCACTCTTCCCATTTAGGATGCTGGAGACTTCGGTGCACTTCCCTGCTTACTACTACTGGAGGTTTCGCACATGAGCTGCCAGCATTTAGCACATGTGCGATGCCATGTTGGAAACTGGCAGTGGCTGGCGGTGGCCACCATGCGTGGGCGAACTGCAATAAACTGGGACCCGGCCAATATATTTTCCACTATGGATGCGGCCAGGTATATCTTACAAGGATTCGTTAAGAGTTTTCTGCACTGTTGTTGTTAACATTGCTACACCTATTTAAAAAAACATTTTGTTTTCCTGGACTTCAGTTGTCCTTTAAATGACAAATTCATAATGAAAGCAGAAAAACAATCAAAAACAGATGGTAAATATATTTAATTTTGAAAAAAAGGTGAAAAAGTCTTAAAAAAAAATCTATATATCAGCAGTTAGCCATTTGTAATGTGCTCTTATAAAATATGCTTTGATGCCACACAATTCCCAAAATAAAAGTACAAAATGTTCCACTGAGTTGTAATATATTTTGCCATTTTTATTGGTTTCAGAGGTTTTCAAATTCATAAGGGCAAATACTGTTAATGCAGATGTCTATGATTCCATCAAATAAGGCAGGGATATAAATTATATTAAAGAATCCTGGCTCTAACTCTGTGTTTGACCATACATCATTGAGGGCATCAGTGATATTGATGAAATCAACAGCAGACCTAATATGTTTCTTTTTTGGAAATATTGTTATTGTGGCAAACTGAATTTCATTGTGCGGTATATGGAGTCACAGGGCCTGGTGCGGGATAACCACATTGTCCCGGAGGCTTGAGACACCAGTTGGTGGAGACACATTCCAGGACCCTGTGGTAACAGATGCTGTATCCAGTACATGCATGATTAGCAGGACGCTGCAGGCTGAGAAAAACAGAATAGTCAAGCAGAGTGGCAGTAAACACAGAGACAACCAAAACAAGAAACATAATACAGAGTCCAAGGCTATAGGAAAGACTAATTAATAAAGGCAGAACTAAAACATATATAAGCAGTGCAAAGTATAAGACAAGTATAGAACTAAAGGGGACAAACACAGGCACAGACATAACATACAACAAACAGAGGACAGGGCACAGGTGCTTCAGGGAAAGAGGATAAAGGAACATATAGACATACAGACATATATACAGACACTAACCTAATACCCTAAGGATTTTGTTACACCTGATGACCAAAATATAATAAGCTTGCCAACCAATGTCAAGGTACCTCACAATATAGCAAGTCCCTAACACTAAAACGAAATTACTGAAATAATAACATAATCTATTAACAGAAATACAGTCACTAAGATATATAACAAATCTGTAGACGGTAGGACCGCACTGAGAAGTAAGCAAACTGAGGAAACATTGGAGTACACTTAAAAAGAAGCAAAGTAACAACGGCATAGGAAAACAGAGAAAATCCATAATGGAACATAAAAACAGGCAGAAAGGAAAACCAGTAATGGATCAAAACAGGGAACAAAGGGAACATGGAAACAGAGAACAAGGTAACCTCCTAAGGGGGGTTCAGAGATGGGGACCCTCTAACAGGGTTCTGAGATGGGGGCCCTGTAAGGGGGTTCAGAGATGGGGGCCCTCTAATGGGGTTCCAACGTGGTATGGCCAAGGGATAGCCATCTGACAGGGCAAGGCCAGAGGAAACCCTATGTAAGGGAATGGGCCATGGGATCCGGTCCGCCATCAGGGGGTGACAGGCGATACACATGTGGAGGTGGGGAATCTGGCATATTAATGGGCATAGAATAGGATATTAATGGGCATAGAGTGGCATATTAATGGGAAAACTGACTGTGGCATATTAATTGAAACTGGCTGAGGCATATTAATGGGCATACTGGGTGTGGCATATTAATGGGAAAGCTGGTTGTGGCATTAATGGATAAAGTGGCTGTGGCATATTATTAGGCAATATAAAAACCTGGACAAAATGACTTTGGGAGGGTAGGGGGGCAAGAGGGAGATAAAGAGATGAAGGGGGGGGGGGGTAAAAAAAATTCTGTAAAGTGCCCTGCAGGGGATAGCCCTCTGTCAAGGCATGGCCAGGGAATAGCCCTCTAACAGGGCTCAGGATAGCCCCTGTAACATGGCTCAGAACAGGGATCAGGATGGCCCCTTTAACATGTCTCAGGACAGGGTTCCAGGAGAGGGACAGAAACAGGACACAAAGATGGGGCAGAAGCAAGTATAAATCATAAACATAACAGCAAGGATAGAAAGGAAACAGGAATAACTGGATTTATACTGGATCACTAGACACGTGATGATCCTGCATGCAGGATGTAGCCTGACAGTTTCTGGCATGGGAAAAAAACAGGGGCGTTTTAAGACCCTAGAGGGCCCTGGGCAAAGTGTTTAGCAGTGGCACCCCCTCGACCCATTTTTTCTAAAGTCACATTGTAAAAAAGTGTATGTAAATGTAAACTTTTTAATACTATATGCAACTATTTTCACATCACATTCAACTATTTGTATATGTAATAAAAATGTTAAAGAAAAATTGCATTTCTTGTTTTTATTCCCTTTTTTTTTACGCCCACATTGCACCTAAAGGACTTAACAAAGCATCATACAGTACCCACAGCACTTGCCATGCACCTATATTGCACCCTCAGCACTTGGCTTGCACTCATATTGCACCCACCCAATTTGGCATGCCACAGTGTCAATTTGCCCCAATGAACATACCACAGTGTCCCATAGTACATGTTATTTTGCCCCAGAGAGCATGCCACAGCATCACTTTGCCAATTAAATTAAGCCACTGTCAGGTACCAATTAACATGCCACAGTCACTTTGTCATTAACATATGGAACAGTCAGTTTGCCTATTAAAATATGCCACAGTTTGTCTGTTAATTATGCCAGTGTTATTTTGCCATTAATGTGCCACAGCCAATTTGCCCATCAGTATGCCAGTATTATTTTGCCATCAATATGCCAGTATTACTTTTGCCATTAATAAACCACAGCCAATTTGACTAATAATATGTCAGAATTATTTTGCCATTTACCGTATTTTCTCGACTATAAGACGACCCTGATTATAAGACGACCCCCCAAACTTTGGATATTCCTTTTGGGAAAAAAACTAAAAGCCTGAATATAAGACTATCCTATAGGAAAAAAGTTCAACTTGTATATATTCAGATATACATTACTTTTTAATATTTAATAAAAAATATGATATTATACAAATGCATTTCTTGTTTTTATTTCCTTATGTGCCAATGCTGCCTCTCCCCCCCCCCCCCCAGCCTGTCTCTCTCTCTCCCCCCATGTTATTGGTCTCTCCCTCCCCCCAAACTTTTCTCTCTCTCTCCACCTCCCTCCCTCCTTTTCTCTCTCCCCCTCCCTTTGTCTCTGTCTCTCTCCCCCCTCCCCTTGTCTCTGTCTCTCCCCACCCTTGTCTCTGTCTCTCTCCCCCACTCCCCTTGTCTGTCTCTCCCTCTTCCCTCCCCTTGTCTCTGTCTCACCCCCTCCGTCATAATAGACGGAAGTGTCAGGCAGCATGGAGGATGTCTGCACTATCATGCAGACATCCCCCGGCTGCCGGAATCTCCTGGTGGCCAGCGTGGGACAGCCGTAGGATGTCTGCATGATACGTTTTGAGGTCAGATCATAATATGACCTCAAATATAAGACATGGGGTCTTTTTCAGAGCATTTGCTCTGGAAAAAACGTGTCTTATATTCGAGCAAATACGGTAATATTCCCCCTTAAATTTGCCCAATAATATGCCAGTATTATTTTGCCATTCATAAGCCCCAGCCAATTTGCCAAATAATATGCCAGTATTATTTTGCCATTTAATATGCCCCAGCCAATTTGCCCAATAATATGCCAGTATTATTTTGCCATTTAATAAGCCCCAGCCAATTTGCCCAATAATATGCCAGTATTATTTTGCCAATTAATATGCCCCAGCCAATTTGCCCAGTAATATGCAAGAACTATTTTGCCATTTAATATGCCACATCCAAGAAAAAAAAGGATGACCAGCTATTTGCTGAGGGGATGCCAGCACCACTGGTGTCACTCCTGTTGGGTGACACCCGGGCCAGCGGGGACCCCCTTACCAGTGGGCCCTGAGCAAGTGCCCAGTTTGCCCATTGATTAAAGTTGCCGTTTTTGCAGGTTGGAGAACAAATGGTTTCTGCTATTATGGACCTATCTGGTGTTGACATTTATATACAGACATACTCAAGTCTCTTGGATGAAATAATAAATGAACAAGAGAGCCTTAGTTAAAGTGTAAGAGGTTTTCAGAGAATATTGGGCTGGTAGAAAATCTTGAATGTTCATAAAAGAGTTATAGTGGCAGAAAGAATTTGAGAAATCTGCCAAGACTTTTAATGTGTTTTGCCCAAAAGATTTGTTAAACTAAGCTAGTAATTTTCTCTATAAACTTCTTCTATTGATACATTCATTCGATTACATCTGTTAAAAGCTTGGCAGACAACTAACTGTAAAAAATCAAAACAAAAAGGTCTGACTAGCAAACTAACTAAATGAAAAATACCTTTAACATGATTGATTCTAAACTTTGCTAAAAATATCATACAGATTGAGTACCCTTTATCTGAAATGCTTGGGAATAACAGCATTTCAGATAAAAGATACTTTTGGTTAATGGATCATTTCTCATGAGCGCTCACTTTAACACTATGGTGCCCAGGAGGGTGGAACAAAGGAGCTTCAAAACGGGGGTCCAAGAAGGTGAGTGACCCTTATCCAAAAACAATTGAATTTTGGGCTATTTTGGATAATAGATCTTTAGATATACTCAACCTGTAACTGAAAGCAAGTGTGCATTTTCATTATAGAAAGCATACATAACCTATCCCTCCTGAAACATATACAGTATCCATCAAAAAATCAGCAGAGTAACATTGCCCCAAATCAACAGGATACTAATAACATCCAACTGCAAACACAATGGTTACTCCATAATACAATCCAACTGATAGCCTTTCCAGGATAATATATCTGTTCACAAGAGTATGTGTTTCATTGTTGTGACCTTATTATGGTTAATGATGCACTATGTTTATGAAGGCAAGAAAGATTATCTGGTAGTTGGTCAGCGTCAAAGTTCCTGCCAATAGGTAAGAGATAGACTACATTAGAAAATACAGAAGGAATCACTTGGATTTTTTGGAACTGTTAGCAAAGGACTCGTTTTCCAATACTTGTATAGTTTATAAGCATCTAGTGTTGTATTTAATCTTGGACATATTGATAGGACAGAGCTAACCTTATAATAAAACATCATAATATAGTTAATATAGTTTGCCGTGGGTAGGCATCATTGGATATTAATGCATTGCGCATTAATATGTGTGTCTAGGTAACCATGCCTGAGGCTCATAGTCATAGTCTTCATTTCTCAGTATCTCAGCTGATCTTGAATCATATCTCATTGGCAGGTCAACAATGGTTGAAGTCCACATCAAAGCAGAATGATGCCAGCCTGTGGGAGTATATGCTGAAAAAGGATGTTATCATCCCAAAGTCTGTAAGAAAAAAAAACCTATCATGAACTTCCCTAATTATTATTTGACCTCACCTGGACTTTTAACCCTTGCACGGTCAACATTGTGTGATGCTTTACAAAACCATTCTAGCACATAAACTGTTAAGCTATTTAAAATTCAGTACAAAAACCTTTCACTAATCCTGAATGGATCACCAGCACATTACTCTGTAAGTTTTGAAGTTACATCATACAGAGGATATTTGGCAATTCCAGGAATAGTTCCAACCGATGGTTCTCCATTTTAGGGTCCCGCTAGGAATTGTTCCGGAACGTTAAGCGGAATTTTGCTCACTGTGTAGTCAGTTCTCCATAGAGGTGCATTACCTACTTGTCCAAAACCTGTAGTAAAGGATGGTAAGTGCAGGTTAGACTGGAGAATACTGACACATTGGTAAATAGTGAAGTCACCAAATATTCTAATTCACAATGGGGTAACTTGAATATCATTACAAACATTATTAAAAAAATACATTAAAATAACTGATCTTTAAAACTAGCACTATAAATAAATTGAATTAAAAACAAATTGTGGGGACAGGTACAGGTGCTGACACGGAATAAAAGCTAACAAAATAGTTGTTGTCTTGAATATCAGAGCTACAAAGCATTATAATGCTGTCTGATGATGTGAATGATCTATATTCAAAAGGCTATATTTAGTTTTACCATACTATATTAACCCATAATTAATTGTAATACCACCATGACAATTAGATTTATGATTTATATATGATACATATTCTTTACATATAACCAGAGTATAAAAAAATTATATACTAAAAGTAAAATAATTACACTTAAAGAAAACTTCCAGTCAAAAGGCTGAACTAAGAAAAGAAAAACTGTATTTTTCTTATGAACACAGGAGATCGGTCTTATGTAAATAGAAAGTTCAGATTTCTCAATGTTGTGGTTAGTGGCTTAAGTCAATTTCTTCCAGACATCTCGAAAAGTACATGCATCAGCAACCAGTCTAATTTCTCTATATCCCAACTATTGCTTGTTAATAAAGATTTAACCCAAGTCTGGAATGGAAACTCCTCCCTTTACGTTTGTCTGCCAGAAGAGTTTGCAGAAACCTGCTTCTTCTTTGACTTTCCACATTACATATTGAATGGATATGGTGTCTCTGAGCTCTGTGTATAAGTACTGGAAATACTGAATAAATGTATCAGTAGTGCAATGTCTTGCTGGCTTCTGTACTGTACAATGTGTATTTCCATTACCACAGTTTTTCTCTATTACAGCAAGTTATATATTTTTATTCTATAAACTCTATCCTGTAGTTACACTAGGACTGATTGAGAAAAGGAAAAGCTTATGAATTGAGGAATGGTTAAACAAGCAGACTGGAAATTCTTTATGCACATGTGCACTGTTCTTTGCCAAAAGTCTCCAGAATAATGCACATGGAAGGTACAGAGTCAAAGCTGGAAAATAAGAATACTAGTCTTACAATGTAATAATAAAGAGTAAAATTTTCCTCCCTAAGATGTCCTGGACATTTGAAAAAAAGTATATGACTCATTAGAACACTACAAACTATCCATATAGTGTATTTTTAAAGAGGTTTTTAAGATAAAAATCCTTTATTACCGCATATGGATAGTGAAGTACAGTGAGTATTCCTCCCCCTGCTAATAGGCTCCACCTAATGCATTTTGCTCCTTCAGCTGGTGAAGATTCTATGACCCTCGTTAATGAAAAAACTGGCGTTAGGGAGAATTTACTGAGCAATTTTGATTCTATGCCCGCCCCTAACACCATAAACGAGTGTGGTAAAACAGAATGTGATAGTGACGGTGCTACTAACGTATAACAAATACAAAAAAAAAAAAAACATTCTATCAGCTCACAGGTGAAAATTACCCCCAAGTAAAGTGCAAATTTGCAATAAAGAAAAAACTGGAGCGCTAAATCTAATAACAGTGCAATAATCAGAAAAAATGTGTATAAATAAAAAATATATTTAACCCCTGTCTGGCAATGCGTTTCTGACATTGGATGGACCCAGTCTGTCCTGCGGTTAAATGAACGGCGTTTGCGATCTTTCGATTGAGGCACAAAACATCACCGAAATCCGGTGCCAAGGGCACCCACGATTGCTCCACGGAGCGATTCACAGGCTCCATATTGGAAAGCAGCATGCTCCTCCAATATGGTTGCTGCCCTCTTGTGGGTAGAGCGTCAGAAGTGAAAAAAAATTCTAGTATTAGGGTTAGAATAATGGTTAGGGTCACAATTAAATTAGAGTTAGCATACGGGTTAGGGTTAAAATTAAATTACAACTAGAATAAATTAAGGGTTAGCATAAGGGTTAACGATAGGGTTAAATTTACGGTTAGGTTAAATGTAGGGTTTGGGTTGGGGTCAAAAGGTCACTATATGAAAAAAACATGTTTTTTGCCCCATAACTCACAAAAACTGCAGAAAAACATGGAAACAATCATATTTCTAAACAAAATTTAGAAACTATTTAGACAGGGTCTTTTTTAATGATTGTATTTGTGTACGTTATTTTTTAAGTCAAGGTTAGAAAAAGTGTTTATTTTTTTATCATATTTTATGATTTTTTTCGCAGTAAATTCTAAGATATGATGAATATAATGCTATCTAACGGAAGCTCTTCTTATGGAAATAAAAACAAAATATAATTTGTGTGAGTACAGTATGGGAGAAAGAAGAAAATTTCACCTAAACACAAACACCTCAGAAATGTAAAAACAGCCCGACTCCAAGGGAAAGACAAGGTCAAAAAGTCATGTCACTAAGGGGTTAAACTGATAAATGTCTGATTGATGATGACTTACTTGCAAATCTTAATCACTGGAATATATGTGGGGAAAAAATAAAAATTAAAACATAGTGTCATCTGTATAAAAGTATCACAATTTATGCTTAATATCATTACCGCACCTGCTAAATACCTCCATGCTTTAATGGATGTTTAACAGAGCCAGTAAAAAACGGCATTTGAAACACCTTTCTGTTGGCTATCACAACCCAATCCCCTAGCATTTTATTAACCGGGGAATCAGGAATAATGGAGTTTTATGCAAAACACAGCTAGTTCCCTACCTCATTAACACACAGTATTTTTTGCCAGGAATAACGTGTGGTATTAAAAGTTTAACTTTTGCTGACCTTAACAGCCGAACTAGAATACAGGCCATAGAATGTGAATGTGTCGCCAGAGGAAGTCTGTGATAGGTGTCACTCTTTTCTTAATTTTGCACCATAGGGCTGATTTCTTAGGCTTTCATTCTGTGACATAACAATTACCATTAGGTAATATAACATTATATATAACATTCACTCTCTCGATGTAACAATCAGGAAAAAACTCCCAAAGGTTGCCTGAAAACAAAATGATTAGCTATTCCTTTAATGTGGCTGTTTTGAAGATAACATATTATGTCATTGCTTATTCCCCTTTTCATTCTAAATACAATGGTGGGCTTTATAGCTACATATTACTGTCAACTAGAATCAAACGATTTTAGCTTTAGAAGAAAAATAAGTGATTGAAAAAGGAACGAATGAGAACTATGTTCATGGCATGCATGAGGTCTACATAAACACTCGATAGTCAGTCTTTGGATGTTGTGTTAGTGCTCCAAAATCCTATGGAGACCAATGATATAATGACTGGGTTGAAGAGAATGCAACTGGAAAATGTTAACTTCTGCAAAGCTTTCAGACTCATAATTTAGGTAGTAAGGAATACATCATTGGTTCATTCAGCAATACGAAATGCCTCAATAAAGATATAATGGCAGGGAATTGAAGGGCATTCAGATGGGAATTTAAAACTTACGGCCAAAGTAGCTGAATTGGAAACATTCTCTAATCCAGCTGCATTGGAGAATGTTTCCAACTCGGCTATATTGGCCTAAAGTTTGGCATCTTGGAGTAATAGATCTATGAATACCAGCTTGTCTTTTGTATGATTCTTGTGCTCTCATAAGTGTCTGTTTCAGGGTCTGAAATGGCTGGTTCAAACAAGAGAGACTTTCTGAAATGTCGGGTACTGTATGCCCTGAAGTATGATAACCCTTTGTGTTCAACAAATATGACAGGCTGGTAACAGTAGTTGGCATGAAAAGGTGACATGTGTATTGAACTTTGGGTTTGATTATTGTATGTGAATTCAGTATTGGCTATTGGAACCAATCATCCTGGAGGTAGGTATTGTAGCATCTGAGAAAGCTCTCAAGGAACTGGCTGAGGAACTTGGTCAGACGGTTGGTTTCATCATGAAATACGGTAGATAGAGATGATTGGGTCTTAAGATTTTGACAAAAAGCCTTCCAGAAATGAGATGAGATTGTGACATTTTAGGGTCATGGAGACGAAAAACTGGTGATGTGTAGTGAAACAGTGGTTGTGTAGGAAGGGACAACGATAACAGGGATAAAATGGCACAAATGGTGCATTACTGAACATATTGGGTAACATTGTAAAATGTGGGATACCAAAAATATTGCTGTTCAATGGTTTTGTTGATTCCTCCATGACCAGATAGTAAAGAGTCATGGGAAGTTCTGTATTATTTTCATACAAACAGGTAGTAGTATGAATATCTTACCTTGATAGTATGGAAAATCATTGGAATGATGGATAGGTGGAACAGTAATTGGGTATTCATAGATTGAGAAAATGATGCATCTTTTGTGGGCAAAAAGAGGCCAGGATGTTGTATAGTGTCTGGAATTATCTTTAATCTCTGGCGATAGCAGGTAGACGAGAGAGGGCATAATATTACAGGTACTAGGTCTATATGTTATGTGGAGAATGAAGCAGTTGAAAAACAAAGCTCACCTTGCTTGGTGAGGACACAATTGATGGGCAGTAAGTAGGTACTTCAAGTTGTGATGATTGGTATACACAGTCACAGTAGAGGTGTCCACTTCTAGGCGGAAGGGTTGTCTGGTTGGATCAATACGGGAGCTGTTGTAAATCTTTGTTTCAGTTGTTCAAATACATTTATGGCTTCCTGGGTCCGCTAAAAATGTAACATTTGACAGATTAGCTTGGATGATGGGTGCAATGATATGGGAATAATTCCAGAAAAACGTCCTATAGCATTTGGCAAAGACAATGAAATGCTGAACACTCACCTTATCTGTGGGTTTAGGCCATTCTAGAACAACCAAAAATCTTTTTTGAATCCATTAATATATTACCTGGTATGAGAATGAAGCTGGGGAAGTTCATGGTAGAAGTCAAAAATACACAACACTCCAACTTGGCATATAAGTGATGGTCACTAAGGCGTTCAATCACCTTCTTGACATGTATGCAATGTTCTGTTGAGGTGAAAAAAAAACCCCAGAGTGTCGTCCATATAAATCACCAGAAAATAGTCCAGCTAGTCATGGAACACTTTGTTAAGAAAATGTTGGAAGCTGACAGGGGAATTTCAAAGCTTGCTTAGCATTATCAGGAGCTCAAATTGTCCATACTGACTACAAAAAATGAATCTCCCTCTCTTATTCAGAACAGATTGTAAACACCATGGAGATACATTTTAATACATCTGATAGCGGTTTTAATACGATCAAGTAATTTCGGAATTAATTGAAGAAGATATCTGTTCTTTACAGTTAGTTTATTGCGTTTATGATAATCCACACAGCGATTGAGGCTACTATATTTTTTACCGACAAAGAAAATTCTGGCCCCAGCAGGAAAAGTGGCAGGACGAATAAATCCCTCCTCTAGGTTTTCTTCAATGTAAGTCTTTAGGTGACGTAACTCAGGTCCTCAAAGGGGAAAGATATATCCAAAAGGTATAGGAGCACCAGATAGGATCTTGAAGGGACAATCATAGTGTCTTCTTGGGCATAATTCATCTGCATCTTTCTTATTTATTATGTCTTGGCACTTGAGATAAGGCTTTTAGTATTTCAGGTGTAGGGGCAGAGGTTAATTCTTCTTGGGTAAACAGTAGGGAAGAGTGAGGATGGAGGCAATGATGATGACAAAAACAAGATGTAAAGGACAAAATACCTTTTCTCCAATTTATAGTAGGATTATGTAACCACAACCAAGGTAATTCAAGAATAACACAAATTAATTCCTCTAGGTGGTTGGCCCCCAAAGAAATCGGGAAGGAGTCATTGGTGCACTGTAAAAACAGAGAAACAGACAGGTGAGGAGACTCACCAGTAGGAGCAGAATTCAGACACACATCAGGAAATACAGTCCTACCTCCAATAGTATGAGGTAATTGAGGATAATTACATAATACATGAACATAAATCATTAGCATGCCTACATGCTGTTTCTGCATTATTCAGAGACCCATAAGAGAGTTCAATTTGCACTGGTTCTGAAGAAGAGGTAGTGGAAGTTTGAGTACTGGGAGATATCATGGGTATCGCTGGACATTTGGTAAAAGGAATAGGTTGGGCTGCTTGTGCCAATGTTCTCTTTTGTAATCTATAAGTAGAAACAACCGGGTAGATTAGATCTTCGAAGGAAGGATGTATGCAAACTCGGGCCAGTTCATCTTTAAGTGTTGGTCACCCTCCACTCACAGATGTGTGGTTCTGACAATGTGTAACTCCACATACTAATGCCATTGTCCTTTTTTGCTTCTGTCATAGAAGCTTAAGTCAAAAAAGTTTACTGGCTCTTTAAATATTTTACATTCCCTGATTAAAACAAACAAATAAGAGCAAAAAAAACCCTAAACTGCTTACACTGTCGCTAACTATGGTGTGATCAATGATTTATTGTGAGTAAAGTTGAAAGCAAGGAAACCTATATTAGGATATGAGCATTTTCCATTCAAGGAGAACATGTGTCTTCTTCTCTTAGACTATTCTTATTCCAAACAGTTGAATGTGCACAAATCAATAGCACATGCTTTGGAAGATAACCTGAACTATAAATATTCAAAGTATAAGAGACAATTGTTGTTTTGGGAGCTGGTGGTGTGCCAGTCATGTTAAGAATAGTGACTGAAGTTTTTGGCTAGGAGAAGGCAGATGTATCTTATTTATGAGGCTTTGACTGTAGTGCTTGGATGCTGGAGCTACATCAGGAGAGCAAGCCAATTAAATTGAACTCATGACAAAGACTTTTAATGTCCGACACCTTTATCCAAGCAACATTTATATAGGTCATCAGTAGTATTATAAATTCCTTTATTGAGGAATTCACATTAGTACAGAATTCTAATTACTAATATGCAGCTCAATTTTTTTGTTGAACCAGTTTATTCTACTCACATCAGGCAGACCGTGTTCAATGAAATATACCACTTTGGAAGTACTTAAAAAACGCAGCTAGTTAAGCTAAGACTGCAGTTATAAAATAAACCAATAGCATATGTGAGTGTTTTTGTGTAATATTTCTTACTATTTAATAGTCTTTCATAAACATTGGAGGTGTCAGGGCTGTTGAAGAGCAGACAACGAGTCACTTGGTATTATTGATGTCTTGAAATGCCATTGTGGTAAGTTAAATCTCTCATAGTCACAATGCTATTTCTGCGTTACTTAGTGGAACTATGAGAAGAGTAAAGTACATGTTTTATCAATAGGAGGACTGAGTTAATAGGGGTTTAAGAATGCATCATGCATGAAGATATATATGGAACATATAGCACATTACCATTTTTTAAAATCAGGGCAGAGCAGTAGATATGACATCTTATTCCAGCACTAGCACTAACTCAAAAATGACCTGTCAAGTGCAATGAAAAGAGATCAATGCCATAGGTGCAGATATTTTGCTCCCTCATTCTCGACACACTTAGGATTCTAGGCCTAGTTGCTACTGTACCTATCAAAATTATGTCACTTAGATGCACCATTAATAAAAATTGCACATGTTGCCCCTATCCATTCTTGTTAAACTTTGATTCACCCTGTTTATTAGCAACTGTATTTCACTGCAGATGTTTTTTTTTAATAATCCTTCACTTGATATTTGACATCTATAACTGGTGACAAAACAGGTTTCCCATAAAGAATATTTACCCCTCAAATTCTTCAAATGTTACATTATTTACTGTTATTTTGACACAGTTGCACTGAGCACACTTTGTTACGTATTTGTATTTCCTTATTAATTTCCGAACATATGCTTCCCAGTTTCTGTAAAATATTCTACATATGGTGATCACAGGTTATCATCATTTTATTTTTCAGCATTTAAGTGTAATATTGATAATTCCTTCTCACTGATTACAAATGCATTCCTTCTGCCACGAGTATAATATATTTTTTTTTTATTGAAGTATTTCTGCATTTACACCCAGACTAGCAATTTAATTCTTATCCTTCAGGCAACATAATGAGATTCCCACATCGTCCAGGAAATAACTGAAGACTTGGAAGTCCCCTGTAAATTTCTCTGTGAAACATGAACCTCATCAACCCAGACAACATACGCTCCTTGTGTTTGGCCAACCTGTCCATAAACACCATTCCTTCTGTAGAAGTCAGTCAGCTGATGTGAGTCACCAGAGAGCTATGAAATTGCCACATCTTCTACACACAAAGCAAACCAAAGTGGAGTAGACACAACAGATCTTGCAACTGAGCATTTGCTCTTACTCTTACAATGTACCCAGTACTTTATACTGAACTTAAAGAGCATAAAAATGCAGTTTAGACCCTTGGAGAAAAAGCAGTATCAGGCCTGCTATAAAGAGTACACATTAGAGAAGGTTTGGTGGACAGGTGAAACTTAGGAGTGTAGAAGTAGTGGCTGACATCGTAAGATTAGCTGTTCTTTATGTTCCCTGCCTTGTAAATGCATTCTGTCATTTTTTCAAGTTTATGTTTAGATGTGGTGGAGAGGGAAGGCCCTGTCTCCTTGAGTCTCAGCAATCCTCAGGAGCTATTTTGCTATATTTCCATCCCTGCCAGCTTCTACTGTAGTTATTATCATAATTTTTCGCTGGGGAGAGGATGGCTATATGGTTGGAGCAGTGTTTAAACTAGGAATGGGTGGGGGAAGGACTAATAAACACTTGGCTAGACAATATAGAAAGGGAAAGCATCTTGGTTAGTATCAAGGGGGTGGATTGGGGGGCTTGATTGGGAGAAGCCTATAAACAACAAAATGAAATCATAAATGAATCAGGGAAGTGGCATTATGTGAATGCTTGCAAATGACAGAAGTTTAGTTAGTAAAAGAAGGGAATTGCAAGTGGTAGCAGAAATAAAAAACTATGACTATAACAGAAACATGGTGGGATGACACACATGATTGGTCAATCAATTTGAGATCTATATGTTGTTTCGAAAAGATAGGTCAAACAAAAGTGGTGGAGAGCTCTGTCTGAATATCAAACCAACATTCTTGCCTCATTTGCGGGAAGATACAGTTGTGCTTAAAAGTTTGAATACCCTTGGAGAATTGGTAATAAATGTACCATTTTTAAAGAAAATGTGAGTGAGCAGGCAAAACACATTTATTTTTATTTTTATGGGATTCATATTCAACTGTAGATTATAACATAATGGCACAATCATAAAACAAAACATGGCAACAGAGAAAAAATCAAATGACCCCTGTTCAAAAGTCTGCATACCCATAGTTCTTAATACTGTATATTGCCCTCTTTAGCATCAATGACAGCGTGAAGTCATTTGTAATAGTTGTCTACGAGGCCCTAAATTCTTGCAGGTGGTATAGCTGCCCATTCATCTTGGCAAAATGCCTCCATGTCGTCTTGCATGAACAGCATGTTTGAGATCTCCCCAGAGTGGCTCGATGATATTAAGGTCAGGAGACTGTGATGGCTTTTTCTGCTGTGACCACTGGAGGGTCAACTTGGCCTTGTGCTTAGGGTCAGTGTCATGCTGGAATGGAAAGTCCAAGAGCGTCCTATGCGCAGCCTTCGTGCAGAAGAATGCAAATTGTCTGCCAGTATTTTCTGATAGTATGCTGCATTCATCTTGCCAATAATTTTCACAAGATTCCCCATTGCCTTTAGAGATCACTTCCTCCTAAAACATCAGTGAGCCACTTCCATGCTTCACAGTGGGGATGGTATTCTTTTCACTATAGGCCTTGTTGGCCCCTCTCCAAACATAAAGCTTATGGTTGTGACCACAAAGCTCAATTATGGTCCCGTCACACCAAATTACAGTGTGTCAGAAGCTGTGAGGCATGTCAATGTGTTGTCAGGCATACTGTAACCAGGCTTTTTTGTGGCATTGGCGAAGTAAAGGCTTCATTCTGGGAACTCGACCATGCAGCTCATTTTTGTTCAATTATCTTCTTACTGGTTACTTGTGTGTTTTTCTTTGTATCCCAAACAATTCTTTTGGCAGTTGTGGCTGAAAACTTTCTTTGTCTACCTGGCTTTGGCTTGGTATCCAGAGATCCCCGAATTTCTTACTTCTTAATAAGTGATTGAACAGCACTGACTGGCATTTTCAAGTCTTTGGATATATTTTTATATCCTTTTCCATCATTATAAAGTTCCATTACCTTGTTATGCATGTCTTGACAGTTCTTTTCTGCTCCTCATGGCTTAGTATCTTGCTTGCTCAGTGCATCCACATCCACATCCACATTGACTACGTATACACAGACCCTAATTGCAATTTAAATAGCCACAATGTGGGAAATAAACCTTCAATTGCCATTGTAACCTGCGTGTGTCAACTTGTGTGTCTGTAACAAAGCCAAACATGCCAGGGTATGTAAACTTTTGATCAGGGCCATTTGGGTTATTTCTGTTATCATTACGATTTAAAAAAAGCCAAACAACTAGGTCATAATAAATGGCTTCACTTTCCTTCAATAAAATAAAACTCTGAACATGATGATGGATGGGAACATGTGGAAACATTTTGGGTTGAGATAGTCAGTGGGCATTTGTTACAAACTACCAAATATTAGTGAGCTGGATGAATCACAACTCTCAATGCAAATAGAATACACTTATCAAATAAGGGAGATTTTAATTAACCAGAAGTAGATTGGAAAAATGGAACCACTAATTCTGCCAAATGCAACACATTTCTGATTTTGCTAAATGACACTTTTTTGTCTCATCTAATACAGACACCAACCAGAGGAGATGCATGTCTGAATTTGGTAATAAGTAACAATGAGGAACTTATCTCTAAAATCCAGGTATAGTAATCATAACCTGTGATCATTTGAGATTAATTAAAAAAGTCAAATGGATTATTTTTGGAAAAGAACACATTTTTGTAAAGGGTGCAGACCATGCAGTAATGATTTTACAACACCCTTTAACTGGGTTAGCAGTGGACATTGAATCTAAAATGCCCATAAATTTACCACTTAACACAGTTTTTTGGTTAATGACTAGCATTAAATCCAAGCCATTAAGTTATTTAGATGCATTCTTAAAGGTAACAGAGTAGCCTCTTGATATGACAAAAGTAGCACGTTAAAAAAATCATCTGTAAACCTCCTCTCACCATCAAAAAAATTCCAGATCTTTTCTAGACTGACGCGTGCTTAAAGTTTAGATTCAAAACCACTGCAGCAGATTGCTATTGATATATCTTAAAATAGCATGTGACTTTTTGAATTATGAGGTTAATCTCACATACAGCTAGCAATTTTTTTTAAACACTTCATTTTTTATGAATAAGATCACCAGGAATATATTTTCTATGGAAAGTAAGTTTTTATAGGAAGCAGATGTGCTGTGTTGTGCTGCAGAAACAATTGTTCATTTAGAATTGACTGATCTCTTCCATCAATGTCCTCAAATATCGGGATGGAACATCAGCAATACTAGTCGGTGTGTTCCGATAAATTAATTAGGCCAAACCTGAGCTTTGTGACAGCCCAATTTTCTTTATATTTTTTTAGTTTAATGTTGGATTTGTTCAGTGGTTAAAAGTGAAACACATCAGCAGACCACAGCTACATTTTAATCATGTGCCTAACCATAAAGTTGAGCTATTCATCTTGCCAGTGTGTATAAAACTGCAAACAACACAACAAGCCACAGCCAACATGGATTCCTCATTGTTCACACAAAGCAATACAATGCTGTTGCTGAAATCCACTAGACATATGGTAAGACAAAGAAGTGAAGCCATTTTCTAGATTCCATGCTAAATGATATAAAACCTTAATGCCAGGCTTTACTAGCTATATCCTGTATAATACAGCAGGTAGAGTCGGATGATTGAGCGCTTGATGCATTGCTTAATTGCAAGTTGAGCAGTGCAAGTTGATGAGCCCACTCCAGGGGTTTAGTTTCAGTTTAGTTTACCATCTAGCCAGTATTTTAACAGCAGACCAGTAAATAGGGGAGGGGATCTAGTTATGGCAAGGAAATAGACATAGTGATTTATTTTCAGAGCAACTATGATTTTTTAAAATCAACACAGAGGGGGTTATTCACTAAGCAGTGAACTGTGGGATACTGACAAAGGAATAGCATATAATAGCATTATTGTAATAGGGTTGAAAATCTAGGCAAATTGGAGACAATTTTCAATTCAGCAATTTAGGTCTTATTTTTGCAATGCCCTTATCAGTTCACCATACATTTTAGATTGCTTAGTAAATAGACTTCAGAGCTGCAAAGGATTTGACCTGATCTAAGATATGAAATTCTGTAACAAGTTATAGTATCCTATATTATGATTATGTACAAATAGGGTTACCACCCAGCATCACTAGGGTTGGTGTCATCCCCCTGGATTTTCTCCAATACCATGCCAAACAGATTGCTTAGTAATGCCAGTCAGATGGCCCATTATGCCACACACAGGATTCCCATTAATTCTGCCACACACAGGAGCCCCATAACTATCACAAGTGGAATCCGTGCTACAGGATCAGTTTTCTAAAGTTGAAAATTGGATATCTAGAAACAAATTATTCCTCAACGCTGAAAAAACTGTGTCCATGTTGTTTGGGACAAATGCCTACTTAAATTAAGCAATCCTCAATTAAACATCAAGACCAAATCCAGTTATAACCTGACCCAGGTAAATTCATATAAGTATCTTGGCATGTGGCTAGATCCAAACTTATCTTTTGGTCTCCATATTGATAAGCTTGTGTCAAAGCTATATCCTAGGATTAGCTTTCTATATAGAAACAAATCTAACCTAGATTCCACGGTAAGGAAATTTATTGTGCAGCAAATGTAAATGCCGATCTTAGATTATGGAGATGTTGTGTATGATTCTGCCCCGCAGACCCATCTCGGTAAACTTGACACTATGTACCATACATTGTGTCATTTTGCACTACAGTTATAACACGCACCACTGTAAAATGTTAAAAGAGTTAAATTGGCTGACGCTTGCCTCCAGGCGCACTCTCCACCTAGCTTGCTTTGTGCATAACCACTTCTCTGGAGCACTCCCCCCCTACCTGAGCGGCATGCTCGCTCTTACTCCCTGCACTTCCTACTATCTCAGATCCTGCACCAACCCTTCACTAGCGATCCCTCACTTCAAAAAGGAAGCGGGCTGAGGTGCGTTCTCTTTCAGAGCTCCTCTAATGTGGAATAGCCTTCCTGTTTCTGACAAATCATAATCTAGTCTAAAATCCCTGAAAATAAGTGTCTCCCAAATCCTCAAAACATTGAGACATTGTACATGTCATTAGTTTACAAACTCCTTCATATACTGTACATGTTGTTCCTTTTTTGTATCAATAATGATTTACCCTGTATGTTCTCCTTTCAACTTGTTTAATATATGTATGTATGTATCTATTGCATTACATAAACACCTTTATTCCAGACCACTGACTGAGTTCGAGAATTTAGCCTCTGACGATGCTCTCCCCCCCATGGTATCTCACTCTTATTTCAAATGCTGCTGAATACCACGCCAGCAATTTTGCAGATGTTTGTAGGGAAATGGGAAGCAGCTCTCCAGATTTCCCTGATGGAAGCACAATGGGGGAAAATATTTCAGCTAACACACAAATGTAGTAATAAAACTCAGGAGATGTCTTATAAATGTCTGACTTTCTGGTACCATTGTGGCTCCAGAAAATGTTCCCCCTACATCCAATAGAATGTTGGCGTTGCGGTACTGCACCAGGGTCTATGCTACACATCTGGTGGGAATGCCCTCTTATCAGAATCTTCTGGACCAAGATATATTCGGTGCTCTTAACCCTAGCAGACAAGTTACTCCACCACACCACAACTCCTATAACACAATACAAAAAGTCTATTGTACGGCATTTACTTAATGAAGCAAAAGCATTGATACCTGCACACTGGGGCGACACATCCCCTCCTACATTTTGGGAGTGGGTCTTGAGATGCGGAGAATGCAAGACACATGGGAATTATCAGCAAAGCTGATGATTCCCACGACCAATATATCCAAACTTGGTTCTATTGGTTGCAATTTATTGAAGATCCCCAAATTCAAGCTGTACTTCACAATACTTAAGCTGCTACTCACACCCCCCTCCAGTCTACAGTGGGGGCTGCAGTGTACCCTTGGACCTCTCAAAATAACCCCGACCTACACCTCCTCTTACTAATAACCGCCCCCCCTCTTCTCTCTTTCTTTTCTATTTATGGATTTTGAATGAACCAAATACTTGTCAGTTAAGTTTTTAACAAATGACAATATTGATTGTGTTTTTTCTTAAAATGTGCTCACAATTCATGTAAACGTATCTGCCTAACATGCTGCCGTCTGCTGCGTCAGACATCACTTGTTTCTTGATTGACCCTTCACCCCAACCCCCCACTCTTGTTACCCCACTACCTATAATGGTTATTTTACCCAAAAATAAAAATTTCAATAAATACTGATTTACAAAAACCCCAAAACATATGCAACAGCCAGTTTGCAGTTTAAAATATGCCACTGTTTGTCCATTAAATATACCATAGCCAGCTTGCCAATTAATAAGCCACAGCCAATTTTCCCATTAATATGCCAGTGTTATTTTGCCTTGATTAAGCCACAGCCAATTTTTAAATAAATGTTCCAGTATTATTTTGCCATTAATAAGCCAGACAATTCCCATTAACATGTCAGTGTTATTTTGCCACTAAGCCACAGCCAATTTGCCCAGTAATATGCCAGTATTATTTTGCCATGATTATGCCCCAGCTAATTTGCCCAGTAATATGCCAGTATTATTTTGCCATTATTATGCCCAGCCAATTTGCCCAGTAATATGCCAGTATTATTTTGCCATTATTATGCCTCAGCTAATTAGCCCATTAATATGACACCCTCCTCCCCCTTCCCCAGTACTCGCCTCCTAGCTGCTCCACGTCCCCGGTTGTCTCCCATGTGCAGTCTTCCCTCCTACATGGAGGAGGGACATACAGTCATCGAATATGACTTGATTTCATATCCGGTGCCACCGATTTTTTTCTTTTACTGGATGCGGCTGCGTTCAGCAGCTCATCCGACAGCACAGGGATCACCCTCGCTGGGGGTGCCACCCGGAGTGGTCCGCACACCACTCAGGACGCCAGTCCCACCCAGCACGTATTTTACAGCCCAGTAAAAAAAAAATTTGTCAATGGTAACAATAGCATGGCCTGTATTTTCTTGAAGAGAAGGTAGCAACCCTATGTTCAAACCACTTCTTAAACTTAACACCATAGCAGCATATTAATAGTTAGACTCACTATGCAGATTCCAATTACATAACTGTCACCTAGATCACTCACCCTCTGAGTCACTGTACAGTATGTACACACATATCAAACAGGTTTTATGTCACATTTTTATTACCCAATGCAGTAACTGTTATTTAAGTGAATACAAAGTCCAAACAGTCCATCCATTTACAAAGTAAAATACATGCATGCAGTCTATGGACAAGAGAATGGAAAATTGTATCTCAGTACATTTTTAAGCTGCATAGAGCAGGGTTTCTTTTAAGTCCAAAACATTCCAAAGCATTTACCATATTAGATTTGATCATCAGCCGGTTCTCATAGTGATGGAAGAAAACGTTTGTATGGAGTCTGCATGTCTATCACCCTGGACTTTAGCTATTTTAGTTACAGTGAGAAACACAATAGCTTAATGCATGAATCATTATTTTCCTTGTGTAATTTACTTTGCCAATATTTTGTATTAATACAGATCACTTACTAATACATTTTAGAATGGTAAGTACTCCTGTAACTAACTATCCTATCCTTACTATTATTAATAAATATTCAAGACAAAAGTAGAGTTCATACCATTATTAGTAAATCAGGTATTGGATGCTTGAGGCCTCTTGGCTGTTTTTTTTTTTTTACATACAGTGAGTGAGGATGGTGTTAGATTAGCTTATGAGCAGCTGTTTGAACCTAGTCTGTTTACACTGATGAACAAGTAAACAAGCTTTCCAATGGATCATTAATTACTGAAGGGTCTACTAAGGTAGGTCATGAATTTGGGCTACTCAGAAAGCACCAAAGGGCTCTTGAAATGGCATGAAAATTGGAGCTCGGGTCCTCAAAATAGTAGCCTCTTATCTCCCCATAGACTTCAATGGGGAGAATAGAGACTCTGTCCTTTGACTATTGAGGACTTAATCCAAGAAATCCCTCAAGGTATTAAACATACTGTAGAAACATAGAATGTGTTGGCAGATAAGAACCATTCGGTCCATCTAGTCTGCCCAATTTTTTTTTGAGTACTTTTATTAGTCCCCCATTCCAGGTCTTATAGCTAGGATAGCCTTGTGTCTATCCCACGCATGCTTAAAATTCTTGACTGTGTTTACCTCTACCACTTCTGCTGGAAGGCTATTCCATACATCCACTACCCTCTCAGTAAAGTAATACTTCCTGATATTACTTTTAAATCGTTGCCCCTCTAATTTAAGACTATGTCCTGTATTAAAGGGCTACTTTTTGCTGGCGAGGAAAGTGAGACGATAGACAGCTTCAAAGATATGGATCCCAGGTGCTCCACACAAATTTGCTGTTGCAAAAGTAGCCAAAGTACTCCTGAAATAAAACAAAAATAATACAAAAAAAGCCCCTCCTGGCAACCTATAAAATTCATGGAGGGCCAGGGCAAGTATTCATTGTCCCCTAATAATAAATTGACTGGGAGATGGCCAAATGGCTCCCAGCCCCCATAGTATACATCGGGGGACACACCAGGGTAGGTAGCATTGACCCCCACAACATGAAAAATGGGGCTGGGAGCTTTTCAAGTGCCCTATTTTATTTACATTGGGGGCCAGGGCTTGTAGCTGCCCATTTGGACACCTTTCAGCCCTGTTTATGATAGTGGAGAGCTAGGGCTACTTGCACTGGTCCCCAATGTATATTATGGGGCTGGGAGCCATTTAGCTGGCTTTCAGCCCATTTATGATAGGTGGGGTGAGGGCTGCTTGCCATGGCCCCTCATGATTATAACAGGGGCTGGTGGAAATTTGGCCTGCTCCCAGCTATGTTTGTTTATAGGTGGGGTGTAAGGGCTATTTGCCCCTGATTATAATAGGTGCCATGGACATGTGTTTTAATTTATAGGACCAGCAGCAGTCCGCTGGCCGCAGGGGAACAATTTTTATTTTAAATTATTTTTGAATTTGTTTTATTTAAATGTTTGCTGACTTTGGGGGATTTCAGACAATATTGATTTGGGTAAATCCATAAATTTGCAAAAAATACAATGTTGCAACACATAATATCAAAGACAACATTTTTACCCACATCAAATGCTGCTGATCCCCAGTACTCCTCACAGTACATCAATAATCTTGAACAAACAAATGGTGTAGCGCAGAATTTATGTGGAGACAATAATAAACAAATAATACTGAACTAAGTCTTAATGGATATCTAATGCACTTACAAACATAGGTGGTATTGTAGGCCTCAAATGAATGGGAGTAAGATAAGATGAATCATCAACACAAAGTGCTTTTTCTCTGTATAAAATAGAGCAAACAGACAAACAGAGCAGCATCCAATCTGTACAGAAAGTCACATTGTGACAAGGTTAGCCGGGCTTCCACTTGTAGACAAAATATGGTGGCTGTTGCTCCACAGACACACGCCAACCCTGGTGCTCTTACATCAATTGACGAGTAGGGCGATAATAGATAGACAATTTAAAAAGTTGGCACTCTGGAATGCTTTAACCCCTTCGTGACCGATGACGGTCCTGGACCGTCATAGGGAAAAACTCCCTTCGTGACCGATGACGGTCACGGACCGTCATAGGGAAAAACTCCCTTTGTGACTGATGACGGTCCTGGACCGTCATAGGGAAAAACTCCCTTCATGACGATGATGGTCCAGGACCGTCATGCAGGTCCAATCGTGGTATGCATGCTGGCATACCACGATCGCGCTAAAATTGACATGGCTAAGTATCTCGAGACCGAGACACTTCAGCCATGTCCACTGAAGCCCCCCTGGAAACATCCGGGCACTGTGACAGCCAATCACAGCGCCCGGATGTTAATAGCTGTCAAAGCAGGTGCCTGCATAAATCCAAGGCTTGGGGTGACGCTAATACTAATCACCTGTACTTCAGAAACTTTTCCTATGTTTCATGGCTCTAGAGAGGGATATAAAAACAGTAGAGGATGCAAGTGTGTGAGGCCAGTGCTGAAGAAGTGGTAGGAATACATTGTGGCACATTTAGATGTGACACCTATCATCATTCATTGTAAATAAAGGAGCTAGCAATCTAATTTTATTTATCTTCCTCTTAAGTGTAAAATGCTGGACTACTAGTAGATTATTCTCTGGGACCTCATTAGCTATCTATAACTGAAAGGAAATGATAGCTATATATAGTAGTTCTGGTTTTGTTCTCAGTGTTCTCAATATCACCATGGACAGTGACTTACAGCATTTAAAAATTCACTTGCAAAAGGCTTGTTGCATGTGACTGCTGTAGAAAAGCCGGAGGCAGTGACCCTTATTATAATCCAAGTCTCATGTGGCTGGGGAAAATGAGAACAGAGGGTGATTGGTGTGCAGTCTAAGTAGCAGCCAGGGTATTTTCCATGAGTTGTCCTGTAGCAAGAAACAGATGCTATACTTTGTATTTCAGCCAGTGTAATAGTCCAAAAAACTCCTCAGAAAAATATCCTTCAAAGCATTCTTTTGTATGGCTTCTATTCTCTCACTGCATTGATTTTGGGGTAGAGCGTGAAACTTTTCAATCTACTAAGATTCCCAAACACTGGTAACAGCACAGTAAAAGAAGACCATGTTTTTAGAGAAGTTAGCTTCCAAAATCAAAGATGGATTGATAATACAAGAACCTAAAGTTAGAATCAAAATTGTGAGTTTTGGCAAGAGTCACATTCCCAAGGCACGTCAAAGCATCAGCATCTTATTTGACCCCAAGTAAAGCTCTTGAAAGAAATATACTTCTATGGACGTGAATGAGAATTATGTACACTGCTGTGTAATATGTAACAGACTAATTTTATATGTCAATGCTTGAGAAAGAGAACTTTGATATTATACATAACGTTGATATCTAATTTTTTACACATCAAGTATAAACTAACAGACATTGTATAACAGAATAGACTAGCTCAGTTTTTTCCTACAATAAATGTGTGACACACTTTTGTTCATTCCAGTTTACTGTTTGGAACTGATATATATATTTATACATTTCCCTCGTAAGTTTAATAACAAATAGCATATCAGCAGCAACATACCATAAACATACCATAAAACCTTACATCCGAGTTGTTACATACTGGGGTCTATTCAAGGACCTGCTTTAATTTATCTCATGTCATTAAATCCATGCCTGCAATAGAATCTTTTTTTTTTTGTTAAAAACAGTACTTAGGGATCTTTTTTGTCATTGGATCAGGCCTGTTGTGTTCAAAAACATTAACAGCAACACTGAAAAAAACAAGTGTAGGTTTGATATGGCCCTCTGCTTCAACATGGAGATTGATACCAAATAAGTGTCAACATCATTGACTAATGGTCATATTGGCTAGGAGTTGCAATGGTTGAATAAGGAGCAGGGCTAAGTTGCAAACTTGTACTCGGAGGCCTCTGTCTACACCCATGAGCCTCTCCAATAGATCCCTTCTGCAGGTGGTGTAGTTGGAGCTTTGGGGTCCCTCCTATTATAAGTCTAACTATCCCTCAGAACAGTCATGTCTCTGTGAGGTTTTGGAGTGAGGTTTTGGACCCATGAACCACTCAGTTCTGTGGTATTACTCATGGAGCCAATGCAATTTTTTTTTTAGTTCATAGTATAAGTTCACCATTTGTAGTGTCAGGTACATACTTTGCTTCCTGCTGTCTCTTTATAAATTCACATTACTCAGTGGTGACTGATATCCTTATTCCTCCACAGTAATAATCATGGAGAGGCTCTAGGTTGTGTGGATCTAGGCCTGACATTAAGTTGTCTTAGAGAAATCAGGTCCTGTCTTGTGATGCAAAATCCATGATGTAGTAGTGCAGGGTCGAGTCAGTCCTCCATTTTGAAATTATGTAAATTCAGTATTGGTGGCATTAGAGACATCCTCTGGCGACCTGAATGTCATCATATCTGATGACAAGATGAAAAGGATTTCCAGGTGTAGTTTTCTGAAATACCTTATGGGAAAACTATAATAAGATGACTATTTGTAGTTCTATATTAAAAAACTTGATGTCAGTATGCGGTCAAATTAATAGAAAATTCAGTATACATAAACAGATAATAGACTCTGAAAATTAGATGATAAAGATAAAGACTGAAATTAGATGTTATAGGGTCCAATGTTCAAGTTTTACTTCTGAGAGATTGGAAGGCAAAAGGTATAGATAATATTGGTAGACTAATTGCAGGAAAAGAAGTTAAAACCATTTTCCCAATGAAGTCAAGAAATTGGCTTACCAAGTAGGGAGATTTGTGCATATATTTGAGTAAAGCACTACCTGGAGATAGTATTGTTTCAGGCAAATTAGAAATATTATTGCCACGGTCTTTACAGATTTATTTAATTATCGAAATGTAACCCAAGTTATGAAGAAGGCTTAAGATATTATGGAGATATTGAAGCTAGGATAAAATGGAAAAAGATTCTGGGAACAGAGATATCTCAAGGTGAATGGCTATCATCAATGAAAGGCATTACTAACATTGTGTTACTATCTTTGAAAATCAATTCAGAATGGATATTTTTGGTATGTGGCACCTTCCCGGACTGCAACATTCTCCCATGGAAATAGTAATAAATGTTGGCACTGTGAAAGTAAGGTGGGAGATTACTTACATGTGTGGTGGGGCTGTGATAAGATTACGGTTACAGGGTTAAAGGTCTCTGATGAATTGGTTAATTTGGGAAAGATAAAATTAGACATCAGACAGCACTACTTCCCTTGAATTGGCTGAGTATGTCAGGAATACAATCTGTGCGGACCAAACATCTTTTTGTAGCAATGAAATTGTGCATGGCTAAGACCTGGGGTAGGACTGGCTGGATCTTCTGGTGGCAGCTAAAGCTTGGTAATTTGGTAAAGTATAAAATCTGTTATGTAAGATTTGTTTCACTATTGCTAGGATACAAATGGTAGGGATTCAATATTGTCTTTTTTGTGTCTTTTGATGGTAAATAATACCATCAAATTATTGAAACAAACAAACAAAAATATAAAAGGATGTTCCCTTCAATAGGCAATTAGTTTCTCTCTTAGGACTGCCATAAGCAGACATAGGGCTCATCTACCTCTCAGTATTAATCTGGATAGATCGTGGTATATCTCAGTTGGATGCCTCTCATAAATTCAAGTGCTGCAGATCTGGCTTTGGTCATGATCTGCTCCATCACGGTTAAACTCAGTCTGCATATTATGTCGCTTGGGGAAGAGTTTATTGGTCCTCTGCTGGGCCTGATCAAACTTGATCTACTCCCCTTCTTGTCCACCCACAATAAAGCTGAACAAGAGAGTCAGCAATAATAAGAAGTTTTCTTGGCTTTATGCTTCAAGCATTCACTGTATATGAATATTCTGTCTTCAGTTTTTGTTATTGAGGTCCTCAGTCATGCCAGTATCTTATGTCCTGTAATGCTTGATGGTTTGATGCCTGCGAAGTAGATGTATGGTTTAGGAGCTGAGCTTCCACCTCTTGTGTGTCAATTTTTCTGTTCAGTAAATGGTTTCCTGGGTATTTGCCAGCTCCTCGTGCACTAATTGTTGGATGTCCCCAGCAAAGTTGCTGAAATACTCTTTGGTGAGCAGAGATCTGAACCTATGTTTCAGGTCTTTGCTAGATAGCGGGTCCTCTGCCTGCTCAGACCTTCTGTGCTGTCTCTCAAGCCACGTGGCGAAACACCCTAGAGTTGTGTTTTTAGTATTGCAGGGGTAACAAGAAACCTTGTTAGGGAGAAAAAAGGGTTCCTGCCCTTCTTCAAGTCTCAAGATTCATTTGACCATCTCCTGGAAGCGGCAAACCACGCACCCGCTCACACCTTTTTAATCATGTTGCATACATTCTAATAATCCACCAGTAGTCATCAAAAACATAAATTCTTTATTTTCCATTTTTACAAAAATGCTAATTTTAGGGTTTAGTGAAGCTATGTTACGTTTACCACTTAATTAGTTTTGGACTTGATGGTCTCAGGTCTGTGCTATTTGGAATAACTCACCTGTACACCTCTAACCAGTACAGCATCCTGTTAAACAAGTTAAACCAAGGTTGTCCCTGTTAATATAAGATTGCTGGGAGTCATGTACTCTCCAGTGGAATGCAAATTCAAAATCTGTCACTGTTTTCTTTTGTTAAATGTTGCCATTCTCATGACCCAGAAGAACTGACTTCGTAAATGTAGTTAATCCTTCTAAAAAAAAACCGATTCAGTAAAAAACTGGATGAAATTCACACAATTATGTCATGTGTAAAATTCATGCCATCAAAGCAAAGTAATGAAATTTCAGAGTGTTAAGATAATATAACAACATATAGTGCTTCACATCCTTCTGTTATAGTGCAATATTCATCCAGCTTGATCATCTTTTTTGGAATGATGATAACTTTCACAAATTTTACTACGTTTACAAATGCAGTTCTTCTAGTTCATGGGAATGTCAAATCCTCAAATAAAACAAAATAGCTGTAAAAAAAATCCTGTTAAATTGTCACCTGATATATATATATTTTTAATAAAATATTGCACGCAGATATAAAATCATTACGATAAAAATGGACTTTGAATAATGTCCAAGGGATTACATTACTATCTTCAAACGTCTCTGCTTCCAGATATTAGATTTCTTTCAATTAGAACTTTCTAATTTGTGCCAGAAAGTTTCTCACTTCCTTTAACAAATATCACTGGTATTTTATTTGATCGTTTGATTAGGTCTGGACACCCAGATGTTTTGCAGCTTATCTTCTTGTAGACTGAAGAAAATTCACATGGTATTTACTGATGCCTAACATGTGAGATCATACCATATCATCCACCTACTGACTGGAGAGAGTGCTAGACTTCTTGTCTGGTTAAACTTGCTTAAGTAATAATAGTTAGAGCTTTAAAAAATGGTCACATTTTGTTGAAGCCAACTCTGCTCTTCTTTCGGTGGGAACTCATCAAGTTTGTCCCTGTTAAGTTGGTGAGATGAATGTACAAATAAATGAACGTATAGTCACTGTGAACATTACATGAAATATTAATAAATGCTGTTGCAACTTGTAAGAGGTTACAGTTGAAATAGATATAAAACACATGAGAAACATAAGGTTAATTGGAGGTCAAGAAGTGATGCAAAAGGTTTCAAGAAAGTTACCAGTGTGTGAATAAATGGGCCTTGAAAAGAGCATTTCATGTCTTGATAGTTGGTGAACAGTATAAAGTGTATAATGCAAAATGTAATATAGAGTTGCATTATGCCTTTTTGTGATGGACAGTGAATCTCTCAGGGCAGTGTTGGCGAACCTATGGCACATGTGCAACAATGGACTTTTGTAGACCTCTGAGATGGCACTCGGCATGTGTCTACAGTATCAACATATATTATGCAGGGCCTGTTACATGTTGTGATCTAAGACTGACATTTGTGGATGTTATGCCATTTAGTGCACAGTTTTTACTTGAACTCATTGGGGTCTATTTAAGCATTAATCTCAACCTCCAAAATCTGCAAAACCCTTGGACACTATCTGTTCTCAAATGAACCCAAACTCAGTGATTGTACTATAACGCAAGCATTTTCCCACTTGCAAACTGCAACAAAAATGTGCAAAAACAGCACTTTATTCTGCAAAAACAGCAATAGTAGTTGCCAACACTTATGTGCAAATGAATACAAATTACCAGTTTCATGCAAATAATTGTGCAAAAGTCACAACCAATATAATAATTATTCAAAGTGCCAAAACGTAATAAAATACTAGAAATGTGAAAGTTGTCTATAAACAATGATACTTGACATATTTATAAATCTTTATGTGCAAATAAATAAAAATAATTTATCGTGGATCCAAATGGAGCAATTGGTAGCCTAAAATAAAAATATAAAAACCAAAACAATCTGGTGCAGTAAATCTTTAAAATGAATGTCCACAGGTATAACCAGAATATAAAAGAGAGGTAGAACACACTCACAAGACCAGCCGCTAAACACCCAGGAGCGTATCAGGCACGGTGGAGAGAGCGCATACTTGCCACTGCTGGTACTCCACATAGTAACCAGAAATTCCCACAATTCCCACAATTACCACACTGTATAGAAGATACTGACTCCTCGTACATTAACAAATACTTTAATACCAAATGCCAGGAACACAGCTCATCAACCATAGTGCCAGAGGCCCATGTGCCAAAAGGCATCCTATCTTTGCAAGTTATGTGTATAGCAGCTCTTGCTGGACTTCTGTATGTAACATCAAAATCCAGGCACGGTGGCTCACAAGTAACAAAAGTCAAATGTATTTAATCTGAATCACAGACTTCTTCAGGGGACTAATCATTGTAGATTTCACTTATTAGTATTATTACTCAAACTAGGAAACAAGTGCTTCAATAACACTTTAATATCTCATGAACCATACATCATAGAAATACATTTTATAATCTATTTTCTTTTTTTTTGTAAATCAGTGTTTTTATTAGTCTTTTTCAAAAAAGATGAAACGGGGAAGGGATACAGAATTGAAAAATGGAGATGGGGGAGGGGAGAGGAGATACAGAATCAAAAAAAAAAAATAGTTAGGGGATGGGTAGGGTAAAATAATAAAGTACATTTACTCTTTTCAATCCGGTCGCAGCCGGTACACTAAAACTTCATTTCACTTCTCCATAAAACAGTTTGATAACATTTTATTAAGAATACATTTGTTAACTAGGCATCTATATACTTATTTTCAGGATTGCCAATAGGAAACTTCTCAAAAAAAAAAAAAAAAAAAAAAAAAAAAAAAAGGGGGGGAGGGGAGGGGAGGTGGCCATCCTAGGGTTACATAAAATATAACAGTGAATGTTAGGGGTGAGCCTGGGGGGGAGGGGCGAAAACGATCTAATATACATGGACATAAATACGTAATATCAGTGAGATAGATAACAATATAAATAACATATTCAATTATACATCTGCTCTCGCTATTGATAAACCATTTATTATATATAAAAAATGGAGAGTCCATCTTATATAATATCAGAATGGAGCCACATCGGAGGTGGGGGGGGGGGGGAGTGGGGGCAGGGGTAGGCATAGATGTTGATCAGTCTGAGTCAGTTCAATCTATTGACAGTTTATTTCAAATTTTCCAAATATGGGGGTCACCAGTGTCATCTCCATCATATTGTGACATCCACACTATAATATGAGGTGTCTGCTTCTGGTCTGTGTTATATCTAAACTGTGTGAGTGTGATGTGGTCTTATGGCGTGCATACTCAACCGAAAATTACCTTCTGTCTGTGTGAGTACTATAACCCCTTTCAGATTATTTCAAATGTATTATATATTCATTCCAGTAAAACCAGGTCTTTAGGCATTTTTCGGAAGTATTTGTGGTAGAGGCTAGAAGCTCTTCTAGTATTCTAATTTCTTCAACTCTAGTAATCCATTCAGATTCCGTTGGGATTGTGGTAGTTTTCCAATACAGGGGTATCAATGTTTTGGCAGCTATTAGTAAATGTTTGGTCAATGATTTCTTAAATATTGGGATGGACATTCCGTCTAGATAGAGAACCATTGCCTCAAATGTGTTTGGGTATGTGGAACAGTCCAGTTGTACTATTTTTCCGTGTATCATATCCCAATAGACCTTTATTTTGGGGCAGCTCCACCAAATATGGATATCTGTTCCAAAATCACTCCCACATCTCCAACAGTGTGGATCGATTGTTGGGATCATACGATGCAGCCGCATCGGGGTTCTATACCATTGTGAAATGATTTTGTAATTGATTTCTTGATACTTGGTTGCTTTTGTACTTTTGTGTGCTAGTAGCATTATTCTTTCCCATTGTACCTTATCAAGTTTAGAGCTTAGAATCATCTCCCATTTCCCCATGTATTTTGGCTCAGCATCATCAGTAGGTGAGATCAGCATGCTATATATGTGTGATATTCCCCGTTCTAGGAGCTTGTTTGATTTACATAGCGACTCTAGCCATGTCTTGTCCCGTGTCTGGTTGTGTTTTTGGGGAAGGTGTCTTATGTAATGCATGATTTGATGATAGTTGAAGTGGTCCATTGGGGAAGGGGGGTCCTTTAATATGGTAGTGAGCGTGGGGAATATCTCCGTGGGTTTTATCTCAGCAATGTGGAACGGTGTTCCTGGGTGCAGAGTCTGTAGCCCTGGTGAATGTATCCCCGGTGGAAAATCTGGGTTGTCTCTCAGAGGAGTGAGAGGTGATGGATAAGTAGTCGTTTTGTGTGATTTTGCAGTATTGTGTAATACACGTAAAGTTGGTGTTATCGTGGGGTGGCCTTGCGTCATAGCTTTAGCTGTCTTAGGGGAGAGCCATGGGAGAGCATTCAGTGATATTGGAAGTGAGTTGGATTCTAATTGTACCCAGTGTTTTCGGGTCGGTGTATGAGTCCAATCTATTATTCGAAGTAGATGTGTTGCTTGGTAATATTTAAGGATATCTGGAAGTGCCAGGCCTCCATTTATTTTGGGGTAGGTTAACACTTGGTAATTGAGTCTCGGCTTTTTTTTGTTCCAAACATACTGTGTCAAAGCCGTTCTCAATTCAGTGAAATATGTGTGGGGAATGTGAATAGGTATAGTTTGGAAGAGATACAATATTCTAGGGAGTAGATTCATTTTGATGACATTTATGCGTCCTATCCATGAAATATGTGTGTAATCCCATGTACGTAGATCTTTATTTAATGTTGAGGCTATCGGGACATAATTCATCTTATATAATGTTTCAGGATCAGGGGTTAGCCAAATGCCCAAATATAACATCTTGTCAACACAGATTCTGAATGAAAAATTCTCTGTGATATGTTTAAGCCCTATCGGTTCCTTTGTGATGGGAAGGATTTCTGATTTGGTATAATTAATCTTCAGGTGTGATAGTTCTCCATATTCCTTAAATTCTTGTAATATATTGGGAAGTGTAATTGTTGGTTGTGTGATTATGAATAATAAATCGTCTGCGTATGCTGCTATTTTGTATTCTTGTAGGCCTGCTCTGAAACCTTTAATAGACATATTGGTTCGGATAGCTTGTAGGAATGGTTCCAAAATTAAAGCAAAAAGTAAAGGGGATAGTGGGCAGCCCTGTCTGGTCCCATTTTTGATATCAAATTTGTCTCCTAATATCCCGTTCACCCTGATCCTTGCTGTCGGTTTGTGATATAATGCATTTATCCATGCCATAATATTTGGTCCGAAACCGAATTGTTGAAGGGTCGCTCTCATGAAGTCCCAGTTAACTCTGTCAAAAGCTTTTTCAGCATCTGTTGACAGAAACAACAGAGGCTCCTTCCTTCCCTTTGCCAAATGTGTGATGTTGATCAATTTTACTGTACTATCTTTGGCTTCTCTACCGGGAATAAACCCTGTTTGGTCCGGGTGTATAAGATCTGGGATCAGAGGGCCTAGCCTTTGTGCTAATATCTTTGCAAATAACTTCAGGTCCGAATTCAGAAGTGAGATGGGCCGATAATTCTGACAATAGTCCAAATCTTTACCAGGTTTGGGTATAACCTGTATATATGCTGATGTAGTGTGTTCGTGTAGAAATTTCCCAGTCGGGATTGTATTAAATGCTTTCACAAAATATGGGGACAGTATATCTTTATATTTCTTGTAATATTCTACTGGTAATCCATCTGGACCTGGACTTTTCCCTGTTTTGGAGTTTTTTAATGCTATTGATACTTCCAGTTCTGTGATTGGGCTTTCTAGGGTATGAAATATGTCCTCCGATATTGTCGGGAGTTTATGTTTACGAAGATAATTTCTGATTTTTACCGTGTTATCTACAGATGACGTAGTATTAGTCTCAGGGTTTAAGTTATACAGGGCTGTGTAGTGTGCTGTAAATTCCTGCAATATATCCATTGGTAAATAACGGTATGAGGGGGTGTTTGATGTTTTTATCCTGGAAATGTATGTCGAATTCCCTGTGTTATGAAGAATGCGAGCAAGTAATCTCCCACTTTTGTTCCCATGGTTATAAAAAAAGGATTTTGTTTTGTTGGCTTGTCGTTGTAATTTTGTGTTTATAATTTTTGAGAGTTCTCTACGGAGAGTCAACAACTTCTGATATGTTATTGAGTCATTTGTCGTTTTGTGTGTTTGTTCCAAAGTGTGTATCTCCGAAGTGAGTGCGAGGACTGCTTTCGTCTGTTCTTTTTTGCGTATTGACGCCTGTGCGATAAAGTGTCCTCTGAGTACGCATTTATGCGCTTCCCAGATTACCAACTCTGATATCGTTTCCGTCGTATTTTCTTGAAAATATTGTTTAAGACGTGTCGCTGTGTTGTCCGACAGAATGGTGTCCGTCAGTAGTGAGTCATTAAGTCTCCATGATGCCTGTTTGGGTCTATGTAATGGGGAGTGTATAGACAAGATTACCGGCGCATGGTCTGACCACGTTGTAATTCCTATTTGTACGGTGTGAATTAAATGGGTGACGTGGTTTTGTAGGAAAAAATAATCTATTCTACTGTATGCGTCATGTGGTGGGGAGTAGTAAGTGTAATCTTTGCTTTCTGGAAACATGGCCCTCCAGCAGTCTAACAGTCTATATCTATGTAGTGAGAGTCGGGCTTGTTTAAGTATATGTGTGGGAATGCTAGACGTGCCCTTGGAGGTGTCAATGTTGGGGTCCAGAGGCATGTTAAGATCCCCTCCCAATATCAGGATCCCTTGTTGAAATTTGCTTAACATGGCAAGAATGTGTCTCAATATTTTGTGTTGTTTTTTGTTAGGCAGATAAACATTTGCGAAAGTGTACATGGACCCTGCAATTTCAGCCTTCACAAATACATATCTGCCCTCTGTATCGCTTTGAACTATTGGATTTTTTATAGGTATCTGTTTTGAGAACAAAATTGCCGTTCCCTTTGTTTTGGAGATAGGGTTGTTGCTGTAAAAGGACTGCGTGTACATGCCACTTTTTAGGGACGGTGCTCGGGAGGATTGGAAATGGGTTTCCTGTACATAGACTATGGACGCCTTTAAGGCTTTCCACTCTCTTAACGCTCTTGACCGCTTTTCTGGTTTATTTAGCCCCTTAGCATTTATCGATAAAATCCTCAATTGTGCGGGGACCGAATGGGTATGGGAAATATTCGGCATATTAGCGCACCTTTTTGTAATATTTTACCCAGTAAAAAAAAAAAGAAAATGGGGGGGGGGGGGGGAGTAAGATATATGGGAAACTATTTACAGTATTCCGTACAATAAAGAATTGTAACGGCTTGCCCTCTATGGGGGCAGAAAAAAAAAGGATATTTATGTGCCCTTAGCGGTTCCTATCAGGGTCAGGTAAACCAGCCCTGACCTCTGCCCGCTACGTCTCTGGGCACTCAATCAAATGGGAACGTATCTTTCCGAAGAACCAAAATGGTTCTATCTGTGAAAACCGTGTACCAATATCTCTTAACAACGTAAGAAAATATCGGATTAACAGAATGGTTTAATATTTCAAAACCTGTATCAAGATGTATAAACCTCCTGACATTCATCACTCATTTTAACCATTTGAGCATCAGGTCTCATCTTAAAACATTATAACATCGTTGAACCATTTTTCATTGTGAGAACATAATAACATAGTAAACCCATAGACTGTGAGACATGAGATTCTTTTCTCCTCGACTCTGAGATCTGCAGTGTATCAGAATTTGGATATTGGGTAAACGGTCTATCTTCATATAACCGGTTGAAGTGGGGTGGGGGGGGGGGGGGGGTTGGTATCATCTGGAAATATTCTACCAGCAAGGGGGAGGTGAGTGTTCAGAGGGCCCACCTCTTATCATCAGGGTGTGGGGAAGGTGTTACGAGTTATGGGCGACAATCACATTACCCCCTCCTCCCCATGACATGAGTCCCTGGGCATTTGGGTGTCATGCTATAAAACGGCAGTGTATGAACCAGTGTGATCCGTTACCTGAATCGCATTTTTCTGGGCTCGGGGGGGGGGGGGGGGGGTCTTGCGGTTCCGACTTTCCTCAGGTACCATTATACACTCCAATCATTCCCCACCTACTCATCACCCTTAACAGTTATAACCTGATTGTTCTGCTGTGTCACTCCGTCTGCGCGTAATCAGAAATATTCGTGCTTTGTAGACCGGATCTCCAATCTCCATCGTATTGGATCTGATTTGGACTCATCCCACTATGCTCCATGCCTGCTTCACCGTCGGGGCGAGTCGAAAAATCAACGTGCTCTCAGGTTGTGGTTTATAATAGAATCCCTAATTGCATGTCCCATCGGTGTAAACATAAAAATATATACAAATAACCGTTCTTTCTTTCGGGCTGTAGTTTATAGTATAGGTCCCAGCTTGCATATCTCATCGGTGTGATCATAAAAATATTTGTATATGACCGTTCCTTCTTCATTCTTCTGGGTCTGCAGGGTGTCTTAGCAGAGGTCTGGAGAGTCTGTGCGTAAGTGGTCTTGGGGTCCGTCTCGGCCTCTGAGGCAGCGGTCTAGGTGGGTTATGTAGCCGATTAATGTAAGCCAACGAATTCCAATCCGGTATGTCCAGTGTCGGTGAATCCAGCGTCGCTAGCAATCGAGGAAGATCCTCCAACGTTTGGATAATATGGGTCTCACCGTCTATGCGTGTTAGCAGAGCAAACGGGTGTTTCCACTGGTATAGCTGCTGTCTTTCTTGTAGCAAGGCTGTTAAAGGCCGTAATGCCTTACGTTTTCCCAGTGTGATGCGGGAGAGATCCTCGTAGAGGGAGATTTGGTGTCCCTCAAAATTCCATGTCCTGGTCGTTCTCGCCTTCCTCATTATCTTATCTTTTGTGGCGTATTCATGGAGGCAACAGATCACGTCTCTCGGCGGCATATGTGGAGGCCCTCGCGGGCGGAGAGCTCTATGCGCTCTATCAAACTGGATAGGTGTATCAGGTGGTTGGCCCAATACCTTATTAAACAGTCTCGTCAGGATAGGTTCCAGTAAGCCGGGTTCTTCTGTGTCGGCCAGGCCTCGGACTCTGATATTGCTGCGCCTGCCTCTGTTATCTAAATCCTCCATGGATTTTATGAGGTCTGTCACCGCAGTGATCGTCGTCGCCGGTAGTTCTGTTTGTTCAGCTACCTTTTGGTGTATAATATTTAGATCGGCCTCCATAGTGTTGATCTTCCGATCTAGTCGGCCCATGTTTTCTTTGAGGTCACTCAACTCCACTTTTACTGCGTGTCTCACCTCCTCTCGAACCGCCTGACGCACTTCCAGTATCAACTTAGCAAAATCGCCTTTGGTTGGGGCAGATTGGAACAGGTCGTCTTGCGTGTCGTCCGGTGGGTGTTGGTTCGGTTCTGGTGTCGACGGAGGACTTCCATTTGGGGAAGAGGCCTGTGTGGGTGTTTGAGGCCTTTCCTCTTGGGTGGAGGTGGACGCAAGTGCCGCAGGAGTGCGGAAATAATCTTTCATAGATGATGAAGGTGTTTTCGGAGGGTGCCCAGTGGGTTCAGAACCTGATGGGATTCGTTTGTTACGGCCCATTGTAGTTTTAGATGAGGTTTGCATCCATTTTTGTGGTGAGTGGTGTCGGAGCTCAGAGATTAAGCAGCCATTTCGTTCTCCGGTCAGGCCACGCCCCCCTATAATCTATTTTCTTAATTTACTTTGTCTTCACTTCACATTTAATATCATAGGCATGATAAAATCCATTTATTTACAAACCAGAAATATTATAATTTAGCCTCTGAGGTGTGCTGTTGTCCATGTTGGTATACTTGCCCAGGCATTGAGTGGAAGTCTACTTATTTATGTGTCTCCAAAGTAATATCCTAGCTACCAGTTCTTTTGTACAGTAGGTGTAACGGTTCTACCCCATTTCCCTGGCTCCTGTTTTATTCATTTTTTGTGGGTGTTTCTCCTTCAGCCTCTAGTGGCCGCATCCGAATGGGACAGTTATTACAGGCCTGTGCCCTGCACAGAGAGCTGCCAGTCCAGTCTCAGCATCCTATCCTCAGCTGCCTGTCCAGTCCTCAGCTACTAGTCCTGTCTCAGATGCCAGTCTTGGCTACCAGTCCTGTCTCAGCTACCAGTCTCAGCTACCAGTCCTGTCTCAGCTACCAGTCTCGGCCACCAGTCCTGTCTCGGCTGCCAGTCTCCGCCACCAGTCCTGTCTCGGCTGCAAGTCCTGTCTCAGCTGCCAGTCCTATCCTCAGCTGCCAGTCTGCACTATCAGTCCTGTCTGATGTTCTATCCTGTCCACAGTATGCATCATGGGGTGCTGATAGACCACACATTGTTCCCTGCAACGAGGCTCCTCCTTGGTCCGCTATCCCAGGTTGTGACAGTGGGCTGGAAAGAAAGCAGGGCAGGATTAAGACATTTTACTTCTTCATACCATTAGACCACAACAGCTGAGACCACTATAATTGAATATATACATAAAACCTAACAACATAGTGCAAAATAGAAAATATGCTTAACATAGATATCACCCAACCCTTTCTTTAACAAATATCAAGAGGTAAAATGTAATGCTGAACTGATTTACCAAAGTAATAATAATTATAACATAAACTTCGGTTTTAATCCCAAATAAAAAGTACTACTGCTCACCTGGTTATATCACAATGTATCTGTTATTTTACTAACATGAAACATGGGAATCACTCATCCTAATGCAATATAACTGTAACATATCTGTACATACCCTATACAATACACTGGTTAATAAAATTGTACTTTCCAACCTCACTCTTTAAATAGCGGACCCCATAAAACAAAATAGAAACACAATTACTGACATAAACCATAACAAAATTACTTTCCACTACCCCTTTATTGCCTTTAACTTTGATGAAAGGCTTCCAACTTTTCCAGTACTCAGTAGCTTAAATAAAATGTAGCTATATGTTATATCTTAATAGTAGAACTGGACAGAGAAGGCTATGCAAGCTGACAAGGAGAAGATGGAAGATATTTTTTAAACCGGAATTTGTCATTTGAGTATAAACATTCACGCTTTCCAGCCTTACAACAGCTTGGGAAAACTAACTGCGAAATATGAGAAAATAAACCCTTTATAGAATGTTTGCCTCTCTAAGTTAGGGCCAAAATTTTCATGCAGAATAGTTTTTCTTAGTACTTATTTACATATGTTTTTATAATTTTTACTAACACAGGTTATTGGAATGTAAAAATATTAATTATAAAAAATAAAAAAAATTATAATAATATATAGAAAACAATATATATAATATATAGAAATTTGTAAACATGACTCATTGAAAGTTCAGAACATTATAGTCTATTTCCAAAAAATGAACTCAAATTGAAGTTAAATAAAATTCACTAAAATTTTTATATATGTCTATTAATATTATTAATTTAATAAATATAATATATTTGACTGTTAAACATTAAGTGTACCAAATATTGTATTTGTTAAATTTTGTAAAAGTTCACAAATTGATAGAACTTCTAGGTTACACATTGTCTATGTATAGATCTATATTTCTTTCTTTCATAGCCATGTTTTTATGTTTTATAGATTATTCTTAAAAACAGAAATATGAGATTTATATGTTATTACTATATACATTTAATTAAACTCTTTCATATTTTCTTTACATTTGTTTTTTTCCCCCATCATTACCCTACACTGTTTGGGCCCGGCAGTCAAATGTTTACCCACCTTTTCAATGTTTACAACCACATCCTTATCTCAAATAGTATTGAGACATTAGTCCAACCGATCAGCTAAGATTTATTTTTGTCCTGTCAGGATGCACTTTTTTACCCCGCATACTGTTGTGGGTTCCTCCTTTCTCTTTTTTCTAATGTCTATCCTTTCGCTATTTTGTTTCCCCTACTTCTATTACTCCCTCCCCACAGCCCACCCTATAACAGTGTTACATTATCTCATTCTTTTTTTTATTTGAAAAATAGAAAATTCACAATATAAATCCACTTGTAGCATAGCTTCTTAAATAAAAATATCAAAGTAGATCATGCATTCCTGCCATATGTGTACCATACATAAAAATTAATTACAGTACATAAAACATTATACATAGATCTTTGCTTCGCGTCCGGACGTCCCTGAGAGAGTGAAGGGTGTGGAGATCGGTGGGTAGAAGACTGGTGCCATAGGGGAAGGTTAAGATACTGTAATTGGTATATAATATGTGTATAATTGGAGGCTAAAGCAAGTTCTTAGACTCTAGTTTTTTCCATTTTGATCATATAATTTGAAATTTGTCTAATTGGTTTATGGATCTATAATATCCTTCTTCCATGGATCATTGAAAATGAATCTGCCTTGGGATCTACCTTCAACAAGGAGGGTCTTTAGACTTCCATTTCCAAGCTATATATAGTTTTGTAACCATTAAGGTTCTGAATTAACAAAAAGTTCTCATTTTTACTACCCTTTGAGAGATTTAAATGGAACAAAAACATTTGATGTGTGAGATCATGACTGGAAGTACATTTGTGTTTGATAAGAGTGTTTATTTTGTCGTACAGTATTTTCAAGGTAGTGCACTCACACCGAATGTGAATTACATTCAGGGTTCATTTCAGATTTCAATTTAATAATTTTACCTAGTGTTCTTTTATTATTTTGGGTTATCATAAAGTCTTCCAGTTGGGGACTTTGAATTAGACCTTTGATCTTAATTAATGTTTGGAGTCTAAAATAGGAGAAGTACTGATATTGTGGGAGGCTATATGTTGATGTCAAGCTGCTGAATGGAAGAAGTTGACCCTGGGAGCAAATCTGTGATAATTTGGAGATTCCCTTAATTTCCCAAATTTTTGTGTCAAAATCTTGAAAGTAACATCTAAATACGTCTATGGGAGAGGAAAGTAATATGCCCCTTGGGATCCCTAGTTCTTTTTTGAGTTTGGTGACTGCATGGGCCAGATCTCTTATGACTGGGTTTTGTGAAACAGATTGTTGTATAATTTCATGCTCTATCCAGAAAAGGTGGAAAGGTGGAATAGGCTTACACGTGTTTGTTTCCATTATATGCCAGGTAGTTCTAATTGAAGAGTCTTTGTTCCACTTCATAAAATGGGAAAGCATACAAGCCTCATACAGGGACTCTATATTTGGCATTGAAAAGCCACCCTTAGATAATTTTTTCGTCATTGTTTTATAAGCTATTCTTGGTCTTTTAGTCATCCATATCTATTTTAAAATTATACTAAAGGATTGTAAGATTTTTAAAGGGATATTTAGGGGGGAGTTGAGACGTCACATCCATGAGATCTCTAGACCCTTCCAGTTCTTGAACTTGTCTTTAAATTGGTTTATCATATGTTGATAATTATTTATTGTCATAAGGTCTAAATTCATCATTAATTTGATTCCCAGATATTCTTTCTCCCGATTCTCCTAGTCCAAATTACATATGTTACTAAGTACTAATTTGTGGTGTCTTGATAGATTAGATGTAAAAAAAAAACTTCTAGCTAAAAGAATAAAGAAAAAGGAATCCAGACGAGCAATACCCTGCATTATCAATACATCAAGAGAAAAGATAATCAACCTGGCCCATATCCAGAACGCTTTTGCGTCCTACTATGAAAAACTTTATAACCTCAATTTAGATCCCCTGACACACCAGCCAACAGCTGAAGAAATAGATGGATTTAAAAAAAAAAAATCTTCCCGTAATTACTCCTGACCAACATAAGTGACTCTCAAACAATATTAATATTACAGAAGTACAATTGGCCATTACTTAATTGTTAAATAAAACACCTGGCCCAGACAGATACTCCAACCAATATTATAACATTTTTAAAGATATCCTAGCCCAGGGCTTGATAAATTTCATTTAGATTTAGGAGCCCGCTAAAAAATCTAGGAGCCACACAACGGCCCATTCACGCAACCATACACACACAGACAGAGAGTCAGCCACATACATACACACAGACACACAGACAGCCACATACATACACACAGACACACAGTCAGCCACATACATACACACAGACAGCCACATACATACACACAGACACACAGTCAGCCACATACATACACACAGACACACAGTCAGCCACATACATACACACAGACACACAGTCAGCCACATACATACACATGCATACATACACAGACACACACACAGTGAGCTACATACATACACACACAAACACACAGTCAATCACATACATACACACAGTCAGTCACATACATATACAACAGAGACACAGTCAGTCAAATACATATCCACACAGACACAATCAGTCACATACATATCCACACAGACACAATCAGTCACACATATATATACACACAGAGACACAGTCGGTCACATACCTATACACATGCACACACACACAGAGACAGATACATAGAATGTGTCGGCAGATAAGAACCATTCGGTCCATCTAGTCTGCCCAATTTTTTTTTTATAGCTAGGATAGCCTTGTGTCTATCCCAAGCATGCTTAAAATCCATGACTGTGTTTACCGCTACCACTTCTGCTGGAAGGCTATTCCATACATCCACTAACCTCTCAGTAAATTAATACTTCCTGATATTACTTTTAAATCGCTGCCCCTCTAATTTAAGACTATGTCCTCTAGTTGTAGTAGTTTTTCTTCTTTTAAATATACTCTCTTCCTTTACTGTGTTGATTCCCTTTATGTATTTAAATGTTTCTATCATATCCCCCTGTTACGTCTTTCCTCCAAGCTATACATGTTAAGATGCTTTTAACCTTTCCTGGTAAGTTTTATCCTTCAACCCATGATACATTTAAACATAGAATTTGTTAAATATTTACAAATTCCCTACCTACTTCAATCAGACCGAATCTTCCTTAACAATCGTACAAAAATTGGTTCTAAACTATTTAGCTTGTGCTTCCTAACTCAACTGTTACAAAAATCGTTATCCATTTGTTACCACTCTATTTTGACACATAAAGTGCTGGACAAACTACCTTGTATGCTAAAATGGGAAGCAGACCTCAGCACGAACATATCAATCAAACTATGGACACAAGCTAGCTTCTCTTTCAACAAATTCACACATTGCACTAACCCCATTGAGTTATCAAGAAAAATGATGTACAGGTGGTATTTAGTACCAGCAAAACTGGCTCATATGTTCAAATCCACATCAAATTTATGTTGGAGAAATTGCAGATTAAAAGGCCCAATGGCACACATATGATGGGAATGCGCATTACTAACTAATTTCTGGAAAAATGTATATAAAAAGATTTTAGATTCTACAAATATTAGTGTTCCTTATACCCCACAAAGTCGTCCTACTAAATATCTTCCTGACCACTATATAAATGTTACACAAAATATTAATATTCTATGTCTTAATCACAGCCAAAACACTGATTGCCAGACAATGGAAATCAACTCAAATCTCAACCTCCACGGAATTAGAAAATTTAGTTACTCACAATATGATGATGGAGGAATTATACTATGCTTCTACTGGAAACCTAGACACCCACATGGCACTTACCATTCTCTGTCCAAACCAACCTTGTAAGACAGCCATTTTATCATCAACCCATACCCCTTATCCTCATCCACCCCACACCCCATTATCTTCTCTATTTTTTCTAATTTCCTTTTCTTCCTTCCTTTCATTACTATACCCTTCACCTCTACTAGGCTGTTTAAATTCTATAGAAAATGTTATATACCTGTTTTTTTTCTAATTACGAAATGTGAACAACCGCATTTTACTATTCAATATTGTCGATACCTTCTTTAGAATTTATTGTATAAAGACAAACAAAAATCTTTGCATTGTACCCCCCCTTATTTTTTTAATCATATATTAAACTAATAAAAACTAAACAAAAAGAAACAAAAAAAAAAAAGAAGTAACCTCAGTCCAATAGTTTCTTGAAGTTCTAAAACACCTTCCATCAATTAGCATCCAACTGCTTTTGAATACCAGACTCTGCAATGGAAACACCTCTTTTTGTGTGACCGGCCTACAAAGCCAACTCTTTTGTTTTGGCTTGAACAACTGAAATCCTAACATGTGATGATATTTGAACTTCAGTCCTTACTATCTATTTAGGAAGTGCAATAAATTGATAAACCTGACATTTTCAATTTCCCCTGTTTTTAGAAACAAAAAAGAAATAAGCACATTTAGGGACTGAGCACCTGGCAATTTAGTCTCATATTTGGATACATATTGGTGAATTAAACAACTTATAGATAAATCACAAAATCATAAAAATTCTTAGAACGTTAAGGCTTTCAGGTATTATCCTATATTGTACTTCAATTTACATGGGTTCTGGATACAAAATTAGTATTTTCATTTATCTTTGCTAGAAACAGCTACACAATTTTATTAAACTTAGGGACAACACAAAAATGAGTCACTATACTTACTTTGGTGTTCAGACAAAAGCTGAGATGTGGACTGTGGAGCTGTATGATAATGGTGATATCATGTGGTGATGTGCTATGTGGTCAGAGGGCAATGTGTTGGTTTCTATTCAAGCCACTGCTATGTGATGCCAACTGACATCACCGGTATTGTTGTACCACAAGATTTGTTATGGTGGTGTATAAAATGATGTATGGTAGCATGGCTTCTGGACACGTGTTAAAAGGGCGAACTTGCCCCCCCCCCCTCATATATTCAAACAGGCCCACTGAAGCAGCAGAAAGGGAGGGAGCAGTAGTAGGCTGTTTAGAGTAGGTTAACCAGACATACAGTGCAGAAAAAACACTTGTATGGCAGGGGAGTACAGCTGTTTTGGCGGAAAAGGGGACCTACACAATATTAGGCAGGTGGTCATAATGTTATGGCTGATTGGTGTATCTGCACCTGTATCTAACTATCTGTCACATGGAAGTTCATATACCAGGAATGAATGGTTCTTGTGGTCACGCAGATCTTTTTTTTTCTAAATGGGTACTTTAAGTCAGTGGCGTAGCGTGGGGGGTGCAGGGGGGGCCGCCGCACCGGGCGCAATATCTGGGGGGGCGCACTAGCCCTATGCGGCCGCGTGGCCGCCAGGGCCGTCTTTAACGCGGGGCAAACGGGGCAGCTGCCCTGGGCCCATTTACTCCTGGGGGGCCCCAAGGCAGCTGTCCCGTGGGCCCCCAGCCCCTGCTGCCGCGTTCACAGCGCATTGCGCTTGTGAACGCTTTTTTCCGGCAAGCCGCATCCGATGGATGCGACGGCCGAAAAAAAAAAAAAAAAAAAACTGACGCCGGATGTGACGTCGCGTCACATCCGGTGTCTGCTTCCCTCCTCCGTGCAAGAGGGAAGACTGCACGGAGGAGACATCCGGCGGGGGACACGGAGCCGCTTCATGTAAGTACGGGGGGGGGGGGGGCTGGCTGGCACAATATTCCTGGTATCTGACTGGCACTATATTACTGGGCATCTGATTGGCACAATATTACTGGGTATCTGATTGGCACTATATTACTGGGTATCTGATTGGCACAATATTACTGGGTATCTGATTGGCACTATATTACTGGGTATCTGAATGGCACTATATTATTGGGTATCTGATTGGCACAATATTACTGGGCATCTGATTGGCACAATATTACTGGGTATCTGACTGGCACTATATTACTGGGTATCTGATTGGCACAATATTACTGGGTATCTGATTGGCACAATATTACTGGGTATCTGATTGGCACTATATTACTGGGTATATGAATGGCACTATATTACTGGGTATCTGATTGGCACAATATTACTGGGCATCTGATTGGCACAATATTACTGGGTATCTGACTGGCACTATATTACTGGGTATCTGATTGGCACAATATTACTGGGCATCTGATTGGCACAATATTACTGGGTATCTGACTGGCACTATATTACTGGGTATCTGATCGGCACAATATTACTGGGCATCTGATTGGCACAATATTACTGGGTATCTGACTGGCACTATATTACTGGGTATCTGATTGGCACAATATTACTGGGTATCTGAATGGCACTATATTACTGGGCATCTGATTGGCACAATATTACTGGGTATCTGACTGGCACTATATTACTGGGTATCTGATTGGCACAATATTACTGGGTATCTGATTGGCACTATATTACTGGGTATCTGATTGGCACAATATTACTGGGTATCTGACTGGCACTATATTACTGGGTATCGGATTGGCACAATATTACTGGGTATCTGAATGGCACTATATTACTGGGCATCTGATTGGCACAATATTACTGGGTATCTGACTGGCACTATATTACTGGGTATCTGATTGGCACAATATTACTGGGTATCTGATTGGCACTATATTACTGGGTATCTGATTGGCACAATATTACTGGGTATCTGATTGGCACTATATTACTGGGTATCTGAATGGCACTATATTACTGGGTATCTGATTGGCACAATATTACTGGGCATCTGATTGGCACTATATTACTTGGCATCTGATTGGCACTATATTACTGGGCATCTGATTGGCACTATATTACTGGGTATCTGATTGGCACTATATTACTTGGCATCTGATTGGCACTATATTACTGGGTATCTGATTGGCACTATATTACTTGGCATCTGATTGGCACTATATTACTGGGCATCTGACTGGCACTATATTACTGGGCATCTGGCTGGCACAATAATACTGGGCATCTGACTGGCACAATAATACTGGGCATCTGACAGGCACTATATTACTGGGCATCTGGCTGGCACAATAATACTGGGCATCTGACTGGCACAATAATACTGGGCATCTGACTGGCACTATATTACTGGGCATCTGGCTGGCACAATAATACTGGGCATCTGGCTGGCATAATATTACAGGCATCTGGCTGGCACTATATTACTGGGCTCTGACTGGCACAATATTACAGGCATCTGACTGGCATAATATTACAGGCATCTGACTGGCACAATATTACAGGCCTCTGACTGGCACAATATTCCTGGCCTCTGACTGGCACACTATTACAAGCATCTGACTGGCATAATATTACAGGCATCTGACTGGCATAATATTACAGGCATCTGACTGGCACAATATTACAGGCATCTGACTGGCACAATATTCCTGGCCTCTGACTGCACACTATTACAGGCATCTGACTGGCATAATATTACAGGCATCTGACAGGCACCATATTCCTGGGCTCTGACAGGCACAATATTCCTGGGCTCTGACAGGCACAATATTCCTGGTATCTGACTGGCACAATATTATTGGTATCTGACTGGCACAATATTATTGGTATCTGACTGGCACAATATTACTGGTATCTGACTGGCACAATATTATTGGTATCTGACTGGCACAATATTACTGGTATCTGACTGGCACAATATTGCAGGCATCTGACTGGCACAATATTGCAGGCATCTGACTGGCACAATATTACTGGTATCTGACTGGCACAATATTACTGGTATCTGACTGGCACAATATTGCAGGCATCTGACTGGCACAATATTGCAGGCATCTGACTGGCACATTATTACTAGGCTCTGACTGGCACAATATTACTGGGCTCTGACTGGCACAATATTACTGGCATCCGAAAGTTACAATATTACTGGCATCTGAATGGCACAACAATTATGGCATATGTGTGTGTGTGTGTGGGGGGGGGGGGGGGGGGGGTAACATTAGAGGTACAGGATTGAGGAAGTTGGCTCCATCTAGCCCAGTCTTGGATCATCTCCAGGGTATGGTTCCATTTTGATGTTTAGTTTTTGTTCTTGATATTGTTTGTCGTTTACGATGGTTGTGAGACGACATATAATAGCATGGCCCATGCTAGGTTACTACATGTGTATATTTGTATTCATAGACCTGCTGAAAATGTGGAGAATGTGTGTAATGCATGTTCGCACTCAATAAAGTGTTGGAAAATAAACTTGTATTTAGATGCATTTTACTTTAATTACATAAGTATTTTCATAACAAACAATACATGTGCTTGGGGGGTAAGGGTTTCTTTAACTAATCTAGTAGAAGAGACTCGAGTGCTAAAATCCACGGGTTAGGGGGCGCAAATTACTTGCCTTGCCCCGGGTGCTGACAACCCACGCTACGCCACTGCTTTAAGTGGAGAAGAAAGCCTGATGTGTTTCGCCTCATGGGGCACACTCAAAGGTAAGTAGCAAAAGCCCTCCATAGCTGCAGGTGAGTTTTAGTGATGTTGCAGTCCAACCCGGTGAGCTGCTACGCTAAGAAGAATAGAGTTGGCCTACCTAATGCATTGTTGAATCAGTGAGAGTTACTCAGAGATTTGGCTAGATAGGGCCATTTTAACTCTCTGGAATGAGAAACTCACCAGGGTTGGCTCTTTACAGTGCATAGTTAAGTAGGTGAGATGAGATGAAAGTGAATAGCTCCCAGTGTGTTGGAACTTTGTAAAAACTGCTGTAAGGTACTGAACTACAAGTTGTACAGCTCACCCTTGACCTGTTATCCTAAAATAGATTACCACCTGTTAATGATGTGCTCAAACTAATGTAAATCAATAAAGTACCTGAAGCATATTCATTATACAGTCATCTTATAAATTAAGCAAAACCGGCAGCAAAGGTTCATTTATATGTGGAAACGTTGAAAACTATTTTCACTGATAATTATACTACACAAGCATGAAATTGTGCCTAAATATCACACAACCTGTCTAAACATTAATCATTCAGAAAGACATTTCAATCACAGATCATTTCACAAGCAGTGAAAGGATTAAACAGAGGAATACTTCTGATCTGATTTACAAAACGTTTAAGACACTTGCAAAAACAATTCTAATATGATTTGATAGATTTAGCAGCATTTTTTTTTTTTTACCCTCCCAACAGCTGTTTTGTGTATACAGTAATGGTCCACATCATGAATTTTACAAAAAAAAAAAAGAATAGATGTGTCTAAAAACTACAACACAAAATACTTACTGCTTAAAGGATCACTTTTAGTCCAAATAAATGTATTTTAAAGCTGGTACTTTTGGCAACCCCCAGAATGGTTGGTACACAACCACAGCTTTTATAACACAAGACAGACTAGGCATTACCTAAAACACCTCAAACAATAGCTCCACCCACACTGGTCAGGATGAACCTATTTACCAGGTTGAGCCCATTTCTTCTTATATCCAGAATTGTTATGGGCATCCAAGATTATTTTTTTACTTGCCTCAGACACAAGCCTATTAGGTTATTTTGTTTAAAACCTTTTTTAGGACAGATGGTCTGGTTGAAATTCTCTTTCTTTGGTACCTGGGATATCAACCCTGATTTAAATATATAGAGAGCTAATACCTAATGCAATTTAAAATATAAAAATCACTTTTACTACACTTCATATCCAGGGCACTCACACCACCTGATTATACATAGCTTTGTAAACCTTGCCACTGCTACACTGTGATAGTGTGAATTCTATAGTGCAAGGTAATGTTCTCGTTGCATATCATTCCTTTCCTGCCAGGATGTTCAATCTTCTCCTCTCATTTCCTTTCTTATTTAGTCTTTGACCTTCCCAATACTGGCTGGTTCTTCCTTTCCCTTTATCTCTCCCTTCCCTACTGCAGACGTTGGCTTTACTCCACCATTAATACATAGTCCTACTTCTTTGTTATGCTGACATAAGATTAAACAGACCTCATGCTCTTATAACATCCCGAATTTATCAAGGCCTGACTCTACAAGGTAGACAACCGGTTCATTCTATGCAAAGTGCACAGTAACATATTTATATTGCTTTATGTTACACTAACTTCTAAGGAAGAGTTATACAAATGTTCCACTGCTACATGGTCTTTGTCTTATGCAGTAACAATTTACTGAACAATGTTAAGGCTTTACAACTAAGATGTTACTCAACTTGTACTGTATCACTATCATCATAACACCAGCTCTAGTCTGTTCTTTTGGCCCATGAATGTGAGCTGGATAAGAGAATACTACTAGTCAAATAAAAACATATCAGTCAGTACCAGATGGGTTTTCTCATTTTGTACTGTATAACCACTAGCACTTGCCATTTGGCCTGCACTCGGCATCCCAGACAATTAACGAATAAGAAGAAATAAGAAATTGGCTTTATGGAAGTTCAGGCTATGAGGAGAAGAAAATATACAAACTGATTCACTTCATGGAGACGATACTAATTTCTTTAATTATTAAAGGCATATACAGAAGGACAGAAACAATGCCTTAAGTGTTTCAAATCCACATGTAGCTCTTAGTGATAGGCACAATACAACACTAAACTATTCTGTTGACCCATGAGACATTGGGTTCATTAATTCATGTAGTGCTGCCATATTGTGAGTCTGTTAACCACATGGGACAGCAGGAAATATTTATACCCCACCACTCATTTACAATTCCTCAATTATTTTGTTGCTGCCCTCTTGTTCCTTTTGGTAGGATGAACTTTGCACTCTGATGTGACTCTTGGCAAACAATTGTTGTATTTTCTGGGGATTGTTTCATAACCTGTGGCCTTCTCCACACCCTCTAAACTCTTTTATTGGCTTGACATATTGTGGTTGTTGGCCACATCTTGATATGTTCAAATGTGGCCACAAAATTAAGTTGATCTCTTTCCTTCACTAAACAATAATTGATCAACTCCCAGACTCACTAATGCAATGACATGACAATGAGAACTATCATCTCCATATAGTATACAGATAATGTAAACTAAAACACATTGCGAGTGATTATTTTCCATATCAACATTTTTACATTAAATAGTAAAATAAGTAAAAAGCAAGGGTTTTTATTTACATGAATTTACATATGTGCAGTCATAGAAATATGGTATATATGCATATTTATGCCATATATGTCGTATATATATTTTTTAAATTAAAATTTGTATTCAAAATATAAACATATATATTCACAGTATCATATATTGCGCATCAATTTCCATAAGTACTTAGAATATTCCAAAGATGTAAAGCAAAATATACATAAGTAAAGAATATACATATATCTAAAAACGATATACTAACATATCCACCTAACTATATGCACCATAACATACATCACACAACTTGTACAACCTAAGAGATGTGGAGACATCTAACTAGGAGATAAACATGACTCACATGTATACAAAGCTTGTCTAATGCTAAGCCCTAGGAGAGAGAGAGGGCTGATTAGGATCTCAATTTAATCGTTGTTACATATCAGACAAGTCATCCCCAAGATCCTAAATAATATTATAATTACAATGAACTTTGGCTTCTGAGCCCAGATATCTAATTCATGTAGTAAGCAAACCAAATATCCCAGATCTTATTATACATACCAATATTGCCATTATTGTCATATACAGCTTTATCCATTAGGCCTTGGTGATGTATTTGAGTAGTATATATTTATATTTGTTTACTTATATGTGCATATATATAGTCATTATATTCACATATACACATGCACAGTGAAAATATGTAATACATAAAGCATTTTCTATGCTTCTAATCACAAGACGTCCCAGATGACAAAGTCAGTAATCACTGTAATGTGCTGCTTTGGATTTTTGTTTGCATTTAGTCCTTGCATGACTTACACCAATTACTATAATGAAGACAGTTTCCTTCTATTCAGCTGAATCACGCTCACCCCTCACAAGGGGACATGTAGTCCTACAAAATTGCAAACGGTTGATGTCACTGACATTTTTGACACTCATTTCAATCATTGTTATATTTTAAAACTGTGTGTAATTATATGGCCTAGTTAAAACAAGAATAATGTGTACACTATTTTAGATTTCTATAATGTTATCCACAATAACTAATGCTGGAAACATTTCCGTCCATGACTATATAGAAATGAATTAGATCCACAAATTGAGCCCATCAGTCTAACAGTTTTCACTTGTAATTAATTGTCACTAGTAGTGTGCCCATGATATGCAACAGCTAGACGAGACTCCAGAACATGTATTTTAGTTTAGTGTTGTATTTTTGCCTATGCTAACTAGGCTTAGGCCAAACCAGCAGACTGAAGGGGGTCCCAGCAGAGCCAATGCTACCATTGTTGGTGGTACATCCTCCCTCACTGTCTTGTGATGCCTGCACAGTCTTCTGGGTTGCCCCTAGTAGAGCACCATAAATCAATGTAATGTACTGGAAAGGGGTGTAGGGCCAAATAGTGCAGTAAAAGGGTTGTGGGGGTAATCTGGCTCTTTTGTAAGATATTTGGAGGCAATCTGCTGTAGTGGAAAGGTTATGAAAGGAACAGGTGCAACCTGGAGTGGAAGGGTGTGACAAATGAGGGTTGAGGAGTGCATGAGTTCAGTCATGTCTCAGTCCACCCAAGGCCTAAATACATCACTGTTTTAGTCCATAATGAATCATTTTATTTGATCATACAAGCTTGTGCAATTAAATGTAATATTACTCACTTTGAGAGCTGTCTCCTTGACCTTGTATCATGGGACAGGTCAAGTGGATCTCCAAAAATAGTCAACGTATGGACAGGGTTGGATTGTGTTACCATTTTCTCTGCTGCACGCTACAGGCAAAGGTCTGCTGTCTTCTCTCTTTGGGAACCCACAGAGCTGGGGTTAGAAATTGTTAAATGAAACTGTGACAGCATGAATTAAGGTTCACAAAGGTTTAAAGACATAAGATGAATTCAACTCTTTGCAAATAATACCCAAATCAGCCATAAATATATAATGGTGTTATTTGCCTATTGCACAATTAACATGTGATCAGCTCTTGGTGCACATTAAGGCAAAGAGGTCTATAAAAGGACAACAGTTTCCATGGCAAGGTCTGTAAAGGTCCATAGAACATCATTACATTTTCTTTCATTAAGTTCAATACGTGTCCTCCTTGATCAATGTTGGTAGCTATGCCTGAAAATGAGCATCATCGTGCTGATTTAGCCCATCAACCAGTGGTTTAACCATGGGCTGTTAACAGATCAGCTTATCTTGCTGGTCCTCTGATCACTGGTGAAAAAAATGGAAAAATGTACAGGTTATTCTACTGCCTATTTTAGGTTCATCATAAAAATAACTTGTGGTTCATAAAATAAATAAAATGTTATTTTTAAAGCATGTTGTCATTCTACATTTTTTACTGTTATATTTATATTTTGTAAATATGTAATGGGGGTTATTCACAAACAGATGAGTTGCAGATGAGTTGCTGAGTTTCCCCCACTAAGCGAACCCTAGGTTTGTCCTTGCACAATATCTCACTCATTAGTGATCAGCCCCCTTGTGATTTTTTTTTTTACTATTTTCACAAGTATGGTTTACTATTTTGTATAGATCTTGTCATTGGGGTGGAATAAAACAGATCACTCTACATTTAGAATAGGTCTTGGATTTTATCCCTGTTCTCTTAGCCCCAAGAGATAGTTAAAGGTTTAGTGATTTATTAATAATCTGGGAAATTATATCAGGAAAGCCAAACACTACACACAGAATATAATTTTTTGTGCCAAGCTATTGGAAGAACCTGGGTTATGAGCAATTTTGTCTCACATAATAATAATAATATAGTAAATATATATTTCTATGCATTCAAACAATAGGGTCGGCTCAGGTAACTCCGATTTTCCAGAAGAAAAGTTTCCAAGTTTCGGACCACTTTAGTGGTATGAATAACCCATGAATTTGGGCTACCCAGAAAGCACTTGAGTGCTTCCAAATTGGCCCAAATATCTGTCATTGTGACTGTTTTTAGCTCCGAAATTTTGGAATCCAAACTCTATCCGTGGAGAATCTATCCGTGGAGTCTATCCTCCCCAAAGAACTCTATGGGGAGGATAGATGGGTCTATTCACTGAGAGTTGAGAATGTTTGCTGTAAGTAGAGGGAATGAGGTACACCTTATTAACATAAGGTTGGACATTAATACATTTTTGTTACAGAAAGAATGAACATTAAGGGCAGACTCACTCACCACTAAATATTAAGTTGCCCATGTCTGAGCTTTAAAGAATCTGCTTCTACCAGCAACTAATAGTGCAGAAAAATAACAGACTGATGAATTCACAGCAAATGTATCAATAGATACACCAAAGATAGTTCTCCAGTAAAGTAGTAAAGTGCTAGCAGCGAAAATACGGCAGAAAAAGCAGATGGTGAATGACTCTCAATTTCCCTAATAGTAGCAACAATACTGGGTAAAGGTACAAAAATAGATTTATTTACTCGCAGTGGCAAAACAGCGCCATAGCAAGGCGCTTAATCATAAATAGCTTGTTTAAGGATCGAATATGTTATGATCATTTTTATTAATAAAGTTGTGTTTGTTCTCCAATTAGAAAAAAGTCTCATTGGTGGGTGCCGAGTACAGTTATTCAGCAGTCAAGAAATGAGCATACTAGCTACACAAACTTGTTTCTCTGTATACTGTCTAGAGTTAAACAGACATTTTATAATGCCAAGAAATGAAAGGCATTTTTAGAGGTCACACAAAGGTTACTGTGTAAATTTTCACCACAGCAGCATAAAGACTCATATATTGATGTCTTATAAATCTTGTTTTTCCTTCTTTGTCTAATATTCTGATATATTCACATCTGTACTGCCACACATTTACACAAACCTTGCCATTGGGGACTTGTCTCACCTGCGAGGCACCTGGTGTGCACTTCTGCTGGGCCATCAGGTGCTCCGCAACATCCCACCTTCCCCAATACAGGAACTTGGAAATTGTTATTAACTTGCTTTCCAGAATATATTGGGGAGGAGGAATGTCACTTGTGCAACCAATGGAACACTCCGACAGGATGGCCTCCCATTTTTTCTATACAAACAAGCATTTTTCATAGTAACTGACTTCTTTATCCCTTTGCAAGACCGCATGGGACTGCAGCCACAAATGTACAAGGAGACCCCCTCCCTGCTATGAGTGGGGAGGAGTACATATATGCTTTTTGCGTTTGGGGTCCAACCGGAATCACATGAGGATGAACATTATCTATATTCCATCATTGGGTAAAAGTGTGCGTGCGTGCTTGTGTCTGTCTGGCTGTGGCTGTGTGGCCATATGTGTGGCATTGTATTTAATGATCAAGTAGGTCTGTGTACATAACCATATACAATGCATAACCAAGCCTGCATTTGGTTATAACTAGACATGTGCATTCGTTTTCGGATGGATGCATTTTCGCCCGAAAATAGCATTTTCGTTCATTCGTTTGAAAAACAAATAACGAAAATGCTAAGCTAACAAAAGCCGAATGAACGAATGGTTAATAAACGAAAATTATTCGTTCATTCGTAGTACTACTGGCATTCTATAAGCCGAAATAGAGGCGGTTTATAGAATACAATAGCATAGTATACTACATTCCATAAACCGACATAATGAACGACTTTCGGTTTATGGAATGCATGTAAGTCTATTGGCATTCTATAAACCGACTCTATTTCGGTTTATAGTAATGCCAATACTATAGCACGAATGGACGAATGATTTTCGTTTATATTAAACCATTCGTTCATTCGTTTGCTTTCGTAGCTTTCTATAAACCGAAACAGAGTCGGAATGGCACAATATTACTGGTATCTGAATGGCACAATAATACAGGCTTTTGAATGGCACAATAATAGAGGCATCTGAATGGCACAATATTACTGGCATAACCCATTCAGTTTAGAGGGACTGGCTGGCTCTCAGCTTCAGTAATATAAACCTTGAGCAAGTCCTTGGCCCATTTATTTGTAGCTATTTAGCTCCCATCACCGGCAAAATTAATGAGAGAGAGCTGGGACCCATTTGACAGTCTCCCATCCCCTGTAAAATTAACAGGGGGTCATTTGGGGAGCTCCTTTCACCATATATAGGCAGGGTGGATTATTTTTAACTTAATTTTAAACTTACATTTTCTTTTTATGCAACTTGCCAACTATAAAGGAGGTGAGCTCTATGAGTGGTATTTGACATCAAAGTCCAATTCAAACTCCCATCAGATTTTAGTGAATAGCTATTTTTAATGTTTTTCACTGAAGGGAGTTCGAGGTGGGTTCTACTTTGGCAAGGTGGGTGGGGGTGTGGTTTTGTAGAGGGAGGTCCAGTTTCCTATTGTAAATACTGTGAGGAGGTCAACTTTTAAAGTGAAAGTCGATATCCCAAGTTGTCCACCTTTGCACCATTCTCAAATGTTAATGAATAGACCCCATAGATTAACTAATAGCTCCAAGAAGAAACACATTTGCTGTGTAAGCAGTACAATGATAGAAAGGGACCCATACTATTTAGCACTGCTAGAGGGAGCCGAAAACGTATCCTCCATACATTAAGAAATGACTTAGCTTGCCTCAAACACAGTCATTGCAACTATCTTCCATATAGTAGTCCATTGATTTATTGTTTCCTTAATGCAAAAAATTGCATTTCACTTTTAAATCAACCGTTTTACTGGTCTAGACAATCACATGCAAACATGTTCTGCACATACGCCAGTGATATGCTATACAATATATATATGTTGTCTATCACCCAAAGGAACAGTCATTTATCAGAAGCAGAACATTACATAAATGTAATATGTCTGCTCTTCCATAAATACAGATGGCTGACTGTGGAATCAGCCTAACAACACTAAATAAACGGACATGTAACCATTAGACATGCTTTCCACTTCTTCCCGTACTTCTCTCCTTTATATCCCAGGCATCCAGTGAAAATAAATCCAATGCATCAACATCATCTGATTCATGGGTGTGGAAAAAAAAACACAAGGCAAAAGGAATGTAAAGAACTTTGGCACTTACAAAAGATAGATGTACTATATAATCCAATACCCTGCAGTCTCCCCTGTAACCAATGACCATTTACAAAAATGGCATATTGTTTTACATACCGAAATTAGACATTTCGATATCTCTGGTTTAATAACCTGGACATTTTATTTAATACTTGGATTGATCATTGTCTGCTTTCTGTATTTTCTAAATATTAAGCTAACATGTAATGGGGAACATGGTTTTCACAAGCAAACGCCAAGTTCTGGACTGTAATACTTGGCTTCATATCTGAGGCTTGACAGCAAACAGCTGTAGCACTAAGATAGGAAAAGAAAGAAATATACATATATTTACACAGCATGAATATTCTTACATATCCACTTGCATTTGCATCCTTATTTAAATATATTTACACATTTCTTTATTATGTATTATGCATATTGGTATTTCTGGCAATTATCTACCTTTTCAAAGGACAGCTTCCAGCTTTGGCCCCTTTCGCATGGTTTTGAAATATGAACACACAAAAATAACGTTTTTCCTTTTAGTAAATGTAATGAAACAGATATGTGATAAACATAGCTAAATTGGGGAGATGAAATGTTCAGCGTTTGAAAGAAAAGATCCGGGCTCCACCGAAGCAAAAATGTATAATACACCGTCCAGGTGAGCAAAAGCTGGGAAAGGTAATCCAGGTGCAGTCCTCATACGCTAACCAGGCGTCAGTAACATGCAGCAACGTAGAAAAAGGAAAGTTGCACTCCGGATTCCAGTGAAAAAAGGTTATTTTAATGGCAGAAAAGAGGAACAATACAGCAAATAAATATAATGTGCATGGCAAAAAAGGGGAGAAACACTTGACGCGTTTCGCGTGCTTGACACGCTTAATCATAATATTCTTACATATCCACTTGAATTTGCATCCTTATTTAAATATATTTACACATTTCTTTATTATGTATTATGCATATTGGTATTTCTGGCAATTATCTACCTTTTCAAAGGACAGCTTCCAGCTTTGGCCCCTTTCGCATGGTTTTGGAATATGAACACACAAAAATAACGTTTTTCCTTTTAGTAAATGTAATGAAACAGATATGTGAGAAACATAGCTAAATTGGGGAGATGAAATGTTCATCTCACCTCAACTTACCTTTCAGTGATTAGCCCCCTTAAGCGCAGGGACAAAGCTGGTGAGTTTCCGCTGCTAAGCTTTGTTGCCAAGTTGGTCTCTGCACAATGTATAGTTAAGTCTGTGAGATGAATAACCCCCTGGTCTTAGAATAATTGTTTGCCTAATATATTGTATATTTTCTCTTTTTTTGTTGATTCCTAGTCACTAGCTTGGTCGTGCCAAAATGTTTATAGATTTGTTTACCCCTTCCCAACATAGGACGGACTTGGTCTGTCCTGTCTGGCAAACCGCTGCCGACACTGGACGCACCTAGTCCATCCTGCAGTTAAATGAGCTGTGTTTTCGATCTAAGTTTGCAAACACCGCTCAGATGGTGATGCAATTTGGGGCATAGGGCACCCCCAATCGCTCCACGTAGCCAATCATGGGTGCCATATTGGAGAGGAACATTACTCTCCAATATGGCAGTCAGCAATATTTCAATGAAAAAAACTCTTACTTAGCTTAACATATAGGGTAAGTGTTAGAATAATGGTTAGGATTACAAATAAATTAGGGTTAGCATAAGGGTTAGGGTTACAATTAAATTAAAATTATAATAAATTAAGGTTTAACATAAGGGTTACAGTTAGGGATGAATTTAGTGGTTGTGGTCAAAATGTCACTGTTGGTGGAAATGGTTAGAAAAAAAACAAAACGTTTTTGGTTATTGCCCTATAACACAAAAAAACTACAGGAAAACATGGAAACAAGCATATTTTCTAAATTAGAAAGGATTTTTTTTTCCAATTGTATTTCTGTAAATTATTTTTTAGCTCAGAGTTAGAAAATGATAACATATGATGAACAATGGTATTTAATGAAAGCCCTTCTAATGGCAATAAAAACAATGTATAATTTGTGTGGGTACAGTATGTGAGAAAGAAGAAAATTACAGGACAGATTAACACCTATGCGTTTTGCGCCTAAATGTGTTTCTTCATCAAGGCTCCATGATTAACTGAAATGCGTTATTTAGGTGAGAAATGCATAGGTGTTATTCTTTTTTTATAAATATTTTTTTTTATAGTTTTACAGAAAGGTACTTAATGAGTTATCGCTACAGCATGTCAATTGTTTGTAGCAGATTGGGTGTTAACAGTACAAGTCTTGTAATATGAATCTATTTAATATGTACATTGGCATGGTAGTAACACAGAGTACCTGAAGAACTATAGGAAAGAAAAAAAAAAGAAAATAGATATAGTAGAAAGGTGGGGAGTACGGGGGAAAGAGCATGGAAAGGGAATTGAGGGATAGATTGGTAGGGGGAAGAAGGTGGGGGGGGGGGGGTTAGAGGGGGAAAGGGGTTTGATTTTCTTATTGCATCCCATGTAGCTCTGCTAGTATCGGTAGGTTAAGAATGTTTCCATAGGGTAAGTAGTGAATCATAGTGTTTCAGGTTGTTCGTTATGGAGTAGTGCATCTTTTCCATCGTAAGATTATGTCAGATGAGAATACTGATTTCAGTCATTGTCGGTATTAATGCTGTCTTTCATCTTCTTGCCAGCAGTGTTTTGGTTGCTATAAGTACATGAAAGGTGAGTTTTTGTTCAGGCATTGGTATCTTCCCTGGGAAAATATGGTGAATGGCGATGCTGGGGCAGAGAGGTAGTGGTGTTGTTAGTTTGGAGTTGAGTATTTTGAATACTAGTTTCCATAGTTGGACTATTTTTGGGCAGGACCACCAAGTGATCTGATTGGGTTGCAGCATACTTTGACAAAACCGTGGTCGGCTATCCTGGATTGCAATAGTGAGCCTTTAACACTCAGTAGAGCAGATTTCACTTGTAAGTATTTGTACTGCTCAGATATTGGCAAAGTGAAATTGGATTGTAATTCATCAAATGTGAGAAACTTGCTAGCAGATATGAGTTTGGATAGATTGATGATAGCCAGCCTTTTCCATGACTTTAAGGAGATATGAGGGTGTAATGCTTCTAAAGTGTGTATGGGGGTGGCTGCTGTAAGTCCTTTAAGTTCCATGGCACATTTGGCCATTTGTCGCCACAGTTTGATGGAGGGAAGAGTGCTAGGCAGTACTTTTGTAAGGACTTTTCGTGGCCAGTTTGCTCGCAACTGGTAGTCACTTATCCTGAAATGCGTTAGTTTAGAATCTTCTGCATCCACCCATGATACTTTGCCCTCATCCGAGTGGAGTTGGACAGTCTGTGAAAGATTAGCAGCTTTGTAGGTACAACCATTTATTGGCAATACAGGATTAGCAGTTAGCATGGATAAAGGATAACAAGGTACTTTGTAAATCTTGTATAACAGCTGTAGGGATTTCAATTGGTATGGTGCATAATATATACAATAATTTTGGCATAACATTCATTTTTACAGCCGCTATGCGTCCAAACCACGAGAGGAAGAGATGAGACCATTGTAACAGCTCTTTTTTGATCTTTTTCCATTTTTTTCCAATTATATATATTATTATATTATTATATAATTATTCTGTCCACCGGGTCCAGGTTCTGCCCTGATCATTGTGTGCCATAAACCTTTTTATTGCTAAACTGGTTAGTAGTTTCATTTCTACATATATTCGTCTACTGGGTTTCGCCTCAACTCTTAAATTCATATGTATGTATCGATAGGGTCCAGTACTTGTTGTAGATTGCTCTTAATTAGTACACATTTCACAAGTTCCTCAGCAACAGTTCATTAGTGATGTCTGCACACAGGGAACCAATCGTTAAATAGAGATATGCAGGAATTCTTTTACGGCAAGAGTTTGGTTCTCAAGGGAATTGTTGCTTCTCTGGAAAAAGATTCTCCCACCTCCCCAGAAAAAAACAAAGTTCCACCAATTTCTAGGAAACTATCAAACAGATAGTGTAATGGGAAACTAACTTAAACTGAAGGATCTATGCGCTTATTACATAACATCAGAGCTTATAAAATGTCAAACTCCCCATTAGTGAATGTGTTAAACATTTTAGAAAATGGTTTGGGTTTATTCAGAGATCTCGGGTTTTCTTTATGAAAATCAGCCCTGTATTTTACCCTAATTCGAATGGTTTTGTTGACCCAAATGACCCTTTAAATCAGCCTTTCAGGGATGACCCAAATCAGCCCAAAATTAAGTAATTATGACCTAATTTGGGACCATAGCTTTGGCAGCCAAATTTGGAATATGGGCTCAATTTTTTTCAAAGCAAAAAGGTAGCCTTGAACATCCTATTATTTCCTATGAGGTTTGTGATGGTTTTTTTCGCTTAAAAAATAGCCAACAAATAAATTAGATAAAAGCCATGTTTAATTAAAAAATGTTTAACAATTGCACAAACCATCTACAAAAATGGAAATAAATAAACATATGTATGTCATAACTATTATTATAATATTATTATAATATTATATAACATAAAATAATAAAATACATTATAAAAAATGTAAATAAATATTCGTGGCTTGCGGGTGGAAGCTGACTGCATGAATCAGCGTGTTACGGTCTGTTGGTTTCCGAAACAGAGTATACCCCAGTGTGTTACCTGTTCTAAATAATTAAATGTCAAGAAATTGTATCCTGTGCTTGTCTGCCTGCATCGTCAGATGAACCGGTGATTGAATAGAGTTAAGATGGTTCACAACTTGTTGTAATGTCTCTATGTCTGATTGCCATATCAAAAAGATGTCATCGACAAATCGTGTGTAGTAAAGTATAAACTGTCCAAAAGGGGCTAAAAGCTGTTCTTGTTCGTAGGTATGCATGTAAATGTTCGCATATGGAGGTGCCATTGCAGCTCCCATTGAAGTGTAATCACACCTGGCCTTAATGGGTATTCATACAAAATAATTAAGGTGTCTATCTGTTGCTTGGTTCTGCTTTAAGAGTGGCTTGAAACTTGCACATACAGGAGGACCAGTGGAATGTCTTTCGGTTTCATTTTACTGTTGTTCATCTTTTAACCCCTTAACGCATTTGGATGTATATATTCGTCCTGAAAAGCATGGTCCTTGAGGACCAGGAGGACGTATGTATACGTCCTCCGTTTTCATGTAGTATTGCGCTCCTTAGCGCAACACTACATGCCTACAGCTACTCTCAGAGGCTTTCAGCCCCCCCTCAACCCCCCCGCGCGCATACGATCACCGCGAATGTGATCGTATGCGCGTTATACACATAGGCAGTGAAAGCTCATCACTGCCTATGTGTGTTAAAGTGTTGCATGATGCCTCTATCGAGGTATCATGCAACACATTCTGTGCCCCCCTGAGCACCGCGATCACACCGGTGATCGCGGGTGTGTGCTGTTTCCGAGGAGCATGCTCCTCCGATTCAGCGTGCCCAGAGGAGAGCGACGAAAGACAGAAAAAAAAAATCATTTCTGTCGCTCTGAAACCGCTACTTGACTGCCCCTACCGGCAGTTAAGTATATTACAGTTAAAAATAGAAAATTAATTAAATAAATAAAATAAATAAATGGAAAAAGCTAACCCTTGATCTACTGAACCTAGATCTAGGGTTAGGGTCATAAATAGGGTCACAATAAGGGTTAAAGCGGGGTTCGGATGATTACAAGGGTTAGATTAAGGGGTGGGGGTCAATTTAGGGTTAGAGTAAATTTAGCGTTGGGGTAAATTTAGGGTTCAGGTTAAAAAATCACTGTAGAAGAAAATGGTTAGAAAACCAAAAAAACACTAATATTGTTTATTGCCCTATTACGTGAAATAAAACATAGACAAACAAGGAAACATTGATATTACTAAACTCAGGACAAATAGTAGAAATATATAGACGGGGTCTTTTTTACCATTTGTAATTGTGTAAAAAAAAAATCAGGTCAAAGTTAGAAAAAGTGTTTTTTATGGCATATTTTCATCATATTTTATATATTTTTTAATAGTAAATGATATCATATGATGAAAATAATAATATCAAATGAAAGCCCTATCCGTCCTTTAAAAAATGATATATAATTTGTGTGGGTGTACTGAACACAAAGAAAGAAATTTACAGTTCAGTAAACATATGACAAAAATAATGGAATTCTGGTCTTCAAGGCACGTCAAATGCAACATAGCACTCGGTCACTAAGGGGTTAATCAGGCAGAAGACAAATTCTGTCTGAATAATATAGCTTTTGAATGATGCTCCCATGGAGGACCTTTCAGAAGTGATTCCCATTTTGATGTGAAAGTCTCTCCACATTTAAATGGTGCTTCTTATAGCGGTAAGGTAATGGGCAAACCTATCATATTTTGCCTGCTAATGGTTACTGTTGCTCAGTGAACCAAGGTTTGTTTGGTAATTACTATACAGTTCGATGTTCTTGTAGTGTTTGTTTTAATGGACCCAGTAATGATTCTTCAGCACCCAGTCAGTGTTGGGAATTGAATCGCAAATTTCCATTAATTTACTGCTTTACACAGTTTTTTGGTTAACGGCCAGCATTGAATCTGACTGACAAAAATGTTAAGTTATTTTAAGTTATCAGACTTGGTCAGTGCTAATAGGCTATTAACAAAGATAACCCCAATTACTGCTTGTATGGAAAACAATCCATTGAATCATCTTCAGTCGGTGTATAGTGATTATGCTTGGTTTTTATAGCTTTGAGTTAGAGGTATTACAATGTCAGAAATAAAACAAACCATTAATCAAAGTGATAAAATGTAATTTAAATACCAGTATTAAGAGCTCATGTAATGTAATCATCCTTGTGCTTTTAAATTCTGCAAACAATGGATAATATTTTTAGAGGTTTAAGGGACTGTATTGTTTGCCAAACAGCTTTAAAAATCTTAATATTAAAGACAAATGGATTATCATTTCCTGTATGAATATCTCAGAAAGAAAATATGCTGTTTGAATCCATCGGGAGGTAAACATATTAACAGAAAAGAAAATGCAAAAAAAACCCTATTGTTTATGTATGTCTGTGATTATTGTACCTCCCTTGTGAATTTGTTTAATATGTGAAATAATCAGTATTTCCAAAACTGTTTGACAAGGATAGATGATGGTTAAAGCTTAAGTTTGAGCAGGCGTGGATGCTCCATATGTGTTAGGTGTGCACCGCTACCTAGCACAGAGCTGCGCTGTGTATTTCTCGGGTTTGTGTGCTCCGAACAGAGAGCAAACAAAACCCGGAAATACATCCAGAAGACAGTTGTGAATTTGGCAACAGTCACTCACTCTGTTGCCAATTCGACCAGCCCGAAAAGTATACTAAAATTTGTATACTTTTAGTGCTGGTCGAACTGACAACAGAGTGAGTGACTCTGTTGCCGAATTCGTAGCTACCGTCTTCCCCTCGGATGTAACTCGTGTGTGTGTCGCAGCACACAAATTCCCAGAAATACATGAGATACATCGTGCCTCCGAGGGACATGTGTGCTCCGAGACTGGCAGTATGCCTGTCACTCAGGGGCACAATACACCCCTGAGTTTAAGCATATTTTCCTATTCTCGTGCACCTTTCATTGTAGCATCTTGACATGTATGTCACTGTTTAAGACAATAATATTTTCACATGGTGGTGATGTTTAGAATGCTGCATAATACCATGTGTTATGCATTGTATTTAGTGCTTTAATACTGACTTTTCTTCTCCACTTATAGAACCATAGTGATCAGTGTAAAACACAAGTTCCTTTGCTCTATTCTAGGACACAGTTTAAGAGAATTAAAGTCCACAATGTACTTTAAATGTACTTTAATGCATACAAGAGAATTATTAATGTGCTGCTTGCTATTATGCTGCATGAAGATTTTGCATACAAATCCTATTAATAGCTTATAGAGTGAAGTCCGCCCAACTGCTGTTCTCATTTAACATAAGTTTGGTACTAAACTGCCATTTTTGATATTGAAAGTAAGTCTGGGATTATCTTCAATCTCACTCAGTGGCTAAAAGCTTGGAGTAATGCCCATAAGGCGACACTGTATCAATATACTAGAGATATATTTTAAGATATTCCACCACTGCTACATGGTTCCAACTAGAATACATAGGTTTCAACCTAAGGTATGAGCTGGCTGCTGAAATGTGGAAGTGAGGACAGTACCATGTACTATATATGGTGAATGTAGTGTCTCGGAATGAGCTAAATCTCCATCAGGGCCGCTTTAACCAATGGGCAAACTGGGCACTTGCCCAGTGCCCACTGGTTAAGAGGTCCACCGTTGGCCACAGGTGTCGGCATCCCTGCAACAAATCAAGCTGCTCAAATGTATTTCTATTGCCGATAAAAAACAAAAAGTAAAAAAAAAATACAAATCAATGTGACAAGATATGACAGTACGTCATATCCTGTGGATGTGTTTCCCTCTTCCGTGAAGGAAGAAAGATTGCACGGAGGACACGACCAGGGACACGGAGCAGCCAGGAGGCGAGTACTAGGGAAGGGGGAGGAGGGTTTTAATATAATGAGCACAAGAAACTGACATATTATTGGGCAAATTGGCTGTGGCATATTAAATGACAAAACAATACTGGCATATTATTGGGTAAATTGTCTGTGGCTTATTAATGGCAAAACAATACTGGCATATTATTGGGTAAATTGTCTGTGGCTTATTAATGGCAAAATAATACTGGCATATTATTGGGCAAATTGGCTGTGACTTATTAATTTCAAAATAACACTGACATATTATAGGGCAAATTACACAAATACTGAAAAATGCCCTGGCAGATATGTTTTTGCCAGTCTCAAGCACACTTTGATGCAACCCACTCATGAACGTCAGTAAGAAAATAAGTGTCCCTGAATTGCAGTTTGGAAATGTGGTCACCTTAGTTCAATCCTTGCTGAGACCATTCATGCTGCTCAGTTACCATTGCTGAACAGGGTACACAGCACCCAGGCAACACTATCTGATGGATCACCTGACCTCATGGCACTCTGTCAAAGAATTGCTGGAGACACGGAAGCTGATGGGGCAGGGACAACATGGCACTGAGGATCAGCTGCACACAGGTCTGTGTATACTTATTTTGTGTCTGTGTGTGTGTGTATACTGGCAGTGTGTCTGCATGTGTATACTAACAGCATGTGTGTGTGTGTATGTATACTGACTGTGTGTCTGTGTGTGTATACTGACAGTGTGTGTCTGTGTATGTATACTGACTGTTTTTTTTATGCTTCATCGTGTTGTTTTACAGCTTAAATATATGGCATAACTATTGGTATTGATCACATTTGTAAGAGTGTTGAATATATGGAGATGTAACAGAAGTTTATGACAGACAATTTGGTCATGTTTTATGAACGCTTTCCCATCCCTGCAAAACGGGACTGTCCCATGTAAGCAGCAGAGTTGTGAGTTATGCAGTAAATGAAACATATTGTGATTACACTTATTCAATGTTTAATGACAACGTTCATTTTTTACATAAGTTATTTATTTAGATTTTGTTTAAAAAAACATTTAAGCAATGACTTCTATCACTCTGGGAGTCTTAAAGTTCTTTTTTGCTGGCTCTCATTTTTCATTTTTCTCAGCAAGTAACTTAATATTTGTGACCATTTGTTTCCGTTTTATGATAGGTATATCCCGGAGGTTTCTTGAAAGAAGCTGTGCATACTAGAATCTCTTTTGGTATATAGCTGGTGCTATACATGGTTTCTGTATCCATTGGCAGAGAAGACACAATTTCTTGCTTCACTGGCTTACAACTAATGGTCTTAGCAGCAGGACCAGCAACAAAAGCCTTACAGAATGTGGTCATTTTCTCCAAGGGATCCGCAGGCCCAACAAGCTCTCCCTGATGTTTGAACGGTGGTGCCCTCTTGTGCTGCCAAGCTTTGTTTGTGTTTGTGTGTATAAATGTGTATGTGGTAAGCGAGTATGTGTGTGTGTGTGTGTGTGGTGAGTGTGACTGTGTATGCATGTGTGTAGTTAATGTGACCGCTGCACATTAGTGTGAATTATATATAATATATATATATACACACACATGTATATAGTTATATATATTATTCTCTGAATGAATGAAACATGAATGTGGCCCACGCACACATACATTTCATTCAAAGTGGTCTTTTGCAGAATAAACTTGGACACCCCTGCCATAGGATATGACTTTAAGTCATATCTGCTGGCTGTGTTTCCCTCCTCCATGCAGGTAAAGTATTTTATTAGGTAAAGTGGTTGTGGCTTATTAATGGCAAACAAATACTGGCATATTATTGAGCAAATTGGCTGTGGCTTATTAATGGCAAAATAATACTGGCATATTATTGTGCAAATTGGCTGTGGCTTATTAATGGCAAAATAATACTGGCATATGATTGGGCAAATTGACTATGGCATATTAAATGGCAAAAAAATACAGGCATATTATTGGGCAATTTACACAAATACTGAAAAATCCCCTGGCAGATATGTTTTTGCCAGTCTCAAGCATAACTTTTATGCAATCCACTTGTGCACTTCAGTAAGAAAATAAGAAAGCCCGGAGTTTGGAAATGGGGTCACCCTAGATCAACCCCTGCTGAGACCATTTATGCTGCTCAGTTACCAGTGCCAAACTGTGTACACAGCACCCAGGCAGCATTGTCTGATGTGTATACTGACAATGTGTGTGTGTTTCTGTTAATGTATACTGACAATGTGTGTGTGTGTGTCTGTTAATGTATACTGACAATGTGTCTGCATGTGCATACTGACAGTGTGTGTGTTTGTCTGTGTATACTGACTGTGTGTCTGTGTGTGTATACCGACAGTGCGTGTCTGTACACGGACACTGAACGGTGCCACAGGATTAGCTATTAATATACTGCTGGCTATTAAAATAACCATTGCCAGACATAGGAGAGATAATGAAATCCCTAGCTGGGAGGAGATAATTAATCAAGTGGAGTATTAATATAGGATGGATAACATTTTTGCTCTAGAGGCAATACGCATAAAGAGATCTGGGAACCATGGGATAGGCTCATGGGAAGATCAGGCTAGAATTTGTTACTAGAGACCCCAATGGAATGCTTTGTAATGTGTATTTTTTTTTATTGAATTGATAAAAAATGTAATAAAAAATAGTCCACTTCCCAAGTCAAGCTCCTCTGTTCCCTGAGCTGAAGAAGAGGAGTGAGTGCATTGTCGATCATCTTGGGTCATAAGGTTTAATTTTATTTACAGGGCACCCTTTGTGTGCTGGGGGTGAGCATGGATTTCACTGCCCACCATCATGGCACTCAATGGGTGTTTTTTCAGGTGAATTTCATTTGAATCTTGGAAGGTCCACAGGTATGGACGTTGGGAGCACAGTGCAGAAACAGAGACCAGGCGCTGGGTAACTGAATAGAGACCGATGGGGAGAAGCTACAACTAGTTTTGGTTTCACTTTTGTGCTGTCTGCTTATGGCATCCTTGTTGAGTATGGTCTCTCCAGAGGCACAAAAAGTTCACCAACGCATTTTGACCATAAAGTGGTCTTCTCAGGGTCCATTCATAGGCCTGGACCAGGAATATTTAAAATTGAATTTCAGAAGAAAGGTCACAAGTGAGATACAAAGTGGAATAAACTATCCTGACAGACATTTGTCAGATTTTTGATGTTCTAATCATAACCTCCCATACTTACCTGTTGCATCTTGGTTAGATTTTTTGGGTAATTCAGTCCTCTTTCCAGGTGTTGCACCTGACATCTGATTGGTGAGTCACATGATCTGTGAAGTTCTCCGTGTGATACTGAGGTCAGTACAATTTCAAGAAGAAAGGGATAGACTACCTTTCACATTATTTTCATTCTCCATTACGCTGGCTGAACATGATTTGAGAAGTAGTCAACTACTGTTTAAATTCCAGAAGTTACTGATTATCCCAGCTGTTGCCGACTACATTTCCCATTTGTCATTTTCCTCTATGAGCCTGTCTGAGCTTCATGGGAACGGTAGTCTTTAGCAGTTGGACTGACTGCTAACCTATGGCATCCCAGCTGTTTTTGACTATATTTCCCATGATGCTCAGCTAGGAATATTCTATTAGAGGAGACAGGACTGATGGTGGAGGCACAACTGTGGTGACTGGTTAGGGAAAAATGGGGCCAGAGATTTTAGATCAGTAGTAGCTAAATCTAATAGCAGCACTAGAGTTGTTACCATGGCCATTTTTTACAGGGCACATGTGACTTTTGCATGCTGCCTTGTAATCTGTAGATGACCAGAAGAAAAAAAATTAACTAGTTAACGGGGTTCTGTCAGATGCGCTTCTTGATTAATTCATTGATTTCCTTCACATTTGAATTTTAAACTCTGCAAGATTGCATGTAAAATTTAAATGATGCTAGTATAAAATGGTTGAGGTGGCAACCCTAGGCAGCCCTTATCCCACATATTGGGTTCCACCACATTCAAGACCTAAGATTCCTTGACTAGACCAGGGTGATGTATGGGACGGAAGAGCTATTATATTGCTTTAAAAAACATATGTAGCCGGTTTATTTTCTTACCCATGATTACAACATTTATACTTCCTAAGTGTTGAAGTCACCAAGCAAAGAACAATAAATATACAGGAAAAATAACTAGCTCTAGCAAAGTTTGTTCACTTGCTAAAGTCAGATATTGAAAAACTGTGACTGTACACATAAAATATAGTTGTAAGTAGACACTAGATGTTTGATGAATGTAATTACACTTCATATTTGGTTGCTGGCATCATTTCCTTGCAGAATCAAGATGAAAATATAAACAAAAATAATGGTTGAGGGAAATTCCAATGAAGTCATTGACGATGTCATTTATGGTATTATTTTCAAGACAAAAGGAAAAGGTACCAATTTGTGTGGAGTAATTCACTTAAAATAATTGATGACTATATCTTTATATGGAATGGTACTCTCATTGAATTAGAAAAGTTTTTTTCAATACATGAATTTCAATCCATACAATAATTGACTTTATTTTCAGTTTTAATTATTCATTTATTTGGCAGTATAAAATCAGTTTTTGCTATTATGCTTAGGTTCTAATCTGTTGCTTTTTATATAGGGCTAATACATGAATGTTCTAGTCTGTTGAATCTTATTTGATTAGTTTTCACAGAAGTCATAACCATTTTTTTCCACTTTATTCTTTTTACATATATATATTTTTTCTATTATTTATTTTATTGTATTTATTTTTTCTATTATCATTTGTGATTTTGCATGTCAGTCATAGCAGAGGTTCTTACTAACACTCCTTCACCCTTACTTGGTTTAATGTACACAATACTAATATTGGTGTACCCTTACTGCTAATCTGCTAGCTTTTTGCACCCAAGCACCTTGCTTTTACTAGGAGTGGCTCAACTGAGGCACAATTGCCCTTAACCCCTTTCCATTTAATTTTAGCGGTAGTGGACAGCAGCACATTTACTACATTTCCCATTTCCTCCAGTTCCACCAATTAGCCGCTCTTCTATTTAAGATTTCTTAAATGTTATTCAGATTTATTTCAGTTGTTTTCTACAGTTTATTTTATTGGAATGAAAAAATAATACATTTGTATTTTATGTAGAAGAGGATAAAGGCTTAGCAGACTGCCTTAATGAATATTTTTGTTCAGTTTTTACAAATGAAAATGAGGGTAAGGGACCTCATTTAGGGAAAAAGACTAATGAGTCTTTTGATGCATGTAAGTTTACAGAGGAAGAGGTTTTACTTCAGCTGTCTAAAGTAAAGACAAATAAGTCGATGGGACCTGATGGGATACATCCAAAGTTATTAAAAGAACTTTGTGGTGTACTAGCAAAACCGTTAACAGATTTATTTAACCAATCATTGTTAACGGGAGTAGTTCCAGAAGATTGGAAATTAGCTAATGTTGTGCCCATTCACAAGAAAGGTAGTAGGGAGGAGGCGGGCAACTATAGACCAGTAAGTCTTACTTCAGTAGTGGGGAAAATAATGGAAACCTTGTTAAAGAATAGGATTGTTGAACATCTAAAGTCGCTTGGATTTCAAGATCAGAGACAGCATGGGTTTACTTCAGGGAGATCATGCCAAACTAATCTTATTGATTTTTTTGATTGGGTAACTAAAATAATAGATCAGGGTGGTGCAGTAGACATTGCTTACCTAGATTTCAGTAAGGCTTTTGACACTGTTGCACATAGAAGGCTTATCAATAAACTGAAATCTTTGAGTTTGGATTTCAATATTGTTGAATGGATTAGACAATGGCTGAGTGACAGGCAACAGAGGGTTGTAGTCAATGGGGTATATTCGATGCAAGGTCGTGTTACTAGTGGGGTACCTCAGGGATCTGTTCTTGGACCCATTCTCTTTAATATTTTTATTAGCGATGTTGCAGAAGGTCTTGTTGGCAAAGTATGTCTTTTTGCTGATGATACAAAGATTTGCAGCAGGGTTGATATTCATGGAGGGATAAGCCAAAAGGGCAAATGATTTAGCTAAACTAGAAAAATGGTCAGAGCAGTGGCAACTGACATTTAATGTGGACAAGTGCAAGATTATGCACCTTGGGCGTAAAAACCCAAAAGCAGAATATAGACTATTTGGTACAGTCCTAACCTCAACATCTGAGGAAAGGGATTTAGGAGTAATAACTTCAGAGGACTTGAAGGTAGGTAGGCAATGCAATAGAGCAGCAGGAAATGCTAGCAGAATGCTTGGTTGCATAGGGAGAGGTATTAGCAGTAGGAAGAGGGAAGTACTCATGCCATTGTACAGAGCACTGGTGAGACCTCACTTGGAGTATTGTACGCAGTACTGGAGACCGTATCTCCAGAAGGATATTGATACTTTGGAAAGAGTTCAGAGAAGGGCTACTAAACTGGTTCATGGGTTGAAGGATAAAACTTACCAGGAAAGGTTAAAGCATCATAACATGTATAGCTTGGAGGAAAGACGTAACAGGGGGGATATGATAGAAACATTTAAATACATAAAGGGAATCAACACAGTAAAGGAAGAGAGTATATTTAAAAGAAGAAAAACTACCACAACTAGAGGACATAGTCTTAAATTAGAGGGGCAACGATTTAAAAGTAATATCAGGAAGTATTACTTTACTGAGAGGGTAGTGGATGTATGGAATAGCCTGCCAGCAGAAGTGGTAGAGGTAAACACAGTCAAGGATTTTAAGCATGCGTGGGATAGACACAAGGCTATCCTAGCTATAAGACCGGGAACGGGGGACTAAAAAAAGTACTCAAAAAAAAAATTGGGCAGACTATCTGCCGACACATTCTATGTTTCTATGTTTCTATATATTTATCCAGCCACATACATTTTGTATATGCAATTAGTAGTTTATGTTTACAGTACTTTAATCCTCTTTTCCCTGTGATCATTTTTTCACACTGAATTATTTTCATTTATATTTGATTCATTCTTTTCAGATATATTTGAGCACCTGCATTTACTTACTTATTAACTTTCTTACGCACTGAACTAGCACGTCTAGACGATCTTAAACATAGAGTAAAAGACTGAACCGGCAGCGGAGAATAAGAGGGGGCTATGCACTAAAAGGTGAGTTGTAGTTGAGTAAGATTAACTTTTCATGTCACCTATTTAGCTATACATTGTGCAGGTAGAAACCTGGTGTATTTGCTAATCAGGTGAAACTCACTAGGTTTGTCCCTGCACAATGGATAGTTAAGATGGTGAGATGAAATGTTCATCTCACCTCAACTCCCCTCATTTCACCTCAACTCACCTGCAACTCACCCACAGAGAGTTGGGAAGAAACCAACTAGATTTTCAAGCAGGGAAAGATATATTGGAGTCTATTCAGTCACATGAGTTAAGTTATATTATGGCACTGAAGTAAAATAAAAGGGAAAGCCCCATGTCAGGATTTTTCACCCCAAGCTCCCTTAAAGGTACAACTAATATGTCCATTAATACTTCCCCACCAAGGGAGAACAATGAGTTAAATCAAATGGACACCGTAGGCAACCAACTAGACTCCTCTAGTGATGCAGAGCAGAGATCTATTACGCCAGAATATTTAACAATGAGTTCTGAAAATCCTCTCACCCTAATAAAAACTGCAATTTCAAAAGGTACGATAACATACAAGGAGAAATGGACCAACTGGGAGTTAAGACACCAGCGGTGGAAGATAAAATGGACACTATATATCTACAACTGGGCATTATGAAAGACAGCCATAAAGAGATGTAACTAAAAATCAGGTCACTTGAAGACAGGATCAATGATCTGGAAAATTAGACCAGTGTAGGAATATCCCTGAGGAGATAGGGGGCTTGCTACTGGAAGATTACTTACTGGAACTGTTTGAAAACATGGATACAAACCTGAGATGGGAGAAAGATATGTTTGAGAGGTGTCATAGGACCTATAGACCACCAAATATACCCTGGTTTGCTTAAGGACGAATAAATTAAGAACACAGATATCCTTAATTAATCTTGACGTTAAGGTGTATTCTGCGATCTTGGCACAGAGATTGAAATTAACTATCTTGGACATAATTCACCAGGATCAGGTGGGCTTTATGCCGGGGGGTTCCACGGAGGCCAATGTCCGCCGGGTACTTAATATCCTGGAAACAATTAATCTGCAAGAGGCTCCAGCTGTTCTCATGGCATTAGATGCTGAGAAAGCATTTGATAGAGTCAGCTGGCAGTTCCTCTTTGCGACCATGCGGGCATTTGGCCTCTCTGGATCCTTCCTGCACTACATGAGGGCGCTCTATACTTCTCCCTCTGCCAGGATTAAGGGCCAATATATAACATCAGACCCTTTCCCAATTCACAATGGCACACGACAGGGCTGTCCTTTGGCTCCCCTGTTGTATGCTATGGCTATGGAACCACTTGTTGTTCTAATTAGAAAAAACCCAGGAATAAGGGGAATTAAGATCGGGTCTCACTTCCATACTATTGCTCTCTATGCCAACGATGTCCTATTGTCCCTGGCCACCCCAATGGAATCCATCCCTGCCCTGATGAAAGAAATCTGTCTGTTTGGCCAATATTCAAACTATAAAATAAACATAGCTAAGACTCAGATGATTCCATTATATATGGACAGAATCCAACTTGACGTGCTGAAGATCATGGGATATGGAGAGGACTCCCCGGATAGTATTGACTACCTAGGAGTTATCCTCTGCCCAAAGGTCGAACAGATAGTGACCTTGAATTACCATAGATTAATAAAACAACTAAGAACACTGCTCCTACGATGGAAAGGGCTTGAGCCTTCCTGGATGGGAAGGGTAGCTATTTTAAAATCATATGAGGTACCGAAATTTTTGTACCTTCTTAGCGCCATCACACTAAATGTTCCACGAACCTTCCTTAGGGACCTGGAACTTCTATTTGCATCATATGTATGGGCAGATGGGAGACCCAGGATATCAAAACAAATCCTTATGAGACCAATAGAGAAGGGGGGCCTGGGATATCCAGACCCATTCCAACTATACGATATCTCTCAATTGGCCCACATAGTACTGTGGAAAACGAACAGATCTAGAAATCCACCATGGTTAACCATCGAGAGACATAGAGCAAAGCAATTAGACCCCTTTCTACTTCTATGGGTGACCTCTAAACAATTATGTAAAAAAAAACCTCTGTGTCAAATAATCAGTAATCTCACTTCATCCCTACATGCAATGAAAAGAAGGCTACACCTTCGGATCTCTATATCCACGGCCTCTCCAACTGAGACTATATATTGGTATCTAGATAATATAGATCTGAAAACATGGATAGATAAGGGGATAAAAACATTGGGAGACCTGTATATAGATAGCAATATACATTCATTTTCCGATTTGCAAAGAATATATAATATATCAGATGTAGAGATTTTTAATTACAATAGAGTTAGACATTTTCTATACTCAAATCCCCCAGATAAGGCCGACCATTGGGATGAGCTCCTTAATTCTATAACATCTAAGAATGTATTTTCTAAAATAAAAAAAACACTACTACTAGCATATTTACCAGATGAGAAAGTAAAGCCAATAAAGCAGTGGGAGAGGGATCTGGAGATCAGCTATCCTAATCAATCATGGTCCTTGGCATGGAGGACCACTAGGAAGGCAGTTCACTGTGTTAAATTACAGGAGCAATATTGCAAACTCCTTTACCGATGGTATTTGGTACCTGTTCGCTTGGCAAAATATAATGCTAACAGCGATAATATCTGCTGGCGCTTTCATCGAGAGATAGGTACACAAATTCACATATGGTGGCAATGTATATTACTTTCCCCAATTAAAAATCGTATTACAGATATCTATCAAACAATAGTAGGTAGAAATACATCTCTGTCGGCCCAAATCTTTCTATTGCACATTGGGTTTACGGACTTAAAAAAACATCAAAAATCTCTATTAATAAATATTTTTTTGGCAACCAAATTATGCATAGCAAGGGCGTGGAAAAGTTCATCCACCCCCTCATGGGGAGAAATCTGTGCTCAGATTCAATTCCAGGCAGGCGCAGAGAGAGTTTTTTACGGATCGGATAAGGTCACATGGGAAGAGATATGGTCTGATTGGGACCTGAAATGCAAGCGTGGAGAGTTGTAGCCCCTGTGCGTTGAAGTTAGGATATATGCCCCCTCGAACCCGCTAATTAAAACTGATGTTTTCTATCTATCTCTTTATACTTAAAAAATAGTTTTGAATACATTAAGAAACAGAGATATATATATACTCTGTCTAATATCTCTTGAATTGTATGTGAAGTATTGAATGTTTTATTATTGTTAGTCATGTATTTTAATGTTGTTAGTCTTTTGATATAATCAATAAAGAATTATAAATATAAAAAAAAAAAAAAAGAACACAGATTCTGGCTAATTTGTCGGTATTTCTGATGGGTTTTTTTGGGGGCACCCTTTGGAGTACTAAGATGCCTACTGGTAACATTGCGCAATTGCAATGGCCTCCATGTAAATGTATAGTTTGTTGGTATTTCTGATAATGTTTTTTTTTTCTCTCTCCCTTTTCCTTAAATGAGTATAATTGTTAGGCACAATTACTGATTATAAATAAAATATGTGGATATAGAGGAAACAGAGAGTTGAAAAAGTGCAATAAATAGAAAATAATTATTCCTATATCTGGGGGTACTTTAAATAATGTAAATTCTTAAATCAGCAAGATAAGTCACAAATTAATTTTGAAGGTATATAATATATGGAGAGGGTGGGAAGGGGAAGGAAGAATTGAACTGTAAAGAATGCATACTAATAACATATTTGTATTATTGCACATTGGATAAGAAATATAATTTAGGTATTGCTTTTTGTGTTGTTGTTTTTTTTAGAGTAATATTTGGTACCTCGGAAAAATTTTAAGATTAATTTAGCATTATTGCAAACAGAAGTATGGATGATCATTTTTAAGGTTAAAGTAACACTATAGTGAGACACAATTGCGTATCTTAAATATCATGTGTGAATATAGAGGAAACACAAAATGGAGAAGATAAAGAAAATCTCTTTTTCTTCCCCGTTGGAGGCACTATAGATAATCTCTATCTTTCCGAATTTGCACAATTGCATGACACAAGTATTGATTGTATATAGTATGTAGGAACATAGAACAACACAGAAGAAAAGGAGAGGAGGGAATAAGGAAAGAAGAATTGAAACATAAATCACAATAGATATATTTTTGAAATATAGATGCTCTTGGTAATTTAGGTACCTTTACTTAAAAAAAAATGTTTTCTTCTTTTCTCCTCTCCAGGGCAAGAAATAAATATTGAGTACCAATAATATATCTAGATACAGATGAGCACAGGAGTACCAAGAAAGAAACAAAACTGTAGGCCAAAATGTATATCAGTAATTTATCTCGAAATGAAAAAATAAAAAGCACGGCAAACATATTGCAACACAATATATATAGGTATATAAGAAAGCGAGTGTTATTACACGTTAGATAAGTAAACCATATAATAATGCTTACTTATCTGATGAACTTTTTTATTTTTATTTTTATTTCTTTGTTATTGTTGACCCTTTCGACAGATAAAAGAGGTACCAGGGTGAGGAGAAAGGGAGAGAGAAAAGAGAGAAAAATAAGATAGAGATGATGGAGACTACTCTCCACACTCTCAGCTCGGAATGTAGTATACATTCAGATACACCCTTAAGGAAAGAAGGTTTCCATGAGTAGTACTGGACTGACAAAGCTGTCAGGTTCAGTGAATTTATGTGGGGTTTTTGTATTTGTATTGACTGTGTAAAGCCATCGGGATTGGACCACTATGTTATGGAAAAGACACCTGAGGGATATAGGAGGATAATGAAGGGAAGGAAAAAGAACAAAAAAAAGAGGAGAACTAGATGGTTAGATGGCTAACATTGAATGTAAGGGGTTTAAACTCACCTTATAAAAGGTAAATGTGTTTGAATCTATTGAAAAAGGAAAAAGTGTATATTTGCTTTATTCAAGAGACTCATTTGGTTAGCAAAGATAAAGCTAGAATGTAATTCACAGGCTATTCTAAAATGTTTGACTCCTCGATGGAAACTCAAAAAAAGAGAGGGGTAGTGACTTTGTTGTTAGATGATTTTAAAGGTAGAAACCAAATTACAATTACAAGATCCAGACGCTAGAATCTCTATCGTGGTATGTGAGATTGACCAGAAACGGTATACCCTGGTCAATATAAATGTGGCAAATAACAAGTCAGTATTATTTTCAAAGAAGGTGATGAATAAAATAGATAAGATCAAACAAGGCACATTATTAATCGCAGGGGACTATAACATGATACTAGAAACTATGGTGGATAAGAAACTCCCCAGGGAAGTAGATGCGCCCCAGAGTTAATTAAGCAGTTAATAGGCCTACAAAATGTACTAAAACATATAAACTATATGACACATGGAGAGTATATAATCCTGAAATGCAAGATTATACACACTACTCTAGGGTGTTTAACTCTGATTCCAGAATAGATATTATTTGGGTAGATGAAAAAATAATTAAGAACGTGGAGAAAACATACAGAAAAGATGTCCTAAGGACTGACCACAATGCAGTAATACTTCAAATGAAAGAAATGGACCTGGGAAAAAATAGGGGGAACTGGAGATTAAATACTGTATTTTCTGGCGTATAAGACCACTTTTTAACCCAGAAAAATCTTCCCAAAAGTCTGGGGTCATCTTATACGCCGGGTGTCGTCTTTTTACTTACCTCGTTGCTGCTCTGCAGGTGCGCGCGGCTGTGAGGGAAGCGATGTGTGCTCCCCTCCAGCCGCGCAACTTCAATAAAGTTTGTTTAAACTTTTTTTTAAAACAAACTTTATTGAAGCCGCGCGGCTGGAGGGGAGCGCACAACGCTTCCCTCACAGCCGCGCGCACCAGCAGAGCAGCAACGATGTAAGTACTGGGAAGGGGGTAGGAGAGGGGCAAAATCCTGGCATATTGAGGGGAAAATCCTGCCATATTAAATGGCATTGAGGGGCAAAATCCTGGCATATTGGAGGGGCAAAATCCTTGCATATTGAGGGGAAAAATCCTGGCATATTGGAGGGGCAAAATCCTGGCATATTGGAGAGGCAAAATCCTGCCATATTGAGGGGAAAAATCCTGGCATGTTGGAGGGGCAAAATCCTGGCATATCGGAGGGGCAAAATATTGCCATATTAAATGGCACAAGAAAGGCATATTGAGTGGCAAAATACTGGCATATTGAGGGGCAAAATAGTGTGTCTCAGGTTATGTGTCTATTGGTGTCAATGTGTGTGTGTAAGTCTGTCACTTTCTGTGTAATGGTGTGTGTGTAAGTGTGTCACTGTGTTAGTGTAAGGGTGTGTGTGTAAATGTCACTGTAGGAGAAAATGCTCGTTGGAAAAGGGGTAGTCTTATACGGCGAGTATATCCCAAACTCTAAATTTTAACTGGAAAAGTAAGGGGTCGTCTTATATGCCCAGTCGTCTTATACACCGGAAAATACGGTCCAAATCTCCGACTTACACAAGAGAACACAGATAAGATAATGGAATTATCGGATCATTTCTTTAAAGAAAATAAAGTAGAGAATATGGCCATAACTAAAATATGGTGCGCATATAAATGCGTCATGAGAGGTTACCTTATTCAAATGGGATCACAATTACTAGAATGTATGTTATGGCTATGCAGAGAGAATAAAGTCTGGGTTAAAAATGTAAGAAAACATGATTATTGGAGATTTAATTGCATTTTGGAATAAGAGGAAAATTACCCTTGAACTGCTCAATGAAGATAATAGACACACTAATAGACAATACAGACCTTACAAAGTGGCGGGAAAAGGAAATAAACAAAATCAAAGATATGATAATAGGAGAACAGATAAAGTCCTTCCCAACCTTGATTCTAGAACTTGGCATACCAAAAGATATTTTTTAGTACATCCGGGTTAAAAGTTTTGTCTCGTCACATCTAATGCCAGAAAGAAAAAACAGAGAGCTAGGCATTTGACCTATTGAGGGAAAATCTAAAACAAGAATTTCGTACAAATATAAACAGATGGGAAAAGGAACCTCGCAGGCAGATTGAATATAAAGATTGGATAAAAATTATCCAGAAGTTAAAAATCTCAGTACATTGCCTGAACCTTCTAGAACAGACCTGGGCATTTTACGGCCCACGGGCCACATCCGGCCCTTTGTGCGTCTCTGTCCGGCCCGCGTGAGGCAGGGCCGATCCTGGGGGGGTGCACGGGGTGCACCGCGCCCAGGCGCAAGGGAGGAGAGGCGCTGTAGCAGGGAGCTCTCCCTGCCATCCTCCTCATTGTTAATCCAAGGACAATGCGACCGGTGTAAGCTCCGCCCCTGTCGCGTTCTGTGATTGGCTGCTTCAGGGAGGAGGACGTTCTCTAGGCTATCTGCCAAGACACCATAGAGAACGTCCTCCTCCCTGCAGCCAATCACAGAACGCGACGGGGGCGGAGCTTTCCCCCGTTGTGCTGTGCTTGGATTAACAAGGAGGATTAGGTAATAACAGTTTGGGGGGGGGGGGGGGGGTTAAAATAAAAAAAGAAAGGAAGTGTCTGTGGAAATGTGTGTGAATGTGTATAAGTGTGTATGTGTGTGTCAATGTGTATAACTATGTGTGTGTTACTGTCTGTGTAAGTGTATGTACATGAGTGTCTGTGCAAGTGTATCCTGTGTGTAAAGGTGGCTGTGTGTGTATTTATTTATGTGTGACAGTGTGTATAAGGGTGTCTGTGTAAATGTATGTCTGTGAGGGTGACTAAGTGTGTAATTGTGTTTGTGTGACTGTGTGTATTTATGTATGACTGTGTGTATTTATGTATGTGTGACAGTGTGTATAAGGGTGTTTGTGTAAATGTATGTCTGTGAGGGTGACTAAGTGTGTAACTGTGTTTGTGTGACTGTGTGTGTTTATGTATGACTGTGTGTACAAGAGACCAGCATGGGGAACAGAAAGATAGAGATGGAAAAAGATATAAGGGATGAGGGGAGAGACAGACATGGGGTATGAGTGGCGAGAGAGAGACAGTCATGGGGTATGAGTGGCGAGAGAGAGACAGACATGGGGTATGAGTGGTGAGAGAGAGACAGACATGGGGTATGAGTGGCGAGAGAGAGACAGACATGGGGTATGAGTGGCGAGAGAGAGACAGACATGGGGTATGAGTGGCGAGAGAGAGACAGACATGGAGCATGAATGGAAAGAGAGAGAGACATGGAGCATGAGTGGAGAGAGACATGGAGCATGAGTGGAGAGAGGGACAGACATGAGGGAATGGGGAGAGAGAGAGACAGACATGAGGGTACGGGGAGAGACAGATATTGAGCAAAATGTAATTGAAATATTGTCTAGAACTACAGTATAAAATAAACCAGAGGTGGCACTTGGTATCAGAGAACAAAGAAAAAATGTATCCCTCTTCCTCACCCACCTGTTAGAGGTGTGGTGGAGAAGTAGGGACATACATGTAAATATGGTGGGAGTGTGGGAAGATACAGATATACTGGAACATGATATTCGACTGTCTGAGGGAACTGGGCATTAGTGAACTCCCGAAAAAAACTATGTCTCGATTGGCTGAGGTTAAAACCAGTATTTGACTATTTGGGTAGCCATATCATATTAGCTGCAAATAATGTCCTGGTTAGAAACTGGAAATCAACTATAATCCCAGCTTGGTACATCGAGGCAAACCAGATTGAATATCAGCTAAAAATGGAAAAAGAACAATATGGTATAACAGAAAAGGGGTATATGATCTGGATGGATTGGAGCAAATAATTCAATTGTTAGTTTATAGAAGTTGGGATCCCTCATGTGGGGATCGCTCATGTGGGGATCGCTCATGTGCCTTTGAGGCAGATAGGAAACAAGATAAGAAAAGCTAGAAATGAAGGTCCAGCCAGGTGGCTATTTTATTGTATTGTTGTATTGTATTGTAATTTTTGTATTTTGTATGGGAAAACAATAATTAAACTGTTAAGGAGATAACCCTGAGTGACAGGGTAAACATGAAATTCCATTATATTTTTATATGTATGTGTGTTGAAAAAATGTAATAAAATATTAATAAATTGAAATTGTACAGCAGTGCCCTTAATCACACAGTTAATTCATATGAGGAAATCACAGATCTACTATCTCCCTAACCATATGTATTCTATGTCTTCTGGATACTACAACAGTGAGTTTGTGTCAGTTTTTAAAAGGTTCTTAAACCATTTTGAGGTATGTTACGAATGGCTGAATAGGTAAAAAGTGAAATCTCCAATGTCATTCTATTTTGTGATTTTGTGAGCGTTTAGTGATGCCATCTTGATAAACACCAGGAGACATGGAAAGTATTAAAACAGGAGTGGGCTACAACAGAGGAATTTGGCAGTCATACAGTGGATATAAAAAGTCTACACACCCCTGTTAAAATGTCAGGTTTCTGTGCTGTAAAAAAATGAGGCAAAGATAAATCATTTCAGAACTTTTTCCACCTTTAATGTGAACTATAAACTGTACAACTCAATTGAAAAACAAACTGAAATGTTTTAGGTAGAGGGAATAAAAAATATAAAAATAAAATAATGTGGTTGCAGAAGTGTGCACACCCTTAAACTAATACTTTGTTGAAGCACCTTTTGATTTTATTACAGCACTCAGTCTTTTGGGCTATGAGTCTATCAGCATGGCACATTTTGACTTGGCAAGATTTGCCCACTCTTCTTTGCAAAAACACCCCAAATCTGTCAGATTGCGAGGGCATCTCCTGTGCACAGCCCTCTTCAGATCACCCCACAGATTTTCAATCGGATTCAGGTCTGGGCTCTGGCTGGGCCATTCCAAAACTTTAATCTTCTTCTGGTGAAGCCATTCCTTTGTTGATTTGGATGTATACTTTGGGTCGTTGTCATGCAGAAGCCTGAAGGTTTTGTGCCAATATTGACTGGTATTTGGAACTGTTCATAATTCCCTCTATTTTAACTAAGGCCCCAGTTCCAGCTGAAGAAAAACAGTCCCAAAGCATGATGCTGCCACCACCATGCTTCACTGTGGGTATGGTGTTCTTTTGGTGATGTGCAGTGTTGTTTTTGCGCCAAACATATCTTTTGGAATTATGGCCAAAAAGTTCAACCTTGGTTTCATCAGACCATGACACCTTTTCCCACATGCTTTTGGGAGACTTCAGATATGTTTTTGCAAAATGTAGCCTGGCTTGGATGTTTTTCTTCGTAAGAAAAGGCTTTTGTCTTGGCACTCTACCCCATAGATGATTAAATAAAAGCAAGAAACGTGTGCACTCCGTAAAGGCTGAGTCAATCTTCGAAAAAATGTATTCGTTTATTAAATAAGGTGACAGACAGTGGGAAAAATACGGACAAGGTGGCAAAATGAAAAAGGGGAAACGACCTAACGCGTTTCGCGTGATAAACACGCTTAATCATAGCTCTACCCCTCTACCACATAGCCCAGACATATGAAGAATACGGGAGATTGTTGTCACATGTACCACACAGCCAGTACTTGCCAGATATTCCTGCAGCTCCTTTAATGTTGCTGTAGGCCTCTTGGTAGCCTCCCAGACCAGTTTTCTTCTCGTCTTTTCATCAATTTTGGAGGGAGCTCCAGTTCTTGGTTATGTCACTGTTGTGACATATTTTCTCCACTTGATGAGGACTGTCTTCACTCTGTTCCATGGTATATCTAATGCCTTGGAATTTTTTTTGTACCCTTCTCCTGACTGATACCTTTTAACAATGAGATCTGTGGACCATGGCTTTTGCTGTGGGATGCGACTAAGAAAATTTCAGAGCAACTAGAGCAGCTGAACTTTATTTGGGGTTAATCAGAGGCACTTTAATGATGGCAGGTGTATGCTAACTCCTATTTAACATGATTTGGAATGTGATTGCTTAATTCTGAACACAGCTACATCCCCAGTTATAAGAGGGTGTGCACACTTATGCAACCACATTATTTTATTTTTATATGTTTTCTTCCCTCTATCTAAAAGGTTTCAGTTTGTTTTTCAATTGAGTTGTACAGTTTATAGGTCACATTGAAGGTGGAAAAAGTTCTGAAATGATTTATCTTTGCCTCATTTTTTTACAGCACAGAGACCTGACATTTTAACAGGGATGTGTAGACTTTTTATATCTACTGTATATGTATATGGAATTAAATAATGTGCAGGAAGCCTTTTTCTATATTCTATGAAGAATAAATACAGGTCATGACTAGCTGTCATCTTGCTCAGGCTTGATAGTAACTAACTCCAAAAGTACAAAAGTAATAGTGACAAGGTGAGCAACAGTTGACTGCCTTTGGACAATAATTCAACAGCTGCTTAAAAGTAAAAGTAGCAGTAATAATTACTTTTATTGACGTAAAAGAGAAAATACACATTTTTGCCCTAACCACTGTAAATTATGATTTATAATTTGCACATTATAGATGTGATAATGTGCTTGTTACTTTTTCCACATACATCAACCATCTCTTATTTATACATGTCTAATTCTACAATTTTCTTTTTATAAAAAAACACCCCCACCAGATCCTGCTTTTGGAAAACACCTCTCAACATGCTGTCACAGGTGACCTATAGCATGAAGTCTATCCAGTTAATCTTATGTGTCATAATCCACTTTCATTTAGAGAGTGGAATGCAAAGGAGGAGTTGTGTGAATATTATTTAATTAACTAAAGCTTATATAGCCCCTCAAGGAAATAGGATTATTACATCAGAAGTTAAGTGTTTCATGGATTTAGATGATATATCCTTAACACTAGGCCAACTAGTATCAGTTTTGCTAAACACGGTAGAATAGCAGTGAATGCCACATTCTTATATAAAATGTACAAATAATGCAAAAAAAAACAAACAACAAGTAAACACCTGAAGCAATATAAAATGTAAGATATAGAAAAAGTCAGTACTCCGGAATGCTTCAAAGATTAAGTGGCATTTATTTGTGCAAGGATCAAACCACAAGTGCTAGAAATGCAAAGGTACACACTTTACGTTTTGCATTGAGGAACGCTTAATCATTATGACACCAAAACTTAAGGCCAAAGTAACTGAGTTCAAAAAGGTACTTGGCCGCATTGGCCTAAAGTTTGAAATTCCCTATAATTCTCTCTTTATTGAGTAGACCCTGAAACCATTTGTTTTATTTGGTTTCAAATATTCTCCAGATTCTTGAACTAAAACTGATAACAAATGAATTGTGATCGTTGTCTCAGGGGTTGTATATATTTAGTTTCATCTTGTATTTAACAAATCATTAGCTCCATTTTTATATACTAACATGAATCCTTATGATCTAACCTAATACGTTTTGTTAAAAAATGTCAGGTTATAATTACACATCTTAATATAATGTGCATATGTTATTGTCTCTGTGGCAGGAACTATTGCACATTGCATTGACTTACAATGAAGCTGAAATGTGAAATGCATCAGGTCTTGTGATGTTATTGGACGTGACCAACATTTGTTGCAATTCCTAATTTACAGTGTGCTTTTTATATAAATTTGTGTGATTTTAACTATTAAAGGAAATCAATAGTATTGTTTCCTGCCCGATATTTAATGATTGTCTTCTCTAAATATTTTCTGTTTTAAAATATTAAAAGTATCTAGCTATTTTTGCCTACATCTGGGCTATTTAAACTTCTCTAACTTATACATCTTTTTCCTTTTTTTCTTCCTTCCTTCTGTTTGTCCTTATCCTCTGTATTGTTCAGCACAGTCATTTACTTTGATATGCACACATCTACTATTTTACTAGTAATATATGTATGGGGTTATTGCAGCATTTTACACATAGATGCCAGTGTAAGTTGTTTTTACAGTATTTGCTACCAATGCACAAACTGTATGATAACCATGGTAACAGCTGTTTTTTGTTAACTAAGATTTCCTGTTCATCCATACCACTCTACCTTTTAATAATCAATTAAAAAAATCCTTTGCAAATTGAAAACACATTTGCTATCTGAGTTTTGAGAAGTGGCTCCAGAGATTCTCCAGATTTGACAGCTGAAGACTGCATATCACACATTCCATTTTATTAATGTAAATGTTGAGAATTTTTTTTTCCTTTTTTTTTCATTCAACTTTTTATTATGATTTATATTTTATAAACATAACATACAGAGATCATAAGTATGTATGAATTATCATTTACGATAATATGATATCATGTTCTCACAACATAACACAACATATCAAGTTCAATATAAAGTCGGATATGCATTACAATTAAATAGCAATATGTACAAATTAATATTAATCTAATTAGAATTTAATTTACTGTTAAGATCATGGCTTCTATATCGCAACATAAATAAGATTAAGATATTCTTATCTCCATACCTCCTCCACCCTTATCCTCCACCCACCTTCAATTAAAAACAAAAGAAAAGTGAGATACGATACCGAATTAGCAGTATACTTTCAGAGGCTATTTCCCTAACATACATTAAAGGTATTCAGTTGAACAAAACTGGAAATTCATATTATGATGTTAAGTAACGCATTAGTTAAATCCCATTTTTAGATGTATGAGGTTCTTTCCCTAAATAGTAAAATACGGTGAATTCACAACTGAGTTGCAAAAATCAAACCAAAATAGTGGTTTGAGTTGAAAAAAATCCAATTTGCCTTTTTATGCAATTATGGAGCATGATTTATTACTGCAGGAAATGTGCACTTTATGCCAGCACACAGAGGCAGGCATCCTTAAAATGTCTCTGCTAGATCTCTTTGCCATTGTTATTACTTTTTTTTCTTTCAAAAGTACTGAACTTGCAAAAATAAAAGGCAGTTATAGGTAACTGACACTGTTAAATGCTTGTTGAAATAATTTATCTGCTTGTAAGAGGGAGATGCAGGCCCAGTAACATGAACACATCTCACCACCAAACATTACTATACATCACACATATATAGTATTGTGTACTCAACACTGCTTTAGGGGCAGAAACAATACACCACTTTGTGGTGACAATATAAACTTGATTCACAAGAGATCCCATAGCAGTCATGTATGTATTACAAAAGTACATTTGTGACATATGAATCATGTATGAATGATGTATATTATGAAGGTATACCTGTAATTTGTGTCGTGTACTGTTTCAAATGCTTCTTATTTTCTTACCCTCAAGCAAATAATCTGGTCACCAACATAAAAAAAAAACAGCAGTACTGATTTACATAGCACTACAGATGTTCATATTTTTTTAAAATAAAGTTTTAGATTTACAAAAATTTCAATTTACAGCAAGCAGTAGTAAGCAGCCTTCAGTTTGGCATTCCTTGCCATCATGGTGCACTTCAAGAAAACATTCATGTGCAAATCATCCAAGTGGGACATTTCAAAGTTAAAACTTTATTTGGTCACATTAAAACTAAACACAAAACTTTGGGAAGTCTATATTGTGCTTTTCACCTAATCTGGCTTCATCACATCGCCCAAGACTACTAACTGCAATAAAGACACCAACTTACTTTACCAATTTGTTTTGGGTACTGTAAAAGGCAAGGGATGAAACCATCAAGGTAAGGAAATAAACCATAGTACGGAAGGGAACAGATTTGTGCCAACAATAAAATATTCCCTTCTTATCTTGATGAAAAGCTACACAGTGCACATTTTCAAACTGACTATTTGCTCTGTGGCCATTAGTATGACAATCGTTTTCTGTATCGCAGTTCTATAACATAGACGTAGAAGTACTGATTATGTGCCACCCTTCCAACAAGTGGATACTCTCAGTGTTGGAATTCTAGAGTTGAACTACTGTGATTACTGTATGGGAGGTGTTTACTACATTTAAACATTTACACTTGTTGAAACATTATCTGTATGCTACTACTTACAAAATATTATGATCTGGTGAAAGAACATTTTTTAATTCACCCCTGGATTGTCTCATAAATCCTGTGTGCACGTGTATTTTCCGAGTTTCCAGGATATTATAGCACGGTATAAAAAGTGTCATATTAAGTTATGTCTGATTTATAATGGTATAGACTGTTATTTCTCCATAGCAATGTATGTTTATTTTGTATCAGGCTTGTGAAGCAGTGAGTACTTAAAGTCTGTTGACATAAAGCTTACAAGTATTTCCATAAAAATAAATCTACGGGATAACTTTCCTAAAATGAGAAATTCCTCAATATTTGTTGTTGATTCTACAAGTAACAGTTGCACTGTGTAAGATATTAGACAAAGTTGCAAAATAGGGTAAATCATGTTTTACCAACATTTTCCCATAAATCCAGTGGGAATAAAATGATGTCCTATGTTATTATCTGGTTGGGAATTTCATTAACTTGTCAGTTCAACTAACAGACATTATAACTAATTACCAGTCATTTTTTGGAAAACGTTATAATGGAATATTCAAAGGAATTGTACTTTATAGTATAAAACACTTATCCAGAGGATGACAATCGGTGGTAACTATTGGGTACCGCTGATGGCCATGAATAAAAATGATCCAAAAAGTCATATCTTTGGATGAGATTAATGGAAAATAATCAAGAAAGATAATGAGCATAGATCAATGGGAACATTGGTGAATAAGTGTACCTTTCCTGAGACAAATTTGAAATAGAATCACAGCAAAAAGACACCTTCTAGTTCATGTTACACTTCCCCCAGCATCTCAATACTACCAAAATAAAGGATACACGTCACTCATAATATACCTGCCATTGGAAATGAGTAAACCTCTTATAGTACAATTTTGCCCTTTTACCTATGATTCTACTTCTATATTTGTTGATGCATAAAGCACCAAGTAAGTGTTATTACATTATCCATAGTGTCTACACTTTAAGAACCATCAATGAGTTTCTCATTACAGACACATCATGCAATGTAGAGATATCTGATTTTTATCTGCTCTTTGACAAATCTCAAATGCTAAACCTAAACATTTTCTCCCTTCTCATAGAAAAACTCTATTTACTCCTATATTACTCCTATACTTGCATATGAGTTTCCAATGTCTCCAAAATTCCACCCTGGAGCAAACAGGGTTAGATTTTTTTGGGACACTCCTTCAATACTCATGTTAATAAAAGTTTAAAAAGTGGCTATTTTCTTCCCTGCATTTGAATTTTCACTGGGAAATAGAAGAATGGGCTCAAATTAGCATTTAAATGTTGCCCAGCTGAAAACCTGGGACCTTTGTCAAATTCTAATTATTACTGTTTTTGTTTCAAAACACTAGAAAGTAGCTTTATAGTTGACATTAGCTTCATGTAACTGCGGCTTACAGTTAAAAATACACAAATTATTCAGCAGTGTTGTATGGTTTTGTAATATAAATAATACATTAACTCAAAAGCTCATGAAATTATAATTCTCCCAAAATAAACATGTTCATGATTAATGGCTCCATCTTGTGTATTATTATTCTGTATTTATATCTGCATATGAAGTATGTAATAATATGTTTGAAATTACAGTGCAATATTATACAGTTTATCTTTGAAACATATACAGTAATGCAATATTTTAAGCAGTTGCTGAAGTCGTTAGTCAGGTGTTCATTTACGGGTGTATTCTTATTTACAATCCAAGTATTACATTTAGATCTAACATTTAAAAATATTTTGAACCAGCATATTTGCTCGCTTAGATTCTTTACAGATTCATCTGTCCCAATTGATCTAAATGAATTCCAAGAGAACTTGACAAAATACCAACATCTGTTCTTCAGTGAAATTTGTGCAGCCATTGAGATAGCAGTGGGTAACAGCTAGAAGGGCCTTATTCTCCATAATTCTCAATACCAAAGAATATTTTGTACAATTTGTTAATGGAAAGGGAAAGAAGCCTATACAATTCCATTGATTAATCATAAAAAAAACATTGGATAGATCAACACTCTACCCCACCATTAACTTAATTATCCACACACATCTCAGCGGATGATTCTTTTCCAGATTGTGAGGCACAGGGGCCTTCTCTTAAGTTGCCCTGGGGGTCCCCACTTCCAGGGGCATCTTCAGCTTCCACCATCGTGCTACCGCATCCCTGGCCTTGATTAGTAGGCCAGCCACTTGCCCCCCTCTACATTCTTGAGGAAGCAAGGGGACCATTTCCAGGGTTCAAGGGTAGAGGTTCTTGATTGACAGTCCTATAAATCTCTTTCACGCCCTTCAGTAATGATTTCTTGTTAAGCTGTGGTATTTGTTACATTCACATTTCTTCTTTGTGCTATTTTCTGTTTGTTATACTTAATTATTGGCTTTTGACCCTTGGCTTACGCCTACTGGATTCCCGGACTTGCCATTAACCTGTATTTTGTCTAATATTACCTGCTTATGAACCTTTGCTGCCTGCACTGACTCTTGGACTGTTTTTGACCTCTCTTTTGCATATTCCTATTGTTCTGACACCTTTGGATTCTAAATGGATTATTTTCTAACACTAACCATGCAATGACTATTTTGTATAGGTTGTGCCGATAATTGCTGGCACAACCTGGAAGTGTGGGACTGCAGGATACAGTGCTGATTGATGACATTTGTTGGGAGTCAGAGTTGTACATTGGTGCACTAGGTACCATACCAGTATCTCTGCCTGCACACTTCCACAGTCAATTCTACCATGATACTCACAGTGAGACTTCAAACTAAGGAAGGTGTTCTGCCTCCTTCTTCCTTCTCCACCCTATCCAATTCCTCTTTTCTCTCAAATACAGCTATCATGAATAGTGATGAATAAATATTCATACAATGACATGAAACACATGTCCTGTAGACACCTCATTGTAATGACTGCACTGTTTTGTGAAAGGGACCTTATTCAACAGTGTATAACATACAGTAAAATAAAAAACCTTGCCATTTTGCACCTAAATATAATAAACCAATACTCAAAAAAAATAATTCGAACGTTAGATGTAAACATCTTCAAAGGGTGAATATTTGAATATGATAAAATAATAGATATGCGCTCAAAATAGATCTTTCGTTCCCTTTTTAACCTGAAAATATTAGAGAAATAATGAATAAGAAAGAAAGGTTTCACTAGGATTTTGTTCAGTCCTGAAAATGTCTGTTGTTTGTTTAGTCTGTAGATAACTGCTCATAGACCAGACAGACTTTTTTTTTAAATATCGAAATGCTAGAAATCCCATGGCAGCAGCCAGCATCCTGAGCCAACTGCAACTACTGGGAACAGCAGTAAGAATGAATAGCGGAATTAAGTGCTCTCCTGTAATGTTATTTTTATTTGTTATCTTGATTTTTGCAGGTATGGACCTGTTAGTTAGGGCTAATGTTAGAGATGGAGTTAGGTTTACTGTGTCAACAGACAAGAACTATTCAGCAAATCTATTTTACCCAATTTTCTAAATACTATGTTACTATAGGTAATTTGGAAAAAAGATTATTTCTACTTATTGCCTTATAAGTTTAAAAATAAAGCAAAAAACACAACTTAAAAGCCACGTGGTACTCCCAACAGGTATATTTTAGAAGAATTATGAAAAAGGGAGACAAAGTAAACTATTGCTGGACAAGTGAACAGAACATAAACATCAATTGAAAACATAGTTGGAGGGAATGTTTCCAACTAGGCTATTAACCCCTTCATGACCAGGCTTTTTGAAGAAAATGTTTTGTTCTGGACAATGGATGTTTTTACATTTCTGTGGTGTTTGTGTACCCATGCACACTGTACCCACATACATTATTTTGGTCATATCAAATAATTTACTATAAGAAAATAATAAAATATGGTTGATAATTGATTAAAAAAAACACCCTTTCCAACTTTTGCTTTAAAAATGTTTTACTCATCTACAAAATCTAATAAAATAAAACCCCTGCTAAATAGATTCAGATAGTTGTCCTGAGTTTTAGAGCACCCATGTTTTTAAGTGTTTTTAAGTTGCCTAACCCTAGCTATAACCCTACTCCTAGCACTAACTGAGAAAACATGTTTTTGCTTGGGGAACAGGGCCAACCTGCGGATTGTGTAATTAATCTCTCCCTGCCCCACAATTGATGTGGGGAGGGGAGAGATTAAAACGAAATGATAAAAGGAAAAATAAATCACATTTTATTTGGTCACATTAAAAATATACACAAAAACAATGGAAAGTATATCTTGGCGTTTCACCTAATCAGGCTAAAACATAGATACTGGCAGGGCCGATTCTGGGTGGGTGCACGGGGTGCACCGCACCCAGACTCACTACAGGAGAGGCGCTTCAATCACAGAGCGCGACGGGAGCGGAGCTTGAAACCCATCGCGCTGTGCTTGGTGTGACAAGGAGGTGCGGGCCACAGGTGAGTGCCTACGGTAACCGCACCTCCCTCTCACACCAAGCACAGCGCGACTGGTACAAGCTCCGTCCCCATCGTGCTTTGATTGGCTGCAGGAAGGAAGATGGTGTCTGCAGAGGCAGAAGAAACTAGATGCATCTGCAGACACCATCGAGAACGTGAGTCCTCGTGGGGGGGTTAAAAAATAAAATAAAATAAATGTGTGGAAGTGGTTGTGTGTGTGGAAGTGTGTATCAATAAATGTAAGTGTTTTTCAGTGTGTACAGGGTGTGCGTGTGTATAAGTGTGTGTGTCAATGTGTGTGTTACTGTCTGTGCAAGTGTGTGTACATGAGTGTCTGTGTAAGTGTATCCTGTGTCTAAGTTTGTAAAGGTGGCTGTGTGTGTATTTGTGTGTTAGTGTGACAGTGTGTGTAAAGGTGGCTGTGTGTAAGGGTGGCTGTCGTACAGTGTGTGTAAAGGTGGCTGTGTCTGTGACAGGGTGTGTAAGTGTGCTCTTGCCCAGGGCTTACTGGTTAACTGGTCCTGCTGCACACATCACTGTCTCACATGGAGGGCAGTAGTCCGCATCTAGCTGGCGTCATATCAATGGGCAAATTAGTTGTGGCATATCAATAGGCAAACTAACAGTGGTATATTAATAGGCAAACTGTGGGATTTTTAAAGGGCACACTGGCTTTTGCATATGTTAATGGCAAAGTGACTGTGGCATGTTAATTGGTACCTGAAGGTGGCTCATTTTAATTGGCGAAGTGATGCTTTGGGAACTTTTGTGGGGCAAAATAACATGTACTATGGGGCAAAGTGATACTGTGGCATGTGTTAGAGACCCGAGGTAAACCTCTGCAAATGGGCTGCCCATGTGCTGCTTTGCTGCCCCTCAGAGCCAGCTCTGAAGATCGGCGCCATGTTTCCCCTTAGACCTCAGTTCTTTCTTATCTTTCCTTGCACAGTGATGACTCAGAGCTTCGGAACATAACGGTCAGAGTCATCACTATGTGCCGGAAGATTAAGGCAGCGCTAATTGAGTTCTGAGATGAGGTCGTAGGGGTCATGGAAAAGGGGAAGAGACAAATATATGGTAGGTAGGAGGTATAGGAGAAAGATATGGGGGAGAGACAGACATGTTCAAGGCACAGAGGAGACAGCCAGACATGGGGATCATGGAACAAAGAGACAAATAGAGGGGTGAGTGGGGGGCTAAAGATACACATGGGGGTTATGAGGAGTGAGAGAGACATGTGGAAGATATACATGGGGATATAGGATGATAAACAGATATGCAGAACAAGAGACCACCATGGGGAGCATGGGGAACAAAACGATAGACATGAAAAAAGAGATGGGGTGTGATGGGATAGACAGACATTGGGTATGAGTGGAGAGAGAGAGAGAGACAGACATGGGGTAGGAGTGGAGAGAGAGACAGACAGACATGGCTTATGAGTTGAGAGAGAGAGAGAGAGAGATAGAGACAGACAGACAGACAGACATGGGTTATGAGTGGAGAGAGAGAGAGACAGACATTGGGTTATGAGTGGAGAGAGAGAGAGACAAACATGGGGTATGAGTGGAGAGAGAGAGACAGACATGGGGTATGAGTGGAGAGAGGGAGAGAGATAGAGAGGGAGAGGGAGAGACAGACATGGGGTATAAGTGGAGAGAGAGAGACAGACATGGGGTATGAGTGGAGAGAGGGAGAGACAGACAATGGGCATGAGTGGAGAGAGGGAGAGACAGACATGGGGTATGAGTGGAGAGAGATAAAAATACATGTGGGTATGAGTGGAGAGAGAGACAAACATGTGGGAATGGGAAGAGTGAGACAGACATGTGGGAGTGGGAAGAGCGAGACAGACATGTGGGAGTGGGAAGAGAGAGACAGACATTTAGGAGTGGGAAGAGAGAGACAGACATTTGGGAGTGGGAAGAAAGAGACAGACATGTGGGTATGAGAAGAGAGAGACATACATGTGGGTGTGGAAGAGAGAGACAGACATGTGGGTATGGGAAGAGAGAGACATACATGTGGGTGTGGAAGAGAGAGACAGACATGTGGGTATGGGAAAAGAGGGACAGACATGTGGGTATGGGGAGAGATAGACAGACATGAGGGTATGGGGAGAGATAGACAGACACGAGGGTATTGGGAGAGAGAGAAAGACATGAGGGTATGGGGAAAGAGAGAGAAAGACATGAGGGCATGGGGAGAGAGAGACACGTGAGTGACTGACATGGTGAGCATGGTGGAATATTATTTATCACTCCTTGTGTACTTCTTTTCCAGTGAGCCATATTTTGGCTGGTTGGACATCATGGGAATGGTAGTTAAAACTCATTCTGCTAGCCAGTAAAAAGTCTCCCATGTTGCTGGCTGAGTATCACAGAAATATGTAAAACCACAACACAGTATTATGGCAAAATATATATCTTTATTTAAAATAAAGGTTTGTGTTGGTCCTTTACATCAAAATAAAGTTTGTGCCCTCCTCCCCTCTCTCCCTAATATTGAAATGGGCATGTTTGGAACAGACATGTATAAAGGGGAGGAGTTCATAATATAATAACGCCCACCTTTGGGCGCCAAAAGAAAACCTGCACACAGGCGCCCGTGACCCTAGGATCGGCCCTGGATACTGGCCAACACTGCTAACTACAGTGAATAAACACCAACATACTTGGCTTTGACAGATATACACTATGATTGGGTGTCACAGCTACTGGGGGGCCTCCACAGACATGATTTTAACAGGATGTGCCCATGAATGTCCAATGTCAGCAAGGGAGTCTTTTCCCAGTGCCTACCAAGTCCAATGGCACCAACAAGTTAATATCTGATTGTGGTAGTTGACTTATCAATTCACTTTTAGTGAAAAGACTCCAAAGAGTGGAAGGGAAAGTTTAAAAGAATACAAGAAGGTAGTCTGTAGGAAGAAAGCTGATATAAATGAATCTAGTCATACAACTAATGCACATTAAAAGGGAGATGTACAATTTATGCAACCATTAAAGAAAGTCAGTGAAGTTAGTAGTTCAACAGTATGCCACCGATAAACCTAAAAAAAAGTGCAGTTAGCAGTCACTAGTCAGCAGGGCTGCCACCAGGAATTTCATGGCCCCTTACCGAACACATTTTCTGGCAGGCTACTTGTCCCAGATTGCTCCGGGTAGTCCCATGATGGGACTTTAGGACCAAGGTCTTGGGCTGCTTCATTCTAGGACAGAGTGATCTCAGTGTAGAAGGTCTTGGCCCATATGTATGGGACAGCATGTGTGTGTGACTGCATGTGTGTGTGACTGCATGTGTGTGTGTTTATGTGATCCACAAAATTGCATACACACTGATTCACATATGCACACACAATAACATACACATACAATACATCTTTATATTGTATAAATTATTGGGACATTTGGGGAAATAAATTAATATACATGTATATATGTAATTTTAAATATATATATCCCACACACATAACATCAATATTATGAATATTATGTGTGTGACTGTGTGTATATCATAATATATATATATAAGATAAATATATAATATAGATATATACAGTATATATGTGCATTTAATCTCATCTGCAACATCCCTGGTACAGAAAACAATATGTGGTCAACCAACCCAGCAACACTGTTCACAAGGATAAATAGAATACTACAGAATTTATAGCTACAAGTGCAATGTGCTAAAATGGAACTATTCTGAGAAACTATAGAGATATGAAATCTTGATCCCAATCCATGGTAAATATACTAAAACCATAGTTAATTTATTATGTCCATTGACCTTAAATGGCATTTTCACTATCTGGAATGTTCTATTTATTTAGCATTACCAGGGTTCTGCAGAACTGCAGATGCTAAGCAAACTATTTGATAATAATTTGCAAGTCATTGGACCTTAACTGGATAATAATCACAAACATATTTTTACTTTAACCTTTAAGGACAACTACACTTTTTTTTTGACTGTTGTCTTTGACTTTGTTTTTCAGCCTTATCTATTTTTTGGGGAGGGATTTACTTTATACTTTATTTCATTCATTGAGACTCCAGCCCCTGCTATGATGGTAACATCTACATTGCATTGCTGACAATTGTGTCGGCAATGCAATTCGGAAGATACCTGACTGCCGAATTGTGCGTGATTGCGAATGCACGATTTTGGCTTCTTCTACCACAAAATCATGGGAAATGTAGTTCCCATTTATTCTGCTTTCATTTAAAATCTGTGATCATGCATGCACGATTGCACCCAGTTCGGCACCATACACAATTGCATTCCCGACACAGGCTGTGTCAGAAATGCAGTTTGGATATCACATTTGGCACCTTGGTAGTGGGAGGGGCTGGGGACTTCATTAACTAATAATAAAATTTAAACAAAATAAGTTTAATTAAGTTAATTGTTGACTCAGTGTTGAGCTTTAAGACTGAAAATACAGTCTAGACAGAATCAGACTTTCATGCTTCTAATATTGTGCATATTTGTGTTGACGGTTTATTACTTTTCCATTTTCCATAATAAATCTATTCCATGGTTAAGAACATTGGATGTGGTTTATTATTGGCATGAAGATGTGGTTGCAAAATAAACATGAATTTAAAATTTTAAAGTGCAATGACTGATATTGTTTCATTGTACTACTAGTTATTTTGTGCTTCTACAAAGCAAGAAAATGCATTTTCAGAACAGTTAACATTCACATCCTTTTTCTGATTGTCGGGTTTATTCACTAAACCATAATCTGTGGTTATTGAAGAAGGGAATGGTTGAAATTCAGTAGCTGAATTTGAATAACCATCAAATCTTCTCAACTCACCTATTTTGGCTTGATTTCCACAATTCACTACAGTTGACGGTTTAGAGAAAAAGAACACCTTTGTGTAGAGAAATGTATTACTCCTGGATAAAGTGTATCTAAGGTCCGTGTCCCCTTCTTAATAATAAATACAGGAGGCAGCCCTGAACACCAGTGGCGGGGCTCCTCAACACCAGAGATTGGAGGTTAAATCGGAAAATAGTGAATTAATAGGGAATAGTGAATAAATATAAAGACATTTTAAGCAGTATATTGTTTTAAATTACAACAATTTAAATTACTGGTAAAAACAGAACTGGCAGAACAAATAATGCAATTAGTTAATTTTAGACACAAATATTGAGGAGTTGTTCCTGACGCTAAAAATGAAACCTAACTCTTTTCACCCCGCTGCTAGGTCTTGTTCAGAGGTGTATGATATAGCAAAAATATATATATATTTTAAATACGTAAATGACTGAAATAAAAGACAGAAGAAAGTGTCCAAGGAAACATAAAGGGACCAGTTACTAGCTACGTACTTAAGCTGTTACAGTGCATGCTCAGTGAAAGAAGATTAAGTTCATCTGTGTAACTCCTCTTGCAACACAACAAATAGCAAATGTAAACCAGTGAGAAACATTGAAAGACATTTCCTAGAATTAACTTAATTCAATCATATGCAAGAAAAAAGTACAATGTACAGCTTAAACACTAACAGATGCATCAGATCGTTTGATGCCTGAAGTGTTCCTTTCAATGAGTCCTGTTTATGACATAACCTTATGGTTTTATATGAAAATTTACTGTATTCAAAGGGGAATTAGCAATTTGCATAACGTGATATCTAGGGTTGGCACATTTTCTTCAAAAAACTACTTGGTATTTTGCTAATGCAACAGAAAAATCCTTTTTTATTCTTCATGTTCCCAGTATAAACAAAGCTTAGGTGATGGAATCCCTTTAACTGCAGATAATAAGTAAAAAATGTGACAGCCTGGAGGTTTGAAGGAACGGGAGAAACATGATTGTCTACTTAATAAAGAGAGAATTGCAGGGAATTGAGACTTGAACTTCAGACTTAAGACCAAAGTAGGTGAATTGGATATTAGCACTAGCACACTCTTGGATACCTCATCTCGATCTTGTAAAGGGTAATCACTAACATTTTGTGCAAGGTCACGATGAGGCAAGAGGAGGTCAAATTCGACCTCTGAGAATGTTTGACTTAGAAAAAAAACCTGCTAGTTTCAATTTGCCTCCCATTATAGCCTATGGATGCCGAATTGAAACTAGCGTTTTTTTCGATGTCATATTCAACCTTGAGATAGTAAAAAAAAGTAAATAAATAAAAAAATATTTTCAAAAAGGGGTCCATGTGGCTCCCCAAAGGGCAAGTGGCCTTTTCCTATGATTGAAATGGTACTATTGATGCTCTCAGCACAAATATGGGTGGCCAGGGCAAGTGGCGTTTATATTACCGGAGTTGGAAGCCTGCTTCTTGGCTTTGAGCTCCCCGCCCACCAATAAAATGACACCAGTCCCCCCCATGTTAAAATTGGCTCCCAGCCCTTATAATATAAACTGATCTTAATAACAGAGAGGTTGGGAGCTAATAAGCCCCCAACACTGTTTTATTTATAGAAAAAGGCGAGTTGCGGAAGGGGGTTTGGTTTTCAAACTCCAACTCACCTCCCAATTCAAACTAGCTTTGGTTTTAAGTGAATAGCAAGTTTTATTGCTTTTCACTGAAGGGAGTTTGAGATGGGAGATCAAAATGTACTCTGGCAAGGTGGGGTGAGAGGGAGTCTTAAATTAGAGGGGCAAAGGTTTAAAAGTAATTACGGAAAGTATTACTTTACTGAGAGGCTAGTGGATACATGAAATAGCCTCCAGTAGAAGTGGAAGAGTTTAATAAAGTAAAGAAGGTTAAGCAGGCATAGGATAAGCATAAGGCTATCCTAGATATAAGATAAGGACTAATAGCAGTTTTCAGGGGGGTTTAAGCAGATATTGGGCAGACTAGATGAGCCAAATATTTCTTATCTGCCAACACTTTCTATAGGGTCTACTCCATCTTTTTATTGAGTAGACCCTACGTTGTTTAACCCCTTTGCACATATGGACATTCCATGCTGTCCTTAAAAACATGGCCCAAAAGACCATAAGGAGAATATAGAATATCTGCACTATGTTGCTGCACGAAATGTGACGAACAGACAAAATGTGAGCGACTGTTACATTTAACCAAATCTCTCTAGTGCACATCCCTCTGACGTTGACGTTTGGCAGAAAATCACAGCTAAAAAGGACACTGTACAAAGTTAACTTTTGAACTTAAATTATTTCCAATTGATGTCTAGATCACATTCAGTCAGATGACAGGTGTTATACGACAGTAGTCATGAGCTGTTAAAAAAAATACCAGACAGAGAAGCCCAAAGGTAAACCTGTCTAATGACACAGCAGGTAGCGACCTTATTGGCCATGCTATTACTGGACAGTGGAGTGGCAATCCAAGATTATTGCTCCACTTTCTTCCCCCCTTCAATAACCCTCACAAGCATATGAGGACTAGGGTTACCACCCAACTAGTATTTTTCCTGCAGAAATTGTAAAAATTTCCCTGAGGCCATTATTAAGTTTATTGAGTTCATGTAAGTCTATAGAGGCAATAGCATGACCGGTATTTTATTTAAAGAAGAGGTCACAACCCTTATGAGGACATGCAAAGTGTTATATGTGGTTAAGGCATGACGGGTCTACTCCAGTGTAAGCATTCTCACATAGAATGTTGACCATCTTGCCTGAAACATATTAAAAAGTACTAAGATTAAATGCAATCAACATATGTATGTATATATATAAAAAAACTCAAAACCTCTTGTGCACCTTGAACTCCCTCTTACACTGTGGCCCCATAGCTCAATCCATATCACAGTTTAAAGGGTTTACTCAATAAAGTGAGAATTGCCGGGAATTGAGACAGGAATTTCAAACCTAAGGCCAAAGTAGGTGAGTTGGAAAAATTCTCCCATTCAGCCATATTGAAGAATCTTTCCAACTCGGCTACACTCAAATGCAATGAGGTGTAAGCAACACACTTAATACAAGGAGTTATTACCATGAGAATCCCTATCTTCTAGTCTTTATGGATACCCATGTCTCCAAAGTTCTATTCCTGAAATTATACCCTAAAAGTTTTTGTAACTCTGTGTTGTAGTTGAAAAAATTCTGACAAAAGGTCTAATACAATAGCAATTGAGAAAAAAAATTGCATAACAAAACTCATTGAAACTTCAAACCTCTCCCAGTATTAGCTCTTGTGTCGATTCTAGTTATAGTCAATGGATATTCAATTTAAGACTTAGAGAACTTCAGAGAAGTCCAAGTGATGTATTATCTGTCAGAGTTTACAAAGTTTCAAGCTAAAAGTTATTGGTCCGTATATAACATTTCAGATGTTTTTTTTCTGATCATTTTCAAAGTGTCCTGTGTACTCAGTATTTGAATACATACATACATTATTATAATGATTTTTTTTTAAGGTTAACTTTGAACTGTAATCCACGGGGAGTTTATTGGCAGGCAAAACACACATATTTACAAGCATAGGTAATATCTTGTTATGCATAAGGTTAAAAAGTCAGGCCCTCATTATGCATTGACGCCAGAGATTTACATTGTTAGCTCAGTGTAAGTGATCCAAATCACTTTTCACAGACATAAATATAAGATGGTAACAAGTCACTATTGGAAATAAAGTGATGAGGATTGAATTTAAATATTCATTTTCCAAACAACACAGTGCAGGTGAAGCCAACTGAGTCCAAAATTATCTTGGATAAGTAGTAGACCACAATACTTTCCACTCCAAGATTCCTGCAATATTGGATGGATTTGAGCGTGTGCTAAAAATCTGTATTTCAAATTGCAAACAGTTGGCAAAGACTAACTTAATGGAAAAAATAATGCTAATAAATAATGTGCTGAGGAAGCAATTCTATCAAACGGTGTTGCTGTGATGCATCAGGCAACACTGAAAATTCCCAGCACACAGGAGAGGAAGTATGTGCTTCACCAGAAGAGTAACACCATACCGGAAATGGTGCTGCCGTGGTGTGGGAAAGAGCTCCGGAAGTGGTGAATCACTGCATCCGTCACTCTGTTGTAGTTGCTAGACTTAGGGTTGAAATCCAGGGTTAGGGTTATAATAATATTTAGGGTTAGTGTTACAGAATGGGTTAGAGTAAAGTAAGAGTTTTGATTAGAGTTATAGTAAGAATTAGAATTAGGTTTTAATTTTGTGATAAGGGTTTAGTTTATCCTCGGGGTGGGGTTCAAAAGATTGTGGTAGGTCAAAATTGTTAGGGGCAAAAATGCAACTTCACGTTATTGCCCTATAATGACAAACAACAGAAAAACCTCTAAACATGCCATATTTCTAAACCCAGACACATATTAAAACTATTTAGATGGAGGTCTTTTTTACCAATTTTATTTGGGTAAAATATTTTTTAAGTCAAATTTATAAAAAGTGTTTTTTTCATCATATTTTATTATTATTTGTAGCAAATAATGGTATCTTAAGAAAGCCTCTACTTATGGCGATAAAAGCACTATATAATATGTGTGGGTACATTGAATGAGAAAAATTTAAATTACAGCTAAACACAAACACCTCAGAAGTCTAAAAACAGCCTCTTTGCTTAAGTGGTTAATCTCAAGAATGACAGCATTTTGTTTTAACTGTAATCATGTTAATGCTTAGTTTGAAGCACACAACAAGAAGGGAAATCATGTCAAAATGAGTTGTCTTTATTGGTGTCTTATTCAATTTCTTCACATTTTCCCAGGGCCCATTTAGTTGACGTGCGAATGTCAGCATGACCTAAAACCTAGAAACATGAATTATGTTGAAGATGGACATTAAGCCATCGCTTTTTATCACATATAATCAAACAGAAAATAAATGGAGGCTGCAGGGCCTGAGCAGTCAGTTATAATTCATCTTTGGCCAAGAGTTTGTTTTATAAATGCCATAGCCTTAAACATTGAACAGATGAATAATAGATGTCATTTGTAATGGTGATGGCACCAAGACTATTATGTTTCCTTGCCCAGTGCATTTTATCACTCTTTGGTCCTTCCTAGAATTCTGCTGATCATATGATAATATGGAGCACACACCACCAGTAACTGAGAGGAAATAGCACACTTTTCAGAACTAAAGAGGGACTGTAAACATTTAGCTGGCAGCATCACATTTTGGAAAATCCTGTTCTTGACCCTCAAAGTCCCAGAACAGAGTGACCAGGGGCTTAATGATCAGCCCATAACTGCATACCTTCCTGGATGCCATTGTGAGTGGTCAATCTCCCCTCCAAAAAGTGACGTGATGGGGTACTTTGGGGAAAATGAACCAATAGTTACAGTTTTGGCAACTGTGGGAGATTGCAGGTTGCCCCGTCCAGCAATGGAAGTGCCGGTGGCCTGGTGGAGGACCGCCCAGCAGATCAGGGACATCACACCATATAAGTATGTCTATGTATTATTTTTGATGCCTTGATTCAAAAATTAAAGCCAGTCAGTATATTGTACATTTTGATAGCATGAAAGTATATATTACAGAATTGGGATCTGGTGTGAGTAGAAGACCCAAGGTCTTATTTTCATTTATTGGTACATAAAAAGTAATTTGGGGCTCAGTTCGAACATCATAGCTGATTCCATGCAGATACCTACTGAAACTGAAAAGCACCAGAAACATGCCCAAAATGCATCAAAACAAAACGGTTGCCTTTATCTTCCCCATATTCTTCCATGGAGAAGATAGAGAGTAATTTCGTGAGCACTTTGGCTATTTGGAAAATAGCCCAAATTCTCCCAAAATGCAAACAGATCAACATAAATTGCCCCTAGAATTGTCATGGAGGAGCAGGGCTACTTGCAATAATTAAAAGGGCTGGAGCTGACTAAAATGCTCTCAGACCCACATTTTACATATGGGGGGTCAGCGTAGGTAACCCTAACCCCCCTTATAAAAAATGGGGCTAGGACCTGGCTATGATATAACACATCAGGGATTAGGATTACTTGCCCTGGTCCACCATATAATAAAATAGACACCCTCAGTATCTGGGGTCTAGGCAAATACCCTAAAAAAAAACATTAAAAATAAATGAAGTTCCATCCTGTGTCTGGGGGCTGCCAAAAAGCCCCCATATATGATCAAAAAATGTGAAATAAAATGATTCCCTGGCACCCAAAGGATGTCCTGCGAAATCCCAGCTTCACCACTGACTGTCTTTTTAAAAATGCATTTTTCTTTGATTTGGCGATTATGCCCCACCCATGTCCAGCTATGTTGAGTAGACTCTATAATGTAAATTTTTCCCTTGCTATCTTTGTTTTTAAATTCCATCATAATTAATCTGCTTCTTAAATGACTCAAACTGACAGTCAGAGCTGCCACCAGGAATTTCAGGGCCCCTTACTGAACACATTTTCTGGGGCCATTACCCCCATTTCGACAATATCTCCCACTCGCCCCACCTACACAAGCATGTTATCCTGGTCTAGTGTAATATGGAGGGTGGTTGGGAGCAGTTGGACAATATGCCAGTAATATTTTGCCACTCAATAAGTCAGTATTTTGCCACTCAGTATGCCAGTATTTAGCCATTCAATATGCCATTCTTTTGCCATTTAATATGCCAGTATTTTGTCTCTCAATATGCCATTCTTTTGCCATTTAATATGCCAATATTTTGCCCTCAGTATGCTATTCTTTTGCCATTTAATATGCCAGTATTTTTCCCCTCAATATGCCATTTAATATGCCATTATTTTGCCCCTCAAAATGCCATTCTTTTGCCAATTAAAATGCCAATATTTTGCCCCTCAGTATGCGATTCTTTTGCCATTTAATATGCCAGTATTTTGCCCCTCAATATGCCATTATTTTGCCATTTAATATGCCAGTATTATTCCCCTCAATATGACATTTAATATGCCATTATTTTGCCAATAAAGCCCTCAATATGACAGGACCTTTGTCCTTCAATATGCCAGGATTTTGCCCCTCAATATGCCAGGATTTAGCCATTCAATATGCCATTCTTTTGCCAATTAAGCCCTCAATATGCCAGGATTTTGCCCCTCAATATGCCTGGATTTTGCCCCTCAATGTGCCAGGATTTTTCCCCTCAATATGCCAGGATTTTGCCCCTCCTTATGCTCGTTATGTGCCACCCTCCTCCCCCCCTTCCCCAGTACTTACCTCATTGCTGCTGTCTCCCAGAGTTACTTAAAGCCGCGCGGCTGGAGGGGAGCGCAGAACGCTTCCCTCACAGCCGCGGACCGGCTTAAGAGAGGGGACATTTTTTTTTCTGGGCCCGGGACTTCAGTATCACCCGTCACCCCCTGATGGCAGGCCTACTGATAGTTATCGCTCAGAGGCATTCCAAACATATTTGGCACCTGGAACGGGCCCTATATTTGGCACCTCTGCCGCCCTTCATCCATCTTCCTCTATACACACACCTATACCTTTTTTTTAAAAATAAATATAGTGTTCCAGAGACATACACATAGTACTATATACCCCATTGTTATCCATACCATTTGTTTGCATTATGTCTACATTTTGTCTCGCCCACTCCCTCCCATCCTCATATGTCTGTTTCTCCCACCATTCTCACAATGTCTGTCTCCTCCCATCCTCACAGTTTCTGTGTCCATCTCCCCCACTTGTGTTCCTCACAAGTGGGGGAGATGCCTCACGTTTCATGCACTTAGTGATGACTCAAAGCATCGTCGTCTTCTGACGCACCAAATCATTACTAGTGTGGGGAGTGTGAGGCAGCGCTGACAAGTCTGACTGTGTAAGACGCACAGACCTGCAGGCTGCAGATGTCCACAGCCACTTGAAAGGAGATCTCCCTAATGAACCCAGCAACCTCTGCATCGCTGGCGACACTGGCAGACTGAAGTTGCATCCCCTGCTGGTTATCCCAAAAAATCACTGTTTAGGACATTATTTACATAATTATAATACATTATATCCCACATGATTATTTTCCCCTTGATCAATTAAATGATAAGATTTTGCTGTATTGGCTAGTTATTGAAAGATTTTTTTACAAGACGTTTTACCTTTCACTACCAAGAAGTTGACTTTTTATGCTTGAAGCATCTGGATGTACTTATAATACATAATGGTTTGCAAAGTTTAGGAAATTAAACCATATGTAGTATCTCACTAGAAAAACTGTTTATAAATATGTATCTTCAGAATAGAAATAAAGGCCATTTAGTGGCAAAAATGTAGAAACAATAATAATGTATCCGTATATATACGGATTTCCTAATCTGACCACTTTAATGGGACATTGTGATTGTTTTCAGGCACATGTTAGAGACATTTGCATTCCTTAATTGCCTGTTTGGAATGAAAAACCTATGCATTATTGAGCTTATCTCCAGTGTGTTGGACGTTTTGAGTGTACTTCTGTAAACACAGAGGTGAGCATGGCCTTGGATTCTGGCCTGTATACAGCTCACACACATGCAGTACATCACTCTCCATATAAATTCAGTGTATAAATGCATATCTCCCAACTGTCTCACTTTGCACGTGACAGTCTAGGTTTTGGCGACTCTGTCACGTCGTTCCTCCAAGCTCTATCTCTGTCCTGCTTTTTTGAGCTGTAGCTGTGCAGGATAGAGGCATTCAGCACTGCAATCACGCTGTCCCAATCAGGGACGGCAGGTACCCCTGGTCCCAAATTAATTCTGGGACACGGAGAATGCATACTGGTCACGTACATCAGCAGTAGCACTGGAACTTTACTGCCTGAATCCCAATTCACTGGTGGCAGAAATTTGGAGGTATACAAATGTATAGTCCTCAATCTTCTCTTTGGGAATTTATGGTTGGCTCTGCAAAAAAGTTTCACAACAACCACAGGTAACTATATCATTAAACAATAAACAGACAAAGCAAAAAACAAAAATACATATTTAAATAGAATTAAAAAAAACTTTAATATATAATAGTTTTGCCCCCATTTAACTATCAGCCACAGAAGTAATGTGCTACAAACTCATTTGGGAACAAATGGGTTAAACTGTATTAAATTCCAAACCACCTTCTAAGCCACTTTGGCAGTTCTCCTGCACACGACAGATCATAACAAAACTGGAAGCATAACTTAGTCTGTAAAGCTGCCAAATTGTGGTTTAAGAAAATAATCTGAAAGGCAATGCTTTTGGGGACAAGAGTGTGAAAAAACAACGGCTACTTCTAAATTTCCAGAGCACAGAAAGGAATCAAAGCCCTGGTCAGAGCCAATGATTCTCACTCTCTTCTCTGCACTAAGCATCTGGTATTAATTCAGCTTCTTGCCTGAAAGTTCTGAGCTGTCCGATTTCAAGACACTTCTGGTGAATACGGGATGAAATGTTCCTAGAAATACAAAGGACAGGCAGAACCGCTCCATTCACAAAGAGAAAATAGGTAGAAAATCACATGCCAGAATATATGTAACAGTGGTGTACTGGAAATACTTCATGGATCAGAAGTTGTAGGGCCAGCAAAATAAGTCAGACGACTGAGTAAAAAGTAACGTTAATGGAAAATAAGAGAAGAGTTTTAATGTACTTTACAAATGCTGTGAATGGAGCTAAATTACAAATGTATAATAGCAGATCAGATGACGAGTATGGAGAATGAATTGATGGTAACTGAATGAAACATAGAGTGCACTAATTAACCCCTAACCTCACTGAAGCATCTCTATTGGATGGATTTCATTACATGACCCTTTATCACTTTAATGTCTATTAGATTATTTGATATAATAACTAACAGATTCCATTCTTATCGCTCAGAAATCTGTAAATCAGCTAATTCTCATTCAGGGTAAAAAAAAAAAAACATGCATCCCACTGCTTTGCTAATAGTTTCTATACTGCTGACATCATGCAACCATGTAATACAAGACAGATCATAGTACAGTTCGGTGTTTTCAAGATTTGTCACGCATGGGCCTCCCATTAGTAGAACTGTAAGACATTCAGTTTCTAAACATTTAGCCATCTCTATTACCAAGCACATGAGAGTATCCAGAGGCTACACATATAAGATTGCCATCAATGGCCATCAATGGCCATCAATGGTCATCAATTGCAGTAATCAATTTTTACATGTTTGCTGATGTCAACCTTATACTAAAACTGAAGCCCAACTGTTAGAGGGAAGAGATCTAATTCGTAAAAGAGAGAATTGTGTAGGGAATTTCAAACTTACGGCCAAAGTGGCCGAGTTGGAAAAATGTTCCATTCAGCTTAATGGGTGAACTTTTCCAGTTTGGCTGCTTTGGTCTTATGTTTCAAATTTCCTTCACAATTCCGTGCAGTTCTCTGTTTCATGAATATGGATGAATATGGATGTTTACGTATGTTAAGTTTAAAGCCTTGTTCCACTCATTGATCTCTATGTTATTTTGTAAGTCTTTTTCCCATTTTTTGATGGCAGGTGGGTTAATATTATCTGTACTAAGGCGTATTATATGTAATATGATTGAGATTAAATGTTTATAATCCTTCTTCCCCAACAGCTGGTCAATAAGTTTTTTTTGTGTTACTAGGCTGTTTGTACTGTAGATCTTGTACCAAAAAACTCTGGACCCTCAAGTATCTGAAGCATTCGTTACTTGCTAGACCATATTGTTCTTGTAACGTTGTGAATGTTTTAATCTGGGATTCTTGGATCAGATCTCCCATTTTGAGTATTCCTTTGTTTTCCCAGGTTTCTAGTTTTATGTTTTCTATGTTATGTTCGATCAACGATATTGGTAGGCATTCATTGACTTTTTCTCCCATTCCTGTTTTAGTTTTAAATTCGTACCAGTTTTTAACGATGTGAGAGAAAGCACTGTTAACTGGAATGTCCTTTAATCTGGCTGCATTTTTTTTTGTTAACCAAAAGATGGGGAGTAGATCTTTGGCTCCTGCAACTTTTTGCAAATCCGTCTCATACCAATCCTCTTGTCTAGCCTCTGGTTTTTGGGATATAATGGCCCGTGTGATAAGGGATGCATCTGCGTAATCTTTTATGACTGGTACTCCGAGCCCTCCTTCTTTCTTTTTTTTTTACATTAATTTTAGGCTTAGTCTGTTTTTTTTTTCAGCCAATATAAATTTATTGAATGCTGCTTGAACTAATGCAAGCCAGCTAGGTGGTACTCTGTATGCGATCATTCTGAATAGATAAATATATTTAGGTAATATATATGATTTTATTATTGTAATCCTCCCCCACCAAGATGCACTTAAGTTCCTCCATTTTTTCAATGAAAGATTTGTCTCTTTTATGAGGGGGAGGAGATTAATCTCCATCCATGTGAGAGGATCTGTGTTGATTCAAATGCCCAGCTATTTAAAATGATCTTTGGCCTAACTAAACCCATATTTCTCTATCTCTTTTTGTTCTTGGGGTCCCATATTTGTTCCCATAGCTAGGGTTTTGCTTAGATTCAATTTGTAGTTAGAGAGATGGCTATAGTTTTGTATAATTGCCATTAAAGGCTTAAGTGATTCCTTTGGTTTTTCTATTGTAATTAGTATGTCATCTGCATACAGTTTTATTTTTTGTTTCCCCCCCTTTCCACATCCCACAACCTCGTTAGAAGATCTTATCTCTGTCGCCAAAGGCTCCAATGAGAGAACGTAGAGAATTGGGGAAAGGGGGCATCCTTGTCGGGTGCCATTAGCCAAACCGAACCACTCTGATTTCACTCCTGAGCCTATTACTCTCCCCTTCGGGTTTGAATATAGGGCCATTATTGCCTGGTGTATCCTTCCTGTCAGACCGAAGGCCTTCAGTGACCTACTCATATACCCCCAGCTGACCCTGTCGAACGCTTTTTCTGCGTCCAGGGACAGGGTCAGCTGGGGGGCCCCCCTATTGTTCGACTCCTCTATCATGTCTGCCAAGCTCCTAATATGATTCACGGAGGATCTGCAGGGTATGAACCCGACCTGATTATGGTGAAGGAGGGTTGGAATCACCTCCTTTAATCTTTAGGCCAATATAGCCGCATAGATTTTTGCGTCTGTATTTAATAGTGAGATGGGTCGGTATTAAAATATGTATATTGATGTTACAAGTTATATCTTATTAACAAGGCTTGTAAACATGCGTAAGTCACAACAATCTTCAAACAGAAGCACTACGTTCAAGTTTGTATGATCAGTAAGACGTTTTCTTACATCACATTATTGCAGTCATGATATTAAAGAACCATGCTATAAAACATATTAAAGGTCTCAAGACAGAAGACTATCCAGTGGCAAATGTTTAACTGACATGCATACACTGTGCCAAGAGTAACATGGAAGTCTACAATTTACTCACCAAAATATTGATTTTGTTTTTAAGGGGCTCCATGTCTCAGAGGTCTGCCAAAAATATCCAAACTGTAGCCATAATAATTTCATAAAACTCTGTCCACATTTAAAGCACCAGGTAATTAAAACGTGTTGCTGTGCTGAAACTAAGCTTGCTTTTGCCACCTATATCAAGCTTAGTGTGTGACAAAGCACAGTGGTTTTGAAACATGGCGCCATTAATCAGATGCCATTTTTTCTGAAAATGAAATCCCACAGCAGAGATTTCATTATGCATAGTGAGTTATAGGGACATAAGTCCCTGCTCACTGCACCTAGAGGAATATCAGCTGTACCACACTGATGAGGCCAATGAAGGCCGAAACATATGTCTATGGTTGTGGTGTTCCTCGTGCAGAGGACACCTGTCAGGCATTTTGGATCTGGACTGCCCTTATGGGTGAGACCAGTCTGATATGCTAATGGAGAGGTTTACTTTGGTGCAAGCAAAATGGGCAAATCCAGGAAACCTAGTCGTGGTAATAGGCCAAAAGGTCAGGACTGGAGAAGGACGGAGAAATCATCATACACACTTGAATCAATACCAGAAAATAAGGAACAATCTCAGAACAAAATCAAGCAGAGAGGGGGTAATTATATATAAATAGGAATTATATACAGGCATATATATTTATGCATAAAAAGAAACAATATTGACAAAAAAACATGGGAAACATATACCGTATTTGCTCGATTATAAGACGACCCTGATTATAAGACGACCCCCCAAACTTTGTATATTCCTTTAGGAAAAAAACTAAAAGCCTGAATATAAGACTACCCTATAGGAAAAAAAAAGTTTAACTTGTATATATGTAAATTGCTTTTTAATATGTAATAAAAAATTGATATTATACAAATGTATTTCTTGTTTTTATTTCCTTGCGGCCTCTCTCCCTCCCCCCTCCAGTGTAGTCTCTCTCTCTCTATCTCCCCCTCCCTCCCCTAGTCTCTCTCTCTCTATCTCTCTCCCCCTCTCTCTATCCCCCCCCTCTCTCTCTATCCCCCCACCCTCTCTCTCTCTCTCTCTATCCCCCCCCCCTCTCTCTCTATCCCCCCCCTCTCTCTCTATCCCCCCCCCTCTCTCTCTCTCTATCCCCCCCTCTCTCTCTCTATCCCCCCCCTCTCTCTCTCTATCCCCCCCCCCTCTCTCTCTCTATCCATCTCCCCCCTTTCCCTGGTGGCTAGTGGGGGCAGCTGGGGGATGTCTGCACTATACGTGCAGATATCCTCCATGCTGCCCGACACCTCCGTCTATTATGACGGACAGCTGGTCCGTCATAATAGACGGAGGTGTCGGGCAGCATGGAGGATATCTGCACGTATAGTGCAGACATCCCCCAGCTGCCCGCTTTTCCCTGGTGTCTAGTGGGGCAGCAGAGGAAGTCTGCGCGATGAGCGCAGACCTCCCCTGCTGCCGCCCGGCACGCTCGCCGGGACTTCTGTGACGAAAGCGGAAGTTCCCGGCTTCTTCACAGAAGCCCCGGCGGTCGTGCCGGGCGGAAGCAGGGGAGTCTGCGCTCGTTGCGCAGACATCCCCTGCTGCTAGAGAGGGGGATCCAGGTCCCCTGCAGCTCTGCTGGGGACCTGGATCCCAGTCTTATAGTCTGACCTCAATTTGAGGTCAGATTATAAGACGACCTCGAATGTAAGACGAGGGGGATTTTCAGAGCATTTGCTCTGAAAAAAACCTCGTCTTATATTCGAGCAAATACGGTATAAAACGTTATATACACAGGTACAACTTGTTTTTTGAAACAATGAGGGATTTTAGACCAGTTTGGGAATTGATGGTATCTGAAAAAGTATTCCACATATGCAGAGCTATGTAAGAGACGGCACATCAACACACTTTATTTTTCTAATGTAGAAGAGCTAATAAGTTGGACCTGACATTGTAGGACATGTGGTGGGATGGCATGAGCATGCTGCTGAAAAAAAGATTTACCTGTTTTAATCTGAAAAGTTTCAAGAAATAAAAGAAAGCCACTTACACTACTACTGTAATTAATTGTCAGCTCTCTTGGTGCATTTAATGAGTGATATCCCAAAAGATCTAAATCTATTATTAATACACAGTATTTAACACGTCCCCAATAACATGTCTTCTTCTCATATATGCAAGGAAGCTTCTTGGATGACTCTATGCATTATATAAATATGCAAAAGGTTTTCATGTTCTCCAGCAGTTATTTGCTGACAAGAATGGCCCAAGAACAAGAAAAAAAAATGACTTTTTCATTTGTGAGGCAGATGGTTTATTGACTTTATAGCAGTTGTTTTTTATTTGTAACCATTTGTCTAACCTTTAACCTTTAATGCTGTTTGATTGGTTTCACATTGCTTGGCTCTGAGATTGTGGTTTTTCCGCCAGTAAAATAATCAGTAATCATTATACTACTGCAAGAATGTTATTGGTTGTTTTTATGAATTCTAACCTATTGTATCCTACAATATTAATGTGTGTGTGAACATTTATTTTTAGAACTAGGCCTGACATACCATGAAGCTGTAGTTTATTTCCTTTGAGGCTTTTGGAACTCTGGCATGAAGCCTTCAAAATGGCTACATCATTTTTTCCTGATACCAGCGAGGCAGATCAGACTTTTACCACTTTCTGCAGCATTTCACATTGAAAAGCTTCTCAGATTCCTTCCATCTCCACAAAGTTCCTACTCATTGATATCTGTGAAGCATGTGAGCAGAGTGACACTGCACGTGTTATAATGTGGTGTGCATATGTACAACCCATATGAAGCATTCAAGCACCCAATGCATTCTCCATGGTGGCAGGGATTAATATTGAAACTCTTGTTGCTTCCTGTCTATGCAACTGTATGGAATGATGCTTTTGCAAAATGTACTATGATGACTTCTTGAACGGCCAACATAGTACATTACGGCTCCTTAAAGGACAATTATCAGCAAATAGGCAGTTATAGGTTAAGTATAGGCATTTTAAATAGAATACAAATAAAATATACTATTTAGCCTTCTGTGCTTGTACAGCTTTATGTATCAGATCTTCCTTTACCCTGGGTCAAATAAAGGAAGATTTTGCCCATCTGACCAAAGATTCTAAGTATGTCTATCCCTGATGGCACAATACTAGCAGAGAGGGCTCAGTAGTTTAATGAAGGAATTAAATTGACTGACAATTAAAAGTTAGCATAGATTAATAGCAAACGCATCACATATATATATATATACAAACTATGGTTAGCATTATAAAAACAGACCCCCGGGAATTTGTCGGATGCTGAGACGTTGAGGTTAATATCAGCACAGGAGTTCTGCTTCATTTTGTATGCTGCTATACACTTGGTAAGATAACTCTGTTTTTTTATACTATGTATGGGCATTGTTGTTTATTATTTATGTACTGACATATGTGCCTTTTTATTGTTGTAATAAAACAGAGTTTTGCTTTTTTATACTGTTTGGATGTGCATCAATTGTTTCTACTTCACTTTAGATGCCTACACATGATGCAATCTCTTTTTTAAACATCATTTTTGCAGGCAGTTGTCCTTTAAATATGATCAGTCTGCCATTAAAACAAATGTGCAGTATTGTTTGCTGTTCACTGGATTTTTTTTGTCTTTCTGGGTAAACAGCATGTCTTTTGGCAGTGCCAGCCTGGCCGCTGTTTGTGTTTTTGGTTCTCCTTGTCCACTGTGACTGAGAGTATCTTGGCTAACAAAAAAGTACATGAGGAAATCCCTGAGCAGACAGTCTGACTGTTTGGTGGAGAGATGTCAAGTTCAAATTCTCCATTACGTCCAAATGGGATGTACATTGGCCGTTTACATATTTTTTTCTGGGTTGAAAACAAGCAGAAGAATAATCACTAGTAACCCCATCTTACAACTGGATCAAATATATTTTTGCTTGAGATCAGGCCCAGATTTTGTATATTTATATTTACTATTTTCATCCTGGGATGAGAGGGATGAGTGAAAATTGACAAGATTCACATCTGGATGACAATAAATCAGTTCATGCTTTACAATTGATTGAGGAATTCATATTTTGAGCTCCACAAATGTAACCTGCCAGATTAAGTCTATCTTGGTAAATATGATTTCAGTAAAATGTTCCCATGTTAGCATATTTGTCAGTATGTTGCGTAAGTTAGAATTACTGAAACCCGAACTTAATTTTCAAAAGTGGTGCAAGTGGAGAGACTCTGGTAAGGGTGAGACTGGATACACCCTCAAAGGTATGGTTCAGGGTTAGTAGGATATAGTATAATCCAACAATCGCATCAACCTGTCTCTATCGTGTCGAAAGTCAGACAATTATGCTTGACAAAACAACATTCCCCAAAAGTCAACTCAATATGCGCCAATAATCATATCCAAAATAGTGCCTCAAATTGTGGACATATGTGAATCACAACAGTGGCACAAATTTTGTGAAACTCGCGCGTCTCCAATGTGCCTACGATTATGTAAACAATTCAGAAATCACAGCCAATTCCAGACCCAATCTGCCGAAACCGAAAGAAGCCAACATATGCCTGAAATCCACTTAACCAAAACGATAGCCTTAAAATCCTCTTTATATCCAATACGTCACGAAATACCCCAAAAACAATCAGAAAATAATAATTAGAAAAATAATCCAGAATTCAACTGTATAACACTGAACCACCATTGGAAGTAGAGCTTCAAGAAATTGATACATATAAGTTATATATTGTTACAATCAACTTACAGAAAATCACTGCCACGGAATCCGTGTATAAATACACAGAAACATAGAAACATGTGTCAGCAGATAAGAACCATTTGGTCCATATAGTCTGCCCAATTTTCTCAATACTTGTATTAGTCCCCAGTTCCCTGTCATATATCTAGGATAGCCTTGTGTCTATCCCACACATGCTTAAAATCCTTGACTGTGTTTACCTCTACCACTTCCGCTGGAAGGTTATTCCATACATCCACTACCCTCTCGGTAAAGTAATACTTCCTGATATTACTTTTAAATAGTTGCTCCTCTAATTTAAGACTATGTCCTCTAGTTGTGGTAGTTTTTCTTCTTTTAAATATACTCTCTTCCTTTACTGTGTTGATTTCCTTTATGTATTTATTTGTTTCTATCATATCCCCCTGTTATATCTTTCCTCCAAGCTATACATGTTAAAATGCTTTAACCTTTCCTGGTAAGTTTTATCCTTCAACCCATGAACCAGTTAAATAGCCCTTCTCTGAACTCTCTCCAAAATATCAATATCCTTATAGAGATACGGTCTCCAGTGCTGCGTACAATATGCCAAGTGAGGTCTCACCAGTGCTCTGTACAATGGCATGAGCACTTCACTATTTCTACTGCTAATACATCTCCCGATACAGCCAAGCATTCTGCTATCACTTCCTGCTACACTATTACATTGCCTACCTACCTTTAAGTCCTCTGAAATTATTACTCCAAACTCACTGTTTTTTGTTTTTTTTGAAGAAAAGGTAAATGCATTTAAAATACTTATACATCATAGGCCAGATGAAAAATTGCACTACATACATATTACACATGTAATAGCTGTGTCAAGGATAGCTAGGACTATACAGAGAGTGTCTACCCTGACCTCCTGACTCATGCATTTAAAAGTTCTAATTTCTCTGCTTTGTTTGCTTGTATTCCTTTCCCTCTGTTGGTGTCAGCTGGGCTAATTAACTTTTGCAACAAACCCCTGTTAAATACCTGCAGTTTTTTGCAAACAGGGCTTTTGCGTTGAAGTTGGATGCCTGACTTCTGAGACCTGTGTCTTCTGTTCCTGATCCTCTGCTTAAAGCTCATTCTGTGCAGGAACTCGGAAACTGAACCTGGGCTGCTCAACCAGCCGGGGGGATGTTTTTCAGCATCTCCTTCGGCTATAGGAAGATTTATTCAGCTAAGTTGCGCCCTTAAATGGCCCATTCCTGGTTCAGTCACCCTCTCTAGGTTGTTCCTACCTCAGTCACCCTCTCTAGGGTGTTTATTCTGCTTAGTCAGCCTCTCTAGGGTGTTTCTCTTGCTTAGTCTCCTCTCTAGGGTGTTTCTTCTGTTTAGTCACACTCTCTAGGGTGTTTCTCCTGTTTAGTTGCCCTCTCTAGGGTGTTTTTCCTGTTTTGCCACATTCTCTAGGGGGTTTCTCCTATTTAGTCACCCTCTCTAGGGTGTATCTCCTGTTTAGTTACCCGTCTCAGATCTCACCCTCTCTAGTGTGTTCCTGCTTAGATACCTTTACCGAAGGCCTCGCTCCTTGTTTAACTCTCTCTACCCCTACCTCTGTTTTGTCTTCAGGCCCTGCTATAGCTTTTTTTTTATACTGCAGTTCCGTCTCCTATTCTGTAGTTCTTTACTAAAGTTCCCTTTTGTCTCCTTCAGTCATTATTCCAATCCATATCTCTTTGTTTCTCTATCTGTTCTCACTCTGCACAAAAAATAACAACTTACAACAATAACAATAACAAAAATTAAAAATAGAGTGGCTTAATAGAAAGTGCTATTACCAGGGTAATAAGGTAAATAAACAAATGTCTAACAGATGAAGATGAGAACCAAGAAAATCATTGTTAAAATTCAGTCCCAGGGAGAGATCTTAGTGACACCAGAAAAAATAGGAGCAGCATTTCGAGACTTACCAATAGCTTTAAAACCTCCCTAATAAACCCTCTCAAATTCACATGAAGGAATATCTGAGTAAAATACACCTGTCACAAATAGGAGTCAATCAATTAACAAAGCTTAATGCACTTTTTTTAGTGGAGGAGGTGGTTCATTAATGGGCAAAAGACTAGTAATACACCCAGTCAAAATGGATTCAACAATCTTTTTTTAAGTTACTAAAAGATAATATAAAGAAAGATTTGACACAGGCCTTTAATGGAATCCCGTAATGTAATGAGATCCCCGAAGAATGGTGGTAAGCTAACATTATAACAATATTAAAAGAAGATAAAGATACTGATTTAATAATCAATTACCGGCCTATATCACTTTTGAACATAGACATTAAAGTATATTCTTCAATCTTAGCAGAATACCTTAAACATGTTGTCCCTCTTTTGATATATTTCGTCCCTGGGAGGTCACCCACTTATAATATCAGGAGGCTTATTGGTATTTTGGACACAGATACCCTAAGATGTATCCCCCACCTGACCCAGTCTTTAGGTGTCGAAAAAGGCCTTTGACAGTGTCGGGTGGGGTTTCCTTCGAGATGTGTTGTTTTTGGTTTTCAGGGTAGCATATCAGATTCAATAATGGTTCTCTATTTGTGCCCAACTGCCAGGGTCCTAGGAGGTAGCTTTAGCTCTGACTGGTTCTGTTTGGTGAATAGAACCAGACATGGCTGCCTGCTTCCTCTCACTTCTTTATATCAAATCAATCGAACCATTGGCAGAAATTGTTAGAGACAATGAGAAGATAAAAGGTATTAGGACATTGTTTGGAGATCTGAAGCTTAATCTTAATTTTTTTTACCTTGGAGGATCCTAAGAGCTCTTAGGAACTAATGCGTGAACTGGAATTATACTCTTAGTGCCCATATAAAAAATGAACAAAGATAAGACCTTAGCGATCTTAAGCAAAATCCCACCAGAATCGGAGTCTTTTCTAAAGAATAAAAATAACTTTGTCTGGCCTTTGAGTATTAAATATTTGGGCATAAAGATCTCCTCTGACCCAGCACAAACAGTTGGAACTAATTTGATCTCATTATTTACCAAAACAACTAAGCAATTAAGGGATTGGGGTAAGACCGAGTTTTCCTGGTTAGGTAGGATACCTATCCATAGTGCCTACATACTATTTAAGTGGTTTACTTGTTCCACATGGTTCCTCTCACTATATTGCCCTATGGCTGGCTCTCTTTAATACAGTCATCTTTTAAGAACTTTAGGTGGAAAAACCCCAGGCTAAAATTGGGGTGCTTTAAGAGTAGACCCTCTAAGGTGGTGTTTCCATGCCAGATATTCAGGAGTATTTTAAGGCTAACATGTTAGTACATGCATTGAATACTCAAGAAAAATTTAGCTAATAGAGAGAACTGGTACAAGAGTGAGCGCGACTTAACTGAACTGCATGACTTGGGTAGTGTTTTCTGGAGTATGGGAAATGCACATAAAGCCCCCTTGGATTAAGAACAGTTTCGTTTTTAATAATATTTTGACCTATTGGAACAAGTTTAGGAGAAGTATGAACCTAAAGAATATGATGTTGCGGACTTAATCAAATAAAATGGAGGATTTACATTTGAATAGTTGATATAGCAGGAGTATGTTGAGGATAAACAACCTTGTAGAGGGACAACATATTAAATCGTTCTCAGAAATTACTCAATTAAATCCGGCTTTGAGGGGGGAGATATTCAATTATCTATGTGAAAAATTATATCTCCTGAAACATTTGTGCTTTGAGACAGATAAAGAAATATTGAAGTTGCAATTTTGTTTTTTATATGATTGAATCAAAGAGGATGATAACAAGATTTGTTGAAATTCTGAGAGTTAAAGAAAGAGAGAGTCTGATTCCTGTGGTTGGTAAATGGGAGAGCAATTTAGGAGCCAGGGTAGGCACTTTAAGAAGCTTTGTAAGACCGTCATGGAGTCATGATTGGTCAGCCAATCAGATCTTCCTTGTTTACTTTGAAATACCATCCCTCCTGAATCCCTGCGGTTTGTTTGTTTTTTTCTTGGTTTTTTTTAAGCATCAATTTTTTTAGAGATACTTGGATTCTTTTTTTAAATTATTTTTATTTTGGGTGGCCCCTTTTCCTGGGCCAGAAGATGAGGATCCAGGGCGATGTTGGGCTCTGCTTGATCCTGGATACAGGTAATATTTTTATTTTACAGGGCACTCTTTGTGTGCCAGGGGGTGATTTGTCTGTCCATCCTCATGGCACTCAAAGAGTGTGTCTTTTTTTAAACAGGTATGGGGGTAATTTAAAATCATCCACCCCTACATGGCAAAGTAGAGGTGGGGGGGTAGATAGGAGATTTATTTAATTTGCATCTGTTTTTTTTTTCTTGTGCCAGTGGCATTTGGCCAGCCCTTGGCACAAGGGGGGTGATTTTTGTATTAAAATAGGACTTGGGCACAGTACTTCCAAAGTCCAAATGGAGGGGATGGGGTAAATATTTTGTTTTTGTCTTTTATTATTTATTTGTTTTTCTTAATGCCATTATATTTATCGATTATGGCAAGCTTACACTTTTCTATAACTCACATTATACATACAGACTTACAAAGACCTACAGACAATACATTACAAAGAATTTTACAGTATATTTACAACTTATTTTTCTGATGCAGGGTGGTGACTGGAGGCTGAACGGGTCTAGTCTCTACGCAGCAGTGTTCCCTCCCCATCCCTGGGTCCTCCCCTATAGTTTCTCTATCCATTTTTGCCATTCAATCCACTTTCTCTTAAATCTTGTATATTGTCTCAAGACACCTGCCTCCATTTTCCATTGATAAGAAATTTGTGCGGCTATTTTTTCGCATGTGGGTTGCTCTGATGTCTCACAAGCTCTTGCTATCGAAAGGTGTGTGGCTAAAATTATATGTATAATTATCTGTGATCTTTCCTCAGACATTTTAGGCCAATTCAATAGAAGGAGATATTCCATAGGGGTATATTTTAAAGCTATACCAGTTAGTTCAGCAATTCTTTTCCCCACACATTTCCATAATGTCTGGATCACATGACACTGCCACCATATGTGTATATATGAGCCATCCTCTTTCCAGCATATTGGAGCATACATCCTCATCAGTTTTACTGGGACCAAGTACCATTGGTTGATCATTTTATAAAAAGTCTTGACCAATGAAAGGCAGTGGATTGCCCGTTTCACCTTAAGGAAGACGAGCACCATTCCTGGGTTTCAACTGATATATTTAAATCTCTATTCCATTGTCTAATGGCAGGTATATTCTTCTTTACTATATTGAAGCCCAGTATGTCCCTAAGATCCCTTAGATGTTTTTTTGTGAGATTAAATTGTTAATTCTATTTATTATTGTGCTTGTTGTAGAAATTCTGTACTTCAGTACAAATGATTTAATTCTGCTACACGTAAATATATCTTTTGGGGGTATTTTAAATTGATCCTGCATTTTGTGGAAGGATTTTACTTTGTCTATAATCATTAGATCCCCTGTATTTTTTATACCCTTTCTCATCCACATATTCAGATCTATATTTTCCATTTGATCTGTTATAATATGAAGCTTCAAGTTATCTATGATCCCCTCTTTTATTCCCATCCTCTTTTTTTTAATTTTGTCCCAAAACTGCATTAAATGCTGTGTGATCATACTCAGTTTTGTAATAAGTTGTAGACTTGCAATATGACTGTGTTAACATTAAAACACTGAGACTTGTTACATCTGTAGATTTTAATTGTTTATACTCTACATACCAAAAGATCTTGAAGGCTTCCAAAACAAAATCCAATGCTTAGTGAACATTACAAACAATTCAAAGTGAAGCAAATAACCAAATAGCTTTTAAATAGTATATTTATTGCACACCAAAGGATACAATTCATGTCCCAAGAGACATACGTTGGTTGACAAGCTGCATAAGTAAACACTTAAAAGAATGGTGTATTTGGATTCAATACCAGCGATTTCTTCATCAGAATAAAACTTTTAAGGACAAGAACTGATTGTATTTACAGTAAGATTCCAACATAGAACTGCTAAACATTAGTCATTTGTTATGGATAAAACAGGACGATGCTAGTCATGACCACTTAAACGTAGTGGTGGTCTCGGCTCTGTAACGCAATAGTCAATTATTTGTGCAACAAATGTTTTTCATTTTCTGTCTTGGTTTCTGTACTTTTTCAAGCATTGTGTGACATGTCATTCAGTTAGTCTGATATGGTCCACTGCGATAAACAAGAAGCACAGAAATTCTGCCAGGTCTTTTCTGTTCTTGTAAACAGCTGCTAAGGTTGAGAAAATGCAAATCAATCAAGATCAACCTATGCTAGCTACCCTTTTGTTCCTGAGGAAGTGGAAACAAAAACTCTACTGAAGCCATGTATAACTTTCCTCTAGGGGAAAACAAATCTTTTCTGATTCTTAAATTGACATTAGGATTCTAACATAGTCGAGAGATTAATCCTTAGTTTAAATACTTCCATCAATTTGAATTATCCATGCAACTCCCCTTATACCCAAGACATCTGCTGTAACCATGTTACATATGAGAGAATTCCATAACGTTTGTATAAAAGCCCCTTTGCTGAATAGAACATTTTATAATCTATAGTTTTATAGTTAATTATGCGTCTTTTTATTAAGTTTCTTTACACTTTGATTGATGTACAATGTGTTCATTTTTAGAACTATTCCACATATAGTACACCCTAAGAATAGCTGGTTGCTTCCTTAATGTGTATAGTATGAGTAAGGGTTATGGTGACATGTATTAACATGTTTTTGCCAGGACCTCCTTGACACTATTCATGATTATATTCCATATCTCATTCTTACACTCCTGCAGGGGCATTGCTAGGTCTCCAAATGATCTGGGGCTGGAGCCGAGGTGAGCTCTGTCACACACACATTCTCTCATATACACACATACACACTATGTCTCTCTCTCACACACACACTCCGTCTCTCTCTCTCACTAACACACACACACACTCTGTCTCTCTCTCTTTCTCTCTTACACACACTCCATCTCTCTCTCACACACTCAGTCTCTCTCTCTCACACACTTCATCTCTCTCTCTCATACACTTCGTCGCTCTCTCTCTCACACTCCATCTCTCTCTCTTTCTCACACACTCCATCTCTCTTTCTCACACACTCAGTCTCTCTCTCTCACACACACACTCCATCTCTCTCTCACACACACACTTTGTATATCTCTATCTCTCACACACTCCATCTCTCTCTCTCTCACACACACACTCCATCTCTCTCTCTCACACTCAGTCTCTCTCTCTCACACACTCCATCTCTCTCTCTCATACACTCCGTCTCTCTCTCTCTCACACTCCGTCTCTCTCTCTCTCATTCTCACACCCCCGTCTCTCTCTCCCTTTCTCACACCCCTGTCTCTCTCTCTTTCTCATACACTCTCTCTCTCTCTCTCTCACTCACACCCCATCTGTATCTCTCTCTCTCACACACACACTCCATCTCTCTCTCACACTCAGTCTCTCTCTTTCTCACACACTCAGTCTCTCTCTTTCACACACACTCCATCTCTCTCTCTCATACACTCCATCTCTCTCTCTCTCTCTCTCTCTCTCACACACTCCTTCTCTCTCTCTTTCTCACACACTCCGTCTCTCTCTTTCTCACACACTCAGTCTTTCTCTCTTTCACACACACCATCTCTCTCTTTTTCACACACACAGACACCCTGACTCACACCTAGATATAGTGACACACACATACACTTACACAAACACACACACCCTGACACACACCTAGACACCCTGACATACACTTACACACATTGAGACACCCACACGCAGTCACACTTACACACAGACACTTACACACATTTCTTAAATCTTCCCCCCCTTAAAAAAAACCTCATACTTTTGGTCCCGCTCCCTGCTAAATTACCTCTACTTGCAGGGAGGAGGATGTTTCCAATGGTGTCTGTAGCTGCAGAACACCGCCATTTAGGAACTTCTGCCGGATGTCACCTGACATCCGGCGAGCAGATCATCTCACAGCGCGACGTGGGTGGTACTCAGTATGGCCAGAAGGTGAGGTCCCCATTGCAAATGCCAGGTACCTACTTCCTTCCTTATCCCCCCTAAGGACAATTACTCTGCTACATTAAATTTTTAAAAATAGTGAGTTTTCTTTTTATTAGTTGGTTTGGGTCATGACTGCGCTCATGTAATATTTCAAAATGCCGTCCTATCGCACGTACGACGAACATTATTTACTCTTTCTGGACAGTTAATATTTCCTGTAATTAAATAATTTTAATTTGGTTTTTATGCTTTGAATTCCCTGTTTCATTTTGTTACATTTGGTTCATTGTCCTATCTAGTGTATCTTTATTTGGTTGTGATTCAGTTTAGATTCAACCACATTTGCCTTCACTGATCTTCTTTTTTCAATTTGTCTCTGTTCATTATGTTAGCTTTGTCTGCAGTTTTATCCTAGACAGTGTAAAGCTGAAGTCATATTAAATAATAAACCACGTTAATAAACAGTTTTTAACACAAGCATACTTACTTATCAACAGTTAAGTAAATGTGCCTCTAGCATTATTGTTTCACCAAGGTTTACAAAACCATGATACAAAAGACCATGATGTATGTTAAGCATTTAAGGAAATAATTCAAGCATTTACGTCTTAATTATTTGTATTGTAAACTGTAAAGTTCTGTAAAGTTAACAAAGACCATTCTTGGAGAACAGGATAGAAAATTGTCACTTAGGGGCTTACCAGCTATGTCCTACAGTAAAACCCGCATGGGCAGCGATAAGTGGTCACTGACTATGCTTAGCCATTGTTGCAATGATGCCTCGATATCAAAGCATCAAGTAAGACCAAAATTCTGCCTTCCAGGGCATCACAGTTACCCCATAGGGTGAACCGGGTTTCATAATGGATGACAATGGATCCATAATGGATGCAGGGGTGTATTTTGCCTGTGAGTGATAGGTGTACGCCAAACTGGCAGCTCAAAATAGATCAGAGAGGCCGACGGCAGTAGTGAATTTGACATCAGAGTCACTCACTCTGTGGTCAGTTTGACCAGCACAAAAAGTAACTTTGTATACTTTTCATGCTGGCCGAATTGGCAACAGATTGAGTGACTCTGATGCTGAATTTTAGCTGCAGTCGGCCTCTCTGATCTATTTTGTGTATTTTTGGGGTTTGTGGGCTGTCTGTTTGGAGCACACAACCCCCCGAAATACAACACTGGATCGCTCTAGGTGTGTGGTGCACACCTAGTACACACAGAGAATTCATGCCTGGCAGCATGACCCTCCAGTATGGTATTGACATATAACCAGCAAGGGTTCCTGAAGCTCTTTGCTGTTGCTAGACTGCGTCTAGAGCCAGTCAGCATCTTTACACCGAAAAGCCTTAGATCTAAGGTTAGGGTTAGCAACTATCGTTAGGGCTAGAAAGTAGGGTTAGGGATAGTTAGAGTTAGATTAAGTTTAGTATTGGGGTGAGGGTGATGATTAGGGTTGGGTCAGAAGGTCACTGTAGGGGAAAAAAGGTTTGAAAAAATGCTACTGTCCTATAACTTGCAAAAAAACAACAGAAGTTCATTTAAACATGGGTTATTTCTAAACTGCAGACAAATATTATATTCTATTTAGAAGGTTGCATTTGTAGATGTGTAAAAGATTGTTCATGTAAAAGTATAATATAAGTTGGGAACATTTAACGAGAATCAAGAGAATTATTAAAACAATCCATTGTCACCAAGGGTACAAAAATGTCAAAACAGTCTGTCACTAAGGGGTTAAAAATGATTCTCTTGTCGGGGGCGTGTCCTGCCTAGCAACCATGATGGCTGCATAAAGACGGAGTTCCGTCCTCACTCAGCGAAAATTGAAGCTTAACACCTGCTAAAAGTACGATGGGATTCAATAAAAGGCCGCGTGGCTAGACCACAAGTCAGGGAAAATCCATCTCCACCAGGGAGCAGCGTGGCCTCATCTCCGGAAGAGCGAAACGGGGATCGCGCTTCCACGTCCCAATTGGGGATATTTCAATCCGCCCCGACATAAGGAAGACTTCGCTAATTTAATCACAGACCTCCAATCGGTGATCAAAGATGATGTGCGGCAGGCAGTCAAGGAGGAAATGACTGGCCTCCATGATGGTATTCGGAGACTGACAGATAGGTTCCAGGCGGTTGAAACAGACCTCGCGGTGCTCCAACGCAAAACCGGAGACACAGAATCAGGTCTGACGAAGACCAATCTGGTGGTGACGGACATGCCAAGGTCCATGGAAGACCTCGATAATAGAATCAGAAGGAGAAATGTGCGTATCAGACACGGACCAGCTAAAAGGTACGCTTACCAGACTGTTTAATAAAATTCTGGGCAGGCCGCCTGATGGGAGAATTATGCTTGATCGAGCACACTGTGCATTGAGACCAAGAGGTCAGGCAGATGCCCCACTGCGAGACGTCATTTGTGCCTTCCACTAATACTTTTTGAAGGAAGAATTAATGCTCAAACCCCGAACCACGAGGAGTTGGGAATTTGAAGGGCAACAAGTCAGCATTTTTGAAGACATAATCCCCGAATTACACTCGGGCCCAGAAGAGCCCTGCGCCCACTCACGACTATCTTACAGGAACATCAATACAGATACCAATGGAATTTCCCGTTTGGCCTGACGGTACGAACCGATTTTGAAACATATACGGTCAGAAGTTTGCAAGATGTGCCTCGGCTGATCGCTGCTTTGGAGCTTCCCCAGGTGGACCTTCCAGACTGGAACTCACTGGACTTCCTCACGGCACTGAGTATCCCACCTCGGCCGCAGCCACAGTTCATGAGGAGGCTCCCGAGATGACGCTCCCTGGAACGCCCGTGACCGGGCAGAGTGACAGACCCGGAGGAATAAAAGTTACAGTTATGGGAAACCCTGATTCTACTAGTTTGCTCCTGGAAGCATTTTGCCTGTGTTGATTTATCTGTTGTACATAAGACTACGCTCTTGCACTGGAGTATTTGCTGCAGTCGTTATAAAACTGCTACCGGATTCGACAGGTGTGAGACATGGCACAAATGGAAGACTTTTATTCACACCTGTGGGACTCACCCTGGCGGTACTTGACCTCCCAAGCTGCAAACCACCCGGTGCCGATGTGCAAGTACTCTGCTGGTTACAGTGTTGTAGGGGTTAAATCTGTGGGGAGACCGATCCTAGGCGTCACACCCAGCCATAAGCCTTGACAAGAAGTTAGGTTCAAGGGAATGATCACCCTCTCACTAGTACCCAATGTAGCCTGAGCAGTATATTACTTAAAAGTAAACCATATTTTTAGAGTATATAACCACTGCAGGGTGAATCACACAAATAGGAACCCCAAAAGGATGCAAGAGCAAGGTTACCTCACCAGGGTGAAGATATTGTAGATACAGAAGAGAGACCGCCCACTCCCCCCCCCCCCTCGGACACTAAAGTTGGGCTGATAGCTTTCCCAGAGTACTATAAAGTTAAGTGTAGATAATTCTCCCCAGACAAGAAATGGAATGAGTTAATTAGTTGACATATTAGCCTGACTAGGAAGCATATGAGGGCAATTTATATATATATGAATATTCGGGCTCCCAACAAAACGCCATAATGGAAAAGTGAACAGGTATCGTAGGTGAAATATGGAGCTGAGGGGAGAGACGGCTCCCAGGTTATATGTTAATTTGTTATTACACATTGTACTCTGTTTCTTTCTCACTGGTAGAACAGATAAGTGTCCCCCAGTGGCATAGAAATCTGAGTTGGTTGCTTTTTGGTGTGAGTGTTTCTGGGCACACTCGACCCCCCCCCACGGGACAGGTGTTCACCTACCTTGTGAACTCGGCTGACTCAAGCAGAAAACCACACAGAACACAATCTGCCCTTCTACAGAACCCCTTGAGGGTTCCTCTCGGGAGTCTTGGTGTTCTAGTTTTTATAGACACCCGAGAAGTGGTTGGTTTTTTCATTTCTCATCGTTAGTATTTTTGTGTTGATGTATTTGTCATAATTGTTGTGACACAAAACTGGTTAGATTATAGAATTTTCTTTTACTGAACCGAATATTTAGGGGTTTACACCTCAGCATATTCCGGTTCTCTTTCTAAATCCCCCCCTTCCCCTCCCTGCTCATCGATCCCCCATTTCAATTACTAGCATTCATGAAGCACTCAGATCTAACATCATTCATTTAACATGGCCAGTAACATTGCCACCCCGACTCACATAAAAAATTATTTCTATCAACGCACAGGGGTTAAACAAACCCGAAAAATGGGCAAGGGCACTCATGGGAATGGTCTAGAGTCAAAAACAAAAGGTACCGCTATATTATTTTCAAAGCACGTTCCCCTCACAGACACTGCGGCAGAATACGACAAAGATGGCAGATACACGTTGGTAAAAACCACGATTGCCGGTACAGCGTATACGTTTGCCAATGTGTACCTGCCAAACAAATGCCAACATAAAACGCTAACACATGTTCTACAAGCCATTCAGGTGTTTCAGAAAGGGATTCTAATTCTGGGGGGGATTTTAATTTCCCCATGGAACCCAAACTGGATGTTTCCAAGGGAACCTCGAGTATACCCCAACATGTTATACAGAGCGCAAAATGCTCTTTGCACAAACATAATTTGGTAGATTGCTGGAGAGCCCTGAATCCAGATAGCAAGGACTACACGTTTTATTCGAACCCCCATGATGTCTACATGCGCATAGACTATTTTTTTCTTCAACAATATACATTGGATCTTATATTTAGTACGACCGTTGGTGTCTCCACTTGGTCTGACCATGCACCAATAACCCTTACGATCAAATCCCCACTCTACAAATTGACACAGTCTTCCTGGAGATTAAATGATTCATTTTTAGCGGATCATTTGATTGTCCAGGAAACATCCAAGCGACTACAACAATATTTTGAAGAAAATAAAGCTGGGGAGGTCCCACTGCTAACGGTGTGGGAGGCCCATAAATGTGTTATAAAAGGGTACTGTATTTTATATCCGTAGCAGCGGCGCGCAAGAAAACAAGAAAACAAAAACATAATAGCTATACTGGACGAAATTCCTGGAACAGGAACATAAAACTGATCTCAACACAGACACCTACCAGGCACTCCTGATACAATGATGCAAATTGTCTAATCTGAAGATTTACAGAGGCAGACGCTTAGATCTAAAGCACTGTTTTAAGAACATGGAAATAAAAGTGGTAGGCTTCTGGCCCTTATGATCAAAATCAAACAACAGGCAAAATATGTACATAGGATCAAAGCCCATAAAAGCCAAATATACAAATATTTACCTACAGATATACTAGAGACATTCACGTCACATTACAAAGACCTATACAACATAAAAAACGTGAACCCTGCCGGTAAGTCGGAGGAGCAACGCTTGCTGGATATTGAAAATGATCTTACTAAATTTGCCAAGACGGATATACCCCCTGAAACAATGGAAGCTCTAGAAAGACCCATCACCTTGAAAGCAATAAAAAAATTCCAAGACGGGAAAAACCCAGGGACCTGACGCACTTCCCCTGTGTTATTATAAAAAATTCTCAGATGTCCTTTCTCCCCACTTTATAGAAGCTTTTAACTCCATCGCGGATGGAAATGCACTTCACACTCAAACGACTACGGCACACACACAAGTGATTCCTAAACCGGGAAAGGACTTAGAAAGGTGACAACATTTTACTACGCTGATCCAACATAAAAATAAAGGGGGGCTGGCACTTCCGGACTGTAAGCTATATTATCAGGCTACCCACATGGTAAGGATTATAGATTGGATGCAAGCACCCCCACATAAACATTGGATAGAGTTGGAGAAATCGTAATTCCCTGGTGTCAACCACACAGGACTAGGCAAATGTCAGCAACCCACCCCACGGTAGGAGGTTTTTAAACTAAAAGAGGGGGGCAAAATGGTGATAAAACATCAATCCAATTGCCCCCCAAAACAGTGACAGAAGGTGCCTGTAGTCAGTGTGCTGAAAAATGATAAGCTTAGGGTCATGTCTACAAATGCTTGCAGTTTAGGGAATAAGATCCACGAACTTGTGGCAATATTTGCAACTGAGAATGTAGATTTAGTGACTGTTACTGAGACATGGTATAATGAAAAACATGACTGGGACATATCAATACCAGGGTACTCTTTATATAGAAAAGACAGAGAAGGTAAAAAAGGGGGAAGGGGGGCCCTGTATGTGAGGGATAGCTTAAAATGTAACGTAATACAAGTTAGTGAGGTGAACATAGAGTCAGTTTGGGTTACATTAGAATTTGGTAATCATATGGTAACTCGGGTAGGTGATTTATAGGCCCCCTGGACAAATAGAGGAGTTAGATAATCTACTAGTTGAGGAAATAGCTAAAATGACAATGAAGGGGGAAGTGATCATCATGGGTGACTTTAATCTTCCTGATGTGAACTGGAAATACAAAATAGCTACTTGTGCCAGGAGTACGCATATCCTAAACTCCCTACTGGGATTATCTCTAAAGCAAGTAGTGGAGGAGCCAACTAGAAAGCAGGCCATACTAGATTTAGTGTTCACAAATGGAGATTTGTTATCAGATATTACCGTAGGTCAAAGTTTAGGATCTAGTGATCACCAGACAGTGTGGTTTAATATAAGAACAGTGACGCAGTCGCACCACACAAACACAAAAGTTTTAGATTTTAGAAAAACATACTTTTCTAAAATTAGATTATGTGTAAAGGAGTCATTATCAGACTGGAGCAATTTAAATGGAGACCAGGAGAAATGTGATTATCTAAAAGTTGCACTACTGAAGGCAACAGAAAATTGCATTAGGATTGTCAGTAAGAGCAAAAAATTGAAGAAACCACTGTGGTACTCTGCAGAGGTGGCCAAAATAGTAAAAAAAAAAAAAAAGCTAGCATTTAGTAATTATAAAAATACTCAGAGTGAGGAAGATAGAAAGATCTATAAAAGTAGGCAGAAAGAGGCAAAGCAAGCTATAAGAGCTTCCAAAACACACACAGAAGAGACTATAGCCCAGACAGTGAAAAGGGGGGATAAAACATTTTTTAGATACATAAATGAGAAAAGGAAAGTAAAACAAGGATTAGTTAGATTAAAAACAAAAGAAGGATGCTATGTAAAAGAGGATAAAGGCTTAGCAGACTGCCTTAATGAATATTTTTGTTCAGTTTTTACAAATGAAAATGAGGGTAAGGGACCTCTTTTAGAGAAAAAGACTAATGAGTCTTTTGATGCATGTAAGTTTACAGAGGAAGAGGTTTTACTTCAGCTGTCTAAAGTAAAGACAAATAAGTCAATGGGACCTGATGGGATACATCCAAAGTTATTAAAATAACTTAGTGGTGTACTAGCAAAACCGTTAACAGATTTATTTAACCAATCATTGTTAACGGGAGTAGTTCCAGAAGATTGGAAATTAGCAAATTTTGTGCCCATTCACAAGAAAGGTAGTAGGGAGGCGGGCAACTATAGACCAGTAAGTCTTACTTCAGTAGTGGGGAAAATAATGGAAACCTTGATAAAGAATAGGATTGTTGAACATCTAAAGTCGCTTGGATTTCAAGATCAGAGACAACATGGGTTTACTTCAGGGAGATCATGCCAAACTAATCTTATTGATTTTTTTGATTAGGTGACTAAAATAATAGATCAGGGTGGTGCAGTAGACATTGCTTACCTAGATTTCAGTAAGGCTTTTGACACTGTTGCACATAGAAGGCTTATCAATAAACTGAAATCTATAAGTTTGGATTTCAATATTGTTGAATGGATTAGACAATGGCTGAGTGACAGGCAACAGAGGGTTGTAGTCAATGGGGTATATTCGATGCAAGGTCTTGTTACTAGTGGGGTACCTCAGGGATCTGTACTTGGACCCATTCTCTTTAATATTTTTATTAGCGATATTGCAGAAGGTCTTGTTGGCAAAGTATGTCTTTTTGCTGATGATACAAAGATTTGCAGCAGGGTTGATATTCATGGAGGGATAAGCCAAATGGCGAATGATTTAGCTAAACTAGAAAAATGGTCAGAGCAGTGGCAACTGACATTTAATGTGGACAAGTGCAAGATTATGCACTTTGGGCGTAAAAACCCAAAAGCAGAATATAGACTATTTGGTACAGTCCTAACCTCAACATCTGAGGAAAGGGATTTAGGAGTAATAATTTCAGATTTTAGGCAATGCAATAGAGCAGCAGGAAATGCTAGCAGAATGCTTGGTTGCATAGGGAGAGGTATTAGCAGTAGGAAGAGGGAAGTGCTCATGCCATTGTACAGAGCACTTGTGAGACCTCACTTGGAGTATTGTACGCAGTACTGGAGACCGTATCTCCAGAAGGATATTGATACTTTGGAGAAAGTTCAGAGAAGGGCTACTAAACTGGTTCATGGGTTTAAGGATAACACTTACCAGGACGAAAAAGGGGGGATATGATAGAAACATTTAAATACATAAAGGGAATCAACACAGTAAAGGAAGAAAGTATATTTAAAAGAAGAAAAACTACCACAACTAGAGGACATAGTCTTAAATTAGAAAGGAAAACGATTTAAAAGTAATATCAGGAAGTATTACTTTACTGAGAGGGTAGTGGATGTATGGAATAGCCTTCCAGCAGAAGTGGTAGAGGTAAACACAGTCAAGGATTTTAAGCATACGTGGGATAGACACAAGGCTATCATAGCTATATAATTAGACACATTTAAGACAGACTTTTAATACGATTCATTTAATAATATAATAAAATCAATTATGAACCTTCAATTAAGCCTTCTCTGAACGTATTGCTTACTTTGTATTTTATATACTCCTGCTTTCCATTTGAGTACTGTTTGTCACATTTTAACCTATTTTAAATACTTATTATCTTTGGTTAGCCAATAAGGGGTTAATGGTAACCCGTCACTTCCTCACACTATTTAACCAAGTGGACCCGAATGTATTAATTAAGCCTTAGACGAAGCGCCAGGACAGGCGCGAAACGCGTAGGCTTTAGCACAGTGTTTTTTTCCTCACCGGGGTGACCCTCTTTGTACCCAGTTACAAACTTTTTTGTATATTTAATAAATTTCTTTGCATATTTGCACACTTACCTGGTTCGGGAATCTTAATTTTGCCGGCCTCTGGAGGTGCCTCGACCGCAACTTGGAACAAGGTTCCTGTTTTCTTCATACTGTGTTCGGCAGGAGTGCCGTGAGGACAGACCCACGCCGGCATCCGGAAGCAGCTCTGGCCGTTTGCTTCAACTTTTTATCCTAGCTATAAGACTGGGAACTAATAAAAGTATAAAAAAAAAATTGGGCAGACTAGATGGACCGAATGGTTCTTATCTGCCGACACATTCTATGTTTCTATGTTTCTAATTGAGAGATCTAACTTGGTCTGAAAGTTTGGCAGGGTCTTCGGGTTCATTGTCCCATGGTAATGATCTCCCCGGCTACACTGATTCCGCCCTCTTTCATGGAAAAGTGGAAAGATGTCTTGCACATAAAACCAACCCCGGTCCAATGGGACAGAATATTTTTGTTTACGCATAAAAGTACGATTGCCTCTAAGTACCAAGAGATTAATTGTAAATTACTCACAATGTGGTATCGTACGCCGGAGAGATTACACAGATTGATTCCAGAGTGTGACCCGCTGTGCTGGCGTTGTTTTAAAGATATAAGGAAGGATAGGCATATATTGTGGAGTTGTCCGGTGATTGTGAAGTTCTGGAAAAAAATGCACAGTATGATCGTTGAACTCGATTGCTCAACATATCCATTTACCTTCGAAGCTATGCTGTTTTATATGAACGGTATGTCCATCTCCAATTTCAAAAAAATCGCTCACCAGCCACTTGCTGGTAGCTGCAAAAACTCTTATCCCTCTGAGATGGAAGTCAGATGTCGCCCCATCTTGAGATTAGAACTCAAGAGGAACTGCTGGCCAAGGCCTCGGACTCCTACGACAAACACAGTCAGCGGTGGTTTTATTGGATAGAATATTCTATTAATAAGCATCTTAAGGGCCCCTGAGGATATGTTTAGGTATAGAACAGTATCCCCGGCCTCCCTATCATGGAGACTCTGGATACAAAAGCAATTCAGCCCTCATAGAAACATAGAAACATAGAATGTGTCGGCAGATAAGAACCATTCGGTCCATCTAGTCTGCCCAATTTTTTTGAGTACTTTTATTAGTCCCCCGTTCCCGGTCTTATAGCTAGGATAGCCTTGTGTCTATCCCACGCATGCTTAAAATCCTTGACTGTGTTTACCTCTACCACTTCTGCTGGCAGGCTATTCCATACATCCACTACCCTCTCAGTAAAGTAATACTTCCTGATATTACTGTTAAATCGTTGCCCCTCTAATTGATCCGATATTACAAGATTTAGGTGGGAGTCCGAGAGGCTCTATTTGTAATGTTATGTATAATCCTACTGTATAACAGCTGTAACTGTATGTTGCTTTGAAGTTTATGTATGATTCCAGGTTCTAAGTACACTGGTAACGTTATACGTAATAGTATGGATAATTCTATTGTATAATCAGCTGTCACTGCATGCTGTTTTGATGGTTAGAGACGAATTTATGTTCTAAAATGCACTGAAGCCCTTTCTGCTGTTCCCCCTCCACCCCCTCTTTCTCTGGTCCCCCCCCCCCTTTTTTTCCTCTCCTTCTCATTGTTATTAAGACTACCCAATGCCGTGGGGATTGTTATGTGTACAAAAAAAAAGTCAATAAAAATTGAATTCACAAAAAAATGATTCTCTTGTCTATCCAACCTCGCATGTTCCCATACATGCATACATCACTTTCACCCCTTACAAACAGCTGTTCTCTATCAGATTTTGACAAGAGTATAGACTGGTATGCATTTTTGAGATGGTGAGTCCTTTAGGCGCATTGTTCAAGGGTGGAAAAATATGGGGTGCAGCGGGTGTTATGCACTTGAGTCCATCCCTAAGGATGCCCATCATGAGATACACCAGAGGAGGTCTGGCAAGCGGGGCAGGTGTGAATTTGCCCTTTTCATTTCCTAATGCTCCAGTGCACAGCTTTTCCTATTGTTCTATATAACTGTCTTTTCGGTATATGGATATATGTAACATATCTGAGAACGTATCTGTCTTGCCTGTCTATCCTTGTCTATTTCTGATGATAATTGGTGGTCTGATGAAGTGCCAGCATGGGCCACTAAATTATTTTAGCCTCCCTGATCAAAAGTTGTCATCTCTTGCTTAGACTCATGACTGACACCCAAATAATGAAATAAAAAAAATCATACAACCAAGCCTATTTTAAATAATCACAAAAAAACAATCTGATAGTGGGTATGGGCTTGGCCACAGCTTTATTAATTACACATAACATTAAACAACCCACCAGCTCCTAAGCCATCAGCCTCAGCAGACAGTGGACCCAACGATAAACCTGACCTCTAGTTTTCTGGTGATGTCATTGACAGCCAGCATTGACCGCCGCCCAAGCCTAATAGGGCGGACTTCAAAATGTAACCAATCATCGCTGGTGAGGAATTAATTGCTTTGACTAAAACAAGAGGAAAAGAAACATAGGGAGGACGGGAGGGAAAAACAGGATGTAGTATCCAGCTTATCCTGGAGCAAAGAGGAAGAAATCCCAGGATGCAACAGCTTTTATATGGTAACATTGCAACAATTAAAGCAACAGCCTATCATAACAGACTTAACTAGTAACTTAACGATTAGCATGGGCCAGCAGCGATATTCCCCCATTCTTAAAGGTGCAGGGGTGTTCTTTCTGTCCAGTATCACAGCCATAGGTTGCCATATTACTCTAGCTGTTGTCGATTGTTAGTCATACAGACCTTTGCCCCTTCCATGAGTCAAAATTGTTCTTATTTGCATTGGAGAAAATATTGCAACGCCCATAGTTGCCACCATCGGCCATATTTCCAATGTGCAGTCCAGCAGTATATAGGATGGGTATAGGTACAGACAGAATCCAATTAATTAATCAGGGTGAAGATCTCATAGGACCTACCATGATTAATTAATTGGATTGTGTCTGTGCGTATATGCATCCTACAGATTGCTGGGCTTCAGCATGTGGAATAAATATGTGTCCCTGGAAACATGGCCGATGTTCGCAACAATGAGGGCCTAGAAATTGTTTCTGTACCAAGGCACTAAATTGATTGTATACCTTGGTCAGCATGAACTGTTTGGCCAGCCATTTCTTTTCCTCCACTGCCTTGCTTACAAATATGCTGGAAACAAGGGTATGAAAAGGAAAAGCCTTTTCACTGTGTGCAAGTTGATTTCTAACTTCCAGTTTAAGACACAGCCTTTCTCAGCCTGCTTGCGAGGTTCCCTGCTGACTCTTTTAATATCTTGCAATGTCTACATAGTTCACATATGGGACCATTTACATTACAACATATATTTTACTGGAAATTAAAATAAACATGTCTTATATGTATTTGAAGTTTAAATGAAAATTCACTTTGCATACTTTGTTTACAAAATACAACTAATTGCAAGATATTTAAGAGAGCCAGGGGATTAGAAAATGACACCACTTTTCTTCAACATTTCTAAATGTAAGGCGTGGATATGTAAATTCTTGCTACAACCAGGTCACTAAATAAATGTCCCAATAACTACAAGTACATTGGATATAATTCTACACCAATTAACAATTCTGAATATATTTCATTTGGGCCGGTGCAAGACTTTTTGCTGTCCTAGGCGAACATATATTTTTCTGCCCCTTGCTGATCCTACCCTCAGGCATTTACACACACACAGTAACACAGTGTCACATACATATGCATGCACATGTAATGTCAGATGCAGCCACACATTCACACATAGTAACACATGCAATGGCACATGCACGTGCAGCCACACATTCACAAATAGTTACACTATTTTCTCCCCCCTCCCTCCCAATGCCTGGTGCCTTTTTCCTCCCCCCTCCCTCCCAATGCCTGGTGCCTTTTTCAATTTGCCCAATAATATGCCAGTATTATTTGTCATTAATATGCCCCAGCCAATTTGCCCAATAATATACCAGTATTTGCCATTAATATTCCCCAGCCAATTTGTCTAATAATATGCCATTATTATTTGCCATTAATATGCCCCAGACAATTTGTCCAATAATATGCCAGTATTATTTGCCATTAATATTCCCCAGCCAATTTGTCCAATAATATGTCAGTATTTGCCATTTAATATGCCCCAGCAAATTTGCCCAGTAATATGCCAGTTATTTGCCATTTTATATGCCCCAGCCAATTTGCCCAGTAATATGCCAGTTATTTGCCATTTAATATTTTAATATCCCCTGCCAATTTACCCAGTAATATGCCAGTATTATTTGCCATTAATAAGCCCCTGCCAATTTGCCCAATAATATGCCATTATTTGCTATTAATATGCCCCTGCAAATTTGAAGGACTTACCTTTTTTCCTGGTGGTTAGTGGCAAGAAGCATGGTTTCCTCCATGCTGCCTGTTCAGCTCTCCGGCGGTTGTGCAGAGAGGTCACATGACCCGGCGTGTGTCTGACGTCAGAGCGCCGGTCACGTGCCTGTCGGCACATCCCGTCACAGTGCATGGGGAGCCACACAACCAGCATGGAGTTTTCTCTGTGCTGCCTGTTCGGCTTCTTGTGCTGCCTGCTGGCAGGCAGAGCAATGGTGAGGGGGGACATTCCGATCTCCCCTCACCACCATCTCTGCCAGCAAGCAAGGTTTTTTTGTTTCTTTTAAAGGTGTGGCTTTTTTTGCATTTTTTACTGCCCCTTAAAGGCATTAAAGGCAAGTGCCACCCTAGGCACTTGCCTTGTTTGCCTTGCGCTAGATACAGCGCTGCCCAAGGTTCAATATATTGCACTTCTCCGCATTAAATGTCAGTTGCCCAGCTCTGACCATTTTTCTAGTTTACCTAAATCATTCACTATTTGTCTTATGCCTCCAGGAATATCAACCCTGCTGCAAATCTTTGTGTCATGAGCAAAAATACATACCTTACCAAAAAGACCTTCTGCAATATCACTAGTAAAAATAAGGAAGAGGATGGGTCCAAGTACAGATCCCTGAGTTACCCCACTGGTAATTAGACCTTGTGCCAAATAAACTCCATTGACCTCAACCCTCTGTTATCTGTCACTCAACCACTACCTAATCCATTCAACTATATTGGAATGCAAACTAAAAGTTGTTGGCATATCCTGTACAGATGTTTATGGAGCATATTTTTTTATTCTGTTTTACCATAGTATTAGGAATGAAATAACTTGAAGCAATCAGTGTGCTTTTCTTATGTCATCTTTAAATAATACATTAATGCTGGTGAAGGAACATGCAACCCATTCCATATGTAATGTTTAGCAGTAAGACATGTTTAACATTTAATTTCAACCTACAGGTACTTGCCAAAGACCTGTTTATAGTCAAGTTACTTAGAGCACACATTTAACCTTCATTGTCTCCTCTGATGTCTGCATCATTTTGTTTTTGAAAGGTATAATGTTTTAAGAAATGTAAATATTATTACATCTTAGCTAGGTGCTTTTGAAATAATTTCAAATATTTAAAAATGTAAAAATTATGTTAAGATAATATGTTGTATAGTTGCACATGAAATTTATGTATTGCATTGTGGGAATTTTGGTCACTCCAGTGGTGCATTATATAACATATGCCAGTTATGGGGTGTTATCCAAATTGAGTATTTTGGGTAAGTTTAAAAAGAAACCTGAGACCTCAATAGGTTTAACATTTATCCTTTCCCATGAAGTCTACACAACTTTTAAGGATGTTACAAATTTACAAAGTATTACATTTATAAGAGATCAACCAGGGCATGATGGGTAGATATTGATGCTATTCAGTAACCTGAGAAATGTATCATTTGTCACTGAATTCTGTGGACTGCAATAGAAACTCTGAGATTAAAATACTGTCATAATTTATCAATCTGACAAGGAAGGGTCTCTGTTTAAGGAGCAATACATGGGTTCATGTGTTGATATAAAACATGTTAAAACATATCAACTTAGCATTTACGTAAATAGCTTTTATTCTTTACTAAACAATAGAATTGTTTTAGGTGATTGGTTACTGAAAATCCCACTTTGTCCTGACTTTTGAACTTCTGGATTTTGTAAAGCGAATACAAAACCTAAGCAATGACAATGAGCACTACACCAAAAGAGCAGTTCTCTCACAACATTCTAAAAGTAGAGCAATTACCATGGAAGCAAATGGAACATCCCAGCTGATTGCTTCACTTTTAGAACTTTGTCCTGGGATTACTCTTTAAACAGAACTCCAATAACTCCACGCTTTTATCCACAGTCAGAATGATTATTGTTGAATTATTCTGGAAAGTCTTTTGCAACCTAGACAATGTGTATACTTTACAGAAAGTAATAAATTTGTAAGTGAAACAGAGTTTAATTTTAGACTGCCCGTTGAATATATTTTGGAAGCAAGCTCATAACACACATATATCTGAATGCCAAGGGTCTATCGTGTTTACAGTACAGGCTTGCACGTATTACAATAATGTGGCAATTACAGCAAGAGAAATAGCCTCAACTATCCCTTGTGAAAAAAGGAAACCATGAGTAATAGTTGTGTTTCCATCTTTTTCATGATCTGTTTGTATAAAATAATAAAGACAGGTGGACTAAATGGTAGATAGTGTAATAACACTATTTATCACGGTGGAAATGTATTATATATGAACTGAGAATTCCCAATATCTGATCTTGAAAATAAATATATATATTTTTGCATTATCGCCAGTGGAGGTGTTTTTAGCTGTTTAAGTAAAGATTTTCGTTTCTATGAAAAATAACTTTTCTTTCTAGAATGATTTTATTTATGAAAGTAAATTTATATCAACAACTGTCAAAATGTAAAAAATAAAAAACCTCCTTCTAAGGGATTTTCATAGGTTCTTGGCCATCTCCAGGCTGCCTCCTTTCCCAAACCCCTGGGCAGGATCCCTGGGATATATGATTATGTAGGCTTTTGGCCAGTGGACGGAGAACTGCAGACAAAAGCCCAACACAGGAACCGGTGGTCTCTATCCTTTACAATTCCTTGGAAACCTCATTGTTACCCTCAGTCTACCAACTTTCTAAACTGTGTCCCAGGTGCTCCAAAAATGGCCCATGGAACCCTTAACATATATGGGGGGGCCAGGGCAAGTAGTCCTTTCCCATCCTATAATTAAATAGTGCAGTAAGTTGACGATCCTCCTGACACCTATACTGTACATGGTAGACCAGGGCAAGTGGCCCTGCAATCTATACTTTCAATGAGGCTGGGAGCCTGAAAAGTAATGGGCCAGGTATGGTACACAGTCCCTGGCCCATTAACAAACACCCCACAGAGATGAGGGGATTATAATTAACCACCATACACTGTTAAATGATATTCCAGGGGATTGCCCACCACCCTGGCACAGAAAGGGTGTCTGTAAAAAAGATATTACCTTAATTAAATGCCCCTGATCATCAGAAATTAATCATTAATAATTTTTAACCAGTCATTGCAATACTTAAGTCCCAAGGCAAAGGTATTGCAACTATCTTCCAATGGTCCTCCTAACCTGTTGGGACCAATGCTAAAATTCCCATAAACCCCCCAAAAGATAATTGTGTATAACATTGGAGACATTTATATGGAGAGCAATGGAGATACAATGTACTTGTGTGGCTCCCAGATGTACTTCACACATGTGCCATAGCCAGAAAAAAAGGAAAACTGTCCGTATGAGGACACCAGTGTCTGAGGTAAGGTTTTTGAAGGTCCATAGAACATTATTAAAATGTCTGTCACGGACCGTGGTAAATTTACACAACGAGCAGTGCTGGTGCCTACCCATTGGGCATAACCAACAAACAAGTAATTCCTCAATTATTCTGAAAAAAAAAAGTACACTCAAGTAAAAAAGCACTCAAAATAATATGTCTCAAAATAGTACAAAATGCATTGATGTATAATAATAAAATATATATAAATAGACATCCAACAGACCAAATGCATATGAGACATACAAAATATACACATTGTGCAATATATGTACAAATGTAGAGGTAACACTAGCTGCCCAGTAGGATTATTATAAATATGAGGTGCCCCATTGAAAAAAATCAAAATTATATGACTTCCAATGAGGTTAAAAACACTGGCATATCTTAATAAGCATAGCCAAAAATCAGCTAAGTAATGAAATACAGATATGCCCATACATTATTAATATTAATCAAGCAATCATGATAGAAGCACTTGGGATAATAATGGAGGCCAGCACTGTCCTGCAGCGTTAACACAGCATCATGTAGAAAGATATACCGTATTTATCGGCGTATAACACGCGCCGGCGTATAACACGCACCTAATTTTAAGAAGGAAATTTCAGGGAAAAAAACTTAAGAACTTAAATTAAGAACTTTGAAGCCCAATATGCCATTTTAATATGCCAGGATATTGCCCCCAATATGCCATTTAATATGCAGGATATTGCCCCCAATATGCCATTTAATATGCAGGATATTGCCCCCAATATGCCATTTTAATATGCCAGATATTGCCCCCAATATGCCATTTAATATGCAGGATATTGCCCCCAATATGCCATTTAATATGCAGGATATTGCCCCCAATATGCCATTTAATATGCAGGATATTGCCCCCAATATGCCATTTAATATGCAGGATATTGCCCCCAATATGCCATTTTAATATGCCAGATATTGCCCCAATATGCCATTTACTATGCAGGATATTGCCCCCAATATGCCAGGATATTGCCCCTAAGTATGCTCGTTATGCCACCCTCCTCCCCCCCCCCTTCCCCAGACCCCAGTACTTACCTCGTTCCTGCTCTGTCCCCCGGTGCTCTGAAGCTGCGTGGCTGTGAGGGAAGCGTTGTGAGCTTCCCTTCAGCCGCGCGGTCAATAAAGTTTGTTTAAAAAAAACAGACTTTATTGACCGCGCGGCTGGAGGGAAGCTCACAACGCTTCCCTCACAGCTACGCAGCTTCAGAGCACCGGGGGACAGAGCAGGAACGAGGTAAGTTGTAGATTTTTTTTTTCGGCGTATAACACGCACACACCATTTTCTCCCTATTTTCAGGGAGAAAAAGTGCGTGTTATACGCCGATAAATACGGTATGTTAAGCAGAGAAGAGGCAATGATAGAGAAAGATGTTAGTATAGAAAAGGAGACGTTAGACCTGGTCAATGATAACTATTCTCCAAGGTACAGACAATGGTCCAAAGTACGAGGGTAAATATTCTCCAGTTAAAGTAGTCCATTGTGCTAGGAGAGCGAGAAAGCCCATAAACGTGCACAGTAACCATATGTCTGTATAGTAGGAGTCCCAATATTTGAAGCCAGTACAGCTAGAAATGAAATAGTGCCCACCTCCCACGTAATGCCGCTGTACATGTGCCCGTCAGTTCAGATAGAATATCTGAATGCCAAGGAGCATCAAAAAAAAGGGAATGCTAAATAGATGTTTTTTTGTTCTGGTTTCTTCCCTTTGTGCGCTTGTTTTAGCTGATTATGCTTTTTATGTTTTCAATTTATATTTATCTTCCACTCATGAGCACCCTGTAACGATCTTTCCATTATTCTGCTAAAAAAGTTTAGTGAAAGTATTGTCATATGTGAATAATACAATCTCTAAACACATGCATAGTTTTAGTTTAAGTAGGGCCCCTTTAAATTTCAGCTTTAATAACATTTCAGACAATTTTTTGCAACTAGCTGTTTTGTAATAAAAAAAAAATTTTGTTTGAACTAGATATAATGGTGTCCTTGTAATTGCTGTTTTTAACAGAGCCATGGTTTTAAGAAAATAAACATGTCTTTGAGAAGTGACAATGACATTTTTTATTACACTAGTATATCACTCTGCTAAAACTATAGTTTGTCTCATTGTTCTAGAACAGAAAATCAACAAATATGACATTGTGTGACGTATAGAATATTAATTTATGGCCATTGATCACACCCTGGAAAAATGTATCAACCATGTTGCCTATAACAAATTATGAACTGCTTTGCAATAAAACAACAAAATTAAACAAGATGAGCTAATATAACTTGTTTTCATATAGGCTTTTAACAATATGATGGAACAATCAGCAAATTTTATTTAAAATAGTTTATTCAAAGTTTAATATTTTGCCCAACATAAGTTCAAACCAAAAGGTACATATTATTCTTTGTTTGGTTACGTTGATTCCATCTTGTCATTGAGTTACTCATTTTTATGTCCTCGGTCATTACAAGCATGCAGAGGCTTTGTACTCTAGTCATTCTGAGCCACAGGCAAGAGTGAAAACGGTGCCATCTTTTTCATATGTTTTATAACCGTTATTTTGCAGAAAAATATGACGATATATTTATATATAACAAGAATGTACCTTCTTGTGGTGCTCAGTGGTTTGGGAGGTCTCGCTTTTGACCCCTGGGTTCTCTTACCTGGTGATTGCTGCATGTTATATAAGTGTATAATTGTATGGTATGTTTTGTGGGCCATGGTATTGACAGTTGAGAGCAGGCCAGAAGAGTCAGCAGCCTAGCAATGTAGATATCATTACTGTGCCCCCTCAACCATGTGCACATGAGGCAAGTGCCCCAGTCAACTACCCCTCGCTACTGCTCTGCTAGCATTTACTATTTCCCATCACAAATGTTTTTTAAATAACCCCTAGTAGGCAATCATATAACAACACATTTGTATTAATATGTAGCAAAACAAACAACAGGATTTGTCAGAATTGACCTGATTTATTGAGTAGATCCTGTGGAAACAGTGTGAAATATGTTGGACAAATAACTGAGGACATATAACTTATGCTCCTTTTGCTTTGATACATTGTTTCTATGTTTTTGCTACATTAATATGTAGCAAGAGCATAAAGCAAAGTTTGTCGTGTTCATGGATTATGATTTTACTGATCATTTTACTCATATTTTGCTGATTTCTATTTCATTTATTTGATCTGACATGAAACTTATTCCTAATATCTGAGAATGGATACTTGTTGTGCTCTGTCTATAGCAGTCATGTCCAAAGTCCGGCCCGCGGGCCAGTTGCGGCCCGTCCTTTATTTCCATACGGCCCCAGAGACACGGCTGATCAATGTCTCTTTTTTTTTCTAAGTCCAATTCTCGCGAGACGCGAGATTTCGGCCGTTTCGCGGGCTTTTCTCTGCAGGGAGGAGGTGTCCGTCCAGGGACACGGAGCAGCAGCTACCAGGTAAGTGATGGGGAGGAGGGTGGTTCCTGGGCATCTGAGAGGCATAATATTACTGGGCATCTGAGAGGCATAATATTACTGGGCATCTGAGAGACATAATATTACTGGGCATCTGAGAGGCATAATATTACTGGGCATCTGAGAGGCATAATATTACTGGGCATCTGAGAGGCATAATATTACTGGGCATCTGAGAGGCATAATATTACTGGGCATCTGAGAGACATAATATTACTGGGCATCTGAGAGGCATAATATTACTGGGCATCTGAGAGGCATAATATTACTGGGCATCTGAGAGGCATAATATTACTGGGCATCTGAGAGACATAATATTACTGGGCATCTGAGAGGCATAATATTACTGGGCATCTGACTGGCATAATATTACTGGGCATCTGAGAGGCATAATATTACTGGGCATCTGAGAGGCATAATATTACTGGGCATCTGACTGGCATAATATTACTGGGCATCTGAGAGGCATAATATTACTGGGCATCTGACTGGCATAATATTACTGGGCATCTGAGAGGCATAATATTACTGGGCATCTGAGAGGCATAATATTACTGGGCATCTGAGAGGCATAATATTACTGGGCATCTGACTGGCATAATATTACTGGGCATCTGAGAGGCATAATATTACTGGGCATCTGAGAGGCATAATATTACTGGGCATCTGAGAGGCATAATTTTACTGGGCATCTGACTGGCATAATAGTTCTGGGCATCTGAGAGGCATAATATTACTGGGCATCTGACTGGCATAATATTACTGGGCATCTGAGAGGCATAATATTACTGGGCATCTGAGAGGCATAATATTACTGGGCATCTGAGAGGCATAATATTACTGGGCATCTGACTGGCATAATATTACTGGGCTCCGAGTGGCATAATATTCCTGGGAATCTGACTGGCATAATATTCCTGGGCATCTGACTGTCATAATATTCCTGGGCATCTGACTGGCATAATATTACTGGGCTCTGACTGGCATAATATTACTGGGCTCCGAGTGGCATAATATTACTGGGAATCTGACTGGCATAATATTACTGGGCATCTGACTGGCATAATATTCCTGGGCATCTGAATGGCATAATATTCCTGGGCATCTGACTGGCATAATATTCCTGGGCATCTGACTGGCATAATATTCCTGGGCATCTGAATGGCATAATATTCCTGGGAATCTGACTGGCATAATATTACTGGGCTCTGAATGGCATAATATTCCTGGGCATCTGAGAGGCATAATATTACTGGGCATCTGACTGGCATAATATTACTGGGCATCTGAGAGGCATAATATTACTGGGCATCTGAGAGGCATAATATTACTGGGCTCTGACTGGCATAATATTCCTGGGCATCTGACTGGCACACTATTCCTGGGCATCTGACTGGCATAATATTACTGGGCTCTGACTGGCATAATGTTCCTGGGCATCTGACTGGCATAATATTCCTGGGAATCTGACTGGCATAATATTACTGGGCTCTGACTGGCATAATATTACTGGGCTCCGAGTGGCATAATATTCCTGGGAATCTGACTGGCATAATATACCTGGGCATCTGACTGTCATAATATTCCTGGGCATCTGACTGGCATAATATTACTGGGCTCTGACTGGCATAATATTACTGGGCTCCGAGTGGCATAATATTCCTGGGAATCTGACTGGCATAATATTACTGGGCATCTGACTGGCATAATATTCCTGGGCATCTGAATGGCATAATATTCCTGGGTATCTGACTGGCATAATATTCCTGGGCATCTGACTGGCATAATATTCCTGGGCATCTGAATGGCATAATATTCCTGGGCATCTGAAAGGCATAATATTACTGGGCTCTGAATGGCATAATATTCCTGGGCATCTGAATGGCACAATATTACTGGGCTCTGAATGGCATAATATTACTGGGCATCTGAATGGAATAATATTACTGGGCATCTGACTGGCATAATATTCCTGGGCTTTTGAATGGCATAATTGTCCCTCCATGCTGCCTGTTCGGCTTCCCGGCGATTGTGCCGACAGGTCACGTGAACGGGCGCGCGTATGACGTATATTTCAGCATCCTGTGTTGTTTTTTTTTCATCTGGCCTTCAGATATGAAAGGCAGAGTGATTTTACTACTATTTAGAATTGTCATTCAAATCGTTTGCAATAAAGTTTGCATAAAATAGTTCATTTGTACTTAATTTTAACTGTCAGGCAAAATGGTCGGCCCTCACGCATGTTCACTTCATCAAGTCTGGCCCTCTTTGAAAAAAGTTTGGACACCACTGGTCTATAGGCTTTCTCTTGCAGAAATGTATTGCAAATTGGCTAAAATTCAGCCATCCTTTTTTTTTTTTTTTTTGCATTTCTTTCTTCCCTTTCATTTGCTTTCTTTTTTGTTTTCTCCCTTGGTTTTTATTCCTTTACTTTTCATTCTCATCCTTCTCCTTCCCTTCATTTTCTTTCCCTTCCCTCTTTCCATCCTCTCTTTCCTTTTCTTTCATTGCCCAGACAGAATAAGCTTTTACCAGTTGGCAATATAATTAGAAACTGCTCTAGTGGGGGTTATTTTTGTCTTGTTTTGGATCTACTCCCCAAAAAAGTTTTGAAAAATTGAACCCAATGGAATTGTCTTTTTTTTTTTTTTTTTTTTAACATTAATTACTTTGTTCTTCTCTTCTCTCTGCAGCATATTACTTTCCTCAATAAAAAAAAATCGTAATTTTCTTACAAAACTATTGAAGATGAAAGCCTGAAGCACACTTGTGTAACAATTGATTTACTTTATCAGCATATCATTAGTCCAAATCTATGTATTTGCCAGGTCTATGCATTATAATTTCTGCTTATGGCACTAAACTGTGTTTGTTATAGTACAACGTAACATAACTGGGAAACCCTTGTTGTAACTATGCCCTAATAATTCTATGTCTAATATCATGCCATATGAATTTATTTTCCCTAATATACATGACTACAGATGTTTCCTTGAATCATGCAAGTTAAATCAGACGTGATGTGTGCCCAGAAACATTGCTTCAACAAAGTTTGTGCGTACTCATTTTTTTCCATACTTTACTCTTTCAATCATTCTAGACTTGGAATACATATATCTGGGGCTCCTGAGGTCAGCGGCACTTAATCCAACTCTTAGCTTTTCTTATTTGGATTCATCAGGCAACAGATTGTAAAATTCTTCAAGTTGGATGTTAGACTTATAACAAGGCAAATGAGAAACAAAAGAAGAAAACATTAGGTTATAGTTTGAAATAAACAATCATCTAAAAAAGAGTATTTGAAAACTATGATTGAAAAAGATATTGTCCGCCCATCCACGTACAAGACACACATTTGAGTAAATTAATTGTAAACTAGGTGTATTTTATAAATGACAATATTTTACGTCCAATGCTTGGAAATTAAAATACATTATAATGCACAAAACATGATATTAATAAACATTGAGAGTTAACTTAATAAAAGGGAATATAATAAAGAATAAATAATAAAGTGGGTCCCTAGCAGCGAGCTAGGGACCCACGTCTGGGCATTCCCTGATAACTCATGGAGACAAAAAACAAAGGTGTTCCCACCCATAAGGGCAGTCCAGATCCAAATAGCCTGGCAGGTCTCCTCTCCTAAAAAAAGCCAGACTTACGAATATGAGTAGGGTTGCCAGATTGGACATTTTTCCTGGACACATATAACTTTTACATGTTGCCGTACACTATACAGAACTCATGTTAATTAGTTAAGCAAAGAGGTTTATATAGAAATCCCTTCTAATTTGTACCATCTGGGCACTTAATAATTCTGCATAGAGCATGGCAGCATACAAAAGTAATATGTCCAGGAAAAAATGGCAGATACGGTAATTCAAACTGTTACTGATCTGAAGCACTCCAACCTAACACCAAAAACACATTCATATTGCCTGGCTATAGTGGAGATGGACTGCTCCCAAATATGAAGGTCTCTCCAAACTGACTTAGTTATTTGTTTAACCTCTATGGTATTATTTGCTATGAACTACAATGATGCAATGACTAGTATATTTTTATTATAATTTAGTCTTTATTCCTCCTTTTTTTAATGAGATTGTATATTTTTGTTAAACAGCCCTTGTCATGTAGAGGGTTCTATTTAGGGTTCTTCTACTGATTAATGGATTATTTGTCCCTTGTCCTTCTTCTTTACATGGCAGTACAATTCCCCTAAAATAGGTCCGTCAGTAGGATGAAAGATTATGTTTTGTTTTACTATTCAAAACATGGAACTGCCCTTACTGGTGATTTGGAAATCTATTCATGGAAAACATTTTCTTTTTATATTGCAAGTTCAATATAAATCACAAGAGGGCCACTCAAGTCTATTGCTTTACCTTTTGCTAACCTATTGTTTTTATACAAACATCAGATCTTTTACACTATATATTATTTCAGGCACTTGTTAAAAGACATTACATGTACTAGAGAACTTTGAATGCTAGCTCACTCAATGCAGGTTCTATAACACAAATGGATTGTCTGGAGAGTGGAACAATGCAATTTAATACAAGCATTGAAATCTTTGAAATCTCATATCAGGCATGTTCCTGCCAACATTCCTTAGTTTATTGAAGCTGGTTACATTTGATTTTATACAAACTACTAAAAAAACAAAACCACGTGTGAAACAGTGTTTATAAATGTGAACAAATACATATAACAATACTGTACTGCTGCACCCAGTCATACTCCTCAAGTACTTCAATGAAATAAAACCACAAAAGGGGCACATGTACAAAAAATATATTAAAACAAATATAGTGTAATAAAGTCAGAGCGATATATAGATCACTGTATTCTGATATGTATGCACAAACGGGTATAGAGAAATGGACCATCAAATGTATATATAAATCTTCTTTAACCCATGGTTCTAAAATGATAAACAATGCATCAATGGTGCTGCATCCATAGCACATAAAAAAATGACACATAAAATATTGCACTTACAACAATAGATGACACAAACAATAAGTGTGGCAAAAAAATACTAAAAAAACTTGTGGAAAATGAGTCCAAAATGACAGTCCATAGCTCCAGAGTACAAAGTCATCTCAACGCATTTTGCTAGTATATGAAACAGCTTTCTCAGGAGATCAATCACTCAGTCCTTTCCTGGAATGAATGATGCACCATTGTTGTGTCTTTTATCATTTTAGTACCATGGATTGAAGGAGGTTTATATACACATTGTGGGTTTTGTACCGGGAGCGTAGCAAAGGCGTGATGGCACTAGGTGGTACACACACTAGTAATAGCCCTGAGGGCAAAAGTACCAAAGCGAGGTCAAATACAGTCTTTAGGGTCAAGGCAGGCAGAGAAGGTTCTGGGTTGGTTATGGGTAAGCCAAGGTCAGGAGTGGAGAGGGAAGCAAAGTAGTGGGAGATCAATCAGTAGTAAGGGTATAGGATCTGTAGGTTGTATGGAAATAAACTGTAGGAAGACTGGCCACACTACAAGTCTTAAAACGAGCAAGCACTGAATGAAGTGCCTGTTGTTTAAATAGGGCACCAGGACCTTAGCTCCCCCCACCATCCTGCAGGTCACCACTTTTCTCTGGCTTTAGCCAGATAGGGGAGACAGGAGTGGGACCTGCCTCCAACCCCCTCCTCACATGCATCCCCCAATGGGAGCATGCAACCGGGCAGCAGGACACGCCACCCCACCATCAGCCTGACACTCGCACTCACGGTGCATGAGGCGGGCAGTACTACAGGCGTGCCACCTACACTGCGATCTTGCAGGATGGGGTTATGAGCCGCACGGACCAGGTAGGGAGTCTCTGCAGGATGTGTGAGACAGGGTTGGGGCCTCACAGACCACACCCCTTCCACGCCACCTCCGGGGGTGTCCAGGGGCAAGACGATCTGAATGGGATCTGTGGAAGACACTGATTCTGAAAGGTGCGTGCACCCCAGTCTCTGGTTCCCAGGTCTTCTATTCGGGACCATATCCTTTTCACTTGACTAGGTATTCCAATTGCCCTCTGCGGATTTTCTCTACTTTGTTCTCTTCCAAACCGTCTTCAGCAACAGGAGGTGGACGTGGTTGAGTCCTACCCGCAAAGGAGTTGGGAATACATCGGCATACTTGGCTAGGGGTAATAGGTTAAACCAGTTGTCTTGTAGATGGTTTGTATAGCACCGGAGGTACTGTTCCAGAATTTGATTCACTCTCTCTGGTCTGTACATTGGTGTTAGGATGGTGAGCTGATGATAGCAGGAGCTGTAGTTGAAGACCTTGGCAAAAAGTTTTCCAGAACCGAGAGGTGAATTGAACGTTTCTGTCAGACAGGATGGTACGAGGAACTCTGTGTAGCCTGAAGACGTGTTTTATGAATAAGTCGTCCATCTCTGCGCCCGTAGGAACCTTGTGTACTGGTATAAAATGGGCCATCTTCATGAGGTGGTCCACCAGGACCATAACCATGTTGTGTAGTTGTGATGGTGGAAGTTTCGACTATAAAGTCTACGGAGATGTCTTCCCATGGTTGAGTAGAGATGGCCAAGGTTGTGGTAAACAAGAGATCTTCTGGTTTTGTCCTTTGGTTAGGAAACGAGTTTCACAGGTGCTGATGTAGCGTTGAATATCTTGTGCCATTTGTGGCCACCAGAAGGTTCTGCGGGCTAGGTGGTTTGTTTTTTGAAGGCCACCATGTCCTGTCATAGGGTGGTCGTGGATGGCCTGCAAGGTGGTCATGCATGCTGTTAATGGAACAAAAACACGATGCTCCTTGTATAAAAGTCCCTGTTCGGGATCAGGTTGGAGGATAGTGTCCTTGGAGATTGATTCTTTGGTGGAGGTATCAAACAACTGGGACAGGGCATCGGCTTTGGTGTTCTGAGCTCCTGGTCAATATGTGATGTGAAATCCGAAGCACGTAAATAACAACACCCATCGGCTTGACAAGGACATAAGCGTTTAGCAGGTATTCCAGATTGCGGTAGTCAGTGTATACTGTTTTTGAATGATGGTCTCCTTCTAAGAGATGTCGCCATTCATGGAGAGTCAGTTTAATGGCCAGTAGCTCCCGATCACCAGGGCCGCTTTAACCAATGGGCAAAGAGGGCACTTGCCCAGGGCCCACTGGTTAAGGCCCCCCCCCCCTCCGCTCACATGGAGACAGTCATGCGGGCAGCCACCTGCAGTCAGCATCCGCTGGATGAGGCTGCCAAAAGAAAAAAAAATCATTGCAATTGGAAGACTGCATGGAGGAGACAATCGGGGGCATGAAGCTGCCAGGAGGTGATTACTGGGGAAGGGGGGAGGAGGATGGCATATTATTGTGCAAATTGGATGTCGTTTATTGATGGGCAAAATAATAATGGCATATTATTGGGAAAATTAGCTGTGGCTTATTAATAGGCAAATTAATACTGACATATTTTTGGGCAAATTAGCTGTGGCTTATTAATGGCAAAATAATACTGGCATATTATTGGACAAATTCGCTGTGGCTTATTAATGGGCAAAATAATACTTGCATATTATTGGGCAAATTGGATATGGCTTATTAATGGGCAAAATAATACTGCCATAATATTGGGCAAATTGTCTGTCGCTTATTTATGGGCAAAATAATACTGCCATAATATTGGGCAAATTGACTGTGGCTTATTAATGGCAAAATAATACTTGCATATTATTGGGCAAATTGGATATGGCTTATTAATGGGCAAAATAATACTGCCATAATATTGGGCAAATTGGCTGTGGCTTATTAATGGAAAAATAATACTTGCATATTATTGGGCAAATAGGCTGTGGCTTATTTATGGCAAAATAATACTATTGCTCTGCCTCTTTGTATAAAGAGTCTGCCCTTCACTGAGGCAGGCGCTAAAGAGACAAGGCTGCTTGGCTTTTTTGTTTTTTGTTTTTTTTGCAGGTGCAGATTTTTTTTAGAATAAGTGGATTATTTTTTATATTTTTTATCATTGATGGCATCTTGTCCTGGGCCGATGCTGAGGAATTAGGGATTCGCTGATCATCGATGGACACTGAATGCAGGTATTTTTTCCCAACCGGACACCCTTTGTGTGCCTGGGGACACAATTTTCGTCTATGTCTACCCTACACCAATTCCTTCAGGAATAATGTGCAGTATAAACACTAAAATATTTGCCTTCTTACACCATACAACTTTTGCCCTCTTATACACCATAAAAATGTATCTGTTGTTATTCATCACAGGATAAAATGTAAGGTTATGCATTTGGTATAGGGGTGTGTGCTTGGGTAAGTAAATTACAAAGAATGGGAACAAGTGGTGTCACACAAATCTTTTAACCAAATGGAATGTGTATTTCAGCTAGTTTCACAGTCTAATACAGATACTTCCTTGCATATTCCAACAAATGTGTTTTAATTTATACTATAACCCGCTAGAACACACAACACTCATCCGTTTTTTTTTTATCCCTATTTGAAAATAGTGACATCAAAGGAATTTTTTTGTTTCTTTTTTTTTTCTTACAAAATTATCAAAATTACATTAATTACAATTAATTTAATTATAAATTATGACATACTCATGGCTTATAGCAAGATATCATCATATCATTCTTTAAAATTACATACATAAACCATACACTAACATTACATATATTTGGACTTGGTGTTTGGGTCGCGGCCCCCTTTTTCCCTGAATAAGCCTGTTTCCGTTATTATTTGTTCGGAATTTAGATGTGTTAGCCAAGTAAATGTACAGACACAATTAGTTAGTTCTATGTAAGTACACAGATCAGATTTGTTACTGGAATTAATTCAATACTATGTAGTTTGCAAACTGTGCATTTAAATAAGTGAAATGTATTTAAATGAAAATATAGAAACTTCAAGAAGCTCAAGATAGTTTAGTTTTCCTATGGCAGAGCAAAATATAGACTGAGCAGAAACTTGTTTTAATAGTGCCTTCTAGAATGTATTGTCAAATACCAGACATTGTAATGAAGGGCAGCTTTTTATAAAAAGATTCATGAATACAGGATGGGCAGGCTACAGAAGTAGCTCATTTTGGTTAGATGCCGTCTTTTTAAAAATGATTTCCAGCACTTTGTACAAAAGCGATCGTTCCTGTTGTAATGCAATGTGTTTGTGTAGCTTTCTTATCATATGTTATCATTGCCAAAAGCAAAACCATTTGCAATGATTTCCAATGTACTGGACTGTGAAAAAATGCTTTGAGGAGATTATTAATGTAAAATAGAATTGTCTGAAAAGTTTTAGTTAATGTGAATTGATTGCTCATAATCAAATCAACAGTCTAAACAAGTCTAAGTACTTATGTATGTACAAAATAACAATGCTGCAGGGCGGCACTCTATCAAAATGGGTGCTCACGCACGCCCAAATCCTATTAATATGTTAAAGAATACGAATACCCAATTTGATAGGGTCTTGTCAAGTCTGAAAAATAGACCATACAGAGTAGAAACTGTTACTAAAAGTCTTCATATTAGTTCAAAGGGACTCTGTCACATCAACATTGTTTATACTGTGAGTGTAGAGAATAAAATATGCTGAAAAATTATCTATTCATTGTGTTAGCAGAACTGCAACAGATGCATAACATAAGAGAAATACATGTCTTAAAGGAACAATCTGGTAATGAAGATTACTGCTTGTATAGTGCACAGATTTTTGCCAGTGTGATTTAATGCAGGAATTCTGCAAAAATTACATTTTTAATATTTGATTAAAGCAGTCCCCAGTGATTACTCTGCATGTTTACTGAAGGTGTGGCAGCACTGATTATTTAGAAACTGTGGATATTGTTTTGCTAAATTTAGTCAATTCCTTTGCTTCTTGAATTGAAGATATTGGGTGGACTCTAAGTGACCTTGCTCTTGTACACAGTAGTATCACTTAACGGTGTAGCACATTGTCTTATGACATCACCAGAGAGACAGGATATTCAATTCATTTGAATGAAATGATATTAATTGGTTCCTGCAGCAAAAAAAGAGGGAAATTACTTTTACTCAGCTAGTGTGGGCAGTCCTGGTTGCTTGCAAACTGCTGTAATTTCACAATTTCATCTAGCTGTAAGTATTTTAAGCAATGCAAAATGTAAAACATACATTTTAAAGTAATTTGAAAGTGCATGTATATGCATTAATATTTGGAAGATGCATTTTGGGCACTAGACAGTCCCTTTAAATGTGACTGTGGTATTTCCTGGTCATGACATCACCTGTGGCTAGATATGCAAATTAATACATTTGCAATTGAAAATGCATAATTTGCATATCAAGCCATAAAGTGATGTCATAAACATGAGATACCACTGCCACATTTAAAACATATACTTCTCTTAAATGAATTTCCATACAATTTTGTTAACACAATGTATAGATCATTATTTATTATCTATCTTCGCAGTATAAACAATGTTGGTTGACAGAGTGATGTTAAGTATTGTAACAGATTGCTTAGATGGATTACCAAATAGTCTGCTAAATAAGCATTATGCTGCCACTGACGCCAATAAAACGAGTTATTTATGTAGCATCCTCAGAATTTGACAACTTGGTCTGCACCCTTATAAATTTTCAGCTGTGTCCGCACTCCTCCCCTCAGCTGTTACTGGCGGCGCTGTTTCCTAGTTAATTACAATAATCACATACCAAAGTAAAAAGTTGACTACAAATGTCACATTACTGACATTTCATTCAAATATCTTTAATATTTTACGTGTTACATTTAATTTCATATTCCAAACACGCCTGGCCTTTTTTTTTTTTTTTCTAAGCATCATTCAGAAAAGTTGTCATAATGATGAAACCTCAATCCTAAGTATGCAATACTTTATTTGTATTCTGGAGATGTCAGTAAAAGAAATTCTTTGATGAATATTTATCCTATAGTTCATTTCACCTGCACTCAGCTAAATATGTAATAACCCTGTCAACAGAGCTATGCGTCATTACCACCTGCCTCTCAGTATAACACTTGAAATGTAACCATGTGTTGTACAAATCCATCATTATCACTCTTATGTTTCTTCTACTTTTTTTGTCATAAGGAAAATCTTTCAATTGAGATATTTTCTTTATCCAGACTTAACCTAATATGTATAATTGCCTGTTACTTCAATACTAAATACGAGTTTAACCACTTCCCGACACTAGGATGTACTATGCCGTCCTGATTATAAGGGCCTAAAAGACGCTAGGACGGCATAGTACGTCCAGCGTTAAACAGCTCATCGTGGCTCTCTGCGATGAGCTGTGCTCGGATCCCGCTGCAGGGACTTGCAGCGGGATCCCACCTGTCAGATGAGGCCACTTTGAGTGGCCTCAGTCTGACAGGGAATATGTAGCTGTGCTCAAAGTGAGCACCAGCTACAATTCACTAAATCGCGCTGTGTCTAAACTTCCAGGTTCGGGCATGCCTCCGTGACATCACATGTGAGGTCCGGAGGTCTCACAATCTTTTGGCAGGGATCCACATGGTCTATTAAGACACTGATCGCGTCTCTGCCATAGTGTCCCTGTCTACCGATCACCTTGTGATCGGTGGCCCGGAACAAATCGTGACATTTTGGTGCTTGCGTAGTATGGTTTTTTTAAGGTATGGGCAGTGAAAGCATTCTGCGCACACACAGACTACAAACTACAATGTAATGCATATGTGGTTCTTAATCAGTGTCTTGCATTTTGCTTGTCAACCAAACTGGTCACAAATGTTTGGTTTCTGTCAGTCTACCTGTGATTATGTTCACCTTGTGTCTTGCATCTTTCTAAAAGAAAGCAAGAATATATAAGTGTGCTAATAGGTAACATTTCATAAATATTTGGGAAAGGTTTATGTGTATCTTTGTATTTTCCTTGCCCACACTGCATCCCTTTCTATCTGCCATGTGAGAAATATTTGCTTCTACTGCTGGTTTTGTATTATATAATCCACATTACTTTCAGGGAGCTAGATGCTGATTTACAATGATGAGTTAGATTACAGTAACACCCAGGAGACCAAAGGTAACATCCTGACCAAGCACTTGGAATTTTGGAATTCACACAGGAAGTTCAATGTTACACATCATATGAAACATATACTGAAAAGAACAGTAATCCGTGAAGATTTCTAGTAAAAGAAAGATTGATTAAATCAAAATATTTATGAATTTCTGGGGACAGTATTGTGTCTCTGTGAAATATATTGGACCAGTGCTACCACATTCCTTGAAGCAGGCATTCAAGCCTGTATTGCACCTGTGAATGCAGCTGCCAAGGCCAACGCACAAGAAGAACCAGCAAGCTTGCACAGATGGCTGGGTTTCTTGACTGAACTGGTTCATTCAATGAACCGGTAAAAGAGGAAGGAATGAGGTAAGTATTCTAGCAGAAATGGAACATTAAACATACATAATACTTTATAAATATATATATAATGTTTCACCCATTTAGACTTATATCCTGTCATAGTAGCACGTAATAGTGATATAACGACCCATATAACCTGAATTATGATTGTTCTATATTACAGAGAGTAAAACTTACAGATTTACACTACTGTGTTTTATTATACAGATATCATCTTGTTATAATATTCCAATGAGCTCCCCAGCTGTACTGATTTACACATTCCTCGTATTTCCTCTCTTGAACTTTTTTTGTGTGGGATTAACACGTGGATAGCATTGATTTAATTTTGGCCCAATGTCTACGGCAAGACCATTAAATGCTTAGCTATGCTAAGGAAATTATTTTCTTTCTAAATTTGACTTCTAAATCAAAAGTTTAACAAATCTCGTTTTCTTTGTTGAGTTGTGTTTGATAATCGCAAAATATACATTTAATTTGCAATGTGAAGTATTCTGAAAATTCAGAAAGATATTAATCCACAAATAACTGATAGAGAATGAAATATAGAAATGTTATGGTTTTATGTATATTAATTACCACAAGTGAAAGGCAAATCGCTATGTGCTATGGATGAGGGTGATTGTGTTTTTTTTTTTAAATAATCCTGATGTGCAGGGAATAGCGCCCAGCCACAAAATGGATTTTGCACAAGTTGTATGCCACTGTTCAGATTGTTTTTAATGCTTTATTTTTTTATACAGGGTCTGTGCAAGTGCTAAATGCTCTGGAGCAATCTGGACACGCAAGGCCAACACAAATAACTCAAACTCCCAGAATCTGTACATAGCGATTGTGCCACTTATTGGTGCTATTTCAGTGTGATATATCCCCAAAGAGGGAGAAAAAATCCCAGGCTCCATTGAGGTTGGTTATAATAACTGGTGGAGTTTTACCTGGCACTTGAACCAGTGGATGCTTCAGCAACAGACACTAGTCGATTGTGCTGATATTATAGGAAACTCCAAGAGGAAGAAAACGTGCTGGCACTCCAGTTCATAAGACAAATGTAATTATTTAATGTATTTTGAACAATATCACATCATGTGCACTTGGCACGTTTCGAGTCAATCCACTCTTAATCACAAGTGCCATTTCAGTGTGCACACAGTGTTCTACACTTTCTTACTAAAAAATAGTGGAAATTAAAAATATTTAATAAAACAAATACTCTGTATCTAGCTGTGGGATTGATTAGAAGCTGTATATAACCCCTGGAGTTGCCCTCACATTCCACTAAACAATGGTGTGTGTATATTATTAAAAACACTAAATACACCCTTTGTTTTACTGTTTTTTTTTTTTTTTTTTTTAAAGCAAATGTCCTTGGAGAAGTGACAATCTCATTCTGGAAATGAAATACATATCTTAAACTTGGAATTAACCTGAGAGGGATAAAGAGGGGCATTATTTTTAGAAAAGTTTTGGCTGTTGGTGTCTAACAGCTGGTTTTTGGAAAACTGACATCATTCTGCTGGATCTATTAACTTTCTCTCACATCTGTAAACCACAATAAGTGGTTACTTTCAGGATTCCTTGAAGTTACACATGCTTCACAGGTTTGTATATATTTGTGTAGCAGTGTTCATTTGAGATTATATTTTTAGCTAAATTCACCTTGAAGATAAATTTATAATTTACTAGAAATAAGTTTGATTGGTGTTCAACGGCACTCATTAAACCTTATGAAGTGATCAAATATAATCCATCATGATGCTTCAATCAAGTGAATATAATTTAATTCAGGTAAATCATAACAGGACAGTAACCACACACACTTAGAAATTAGGTTCTATGTTTCAGAGGACTTCGAGTCATATATGTGAGTTAGGTTTTATTTATGTCTGTTTATGCACAAATATACAAATATCTATGTATGCATGTACATATATATATATATATATATATATATATATATATAATACACAATGATCAGCGCACACACATTAAACAGGTTACAAGCTCTTAAAGCCATAGTTTTCATTAAGGCTATTTAAAAATACCTTCTTAAAATGACAATATTTGGATCTTAACCCCTTCCCGTCCTTATGACGAGTTAACTCGTCATAAGAGCCGCAGCATTAGCGACCTTATGACGAGTTAACTCGTCATGCAGTCTAGCCGGCGGTGCGCTCCGTGGGCACCCCCAGCTAGTATGCAACGGGTCCAGGACTAAGCCTCGCACCCGACGCAAAGCTCCTGGACCCGATCGGTCGATTTCCGGGCATGTGATCGCGGTGATAACGTGATCACCGCGATAACATGCAAATTAGATGGTAAAGTCAGTGTGTTCACACACTGACTGCCTCTAATTCACTCTCTGTGCTTCACAATCTTATAGTGAAGCACAGAGAGTGACCTGTAAGTAAAAATAAATTAATTAAATACAAAGGTAAAAAATAATTTTAAAAAAAATTAACCCTTTCATTGCTGATCACAGTTTTTAACTGTGATCAGTTTCCTTCCACTTTATGGCCCTCATTTAGTTTTTTTTTTTTAACAGATTTTTTTATTTTTACAATTTATAAAGTTTTTTGTAATAAATAAAGGTAATTTTAATATATTTATTTAATAAAATTTAACCCCTGCATGCCTGTTGCATGATTTTTACTGATCTGACATCGCACTCTTCAGAGTTTTTTTCTGTCTTTTTTGTTATGGGGGGTTTGGGAACCAATATTTTTCTTTTTTTATTAGTTAGTTAATTAGTGGGGATAAGTGGGTTAGTGTTGCACTAGTTATGTAGGTTATTACTGGGAAAATAATGGGGAAAAACTTTTTTTTCCTCAAAAATTTCCTCTTTTATATTAATTTTTTAATACTAAAATGTAAATCATTTTTATGTATAGGGTATCAAAAGAAAGCTCTAACTGTCCTTTAAAAAACAACATATAACTTGTATGTGTACGTTAAATGAGAGAGAGGAAAATTATGTTTCAAAAACCGCGTATTAAAAATTGAAAAACGCTCTGGTCCTTGGCCCAGGAAAATCCCTGGTCCTTAAAGGGTTAACCCACCTCTATGCCAAGGTAATACTGTGTATATGAAGCTTAATCTCTTCAATTACATTACTTACCATATATATTGTAATGTAAATCAAGCAATCTGACTGGTATCTGGCCATCGTTCCTGGTTTCCTACAGGCCAGTTAGATTGGTTGCAAGCATTGGACTTGTTTGGAGAGGGGCAGTGGTAGCAGGCCCAGGTCTGGTTTTGGGGCCATGTAACCTGTAAAGAATGCTCAAAAACTGCCACTATTATTTTTTTAATAGCTAGGTGGCACGCCATGCATATTAACTGACAGAAACATGCAATCCATATGGCCAGTAAAAATCTGTCTGGAGGCCATTGTTGGGTCCACGGCAGGAAGAGTGTGGCTGGTATATTTTTGAAGAAAATGGGGCAAACCTAGCTGTGTGAGCACCAAACAATATTATGACTATTGTATTGCTTCTGGTGTTACAAGTACACAGTAGGGTTGCCGGATCAGCCATTATTGTTTGAGGAACGCCTATCATTTTTACATGCTGCTCTGGCTCATGCTGAGGAAAATCAGATAATTGATTAATAAAGATAGTTCCTCTTAGATGTTCCTATTATACCCCCTTATTGAAAAATGTACTGATTTCCTTCTGAACACATATGAATTTGAAATACTGCAGTGTAAGGCAGCAAGTAATAATTTTAATATGATGATTGAGTGCTTTGCTATGAAGCGACCTATTAAGGTACTTTATAAAAGCTAAAAAATAAAACTCCAAAACGAAATATGTGTACTCGAATCCTCGCTGATTTCTACAGGGGACTTGTATAATGTGCTCAAATATGTGTTGCTCAATAATTAATTGTTACTATTTATTTGTTACCAAATGACCTTGTCAAGGTCAAAAGGTAGTTGACATCAGCAAGTTTGCTACTTTAGTGAAAACATCAGACAACACCTATGGGCTGTTCTTGGCACCAGTGGCGTCCCGAGAAGGGTGCGGGAGTTGCGGACCTCACTGGGTGACACCTCCAGCAGGGGTGACACCGGTGCTGCCGGCACCCCCCGCACCGCGCTGCTTACCTTTTTTTTTTCCTGGCAGACGTTTCCCTCCTCTGTGCAGGAGGGAAGACTGCACGGAGGATGCGTGGTTGAAAACGAGCACACTATTACTGGGCTCTGACTGGCACACTATTACTGGGCTCTGACTGGCACACTATTACTGGGCTCTGACTGGCACACTATTCCCGGGCTCTGACTGGCACAATATTACTGGGCTCTGACTGGCACAATATTACTGGTATCTGACTGACACACTATAACTGGGCTCTGACTGGCACACTATTCCTGGACTCTGAGTGGCACACTATTATTGGGCCCTGAATGGCACACTATTACTGGGCTCTGACTTTCACACTATTACTGGGCTCTGACTGGCACACTATTACTGGGCTCTGACTAGCACAATATTACATGCATCTGACTGGCACACTATTACTGGGCGTCCGAATGACACAATATTACTGGGCTCTGAGTGGCAAAATATTACTGGTATCTGACTGGCACAATATTTCTGGTATCTGACTGGCACAATATTACAGGTATCTGAATGGCCCAATATTACTGGTATCTGACTGGCACAATATTACTGTGCTCTGAGTGGCACAATATTCCTGGTATCTATAATTGTACAATTGTCACCTCATGGGGCTCCTGTGTGTTGCATAATTATGGGGTGCTTGTGTGTGGCATATTTATCGAGCCCCATGTGTGGCATAATTAAGGGACTCTTTTGTGTGGCATAATTATGGGGCACCTGTGTGTGTGTGTGTGGCATAATTATGGGGCACCTGTGTGTGTGGCATAATTAATTGGGCAGAGGTGATGCATAAATAGTGGGGCTCTGGTGTGGCATAATTTACGGGGCTCTAGTGTGGCATAATCTATGGGGCTCTGGTGTGGCATAATTTATGGGGCTCTGGTGTGGCATAATTTATGGGGCTCTGGTGTGGCATAATTTATGGGGCTCCTGTGTGTGGCATAGTTATGGGGCTCCTGTGTGTGGCATAGTTAATAGGCCATCTAACTGGCATTACTAAGGAATCTGTTTGGCATTGTATTGGAGGAGATCCAAGGGGGTGAGTTTCCGCACCGGGTGACACAAACCCTAGTGACGCCCCTGCTTGGCACCTTTGCTAATAAGCCCACAATCTGAGCGACCAACAACTAATGAACTAGTAAACAAATTGCAAAGCTGAGAAATGTGCAGCTTTATAGGTTTAAATTAAACCAATTTAATATACTTGATTATACTCTTTTTGCTGTAAGTCTATGATCCCTATTAATGCCTCTCATGTTCCATGTGTAACTCCTTAACTACAGCTTGTTAACTTTTGTATCTTGACCCTAAAGCAAAATATATTTATCTCCATAGTTAATTTGTACATTCAGATAATTAGTGTGTCAGTTTAATTATAATCATTTATTACTTTGTTGGAAGCTAACCTGATACTCTGGGTCACAGCACTATAAAAATCTAATTATAGGTTTCATATATTACTGCATTAGTTTGCTAATTGTAACATAATACAGATTACTGAAACTTGTATAAACAGATTTTAAGGTATAAGTGCTTACTTGGAAATCGTTTTTCTTATGCTTATATTATGTCATGGTACTGCTATTGTATTTTTATTGTAATCTTTAATGTATTTTTTATGTCACTACTAAGCATCATTTTTCCTTGTCTTTCATTTGTATTTAATTAATTTACTTTTTAATTACTTGCATAACTTTCTTTCAAGCAAGGGTGGCATATGCATCTGTTTTTTATGTGTTCAATTTGCCATATTGGCCTCTTTATCATTTTTATAATGAGCTCTAGTTTTTATCACACAACATGCCAGATACAGATGGTGGTAAAGTCTAGTTATCAGCCCACAGTCTGTCAACCGCAGGCAGAGAAAAACATAATAACCTAGGGCTGTATTCATGAAATACAGAATTTCAGGGAGTTTCCGAGTTAAGACCAATAAAGCAGAGTTGGAAAGAATTGGTCTTAAATTTGAAATTCTCTTCTCTATTCCATGGTTGGGGATCAGCACAGTATATCATTAATAATAACAGGTCCAGGCAGGGTTAGCTTGGTATTTTAACCTCTGTGTCTATGTATATGTTTTGTGTGTGTATCTGAGAATATGGATTTCGCTCTGAGAGATATCTGCTAGAACATTCCCAGCAACTAGGAAAACGGGTGTCGAAAGTTAATAAATGCTACCAGATTTTATTGCAATGAAGGGGTTTGATCTATGCAAAGGTGGCTGGAATGCAATGGGGCGATTAGTATATAAGCATATTGTTTAGCGCAGAAGGAAGATCATGTGAGTTCGAAAATAGGCTAAGGATGTGACATAGGCTAATTTGCAGTTGATAAAAACTCTGTCAGGGGCTTCTTATACTCATGTAATCTTTTTGCAGTTATTTCAATCCAGGAGTGGATTAAGGAATCCTACAATGACATTTGGTGGCGAGGATGTGATTAGGGACTGCAAAATAAGTGCTAGTGAAATATCAAGTGTTTCAGGATGTGTGCTGAAATATTGCATGCTACTACTTTTAATAATATGGGCCAAAGGTATACAGCCCACTTCAGGAAATCAACAAGTAGTTTACCAACCCTTTTAATGATCACTATACTAAACCTCCAGAGAAGGTCTGGAGGTCTGGATGGGCCCCTTGTGTGCTTGGAAGATCTTGAATGCTGAGATCCACCACACCTCTTCTTCTCCTCCACTGCTCTGTCTGCAAGACACGAAAACGTTTAGGACATTGAAATACAGATTGAAGTGTCCGCATACATTTTCAGTTAACATTAATTGATTCCTGAACTAATAAACATAGTCATTTTAATACAAGTTAAATACCTTTTTTTAATTTACACTTTTTCTTTTCATTCATTCTAGATAATTACTAATTGTTAGTTTAAGTTAACATAACAAAAGCCTATGCTAAACTTATTTCTTACTACTCCTGTGATTGAACCTTTGATGAGTACAACATTCCTATCACTTTATTGTGTAAGAACATATATGTCATACATCTGTACATTTATGTCCACTTTAATGTGTACATAGATTTTACAATAGTATGTAAGTAGATGGTGTTCTACAGGTAGCTAACTACATTTGCATTAACATCTACCGTGAATTAAGTGATGTACATGTGTATCTACCAGGGGCTGCACATCAGGAGCCGGCAGTTGGTAAGAGACATGTTGACCAAGAGGTTGTGTAGATTCCCCTGTTGTAGATAAAAAAATAATTCATTATGAAGGATAAAACTTACCAGGAAAGGTTAAAGCATCTTAACATGTATAGCTTGGAGGAAAGACGTAACAGGGGGGATATGATAGAAACATTTAAATACATAAAGGGAATCAACACAGTAAAGGAAGAGAGTATATTTAAAAGAGGAAAAACTACCACAACTAGAGGACATAGTCTTAAATTAGAGGGGCAACGATTTAAAAGTAATATCAGGAAGCATTACTTTACTGAGAGGGTAGTGGATGTATGGAATAGCCTTCCAGCAGAAGTGGTAGAGGTAAACACAGTCAAGGATTTTAAGCATGCGTGGTATAGACACAAGGCTATCCTAGCTATAAGACCGGGAACGGGGGACTAATAAAAGTACTCAAAAAAGAAATTGGGCAGACTAGATGGACCGAATGGTTCTTATCTGCCGACACATTCTATGTTTCTATGTGTTCACACAATGATAGCAGAACATTTCACAGCAACATATTGTAATTGTTTGACTTAATGGAGACAGGGGAAGAGCAAGCAGACACCAAGGCCAGTATAGCCACCTGACCTGGTGATGTCCGAGTAGGAGGTGTCAGATGTTGTGCAGTCTCTCCAGGCCATGGTGCCTCACCATCTGATGGTGTGGGAGTTGAGGGGACAGGGTGAGAGATGCTAGTGAGATGCAAGTGAGAGACCAATGTCAACATATAGCAATTGACATGCATAACATGATGTTCAACCAGGTGTCCCATTAATCTCCATCATGGTTTAGGTCCCCTTGACCTGGAGAAACTCCTCCTCGAAGTCCAGAAAGTCAGATGGCTATGGAGGACCTTGGATAGCTCTCTTGATATTGGAGTATCTGAAATATAACAGGAGAATGTTGACATCCGTACCCTATCAAATATAATCTGCACATGTTATCCAATTTAAACAGAAACATCTATAGAGCTATCTATACTTATCATATAAAAACAAAAATAGACACAACAATAAAGTAAAAAAATTTAATGAGGGGGGACTTTTATGTTAAAGGAATTATTCACTGTTTTGGTTTAATTAATAGTATTAACTTAATTGGTAAGCCCACTGGATCTAACTAGCAGATACATATTTTGTTTTAGATTAAGCTATGTAAGCTTTCTTGAGCAAATTATATTTATTCTCATTATTTTTTTTACACAAATTTATTTGGGTGGTAAGGAGTTTTGTTTTTTTATTATTATAACCTGTTTATTTACATAATGTTATATTATCGCTGTACACTATTTTGTATATCTATTTCCATTCAATCACAGATGTACCATGAAAGTAACTTCTAAAAGAGAATTAAAACCCACTTATTTTATTAGGAAATCCGTCTGGCTGACAGTTTTTCACAGTGTCAATTTAATCTCAATCAGAGAAAGTGCGCGAATAACTATGTCAAAATAGTTTTTCTTAAATATTGATGAATTCCTTATAATGTTTGAGTAAACACATGTGGGATTATGATTATTTAAACACTCATTTAGCCACTACTTTATCTTTTTAGCTAATAGATATTTTTTTGTGTGGGAGATAATAGCAATATTCTTTCACCCAGGAAAAGAACATGTTGCAGATGTAGAATTATTAAATGAAGTGATGTGTCTCATCTGTTTCATGTTAATTAATATAATAAAAGGCTAAAATGAGCTTGTATTATTCTTGGCATCACTAAATTTCACTTAAGCAAACTTAAATCTTTCAGAAAAACACTGAACTGTGTTGGTCCATGTTTTATTAAAAATGAAAGGTCAGAGGTGAAATCCCCTGACTGACCACCAGTTTAAATCGTTATTGATATTTCCCGTATATGACCAATATTTCCCACTTTTCGGGCCCAAAGTACATTTTGAGTGAAAACAAAATACAGTTCTACATTGTATTTATGGAATAACTCTTACAATGAGTCAAGTTTCACCAAAGAGCAGCTGTATTATAATTTTGTAGAACACTGTGTATTATTCTTTGATGTCATAAATAAATATAATAATAATTGCAACACTATAATGTAACCCAAGGCTTTAGAATGTTTTGCCTAGAACATTGATGGTAAATGAATAGCATAAGGTTCCCTCTTTTGCACCAAAGTCCTCTGAGGTGGAACAAAATACAGGCCTACAGGTTGGCCAACAAGCATTTTTTTTCTTTGGTTCATCTGTTTGAGAGCAGCAAGGAGACATGTAGGAAGAACCCTACTTGGGTTGTAGATGATTATTGCAAGGGAAAGGTGACTAAGCTCATTCGGATGGGGATATAGATGACAGACATGTAGGATGCGTAAGAGCTTAACTGGAAATGATTGGTGAGGAGGATCACTGATATCAGACATTTTGCTATTTATGTAGACTGAAATGGAGATTGGGAGAAGGGCACTAATACGAAATGTGAGGGAAAGCACTAACATGGAGGAGAAGTGAACTGATGATAAAGAGTGAGAGAAGTAGACAGAGAGGAAAGGGAGGTGAAAAGGAGCTAAAATTGAGCTAATATATAACCAATAGAATGTGGAACTGGCCTGGAGAAAAACACTGAAAAAAGGAAACTGAAAAGATGAGGGGGCTAATAAACAGAAAAGAGTGTTTATTTTAACTTTTTTGCCTGTAGAAGATTGGATATGACAAATTCATAGCAGATTCTGAGTGGTGTTGGCCCACCTTATATTATTAATTCAAGGCCAGTGGCAGAATCACAAAACTGGTCACAGTTAATATCTTTATCCAAATTCTTCCTGTGCCTCTGCACAGAATATCCTTTAAGTGAAAACAAAATACAGATCTGCATTAGATAGATAGCTCTTACAGACCTGGCCTCTATGGTGGTTTGAATAATGTTCACTGTATTGATATGATGAACACTTTTTGCTATGATTTAGTAGTAAACTATAATAATGGATTACCACGTACCTTTCATCAAGTATTGTAATATAAATGTTTTGTGTGTTTATGTAGATTAAAAAAAGCTTAAAATAACACATCATAAAGAATTACTGGACATAAAAGAACTACTTGGCAAATCGAATTGAGTGAATTTCTAACTCAACTCAATATGTACAGTAAGTCATCTGTGATAGATATTGATAAATACAAAAGTGACAATGGCAGTATATCATTTCTGCAATGTTTGTGTTTATCTGTCATTTTCTTCTCTCTCATTTGTTGTACCCACACAAATTATGTATTGTTTTATTGGGATAAGAAGGGCTTTCTCAAGATACCATTATTTTGATCATATCATATAATGTACTTTAAAAGAAAATATGGTAGGAAAAACAAATTATTTGACTTTTTTTGAAAAATCTTGTACTACTTTTTACTACAAAAGCTAAGAAAAACCCTGCTAAATATAATCTAATATTTCTCCAGAGTTTATAAATGCCCCCTTTTTCAAATTTTTTTTTTTTTACTGCTTTTACAAAAAATTAAACCCAAGCATGTATATAAAAAATGCAGCTGTGACTGGAGCAATGCCTAAGCATTGATCTATGGCAAGGGAGGGGTTATTGACTCCTAAAAGACCCTTTGTTATACTGTAAAAAATGAACCCCTAAAAAAATACACAGCAGAAAAAAATGCTGTTATGCAAGATCACGGCTTTTACAGAGGTTAGGGGTTAATACAAAGGAATGGCTTTTATAAAAGCCTTTGGGTTTCACAATTTTTTTGGTGTTGCTCAATGCCTCAATAGCGACCATCAGAGCTCAGGAATCAAACTTTTACCATTTCTTTTGTGCAGCCGTCGCGTTGTATTGAATATGGCAAATATAATCGCTCTGCTGAAAGACAGACCTTTTGATTGTTTTATATATATTGTAGCTTGTTATGCCAGAGGTATTTGTGACATAATTCATGCCTCCCATTCATACAGTTCTAGAAATAAAAAAATATTTTCAAATAATTAAAAACACAGAAAATGTGAAGTAAACCAAGCCGAAAATATCAAGTACATTGTGCTAAATGCTTTCAATGTTTCCTTTAAAGTGCTGAACAGTTTCCCATGGATTCAAGGATTACATATGTACTGTATATAGTTGCCCTCCCTACTATGGTAGTACCTAATTGTCTTTATTCACCAAAGATACAAAGAGGGACTCACTAAACGGAGTCACATCCCATCCCATAATGCATAAGGAGAAAAGAAACAGATTTATACATAAAATGATCATTGGGCCTCGGTTGCCTACATTGGCCACCATAATTTGTCAAGGAAACACATTTTAGTCTTTTTTACATACATATTTATATCTAATGTTTTAAGTAGGCTGGTGGGTGTACACTGGTGCCTTTCTTTCTGGAGGGATTTCAGGAAATAATAATTATAGGCCCTATATCTAGCCAGACAAAAGAAAGAAAGAGCACTGGAGGACCTCCTCGGTCAGACAAACCAATTAAATAATACATATGACAGAGTGGAGCCTCCCTCGACGCCAGGCTATCCAGCCCGTACAATAGGATTAAAAAAAAAATAAGCAAAATGGTTTGCGGAAGGAGCTCACGATCAAAGGCAGGTTTATGAGATAAGCCAGTGTTTAATACTTCAGTAAAAGAGGCTGGTACAAAAAGGCAATAAACCACACAAAGTGAAAAGGACGCCTTTCGCGTTTCGTGCTTCAAAAGCACTTAATCATAGGCTCTATCTAGCCAAACACATCAATAGCCTGCACGTTCTTAGGTATTTAGCATGATGTTTTTCAAACAGGAAACCAGCCAACACCAGGAAGAATGCTTGAGCAGTCCAGAAGGTAGTGATACCAAAAAATGTAAATGTATTAATACATTTAGATTTTCTGATAACACTTCCTTCTGGCTCAAGTAATCTTCCTAGTGTTGGTTTGTGTCCTATTTGAAAAGTATTATGTCTGGATTATACACTGGGTCTGAAGACATTACAGCACCCAAAGGAAAAGGAGTAAGTCCATGCACAACGACAATAGTGGGATTGGAGCTTGTAAATGGGATTTCTTTTTCTATTTGGCGTGATGTTTCTTAAAATGATTTCCAAATGTAATGATTATAAAATGAAGGTGGATCACACTTGATGGCAAAGATGATATTTTCCTTTGTGTAAATTATAGGATGATTATGTATACAGGAGAACATCCACATACCTAATGATCAATCCAGTCAGCTTGGACAAAAACTAAGCTTAGTTTGGAGCATTAAACTAAACTGTAGCTGGGAAGAAAATATGTTGGCAATCTAAAGTGTATGAGTCTTCTTTTGAGAAGTAAATAACTATCAGACCCACTTAACAAACATTGGATTTATAGGCAATACAGACAAAATCCTTTCCAGTTCTAAAATAAACATCTGATTCGAAATGAGAATAATTTCCAGTTTGCAAGTCTGAAAAGTAAAAACATAGAAATTACAACAAAAAGTAAATTATTCCATCTGATTATTCTTGAAATAGTTCCTTTGGAAGACACACTTGTGTTTATATTAACATCATATGGTGAATGAAATATGTATTTAAGTATGTGCATTATACTTTCTATATTTCCTTTTATTTTTTGCCAGAAACACACAAACAAAATAATTATCATTATACCATTCCTCCACAATGCATTCCTGGAACTCTGTATATAAATTACTAGCAATATTTTGTTGGCCCTGTTTTCATAACACAAAGACAAAATAATAATAAATGTTTCAAGAAAAACACATGATTAAACAGATATTTGTATTCTCCAAACATAAACAAAATATAAGAGGCTGATTTTGTTAAATGGTTATATTATCTAGTCAAATCATGTTATAAATCTATTTATGTATTTTTCATGTTTTTGAATTTCTTGAGTGCTACCTTACAAAACATTTGAAAACCTTTTATATTGGACTTGTTCCCCAAGAGGAATCAAATCACTTAAAGGGACAGTCTGGTCCCCAAACTCATTTTGGTGCACGTTGAAGATTACTGCTTGTGTACTGCACTGGCTTTTTTACCAGTGTGATTTGATGCTGGCATTCTGCATAAATCACATTTTTAATATTTGACTCAAGTTCTCCCCAGTGATTACTCTGCCTGTTTATTGCAGGTGCGGCAGCACTGATTATATAGACACTGAGGATATAAAGTTTTGTTTCATTGTGTTACTTCCTGTGAATTGACTACATTGTGTGGACTGTGATAGACATGCTTTTGTACACAATAGGATCTCTTAACAGTGCAACACATTGTCTGATGACATCACTAGAGAGACAGGAAATTCTATTAATTTGAATGAATTCTCATTGGTTTCTGCAACAACAACAAAAAGGAACTGACTTTTACTAAGCTAGTGTGGGCAGTCCTGGTTTCTTGAATACTGCTGTAATTTCACAATTTCATCTAGCTGTAAGTATTTTATATTTTATTTTGTAAAACATGCATTTAAAGTACTTTGAAAGCACATTAATATGCATTAATATTTAGAAGATGCATGTTGGGCACTAGACAGTCCCTTTAGCTGCAGGAGGAGAATAGAGACACCAACCACAGTCCCAAACAAATAATACACCTGCTAAAGAATGTGTAGGGTTGGAACAACACAGTTATTTTTACATTTTATATACAGTATTAATTATGCAGAATATGCCATATCAATTTTCCAACCCATACAGTGGATATAAAAAGTCTACAAACCCCTGTTAAAATGTCAGGTTTCTGTGCTGTAAAAAATGAGACAAAGATAAATCATTTCAGAACTTTTTCTACCCTTAATGTGACCTATAAACTGTACAATTCAATTGAAAAACAAACTGAAATCTTTTAGATAGAGGGAAGAAAAAATATAAAAATAAAATAATGTGGTTGCATAAGTGTGCACACCCTCTTATAACTGGGGTTGTAGCTGTGTTCAGAATTAAGCAATCACGTTCCAAATCATGTTAAATAGGAGTCAGCATACACCTGCCATCATTAAAGTGCCTCTGATTAACCCCAAATAAAGTTCAGCTGCTCTAGTTGGTCTTTCCTGAAATTTTCTTAGTCGCATCCAACAGCAAAAGCCATGGTCCACAGAGAGCTTCCAAAGCATCAGAGGGATCTCATTGTTAAAAGGTATCAGTCAGGAGAAGGGTACAAAAGAATTTCCAAGGCATTAGATATACCATGGAACACAGTGAAGACAGTCATCATCCAGTGGAGAAAATATGGCACAACAGTGACATTACCAAGAAGTGGAGCGCCCTCCAAAATTGATGAAAAGACGAGAAGAAAACTGGTCTGGGAGGCTACCAAGAGGCCTACAGCAACATTAAAGGAGCTGCAGGGATATCTGGCAAGTACTGGCTGTGTGGTACATGTGACAACAATCTCCCATATTCTTCATATGTCTGGGCTATGGGGTAGAGTGCCAAGCCTTTTCTTATGAAGAAAAACATCCAAGCCAGGCTACATTTTGCAAAAACACATCTGAAGTCTCCCAAAAGCATGTGGGAAAAGGTGTTATGGTCTGATGAAACCAAGGTTTAACTTTTTGGCTATAATTCCAAAAGATATGTTTGGCGCAAAAACACTGCACATCACCAAAAGAACACCATACCCACAGTGAAGCATGGTGGTGGCAGCATCATGCATTGGGGCTGTTTTTCTTCAGCTGGAACTGGGGCCTTAGTTAAGATAGAGGGAATTATGAACAGTTCCAAATACCAGTAAATATTGGCACAAAACCTTCAGGCTTCTGCTAGAAAGCTGAACATGAAGAGGAACTTTCAGCATGACAATGACCCAAAGCATACATCCAAATCAACAAAGGAATGGCTTCACCAGAAGAAGATTAAAGTTTTGGAATGACCCAGCCAGAGCCCAGACCTGAATCCAAAATCTGTGGGGTGATCTGAAGAGGGCTGTGCACAGGAGATGCCCTCGCAATCTGACAGATTTGGAGTGTTTTTGCAAAGAAGAGTGGGCAAATCTTGCCAAGTCAAAATGTGCCATGCTGATAGACTCATACCCAAAAAGACTGAGTGTTGTAATAAAATCAAAAGGTGCTTCAACAAAGTATTAGTTTAAGGGTGTGCACACTTATGCAACCACATTATTTTATTTTTATATTTTTTCTTCCCTCTACCTAAAAGATTTCAGTTTGTTTTTCAATTGAGTTGTACAGTTTATAGGTCACATTAAAGGTGGAAAAAGTTCTGAAATGATTTATCTTTGTCTCATTTTTTTACAGCACAGAAACCAGACATTTTAACAGGGGTGTGTGGACTTCTTATATCCACTGTATAAACAATTTACCAGCAGCAGCAAATCGTGACTGTGTACCTATGCCCGACCCTGCTCAAGCAGGGCAAGTGTAGTTTAACACAAACCCTTTTAACTGGCAAGTGTTTACTCTTTTTTCACTTGTTTTAGTCCTTGAGGTCCACTGTTTTAGTACCTGCCAAGTTTTGAGCGTCCCTTCCTGGGACCAAATGGGAGCAACATAGCATGATGTCACAAAATGTTGAGCCTCCCTGCAAGAATGCCCAAGATCTAAGCTATGTATGTCTAACAGACAATCCCATCACATTCAGATCTGTCATGGCTAATGCTTTTGCAAAAAGTGATATTTTGTTTAACCGACATACATGCTTATACATAACTTGCCTACGGATTTCTGCATGTCCAACATGGAAAAGTTGTGAGACATGTTTAGTTACAGGTCTATGTCTCTTGCGAAAATATAAATGAAAGCAGTGAGAAGGTTGAATTTTGGGAACGGTGTTATTTATCCAATTGTAACATTCAGGTGCAGGAGTATCAGGAAATAAGTGAGACATATCATAGATATTCAAAGATATAGCATTATTTTTTAAAGTTAGGACTTCAAATATATCCATGCTTCAGAATATTTTTTTTTTTTTTTAAATAATGGCTCTTTGTTATGATTCTCTTGTTGCTTTTATGTTTATATCCTGCTAGAATACTGGAAATATTTGGGTGTAACTATTTTTGGGACAAGTCTTGTTCTCTTTATTCTTTATAGAAGTTTGCTTTCATAAGACATAATGAAATCCCCACTCAATGTGGATTTGTCACAAATGACTGGTGTGAAAATAGCTTGTCAAAGACGTACAGCTGTTGCTGAAAGTACATTAATCACAAGTTCTCATTCATTTTGGATGATCACACCACATTAGTATACCGTATTTGCTCGATTATAAGACGACTCTGATTATAAGACGACCCCCCAAACTTTGGATATTCCATTAGGAAAAAAACTAAAGGCCTGAATATAAGACTACCCTATAGGAAAAAAGTTCAACTTGTATATATTCACATATAAATTGCTTTTTTTAATAAAATATTATGATATAAAAAAATGTATTTCTTGTTTTTATTTCTTTTTATGTTCCAATGCTGCCTCTCTCTTTCCCTTGCCCCCATTTTTCTCTCTCTCTCTCTCCTCCCCTTAGTGTTGTCTCTCTCTCCCCCTCCCTTTGTCTCCCCCTCGCTCCCCTTGTCTGTTTCTGCACCCCCCTTGTCTGTCTCTTCAAACCCCCTCCCTCCCCTTGTCTCTGTCTCTACCAACCCCCTCCCTCCCCTTGTCTCTGTCTCTGCCCCCCTCCCTCCCCTTGTTGCTCTCCCCCTCCCTCTGTCCCCGTCCCCCATGTTTTTTCTAAGCCCACCCAATCTCCCTCACCTTTTTATTGGTCCCTGGTGGCTAGTGGGGGCAGCCGGGGGATGTCTGCACGATACGTGCAGACATCCTCCATGCTGCCCGACACCTCCGTCTATTATGACGGACAGCTGGTCCATCATAATAGACGGAGGTGTCGGGCAGCATGGAGGATGTCTACACGTATCGTGCAGACATCCCCCAGCTGCCCGATTCTCCCTGGTGGCTAGTGGGGCAGCAGAGGATGTCTGCGCGACGAGCCGGGACTTCTGTGACGAAAGCGGAAGTACCCGGCTTATTCACAGAAGCCCCGGCGGTCGTGCCGGGCGGAAGCAAGGGAGTCTGAGCTCATCGCGCAGACATCCCCTGTTGTTAGAGAGGGGAATCCAGGTCCCCTGCAGCTCTGCTGGGGACCTGGATCCATGTCTTATAGTCTGACCTCAATTTGAGGTCAGATTATAAAATGAGCTCGATTATAAGACGAGGGGGGTTTTTCAGAATTTTTTGTTTCTGAAAAAAACCTCGTCTTATAATCGAGCAAAATACGGTATTTCATAACTTTTCTGGAAACTACTGTTTCTTGCAATTTAATTGGGAAGAAAGAAAATCAACAATGAAAGGGATACATGACATGGGGAAGGCATTAAACTATATATAATGAATTATATTTTTAAGACTAGGTAAGACTCCTCAGTGGTATGAGTGATAGTTACATATTGCACATTCTAGAATGGACCTGGTAGAAAGCAATCCTAAAATGGCTGCATCATGTAGTAGGAAACAGAGATGACATATAGAGCACATGGTTTAGGTTATTTTAAACTATATAAGAATCCTCAGATTCATGGTGTTCGGGGTAGTTACATTTTCAATAATAGGCCTGCAGTAAACACTGATAAAAAGACTGCTTTACTGACTATGGAAAAGGCATTAACATCCAAAATTTAGGTTTGGACTTTTTATATTTGAGCCTAAAGTCTTAAGTGGCACATGAGAGGTATTAGCTTGTAAGTGAGTCATGCTAGGTTATAAAAGGAAGCAATAATTTTACACAAGGAATTGATTCCCTCTCCTGATTGCCTCACTTGCCCCCGCCCCCTTCTCTTTCATGTTAATCTAAGTAGCCTGCTTTCTGAGGTACAGCCAAGGTGTGCCACTTAGTAAGTAGCTAGGTACATGACTATCAGGACCATCAAAAAAACAAGCATCAAATCCTTGTATCTTTGGTGTGTATTCACTAAAAAGTGAACTAACAATTGGCAAACTGATAAGTGAACTGAAAAAAAAAATCAGTCAAAGTATTCTTCATTTTGCTTATCTTTCTAACTCCTCGTTTAGAACCTGATAGTTTTTCACTTTTCTTGGCAGTTCACCACAGTTCACAGTTTAATATTTAGACCTCTTTGTTACAAGCTTGTCTGGTTTCAAACACAGGTTATCTGCACAGGTTTCATCACACAGCACATTATATTCAGCCTCTGAAAGTTGTATTCACTTTTGCGCCTTAGAAAGAGGGCCGCAGTGGGATTTTAATACATAAACTGATCTCTTTGTATAAAAAGAGCGAACATCTTTGTAGGAAATGGATGAAAGTGTATAGCAACAGGTGGTGGACCACAGCTACAATTTGATTTACTACAGATGGAGTGACTTACAATGAATTTATTTAAAATGGAGTAAATTCTAATTATTGGACCACTTGAAGCTACAGCTGGGGGACCACAGGGCTGCCAAATGGTTTAAAATAAATACAGTTATGCAATGTTATGAATTGTAACAAACAAATTAACTACTTAGTACATATGAAAGCTGATATTTAAAAAACAATATATGTTAAGCAGCCCATTTAAACATTTTTTTGCAGTGCTTACCTTTTGCACGTTTTTTTTTTTTGCAAGGATTAGAATAAGGTTTAGAATTGGGGTCAAATTTAGTGTTAGGGTTAAATTTAGTGTTCAGGTTGCGGTCAAAAGGTCACTCTAGGAAAAAAAACACTATTTTTGGGTTTTGCCCTATAACGCGCAAAAAACTGCAGAAAAAATTAGAAACAAGCATATTTCTGTATAAATAATTTTTTCAGAGTTACAAAAAGTGTTTTTTTTTTCATTTTTTCATCATATTTTCTATTTTTTTTGTAGTAAATTATAAGATATGATGAACATAATGGTATTTAATGAAAGCCCTTCTTATGGTGATAAAAACAACATATAATTTGTGTGGGTACAGTATGTGAGAAAGAAGAAAATTACAGATAAACACAAACACCCCAGAAATGTCAAAACAGTCCTTACCACCAAGGGAAAGAAAGTCAAAAGGTCTTGTCACTTAGGGGTCAAAACACATTTTCCTCTTAATTCTGCTATTATAATATATAGTTTATTTTTGTATTCTCTATACAAAAATACAATAAATATTTAAGTGACAGAGTAATAGAACTCATTTATCGACCTTGGAAAGATGAAGGGTTGAGTTGGCCTTGTTTACAATAGCATCTAAAGGTTGGACAGGTACAGCAGCCAATCGCCACACCGTTTACCTCCCCAAAAAAAGGACACACTAGTAACCAGCCCATATTCAGCATCATTTTTTGTCCTTGATTCAAAGTGCTTCAAGGTTACATGAGTATCTGTTAACAAAGCAAAAATACATTTTAAAGTGTGCTGCCTTTTTAAAAGGGCAGTTCCACCAACAATGTCCAAAACTGTATTTTTAGTTAAGTATGGCATAATCTAAAATAAAGAACAAGAAACATTACTGTCTTATGATTTTTATTCCTCAATTCATTCCTATCATCTAAAACCTGCCTATAAAGTGTAATAGATTTATTGGTGTTGACATAGCAACAATCCGGTCTATCTTTCCAAGCCCTCTTTATTGGATGTCACTAGATTAAAAGGTCTATGTGAAATTATTTTTAAGGTAAAACTAAAGGAATATTGAAAGATGGTTTAAAGATAAAAAAAAAGTGCATTTCACATATACACATGTACAACATACAGAAACATTCTAGGTTAAACTGCTCCCTCAATATTAGTTGTTCATTGATGCTCCCAATGCAACCTGACACAGCTTGAACAATTTTCCAAGAAGAATGGGCAAGAGCAGCAGGATCCAGATGTGCACAAGTTTTAAAAGGCTTACTCAAAAAGATTCACAGCTGCAATTTCTACCAGAGATGCTTCTGCCAAATATTTATTTGGGGCAAATACAACCATCATGTCTGTCTGCTATTAGTTTCATTTTGCTTGTTCTGTTGCAATAAATGGATTTAGCTACTTCAGATAATGTTAAAGGGGCAGTTTCACCTATAGTGTCCATATTTTTTTTTATGTAAACGAAATAAACAGAAACAGGTCTGTCCTGTCAATTTTCCCCTTGCACTTCCTGTCTCCAGAATACTTATATAGTGTAACTAAGTTATTGCTGTTGCTGTAGCAACTGCTCTGCCTATCTCCCCAAGCCCGCCCTTACTGTGTTACATCCCCTGATTTCCAAACACCTGCATCCAATAGAAAGAGGTTAATTCCACATTAATGGTTTAAGACAGCACTTTCTCAAAGGGGGTTATTAACTAAAAGGTGAGTTGCATGGGAGTTGAACATTTTATCTCACCATTTTAACTGTACATTGTGCAGGTACAAATCATGTGAACTTCCCCCGTGAAGCAAACTCACCATATTTGTCCCTGCACAATGTATAGCTAAACTGGACAGATGAAATGTTCATTTTACCTCAACTCACCTGCAACTCACCTTTTAGTGAATAGACCCCAGAAATGTCCATGATGGGGAAGAGGAAACCAGTCTGCCTCCTGGATACTCCTTCACTGATGTCACTAAATTTAGAGGCCCTTGTGAAATTATTCTCATTGCAAAAATAAATGCATTTGACATATATTAACCCCTTAAGGACAGACCCTTTGAAACATTTTTTGCCATTCTGGACAATGGCTATTTTAACATTTCCGCGCTGTTTGTGTTTAGCTGTAATTTTCTTCTTTGTCATTTGCGGTACCCACACAAATTATATATTGGTTTTATCGGCACAAGAAGGGCTTTCTTTGGGTGCAATCATTTTGATCATATCCTATAATATTATATATGAAAAAAATATGGTGAACCCCCCCACAAATTTCCTGAATTTTATTTGAAACATCTTCTCCTCATCTACAAAAGATAATTAAAAAACCTGCTAAATAGATTCTATTATTTCTCCTGTGTACAGGGACACCACCCATGCATAGGTTTGTCAGCTTGTTTGGGGGTTAAAGGGCCACATTTGAGAGGTGCACTTTTTGGTTTTCAAACTTGAAATTTTAACATGCAGACAACCTGCCCCCTCCCATTTGGGACATATGTGAAGCCAGCCAGTGTATTTTACCCCATCAACCCATATATTTTTTAATAGTAAACACCCTAGGCTAGGTTTGTCAGCTTAAAAGGCCACATATGAGAAGTGTGCTTTTTGATTTTCCAACTTGGAATTGTGAAATGTAGAGCAAGGAAGGGGTTAATAGCTCTTATAAGAGCCTTTGTAGTACTGTACAAACAAATTAACCGCTAAAAATGCACAGACAAGGAAAAAAAAGTGCTTTTGTGCAGTGATCAGTGGCAGGGAAGGTGTTAATACACAGGGTACACTATACATAGGGTATGGCTTTTATTAAAGCCCTTGACTCTCACAATTTTGTAATTTTCGATTTAATGTATTACAATTAAAAACTTACATTGTACAGATCTGTCTCTCTCCCTCACTAATACTCAAGTGAGGAGGGTGAGGCAGATCCAGATGGGTCAAATCAATATTTACCAATATTGATCTGACCAGGCGAATGGTGATGCTCATCTGCGCAATCACCAAACATCGAAACATAGAATGTGCCAGCAGATAAGAACCATTTGGTCCATCTAGTCTGCCAAATTTTATAAATACTTTTATTAGTCCCCAGTTCCCTATCTTATAGCTAGGATAGCCTTGTGCCTTTCCCACGCATGCTTAACATCCTTGACTGTGTTTATCTCTACCATTTCCGCTGGAAGGCTATTCCATACATCCACTACTCAGTAAATTAATATATCCTGATATTACTTGTAAATCGTTGCCCCTCTAATTTTAGACTATGTCCTCTAGTTGTGGTAGTTTTTCTTCTTTTAAATATACTCTCTTCCTTTACTGTGTTGATTGCCTTTATGGATTTACATGTTTTCTATCATATCCGCCCTATCACGTCTTTCCTCCAAGCTATACATGTTAAGATGCTTTAACCTTTCCTAGTAAGTTTTATCCTTCAAGCCATAAACCAGTTTAGTAGCCCTTCTCTGAACTCTCTCCAAAGTATCAATATCCTTCTGGAGATGCGGTCTCCAGTACTGCGTACAATACTCCAAGTGAGGTCTCACCAGTGCTCTGTACAATGGCATGACACCAAAACACCTTTGCCACTGATCGGCTGTTACTGATCACTATACACACGCTCAGACAGCTTCAAAAAGAATACAGGTAATCCCCTAGTAGGTATAATTAACCCCTAGCGAGTGTAAAAAAATGCAGATAGCAAAAACAATTATTCTGTGGCCATATCGCTGCATATGCGCCACTAAGGCAGTTACAAAATGCGCAGCTTAGGAAGTGATCTACTGCAAGCAAGTGGTTAATAGCTCTTAAAAGAGCCTTAATTATACTGTAATAAATAAGAGTAAAAAAAATGAACCCCTAAAAAATGCACAGACAGCAAAAAATGTGCTGCTGTGTAAGATCACTGTGTACACAGCGATCAATGGCAGGGAAGGCCTCGGTTTTTAAAATGTTATTAAATATTTAATTTATTCATTAAAACAAATCCCATTTATGTCTCTCTCTTCTCACCTTCCCATGTATGGCTCTCTCAGCCAATTTGCCCAATGATATGCCAGTGTTAGTTGCCATTTAATATGCCCCAGCCAATTTGCCCAATAATATTCCAGTGTTATTTGCCATTTAATATGCCCCTTCCAATTTGCCCAATAATATGCCAGTGTTATTTGCCATTTAATATTCCCCAGCCAATTTGCCCATTAATATACCAGTGTTATTTGCCATTTAATATGCCCCAGCCAATTTGCCCAATAATATTCCAGTGTTATTTGCCATTTAATATGCCCCTGCCAATTTGCTCAATAATATGCCTGTGTCAGTTGCCATTTAATATGCCCCAGCCAATTTGCCCAGTAATATGCCAGTGTTATTTGCCATTTTATATGCCCCTGCCAATTTGCCCAGTAATATGCCAGTGTTATTTGCCATTTTATATGCCCCTGCTAATTTGCCCATTAATATGTCAGTGTTACCTATCATTAATAAGCCCCTGCCACTTTCCCCAGTACATTGCCCCTAGCTCCCCACTCCCCAGAACTTACCTTTCCCTGGTGGCTAGTGGCAGGCAGCATGGTCTTCTCCATGCTGCCTGTTTGTCTCCCAGGTGGTTGTGCCGACAGGTCACGTGACCCGGCGCGCGTATGACGTCACCGCGCCGGTCACGTGACCTGTCGGGACTTCCATGTCGGCACACTGCACGGGGAGCCGAACAGGCAGCACGGAGTTTTCTCTGTGCTGCCTGTTTGGCTCCCGGTGCAGCCTGGCTGGCAGAGCGATGGTGAGGGGGGATCTTCCGATCCCTTCTCACCTCCGTCTCTGCCTGCAAGCGTGTTTTTTTTTTCTCTCTTCTCGGGGGGGGGGGGGGGGGGCAATTGCCCCGTTGCCCCCCCCTGGATCCGCCACTGTACATAGGTCGCTTTCTTTGCTCATTTTAGTGCATGACGTGCCAGGCAAGTCATGTGTCACTAAAGGCATGTTTCTGCATGACGTGCCAGGCATGTCATATGTCGTTAAGGGGTTAAGAACATGTATAATATACAGAAAATAAGATAGGTCGAACTGCCTCTAATGCAACATAATGTAGAAACACCATCAGTTGATAGTGATGCAAAGTATTGTATAGAGAGCATTGGATAATATATAAGTTTTGACATCAGAAACAAACAAATTGATTGAAGTGAAATATTAGGTACACAGGTGACAGTATAAAAATAATTCAAATATTGAAGTATCGCAAGGTCTTACCCTGTCAATCAATGGAGGAAATCTATAAAAAAAATTTAACAGTAACAAACAAAACACACATCTCTTCAATGCTACACTGCACTGCTTTATTCAACTCTGTTTATTGTGACCAAAGAAAAAGCTTGTTTAAATGCACATTCTACTACTGTCTGAGTCACCTGACCTGTCAAAATAAGAAGAAAATGAAATGCACAGGCTTGCTTACTGGTAAAATGTATAGAAATGTGTTATTTGCAAACCACAGGCTGTCAAATGTGATATATGACTGGTTTGGCCTTTGTCTGCTACTGCTAAACATTGAACTGTGGTTAACTGACAGCAGAGTAACAAAAAGTAGACATTTATAACTGAGTTTGAATGTTAGGGGAGTTGGACAATGTTTCCAGCTCAGCTATTAATTCCTTCTTTTTGCAGTATCTTTTTTTACAATTTACCAAAGTTTCTAGTTTAATGTAGATGCCATTGTCTTTTTTGTTAGCTCCAATGAAATGTTAGACTTAACTCCCAAACTAGCAATACATGATTGATTAATAAATGATGATTGATTAATCATTGATACATGATGACTGATTAATATGCAAATATGTTATAATGGAATGTTAAATTATAATCCTATATTTCACTGAATGACAACTTTTTGTTCATACCTTTGGGTAACTGGGTTGGTGGATCATGCTGTTTGGGGCAAATATAGCACAGAGAGGCTGTTTGGCTGTCTCAGGTTCTGCATCCCAAGTTGCCGGGCGCAGAAGTTGGAAGGTATGCTTGGTGAAGTCGTGAGGGGGGTGATCCGGAGCAATTTTTACACTGCGGCCCTATGGTTCCTAGTTATGCCTCTGGAACATACTATTGAACCATGCAATAAACCAGAGACAATGTTAAACAAAACATGTTATAAAACAAAAAGTGTAGAGCCAGCCCTGTATTTACCGCGAGGCAAACAAGGCAAGTGCCTAGGCCGGCACTTGCCTTGTTTGCTGTTATGGGAGGCACAAAACCCATTAAATCCAAAAGAAAGAAAAGGAGCTTGCACTCTGGATAATCCGTGATGAAAAGATGAATATTTAATGGCAAAATAATAAAATCATGTACAGCAACAGAAAACTATGTGGTGAACTGCACTTGACGCATTTTGCGTGACTTGCGGCACAAAACACCCCTCCCCCCCCCCCCCCCCAATACAAAAATACAAGAATACAAAAAAAAAAGCCGCCCCTTTAAAAAAAAAAAAAAACCGTGCTTGCCGGCAGAGATGGAGGTGAGAGGAGATCGGAAGACCCCCCCTCACAATCGGTCTGCCTGCAGGCTGCACTGGGATCAGTACAAGCAGCACAGAGAAACCTCTGTGCTGCCTGTTCGGCTCCCCATGCAGTGTGACAGGGAAGTGCCGACAGTGACGTGACCAGCGCTCTGACATCAGTCTTGGCTGTGCACCGTGGGTAGGGGGGGTGGGGTGTCCACATTTTGTCTGCCTAGGGCAGCACAAAACCAAGATACACCACTGTGTAGAGCATAACTTTCCGTAAAAAAAGAAAAGCAAATCTGTTGGCCAAAAGAATGCACATGCAACATGCTGGGTTACATTAGGTAAATATAGTAACGTTTTAAAAAAAAATCTCATGTGACTTCATAAAATATCAGAGGACTTTGCATGAACACCTGCTTCATTCCAAATAATGCTCTCTGCTACTGATAGATTTTACAGACCTTTTTCATAGTCCAAAATCCATCAGTGCGTTTTACAGAAAGATAACCATCGACACATCTGCTTATTATGAAAAGCTGATCTTTTATCTTAACCATAGTTTAAAAAGAACAAAGAGAAGAAAATATGAATGGATGTCATCGTTCATTTTTTTTGTTCAAAAATGTAAAGAAAGTTAGATATGCACATCAAAGTTTAAATAAAAAATAAAAAATGTGTGCATATGGGTGCTAAGCAGAAATATAGGGGTCTATTCACAAAAGTCTGAGTTGAAAATTTGAGATGAGCGTTCATCTTGAACTCCGGACAAATTCGGCCTGCCCTCATCAAGACCTAGCCAAAGATATGGGGCCAGTTGCTGGCCAAGTGCCCCTGACCACCCTGTCACTCAAGTTGTTAATGGGGACAGTGACAATACCCCAAGTTCCCCTGGCCCCTCCTGAAAAAAATGTGGTCATGGGCTGCGCATCTCCATTTAAATAATGGGGTCTGTGGCTGGCAAAAAGGCACAATAGCCACAGCCCTCCCAAGGGGCACAAAAAAATAAATATTAAAATAAAACCATCCCTACCACTAAAGTTGCCCATGAAGTGAAAACGTGAAAAATAGAAAACCGTCTTTGAATGCCATGAGGTTGAACAGCATCCTGTAGAAACAAGGATGTCCTGTAAAAGCAAGAATGCCCTGCAAAAACAAATACCTTAAAATAATGTCCCAAGGGGCCACCCAAAAATAAAAATAATCCTCCTTAAATAGTGCAGCAGATAAAAATTGCTAAAAAATCCAAACACTGCGGAGGACAGATACTGAAACCTCTGTAAGCCAATCAGAGGCCTCGCTTATTACACCCCAGCCATTGACTGGTTATGAAACCAGTTCTTCCCAGCTCCCGGACCCATTACTATAAGTCCCAATATATAGTAAAAACCAAAGAAAAACAAGTTACCTGCGCTCTCTCCTTTATCCCTATGTATTTTTAAACAAATGGAGGTTTTTTAGTTACCTCCAATGGCCATGAGAGGATGAGCCCACCTGCCAACGTCAAGGCAGACCCCCCTAGGTGGGTCCTAACTCTAACCATTCACCTTGCTTCTTTGAGCCTCTGGCAAAAATCTCTAATGAGACAGAAAGGAGTGTTTTTTATATACACCCCTATACATTATTAACCCTTAATAGGGAACACATGGGATGGGCGGCTGCATTGTAACAAGGCTGAGTAATACAAAAATGGATACAAATGCAGAAAGAAAAGTCCTGCGCTCACTCCCATCACTGGGCGGCTGCAATGACTAAAGTACACATCAGCCCCAATATATAGTAAAAACCAAAGAAAAACAAGTTACCTGCGCTCTCTCCTTTATCCCTATGTATTTTTAAACAAATGGAGGTTTTTTAGTTACCTCCAATGGCCATGAGAGGATGAGCCCACCTGCCAACGTCAAGGCAGACCCCCCCTAGGTGGGTCCTAACTCTAACCATTCACCTTGCTTCTTTGAGCCTCTGGCAAAAATCTCTAATGAGACAGAAAGGGGTGTTTTTTATATACACCCCTATACATTATTAACCCTTAATAGGGAACACATGGGATGGGCGGCTGCATTGTAACAAGGCTGAGTAATACAAAAATGGATACAAATGCAGAAAGAAAAGTCCTGCGCTCACTCCCATCACTGGGCGGCTGCAATGACTACAGTACACATCAGCCCCAATATATAGTAAAAACCAAAGAAAAACAAGTTACCTGCACTCTCTCCTTTATCCCTATGTATTTTTAAACAAATGGAGGTTTTTTAGTTACCTCCAATGGCCATGAGAGGATGAGCCCACCTGCCAACGTCAAGGCATATAAGGTATATAAAAGGTATATAAAAAACACCCCTTTCTGTCTCATTAGAGATTTTTGCCAGAGGCTCAAAGAAGCAAGGTGAATGGTTAGAGTTAGGACCCACCTAGGGGGGTCTGCCTTGACGTTGGCAGGTGGGCTCATCCTCTCATGGCCATTGGAGGTAACTAAAAAACCTCCATTTGTTTAAAAATGCATAGGGATAAAGGAGAGAGCGCAGGTAACTTGTTTTTCTTTGGTTTTTACTATATATTGGGGCTGATGTGTACTGTAGTCATTGCAGCCGCCCAGTGATGGGAGTGAGTGCAGGGCTTTTCTTTCTGCATTTGTATCCATTTTTGTATTACTCAGCCTTGTTACAATGCAGCCGCCCATCCCATGTGTTCCCTATTAAGGGTTAATAATGTATAGGGGTGTATATAAAAAACACCCCTTTCTGTCTCATTAGAGATTTTTGCCAGAGGCTCAAAGAAGCAAGGTGAATGGTTAGAGTTAGGACCCACCTAGGGGGGTCTGCCTTGACGTTGGCAGGTGGGCTCATCCTCTCATGGCCATTGGAGGTAACTAAAAAACCTCCATTTGTTTAAAAATACATAGGGATAAAGGAGAGAGCGCAGGTAACTTGTTTTTCTTTGGCCATTACTATAAGGCTTCCAGTGTCATCATACACAGCCTCCAGCCTGGTACTAAAGAGTGGGGTGGAGCACCTTGCCCAGCCCCCATATTTGTTAGGTGGCTGGGAGAATTATTCCCAGCCCCTGACCCTATTAGGTATTCATTCAGAAAGTCTTTATTTTATAGCAGACAGGAGACTGATAATTTACTTGTATCATTTTATTTTTTGGCCAATAACCACAATTTGAAGACAAAGCTGTTTTCCGATAGCTGGTTTCCGTTAATCAGAATATAGCTGAATATATATTTATTTATTTATTACCCTTTTTTTTAACAGGGTGTAGGGTAATACAGAATTCTTGCAGCAGTAGAATATAAAACACACAAGTCTCACAAAATCATAGACAATCTTTCTCAGTGTGCTCTTTCTTACTAAAGGAGCGTATGTTTGACCATTAAAATGCTCAACCATTAGACAAAATAGAAAAGTGATATAGACTTTTATTTAAAAAAAAAATATTGTTGGTACATATAGCTAATGAATTGTACTTCTAGAATTCATTTGGTGATAACTTTTTACAGACTTGTTAAAACATAGCAGAAATAACAGAGTTCTGAATGAAAATTGCCAATGTATAATTGTGTTGCTATGGCAACAGCCAAGTGGAGTTTGGCTTTTCTTTTTCATTACGTTTGTTTCTCTTAGATCTCTGTGCAAGAACAAGTGAGTATTGTGTTTGGTTCTAAACCTGACTGAAGCAAATGATTTATTGCTAAGTCTCAAGAAATGTGTTTCAAAGTTACTGCAGACACCAAGAGCAGGATTGATTTACAATTTATTAAGAAATGGGAACCAAATAATTGGAGGAAAAATTCTGGTATATATATTAAATCATACTGAATAACATTCCTAAAGGCAAAACCACGTGAAACACGGAAAGTAGAGAATCCTCATATGAAACCCTTTAAAACCATACGTTTTTAGTTATGTTATGTTTTTATAATATATTCAATGGATCCTATAAGTGGACAAAAGCTAAAACTAATAATACTGGGATTTCCAATTGATTAGAACATATTGTACGAGGGCTTAGTATTTAGTTTAAAATATATATTTTTTAATGTATAAATGTGTATAGACAAGATATGATATGTAAAATGACCAGCAATGCAAGCTGGGGGAAAAGTTAAGTTCACCTTAACTACCTATGTAGAAATGATGTTTAACTAATATTCCAAAAACATTGGAAACATTCTCCCATTCAACTGCTGGTGCAGTGATATAACACCTTGCAGATACAGTTCCAAGATGGTTCAAATATCTGCAAATAACAGAACCCAATAAAGCACCCTGTAAAATTAATATGCAAAATATTTCACTCATATAGACACACAAATAGTAAAAGCATAAAATAGATATCATATTTAAAATATTGCTTCATCACAGGTTTGTCCCCTTTGGAATATGGCTTCATATTATTATATGGATAATATCTAGAACACAGAATCAGGGGGGAATTAGGATGCCAAATATAATCAAAATACACGATACAGCTATGCTCACACACCTTGCAAAATGGACTCATATAGATACAAAAAGACACCCCTCAATGCTAATGGAACAACTTGGATCAATATTGGTAGATAACCTATTTATTACAGGTAAAAACATAAAACAGATAGATAGCCCAATAGTAAATGACCTGCGCTTTATGTGGAAAAAATAAGAAAAAAATACGTTCCCACATATGCCATAAATAGATTCTTCTCATTAGATGAAACAGAACGCAAGATTGAGGACTTGGACCTAACATTTTTGGAAGAAGGCGGGAATAAAATCGATTAGCCAGATATCCGGAGATTGCAAAATCCAACAATTCTCAGACATAATCAGTAGATTTGCATTACGACCAGGAGAAATAAACCAATTTGGATATGGATGATTTCTTAAAGGCAGCATGAAAAAGGAAGTGGGGCAAAAGAGCATCTGCTGCCCTAGATAATGCGGAGGAATTTACCACCCTCCAGATAATAAAAAAATGGGATAAATAATTAAATATTACCTGCGAAGATAAAGAATGGTATAAGGCAATACAGATAACTAGAAGATCCACACACTCATTAAATCTTCTGGAGATATTCTATAAAACAATATATAGATGGCATCTGCCCCCGGTAAGATTGAAAAAATGTACTTGGATTATGATGAGAATTGCTGGAGATGTCTCAATAAAAGGGGAACACTAGCCCACCAGTAGTGGGAATGTCATTTTGTAAATACTTTTTGGAACTCAGTTTCTCTACTTGCCTCTGATATTCTTGGTACTGAGATCCCATGTAAGCCATCCTTAATGTTATTCCACTTAGAATTGGAAGGCTGGCAGGCAGAAAAGAGAATATTGCTGGTACAAATTCTTTTGGCAGCTAAAACCATCATTACCAGATCTTGGAAAACGACAGGACATCTAGATATATCTAAGTTAGTAGAACAACTTGACTATCAATCTTTGATGGAAAAAGGCTACTATTTAAATAATGCTAATACAATCGAAAAACATACTGGAGTTTGGTCACCTTGGCTGGATAGAAACAGCTAGATAGTAGGAACAAAATAGGTTAAGATAGAAATTAAGAAAACACCGGTCCCGGGGGGGGAATGAATGAGGAATGTGTATGGATGATAGTATGAATGAAGATATATTTATGTAAACAAGGCTAAGAATCTATAAATAAGTTAAATACAGAACAATAAATATATATATATCTTAATATGTAAGGAAAAAAAGTATCTAAAGAGAAATATTGATGGAGATATGTCGCAAGGGTGTAATGCAAGTAGTGTAATATAAATAAAAATGAAATGAATACGCCAGGTAACAGCACTTTATATATAATTGAAATACGCGGCACCTTATTTATGTCAATCATCTATGTATTTGATATATATCTATGTTATCTTCAATCTGATGTCAGTAGGAAATGCTAACTTATTTGTCTCTTTTTGATACTTTAATAAAAAATAAATAAAAAAAAGGAATATGACTTCACACTGCTCTATCACATAAGAGGAAACAATTTGCATGAACTTTTTTATCTGCCTGGTTGTGATAATTAGAATACTCAATCGTTTGGACCAGCTATGCATAGAGAGAGAATCTTTGCCATCACCAGACTCAGATATCAGAACTCTACTGAACATGAACTGCACCCACTGTGACTCCAATTTACTAGATTATATGCAACAGTAGGACCAGCATTTAGTTTTCATCCATTCTATTACTCTTTATTGTAGTAACCACACTGATAGGTTTGCTAGAATTGCAGTTGGTTTCTTATGAATCCTGTGAAAACTCCAAAAAATAAATACTTACTACACAAAAAAATAATTGTCTGTTCTTCTAACAAATATTTCCATTTGAAGTATTAATACTCACAGGAGTTTCAGAACTGGGGTCATCACTAATTCTGCAAATACATAAATGCTCTACCAGTAGTCCAATATTATCAGATTATATTTATGGGGTATTTGCATAACATAATATCCCCTTATTAATTGTGTAGCCCTCCTATGCACTTCCTCTAGTTTCATAATGTCCTTTTAAAGGACCTATGCACTGCATATTTTGAATGGAGGTCAAAGAACCAAGATGATATGCTCTTCCCATGAATAAATATCCTTTGCATCTGCTGCCTGACATTGCACACTGATGCAAAGTCTGTGGTCTAAAATTATTCCTAAATTGTTGTAATTAGTCATTTTTCCCAGAAATATACCATTAAAAGTAAATGTTGTATTGTTATTATTTTTCCCAAAATACATAAACATTTGTGTACATTGAACCTCATTTGCCACTTACCTGCCCAGTCCCCTAATTTGACTAAGTCCTCCGCAGAGAAATTAAGGTATAACCTGGTATTTTTTTATCAGAAATGCTAGCCAGGGACGGTGCCACCTTGAGGCTGCTCAGGCAACCGCCTTAGGGTGCCGCAGCGGCGGGGGCACCAGCCCTGGAGGAAAAATAAAATGCCGATAGAGGCACTGTCTGGGGAGATAAACCTGGGAGGGGGGCGGATCTCACTGGGTGCAAGGTCTGCCCCCTCCTCTTGAAGCAGAGTGGTGTCTGCTTCTGGGAGCTGAGCAGCATGAGCTCTGTGTGACACAGAGCTCAGTAAGAACTGCTCGTGCTCCCCGAAGCAGACACCGCTCTGCTTCAAGAGGAGTGGGCAGACCTCGCACCCGGTGAAATCCACTCCCTCCCAGGCTGCTCCACTGTGGCTGTCTGCCATCAGGGTCTGTCTGGGGGGGCGAGAGAACAGGGGAGGGGGGCAGAGAAAGAAAGAGAACAGGGGAGGGGGAGAGAGAAAGAAAGAGAACAAGGAAGGGGGGAGAAACAAAGAGAACGGGGGGAGAAAGAGAACAGGGGGGAATAAAGAGAACAGGGAAGGGGGGTGAGAGAAAGAACAGGGGAGGGGTTGAGAGAAAGAACAGGGGAGGGGGTGAGAGAAAGAACCGGGGAGGGGTGAGAGAAAAAACAGGGGAGGGGGGGGTGAGAGAAAAAGAACAGGGGAGCGGGATGAGCGAGAAAAGAACAGGGGAGGGGGGGGGTGAGAGAACAGAACAGGGGAAGGGGGTGAGAGAAAGAACAGGGGAGAGGGGAGGGGTGAAAAGAGAACAGGGTAGAGGTAGGGGGAGAAAACAGAAATGGGGAGAGGAAGAGGGGGAATAAAACAGAAATGGGGTAGAGGAAGAGGGGGAGAGAACAGAGATAGGGGAGGAGGGGTCGAGAACAGAAGAGGGGAAAAAACAGATGGGGGAGAACAGAGATGGGGGAAAGAGATATGGGGAGAGGGAGGATAGATAAGGGATATGGGGAGAGTCATGGCATTGGGGGTGGGGGGGGGGCACCAAAAAGCACTTTTGCCTGTGTATCAAAAAATCCTTCCACCGGCCCTGATGCTAGCTAACCTACTGTTTTTAATGACTGCATTAATCAAAATCTAACTTTGATGCATGCAGACTTACAAATAAAACCTTTGTGCAATGTTGGTCTCTTCCTTTAAATGTTAGATGTACAAACCATACATTTGAAGTATAAAAAGGGACTTATATTTTGAGGCATATCAACTACAAACCTTCCAAGTTTAACATAAGCAAAGGGGTTATTTTACTTTACATAGAAGAAAAAGGAAAGTATCTGAAACATTGGATCTATTTCCTGGAAAACGACCAACAGGAAAAATTTCCAGTACTCCAGATAGCATACTGTGACCTTTTTGCTGTATTATGTTTTCTATGCCTGTCAATAAATCACAGACATCTGGGAATTTGCAGATTGTTTGATGGTACTTTGGTTACAAGTATATTTTGTAGGGATTTTCATTATTTTCAGTTAGTGCAACTATATTGAGTGGTAGTCCCAATTTCAATTATCCTACACTAGCTAAATCGCTGTTGAAATTTACTTGTTGAAAAGTTATCTTTTGATTGAAATGGATTCCAACAATTAGGCAGTAGTTTTTCAGTTGAAACCATGGATCTTTGGAGTGGAGAATGTAGAAAATCCAAAATAAATTTCCTTTAAGCATTAGCCAGGAAATTAAACAATACCAATCAGCAAGTTATTTTCTATTGAAGTTTATTCAACAGTTAACCTGGCAAGCCAACTTTCTAAGGTTAAATAAGGGGAAAAGTACTTTTGGAAACAAATTGCAGTTATACGCTTCACAAATAATATTACATGCATTATACTACTAAAAATATTATTCTGAAGAGCTTCGGTGGTAACCTAATTGTATGGATCACTATTTATTAAAAGTTATCCTGCTTTCACAGAATACGAACTTTCTTTAATATACACGCAGGTCTTTAGATTTTGGATTATGTTGTATGGTGTGAACTTACTTGCTGTCAGGTTCTATGATTTTCGTTTTTACTCAATAAAAAGTAGATTAGACAAAAAAATGCCAGTGGCATACTGCGGGGGATGTGGACTGCACCAGGTGACACCCCCAGCGTGTGTGACACCCGCGCTGCTGGCATCCTCCTGCAGCGCATCGCGCTGCTCAATTTTTTTTCTGGCAGCCGCAGATTCGGCTAAAAAGCTAGATTCGGCTGCCGGAAAAAAAAGTTTAAAAAAAATCATTGACATGATAGGGATATGACCTCCATCTCTGTGCAGGAGTGAAGACTGCATGGGGGAGACGACCGGGGACACGGAGCAGCCAAGAGGTGAGTACAAGGGAATGGGGGAGGAGGGTAGTATACAATTAGCACAATAATGCTGGCATATTAATGGCAAAAGAACACTGGCATATATTAAATGGCAAAATAATACTAGCATATATTAAATGGCAAAAAAATACTGGCATATTATTGGGCAAATTGGCTGTGGCTTATTAATGGCAAAATAATACTGGCATATTATTGGGCAAATTAGCTATGGCTTATTCATGGCAAAATGATACTGGCACATTGTTGGGGAAATTGGCTGTGACATATTAATGGCAAAATAATACTGGTATATTATTAGGCAAATTAACTGTGGCACATTTATGGGCAAACTAACAGTGGCATATTAATGGGACAACTGTGCTTATTTTAATTGGCAAAGGGATCCTGTGGCATGGTCTGTGGGGCAAAATAATATGTACTATGGGGAAATTGACACTGACTTGTTTTGCAGGGGCAGTTCTGTGGGGCAAAGTGACACTGTGGTATATTCTGTGGGGCATTGACACTGTAGCATGCTAAATCATGTAGGTGCAATATTAGTGCAAGCCAAGTCTAGTGGGTGCAACATAAGTGCACGGCAAGTGCCGTGGGTACTGTATGGTGCTGTGTTAAGTCCTTTAGGTGCAATGTGGGTGCAGAGGAAGTGAATAAAAAACAAAGAATGCAATATTTCAATAACATATTTATTACATATGAATATAGTTGAATATAATATTAAAAAGTTTAAATAAGTATAAATGCAACTAGTTTTATATGTGTATATATATATATATATATATATATATATATATATATATACACATACACATGTTTGTATGTATAGATATTTTTCGTTTTAGAATTGTACAATTGTACCCTTGCGGGGCCCCTGTGTGTTTCATAATTAAGTCTGTCTCTTTCCTCTCCCTCCATGTATGTGTCTCTCCCTTCCCATGTTTGTCCCTTTGCCCTTCCTTTGCTATGTCTCTCTCCAACTCCCCCAAACCTTTTCTCTCTCCCCCTCCTTCCCAATATCTGTTCTCTCTCCCCCTCCTCCCCATATCTGTTCTCTCTGTCCCCCTCCTCCCCATATCTGTTCTCTCTCTCTCCCTCCTCCCCCATATCTGTTCTCTCTCTCCCTCTCCGTTTTCTTAACTCCCCCCTCCTCTTTTCTCTTCTCTCCCCATCCTGTTCTTTTTTCCCTCCCCCTTTCTCTGTTCTCTCTCCACCCTTCCACTGTTCTCTCCCCCCCCTCTGTTCTGTCTCTCCCTCCTCCCCTTCCCTCATTCTGTCTCACCCCTCCCCTGTTCTGTCTCTCTCCCCCTCCCCTGTTCTGTCTCTCTCCCCCTCCCCTGTTCTGTCTCTCTCCTCCTACCCTGTTCTGTCTCTCCCCCCTCCCCTTGTTCTTTTCTGTCTGTGAGGGAGCGGAGCTCACCAGTGAGAGGTGTAGCTCCGCCCCACCCTGCCTCACGGGGAGCCGCAGGCAGCATGAGAATGTGGAGAATGAGAATTCTCATGCTGCCTGCGGCTCCTCACAGACAGAAAAGAACAAGGGGAGGGGGGAGAGACAGAACAGGGGAGGAGGAGAGAGACAGAACAGGTGAGCTCCAACCCCTACACTGCCAAACCTATTTTTTAAACTTTTTTTTTCTTTTTTGCTGGCCGGGCGGGCGCCCCCTGGGGTGTTGCGCCCTGTGAGATCACACAGACACTCCCCTAAGGCCGGCCCTGCCCTATCTATTTGAGGTCAAAATGGATGGTGGAACACTAACAAGTACTTTACCCACTTCGTCACAAAGAAAGTAACTTTTATTGTTTTATTGTTTCGTGCTCCTGAGCAACATAATGACACTCCCCATGTATAGTCCTTTAGTCCTCGGGGACATGTATAAACACGGCGCACATGCAGATTGTGCCAAATACTGGAGCAATCGGCGGATGGGCCAATGTATGAAGCAGACTCACTGGAGTCTGTGTTATCTATGCTGAATGTGTAGATGTGGGTTGTGTCAGTGCTTGTTGCTCCGGCGCAGGCTATGTATAAAAAAAAAGGTGCTGAAAATGCATGATTTGTGTGTTAGGGAACATCTGCCAAACACAATTGTCGGGGGCTATAAAAAAAAGTGCGTGAGTTTTTATACATAACCCCCATTGTCTCACAGATTGACATTCAAGGATTCAGAAGTGTTTCAAGAAAGATAGCCTTGTAGCACATCTAACCTTGTTTGTTTGTTTCCTTATTCACTCACCAACTGATTGTGGCATCAGGTTTAAGAATGAACACTTACTAGGTGTTCACAATACAAGTAACTCTTAACTGGACAGATGACATTTCTAGAGGCTTAAGACTGTGTCTAAAGGTTTGTAGATCACATTCATTCCCAGGGTAGTGATTAAATTAATAAATTTTTTTTAGGAGATATTTATCCATTCTTTATTCAGATTTTTTGTCATTACATTTTCCACCACTTTTTGCCCTCACTTTATCCTCTGCTCATCCAGTTTTAACATTGACCAGGTAAATGAGCTAATGGTAAATCTCTACCTGCAGCAACCGCCGCCCCTCATTGAGTCTCTCATCATCAGTAGACATAGTAATTCTGTCTGTGCCTGACTGACTAACCATATTAGGCCTCCTTAGTCAACCTGGGCAAATAGAATATGCCCACTGGATCCATCAACTCCACTGCCCACTGATAACATGAGAAGCATCACATGGTTCATGGCCTACATTAACATAAAGTTGTGACTCATTTAACTGTTGTTTTTCAGTAGTATTGTCACTCATTATGATAAGGGGGGGAAAAATCAGTCAGTATATGAAATACATTGTTTGCTGAACGGTTTTAATTAGCAGCCTCTTCTTGCCACTAATCTTGTTTACAAAGTAAACACTTGTATGTTTGCCATTATGTGGTTTTTCATTTACAAGTTCCCAGAGCAGGAAACAGAGTCATGCTCAAGCTGTCACACATTATTTTTGGAGGTTTGTCACAGATTTAAAATTGTATTACCAGATCTGACGCCTGTGTACAAAATCAGTGTAAGTATACATGTGTAACAACTCTTTGATTAAGGGGGGAAAGGGTTTGGCACTTTTTAAACCTCTACTGTCTATTCATATTTAACACACTTGACAACAACTTAATATCTGAATATATAATTACAAAGCATTGCAGATAAGTTACTACAAATAAAGGAAAAGTAATAAAGAAGAAAACAATTAGATGATAGCTTCATAGTCTATTACCGCATATCATAAAAATACAACAAAAAAAAACCACTCCTCATCATTGTATCTCACTCATGTATCATTGAGCAGCTTAGTATATAGAAGTATATACCTCTTAGTATATATCTCCACAGATTGTTGTTCACTCCTCCAAAAGAAATAGGTAAAGGCGGAACTATTTGTTTATAGTAAGCCTCATCTGTATTTAAGTGTTTTAAATATTCATAGTAACAAGTTACTGCATGGATGTAGGAAAAACAAAATACTATAGTTACTCACTATAAATCATTCAAACAGGCTTAATATACAGTTAGCATCTGCTGAAACAATTGTTCCCAGTTACCAGTATAATATACCCTTAAGAAATGTATTTACACATATTAATATAAAACACTTTTATTGCAGTTTAAACTATCTTTATTGTGAGTTCTATTGGTGTGGAGCTCTGTGATACACTCATACAAACGGAAAATTATGAGCTCCCAGAAAAGAGGGACAATAGAGAAGGAAAAGGGGACAGGGGATTTGTGTGCAAGCTAGGTAAAGTCCTACCAAAATAGCAATACTTGGGAGGTATGCAATATCATCTATTTTTATCATGGTAAAACAAGCAGTATAGTCAAGGGTTTCTCTTATTCCAATTCATTCTATGCTTTATAGTGCGATTTAATGTATTTTTGTAAATAACATGCTTTGAATTTACATGTAGAGTTGTGGTCACAAAAGAAGGGTACAACTAATGACTAGTTGTGCTTAAATGGACACTCTCACTTACATAAGATGTAAATAGATTACCTGTGCATTTAAAACAAATAGATATATAAGACATATATCTTATATCACTGTTTGTTTTTCTATGTTTGAATTAATTGCATATACAAGTAAAAATAAAATTAAGTGTCTATCTCCTGCATCCATATTGTGAATTTTACCCATAATGCGACATTCGCCAAAATCTTACAGCAAGTCTCACTTTACAATTGTGGGCAGAGTCTATAATACAGGACTAGGTGGCTGTGTTCATCTTTTTTTTTTTTTTTTTTTTTTTTTTTACCTGCCTTCCAACACAAAAAGTACATCTTTCTGGAAGTGAGAGGAGATTGACAAACAGGACCATAGCTCCGCCTCTTTGTGATGTAATAGTTACATTTCCCTCCCATCCAAATCAAGTCTATGGTCAGAATACTGACTTATAGACTGCATTCTGTGTCCCTAGCCCCATAGTGATATACTGGTGTTGAAAAGCCACTATATTTCACAAAATGGAGGCGATCAGTCAAGTTAAAAAATTTTATTAAATAAACTGACATAACAAAATCAAAAGACATATCTAAAATCAACAATGCAAAATAAAAAAATAAAACCTTTTTAATTTTTTGGTGGTAGTGTCCCTTTAAATGTGCATCCCGGTGTGGCAGCCTTCCAAACAGACTCTTTTCCCTCCCTATCCAAGATGGTTTCCAGTCTTAATTTCCAATGTAAATAGATCAAGATATTTGGCAGAGAAAGAGTCAGAAGACGAAAAATCATCCAGTTGAGAAATAAAATGTCAATAATGTACAGATTCCAAGGAGGTATGTTCAGGAAGGGAAATTAACTGTAGTATCAAGAGCAAAACTACAGAGCTAACAAAATGAATTATAGCTCCTAGAGTTAAAAAAAAAAAAACAGAAAAGGAGGATTTGTACTGGATATATTTTGAGGTATTAATTGCATTTATATGCTCCCAGCACCCTAACAATTGAATAACAAATAAATTGTGCATTTTTCACCACACACAGATTTGAGATATAAGTTCAGACATACTTTGGTAATATTTAATAGCCTTTTATTTACGTGTTGTTTTGGAAACACGTACTGTAATTATGACAGGCTCCCATGCCTGCAGCATATCTGAATTCCTACATTGCAATAGCTGTTTATAGTCTTGTTACAATTATTGTGTGAAATATAAATTGTACGCAATCTTGCAGAATGTAGAGCTCCTCCAGCTTCTTTTGCATTCTTTTGCTAATTAGATCCATATATAATTGTTGTACTGACTTAAGTTTTCATTGTTTCCACATAATTATTTGTTCTAGAACTTTCCATGGCAAAATGTGTCTCATGAACACTGAAGATTTCCACTGTTTACCACAGCTGTAGTACATCTTATACTTGACTTTACTGTGGATTATAATAGAAATGTGTCTTGTGAGTCAAATAAATATAGCACTGAAAGCAAAAAATAAAAGGAAAGTTTGAAAGGATTTTTTTTATTTTTTATGTAACCAATAAAAAATCCCCTCAATCTGTGCTTTTTCTGTCTAAAGGAAGTCTAACGAAGTGCTGCAGTAATGCTACAATAGCGGAAGGCATATAATAATTAGGCATTGATGTTTACCAATGAAGTTAGGGAAGCTTGTTAAAAAGATACAACTGGTAAGTTAAAGGGACTCTCTGGTGCCCATAATGCTTTTTCCCAATATTAATGCATATAAATGTGCTTTCAAATTTCTTTAAAATGCATGTTTTAAATTTTGCATTGCTGAAAATATGAAATACTTACACCTAGATGAAATTGTGAAATTACTGCCCACACTAGCTGAGTACAAGTCAATTTCCTTGACTTTTTGTGAACACACAATGTATTCTATTCAGTGTCTATATAATTAGTGCTGCCAAATCAGAATATCTGCATCAAATCACACTGGAAAAAATCCTGTGCACTATGCAAGCAGCATTCTTCATCTTGCACCAAAGTGAGTTTGGGGACTAGACTGTCCCTTTAAACAATGGGGTTATGTATAAAGGTCAGTTGTAGGGAAACATTTTAAAAGTTGTCTCGTCACCATGGAATCCAATAGAATGTTCCTGTTTATTAGATTACTTTTAGAATATTGCCCCAGAAATTACCTTTATACATAATCCCCAATGTTTCTATTTTTTCTCTCTCCAGCACTCTCTCAGGAGGGTAAGGGATCATCTCACTGATTACTATAAGGTATTTCTAACTCATGTGAGCAATGAGTAGATAGATGAGGGAGTGCACAAATCTATTTTCCTGTCTCTCTTATAGATAATCCTCACAAGACTAAGGTTTCATTGATGCCCTCTGATAAAATTGAATTCAAAGGCCACTCATACGTGAAAGTAGTTAAGATGCAAACATTAAGTTCCATATCTTATATGAAAACTCATGACTATATATTTCCCATATATTGTTCCCATTTTCCCCTTATATTACCTCTCACCATGCCCCCATCTCTCCCCCCCCCCCCCCCCTCACCTGTCTCTCACTCCCTGGTGGCTAGTGGGGGCAGCCGGGGGGATGTCTGCACAATGTGCAGACATCCTCCATGCTGCCCAAAACGTCTGTCTATTATGAATAATAGACGGACGTGTCTTGCGGCATGGAGGATCCACCGGCGCAGACATCCCCCGGCTGCCCGAATCTCCTGGTGGGTAGTGGAGGCATCCTCCGCTGCTGCCCAGCACTTCCACCGGGACTTTTATGATGAAGCCGGAAGGACCCTGGCAGCAGCGGAGGATGTCTTGCTGTTAGCGAGGGGGATCCAGGTCCCCTGCAGCTCTGCGAGGCACCTGGATCCATATCTTATAGTCTGACCTCCAATTTGAGGTCAGATTATAAAACGACCTCGAATATAAGACGAGGGGTCTTTTTCAGAGCATTTGCGGTAATTGGTTAAAGAACCTGACTGATTATGCCAGGCCCAAGTCTAACCATTGATGTGTATTAAAGCTTTAGCTACTGCACTTTTTAATAAAACATGTATCTAGGAAAAACATTCACAATAGAATTAACCACATTTCAAAAGATTTTTTTTGATCTCAGCAGAAATCTTAAATATACAAAGAAATTGGGTCAGGCATAAAATGCTGAAGGCAGTTTAGAAACTATAGGCTTTAATTTGTCATTATGATATGAAATACAACTCTTTTCTGCTGACAAATGAAAATCAAGTCTCTGATCCATTACTCTTCTCATGCATCAACATGAATAAAGCTGTCTATTCTGTCTGCTGGATCACTTAAATATCTTTCTAAAAGTAAAAAATATATCCAATGCATTTGATAAAAGATTTATCATGAGCAAAGTCATGTAATACATAATTAAACATGATATGAAGTAATATAAATCATGCACATTTTAAACTAAAATCCAATTTACTAGGGGCATGACAAATTGTTTAAGACATGAGTATGTTTTTTTTTTTTTTTAGCTCTGCTGGAATACATTTTATACGGTATTCTGTTTTATTACTTTTATGATATAAATAACTGGTTTATATTCAGCTCTTGTCAATGAAATAAATCAAATTTTGGAAATTAATAAAATAAATCGGGTATAGTTTATGATGCTTAAATGTGAATAAAAGAATGGGGAGCACTACCCTAAGCTAGCATATTTAATAATAATAATAATATAATAAGACAAACTATGCTGCAAAAGTGGCAAAAGTGACCAAACTGTATACAAAATACAGAAAAAAAATGCGGCAAAAACTACAAAATGTATTATTTAATCAACTTAGAGTAACATATTCCCTTAATGGTATTTAAAATATCTCTTCATACTGACCATGAAACACATCATGCTCAGTCCACCACTGCTTCAAAGTTCTCAAATATTGCTGGGTCTTCACCTAATTGTGTGGTTTGTGTTGATATTTTTGTGTAATACCCTTACCAGACATGCTTCCTCGTGTGACGGTAAAGGAGTATCTAGTTCGCGGGGTGTGAGAGGGAAGATATTTGTAAATGTGTGATACTGCATTTAAACAAAATGTTAAATGTTTAAAGTGTAATATTAAATCTGTAAAGAGTTTTTATAGGTACATTGGGGGTTATGTATAAATATCCCTGCACACAGTTTTTTTTTTTTGATAACACAGTTTTTATTAATGGCTTTTTGAGGGAGGGGAAAAACATCATCATTACATTTCACATGGATATGTTATATATACAAGTTAACAAGAATGCTCATATAGAGATATTAGAACTATACATACGGTAAATCAGCTAAATTAAATTTTGAAGCATAAATTAAGCCTAATCCTTGAGCATCACAAACTGTACAATAATCTGCCCATTGAAATTAAGTAGAGTGAACAAGGGGTGAGAGGGGATGAACAAGGGGGATTCAAAATCTTGAATCTCACTCAGCTCTGTATCACCAATATTCTCAAGATTGTTTTGCATTTTTAGATTTTGTGAAAGATATCCACGGTGGCCACAGTTTTTCAACATTTTTACAAGCATTCAGAATTAGTATTAATGATTGCAAGAATTTGTTGCAATTGAGGTATTTTAGTGTCTTTCCAATGTCTAGAAATAGCTGTCAGAGTAGCTATAAAGAATCGCATAATCAAAAAACTGGTTTGTTTGGGTAAGGGTCTTGATGTGACACACAACAGTGCATGGGCTGGGTCAGGTGTGAGGGATAACTTTAAGCAATCCTTAAGTGTATCAAGGGAAAGTAAGTATGGACACAACCACCATGTATATAACATGGTACCTATCATCCCACTATTCCTCCAACACAAATTATTAGATTTGGGGCAGAATTTAGATAATTTGTAAGGTACCATGTACCAACGATATGTAAGTTTCCTGTACAGCTCTCTATGAGAGGAACAATGGGAGAATTTAGAAGTTAGAGCGAAAGCTCTCAGCCACTCTTTATGAGCGATAGTCATTCCCATTTCTTTTACACCCGCATGCATGGATGCAAAGACATGAGTTTTCTCTGCTTCCAATAGGCCGTTATAACAGAAGGAAATAGCTTTCGGACAATAGCAGGTTTTTTAAATATCTTGCACCGATACACACAAAGAAGTTATCTGAAACGCATCCTGTTAAGCTAACCTGGCCAGGTGAAACACTCTCTGTTAGTATAGAGGCTGTGTCCAATGTTTGCCATTATTTTTAAGTGCTTTTATGGGGAATATATTCAACCCTTGATTGCATTATTGATCTGATACATTTTTATATATGTCATTTTTTTTTTTTTTTTTTGTGTGTGTATGTTTCATTATATTTTGTTTATTTATTGATTGATTTATTATTATTTTTTTTACATATAACTAAGTCTTTTTCCATTTGCAGGACAAACAGCTTTAATTCCAATGATTTAGCCAGAATTCTGATTAACCCATGGCTCTCTTAACTGGTTGGTATTTTACACTATTGGTACATAGGCTTGGGCATGTCCCGGGTGTGCAATGTGGATTCTGAGGCATGTCCTGGGTGTCCAAGGTGCTATGGCAAAGGATGTGGGGGCAATGATGGAAGGAGAAATGGAGTAGGGGAGCATTTGGTCTGTAAAGAGCCCCACAATATATGATGGTGGCCCTGCCTGTCGGTGTTGTCTGGGAGCTCTGGGAAGACCTGAGGGTGCATTATGGGTCCTTGGCAAATCCTGTGTGTACAACTTTGCTGCTCTGTGACCTGTGGATGCAAGTAGGAGGATGTTAAGTCCTGTGAGATCAATATGGGTGCTGCAAGATGGTGCTGTGGCAATTTATGTGGATCAGGTGCGGTGGATTCAATTGAAAGAGATGTGGTGGCAATAGGAAATGGAGTGAAGGGAGACAGAGGAAGGAAATAAAGATAAGTAATGCATTTAAAAAAAAAAAAACATGTTTATTATCTGATAGCCTGTGATTGGCATAGTGTGTTTTAATTGATACATAGAAAGTAGAAAATATAAAGCCTTATGTCCTTGCATATGTCTCTTACTTATATGCAGTGTGTTTTTCAATTGTGCTGTAAAAATGCAATTTTCTATATGAACAAAAAAATAATGGTGCAGTGCTATGGTTCTGGCAAAACAATGGTTTAACGTGCAGTGATACTTTTTCCTTAAAAATGCCTTGGGGACACAGCATGAGTCATACTCAGTCCACAGACCATTTCTCTGCACGTGTGACTAGAGTTGAGCGGACACCTGGATGTATGGGTTCGGCCGAACTTCGGAAAAAAGTCTGGGTTCGGGCTCGAACTTGACACCGAACCCCATTGAAGTCAATGGGGACCCGAACTTTTGGCCACTAAAATGCCTCTAAAAAAGTCCTGGAAAGGGCTAGAGTGCTGCAAAAGGAAGTAAAATGGGGGTAAGAGTAGGACAAGTGCCCTGCAAACAAATAGGGAAATAACTTCAAATAACATAAAATACATACAAATTAAAAATACAGCTGAGCCATAAAATAGCACTAGATGGAATCTTTGATTTTAGTTTTGGAAGAACATAAATCTAAATCTAAAGCATGGCTGCCAGGAGGATCAACAGAATTATCCATTTGAGAGAGGGTTGGAGTGCAGGGTATTCTCTTTCAGTTTATACTAAGTGACCCATAGGTAGAGGAGGCGGTGACCGTGGCGGTGTAGGTGGAAGCGGCACTGGAGGAGGAGGAGGAGGTAGCCAGAATTTTTCAAAGTGCGCTGTAAGCACAGTATTGGACTGTTCTATTTGACTCTCAGATATGAAGTGCACCGCAAGACGCAAATGTACTATTTAGCACCCAAAACAATTAGAATTTTTCAAAGTGCGCTGTAAGCACAGTATTTGATGGTTCTATTTGACTCTCAGATGTAATACATGTAATGCTATTGCTATTCTATAAACCGAAATAGAGTCCCCATTCATAAGAATAGGTCAATTGACCTATTCTTATGAATGGGGACTCTATTTCGGTTTATAGAAAGCCAATAGCATTACATGTATTCCATAAACCGAAAGTCTATAAACCGAAGGACATTCGGTTTATAGACTTTCGGTTTATGGAATACATGTAATGCTATTGCTATTCTATAAACCGAAAGTCTATAAACCGAAAGACATTCGTGCTATTGGTTTTCTATAAACCGAAATAGAGTCGGTTTATAGAATACCAATAGCATTACATACATTCCATAAACCGACATAATGAACGACTTTCGGTTTATGGAATGCATGTAATGCTATTGGTATTCTTTAAACCGACTCTATTTCGGTTTATAGAAAGCCAATAGCACGAATGGATGAATGATTTTCGTTTATTAACCATTCGTTCATTCGTTCATAGCATTACATGCATTCCATAAACAGAAAGTCTATAAACCGAAAGAGAGTCGGTTTATAGACTTTTGGTTTATGTAATACATGTAATGCTATTGCTATTCTATAAACCGAAATAGAGTCCCCATTCATACGAATAGGTCAATTTACCAATGTATATGTATGTAATGCTAGGGGCTTTCTATAAACCGAAAGTCTATAAACCGAATTTCTTTCGGTTTATAGACTTTAGTTTTATAGAATGCATGTAATGCTATGGGCTTTCTATAATCCAAAGGTCTATAAACCGACTCTCTTTTGGTTTATAGACTTTCGTCTATAATTAAGTAACTTTGAAAGATACATTTAAACCTTCAGGTTACACGAATGTAACCATTCGTATTACAACAGTGCCATCTACTGGCCAAACGTAACATTAACTGCCATTGCACATACTTTCGTTTTATAGAATGCATGTAATGCTATGGGCTTTCTATAATCCGAAAGTCTATAAACCGAAAGAGATTCGGTTTATAGACTTTCGGTTTATAGAACGCCCATAGCATTACATACAATGTATTTGTGTGTAATGCTATGGGCTTTATGATTGGCTGCCCTGCAGCCTTTCAAAACATGCCATTAAATCGCTGAACCCCGAACTCCAACCCGAAAATACAGTGAAATGTCCGTGTTCGGGGTCCAAAAACCGTAATGTTCGGTACGAACCCGAACAGTGCGGTTCAGGTTCGCTCAACACTACTTGTGACACACTAGTCTCACAAGTGAAGTTTAAGTAGGGGAAAGAAGAGGAGACACAGCAGTGTCATTGTGCAGCCAGCTAATAATCTCTCCTATTGGCTGTGTAACCAGACTCTTTTTCCATCCCTGACTACAATTTGGGCTCAGTTCTGCTGAGACCATGGCTAAATATTATAGTTTTCAGGTGAATCAGAAACAATTTGCTTAGCAGGACATTATAAAGTGCAGTGCACATATCCCAGCTAATATGCATAACTAATAGTTGACAGAGTATTGCTCTAAGCACTACAGATTATTTCACTATCCTTACATTGGAATCTTTGGGGGGTTTTGACACTTTAATTTATCTTTTTATTTATCTGTATTTGTCAGTTTGTAATCTACTAAGCCATACATTTAAAATCATTTTATAAATGTACTCTAATAAAATACACTGTTGATTATTGCCGGGGTTCTATTTATTCTACAGATAGATATTTTAAAGGACCACTCAAACTTGAAAATTACTAATTGTTTTTATTGGCTAATAATGTTAAATATGATTATACTGTGAATGTGGAGAATACAAAATAATGAAACATTATCTATATATTGTGTTAGTAGAATTGTAGTAAATGAATAATATATGAGAAATGTATGATTTGAATAAATCTGTGTTGTCTTCTGTCTATGACATCCTATGTGGATTTATATGCAAATGGACTAGCTTTCAATGAGAAATGTGTAATCATGTTTCAAGAAAAATTCCTCACAGCGCTTTACACAGTGGCACAATGCCTGCAGCCCTTGCCATGACGTCATATTATCCCCACAGCATTTGCCAAAGTGTCAAAATGCCTCACAGTCAACATTTCCTTCTTCTTTCCCTGCCAATAACTTTGGTAGGAGGATCTACTCAGAATCTCCCCCTTTCAGAAAGAGGTTACACCAATCAGATTTTTCTTGTGCTCTCGTTATTAAGACGAGATAGGATCACATGACCAGTGTCCTGAACTGCAGCAACAATGTTATCTTGATCCTCAGGTCAAGAACGATGTGTATCTCACTTAAAATTATAGTCTACAATCCTTATTTGAAAATTTCAATTTGGGGGAAAAGTGCAGCCTAGAATTGAGACGAAAAGGTTCTTACAAATATCAGGTTAGCAGCTTTTATTGACCTTCCAGCATTTGGCTGGAGCCTGGGAGAGAAAACGCAAAATCAATGTATTCAGAATGATCACTATGCTTGCATGTATTGCTAAGACCGTAAGAGCATGCTGTACAAAGCACACGTCTGAAGATTATTTACATCATTTCTATAGCTAGGGTTGTCAGATCAGTCAGTCAGTTATTTGGTGGAACTTTTACATGCTACTATGTGGAAAGTAAAACACATGGATCCCATAGCAACTACTATGATTAATAAATTGATTTGCCTCTAAACACATCAATGTAGATGCCGCAAACCTATCAGCACTGCCAAGTCCCAGAGCAGCAGAGCTACAAAATGGCATCTTAGAAGTTCTGTTTGACTTTCAAATCAAATGGGGCTAGGTGTGTGCCGTACACCTAAAATGGAGCAGCCGCGTTGTGTATTTCTGGGGTTTGCGTGCTCCAAACAGAGGACACACAAACCCCAGAAATACATCTGGGAGACAGACAGCAGCTGTGAATTCGGCAACAGAGTCACTCACTCGAAAATTCATAGAAGTTTCACGCTAGTCGAATTGGCAACAGAGTGAGTTACTCTGTTGCCGAATTCGTAGCTGCCGTCAGCCCACTCGGATGTAACTCTTGTATTTCCGGGGGTTTGTGAGCTGGCTGTTCGCACCACACAAACCCCTGGAAATACACAAGATACATTGTGCCTCCGCTTGACAGGTGTGCTCCTGTCTTATAGCTGAATGGAGTCAATTGTGCAAATCTACTATGGCTATGAAATTATTTTGCTTGCTTTTTTGTGAATCTTGGCGATTCTGTGTATATTACAATTCTCCCGGTATTTAGGCATTGGTTAATAACTGTATTTTGGCATGTTTCAAGATTCCTATTTATTGAACTATCCAGGCTACATATTTTGGTTTATAATTTTGGACAAGTTTAGTTAAAGTCTAGGGTTATAGGTTTTTATGCTGAGAGATCAACCTAAAGATGAGGTCACGTCATGCAAAAAAATGTCCATGTGACACATGACATGCCTGGCACGTCATACACTAAAATGAGCAAAGAAAGCGACCGAAAGTCACTTTTTTTACTCTTTCTGTGTTGCAACAATGTCTCTATGTAGAGGCATTGTGGAACACTGATGAATAGTGCAGGGACACACTACGATCACTCCCCGTAGCGCCTAGACCCTGCTATTGTTTAAAGAGATACCTGAACTATTAACCCACTGTTCAGTAAATGCTGTAGTTGGAATTAATAAAGAAAATGGAAGACAATGCACCAATGTGCAAGTTATCATACAGGGAGTGAAGAATTATTAGGCAAGTTGTATTTTTGAGGATTAATTTTATTATTGAACAACAACCATGTTCTCAATGAACCCAAAAAACTCATTAATATCAAAGCTGAATATTTTTGGAAGTAGTTTTTAGTTTGTTTTTAGTTTTAGCTATTTTAGGGGGATATCTGTGTGTGCAGGTGACTATTACTGTGCATAATTATTAGGCAACTTAACAAAAAACAAATATATACCCATTTTAATTATTTATTTTTACCAGTGAAACCAATATAACATCTCAACATTCACAAATATACATTTCTGACATTCAAAAACAAAACAAAAACAAATCAGTGACCAATATAGCCACCTTTCTTTGCAAGGACACTCAAAAGCCTGCCATCCATGGATTCTGTCAGTGTTTTGATCTGTTCACCATCAACATTGCGTGCAGCAGCAACCACAGCCTCCCAGACACTGTTCAGAGAGGTGTACTGTTTTCCCTCCTTGTAAATCTCACATTTGATGATGGACCACAGGTTCTCAATGGGGTTCAAATCAGGTGAACAAGGAGGCCATGTCATTAGATTTTCTTCTTTTATACCCTTTCTTGCCAGCCATGCTGTGGAGTACTTGGACGCGTGTGATGGAGCATTGTCCTGCATGAAAATCATGTTTTTCTTGAAGGATGCAGACTTCTTCCTGTACCACTGCTTGAAGAAGGTGTCTTCCAGGAACTGGCAGTAGGACTGGGAGTTGAGCTTGACTCCATCCTCAACCCGAAAAGGCCCCACAAGCTCATCTTTGATGATACCAGCCCAAACCAGTACTCCACCTCCACCTTGCTGGCGTCTGAGTCGGACTGGAGCTCTCTGCCCTTTACCAATCCAGCCACGGGCCCATCCATCTGGCCCATCAAGACTCACTCTCATTTCATCAGTCCATAAAGCCTTAGAAAAATCAGTCTTGAGATATTTCTTGGCCCAGTCTTGACGTTTCAGCTTGTGTGTCTTGTTCAGTGGTGGTCGTCTTTCAGCCTTTCTTACCTTGGCCATGTCTCTGAGTATTGCACACCTTGTGCTTTTGGGCACTCCAGTGATGTTGCAGCTCTGAAATATGGCCAAACTGGTGGCAAGTGGCATCGTGGCAGCTGCACGCTTGACTTTTCTCAGTTCATGGGCAGTTATTTTGCTCCTTGGTTTTTCCACACGCTTCTTGCGACCCTGTTGACTATTTTGAATGAAACGCTTGATTGTTCGATGATCACACTTCAGAAGCTTTGCAATTTTAAGAGTGCTGCATCCCTCTGCAAGATATCTCACTATTTTTGACTTTTCTGAGCCTGTCAAGTCCTTCTTTTGACCCATTTTGCCAAAGGAAAGGAAGTTGCCTAAAAATTATGCACACCTGATATAGGGTGTTGATGTCATTAGACCACACCCCTTCTCATTACAGAGATGCACATCACCTAATATGCTTAATTGATAGTAGGCTTTCGAGCCTATACAGCTTGGAGTAAGACAACATGCATAAAGAGGATGATGTGGTCAAAATACTCATTTGCCTAATAATTCTGCACTCCCTGTATGTATTCTTTTATAGATTATGAAAAGAGATACTGTGCAGTTTTTTAGAATTACTAAATGTCTTTGTATTACATTTGTCCCCGAGAAGCCTATGTGTAGTAGGGACAAAGTTGCTGAGTAATCTATACCCTCTACTTTTAATTCACTCAAAGCTCTAAATGCCATCTTCCAACATGTCTGTGCTCTTTCACACTCCCACCATATGTGCATAATTGTTCCTCTCCCTTCCTTATATCGCCAACATTCTGGGGATATCTGTGGGTAGATCTATTTATCCAGGATCAGACCCTGTACCATCCTTGAGATATCTTATATTTTAATTAAGCAGCGATCTAGCGCAAATGCAGCAATCTGGCCGCAGAAGCATTTTTTGCTATCTGCATTTTTTAAAATGTTTTTGTTACACCCACTAGGGGATTACGTTTAACATAAACATTTTTTTTAAACTGTCTGAACGCATGTATAGTGATCAGTAACAGCTGATCCGTGGCAAAGTGGGTTTGGCGATTGCTCAGATAAGCATCACCATTCGCCTGGTCAGATCAATATTGGTAAATCTTGATCTGACCCATCTGGATCTGCCTCCCTCTCCTCATTTGAGTTTTAGTGAGGGAGAGGGACAGATCTGTATAATGTAAGTTTTTAATTGTAATAAATTAAATTAAATGTTACAAGTAAAAGACCCAAGGGCTTTTATATAAGCCATACACTTTGTTTAGTGTACCCTGTGTATTAACCCCTTCCGTGCCACTGATCCCTGCACAGCAGCACATTTTTTCTTGTCTGTGCATTTTTAGGGGTAATTGTTTTTTGTACAGTACTACTACTCTCATAAGAGCTATTAACCCCTTCCTTGCTCTACATGTCAAAATTCCACCTCTCAAATGTGGCCTTTTAACTCCCAAACAAAATGACAAGCCTATGCACGGGTGGTATCCCTCTGCTCGGGAGATGTTGTTGAACACTTATAAAAACAGTATATCATTTCTGTGGGTGCAGCAAATGAAAAAAGAAGAAAATTACAGCTAAACACAAACAGCAAAGAAATGTTAAAATAGCCATTGCCCAGAATGGCCAAAAATGTTTCAAAGTGTCTGTCCTTAAGGGGTTATACATAGTTTACAATCAATGGCCATAAACCATGTAGTCAGCTATGTAGGTGACACTTGTGACTCTGAGTTATTTTAGTATCTCAGATATATTCATTAAAATGTTTATGATATTGTTTCGTTTCTATTTATTGTAATACATTCTATATATCCCTACATATTTTGTGAATCGGTGTACACTCTTTTTAGTTTCATCCTTGTCTGCAGATCTGTGCTGTGTACTAAAGAAAGGGAGTAATACAATAGCATAACTAAACGAACTTTCTTAACTAAGAAATCAATACACTGTGCGAATTTAACTGAGATTACAATTTAAGATATCTCAAAGATGGTACAGAGTCCCATAAACAAGATCTACCCACAGATATACCCAGAATGTTGTAGATGTAAGGAAGGGAGAGAAACAATTATGCACATATGGTGGGAGTGTGAAAGGGCCAGACATGTTGGAAGATGGCATATAGAGCTTTGAGTGAATTAAAAGTAGGGGGTATAGATTACTCACCAACTTTGTCCCTACTACATGAAGACCTCTCAAGGATAAATGTAATACAAAGACATTTAGCAATTCATTTAAGGATAGCAGTAAAATATTTGCTAGCAAAAAGGTGGAAGAGTCAAGAAATTCCAACATGGGTGATGTTAAGAAATCAAATAGGGTACCAAATTGATATTTAAAGTGATAGAAATAAGACTTTGAGAAAGGTAGGAGAGATCTGGAAATCCTATGTAGAAGAAGTATGAGTCCCCTTTAATCACAATGGATCTTTGATAAATACGCAGGAAAAGGAAATATGAGGGGGAAGGGGGGAATTAGACCAGGCTGCATAATGTTGGAATGTATGTATGGATGGAAATAATGTGAGTAATTAATTTTAAATATATTTTTATAGATCACGATTTTGTATTTGAGTGTTATATTCGTAAAGAAAATGAATAAAGATGAACATATGTAAAACTAATTAAACTTAGTATATAACTTCTATATCTGCTTAATAACTTGCACTAAAATACATTTTGAAAATATTTGCAACTATCTTAGTATTTCAGTATTAACATCATTATTAGTAGTAGTAACTGCACAGTGTCTCTTTTTATAATCTATAAAAGAATACATATGATAACTTACGCATTTGTGCATTGTCTTCCATTTTCTTTATTAATTACAACTACACTATTTACTGAACACTGGGTTAATAGTTCAGGTATCTCTTTAAACAATAGCAGGGTCTAGAAAGATTTCACCGTGAACCTTAAAATGCCACAGGCAGTGTAAGCAGTCTTAACTGAGACAGGATGCAATTGTTTTCCATTTTGATATAAGTATAGCCATAGAATAACGAGTGCCATTCATACCTGCTTCCATTATTTATTTATTTTACATGTGGTGGCAGGAATATGCTACATACCGTTCAAAGAGCCCTAAGCATTTTGTTTAATGCATTAAGTACAGGAAAACCTGTGATGCCAAAAAGGATGATGAGATTCTTTCACGAAGAACTGGAATGTACTGTAAAAATGAACACAAAAGTGTATTTGCTCAATTATGTATAATTTAATTATAATTGTTTATTTTAGTGGTAAATAAAATAATTATCTATATATTGTGTTAGCAGAATTGCAAGCAAATGCATATATTAAAACAGTGCACAGTACGCTATGAGTAGTTAGCACTGGCTCTCAGAGTGATTTCGTCAATAAGCTACTAGTAAATAGGCAAAAATGTATGATATCACATATTCCCAAAAGTAATCCCAGTGTTGTATTTCTTGACCTTAATCTAAATGTAAATTATCCACGTTATCTCTTATAGCCTTGACTTGCTTTATTTTTACTATCTTAATCCAGAGCTGCCATTCACATCTATCCTACATTGACCTGTCTAGTTATACATTATAGCATTTATAAAATACATTGGGGGTTATGAATAAAAATAAAAAAATAGCATAGATACAGACCGTGACTAATACTGGCGCCATCTCCGTGTGAGCCTATGTAAAAAGCTGACTCTTTTATCCCACACTATAAGAAATCGGGATGTATAAAGATAGCTGCAATCAAACATAACAAACTGTAATTGCACCTTTTTTTCCTGCTCCCAAATTTTACAGTATGGAAAATTTATACATAACCCCCATTGTGTTTGAAAATGTCTCTGGAGGCAATCTAGCATCGCTCTCTGTGTGGCAGAAGTGATCACTGATCATTTCCTTTGCTCCAGTGCCCACAACAGGGCAGCGCCATATTGAATTGGCATGCTGCCTTTCAATATGGTGCTTGCTCTGGGGAGAAATCTCATTGTGCCCTGGGGCCAAATTTATCGAGTCATCGCAGCAACACCCCATGAGCATATTAAGCAACTTTTTCTTGTTTCCCATGCTCATTTCTCCGGCATGTTTGCGTATGATGTGTCTAACGTCTCAATTGTTGCTAAAGGGTTAATGTGAATATTTCAGAGTGTAAAAGCTATGTTTTTTTAATTGGAAATGCTGATGTGTTGTCAAGTTCACTTTTGAGTACCATTGATAGGATTTGTGGATTCCCTACATGGCAGATGTTAGATCCATTGGCTTTTCCACACACAAGTCTCACATTTCTTTTCCCACCATGGAACCAAGCTAATTTCTTCAAACCTATTTAGCTCCATTCATTTCCTCATCTACATCCACCCACTTTTGTCAGGCCAGCCACCTCTTGTAATTACCCTTATCCTTTTTCAAAAAGAAGAACATTTACACTGTTTTAGCACTAAAAAGGCCTATAAAACAATACATTATAAAACAGTTACATTAGTTCTCAGTGTTATTTATTAGTCCTAACTGTACTTTACAAAAGCAAGTGGGAGGATGCTTGCTCTACATGAAATAATTATTGTAGCTGAATCACAGCCCTCTTCTTATTAAAACAATAAGTCCCATTTGCAAAATAAAATTCTGCCGTTTTCTGCAAGATCCCTCTTGTCTTCTGTATTATATTTGGAGCAGAATTAGGACAATCTGTATTCCCCTCCTCCCCATTAGCATGTTTTTCTGGCACTCAGTAATAGAAAGCATTGTCAGACTTTTGGTAGACAATTTTATATGACAAAAACAGTAAAATAAAAAATTCGCTCTATAAATACTCAAGTACTGGGTTCTTCAAACAAGTAACATTTTAAGGAGATTTTAGTAGTGAATATATAGATTAAATGCACACACCTTCCTGAATCTGAACTCATCATCCTCAATTGTGTGAATTTTCTGTACTTTGGGCCATTAGGACTAATGATTTTGCAGTGAATTTTCTGTGGGCAAAAATATCGTCCCCACAAGACTCACTTTTACATCACGGTCAAAAGCAGGTAAGAGATGATAACTGCATAGATGTAGATTATTTCTTGAGAGAAGCCGTTGAGGAACACTTCATTGTTTTTATGCACAGCCTGCAAACTAACCAGTCCAAGAGGTTGACGGTGAGTTCTTGCTTCATCACCATTGTCTCCTAGAATTTCATGGAAATGTTACTAAAGCTATGATGCCTGCTGGGTCTAGTTAAAACAATCCCATCTTAGGAATACCTTCTAAGTACAATAATGACCTCTTTGATGCTCTTCAGGTATCAGACCTCTGAAGGCTACTGAAACAACCCTCAAAAAAGTGTCTCTGCTGCATTCAACATGGTTAACCACTGTGTCCCATTATCCTCTTTCCTGAATCAGGTTATATATATCCAATAGCTATTTGTTCTCATTCCATGGTATTTGCCCCTTCTACTCTGCATTTGTGACCGACGAGAGTAGGTCCACTGATTCTACTCTTTTCCCTTTACATCTCCTCTCTAGGGAACCTAATCAATATTTTTGGCTTCAAGTACCATGTATAGGTACATGCCACTAATATCTACCTGTCCTCCTGACCCTTTTCCTCACTTGTGTACTCAGCATCATCCTGGATGTCCAACTGCTCCCTAAAACTGAATCTCTTCCCCACTTTACACAAGTTCATTCTTATTTAATAACATCACCATTTCTACCGTATCTTGGGGTCATCTTTGACATGCTATCCTTTATTCTTCATATTAAATCCCTTCATTTACCGAAATAACTTTACTTGCACGTGCAATACTTCATTTGAACTATTCCCTGTATCTGTGTGTTGATGCAATGTGTATTACTGTACTCAAGGCCTTCACCCCACATTAAATGTTCTTCAAAAATAATTTCTGAAAATGCCATGTAGATGTAGTAAAACACTTAAGAGACACATTTTATGACATATGTTTAATTTCAAATAATTATAATAATAAGGACAAACATTATTGTGCACTTAAGTGAACTGGATTTTACAGTCCCTGAACATAGACTGTATATCTACATTTTATACTTTACAAATCTTTTCAATATAAGCATAGCACCAAACAGGCACCAACCAGGCACTGTGTTACAATCTAACACCACACTCAGGAACACTATACTATTTTATTTAATTAGGAGATAATTAAGAAAAGGCTTTAAAAATTTACCAAAATAACATACAGGTGTTTCGTAAAGGGTACAAGCAACAGCACGGTTAGACAACCTGGGGCTTTCCATCTTTTGTTTAACCACACCCCCTGCAAAGCATGATGGAAGTAGTAGTTAAACAGCAGCTTCAACGTCACAGATTGTCTGGCCGTTGGTGTACCATGTAAAGTGTTTGCAAATCAGAACTCCCTATGTTGATATTGGGAATAACATTCCATTAAAATTACCTTTTCCTTGGCATCTTATAAGAGACACCCATTAAGTTATTTCTAAATCTTATACAGGGCAGGATTTACTACACACCTTCAGTTAAATTATGAGTTGGTCCAACACTGACATTGTAGACTCCTGTTTAGGTGTGTTTGCTATATTTCAGTATGTTCAGTAGGTTATAATTGTATGGAATTATGGAAAATCATGTCAGTGCGGGAAATTTTAGACCATGTTCACTGGTCTAATGGTTTTACTCAAAAAGTAGGAAATTTAAAGTCTCTTTATGTTTCAGAAAGTGGCCTAAGTTTATATTTTTTTTTATACAACAAGCCATTGTTACATACCTCCCACTGTCCCCATATTCTGAGTGGACATTTAGAACTGAGGAACAGCAGAACGCTAGGGTATAGAAGAATGCCCTATATAACAGGAAAATGTCTTCTACTGAACACAAATAATATGATTCATTACATACACATAGCAACTTGTTTATGTGGAGTAGGTTCAACAACCGAAAATAAAGCTGCCCTGTTCGGTTTAAGACACAGTTGGTTTAGTGCAAAAACAAAATGGTTACATATCATTAAAAATGTTTTAAGTTGTTCAATATGGGAAATGTCCTAAGATGTGTATGAAGAAGTAGAGACCTCTTGTGTCAAGCACTGATTATACGTGAACTTGTAAAGGATCGAGAAGGCGAATAAAATTTAGCCCATATGGTATCATGCAATTTGTCCAATTTGCCCACTGTATACAATCTGAATGGAAATACTCTGTTCAACTATTCCCATTAGCGTGACAAAAAAGAACAGGGCTCATTAGAGTTGTTGGGTTATATTGGAATTTATACTTTGGTTGCTGGAAAATCACAACCGATTTCAAATCCAGTTTGAAACCTTTTAAAATATGTCTTTGTATGTATAATTATAGTGTTTTTAAAATTTGCTTATTTAAAAATCAAATCATGAAAAAAGGACGTGTAGATGGTGTGATTTAATAAAACATATAATATACAAAACTAATATTTATACCAATTATGCCAATAATCAGCAATGCTTACACATGCTGTTTTATATCGGATTTAACGACTTTGTTAATGACAATAGTGGTGTTTAAAGTCTTTCAGACCAGGCAATAGGAAAGAAAATGAAAAATACATTGTTTTCCCATCATGTGTCAATATCAACGAAGTGCAGTTTTAATGGTAGATGGAAATATTCCTGCCCAGTGTCAACAAGAGTATTTTGACTATAAACAAATACACTGTACCTGATTACAAGCTGCACTCTTTCCCTCTAAGTAGTGCATTTGTTATTTGAATGTAAGTGTGCAAGATATGACATCCAAATGTAGACTGCCACTGGATAAAAGCTCTGAGTGCATGTTCAATGGACGACTGTTTTGTTTTTCACATCTGTCTAGTAAGGCAAGCGTGATTGAAATTCTCAAGCAACAAAAAAAGGTTAATGACATGGGAATTCCATTAAAAACAATGGTAATTGTTTAGCTTACAAGTAAGCAAGCACAGCATGCTTAGGTCATTCTTGCAAGTTATAGGATTATTCCAAGTTTTTGTGGATTAAGGGTTCTCACCAAGGGTGGTGTGTGCCCAGGCAACCAGATCATTACGAGTAAAAACACTACAGAAACAATGGAACACTAAGAGAGCTCCACTTAGGCTTCTAAGAAGAATCAGAAGCAGCACCACATATTCACTCTAACACAGTGATTTTAGTCTGATATTGTCTTGAAGCATGTAGAATTATAATGTTATTTTTTTTTAAAAAGTGTCCTTTTATTTCAACGCAGTGCTGTGTGAATCTTTTTTTTTTTTTTTAAAGTCAGTTGAATAGCACCAGCTTGCTTGGATGCAGATATTCAGTGAAGTTCTTGCAAGGTGATCATGGCACAGGTTACCATTTTCCTGGTATAGGCACTCCACATTCGTACCATCCAACGTAATTATGGGGAGTTCCATACCCAATTTTACCAAACATCACTGGCTCTTGAGTGTACTGCCGATAATAACCTGTGATTTAAAAACAAGATATAGTTAATTTTAGGTTTTAGTTATTTTATTAGATACATTTTGGGACTTGAATCCTTTAAAGGAATATTGACCCTTGTTTAACAATTGCTTCCTTGAAGGAAGCAAGGGTTAAACAAAACATGTCTCGGGTCTTTTAAGTAAACCTGACGTGTATCTTAATAGGTACACGCGGGTCTACTATCTGCTGTGTCTCACATGTGAGACACAGAAGTTCCTGGCCCTGCTCTGACTGCCGATTGTGAGGGTCTCTCCTGCTAGCGCAGAGAGAGACCCTCATTTTTGCATGGGATCAGCAGGGGGGACCTAGTTAAGCTCCCCCCTGCTGCACCCATGCAAAAACAAGGCTGACCAGATGGCTGCCTGCTTCCTATGGAAGCATGGCAGCTGTCGGTCAGAGGATAAACTGGTGTGTACTATTAAAAGGCCAGTTTATTCTCACATAGAAACAACTAACATTTCACTTGTGCTTCTATATTATTGAAAAATAAAGTTTGGTGTTCCTTTAACTAAGACTGTTAATCTGTTGAATGGGTTTACCATTGATCATCGGCATTATCTCTACATCTGAAAGTGGTCCTGTCCTTCCATCCATATAAGAATCCACAAACTGACAATGATCTTCACCTCTTCCCCAGCTGTCTCCTATGCTGTAAAATGTGTCTAAATAAAAAGAAACATATAAAACACTGAACCACCATAGTAATCAAGCACATGTTGAAAAAAAAATTAGAATATTATTTACCAAACCCTCAATTCTTAGTCAAATGTATTGGTTTCATTTAAAAAATAGAGTACCACTTTTAATTAGTAAAAAACACGTAATAAATAACATATAACATCAGTTGTCTAAAACTGGTAATTGCAAAGAAAATGCAACTTGCTAATCTTTGCACAACACAAATGGTATGTGTATTTTGGCTGCAAGTTATGGTCAATTTTGTATTCAAGAGTTCATTTTATGGAGGATAAAATGGCGCAAGAATTCCAAATTAAGACAGTGCCCCGTTAAGTTGGGCAATTATACACTGGTTCTATAAAATATCTACTTTTTCCAGTAATTGTACTTTTCCAGTTACTACTTCCATTACCTTCTTCTAAATAAAAAACACTGTTTGGCTGAGGTTCTACTCCAGCACACAAATATGTTGTAAACAAAAAAACGTGCAATTACCATTATACATAAAAAAAGTTAATTACAACTATTTTTAACACCTCGCCAGTAGTAGAGTAATTCTACATAACCTCCATTGTTCCTAACTCTTCACATTTGCATTCAAAATCGCAAGTGCTTTCTGCTTAGCTTTTAGAGATTTAGTTTCATTTCCGTCCATTCAGACAAAATTTTTTCGTTTAGTCCAAAACGAATTTCATCCACTGCTTCATTCCTTTTGGACGAAATTTGTTTAATGTTCAATAGTAAAAGAATTCGGGTGAAAGAGCCGAATTACCACCAAATGTCAAAAAAACTAACAGAGATTTCACCTAAGCTCAATAGTATAAGGTAGGGGATGAAATTTGACTCTTTCATTCAAATTCTCCAACCTTATTCTAGTATACATACATATAAAATAACTAAGGTTGAAATTAGTCGAAAAATGTTGTGTATTATTTACATAAACGACTAAAGACTAAATTGAATCGAAATGAGCTGAAATTGAGTCTATTAGTTACATGTACAGCTTAAGTCTAAATTGAGTCGAAATGGAGTTGAAATAAGTCAATCTTGAGTCTATTAGTTACATATACAACTAAAGTCGAAATTGAGTGGAAATGAGTAGAAATGTAGTCTATAAGTTACATAATGTCTATAATGTTGAAATTGAGGCGAAAGTGATTCTATTGACTACATTTTGACTTTGGAAGTCAACTTTGATTTTGAGACTAGTCAAATTCGGCACATGAGCTTGACTTAGGAAAAAAACCCAGGTTTGATTTTTTTCCCATTTGAAAATAATTGGAGGTGAAATGATCAAAGCAAATTTTGAGAGATTTGGGAGATCATTTCACCTCCCATTACTTTCAGTAGGGAAAATTTGAACCTGGGTTTTTTTTTCCTAAGTTAAACTAGGGTGCTGAATTTGACTTATTCTCAAAATCAAAGTCGACCTCCAAAGTCAAATTTTAGTGAATAGACCCATAATAGTTAAGTACATATTTGTCCCAAAATTTAGATGAAATTGAGATGAAACTAAGGCGAATTGCCGAATGGACGAATTCCACAGATCAGATCAGAGTCATCAGACTGTCAGTATTCATTTATGATTAGTTTTTATTCTGCATAGCATAATGGTATTCAGAATAAAAAAAAATATCCAAAATTAATACTAATTGTCTGATGGCTCTGATCTGTGGAATTAGAAAGTTATGTCAATTCAGCTTAATTTCGACAAATTTTCGTCTCAGTTTTGCCTTAAGTTGTATAACTAACAGACTCAATTTCTAGACGAATTGACAAATTCCACATATTAGAGTGGCTGTTGGCATCCGAATGACTGAATGGACAAATGGTTTTCATTCATCTAGCATTCGTTCATTTGGCTTTCGTTAGTTTTTGGGAGTTTTTCAAAAATGCTATTTTCGTCCAAAAATGAATGCACATGTTTTGCTTCGTTTTCCTTAAGTACCAATCAAAACAACTCTAAACAGGTAGTAAATATTAAGGTTTATACATATATATGGGTTTAGTCTCTGTTTGATTTTTTTTCTCCTTGTTTAATGAAACTGCAAAACATCTTTCCAGAAAATACAAATCTTTTCAATTGTTAATCTTATTTCGTCAAACATTAAAAGTTGCCCACATGCAATGTGTACAGAGTTTTGTGTGAAGAGATCTCCAGACACTTCTATCGCACCAGCAGACAAGTCCAATGCTTGAGCAAGGGAAAATAGTTACAATTTTATACAATATAGGAAAAACACTCAACCCTTAACTTACCCCTTAAATTTTCACTGAGGTAAATCTTATACCGCAATGAGTTACAGAGGACAACACCAACAAACTTTCTATACCATGTTCGTTTGACATATTGTTTGCCGGTGCAACCAGAGAAACTTGTATCATGTTTGAACGCAAAGGGGATCCATATCGGTTCACCACCTTCAAAAGGAAAGTAAAAACAAATCATTCTGCATTGTTGCTATTAGGCACAATTTAGAGTAATTCAATGAGAGTTGAATAATCTGGTCCTTCATCTCCTTGGAAACATAATGTTTAGAACCACAATATATACAGATGCAGATCTACTTTATTGCCTTCAGCGGCACCATTCCTTTGTAATGCGTGACTTATCTTTAAATACTATTACTATTAACCTTTTCACATTCCAGATGTTAAACCTTCTAATCTCTTATTTAACACCATTTAAAAGATATATATGTATTGGTTTGTCTGTCTTATAACACTCCTTAATATCAAACAAAATTGCGTAAAAAAAACTGTTACATTACCTGGAGGTCTCACAATAAGCAGTGGGTTATCTGTGAATAATAATGAGAAATATAATTATTCATAATTTTACAGTTGAAGTGCAATAATAGGCATTTCTTTATCATAAATGTAACATTGCATATAAAACCCAATAACATCATGTTTGTAGTTGCTAAAAAAAAAGTGCAAGTAGCAGATTATTTGCTTAAAGTAAGGTAAAAGTGCTGCACCCGAGGAAGCCCCCTATTGGACAAAATGCATAGTGCTTGTGACATCATCAAGCTCATACAGGAAACACAATGAATTGCTGAATATTCAGGACTATGATTTTCTAGGCTCTGGATTCGGAGTAAAAGCTGTGTTTTTACCTGTTGTTTTAGAAGAACTTTACTGGAAACCTTGATGTAAGCAGACATTTTGTTTTTTATTGTATTAAATGTACTTTGAGTCTAATTTGCACATTTTACCTATGTTTTTATGAGGATACTTTGAATCCTGACTGAATAGTTAGTATGCTAAGTGCAGCACATTTAAATTACTTTACAATCTTCTGTGTATAAGCGAGTGCCAGTTTTTTATGTTGTATCTGGTTGGTGTGTTATATGCAATTTATTCTACACATTACTGAAGAAACCATTCATTATATACAATTAATTGTGGGCTGACAGACTGCTCACCTAAAACGTTAGTTTCTCGTCAAAAAGATGGGGAAAAACGTCCAAAAAATGTTTATACTGTGTTATGTTATGATATCCTGTTTTTCGCTGTTTTTTGGGGGTGAAGATTCAGCATTAAATATAAGTATTCCTTCAAGCCAGGGGTCCTCAAACTACGGCCCGCGGGCCACATGCGGCCCGCCGAGGACATTTATCTGGCCCGCGGGGGGTGCTGCCGGCTCCCCGCTGTTTACCTTTTTTTTTTTTTCTGGCAGCCGCAGCGGATGCGGCTGCAGGAAGAAGAAAAAAAAAATCCGGCGACTCTGTTTCCCTCCTCCGTGCAGTAGGGAACACTGCGCAAGACATCCGGCCGGGGACACATCAGCTGGAGGTAAGTGATGGGGAAGGGGGGGGAGGAGGGAGGTATAACGAGCACTGGAATGGCACACTATTCCTGGGCATCTGACTGGCACAATATTCCTGGGCTCTGACTGGCATAATATTCCTGGGCATCTGACTGGCACAATATTCCTGGGCTCTGACTGGCATAATATTCCTGGGCTCTGACTGGCACAATATTGCTGGGCGTCTGACTGGCACAATATTCCTGGGCTCTGACTGGAATAATATTCCTGGTCATCTGACTGGCACACTATTCCTGGGCATCTGACTGGCACAATATTCCTGGGCATCTGACAGGCACAATATTCCTGGGCATCTGTCTGGCATAATATTCCTGGGCTTTGACTGGCATAATATTCCTGGGCATCTGACTGGCATAATATTCCTGGGCTCTGACTGGCATAATATTCCTGGGCATCTGACTGGCACAATATTCCTGGGCATCTGACTGGCATAATATTCCTGGGCTCTGACTGGCATAATATTCCTGGGCATCTGACTGGCATAATATTCCTGGGCTCTGACTGGCATAATATTCCTGGGCATCTATACTGGTAAGTTTGTTGATTTAACTTTACTTCATTTTAAATATTGTATTTGTTCCCGTTTTGTTTCTTCACTTCAAAATAAGATATGTGCAGTGTGCATAGGAATTTGTTCACAGTTTTTGTTTTTACTATAGTCCGGCCCTCCAATGGTCTGAGGGACAGTGAACTGGCCCCCTGTTTAAAAAGTTTGAGGACCCCTGCTTCAAACTGATATTAATGCACATGGGTTAGTTAATATAATTAGACAGAGTGGCATTAATTTTATTTATCAACATGCTTTTTGTTGTTAGTTTATAGAATAATGGCTCAGTTTGCAAAACTCGTCCAATAGCAAAATGTTTCTGATACGTGATTGGTTGGGGAACTTCCAAACCCCAACTTAATAGTGCCTAGGTGTCCAACTGTGGCACTCTAGCTGAATCTGAATCATGATTATATGCATTCATGGAAGATTATGGGATTTGCATATCACCAGCCAAAGTAGGACTGCAGCTAGACATCTAGGCGTTTGTATTTATATAATGTATACCTGAGCATTTATAAAATAAAAAAAAAACATAAATAAGTTAAAGTATAGGAATCTTGAATAAATGTGACACAGTGTTATTAATCATTTAACAGAATTCCCTGGCTGTGATTTTGCACAGTTTTATAAACATAGGCCTGCTATGTAACATATAGGTTATGTTAAAATGAGGTTTATTTGGTGTAGTGGATAATTTTATAAAATAGATCACTACAAAAAAAAATGAATAAAGAAGAAAAAAAGAGCATGTTAAAAGAGTACATATGTCCTCTTAATATGTGATATTTTATGGCTTATTGTAAATGTTACCATAACAAAGTATATACAGCATAACATTACGTGGAACTTAATCATGTGGAAAACAGCAGCCCTTTCACTCTGCAAACAATTAAACCATAAGATCCACTGAGACTCTAAAGTTATCATGATGCTCTTGGTTCTCTCTGACTCGGGAAGCCTATGTCAAAGAAAGGACATAGACTTAGAAATGCCTTTGGCTATGTTTTTTTCCTTGTGGAACGTGCCAGAAACTAGGTAATCATTTTCATTACCCATTAATATAAAAAAAAGTTCCTGTTCCTTTGTTGTTTTAAGAATCCAGGTTGTGTTCCAAAGTTTTAATGTCTGTTCCCTTGCAGCCACCATTTCCTGTTATTAGCTGTAGCAAATTGTCTACTAGTGCTCTATGGCTATTGACCTCTGGCTTGCACATGGTCTACTCTGCTTTACTCCTGGTCTGACTTCTGCTTTGCTCCCTTGCTGCCAGTCACCGCTGAATCTACACGTTTTCAGGACATCATTTCACTTTATATGGGAACTGATGTGATTTTTTTTCCAGTGGATGTACATATTTTATTATATATGTGTATCTTGGGGACCTCTCTTTTATTCTGTTTCACATAAGATGAAAAAGGGTTATGACAACTCTAAACTGAAAAACAATAATGTAATTTGCATAGATGCAACTTATAAGTGTCTACTCAATATAGAGAGAATTGCAGAATTGAGACTTTAAAACTCAGCTACATTGGACTAAAGTTTGTGATTCCCATCTCAATTCCCTGCAAGTCTCTCTTTATTTAGTATACTCTATAGTTAAAATTGTTCCAGACCATAATACATTTAATATTAAACATATCATGCACATCCCAACTATGTTGCAAGCTGTACAAGTTATGTTTTAACCATCATATCAGTTTGTCATGTACACTGCTATCTCTCTTTCACTCAGCCAAAATAAATATTTGGAATCAAATTTTATATTATGATTTAAGCATAAAGACTATTGTATTACCATTTTAAGGCAATACACAATAGTTTCAAACCTCATACCTGATTCAGTAACAAATGACACAGAGGGGCTTACAGGTCCCAACCCATAAGGATTCGTTGCTTGAATTTTGAAGTAATATCTAAAAGTATAAAAAGAACATTGTCACTGTTCAGCATTGATTTTAGAAATACAAAACAGAATAACACCATGGATTTATTTGCAATTTTATTTGATATAGCTCACACATTCAATAAAATAAGTACCATTAAGTTTAGTAATAAAAACATGTATGATCAGGGGAGGGCTGGTAGAGAGGCAGATGGGCACTTGGCCCCGGGGCTACTCAATGACTTCTCTTTGTGTGCTGGAGCTACACCACTTTTCATTTTTATATGGCCCAGTCAGTAACACTTTCATACTTTCCCTCCATTATTCTTGTCTGTCTATCAGTCTCCGCATGTTATCTGTCAGCAAATCTATCTGCATGAATATGTGTGTCTATCTCTGATCATATCTGGTGGGCTAATGAAGTGGTTCCAAGGGCAACTAAAGAATGTTTGCCCCTAAAAGGCTACTAATTCTGTTTAGTATGAGGTGTGTACTAAAGTAAACGGAGTCCACTTGGGTGTTTTAAAAAAATATTTGGAAAAGAATGGAACTGAAGTAAGCAAAGGAACAAAGGAATTAAGAAGAGAAGCAGAGGGTAGAAAAAAAAGGAAACAATTACATGAAGAGATGTATCGATGTCAGCAGAAATACATGTAAAAGTATTCAAATCTGTGCACTAATGGTGCAACACATTGAGTCACACAGTGGAAACAAAATATACAATGCAAATGGCTGGGTAGAATTGAGACATTGGCTCAACTTCATTGTCTCTTCTTGTACAGAGGCATAAAACATTTTATGTTAAATCTATCGGCTACTGAGGGTGAAAGCAGGGTCATGTATGACATTATACTTCTGTGCTGTTCGAGAAGTCCTGGTGCTGCAAGGAGGATGAGCACTCTATAATATTATGGCTGATGGTGAAATACAACTCACACTCAGGATGAGGGTGTTCATAGTTGAACAACAACTGGAATACCACAGGTTGATTACACCTGCTGTAAAGAGATTGGAAACAACTTGTATTTGTGATCTGCAGCTGTGGAAAGAAAAGGAGTGAGCGGGAAATAAGCAAAGAAGGAAGGCTGAAACTCTGGATAAATCATGTTGCAAACATCTGTCTTGAGGAAAAAAATCACTGACCAAATATTCTGGCAATAGCATTAGTCCCCGCACATGGGTTTCCAATAGCACACAGTATAGGAACTAGGCTGGATCTAGCAAACAAGTAACTAACTTTACTTTACCAAACTCATAAAACATTAGCTATTTTGGCCCTGACATGTTGCAAAAATATTGTAAGAAGGAACACGTAATCCTAAAATACTGTATGATTATCCAAAGGTCACTTGATTGCTTTTTTTCCTGATCAGTATAAAAAACCACAAACTTTATTTTCATTTTTGCTCTTTTTATAATGTGCATCTATTATAGAAGACAACTGAGAAGAAGAATACACAAATGACACAAACATTTTAAGATACATGACATTTTACCATCTGGTTTGCAGCCTCCAGGCTTCACTGTGAACAATGCAGGCTACTCTAGTTGCCGACAGTTGTTTGCTACTAGCCCAGTGTGAGACCCTTGTTTGTATATGTCTCTATCTGCATTAGCAGTGCAATCATCCGATCCCGATAGGTGGGAGTGGCCGCTCTGATTGGATGAGCATGTGCTGACAAAGCATTTCTATGTAAAGTGCCTACTCTGGGTGCAAACTTTCAGTTGAACATCGTTTCTTTTTTTACCAGCACAGCCACAGTTTTTTTTTACATTTTCCCCCTTAGGTGATATATTGTAGAAATACTTACGTCCATATACACAGATTCAGCATTAACTACTCTCTTGAACAGTATCCCCATGGCATCAGTCATATCATCACAAAGAGTTAAATAAATGAATCGAGCAGGGTGTATCAAGCTAATTAGCGAAGTCACTATCCTCCTAACAAGGGCTTTGCAAACATCAAGCAGATATAATAACTCCCTTGTCGGTCCACCACAGCTAACTTTTTAGTGAATAGACCTCCTTATGTCTTAGTTGTTGATGTATCTGTTTTTACATAGTAGAAATAGCTGAAGGATATACAAAATGTGATTAGAAGTTCCACTTTTCCTGTAACATACTGTATGTAATTGTTTTTTTTTTTATTCAGGGTGATTAAATGATTGAACAGAGAAGTATGCGGTAGATGCAGTCATCAAGCCCCAGTCAGGGAGTCTGTAATGCCCTGACCCTACATCTTGGCACATGACCTTGCAGTGCCCACACACTGATAACTCTATCCTTTTATAAACTAGCCTTGAAACGTCTAGAAAATGCAACACCTAGTAGTGGAGTGGCCCAATGACTAGCAAAAGCAGCATGCTGATGTAATTCTATTTAAATATGAATATTATGTAGTATAAGGACTATTATCAGACCCTACACTTGTACTCTAGTCTTATATACAAAGATGGCGACCCAAATCCAAATTTGTAGTCGCTGTAAGGACTTTCCAGCTGATACAAGTACTATATAGGCTTTACTTTGCCCTAGCTGACATTACAGTTGTCTATGGAACCTCCCATGCTCCATTGTGTACACCAACAGGGGATATTCTTCAGTAGACTTTTTTTTGCCATTTCACAGAAACCTATGTAATGATGTAACATGGTTTAGCACTAGACCTCCATGTCTCAGCAACAATAACAATGAATGTTCATCAGAAATGAATGCTTTTAGAGTAACCCGCTAAAGGAAATCGAGGAGACACTCAGAAGAGGTTTATCCAGGGCCCCAATTGTTTCATAAACAGTTCTGACTGAACTAAATAGCATGAATATATTATATCATTATGACAAGACCCCAAATCCAGGAAAAAAAAGTTGGTCAGCAGTGAATGTATGCCAACATTGCTCTACTATGAACTTGTGGATTCCAGGATCAATTATCTCTTCAATGAAAAATGTCATACATTTAACCTGCATATTTCTGTTAAAATAAAACCTACCATACTGCCTGAAAGGATTAATTTGGATCTGTGAGGGTTAAAAGCCGACAGTCTGTCAAAAAAGCTGATGTCTGCAGCAGCTTCTGGAAGGCCAGATCACGCCAGTAGCGTAATAGTTATGAGAATGGTCTTATCTTACTATTCCAAGGCTAGAACAGAGGTTTCTGGAACATCAACAAGTTGTCTCTGAAAGTTCTGTAATTTTCCATAAGAATGACTTTTGTAACACTATTTTACATATTACGTTTTAAGTGCATTTTCTTGTAAAACACGCCTTTCTGCATATTAGAATATTAGAATAACCAATTATATTGTAGTAACTAATGCTTTTATCTTCGTTTATATACGCTTGTTTAAACAATTAAAATCAGAGTTGTTTCACAGTTGCATTGTTTCTTACCTTTAAATTCTGCTAATTCTCTTTACATCTATGTTCAAAAATCTATCTACTGTACAGTTTGTTGACATCAACATGGAGTACTCTGGTACTACAGAACAGAGCAGATGTACTCAAAAATTATCCCAGAAGATTAGAAGATTAGCCACACACAGAAGAACTGTTTCCTACACTGTAACAGGTGGTGGGTTTTAAATCTTTCAAATGTTACAGATTTACAGTATATTTCATGTACAGGAATTCTCTATAAATTGAGAATTCCTTCTCGCTGTGTCTGCCATGGCAGTATTATACAAATGTCAGTAGTAATGGGACTTATAAAACAGTAATATGTATTCACATATAGCAATGACATATATCACATTCCCTGCAAACGACCTCACATAAGAAATACTGTACCACGTATGCCTCTTTCAATAACCTGTACACAGCTGTAACCAGACTTACAGTTAGGAGTTACTCCTCTACCATATGTTTACTAAGCACACAAAAATCCCATCCAAGTCAACTGAAGTTTCTTATCAAAATTAGATGATTATAAAAAATGTTTGACTCCATATGTTGGCAGAGTTGTACTTTCCTATTTCAACTGGTTCCAAATCTGTTATCCTCTCCTGCTTTCCATGTGTGAGGGTTTCCTATAACATCAGCCTCACTATCTTACATTAAGGATATGTAAAGAGAGTTAAAATTAGCACATATGCTCCTGTTTTGTAATTAATATCAGATATTGGGGGGGAATTCTGTAGTATAGGAGGGATGAACTGCATATACTTTTTAAGATACATTTTATCATCTGACCAACAGCCACAATATCTGTCACTTGATTGAAAGTGGACTAATGGACCCTTAGTTTTACATGCCATCAATAGAGGGGACCTTATATGTCTATGTTAGCAGAGAGTGATCTGACAGTCACGAATGACTCAACAGCAGCAAGATCAAGCTCTGCCTCAGCTGAGAGATGAAAGTAAATCCACATGTGTCTGCAAAGATACACATTAGCATTATGCTGGATAAGTGGCACCAGCATTTTAACTTTTTCTTCTATTCCTGAAGCATAAGGTACAACACTCCATTAATGCCACTTAAACATTGGTCTAAAGGGAATTCGCAGTTGGTCAGCCCGGTCAAGGAATGTAAAAGAGCTTGCAATCATATCTTCACTAAGCTGTCATAGTTAAAGGATGTGAGTACGATGAGAAAGTGGTGTAAGTTCGGACAAGATGACCTTTACACTTTTGGAGAAATTACATTACATAATGTCAAAGTTATCATTATGTGTCCCTTTATTAGTAAGTGTATGCAGACTGTTAAAGATATTATGACCATTTGTTAAAAAAATTCAACACAACATAGTTAAATGACCTACTGTATCCTTTAAACAGAAGTATTGCAGCCGCCTTCCGCATTTCGTCCAAAGTGCACATATGTATGGCCTGGTGACAGCTGTCTAAATGTCCACTCATTTTTACAGGAAATTGTACCCAAAGGATGGAAACATTAACAATGTCCTTCCTCTTAATTCGTTTAAGTGGACTTTCATGGGGCCCACACCCAGCTATGTAATAAAGATCCTGGAGCAGCATGTTGGTCTCAGTATTGAAACTCATAAAGCTACAAAGAAAAGAAAGCCTGACTGACCTCAGTGATACTACAGGGCGTGTATAGAGATGGTACAATACCCCCACAAAAAGCATTAGCATTTATACATGAAATAATTAAAGAGGAACATATTAAATCTACATGAAGGCGTAGACGAACCATCTGTGGATTGTAAAGTATGAAGTACACACTAAAAGTTTGGGTTTTTTGTACTGTGATTTGTACTCTCATTGGATTTCAAAGTTTGAGATGTGAGCAAATTGAGCATATTTTGGGCCAGGCATTTGTTCTAGTTGAAGCTGAGCAGTTGGATACTGTTGGAAATTGTGCCATACCTTGTGTTTGGTTTCAGATTTTCAACAGGAAAATTTGTAGCTCCTGCAGTTCTTGTTGCCCACTTGTTCCGCAGGAAGTCCTCATAAGAGGCGCTGTAGACCAAGTATCCTGCATAGTACGACAGTTAAAACATCAGAATTACTACTTGACAGCTCGCTAAATAAAACAATTAAAAGAAGATTTGTTTTTAGTTAAACTTCGGTGGCCTTCAGTAAATTTATTACATTACACAACCCTGCATGTTAATGCCAATGATAGGACTGCAGCAGAACTTATATAAAGTGAACAATTAAAGTGATTATATCATAAGTATGTTTATTGCTGATATTATACTATAACATACATTGCACATTTGAAAAAAAAAACATATCTAGTAAACATATCTAGTAAACATATTTTAAATCAGACAGTAGAATTTATCACCTGCATTGTATAAGAGCTCTGCGTATTAATCTTACTTCTTACTACATCAGTTTACTCTTATGGGTCAATAATTGTTGTTTATGGAAAACCAGAATATATTTTAGAGAATCATGCTTTCCTCCTTAACATATTTGGTGAGTGCGAGAGGAAGCATAGGAATATCTGTGCTACTGCCGTGACAGGTGTATTGCCTATGCTATGCATCCACTCAGTGGCGGATCCAGGTGGGGGGCAATTTCCTGCCTGAGCAGTGCCGTTACCATGCTATCAGATGCTGTGCCGTGGGGGGGGGCGGGATAGACAGACATAGAAAAGGAGATTAAAGAAATAGACATGGGAAGGGAGAGGAGAGAGACAGACATGGGAAAGGGATAGGAGAGAGAGAGACATGGGAAGGAATAGGAGAAAGACAGACATGGGAAGGAAGAGAGACAGATGGACATGGGAAGGAAGAGAGACAGAAGGACGGTGGGAGCAGAAAGGAAGAAAGACATGGGAAGTGGAAAAGACAGATGGACATGTGCAGTGACTCTTCCGAGTTCAGACTCTGGATCTGCCCCTGTATCCACTACGCTCTGATAAAAGTAATACTTGAAACATACTAAAACCTGATATTACTTTTAAACCTTTGTCCCTCTAATTTAATGTCCTCTTATTATGGTAGTTTTTATTGTTTTTCCTTCTTTACTGTGTTGATTCCCTTTATGTATTTATGTATTTAAATGTTTCAATCATATCCCCCTTGTCTAGTCTTTCCTTCAAGCTATTCATGTTAAGATCCTTTAACTTTTCCAGATAAGTTTTAGCCTTCAATCCATGAATCAGTTTAGTAACCCTTCTCTGAACTTTCTCCAGGATCAAAATCTTTGTGGAGATACTGAATATATTCAGTACTGCATATAATACTCAAAGTGAGGTATCACCAATGCTCTGTACAATTTTATTTTGGGGTTAACTGGCAAAATAACCTATGAGCCTCAGCATTTTTATTTGCATGCCAGTAGATAAATATGTTTTCCTGAGTTGAGCTTTTGAGCTAAGTAAAAACTAACAGGCAAACTTGAGAAATCTGAAGATGCATAGCAAACAGTACATTTGCAGAGCACTCAATTTATTACTGACTGCCATTTTTTTTTGTTTTTGTTTTTTGGAAAATACACAAATTATAGCAAATCCAAAATTAGGTTTGACTCATCTTCTTTTTTGTCCTTATACAAAATAATGAGTCAGTGCATGAAACAATGATGAAACAACAATAATCATTTTATATGTTGTATGTCTCTTATTTACCGTATTTGCTCGATTATAAGACGAGGTTTTTTTCAGAGCAAATGCTCTGAAAAATCCCCCTCGTCTTATAATCGAGGTCTCTTATAATCTGACCTCAAATTGAGGTCAGATTATAAGACATGGGAACCTGGATCCCCCTCTCTAGCAGCAGGGGGAGAGACAGAGGAAGGGGGGCAGAGAGAAACATGTGGGGGGAAGAGACAGGTGAGGGGGGAGTGGGGAGTGAGACAAAACACAAGAAATGCATTTTTTTTAATATAATATTTTATTAAAAAAGCAATTTACATGTGAATATATACAAGTTTAACATTTTTCCTATAGGGTAGTCTTATATTCAGGCTTTTAGTTTTTTTCCAAAAGGAATATCCAAAGTTTGGGGGGTCGTCTTATAATCAGGGTCGTCTTATAATCGAGCAAATACGGTATTAAGCTGATTTACCTTATGTATTACCTTATAGGAAAAAGTTTAAGTTGTATATATTCACACATAATTTGCTTTTTCATATTTAATACAAATTATGATATAAAAAAATGCATTTTGTTTTTTTATTTCCTTTTATGTGACAATGCTGCCCCTACCCCCCAGACTTGCCCAATGCTGGCTCTCCCCCCTCCCTCCCCCCAATGCTGGCTTTCTCCCCCTTCCCTCCAACGGTGCCTCTCTCTCCCCCCTCCCTTGCCTCTCACTCCCCCCCTCCTTTGCCTCTTTCTCTTCTCCCCCCCTCCCTTGCCTCTTTTTCACCTTCTCTCCCCCCTACCTTGCCTCTTTCTCTCCTTCTCTCCCCCACCCCTTTTCCTCTTTCTCTCCCTCTCTCTCCCCCATCACTTGACTCTTTCTTTCCCCCCTTCCCTTGCCATTCTCCCCCCCCCCTCGATTTGACGTCAGACTATATACCTCGAATATAAGACGAGGGGTCTTTTTCAGAACATTTGCTCTGAAAAAACCCTAGCCTTATATTCAAGCAAATACGGTATATATATCAACTTTTAATCTACACTTGCAAATTGATTGCATTCATAATTTGTACAGGAATACTACCATGCAAAGTAAAATTTATAAACAGTCTTCTTAGTCAGTCAGGCTGTCATCTTAAATGACCAAATTGTCTTTTCAGTTTTTACATTCACTTGAGATTCCATTATTCTAGTCAGTGGAATTCATATACTAAAACTCTTTGTAAGCACACTGATGGGCAGAGATAACATTCTCTCCAAAATTAAAAAAAAGATGACTGATACTGGCTTATCCCCAGATTATTGTTTTCCTTTTTGTGTTTAACTTAAAAAAAAACAGAAATTAGATGTGTACAATAAATTGAAATGCCCACACATTCAGTTGTTAGTGGGTATTGTTTTTTTTGTGTTTCTTAAAAATAAAAGTACTTTACATATGTATATGTATATATATATATATATATATATATATATATATATATATATATATATATATATATATATATGTGTGTGTGTGTGTGTGTGTGTGTGTGTATGTGTATTTATATATTTATATACACATACACATAAATATATATATATATATATATATATATATATATATATATATATCTTTATATATATAATATTATTATACATAACCTATATCTATCTATCTATCTATCTATCTATCTATCTATCTATCTATCTATCTATCTATCTGTGGTTATAGATGCAGCCCATAAACACAACTTATATGTGTCATGACAATTCCAACAGATTTTTAAAGTAAAATCAAAACCAAAACTGAAGTACAAAATATATTATGCATACCTGTAATGAAATCTCCTTTCTTAGGTTTGGCCCAGTCTAAAATGACAAAGGAATGGCAGCCCTCTACAGCTACAACAGTGATATTGTAGGATATTTTTTGAGGAGGTAAAACCTGTTCCTTCAGGTCTTTGGGTAAGATGTCTGCTAGGTTATCCACTTGAAAATGTTCCAGAGCATCCGTTAAGGAGCAGGGAGTATTTGGGTCTTTGCTGATGTATGACACATAAGGTGCTATGAAAAAAAAACAATCATTTTTAATTCAACACATTACCGAATTCATGTACAGTGTAGTCCAATTAATAAATTAAAAAAAGTTTTACACGTTATGTGTCTTACCACTTTTATAGCAAATTATAGAGACATGGCATGGGTTTTTGGATGTTTCATAGCAAAAGAATGGGACTTGGATATACAAATCTGCCAGTGAAAGAAGTCCCCAAATGGAATAGAGAATTGATCAGGACAGTCTTGGTTTTTGTAAATATTAACCGTTTAATGGTTATTTTATCATAACTCTAAAAAATGGCTACAGTGGAGGCATGTTGATGGACAAGTTCTTCCATACAAAGAAATGATAAAATCTCTAGCTGTTTTGTTTGCAAAACATGCCATAGCGATGGTCCAAAGTTTGAGTCTCAGCAGTATTGAGACATATGTATCCAAAGACATATGTGAGTCCGAAATGAGATGGGAAGGCTTTTTTTAGGTCATATGATCACTATTACTCCTTTCCCGTTGGATGATATGGGCATACAAAACCCAATTAAACTGTGGATTCTACTTAACACATTTCATGTTCCCAGAAACAACAAAACTCACACAAATCATTGTTCATCTCTAACTATACACAAACTATAGGGTGGACTCAGGTAGCTCTGATTTTCTTCAGAACTTGATGGACGCAAGTCTTTTTTTAACCTAAACTATTATGTAACTACTATGTAAGATCACTGTGGTTAATCGAGTAGCCATCAAATTCGGGCTACCGAGAGACCTCTGAAGTGATCTCAAATAGGCATGAAAATCAACCAATCTGATTGAGTTTTGTACCAAATTTAGAACATTTTGGCTGCTGAAAAGGACTTTGGCTTTTTCCATGGCTATTTCAGGAGGTCAATGTAGCCGAAATAGCCGAAGTCCTCCAAAATGGCCCAAAATTAAATTTAAAAAAACCTTTAAAAATAAAAATCTTATTCATTAATTAAATAAATAAAATAAACATAAAATAATAGAAAATAGTTCATTAAAATTCTAAAATTATTTTATTAATGTAAATATACTATTATAACATATAACATTAAGATATATTATTATATTTGTATATGAATATTTTGTGTTTCAAATATGTTTACTGCAATTCATCTATACTTTTTGTTCTTTTCTCCAGTTAAAATCTGCAGAATTGAATGACCTGAAACTCGTCAATTTCTGCCAATTGCTCGCCAGTTTCGGGGGTTCGGTCCTTTAGGCATAAGGGAAATACAGAGGATTTCACTGTCTAAATGTGGCCAAAATCAGCCATATTAGGAAGCCGAACTCCGGATTTCCCTGAAATTTGGCTTTATGCCCCAACTTCGGGCCAGATCGGGGTATATTGAGTGAACGCTTATTACTCAGTAATGGGTCTTAAATATGAATAAAAGTAGACACCGCAGCTTACCAGTAAATCGCTTCTTCCCTGCTACATCAAACTCTGAAACAAGGTTTGTGTCAAACGATTTCATTTCTAGCTCTTCTGGTGGGGGTTCTGTTGTTGTTTTTAATGGTGGCAGGGTGGTCTGGAAATACTCATAATCTGTAAATATAGTTTTGTTTATTTACTTAAAGGTAACATCACTACATTTAGATGAAAAGTACAATACACACTTGTTTCCTTTGTGCAGATACACAGTAGTATTTTGGGATTTGCATAAATATAGGTAAGAGCTACCATTATGTGACAGAAATGTCGTTTGCAAAAACAAAACACTGAAAGATTGCATCCTGTGTGGACATTTTAATTATGGTTTATTGATTACATGTAAATAAAGTATCTTATTGAGCACTCCTTACTCTGTATAGCTCTATTAGGGGGTGCCATGTTGTTTAGAATCTTGAGTCAGAATGGTCAGATGATAGATTCTAAACAACATGGAGCTTTACAAGGAGGACTAAATGAGGTCCTTTATTTATATTCTTCCATTAAAACATGTATATTCAAAAGGTCTACATTTGATGAAATCTTTCAATTAAACATAACTTTGTGGTTGTTTAAATGCCATTTAAACACACTCATACACGTTATATGTTGTTTTTAAAAGAACAGTTATCACTTTCTTTGGATACTTTATATATAAATCATCTGAAATGTAATATCAAAAAAACATGGAAAAGGAGGTATATTAAAAAAAAACATTTGTTTTCACTAGTTTATCAATGGTATTCCTCACAACTAGTGTAACACTAACACTAGCCCATTTAAAAAACAATTAACCATGAAGTTATGATGTTACTGGAGGCATGTTAAGCATTCATTGTAAGCTGCAGAAAAGCTTCTAAAGAATGAAAGCCACCTCCTGTAAAAAAACACAGAGTTTTAGTTTGTGGAAACTAAAATTCAAGAACAGCAACATAAATAGATTTCCTCCAATTAGAACAAGATAAGCACATACTGGAAAATAATACCAACTTCACTCCAAGTCGCTCAACAAGATTTACTATTACAAAAAGGCAAGAAGGAGAAGATACCTGAATATCACATAGAATGCAAAGTATACTAAGGAGCATCTCTAGCAACAAGTATAGAAGCATCTCTAACAACTGGACAAGTAACCTATATGAGACTGGAGAATCATATAAAATTCCCACTGTTGGCATATTGATTGGTAAAAAGCGAAGATGGACATAAAATATGGCAAGTCTGAGAACAAGCATATTCAGGATGTCTTTTTTTGGTTGTTCACCACCTTAGCCATTCATATATAAGTAAATCAAAAGATAGTGTAAATAAAACTTAAAATAGTAAAGCGCATGGTATAATGAAATTAAATGTTAAAGTCCAGCACAGAGAAGATATAAGAAGTTCTAATAAAGCACCTTAATTCTATTCTACCATAGGAGAAGAAGGTGTACTGCCCTGAACATCTTCACTCTGGGAACAGCACAGGAAATAAACATTGTTCAACATGAATGATGTTTTATCTACAGCTCTACAGAACATTCAGCTTTGATATTACACTATAACATCTCTACACACTTTAGCATGTATCCCTGTTAAGGTGCCAATTCAACAAACATAGTAATTGCTTAGAAACTATATGGAGATATCCAATCAAAGGATCAATTCAACAGACTTTACTAGGCTTAAAAGTGTAACACAAGGGTGTAAAAATAATATTCTCATTCATTGCATGTCACAAACATTACCTCCATCAAGATCCAGCTGTGTAGCACTTTCTGATGCCTCAGTGGTAACAATCAAATCTTGACCAGAGAAGTTGTCTGTTTAAACAAGATGAAGCGTGATATAATAAATATTTAACTAGGAAATGTGAACTAAGAGATTCTCTCATTCACAATAATATAGGAGTCTATTTACTAGAACAGAGGTCGGCAACCCAAATCCTAAGAGGTCGGCAACCTGTGGAATATTTAGTGGGCAAACTGACTGGCATATTTTAATAAGCATCTGGCTTGGGCATGCTATAATAGGCAAACTCTGGAATATTTAATGGGCACCTGGCTATGGCATTCCTTAAAGGGCAAAGTGATACTGGGGCATAATGACATAACAACTGTGGGTGCAGAGGAAGGAATTGCATTTTTGTTACAATAGAAAATAATTTACTGTAATATATATAAACAGATAAGGATATATAGGTATGTGATATGTGTGTTTATAAATTTATATTGTTTTATAATTGTACAATAGATGAATTTGGCCATCATCAGATACTTTGCTTCTAGCCCCGTAGTGGAAAAGGTTGCTGACCCCTGCTCTAGATAGTCAGTTGCTGGCAAATTGTACATTTCATCTCACTGACTTAATTATACAAACCTGGTGAGCCTCTTATGCAAGACCAACAGAGCTGGTAAAAGTAAAAAATAATCACCTGCATTAATATAACAACATTATGAGGGGCATGTACTAAGAAAAAGCGAATATATTTTATGTGCAAAACTATTTTTGCCCTTTGCTTATTTTGAAATGTACTAAACATTTAACACTCCAATAGTAAATATGAGCAAATAAAAATGGGCATGTTTGCAAACAAAAACAGGAACGTTTGCGAACATTTTGTCTGCCTTTTTGATTAGCACACTCTAAAAATCTGGTGTAATTTTCACATGCAAAATAAGAATTTTTTTTCACAAAAAATAGTCTTTAGCATGCACAAATATAACCACAATATATGACTACAACTGGAAAAGTACAGACTAAAAAATAAAAAAAAAAGAGGTGCAAAACAGGAAAGAAAAGTGCAAAATGTTACAAATATTCGCAAATTGCTCCCTAATCATATTTTACCTATTTTTTCCCACTTCCCTTGTTTAGTACATGACCCCCTAAGTGTTACATTTTTACACTTTATTTTATTTGTTTTGCTTATGAGTTGGTGAACCAAATGTTCTTGTTAATAAAACCCCTCTAGAGCTCTTTATTGGAATTTGTAAGTAAAAAAAAAAGTATGCAGTAAGATTGTCTGACTGAACTCATAACAAATGAAAAAGGAAGAAACCGGTACGCCAGGGATATATTCAAAGTATCAAAATATTTATTCCAAAAGCCACAAACGAATGAAAAGTGTTGAGTTCTGGACAAACAATGAAGCACTTTACGCCTTTCGCGTCTACTGACGATTAATCATAAGTGAAACGCGTAAAGTCTTTCATTGTTTGTCCAGCACTCGTCACTTTTCTTTCATGTGTGGCTTTTGGAATAAATATTTTGATACTTTGAATATATCCCTGGAGTGCCGGTTTCTTCATTTTTCATATGTCCCTCCATAGCTTTGTCAGCTAACATCAGATCACCTGGGGAGTTCCCTTCAGCAGCTGGCAATTACACCACCCGCCATTGCGATTTTGAGCCTCCTGGATCTCACTTGCGAGGGATCATTTGCATTTTCTGTTTGAACTCATAACAAAGACTGAAACTAATGTCTGGCAAACTGCCCCAAGTAGCACCCTTTGGGAGCTATAAAAGTGTTCTGCAAACATTTGGGAGAGAGTTCTCAGCTGTATACTTTTCTTTCATTCAGAAGTATGTTTCAAGGTTGAGACATAAAATAAATTCTAATTCTGCTAGGATCTATATATTTTGACAGATTTCTTGTGGTGACCTTCTCAAAGCAGACATGGTACTATGTGACAAGTACAGGAGACCTGGGTAATATTATAGAGTCATGGAGTTGGCAAATGGAATTTCTCCTGCAGTGTCTGTGTATTTTCTTTTATAAGTGATGTAATTTTACCCTGGTAGTGTTCCAGCTATTAGTTAACTTCTGTATTGGAGCATTTGAAATTCGAAAGCTGGTTACACCATCATTATGAGGGAAATAGACATTTTAAAATGTTTTGATTTTATTGTTACAGCAGGAATTTCATGTACTGAGCAAAGTAGCAGAAATGAAATCAAAAGAAGTTGAGTCAGTCTATATCTTTGTGCAGGAGTAGTTCATGTATTATCAGTTGTTCATTTGCAGCTTCTGTGATTGGTCAGCAACAAATAGAATATTGTTTCCTTATTTGGAATCAATGTCAATGATCTATCAAATGACTTGTCAAGAGCACAGCTGCTAATGTATTAGTTGTAACAAGGGAAGATTCCATTCCAGATGATAATGCGCCTTTATTGGTGACTTTTCAGCTTTTTTGTGTGTGAATCAAAACATATGCAGTTGCATTTAGGAAAGCTGCTCACAAAAAGCAACAGGGACTACAAAGACATTTTTGTTTGCACAGACAGCCAGGAAGACTAGAAAATACATTTTCAGGTAATATGTTCTTATCAACAATAAATGCCGTAGGCTTTAAAATTCTCTGGACAGCTAAAAAGGCCGGATAATAACTCCGATTGACTGTTTTTAAAATCGCTGTTAATGATATTTATGGGCAGCAGGGTTTTCAGATTTAGTTTAGTATGTCTCTTATTTGCATGTAAGATGATTAGCAGTGAGCCAATCAGATATAAATTATAATTACTTTGAGTCCTGCTAAGGTATATTGAAACTGTTCTAACATGCAAAGAAAGGTTAACAAATTTTACCTTCTTCGTAACAATCAGGCTTATCATCGGGTCCCATAAAAACGTTTCCTTCATCATCATACTGTAAGCTAGAACCTGGAGGACAGGTGGGGAATAAAAACTCTTCTGTGGTTGAAATGACAGTTGTTGGCTCAGGTGTGGTGGTGGCAATGGTAGTTGGGAGAGGGGTGGTTGTTGCAATAGTGGTGGTTGTCGTAGGAATAGTTGTTGTCATCCTTGTTGTTGGAACTCTAGTGGTTCTTGCCACTTCTAGGCCCCTGAGGGGTCTCCCACCCAAGCTCAAGACTGGCCTGTCCTGTGCACTTGCAACAGGCTTGCTGAATCTTCCATGGCCAAACAAGGGTAATCCATCTGGGCTAACAACTGGTGTTCCTTGCATGTCTGCCAAAAAAGTATTGTTATTACATTGTGTTCATAACTAAGAGACATGCATATTGTGGTGCAATTTTTCTAAACTGTATATATACTATGCATTACGATCAGTGGAATCATTACATAACCCCCTCTGTAGTCAACATATTGGACACACTTTTGTACATAGTAAATGCTTTAACCATTCAGAGAAGTTGAGGTAATTTTTATGCAGGTGAGTTATACTCCATTTCTCTAGGTACCATTTTCTATTTTTATTTATCATCACATGCAGAGCTGGAGCTACAATTAGGCAAACTAGCAGTTTGCCTAGGGCACCGGCCCTAGAGGCATCTGTCCGGTTGACGGGAGGATAATTTCCCCCCAGGCCAGTTGTTTTTTAAGCTCCGTGACTGCAGCTCACTGAAGGTGGCTGCTCACTCAAGGCAGACAGCGTTCCCCTCCGATAACATCTGAGATAGAATATAGGAGGCTGATTCCTCTCCTTTCACCTTCTTTCCTGGCTTCCACTTTCTATGACCTCCCATTAGCCTGCATACATTGCACATTTACTGCCTCCATGGTGCAAAACCACAGTAGGGTGATGATTACATATTATCTCTGGTTTTATGTTTAATCAATGTCCCTTGCCGGCTTTGACTCTTTGTGTATGTATGTCTCTCTCAGTGTTCTCTGACACTCTTCCTGTAAGTCTGTCTCTCTGTGTCTTATCCTTTCTCTTTCTTACTCCCTCTGTCAATGCCTGTCTTTCGATGTCTCTGAGACTCTCTCTCTCTCTCTCTCTCTATGGCTGCCTCTACGTGTCTCAGTGTAGATAATTTTATATGACTGTCTTTAACTAGAAACATAGAAACATGGAAACATAGAATGTGTCGGCAGATAAGAACCATTCGGCCCATCTAGTCTGCTCAATTTTTTTGAGTACTTTTATTAGTCCCCCGTTCCCGGTCGAACTATATCTGACTATCTCTATCTGTTTGTCTGCCTAGAGCTCTATGTCTGAGTGTCTCTCGTATTTCTAGAGGTTTATCTCTGTATTAGTTATATGTATTTTTACACAGATCTCATCTCTGTCTGACTATCTATGTCACCCTCTCTATGGAGGCAATAGCAATGCTGGTAATTTTTTTTAAGAAACTCTGCTTATACACTAACTTAACTTATGTAATTCACTGCCTTGATCAATGCAAGACAAAAATAAATCAGTCAAAATAACCATACTCATACTTACTTACCAACAATGGTCCGCCCATCTCCTCCTAACTTTATACGAAGTGGCTTCCCGTTGGAATCTTGGAGATACCTTCCTTCAGGGTTAAGGACTAACCCTCGATTCAGATCTACAACCTGAGATTAAATAGACTTTAGAGGCAGAATTTTTTGCATTCTATATTTGAACAGGAGCAGATTCTATCAGCAGTTGAGGGTCGGTCATGATCATGTTTTACATAGTTACATAGCTACATAGTTAATTAGGTTTAAAAAAGACATACAGTCCATCAAATTCAACCATTCTACACACCCATATCAGTTGATCCAGAAAAAGCAAAACAAACCCACTGAGACAGTAATGTCATCTCAAGGGAGGAACAAATTCCTTGTGGTCTCCAAAGCAGTTGGGCTCACCATGGATCGACATTACCTTATCTACTTTTACTCGTGATAACCCTGAATTCATATCTAGAAAAATATCCAAAGTTTTTGAATATATTGATTGAACTGACCAAAACGACTTCAGATAGCAACCTAAACAGTAAGCAAACCTTCTCTATGTTTAAGATGAAAGTTATTTTTTTCCAATCTTAAGGCATGCCCACATGTAGTCTGGAAGGTATGATTTATAGAGAGATCTCCAAAAAGATCTTTGTACCGACCTTGAACATACTTATAAAAGTTTATCACATCCCCAACAATTGTAGCACATAGGAAGTGAGAGAAACTTTCAAGGAATCATTAAAACATGGCCCAATAAAACTGTTAAGATTGATTATATCCAGATGAAATTTCATTACAATTATAGGTATGACACTAATAAAAGATTATTGTTAGTAAATGTTCTGTTTCATTATATACCACAAGACTTGATAAATGTTCCAGGGATCAGAAGGCCCAATTAAAAACTGGTAATTTTACATTCCCTGGTGGTCTTGTAAATGCACGTGTTGTCAAAGGCAGAATCTGCACATTGATCCTAACATAAAGACAACCTAACTATTGTTTTTACAATGTAAGTGTGTAATATCTTCATTATCTGCATAGACAGAATGATTGATGTGGATGGTCAGAAGAGACTTGCTCACATACATGTTCTACTACCACTTCAAAGGAATATGTTTTTGAAGTTCTTATAATAAAACCCAGGTGTTCAATGAAACATTGTTAAGACTTCAGTCATTTAATTAAAAAAAAAATACAGCTGTAAACAATGAAAACAAAAATTGTGAACATTTACATAAAGTTGTGTCCAACAAATTCACCATCCAAGAGGGATGCTTGGCTGAAATGGAAATAAGTAATTGGATTCTGATTTGGGAATTCATTTTCAATTTTCCTTGCCTGATAGGCCTATACATATATGTTGACATGTGTCTAAACATTTTTTTTTTATGTACTCACTGTGAACCTTAAGGAAGATATAAGTATTAATAACTGACACATGTTAACATTATTTACTCTGGATTCCATGACTTCTATTAACCTCAAAGAGAATTACACTTGAAAATGCAGTAAATAAAATCGATGGCATATGATCAATAGCTTGCTCTCTGCCTTGTAAAACATTTTAAAATGGAGAGAACATTCACAATTATTTGTCTTCACACACAACCAACTCTTACACAACATTATATTTGCTTTTGGGATTGAATAATGTACATGTTTGGTTTGTTTTAATAAACAAGCTCTTCAACATTTTTGGTACCCAAAATAATAGTAACATCGTTGATTCTAGGATTAACCAATATTTAAGTTTACTCAAACAAGATGTTTTTCACAAATAGTTTTTTTTTTTTTTTACTAATCGATCATCTTAATGAGAAAACACTCATTGTTTAATATTGAATGTGAAAGAAAGGGAATTTGGTACTGACATTATGCAGCTCATTATAAAATTCTAAAAATGTCTAATAGAAGAGTCCATGTTTGTTTCTAGAAATTACATCTCCGATGATGATTAAATGGGTACATGGCTGCAAGTTTTAAGGCAAATACCTTTTGGGGATGATCAGAAGACACTTTAACCTTCCCTACATAACTCGGGATTAATAACTAACTCCACCTCTCCACCATTATTAGATTATACAAACCGATTTGATTACTGTCATTATTTCTCCTATATAGTTTTTGGTCTTGCAAGTATTTTTGCCCAAAGTTGTTAGTAACTCCCAATTTACAACTACACATGATATTCAGTAAAATTATGGAATAGCTCAATGTTGTGCATGAAAAAAGACTTAATGAGGTTAATTTATACAGTAAGTATATTGATCACTTAAATTCCAATTCAAAATAATACAATGAACCTAGTTATTCATGTATTTTATGTTAGCAAAGATTCCAGTAATGGTGGTGTGACATCATGCCAAAACCCATGATCCTGTCCATTTGTACATATATTAAGAACACTTTGGGCCAAAGAACTGTACACGTGAACTTGCCATTAAGCATGACAACTCCGGAAATTGGTCAGGTCAGCTAGCCAGTGGTTCAAAAGTCCGGCTGTTGGGACTGTCCTGGAAAATAGGTAACTATGTGTTAGGAGCCTATATTGTAAGTTTTGGTTTCGTGTTTATTCCGATTTGTTTATTTCTAAAACATTAATATATGCTGATGTGCATGGACAGAATAAAAATACAAAAGGAAGAGGTTATCCCTGTTTGTGACAGCTTAGCATCCATAATAAACAGTTAACACCTTTTGTTGGTAAAGAGGTCTGTGTGAATTCAACGTTCTTTGTTAGAATTATAAGTTAAACAAAATCACCATTTAAATTTGTAAAGAAGGTTGCCCTACCCACTTTGTTCCTTGAGGGCCAAAGATTATTCTTTGTCCATTGAGATTCCCATTGCTAGTTGCTGGTACATTCCCGTTCCCATTGACCCTTGGTGTCAGATTTTGTCTTCCATTAATACCTGCATTTTAAATATATATATAAACATATTGCTCCATCATTATTGTAAGTACTTTTCATTTAATCTGTAAAAAATGTAAGTTTATACAATGCTGGACACAATATAAAAAGAAGACTTGTAGGAACTTTCACTGTAAACTCATCTATCTTTCATATTTCTAATGTAATAAAGCATAAGTTGAATTTATTACTATTGTACAACTACAAGTGACTGCATCATTATTCTGCTAAGAACACTTGACAGTCAATGACATCTAGCTGTTTCTGGACTACATAAACCATAATTCTGTGACATCCTTGAAAGCTGTTTAGGATTATGAGATTTAAAGTTCAATAGCGTTCAATAGCAACTGGCTGCCCACAGTTGTACCCCAAGTGTGCTATGCAATCAACACAGTATGGTAATCCTCTACATAGAATGTCTTGCTTATTTAGCATCAGAAACACTATGAGTGTCAGCTGCCTCACCAATATGTTCTTTAAGGAACAGATTGTTATAATTACATTGAAGAATATATTTAATATGTTACAATATATTGTATTTGGATTGCATCACTGCATGGGTACAAAGATATAGTTGTCTATTAAAACTGGCTCATATATGTCAAAAGGCTTCTTCTGCTAATTTAATACAATATGTAAAGCTATAGTAATCTAAAGATATCATAGAACACCAAACCCTAAAATAATTTTACAATAAATGAGCACTACAAAACAATATCTAGAAATAGCAAATTATATCACCTTGTCTGAAAGGTCTTCCAAATGGCCTTCGTCCTGGAGCTCCGAATCTTGAATTTAGTATTCTATGACGTGAAGAATGAGTAGGAGAAGCACTGCGTGCAGGAGATGTAGTAGGTGATGGAGTAGTTCTGGACAATACTGATCTACCAATATTTAGTTGTCTGGCAGCTGATGGAAGTAATCTGTATGGAGAGACTCTGGTAGTACTTTGTGGACGACTTGTAGTCGGAGTAAATGTTGTTGTAGCTTTCTTAAGTTTTCTTGACAACAACAAATTTTTATAATTTGTATAAGAGGTACTAATTCCTGGTGTTTTGGGGGCATTCTCTTTTATGGTTGTTGGGGCACTTAACCCTTCTTCATCTTCTAATTTTTCAGATCGATCTTGAGAAAAGCTTTTCTTGCCAAAAGCATTCCCATTCATGTTTCCATGTTTAAATCTACCAGAATTAGAGTAAGAAGATTGTCTTGTCCTAGAAGACGGTGTTGGAGTTTGCTCTTTTTCTATTTGCTGTGGTTTTGGAGTAGTTTTATAAGCATCATCAGTTGAAGGCTGTGATTTTGTTAGTAATGAAGAACCATATTTGAGATAATTATCTACTACAGAGGGTGACAGATGTGACTTGTTGATGGATGTTCTTCTTAAACCAATATTTCTGTTACTTGGTAAATACAAATTAGATGACCCTGGAGATTTACTGGCTGTTTGATCTTTCTCTTCGGCATTCTTAATCTGGGGGTTGAATACATTTGGTTTTTGATGAGGCACTGAAGAGCCTATCCTAGATCCAGTGGATGGTGAAGAATAAGAATGCTTGGAAAATGTAGGGTTTGATAGTTTTATTTCTTCTTCATCCTCTTCGTTTTTTAGATCTTTGTCTTCATGCAATGTGCCTGATAGAGGCTGACTCTTTTTGACCGCAGAGGATTTGAGATTATGTTGAGACATTTTCTCATCAGGAAGAATTTGTTTTACAACGTGACCAATAATAGCTTTTTTTGTATCATGGGGGCTTCTTGCTGGAGTTCTAGAATTAACAATTGTTTTAGATTGTTCAACTGCTTTTTTGTTTGGCAGATCATAAACATCTTTCTGCTTAGTGATAGTCAATGCTGATTCAGGGAGCTTTTCATCAGGTTTCTTGAATATCCTGGAAGCAGAAGAAGAACTTGGTAGAGATTTGTCAAGTAAACGTTCATACGTCTTGTCATTGGAAAGAGGTTTGGATGGCATTTGAGGTCTTCTCAAGTGAGTATCATCTTTTCCAGTATTTGTGTCTATTAATTTACCATACCTTTTAGCGTTTAAGTGTTCTGGGAATGAAGTGGTTGATGTCACTGTAGTTATTGTAGTGGCAGTAGTAGCAGTAGTAGTATGAACACTTACAGTTGGCTGTATCTTTGAATTGTCCCTAGCTTTGAATTTACTTCCGATATTAGAGCTCACCTGAGAACTTCGTCTTCTGTAGTATTCTAGTATTGATAAAGCCGATTTTCCAGAAAATGATGGTTTGGAAGTGGTAGTAGCAGTAGTAGTTGGGGAAGTAGTAGTTGTAGGCAAAGGAGTAGTTGGAGACACAGTCTTTAATGTAGTGCCAACTGTTGTCTTTAATGACTTATGACCAGAAAAAATAGGTTCTCTAATGTCCTTTTCTTTTTCTACCTGTGCTTTGCTTTTTCCATGCATACGTTCAGAATTCTTAACAGATGAATAGGTTTTCTTATCAGCTTTCTTATCTTGAAGAGTTTTTTCCGGATCAGAAAGAGCAGAACTTTTTGTTGAATCATATTCTGTAGAACGAGGCTCACTTAAATCAGAACCATCATATTGCCCATTTCTTTCTTGCTTTGACTTTTTTGCCTTGTTAGCTTCAAGATCAATGTTTCTGGACTCATGGGTGGCAGAAATAGTTGATTCCTTTGGCTTGTGTAAAAGAAGAGGAGAATATGACTGCTTTTTAGAATCAAGATTAATCTTACGAGGGGGAATTACTTGTGGTTTTATCTTAATAAGCGTAGGATTGCCATCACTTGTTTCCTTCCGAACAGCAGCAGTAGGTTTGGATTTTTTCTCATTTTCAAGTAACTCTTTTTCTTCATCTAAAACACTAAATGAATGCACTTGAGATGAAAGATTTGGTTGATTTTGTGTTTGTGATCTGGAGGACAAATGACTATTCCCTTTCACTGAGGGTACTCTATTAAAAGGGTTTCGTTGCTTTATGGAAGTAGTTCCTTTTTTGGTAGGAGTATTTAAGGGTGACCTTGGCAAGGATGTATCCCCATCATCCTTATCTCTGTGACTACTAGTTTCAGACTCTGTTGAAGTGGAATCTAAATGAGAAACCTTTGTTTCTTGAGTTTGACTTTCTTCTCTTTCATTTGGTCTTCCATTTATCCCTGTAGTTGGCAGATTACTTTCAGAGTATTCCAATTCTTGATTTTTAGTTTCATTTTCATCATCTGTATGAGCTGTAGGGGAAGGTTTCTGGCCATTTGTTCTTGTTCCTGAACGTAAGGGATTTGTTCTGAAGGGCCGTCTTGCAGGATTAAGTGGATTGTTTATTGAAAATGGACGAATGCGTCTTCTTGGAGGTACAGGTGAAGTTTTAGGAATTGCTGTTGTTGTGACTACATCTTCCAAATCTTCAGTTGACTGAGGACTGGAATCTGATTCCAAATCTTGTTCTTCTTTCTCAAGAGATTGATGATACAAATCCTTGGTAGAAGAGCTGCCTACAAAGAAAATGTAGAATGATTTTATATTTCAAGAATTAGATACTGTGCCATCATCGATGCTAATATTGAGTCGGAGAGGAGGAAGGGTAAATTTTTGAAACAAGTATGAGTCCCTTCTGCCCACCTTTGCAAGTTCTGGAGGGACTTCCAGGCTTCCAGTCCTAAACCATTTAAAACTAGAAACATTCTAGTGGTGCAATCAGAATGAATCAAGTAATTATCAAAAAAAAAATCACAGTAAAAACACAATTTGTAAATGCAGTATAAACAATGTAAAACTTAGATCTTATCAAACTGAAGCTTAATTGATTTTTTTAACAGGCTATAAAATAACTACACAAGCTGCAGTAATGTTTTTTGGAACCAGAAAGTCAGAACAAGAAAGAACAACAAGAATGACAGTAGACAGTACAAAGAGATACATAAACCAATTGAAGTGAACACTCACTAGCTGGCATGATGACTGTAAATGCCTTAGACTGAGGACCCTGCCCTCTTCTGTTTGCTGCACGAATTTTAAAGATGTAACGCTCTCCAGGTTGAAGACCATCAATTGAAGCAGACCTTGTAGTTCCTGAGTATGATACTGATTTAGCACTGAATGGTTTCATTGCAGGAGCATATGAGATGATGTATTCTATTTGGGGGAAACAAAATAAAGAAATTCTTAACCATGTTGACTTAGAAAAGCAGGATTCAAGCTAATGCTACTGAAGCTAATGAATCAAAATGTATATAATACTAAAAGCCTGTTATTTAAAGCAAAGGGTGTCTATTTTGAGAAATTCAAGATGTAAAAAATACTTTCTTCTTTTATTTGACAGACTGTATGCGTAGTACATTTATTTCTAAGGATTTCAAGAAAGGTGTGGTCTAATCATTAAAGAGAGAGTTGCAGTGAATTTCAAAGTTTAGGCCAAAGTTCCCAAGTTTTGCCTTACGTTTGAAATTCCCATCTCAATTCCCTGCAATTCTATTGTTATTTAATATATATGTAAATACGTCCTTTTTTTTGCAGTACTGTACTGTCAATATGGATTCTACAAAGTTGGACAGTATAGTACTTTATGCCAAATTCCTGGCAGGACGTCACCAAAATATATGTTTAGTTTGCTGTTTTAAAATTAGAATCTAATTATAAGCAATCAGATATATAACAGTGTATGACAATAATCAATCCTTTACCTTTTATTCTGCCATTAGAATCGGAGAGTTCATCCCATGTGGCTCTCACAGCTGTCTTTTTGCCATTCAGAGGCGCCACATACAGGTTTTCAGGTGCACTTGTTGGAGCTATTTGAAATAAATATTATATAAATATATATGTTTATATATGTGGGCTCACTGGTGTCTTATAGCAACATTCTGATCAAGACTCACAGTGCAAGTTGTAAAAATCCATTAAATGGTTTATTATAACATTATAGAGACTAATACACAGGTTTAAAATTATTATGCCCAAAGGCTTGAAAACACATGTTATGGTATGACATAATATGTTACAATTGTGTGTAAAGACTACAGAAAGAATTGCATGGGAATGCTGAACTTAAGGCCAAAGAGACCAAATTCTCCCATTCAACTGCATTAGAGAATTTTCCCCAAAGTTTTAAATTCCCATCTCAGCAGTGGCGTATCCTCCATGTGTGCTCAGTTCTGCACACCTAGCATGACTTCGCTCTGTATTTATGTCACATCAGTGCCGTCGCGCTGCAGGACACGTCCTGCTTACCTTAGCCGCCGCTTGACACGCCTGTTACAGCTTCCAGTCCAGTACCTTAGTTTCAGCTTTGATACTCTGGTAGTAGTACAGAGTGCAAAAGACCAGGGGGAACGAAACCTGAGGCTCAACCATAAGGTGGACTTCCTTCAGGCGGAAGAATTCTGTTCTATTACCGGGGTTCGTTGAACTACCTCTATTTCTCTGCAAAACGGTTCCAACCTCGCTCCTGAACGTGACAATTTACAGGGTTTGTGTGCTACGGACAGACAGCACGCAAACTCCGGAAATACACAACATATATCCGAGAGGCCTACGGCAACAGCAAATTCACCATCAGAGTCACTCAATCTGTTGCCAATTCGACCAGCACGAAAAATATACAAAATTTTTTTTTGTATACTTTTCCTGCTGGTTGATTTGCCATCAGTGAGTGACTCTGATGCTGAATTCAATGCTGCCATCGGCTTCTCGGATCTATTTTGTGTTGTTGTGCTGTCAGTTCGCCACACACCTATTACTCAAGGGGAAGATATGCCCCTGGTTTATACCGTATTTGCTCGATTATAAGACAAGGTTTTTTCAGAATTATAATTGAGTTTGTCTTATAATCTAACCTCAAATTGAGCTCAGACTATAAGACTGTGATCCAGGTCCCCCGCAGAGCTGCAGGGGACCTGGATCCCGCTCTCTAACAGCAGGGGATGTCTGTGCGATGAGCGCAGACTCCCCCTGCTGCTGCCAGCACGACCGCCGGGACTTCTATGATGAAGCCGGATACTTCCGGCTTTGTCATAAAAGTCCCGGCAGTCGTGCAGGGCGGCAGCAGGGGAGGTCTGCGCTCATCGCGCAGACATCCTCTGCTGCCCCGCTAGCCACCAGGGAGAATTGGGCAGCCGGGGGATGTCTGCACGATACGTGCAGACATCCTCCATGCTGCACGACACTTCCGTCTATTATGACGGACCGGCTGTCCGTCATAATAGACGGAGGTGTCGGGCAGCATGGAGGATGTCTGCACGATTCGTGCAGAGCAACAAGGGGTGGGAGGGGGGAACCAGAGAAACAAGGGGAGGGAGGGGGGAACCAGAGCAACAAGGGGAGGGAGGGGGAACCAGAGCAACAAGGGGAGGGAGGGGGGAACCAGAGCAACAAGGGGAGGGAGGGGGGAACCAGAGCAACAAGTGGAGGGAGGGGGGAACCAGAGCAACAAGGGGATGGAGGGGGAACCAGAGCAACAAGGGGAGGGAGGGGGGAACCAGAGCAACAAGGGGAGCGAGGGGGGAGACAAAGGGAGGGGGAGAGAGAGACAACAGTAAGGGGGGGAGAGAGAAAGCTGGGTGCAAGGGAAAGAGAGAGGCACCATTGGCACATAAAAGGAAATAAAAACAAGAAATGCATTTTTTTATATCATAATTTTTTATTAAAAAAGCAATTTACATGTGAATATATACAAGTTGAACTTTTTTCCTATAGGGTAGTCTTATATTCAGGCTTTTAGTTTTTTTTTCCTAATGGAATATCCAAAGTTTGGGGGGTCATCTTATAATCCGGGTCGTCTTATAATCGAGCAAATACGGTATATAAAGTATCCCACAGTAAGTAAAACAGGTACAATTGATGTTTCTTACATACAGGATGAGACACTTAACACCGGCATTCTGGGCATTCTGAATAATTCATATAATATCAATATTTCCATATGACAATCTATCTTTCCTTCATCGCTGTTTTCAGAAACTTTTTTACTTATTGCAAGGAAGCACATGATTCTAATAAACTAATAATGTGATATTTATAATAATACATACCAGATTCTGGCGTTCTCTGAAAAACCGACGAGCTCCATTCTCCTTCATTGTCTTCTTGGGAAATGCGAACTGAAAATTCATACATAGCATCCGGATTCAAATCATCCACCAAACCACGTCTAGTGTTTGTCGTCTTGTAATCCCATCGTGCTGACTCTCCCTTTTCTCTGTAGCGAATGGTGTACTGTCTGCATAAAATTAAACCCACACTGAATTCTAGGAAACTGTCCAATTCATATCCGATAGTTTTGATGCTGAATCAATATTTTGAAAATGTCTTGATATTATCTATAGACCACCAAATACACATGGGTTTCCTGCACAATCCGTTACTTACCTTTATACAAATAATTCCTACTTACATAACAGAAGCAGGCAAGGCTCTAATCTTTCTCAATGAGCTGGGGCTGCACCACTTTAAATGCCAGTCGGTAACACTTGATCGTTCTATCTAAATGTCTTGTCTGTCTATCAATCTCATATAGGCTGATAAAGTGACACCAATGGCAACTAAATTGTTTCAACCTCCCCTCTCCCTTGCCATACAGTTATCAGCCTGCCCCTGAACAGAAGATTTTTCACTAATTAGTAAAAGTTAAAAAAATTACCACTGTTGGACAGTAGAAGAAATGTGTGAATGGTTTAGGTTATAATTGGAAAAACAAGTACTTTATTGTAGGCTAACACGTTCATTTAATTCACAACATTCTCCTTCAAAACTAACTTGATCTCTATTTATGCACCAATAATATTGTTGTATATGTTAATTTATATACTTAAAACAATAAACTGATAATATGTTTAGCATTTTTGTTGAAGCCAATTCATTAATTTGAATTTGTTGGACATCTCATCTATGTGTGTGTTTGCTGACTCTTCAACCAGTGATATTTAGACATGCTTTTTTTAAGCTACAGTACTGGAATATACTGGACAGCTCCAATTCATGGACTGTTTTGACAACTTTCACACAAGTCCTTATGAGGTCTACCTCTTGGAATATGGTGTTTGACACAAGCCCCGACAGGTTCTTGTCAAACACCCACCTGTTTAGCTTGAAAAGTCAAAAATGCTTTATTGACCAAAAGTTTCCAATTGGTACACATTATTAAAAATTGAAAGCATCTGTTATAGTAGAACACAAGTCTAGTCTAGAACACAAGGTGACACCGATAAAAAACATTCGGTCCATCTAGTCTGACCAATTTTCTAAATACTTTTATTAGTCCCCAGTTCCCTATCTTATAGCTAGGATAGCCTTTTGCCTATCCTACGCATGCTTAAACTCCTTGACTGTGCTTACCTCTACCACTTCCGCTGGAAGGTTTTTCCGTACATCCACTACCCTCTCAGTAAAGTAATACTTCCTGATATTACTTTTAAATCGTTGCCCCTCTAATTTTAGACTATGTCCTCTAGTTGTGGTAGTTTTTCTTCGTTTAAATATACTCTCTTCCTTTACTGTGTTGACACAGTGTTGACACAATGAGTGATTTGTAATATATGCACCCACCATTTATATTTTAGAATGTATACATTTTTCTAGTCATGATAAGATATTGCTCTAACTGCCTGCACAATAACATGATTTGAGAAGGTTTTCTGGGAAATATTGCCATAAGAAAAAGCTATATCACAGAACTGACATGGATTTAAAACAGGCAAAAGTTATATACAGCACAATTAAAGCTGGAAAAAATATTTACCCATAATTTGTATATATGTTTTAATAAATCATTAAATTGTATATACATTGCAGACATAAGAAAAAGCAAAAAAACATAATCTTTATGCACATGAAGCTTATTTGCTCTTAAGTGCATTCTAGCCATTAAACCCGGTTAATGAAACCACAACAGGAACAATTCTGAGGTAAAAAATGTGAAGGCCTTCGGTTGTTGTGATGAAACATTCATTATTTCCCCCACAAACTGCTCCAGTTTGGCCAAATCAGATTATATTTCATGCTTAATATGAGTGTTCACTCATGAAACACAGTTCACACACAGAAACAAATTAAAATAATGAGTCTTGGGAGAGACAGACGCTTTACCCATCTCGTGAGGTAAACAATTCTCTTACACATGGAGGGAGTTTTCACTATCACTGTGTATTTTGAAAAAATATATTTTTTATGTGACTGTTCTAGAGTGGAAGGCTAACTCCTAACCAGGCACAAAATAACAGGCCTTAGCCAGATGGTCCGGTTAAAACATGGCTGTCTGCCAACACAATTCGTCACCTTTATTAAGTAGTGGGAGCTTTTTGAATGATTGAGTGTTGTTGTGAATGTAGCGGGTTTAGAGAAGCAAATACATACCACAGCTATCTATCAGGGTTAAGTATTTTCATCGGCCATATAACTATTTATCTAGGAGAATTCATATGTCATATAAATTAAAGGGACAGTTCCAACTATTTTACGTGTTGTCTGCTTTCTAGAAATTAATTTTAAATATGCAGTCAAAGCAGCCTTTTCCATTCTGTGAACTTATATTTATTTTGCCAGCAACAATATTGATTGGTTTTTCATATTTTAAAAGTATTTTACAACTTTGATAAGACTCTGAACGGAATAATTAGTAGCCAGTTTCCATATCGATGGGGATCTGCTTTGTGAAATGGATGTCATTTCATAAGTCATATAGTTTCATGTCTGAAAAAGTATGATTAACATGTTACCTGTTTGTGCTAACTTTTGACACTTTTTCATACAGAGGGTCCACCCATGTCACCAGCACAGACTGAGAAGAAATGACTCTTACACCAACATCCTTTGCTTCCAAGAAATGATCATCCTCTGGAATGCCAAACAAATAACCTTGTAAAAAGCTACTTATACCCGCAAATGAAAACTGGTCCTTAGCCTCTTTACATTAAATACAAATCACTGTCGGTATTTGTAGGTATCCCTGTGTGAGCTCTGTTTGGTATGTCCTATATCAAGGACAGTTGTTAGTTCTTGACAGCTGGTTTGAAAGCCATTAGTCACCACAAAATGGCCTTAGAAAAAGATGATATCGTTAGGTCTTAAATTGCCTTCATCGCCTAGATATTGTAGAGATCAGAAAAAGAATCAACAATGATGTTAGCAACATTTAATGCAAAATCATAGATTAAAATAAAAATGTGATATCGGTGAGACTGTGGTTTCTCTTGTTACACACTTTGTGGTTTGATATGCAATTTACACACTTCCCATTGACAATAGGTAATTTGTAGGTCAAATCATAGTTACATTTAGAACACCTTCTTTGTTAACCAATGCATTTACTGGACTAGGTGACGGACAGTCTAATGATCTTCTATGGACCTTAACATACCTTGCCACAGACACTATTGTTATTGAACAAATACTTAGCCTATCCCTAGCATTCTCCCCAGATCTGGGAGCTTTTAACTATATAACAGTCTTGCAGCTTTTCATCAGAAATATGTTCTAAATGTATTCATTTAAGACAATCTGCTTTCTCTAATTCAAAAGTACATAAATTCCACTATGCATTTCTAAAATATAATAGCTTCTCTTAACGGTTTCTTCTTTTCTTCTAATACGATTAAATCCCTGGGTGATAACCAATTAAGACAACTGGATCACTCTACAAGAACATACTTGCCTTTGTATTAACACACAGCCCCGATAATGTGCTCAGGAACATCTGTTTGACATGATTTAAACCAGTCAGTTTCCAAACCTGTCCTCATGGCCCCCTCATACCCCCCCCCCCCCCCTCCCTGACTAGCTTAGATAGGAATATACATGTTGGGACACTACAGAATGAATGACTCATTCACTTCTTATGGCACCAGTGCAAGGCAGGGATATGCCTGACTTCTAACCCAAACAATTTACAGTTTTTGCTTGAATATAAGACAAGGTTTTTTTCAAATGCTCTGAAAAATACCCCTCGTCATACATTCGATGTTCATCTTATAATTAGACCTCAAATAGAGGTCTGACTATAAGACTGGGATCCAGGTCCCCCGCAGAGCTGCAGGGGACCTGGATGCCCCTTGCAAGCAGCCGGAGGATGTCTGAGCGATGCACACTGACATCCTCCGCTGCTGCCCAGCACTTCCACCGGGACTTCTATGACGGAAGCAGGGAGGTCACGTGACCTTCCGGCAGTTGACACATGCAGAATTGGTTAGTACCATGCAGCCAATCACCCATGGATGCTGGTTCTCAGACCAATAGACAATGTCTTCCCTCTACTGACAGTTCTTTGTTTTCAGACTAAATCAACAGAGAGAGGCTAGTTAGCATCCCCTATATCAGTTGAGCCTAAAACAAAGTGTCACTCGCTCTTCTAGGGTCATCTAGATTATTAACAATGTAAACAAGTGTAAACATATGTTGCCTCTACTGCTTTTCATTTTCTTAAAGTGAAAACACTGATGAATATATAGTTTGGTCTCCTTCGATTCATGCTAAAATGAATGTCGATTTTTAATGTATAAAATTGACACGGGCTTTCATATAGTGTTTGAAAAACAAACATATTTCTGTCACATGTCTTTCTGATCTTTTCTTCTGTGATCCTTGCCATTCCATATTTTAACTTGGCAGGTTCTGTGTTTAATTTGATTGTCTCAGCACTACTGACTGGCTGAATATCAAAGCAAGAATGAAACATACCTGGAATTTTAAGCTTTGTAACAGCTGCCCGGTACACTGGCTGGCTCTTCCCTTGAGGATTCATTGACTGGACTGAGACCACATGTACAGATTCAGATGCTGACAAAGAGGAAATAAAGAACATTTTCAACTTGGAGAGTGCCAATGGAGCAAACCCTGCTTTTGGAGCTCTCCCAACCTGCTACTCACATTCTCAAGCCTGGTTTGAAAATGAGTTCCCTGCAAGTTGGCAGACATATAATTTGTTTTGTTTTTTTAAATAGAGTTCATTTCTGTAACAGGTTAAGTATTAGGTTGGTTTGCACTGAACTGCAAGTACTCCAGATATAAAAGCGGCATATACCTTTAAGCTGCTTTTAATTAATGGATTTCACTGAAAGTAAATATAACTTAACCCACATGTTTTGTTTATACCATTAAATGTTTGTTTTTTTGTTTTTTATTTGTTTTTTATAAATTTTATTCTATGAAAATACAAAATTACAGACATACAAACAATTGTGCTCGGAAAAAAAATAAATAAACAAGCTACATTATAACATAATTCTCAATTTCTTCATTCCGAGAACTATCTGCTCGCAGATATATGTCGCGCGTGTTTCGCCCGACACCTATCACGGACAGGACAATATACAAAACACACACATTTGTGGACTCCATGGCCTGATAGTATTCTCCGCGTTGGGCATGCGGCTGTTCCCTAATCCATATGGTTCTATGTCCTCTTATCCCTTGAGGCAATTTTATCCCAATAATCCGGTCGCCTCTTTCATTTTCTCAGTGAGTTAATCCATTTCTTTACCTTGAAGGGTTTGGTACCATTTATTCCAAAAATCTACTACTTTCTGATTATATTTATCTTGTGTACCAATTCCTCTCTCCGTTGCACATTGGTGGGACAATTGGAATTTGATCATAGGCCACGTGATAGTCTCCGATGACTTCCATCTCCTTGCGATGAGCAATATACCATTAAATGTTAGTTGCAGCAATCACATTTATAGTATTAGGGGATATGTATAAACCCAGCACATTTGCTGGTGGTACCAAATGGTGTGCTGCCACTATGTTCTCAAATGTATAATGTTATCTACTTAGTTAGCGATATGTATGCATCAAACCTCTGCCCAATGGCCGGGTTTACAGTTGCCACCTTTTTCGCCACAAGAATTGGCGCTTGTGTCTTCATTCTCTTATATGAACTCATTGTTCTAAGGAAAGCTCAGGTAGAATACATTACCAAAGGTTTTATTATAAGTCTAATCAGAAATCTGATTGTTTTTAAACCATATTTCTATTGTGTTTGGGGTAAACTAAGACGCCCAGATAGAAAGTCTTGGTGGTGGCAGCAAATTGTGTACTAGGGTGACAGCGTAGGAGGGATTGCAGGAGTTAATTTAGTGGTTGCTGGCACTAGCAACAGGTAACCAGGGATCTGGTGTTATTAACCCTTTCACTCCCAGATTTACCACTGTTTCAGCTGGGCCAATAGCCCACATTCGTGACAGATGACAATTCTAGTCGGGATGGTATTTAGTTTGGTATCAGAAATTTGACAGAGACAATATAAATGTTATACATATAAGTATCACATCAGAGCTTCAGCTGATCCAAGATATATTAAAAAACAAAAAACAATAAACTGCATAAGTGATCTAAACCCTTTGGTGCTGTGATATATCTTTATGTGGCAGTTATTAGGGGTTCAAAAATGAATTAAAAATAAACAAAAATAAGCAAAAACAGCACGGATGCTCCATTATACATAACCCCCATTGTATTCAAGCACCAAGACAAATTGGGTATACATTCTAAAGGGTACATTTATTTTTAATGTATAACTAAAATAACAGCTTATATGCCATTGAATGGGCTGTTCACACTTCTACAAAGTATCATTCATTAACCATCAAACATTTTCAAAGCTAACCACTACAGTATGGGGCTGCCAGATTGTTTGTTTAGTCCATAACTTTTAATGGCTGTGCATACGTTCATAGAATGTAAAGTAATATTACCTCGTTGTCTATTTTCTTGCCTTTGGCCAATTGGTTTCAGTGGGGCATAGTTCACTCTTCTAGTGCTCTCTCCGGTATTGGAAAGGTGGCCTTGAAATCTGCGTGGACTTCTCAATGCCATTGGATATCTAGTGCGTTGATCAGGAGATCGCGCTCGTACTCTGAATGTTCTGCTTGGCACCTTCTTTTCTTAAAAACACAAGACAAAAATAAGTGAAACATATGTATTTATAAATCTAGCATAATTATAGTCTAAGTGGCATTTCACCACATACATTAGTGATCCTAGCTTACTACTAATAAATAAATATACAAAACATTGACAAATATAAACATAGAATGTATGTCTTGTATTGATATACGATGGTGCCCAACTCAACCTTTTGTTTTTTTATTTTTTACCAATAGATGTAATTACTCCAAAGCATTTTACAGAGCAGGTTTGGTTACTCAGCGTTGACTCATGTTTTGTGGGTTTTATGAGTCTTGTCCATATTTATATTAAGCTTAGTTATCTTTAACCTGCCATTTCGAAACACTGAATTCTACTGATTAAAGCTATATTGTGTGTTCAAAGTTTGTGGTAGACAGTCTGACTTATTAAACATGTAATAACCCCTATAAACGCTATACTTCTGCTAAGCGTTGGGGGAAATTCAGGAAAGTTCAGCAACTATAACAAACCTTTGAAAGGCAAATACTCTCCAAGATCCTCTCAGTAATTTTCAATTCAGCATTTTTCTAACCAAGTTGGATCCATGTGACAAATAAAATACATTGCCAACGGATTGGAGACATGCTTTCTTTGCTACCTCAAATGAAATAAAAATACCACATTGGAAATAAATCTGCAAAGGGTTCACCCTTAAGGCATTCAACATCTGAAATGAATAATAAAACATAGCCAAATTCCTCCCTTTGTCAATGTTTATCCTACCATTTCTTCAGTATGATAAACCCAGAAAATGCTCAGAATTACCAACCGCATAGATGTTATATGCATGAATTTGAGAGTCTTAACTTGTATTTGTGAAAAAGATTCTGAACCAGAGATACATTCTTTTACAGATTGTTGAGCACATCATATGGTCCGTTGAATTAAGCAAAGGTTCTAATTTTTAAGATGCACCACAAAGAGAAACACTGGAGTTGACATGAATGAGTTGAGTACTTTTAGACCCCACACCATATATTTGTTTAGCCCAAATCAAGTAAAAAGACAGTGAAACATAAAATCCAAGAAATATATGAAGTATTCCAAAAATGATCTTGTGGGTACTGGAACAAATTTGAAACTGCCATCAAATTATACCACAATTTCTAAAATGGTTAGAGTGCTTACAATAACACAAAATATACAAGTCTGGAAGTGTGTTTTGTTAAATAAAAGTATTTTATTTAATTCCTGGCACAGAGGACATTACTAAAAATGATGTAATAAAGTAAATTATTTATAGACAAAATTGTTTAATGTAAAAACAGTGCTATCTAGTTTTAACACAGAGGTCAAGTAAAATAACAACTATTAAAAGATATGTAATACTGTTATTTGAAAAGGTTATTGCCATTATTTTTCATGAATTTGACACGTCCAATCACCCCTTAGCCCACAAAGTCTCTCTTTTTTTTTCTGTATTTGGTGGCGACGTTTAATCATAGAACGTTGAAGAGATTTCGAGGTAAATCCATTTTCTGTGGCTAAATAAAAATTGAGCTCAGTGGAACATCAAACATTAACACTCTGCTTCACAGAGAGATCAGACCACACTGGATATTAGGTTCTTATCTTAAGCTGAGATACTATTTATAAAGCAAGGATGTGTCTATTAGTTCTGATGCAAGAATTTCTTTGCATGTTCTATTCTGAGTTTTACAGCTCCAAATTTCCAGAACAAGTGCAGGTTTCACATAGGATCTTTATTCCTTCGTTCATGTTATAGAGCCAGTATACTATCCAGCTTCACTTAGCCAGGGAAGGACGAGGGACTGAAATGCCAAAATAAAATCTCTAGTGTAAGTAGAATTGTGAAGATATTAAAGAGAGAAAAAATAGGAAAGAAGCAATGTAAATTTTATTACCAATTACTTTGAATCTGTATAGGACAGTGCATTTAAAAAGATAAAACAACTTTAAATCAGGAGCTTAGGAACAAAGTGGGATAAATGAAAAGTCACAGGTGTCTGTTAAAAATAACTACAGATCCCAGTTTAATAGAATAAAATGTACCAAAAGCATGTAGTGTTCTTAAACACACCAAAGAACTCTAGAGGCATAAACACAACTTAGTAGGCCCAAAAAGGTTTGGTGTAATTCCAGACATACACATAGAGTTTTCTTTCTTTTAGTAATATTGACTATGAAAGATGTTTCAGATCATTTCATTCATATTTCTTATCCTATGATTTAGATTGAAGTTCATTCTTAATGTCTAACTCTTCAGCTGGAAACTATTTATGTCCAATAAATAGGTTTGTAACAAGAACAGTATGGAAATATATAATAAATATGAAGTATAATAAATAGTGAAAAGAGGCAGAAAATTTAACACAGTTTAAAGAGAGCAAGGAAAATGTCAGATTTAATTTTATTTTGTATTGCTAAATATTTGAGTCCAAAAATGATTCTTTATTTTACTATCTTTCATCAGTTGAAAGGTCAATGAGTGTTCAACTATGGAAACAGTTCAATGCAAAAACACATTTTAATTCATTATCTAATACTGTCTGAGTGATGTATGGCTTTTCTAAGAAAAATTATATGTAATTCCAGACATCGTAAACTGTCTAATTGATTTTCATGCTGTAAGCATAGATCAGATGCCACATCAGTACAATAGTAAATTCCTAATCCGCGGGAATGCACTGGTACCTGTGAAATAGCTGCCACTGATGAACATACATTCAAGTGCAAAAGCTCTATTACCTTGACAAACAGGGTTCATTAGATATAGCACTCCTTCAATGTTTACTTTCTGTAAAAGCCTGTTTGTCCGTTAAGTTATCCCAATTGAATTGAATGTGAATCTGTTTACTTAGCTCAGAAAGTAACAAACAAGGCGGAAAACAGCAACATTAATGGGTCTATTCACTAAAATTTTACTTTGGAGGTCAATCTTCATTACTAATCACTAAGTCAAATTCGGCACCCAAGTTTGACTTAGAAAAAAAAAACTCAGGTCCATTGAAAGTAATGGGAGGCAAAATACCGTATTTGCTCGAATATAAGACGAGTTTTTTTTCAGAGCAAATGCTCTGAAAAAAAGCATCAAATCGAGGTCAGACTATAAGACTGGGATCCAGGTCCCCCGCAGAGCTGCAGGGGACCTGGATTCGCTCTCTAACAGTCGGTGGATATCACGCAGACGTCTGTCGGGACTTCTATAATGAAGCCGGGACCTTCCAGCTTCATCATAGAAGTCCCAGCGGAAGTGTTGGGCAGCATGGAGGATGTCTGAACGTATCATGCAGACATCCCCCGGCTGCCCCCACTAGCCACCAGGGAGAGAGAGACAAGGTGAGGGGGAGGGAGGGGGGGAGAGAGTTACAAGGGGAGGGGGTGGGAGGGGGTGGGAGTGGGGAGAGAGAGAAAAGGTTGGAGGGAAAGAGAAAAGGAGGGAGGGAGGGGGAGAGAGAGAGAAAAGTTTGAGGGGAGGGAGAGACAACGTGGGAGGGAGGGGGAGAGAGATAACACTGGGGGGAAGGGAGGGAGAGAGAGAGAGACAAAGCTGGGGGGAGGGGGAGAGAGAGGCAGCATTGGCACATAAAAGGAAATAAAAACAAGAAATGCAATTTTTCATATCATAATTTTTTATTAAATATCAAAAAGCAATTTACATGTAAATATATACAAGTTAAACTTTTTTCCTATAGGATAGTCTTATATTCAGGCTTTTAGTTTTTTTTCCTAAAGGAATATCCAAAGTTTGGGGGGGGTCGTCTTATAATCAGGGTCGTCTTATATTCGAGCAAATGCGGTAATTGAAGACAGTTTTGGAGACTCAGGTGCTGAATATGACTTAGTCTCAAAAATAGCTTTGATCATTTCATAAGTGTAGCTATGTATGACCTTCATGTTAGGAAGGCAGTAGGACGTTAAGAAAACAAAATCTTGAATAAAATGTAAGGTTTTATTTTCATATTTTGTAAAAGATACACTTTTATTTATTCGTTGATGTCATTTTTGTAATGCATTTAATGGAAGTGCTGCTTAGCGATTTGCTTCACTGGTCCTTTAAAAGTGGAGTATGTCAATTCTTTAATATTTCTTACTGGAATACAACTACAAAATAATACCTCTTTGCTGATTAGAGAATTCAATTACAGTATGTTCCAAACCTATTATTTTCTTACCTCTCATAAACAGTATAACATTTCATTTCTATGCAGCATTCCTCAACCATATTGATATTTTCTGGATTAATTCCAACTTATTCTAGCCACACAAGCAAGTATAGTATGCATAGAGTTTACAGCTACCCACTATATTACTCCCAATATAGCCTAAAACACTGGCTTTCAAGAACATGTGTTTCTTATCAGTCCTAAGATTCTAGTCTTCAAGAATTTAAGTTTGGATTTACCTGGTTTTAATCCTATAATAGTTTCCAGTGCAGCCTGGGATGTAATAAAAGAAATAGTGCAGTCAATAAAATCCCTTCCTTAATGTTTGAGTGCCAAGGATGTGTATAGCTCCCCCACATGCTTTATGTACATAGTATAGCATATGTGTGTTTTGTTTGTAGTTTCATGAATGAAGCACACATGCCTCTACCGTCATAGCCTTAAAATAACGTGTTACCTTATTAATTTAACAATCTTCATTGATATAGACTATAATATGCATACAGACTTTGCTTAAAAGTCTGTCAAGCAGCTGCGTCCAGACAGAGGCAGTCCTGTTGCAAAATGGTGGATTCACCCTCTCATGGTAGAACAAGTAATATTATTATGCAGAATGTCAGAATGCAGTAATGTTTCTTTCATTGAATATTTTTTGCAATTCAAGCTGTACTAGTCCTTTTAGTTTATGGATACATTTATGAATAAAATGCCTTGTTTATAAATTGAACCGATGCAATAACAGTTGTGCTCAAAAGTTTGCATACCCTGGCAGAAATTTTGAAATTTTACAATAATTTTGAAAATATGACTGATCATGCCAAAAAATGTATTATATTGAAGGATAGTGATTATATGAAGCCATTTATTATCACATAGTTGTTTGGCTGCTTTTTAAATCATAATAATAATGGAAATCACCCAAATGGCCCTCATCAAAAGATTACAAACCCTTGAATGTTTGGCCTTGTTACAGACACAAAAGGTGACACACACAGGTTAAAATGGCAATTAAAGGTTAATTTCCCACACCTGTGGCTTTTTAAATTGCAATTGGTGTCTGTGTATCAATAGTCAATGAGTTTGTTAGCCCTCACGTGGATGCACTGAGCTGACTAGATACTGATCCATGGGGAGCAAAAAAAGAACTGTCAAAAGACCTGCGTAACAAGGTAATGGAACTTTCTAAAGATGTAAAAGGATATAAAAAGATATCCAAAGCCTTGAAAATGGCAGTCAGTACTGTTTAATGACTTAATAATAAGTGGAAAATTCAGGGATCTCATGATACCAAGCCAAGGTCAGGTAGACCACGGAAGATTTTAGCCACAACTGCCAGAAGAATTGTTCAGGATAGAAAGAAAAACCCACAGGTAACCTCAGGAGAAATACAGGCTGCTCTGGAAAAAGACAGTGTGGTTGTTTCAAGTACAATACGATGATACTTAAACAAAAATGAGCTGCATGGTCGAGTTGTCAGAAAGAAGCCTTCACTACACCAATGCCATAAAAATGCCCATTTACAATATGCCAGACAATACATTGACATGCCCCATGGTGGTGGCTCATTGAAGTTTGGGGGGGGGGTGAGCTCTAAAGGCAGAAATAATCTTGTGAAAATTGATGGCAAGATAAATGCAGCATGTTATCAGAAAATACTAGCAGGCAATTTGCATTCTTCGGACGCTCTCTGACTTTCCAGCATGACAATGACCGCAAGCACAAGGCCAAGCTGACCCTCCAGTGGTTACGGCAGAAAAAGGTGAAGGTTCTGGAGGCCATCACAGTCTCCTGACCTTAATATCACGAGCCACTCTGGGAAGATCTCAGACGTGCAGTTCATGAAAGACATCCAAAGACTTTGCATGACCTGGAGGCATTTTTCCAAGACAAATACCACCTGGAAGAATTTGGGGCCTCATAGACAACTATTAAAAATGACTGCACGCTGTCATTGATGCTAAAGGGGGCAATACACAGTATTAAGAACTAAGGGTATGCAGACATTTGAACAAGGGTAATTTTTTTGTTGCCATGTTTTGTTTTATGATTGTGCAATTCTGTTAGAACATACAGTTGAATATGAATCCCATAAGAAATAAAAGAAATGTGTTTTGCCTGCTCACTCATGTTTTCTTTAAAAATAGTACATATATTGCCAATTCTCCAGGGGTATGCAAACTTTTGAGCACAACTGTATATGAAGAGCTATAAAAATACAACTGAGCAGTTAATGAACCCTGCTAGTGATGGTCCAGAGAATAGTTATGTTAAGAAATCAATTATTAGTTGTACAGCAGCTTTAAAATTATTCTCTTCCAAAAAAGTGAGGCAAACAAAACTTGAGGAGAGTGTATGAAAGCCAAAAGTTGGATTGTATGATAATTCCTCATAATAAAGTATAATATAAATTAAATAATATGTATTAAAGCTGTCAGCATTGCATATGTTTTTGGAATGTTTGTGGCCCATTATATGCAACCACTTATCATACTTGGAAAACCCAGTGCCACTGCTGTTCCCAAAAGAGGGATTAGAGAAGGGAAATTAACAAACTGAGAAGGGAAGGCAGAAAAAGACCCAAAATCTAATGAAAAAAATGCACTAACTTTGACCTGAAAAGTCTTTTACACAATTACAAATGTCAAAAAAGATCCAATCGAAACAGTTTCTAGTATCTGTTCTAAGTATATATATATATATATATATATATATATGCCATGTTTACATGTATTTTGTTGTTGTTGTTTTTTTGCAAGATTGGGTTATATGGCAATAACCCAAAGTAGCGTTTTTGTTTCCTAACCATTTTCTCATACAGTGACATTTTGACCCCAACCCTAATCATTAACCTAACCTTATTGTTAACTTATCTGTAACCCTAAATCCAACTCTAACCCTAGATCTAGAGTTCATTTATAGCTAGTTAGTTTTGTCATTTTTTTTTTTAATTCAATGTTGCTCACTGCCTCTATGGATACAGGGAAGCACCATATTGAAGGGGCGTGCTGCCATCCAATATGATCCTCATGACTAGTCCCTGGGGTGATAGTGCCACCAAATTTGGTGTTGCATTATACCTCAATATCGGAGCATCATTGTAACACCGACTGTGCATAGGCAGTGACCGTTGATAACTGCCTATGCGGGTTTATTGCGGGACATAACAAGTGCGTTCATTGTCACTAAGCAACATGTTTTCGGTGACCTACCTAGTACGTCCATTGTCGCAAAGGGGTTAAAACACATAATGTATTTTTATTACACTGTAGAACAAAGTATTCGGCTTTTGTCTTTGCTAAAATTGGATGAATAGTGATGTCCAATCATAACATTATAACAATGGTGAAAAGTAAGTACAAAAGTCACAATTGGCTCAGCACATTAAATATGAGGTTTATTCCATGGCTTTATGAAGACCACAAACGTTGCCACTCACCTCATATTTGATGTGCTGAGCCAATTGTGTCTTTTCTGCTTGTTTTTCAAGCAGTTGGACACTATTCACCTAAAATACAAACATACACTCATTAAGAAGAGACCAAGCTGAATACCTTATTCTACAGTGTAATCAGGGTTGACACTTTTTATTCCAATAAATACTGGCCATGCTATTGCCTCCTCAGGCATAGCATTAGCCTCAAGCCAATTTGTTTATCAACCTGTCTGTAAAATACTGTCTGGGTGGCAACCCTAAGTGTAATACAGGTTCAAGACTATCATAAATCTTGTGTACTCTGAGCGCTATAGTTTATTGAAGAATATTATATTAACACATATCACAAGTCTTATTGGCCATTGTGGTTCATCACTTCCTCCCTGGGTATTATCCTCATCGGTATTTCCCTTTCGGGTGATCCATACTGTTCTGCCTATAGCTTTGACATAACACAACATTACATACATTTACATGTATTTATTTTTCAACACTATTTCCCTGTCCGATGGCTTTATGAAAAACCTCAAAAGTCATGGCTTCTATAGTCCAATTTCCTTGCTTCTAAATTTTTGATTGTTTTACATAGAACCCTATGAAAGTACAATTTCCCTCCCTGGTAAAATAACTTGACTGGCACCTGAAATGGTCTGTTTGGCTTCTAAATTCGACAAACATTTTCCAAGCCCTAGTTATTTGCTTTCCAACTTTTAATTCAGATAATATACTAGTTGGTCTATAACACTTGCAAACTGTTTTGGCAATGAATTAATAATCTACTTCAACGCTTTGAAAACAGAAACAGATGGAATTCATAAAGATTGAGATGAATTTTGTATTTTTAATGGCCGGTTATTTAAAATCTGGGTCCAAAAAAATGACTAAATATTCCCAATGTCTTTAATAATACTGTTTTCATACCATAACAGCTAGTAAAAGCAAACAAAAGACAGACTGTCTCAAAAAATATTATTTTTTGTACAAATAAAACCAAAAGCGATAACTTACTACTTGTATTAGTAGCTAGCTATACACTTAGATGTGCTATACTATACTATGTCTATGTGAGCTATAATATACCCTGTGTGTCTAACTGTATTCTGCTGGGAACGATACTGTAACAGGTTTATGTCTAATAAATGTAGCATTGCAATACAATGCTGTATGATTTAACTTTTTTTTTACAATTTACATTTCTTTTTATCTCTGTCATAATATGAACACAGTGTGATGTCTTGATGCATTATATGGCTGGTGCTAAATGTTTTCCAGGGAAGATTATTTCACATCTTTTGAAGAACTATGTAAGAGTTGGCCCCTCAACCTACTTTATTTTTATTACAGGGAATTTTTAAATCTAAAGTTTTACTTTTATGTTACTACAGGTGCCAGTTTATCTCTTCAACGACTTATAATAATATTACTTATTCTTTACGTAATTGTAACATTTTCTGCAGCACTGTACATCAATCAGTGTTGTATAGTTTTTCATTAATCTGTCCTTAGCTCACCTTCTTTCTTAGTCATCCCCTTTAGGCTGCCAGTTTAAATGTGCTTTCACTTGGCTTTTGAAATAATCAACGGGGAAAGGAATTATGCAAATCATTCCAAGCCATAGACATGTAATCAATACTAACAAACTAACCACTATTTGGCACATAGCAAGGTGTATATTATATTATGAGCTTCAAGTACATAGATGATACCATTTCCTAGGATTTTCTATTCAAGTAAATCTTACAAAGTGCCTACTGATGTTAGTAGTAATGGTTAAAAACACACTCTAGTCTTTAAAAAAAAAAGAAGAACAATGCACAGACATGCTTCCATGCTGCCTCTCTCGCGTCAGGGTGCCAGGGTCACGTGACCTTCTGGTGCTCAATCAGATCAGTGCGCCGGGAGCGCAAGAGAGGCAGCATGAAGGTAAGTACCGGCGAAGGAGGGTGTCTGTCTGTGGCATTTTAATGGGCATACTGTTTGTGGCATGTTAATTGGCATACTGGATGTGGCATATAATGGGCAAACTGGCTGTGGTATATATATGGGTAAACTAACAGTGGCATTTTAATGGGCAAGCTGTTGCATACTAACGGACAAGCTGGCTATGGAATATTAATGGGCAAACTTCAAATTGGCACATATTCGCCATGAAAACCATATATTTTTGCCTATCCAAAATTAGCCGATAACGCCCCAAATATGCTCAGAATTCAGCTAAGATATCCGCATTACAGGCATATCAATTCTCTAGCTACAAAGCTACAGAATTTAAATGTAAAACTTAAACAATTTATAAAAAATTAAAAAATCGCCCACCTGGGACACCATTAATAAAATATAAAATACGCTGGCCCCAATTGTAATTAAGGGGACAGGGATACAAGGACTGGAGGTAGGCAAAATGGCTCCCAGCCCACCGTTACACATGGGGGGGTGAGGACAGGTAGCCTTGATTCCCCTCCCCTATAATATATGGCGCCTTGGCTTTCATTTTTCTTGTTTTATATGTAAATTAGTGAAATGTGTGATTCGCATATGAAAACACCTTTTATACATATATGTATATGTGATAGATAAGATCAATACGAGATATTAAAGTCTAATACATTTTTGGGTCTACATCCTTCTTATCCAAGGACCTACTTTTTAAAAGTGGTCAGGTTTGCCGTGAGATTCATAGATTTTATAGGAAGGCAACTATCCCCCTAAAAGTATGACTATTAAATTCACTTTGTCTTGAAAATAAAATATTATATTTTCATAATTCCAATTACTTTTTGTACACGTAGTACTGGAGCCCAGATTGTAGTAGCACTGTAACTCAAGGTAGAATACGTTTATTTCACTCTTTACACAATGCTCTTACTCATAAATATCCCACTGTCCTACTAGCTGGTCACACAGCACCCCATAAAATAAACACATTGAGACTAACATACATATGGCACTTAAACACATGAAAAATAAACTTTAAAAGAGCAAAATAAGAGTCATACAGTAAATCAACTTTAGTCCTCCTTTTTTTTTCTATTAGTGAGATCAAATTGTAGAAAAAAAACTTTTGCAGGGATTTAACCCCTTTGGTGGGCTGTCTTTAGGGGCTGCATCACAAACTAATGGGTTGTTTAATGTTGTGTGATTTAAAAAAAAAATCCCAATTCAGTATCCCCGGAGAGATTCTATATATACATATAATAGTGTATATGTGTAATATGTATAGTATGTAATATATGTAATCCCCTTAACAACACAGGATGTACACAAACGTCCTGTGTCTAGATGAGTGTGGGAGGCAATTAGTAATCACCCCCGATGTTCACACAGTGTTGCCATGATGGCTCCATGTGGAGGTATCTAGCAACACTCTCATTTGGTGTGAGTGCCAATATCTCCCCTTCTTTTATTTTAAGGTTTAAATATAACTACATTGTTATGTTTACATTGACACTTGTCTAAGTGAGCTTCGGTTCCTCCGCTCAGCCGGTGTTGCTGCAATACCGGTAGGCATTCAGCAATACCAAAATTGGACACCAGGTGGCAATGTGATCGTTCACCGGAATGATCACATTTGCAGAATGCCTTTCCAAGATAGTGCTACTTTGCTGTGTGTCACGGAGCTATGGAAGAGATCAATGATTGCTTCTGTCGCTCTGGGGGTGTTACTTTGTTAAAAAATAAATGTTTTGTTAGTATTAGGGTTAGGGTTAGGCTAGTTTTGGTTACTGTTAGAGTTAGAGTGAAAATGGTTAGGAAAAAGCAATGTGCTATTTGCAGTTATTGCACTATAACTTAATGTAAACCCACATGTAACCATATATATAAACCTAGGACAAAAAAATGAATCTATTTAGTAGGTTTTTTACCAAGGGGTTAAATATAACTAAATTGTTTCAAAGTTGAGCAGAATACACACAAATAATACTTCAAGGCTGTCTTCAAAGGATCTTATTTTGTGCCTATCTTGGCTCTAACCTGGCTGACGCACACAAAAAATATTCTTTGTATTATTCACTAAAATCAGTTGCAATTGGTAAGACCACCTCTGACACAGCATTCCCTGCATCTATACAATAAATATGATCAGATCAGTCCATCAGTACTGCTTGATGCACACAGCTGATATATTGCCATTTTTGATTCTAGACACCACCAGTAAAAATGTCCTTCCAGTGTTGTTTTATAATCCCCACTGATACTAAGACATGTTTGGTGGAAAAATAGTTTGGCATTTTTAAACTGTCGTTTGGACTTCTGTTAATCTATACTATTGGGACAATGCCGACCAGGGCCGATACTGGGCGGGTGCGCAGGGTGTGCCATGCCCAGGCGCTGTAAAACTGAGAAATATGGGGGCGCCTAGACTGGAGCTGGCATGCACAACAGAAGGCACTTGCTCATGCCAGGTGGCAGGCGACTTGTACCGTCATCATGATCCTCCTCCGTTGAAATGGAGAAGGACATAAGTAAGGGGAGCCGAACATATTGGCAAACATGGAGGTGCGGCCCATATGTTATTGGCTGCACTAACCGCACCTCTGTGGACTAAGCTCTGCCACCTCACACTGTCACAGTGCCCGGATGTCAGCTCACATCCTGCCGGCGCTCAGAAGAAGGTGAATGCTGCAGGGATTGGAATCCCACACCGTCTGAACATCCCCCTCCCTACAACTGAAAAGTAAATGAACTGGGAGGGGGACAAACATTTTAACAACCCTTTTTTGGTTTTAAAAAGAGCATAAATCTTTTTGTGTACGGGTGTGTGTGTGTAAGGTGTGTAATGGTGCCTGTGTTTGTATAAGGGTGTCTATGTGTGGGTAAGGGTGTCTGTGTGGCTGTAATGGTGTGTGTGTGTGTGTGTGTGTGTAATGGTGTCTGTGTGTGTGTGTGTGTGTGTGTGTGTGTGTGTAGGGGTGTCTGTGTGTGATGACACTTTTAGTTGTTAGAAAATCACAAAGGAGCAAGTGGTATTATGGTCAATCGTTTTCTCAAAGTAAATGGTGTATGCAACCTATACAAAATTTTCCATGCTCCGTAGTTTTGAAATCATGGGAATTTACTTACATATAAGTGTCTGTGTGTGTAAGTGTGTATAAGTGTGTCAGTGTGTGTAAGAGTCCGTTAAGTGTGTCTTTGAGTGTGAATAAGACTTTGTGTGTTTGTGTCGTTGAAAAAATTGTTTATTACATATATTAAAAAGTTTATATATATATATATATAGATGGATAGATAGATAGATAGATAGATAGATTCATATATCTATCTATATATGTTTATTTGCAGTGGCGTAAGCACTGTGGCCGCACTCCCTCGTGTCGGCTCTCCTCTCCCCAGAGCCAGCCCCTACAATGCATTTCTTTTTACTGGCTTGAGTGCTGGGTGTCACATGACAACCCAGCGCTCAAAGTGAAACTGTCGTGGGACAGAGAGCTTAACATAAGCTGGCAAAGATCTATGGGGATTGTACAGTAAAACATTTGATTGCTCGACTGGCAAAATACTGGTATGCATAAGGATCTGCCCTCTTATAGAGGAGCTGCATTTTGATATTTCCCTATTTATATGTGTGTAACTGTATATCTGTGTGCATTTGAAGAAGCCATCGGGCGAAACGCGTCTGACACGCTCCCTCCTCCTCATGCTGAGCAGAAATTATCTTCTTCGTGCTGATTTGCCTTATGAAAGGTGAAACCTGTTTCTTTTAACGCTGGTAAGGACACTGCTGCTTGTTTCCTCTACAGATAGGGATATTGCTCCCTGGTTACTTTAAACAGCAGGTCAAAAGCTGTAATGTGGATTTAGTGAGTGGTACATACCTCACATCACTTTTAAATAAGCCTCCTTTTTATACTTTTTCTATTAACCCCTTAGCGCATGTGGACGTATATATACGTCCTGAAAAGGATGGTATATATATGTCCTCAGGTTTCATGTAGCGTTCCGCTCCTTAGCGCAACGCTACATGTTTGTAGCTATTCCCAGAGGCTGCTTCGGATCCGAAGCAGCCTCTGAGAGTGCCTTCAGTGATTAAACATTTTCTCCATTACCGATCAAACTGGGTTTCTACTTTTATTTATTTTTTAAACAATTTATATTACAATTTTGGTATTTTAATTTATATTTCATGAATACATTTGTAAAGGGGAGGGGTTAGTGATATAACCACACCGACCATGGGGGCGCCCAAAAACTCCTGCACCCAGGCGCTCATGACCCTAGGATCGGCCCTGATGCCAACTTACTAACTTGTGAGCAAACACTGATTTACTTGAACTTCCCTAAATGTGCCCATTATATAAATAAATTAGACGAATGCCTTAATGCATATTTTGCTGTTATTGGACTAAAACTTGTATACCAAATATTACACTCTGAGAGTTTCCAGGTGTGCAAATCTTAAACATACAACAGACTACTCACTAAAGAGAGAATTGCAAAAAATTGAGGTGAGAATTTCCATCTTTAGGCCAAAGTAGCTGATTTGGAAAAATTCACCAATGCAGATGAATGGGAGATTTTTCCCAACTCAGCTACAAAATTTGGCCTTAAGTTTAAAATTCCTGTCTCTATTCCCTGTAATTCTCTCTTTATTGAGTAGATCCTTTAATTGACTTGTAAACTTCTCCCCAGGGCCCTAAAATAAATATGTATTTACTGGAGTTTATTTTTCTCTCAGTGTAGCTAAATTCATTTTCATTTTCTTGCTCAAGTAGACATATTGTGCAGTATGTGTCATGAGATTACAGTTAATTATACCTTTTGGCAAAGTATCCCTTTAAACCTGTACATCTGATCTCTATATGAGATAAAGATTTAACCAGTAGTTTACGATTAGCCAAAGAGTCTATTATAATCCAAATTGAAGAATTATGTTATCAATTAAACAAAATGTCATCATTTGTGCTCCTCTGTAATTAATCATATTCTTTTAGCACATATATTGTCCTCAAATGAATATACATTCTTATAGTGTTGCCAGATACGCATTACCTGTGCCAAGAAAACTTAAGATATGCTTGTCCGAGTACATAAATTATGATTTCTAGCAATACTTTGGAGGAAACATTATATTTTAGACTTGAATAAAGTCATAAATTTATACTAGTGTTATATAACTATTATATTTAGGAATTATATAGCTATTTATCTGGATGTTGTAATACACACATAATAATAATAAGTATTAAAGTATAATATATTGGGTTCTGTTCAATGACCTGAGAATTGTATCTCTGGACATTAACTACCATAGACTGAAAAATAAAAGTTTGAGTCATAAGTTACTCATGTCATTGAATACAGCCCGATATTTGAATTTCATTGCAAAAGTATTCATTTGAAAAGATCCCACACCTTTTTTCTGTCTCAGTGAGTTATTGGGGTATGCCCAGATGCGGGTCCCTAGCTCGCTGCACCTAGATGGATACCAGCTGTACCACACTGATGAGACCAATGAAGGCTGAAACGTACGTCTGTGGTTGCTATGTTCCTCGTGCAGAGGAGACCTGCCAGGCTATTTGTATCTGGACTGCCCTTGTGGGTGGGACCAGTCTGATATGCTAATGGAAAGGTTTCATCTGTAATGGTGATTCCTCTGCCGAGTAGGTTACATCCTATAGGGATGGCTATTTCAGCTTTTGTCCGTTCTCGCTGGGAGGGATCTCAATCTTTGTTTGTCTATATGCAATACATGCATGAAAATTCCTGGAAAAGTGTGTGTGTGCAATCTGCAACATCCATAAACATGAATATGTGATACATACATACATTACATTACCATTTATTTATATAGCGTCAACAATTTACGTAACGCTAGGTACAGAGCATAGAAGGGAACTACATACTAAGTTAGACAAACTAGAATCAGACTGGTACATGAGGTAGAGAGCCCTGCTCGCAAGCTTACAATCTAGAGGGAATGGGGTCAATAAGACTCATAAGGGGTTGAAGAGGCCAGAGGGATTGAAGTTGTAATAACAGTAGTGTGGATGGGTGACACTAGGTGGGATAGGCCAAAGATGAGTAGTGTGTGTTCAGCTAAGTGGGAACTGCTACAGGTAAAGTGACAGGTTCTTTAAAGAGGTGGGTTTTGAGGGACTTTTTTTGTATTTATTCTTATTTACCTATGCTGATGGAATAAGAAATACCCTCTGACACATATCAGATTATATATTGATGCCCTTTACTTTTACACTCAGCACACTGTCACCTTGCTTTTGTTGCCTCTTTGTACATCTTGGGCAGTGGTGGGATACCTGCCAGACAGTTTGCAGCTTGTGTGTCACCTCAAAAAGCACCACATGATCTCCCTCATTCCCCAGTGAGCACACTTACTAGGTTTGTCCCTGCGCAATGTATAGCTAAACTCTCACCTCAATTCACTTGCCATTCACCTTTTGTGAACAGTCCACAAAGATACAGAAAAACTTGCATTATTAATATCTGAAGCTGTGGCTAGCATTCAGCAACATCACCGGCAAGCAATAAAAGTGAGATCTACACGAGTGAATGCTAAGTTTTAAGAGCTTAATGCAAACAGCCTGTAACTGGTCTCTCAACATATATTTGCATGCAAACTTATTCAGCTACAAAAACCAAATGTGCAGTGACTACAAACTGTGAATAAATGTTTTGTTATATTGTTTCCCCAGTCAGAAAGTACACACAAGCAATACTTTTCGCTACCCTTATTGTCCCACACCATTTTTGACTTTCAGCTTTTAAAACAAGTTAAACTCTGTAGAAATGCTTTATACGCAGACAGTTTAGTAAGAATTTCCTCTAAACTTAAATATATATATATTTGATTCCTGTGCAATGAGTGGATATTAAATCCACCAATTCTTACAGAAGAATCAGAAAAGAGTGTGAGTTGGAAGTGGTCAGAAAAGCTAAATGTAAATAGAACATGGATGCCATATTTCCTCATAAGAAACAAATCCTATTCTCTATAAGTATAAAGCATGTGTTACTCTATGGTAATTAGAAAAGACTATTCAATGGGAGATAAGAAACATGTTTTTTTACCCGTAGGTCTGAGATCCTGTTACTTTATCTGTAAAAAAAAAACCTTTGATGTTCACATGTGCTTATTTGAGATTCATTCTATGTGTACTGTGATTTTTTTTTTATCAATGGCGGACTTTCCAACAGTGTTAGAAGCTGAAAGAATAAGATGATATAAACTGTTAAGATTAAGTCAAAGTGCTTTATTTTCTGCTTGAGCTTAGCATATGAAACCAGATGATTTAAAAAAAAAAACATTACATACCCAGTTCTATATCTCAAGTTTATCCATAAACTGTCTCTGGCCAGACACATCAACTAAAATACAGGGAGTGCAGAATTATTAGGCAAATGAGTATTTTGACCACATCATCCTCTTTAAGCATGTTGTCTTACTCCAAGCTGTATAGGCTCGAAAGCCTACTACCAATTAAGCATATTAGGTGATGTGCATCTCTGTAATGAGAAGGGGTGTGGTCTAATGACATCAACACCCTATATCAGGTGTGCATAATTATTAGGCAACTTCCTTTCCTTTGGCAAAATGGGTCAAAAGAAGGACTTGACAGGCTCAGAAAAGTCAAAAATAGTGAGATATCTTGCAGAGGGATGCAGCACTCTTAAAATTGCAAAGCTTCTGAAGCGTGATCATCGAACAATCAAGCGTTTCATTCAAAATAGTCAACAGGGTTGCAAGAAGCGTGTGGAAAAACCAAGGCGCAAAATAACTGCCCATGAACTGAGAAAAGTCAAGCGTGCAGCTGCCACGATGCCACTTGCCACTTGCCACCAGTTTGGCCATATTTCAGAGCTGCAACATCACTGGAGTGCCCAAAAGCACAAGGTGTGCAATACTCAGAGACATGGCCAAGGTAAGAAAGGCTGAAAGACGACCACCACTGAACAAGACACACAAGCTGAAACGTCAAGACTGGGCCAAGAAATATCTCAAGACTGATTTTTCTAAGGTTTTATGGACTGATGAAATGAGAGTGAGTCTTGATGGGCCAGATGAATGGGCCCGTGGCTGGATTGGTAAAGGGCAGAGAGCTCCAGTCTCCAGACGCCAGCAAGGTGGAGGTGGAGTACTGGTTTGGGCTGGTATCATCAAAGATGAGCTTGTGGGGCCTTTTCGGGTTGAGGATGGAGTCAAGCTCAACTCCCAGTCCTACTGCCAGTCCCTGGAAGACACCTTCTTCAAGCAGTGGTACAGGAAGAAGTCTGCATCCTTCAAGAAAAACATGATTTTCATGCAGGACAATGCTTCATCACACGCGTCCAAGTACTCCACAGCGTGGCTGGCAAGAAAGGGTATAAAAGAAGAAAATCTAATGACATGGCCTCCTTGTTCACCTGATCTGAACCTCATTGAGAACCTGTGGTCCATCATCAAATGTGAGATTTACAAGGAGGGAAAACAGTACACCTCTCTGAACAGTGTCTGGGAGGCTGTGGTTGCTGCTGCACGCAATGTTGATGGTGAACACATCAAAACACTGACAGAATCCATGGATGGCAGGCTTTTGAGTGTCCTAGCAAAGAAAGGTGGCTATATTGGTCACTGATTTGTTTTTGTTTTGTTTTTGAATGTCAGAAATGTATATTTGTGAATGTTGAGATGTTATATTGGTTTCAATGGTAAAAATAAATAATTGAAATGGGTATATATTTGTTTTTTGTTAAGTTGCCTAATAATTATGCACAGTAATAGTCACCTGCACACACAGATATCCCCCTAAAAAAGCTAAAAATAAAAACAAACTAAAAACTACTTCCAAAAATATTCAGCTTTGATATTAATGAGTTTTTTGGGTTCATGGTTGTTGTTCAATAATAAAATTAATCCTCAAAAATACAACTTGCCTAATAATTCTGCACTCCCTGTATTCTATATATTCATATATATGAGAAGAGAAAGATGATTAATGGGTCTTGATGAAACAATTAGACATTAACACTGGAGGTGGAAACATTTTCACTTTTAGTGAATAGCAGCCATGTTTACTTAGAGCCACCAAGCATATTGAGTGATTATAAGATAGTCAAAAGTATACAACATTGTACTAACTGTTCTACTGATTATATAGAATGCATATGTTTTTGACACATTTCAAATGTTATGTTGAGTGCACTAATATTTTTACTTGACCATCTTAGTGAATATAAGTTTGCTGCTGTATATGTGGATAACATTACTGGCACTGACAGAGAAAATGTACAATAGTTCATTATAAGCACATAGGTAATGGCTCACCTATTTTGAGGGGCTAAGAACATGTTACAGGCTCTTAAAGAAGTAGTAATAGAGTTAAAACATTGCCGTCTCCCTACATCTTTTAGTTTGATTGGCCTAACATTTCATTTTCTTCATTGTATTAAACTCTACCAGTTTTGCAGGATGGGGTTTTTTTTATGCATCCACCACTGTCTCAGTTAAGTAATAATTTATGATGCTACTTTAAAACCAATAACCTTCCAATTTAGGTTTAGGTCATCTAATATATAAATATAACTTCCTTAATTACCATATTGATTCACTTTATGTATTTAATTGTTCCTCTCATATCCCTTCTCTATAGACTTTCTTCTAAGTTATACTTAGTAAGATCCTTAAGCATTTCCTATTTTTAATTCGTAACCCATGAACCATTCTCTGAACTCTCTCTGACATATTTATATCCATCTCGAGCTGTGGTCTCCAATATTGCTTACAATACAAAGTCTCAGCGGTGCACTATACAGCAGCATGAGCACTTCCTTCTTTTTTATTGCTAATGCCTCTCCGCAAGGGAGGGATTGGAAACGGTTGGCCTGGAGGGCAAAAAAATGTCATTGGTGCCACTTCATTTTTTTCAGTTGCATGGAAAGATTGAAAGTGTTACTGGTTGGGCCATTTAATAGTAAAATTTGGTGCAGCCCCAGCCCATTTATAGAGATTAGCGAGCAGCCCACAGGGTGATTGCCTTCCTGCCCCCCTTGAAAGCCCTCCCCTGCCTCTCTTTATACATCCATGTATGCCCACTATGCATCTCTGATTTGAATAATTTCTAAATCCTTTTTTATCTATGTAATATCTGCTATTACCACATGGGGTGTCTGACAAGATGTAGTTAGAGATCCAGGCAGCACCTGTGCTCACAGTGGGCCATTTCTCCTTCTATAAATCCTCAATCTTTTGGTGGGTGCTAAAGTGTGTTGCACTGGTCAGACCAGCACATGTTTAACTTGTTAGGTATGTTTTTATCCAGAACATATGGTTCTAGGCAATCCTATTCATGGGCCATTTCGTTAGCAAACAAAAAATGTTGCTTATCAATGTTCCTGCAGAAACTTTATTTTGCATGAATATGCCTTAAATGTATGTTGCATACCTTTACTTGTCATTTATTTCCTCAGGATCAAAGGACTGTAAACATTATATATGACTTAAAGTCATCCCACCACTCATCTAAAGTAAATGTGACCATTTGAACTTACATTTCTATACACTCAATGCTCTCTTTACACTAATGTCTGGCAAAATGCTACCTTGTGCATAACACATCTGTCTGCTTCTTTTTATTATGAAGTCAGCGCAATAACAGATGCTGAAAAAAGCCCTTTTACCGTATGCACAGGATTAGGCCAAAGAAGAGCATGTGTTCTGCCTTTACTCCTCTGAGTTCTCCCTTGATGTGACAGTGATGCTGCCAACATTCAACAGCCAGCTCTCAGCAGGGTAAAAACAAGACATAGATGGGACCATATCCTCATTTCGGCTTTAAACTCTGAATACAGACTTTACAGTCTGACTACAGGGTTTACACTATTAATATAGAGTTTAAAGATAGCTTACATATAGATATAGAATCATGAGTAAATGCATAGATTAAAAAGAAACTATGTTTTATATCTGGCTGTGATGTCTCCCACTAATTACATCATCATGTGGCACCACATGCAAATTCATTACATTCTGGTGCCATACAAGGATGACAACAAATACATTTAAAAAAACATGTTTCACTCAGTCTATGCATTTTTTTGGAGTCCTGCTAGGATAATGTATGAACAGTTTTCAGCCTGCCATGGAAAAAAGCAAATTATTCTATGGCTAGGGTTTCCACCTTTTCTTCAGAAAAATACCGGCCTTGCTACTGTCATTATAGACTTAACATTCGCCTGATGCCAATTTGTTACCGGCCTGCAGGTAAAATACCGGCCAGGTGGCAACCCTACCAAGGCTGCACTGAAATACAATTTATGTGGAATTACATCAGACAATGAAAACAACCTGCCAGTTTAGTAACAACCTGAATGTAGACATGTTGCTAAGCAATTATGTTTATAAATAATGTTTTGACATATTGCCTTTCAGAGGTATAAATGATATGTGATCTGCTTGCTAGGCTTTAATCTGTGTTGGTATGTAGTGAGTCCATGTAATGCTAATGCTGTTTAGTGCCATGGAGTCAATGATGTATTTAGATTTTGTGCTATCCTAGGCCTGACTAAGCCCCCCAACCCAGATTGGTCGCACCTTTTCCTCTCAAGGTTACAGGTTAAAAGAAGGAAATGGTAAAACAAACATTATTATGAAAATAGGCTGTGCAATTTCCCAAAACATAATATGTGACCACTGACCTATAGCATTTTGTTTTTTGCCCCAGGCAGCACAATGTATTGTGCCAGCCCTGGTTATACCCCTTTCTAACATACACTTGTCACTACACCATAGTGCCCCCACATACCTTACAACAGCCCCAGATTACTTCCACATACCTGTCCAAAGCATCAGAATACCCCAACACCCATTTCCACTGCACCATATTGCACTTATATTTGCACATCACCAGAATGGGCGGTGAGGGAGGATGTAACACCAACACTCAAATAAATATATTTTTTGAAAATCAATATTGCCTCTGAGTACCCACTACTTTAATTTATACTTTGTAACACCAACAATGGTAGCGCTGACTGCGCTTCCACCACCCTCCAGTCTGCCGCTCTAGGCCCTGTCATCCTAGGCAGAAATAGGGGGCCAGAGAGGGGGCCATCAAAAGATATCCCCTCACCAGCCCTCTGTGCAGCGAGCAAGCAGCATTCTCTACGTCTCACGCTTCCCGCACGCTGTTTTATGTCAGAGTGCCGGAAGGTTTAAACGTCAGATCAGTGCATGGGGTGTGCTAGAGAGGCAGCATGTTAGGATGTCTGTGCATTACACAAACACCATGCTGCCTGTTACTAGATACCGGGAACCTGTGACTGATGGCTGCGGTAAGTCCTAATGTGCAATGTGAGTGATGGGGCTTATCATGGATCTGCAAGGTGGGTGATGGGGCATGTCATGGGTGTGAAATGTGGGTGATGGGGCATATCCTGAGTGTGCAATGTGAGTGATGGGGCATATCCTAGATGTGCAATGTGGGTGATGCGGCATATCCTGAGTGTGTAATGTTGGTGAATGGGCATGTTCTGGGTGTAGAATGTGTGTGATGGGGCATGTCCTCGGGTGCTTAGGAAAATCCTGTGTGTGCAATGTAGGTGATGGAGCATATCCTGGGAGTGCAGTGTAGGAGCTGAGGCATGTCCTGGGTATGCAATGTGGGTGATAGGGCATGTCCTGTGTGTGCAATGTGGGTAATGGAGCATGCCCTGGGTCTGTAATGTGGATGATGGGACAAGTCCTGTGTGCAGTGTAGGTGATGGGGCATACCCTGGTTGTGCAGTGTAGGTGATGGGGCATGTCCTGGGTGTGCAGTGCAGTTTATTGGGCATGTTCTAATAACATTTAATACCATTCTTCATTTTTTAAATATGGTTCTATTTATCCACATTTTCAGCATGGTAGAATTAAACTAAAAAAGAGGGATAAAGAGAACCATTTATCAACACGGTGGAGGGACAAGCTTGTATGTGGGCAGGGCTTCTATATAGGTGTGGCTTACATGTTGGAAGTAACAATGGGGCCCCATGACTTGTCAGTCCACCCCTGCTACACATTAGGGCCTAGACTACCAACTGTGACCTCCATCTGTTTTTCTACCACCATAATTCCCTGTCATTCAAGAAAGCTGGTGGAAATGGGGTTTGTAGTTCTGCAGCCTCTAGAGGGCCGCAGTTGGACACCTATGCAATAGGGCATTTAGAATTGAAAAGTGGTACAGCCCAGCCCATTGAACTAGGGTACAGGACAGCCCAGGGGCAATTGCCTCTCTGCCCCCCTTTCCAGTCTTTACCTGATTAAATGTTTAAATAAAGTTTGTAACAACCGAAATAACTTGCTCCATTACTTAAAAAACTATATATTAGTTATGAAAAGATAACAAAGTGTGTCTTTCTCTGGCACACCAAAGCCATTTAAGACATTGTGAAGTTTATCGGCTGGTTGAGTGCACAATGGCTCGGTATCAAAAGGTGCAATCATTGCCTAGCAGTTGTGGTCTACAGCTTCCATGCTGCTCAGCCAGCCACATGGGGGTTACTCCATAAAAGTGATCTGAGAAGTACATTTCTTTCCTACCTCTGCTAATCACTGACAGTGCAATAAAATAATTTATGTTGTTTATCTGCAATAAGTATCATGTAGCAATCACATCCACATAGCTGAGCAATTACCTTGTAGTGATCCACACCCACTTGACTTCTGTAGGTGAAAGTAAACACGTCTCTTCTATGTACTGCTGTGTTTTTAATAAAAATAAGCTACCTGCGTGTTCAGACAGGTTCAAAGCAAATTCTAATATTATTTCCAAAAGCAGAAATTTTATTTAAAAAAGAAGCCATGTCTAGTGATTGTGAAACATATATAAACAAAAAAACAGCATTCCTCCACTGTGAAGTTATGTTGCTGTCCTTTACAGAACACGGATTATCTATCGCTCTGTCTGTTGATGTCTATCTTACACTTCAACCTCTTGGGACTCGAGAAGGATTGTATTCCTAAACACATAAATGTTACATATATTTACCCTGTAGTATAGAGAATGCATACATGGACAGAAGACAATCAATGAATTCATCAAGGTGGTTCTATGGAATCCGCTACTTCATTGATTAATCAATTGGTTCCCTCTGAACAAAGAAATTAGCTCATCTGGCAACTCTATGATTAAGAGATGTCTTTTCAAGCAAAGACAATTAATTATTCAATACATTATTCACTCCTTAAACTTATAGCAAAAGTAGCTAACTTAGAGAATATGGTACAATGTGCATCTTTTAACCTTTTTTTTTTTTTTTTACAACTTTGTTGTCAATTCACTGTTAAAAGGGAGTAATGTTCAAATGGTAAAACGTTTAATAAATTTTCCTTGTTCTGAAAATGTAGGGTTTTTTATTATTTTCCTGCCATATCATTTAGAAGATATCACTGGTTATGTATGGAAGGAACCAAATAGTAGGAAATTTGCTACCTGGAGCCTTCAAAATGGGTGTCATCTGTTGCTAACTAAGATGCCGCCTTATTGGTCTGTTAGCCTTTGCTAATGCCTTGGTTGGACTGCTAGAGTATTGGTCAGACTAATCCCACAAACATGGAGTGCTGAGTACCTATATTGAATTATTCTACTCCCACAAACTGACACGGAAGGAAAGCAAGGGATTGCATGTTTTATTTCTAACCTATAACACCAGTGATATATTCATAATTTTAAAATGTTGTAATTACTTTATGTAATAAACTCCATGTGTCCCTTTTTCTGAGACCTCAGACTGGTTGGTGTAACTGAGTGTATAACAGAGCTTCACAGCAATTAAAAACACGATATTCCATACACAGTATAAATTAAATCAAAAGATCACAATGTGCCAGAGAATCTTGGCAAACTTATAAAGATTAATGGCTGCCCTGCAGGCCTGCAGTAAGCCATCAGCCCCAGAGCCTACACGGCAAATCCAACAAGTTACAGAACTAGGACAGTAGCAAGGTTACCAGATTCAAGCAGGGATGCTTCTGGGTTGTCTTTCTCTCGTAATGTTATTATTCTAGTTATTGTTCCTGTATGCAGTACATGTTAGAGATCAACAAGACAGTAGAATGAGACAATAATGACCTTACAAGTTAATATGACCTCATCTATAATGATTGTAAGTTTATTTACAACCGGACAACATACACAGCAGAATTGTATGGGCTGGAAACATATAAATTAGTAACATGTTAAATTGAGACAGAGAAGATGAAGTTGGTCCTGCTTACAAGCATGCTGGGAAATTTGTCATATTTGACCAAGAGGCTTCATGTGTGTGAGTCCAACCCTTATTTTCCTAATTAGGGTAGCATCACTGAGCTCCACCCACTTCCAACTTGGTTTTGCTCTCTTTGAAGGGTAACCATACACATCCTTTGGTTTATTTTTGTAGCATGTATCTGTTTTCAAAGGAGATAACTCATTTGTGCCAGGCATCCGGTAATACGCAAATGTGCTTCATCCCTATAACCTAGGGACACCCTATCAGAGAAGAGGGGGGAGATCCCAACATGATGGTTTGTGTAATTCTAGATTGAGTTGAATTAAGTTTGTTTTATAACCTTCAGAATATATATATATCAGTTTGTAAAGTGATTAAAAGGAGCATGTTCTAGTTTTCCATTTTTCTTACATAAACATTCACTATGAAATGAGCTGAAGGTCATAAAATAATAATGGGTAGTTTCTTCAATTATTTTATGTTCATAGAATCTTGAAATCTGTTTCATATTCTGAAAAAGTAAACATCCTTTAGTTTGTTTTTGTAGTATACAGGGGGCAACACAAAAAGTTACATTATCTCAAGTGAGCAACAAATCATAACCTTGTAGTTAAAGTGTTCAGTAAGTGAAAGGCACTAAGAGATGAACTTGTACAGCCTAGTAGCAGACAGTAGGAGACTCTGGCCTGGCAAAATCACAATGGAACAACATAATGAAGTCATGGCATGGAAATAGCCAAGAGGGACTTGATACTAACCTAACATATTCCTGCACAATATCAGGTCACTTTGCTACAGTAAATTTAGCTGTAATTGCTATTTAAAGAACGGAATGCTGTTTACAGTTGAGGATGCTATCATGAGATTGCATTAGGATGTTTAAACCCTCTCTAGAAATAACTACTGTTTTATAAAAAAAAAAAAAAAAAAAAAGTAAAAAAGGGTTAATCATCAGCCTAATATAAACTGGAATTTTTGGAGTTAAGCCAAATATTCCAATGTAAAATTATGTAATATGCCCACTGTGCCCAAAGACAAAAATGTCAGGCAGTATATGCTGGTAAGGAATTCTTGATTCAATTTTATGACAAAAACAACTTAAGATCCAATAGATGTTAATTTATTTTTTCTACTTTAGAACCAAAATTTTAATATGGGTAGACTGGCATGTACTTTAGAAGGTATGTGCAATTTCCTATCATTGGAAACTGAATGCTTTGCTGGAACATTAGCCAAAAAAAAAATCATTTATCAAAAAAGTCTAATAGGTTAGTCATTTATTTATTAAAAATTATGACTACTTCTAGAGCTAGATGCCATAATATCCGTGGTAGAATTCACTTCTTTTTTTTTTTTTAAAAGCCATCTTTTTATACATTATTTTATACATCATCCCTAAAATAAAGAAAATGTATTTTCTTTAATAAACCATGAGGTAAATAATTAGCTGTAGCTTTCTATGATTTACATTTGATAAGATAAGGCAGTTCAGTAGCTCTGAAACCAATAGAAACATAGAATGTGTCGGCAGATAAGAACCATTCGGTCCATCTAGTCTGCCCAATTTTTTTTGGAGTACTTTTATTAGTCCCCCGTTCCCGGTCTTATAGCTAGGATAGCTTTGTGTATATCCCACGCATGCTTAAAATCCTTGACTGTGTCTACCACTTCTGCTGGCAGGCTATTCCATACATCCACTACCCTCTCAGTAAAGTAATACTTCCTGATATTACTTTTAAATCGTTGCCCCTCTAATTTAAGACTATGTCCTCTAGTTGTGGTAGTTTTTCTTCTTTTAAATATACTCTCTTCCTTTACTGTGTTGATTCCCTTTATGTATTTAAATGTTTCTATCATATCCCCCCTGTTACGTCTTTCCTCCAAGCTATACATGTTAAGATGCTTTAACCTTTCCTGGTAAGTTTTATCCTTCAACCCATGAACCAGTTTAGTAGCCCTTCTCTGAACTCTCTCCAAAGTATCAATATCCTTCTGGAGATACGGTCTCCAGTACTGCGTACAATACTCCAAGTGAGGTCTCACCAGTGCTCTGTACAATGGCATGAGCACTTCCCTCTTCCTATGCAACCAAGCAATCTGCATGCATTTCCTGCATCTCTATTGCATTGCCTACCTACCTTCAAGTCCTCTGAAATTATTACTCCTAAATCCCTTTCCTCAGATGTTGAGGTTAGGACTGTACCAAATAGTCTATATTCTGCTTTTGGGTTTTTACGCCCAAGGTGCATAATCTTGCACTTGTCCACATTAAATGTCAGTTGCCACTGCTCTGACCATTTTTCTAGTTTAGCTAAATCATTTGCCATTTGGCTTATCCCTCCATGAATATCAACCCTGCTGCAAATCTTTGTATCATCAGCAAAAAGACATACTTTGCCAACAAGACCTTCTGCAATATCGCTAATAAAAATATTAAAGAGAATGGGTCCAAGAACAGATCCCTGAGGTACCCCACTAGTAACAAGACCTTTCATCGAATATACCCCATTGACTACAACCCTCTGTTGCCTGTCACTCAGCCATTGTCTAATCCATTCAACAATATTGAAATCCAAACTCAAAGATTTCAGTTTATTGATAAGCCTTCTATGTGCGACAGTGTCAAAAGCCTTACTGAAATCTAGGTAAGCAATGTCTACTGCACCACCCTGATCTATCAATATTAATCTACTACTAATAATGGACGAGAAACTAGATAGGACTAAGAATAAAGCCGGAACATTAAAAAAGAATTATATAAAAAGAGTAAAATGGATAAAAAATCTATGTTATGAATATAATTTCTTTGATATTTGGAGAGTCCAACATCCCAGCGAGAAGGAATATTCTTTCCATTCCAAACCACATAACACCTACTCTAGAATAGATTTTTTTTTAACAGATGTGAACAATTTGGGGAATTTCGAGGATTCGAATATAGGCCCAATCACCCAAAACAGTCAATTCCCGAATTGTTCAAGATAATTAGGGAATATAGTCAATATTCGAACTATAAAATTAACTTGGCAAAGACTCAGGCTATTACATGGAATCTGCCACAAGATCAAATCAATACACTTAAATTAGATTATAAGTTTGACTGGTCTAGTAATATTATCTCTTATTTTGGAGTTACAATCAGCGCTAATTTAGAGCAATGGGTCCAGACGAATTATCACAAATTATATAGCGAATTAAAAGACCAATTAACAACTTGGTCCAAACATCTCTTGGATGGATAGAATAAATATTCTAAGAGCTTATGTTCTCCCGAAGCTGGAATATCTGTTTTGCATGATCCCATTGCGAGTCACATTCAAAGATCTTCACCTGTTTCACAAACTGTTTTTGTCATATGTTTGGGGAGGTAAAAGACCTCGGATAGCGCTAGAAACCATGTCGACAAACTTGTCAGGGGGAGGTTTTTCCTTCCCAAACGTGTTAAGTATGCATGACACAGCTCAAATGTCGCATGGCCTTAGCTGGGAACACCCGAATGTAAAAAAGAAAGCATGGTTTATACAGGAAAAAATGAGATCAAAAACCTGGATCCTTTAGTTATCTTTTATCTAAAATTGAATGTTACTAATATTGTAATAAACAATGTTTTTCGATCCTTAAATGCGATTAAACCGAAAATGTATCCAAAGAGCACCCTAACATGGAACACTCCCATATCAACCTTGAAGTTGGTAATCCAAAACCTGAATATACAAAACTGGCTGGGGGCAGGCATTTATATTATTGGGAACCTATGCCTCGAAGGCAAAGTGTGTAGCTTTGCCCAATTACAATTAGCTTATGACTTGCCAGAAACAGAAACATTTACCTATATGTGAATAAAATCCTATTTGGATAAAATAACTATTATAAAAAATGGACCATTGGACCATCTTTTAGTTGGTGCTCCAACCAAAGTTATATCTAAATTAAGGAGTACTCTAAGCAACCTGAAAAGGGGAAATAAACTGGGAACTATCATCAAATGGGAAGCTGATCTGGGAATTTCAATCCCCATGATACAATGGCAAAAAGCTTTTGATTTAGTTAGGAAATCAATCCATTGTATAAACATTCAAGAGATCTTTCTGAAGATTATACATAGATGGTACTTAGTCCCTGTAGTTTTGTGCAAATACCATCCAACATCTTCTAATCAATGCTGGCGTTGTAACAGCGACATAGGTACTCTGAAACACATATGGTGGGACTGCCCAATATTGTATTCTTTGAAGAGTTTTGTTTTGGAAATCTTCAAAAATCTGGAAATAAACATAACTAATTTAACGCCTTCTAGTTTTCTGTTCCACCTAGACCTAAATAGAAAAAATTGTGGACAAAGGACGCATGCACTCCAAACTCCAATATGATTGTAAAACTTCTGATTTATTCCAAAAAAATTAAAATGGATCACAGGGACAATGAATACAAAGACAGGGAAAGGACGAATGCCTTGCATGTTTCGCGTGCTCACACGCTTAATCATAGACCTACCCAAAATCCCCAAACCTCAGCTTATCTTGGAAGTACATGTGCTGATGGCAGTAAAGCTATGCATTGCCAGAAAATGGAAACATACAACTCCCCCTACTCAATTGGAAGTGATCACCCAAGTAAATTATCATGGCCAAATGGAAAAAGCAACTTTCCTAAACAACAATAATATGCGAACATATAGAGACATCTGGGACCCCTGGTTAAATAGAAAGTAAGTAGTTACCCAATAGTAACAAGGAATAAAGATATCTCCCCCGAGCAAACGTGGACTAACTGTAGGCACAACCCCTCCTCTAGAGCCCAGACCGCAAGCTGAGGCCAACTTCCAGACAGCGTTTGCAGCCACTTAACACACACCCTGTTTCATTGTTTTAATTATTTGTTTGAGTGTTTATGATTTAATGATTTGTCATTCACGATCTTGAATTTTTACGGTACTAATAGAATGGGATATAAGCTCACAATGTAATAATGGAATTTTGTCAGCAGTAGAATCATAGATGAGCTTTCTCTGTATTGTATAATATCTGGTGTAGTATTGTATACGTTTGTCTATATATGACAGGCAATTAAATAACTATTTGAGATGTTGTATAAGCTACGACGAAATGAGAAAGAAGAAGGGTAGTGAGGAGAAGGGAGGAAGGGAAGGGAAGGGGCGAGCGGGGAAGCAAGGCAGACAAAGGGATTCACTTTAGAATTAAACAGCACAGCTTGCACTTTATTGTAATATAATATAGATATTCACCTGATTCACATAAGATTTTATTGCTTTGCTTCCTACTCGCCTTCTGAATGTATTATATAATCAGAGCTCTACCTGCCCCCTCTCCAACATGTTATAATGCCTTAGAATGGTTTGTACTGCCTGTTATTAATAAGTATTATAAGTATGTCATGTATTGTCTTTTTATATCTGAAAAAAAAAAAAAAATAATATTAATCTACTGGTGATGTGGTTTTAAGATAATTTCTACAAAGACATTTTTAAGTGACTGCCACTTTAAAAAAAAAAACCTGATAATGTCATAGACCCATGGGCAAACAAAAAGAACAGTGTATTAAAATCACAAACAAGGTTTGTTGTTGCTTAAAAGAAGCTACATTTTTAGCCAACAAAAGCTAACAATAGCATGTAATTGAAAAAAAAAAATTGTTACCCAGAGCAGTAATCCTTTGGCAAAAAGAGAAATAGTATACTTGATGTCAATCCATATTTGGTTGATGTGTGATTAATATAATAATTATGTTTAAAACAAGTATAGTCTGTTGCAATGAACATATAAAATAATATTATTACTAAGAAACACTATATCACTGATTGCGTTTCTTGTGGTATCCTATGGCCAATTTACCTGAAAGCATATTGCAAAATAATAAGTGCACTGTGTTCACATTACAAATATATACATAGTGAACTCACACATGAAGAAAACAATGTTCATAAAAATACTTATATCATCCTTTGTAATGTTGCCTCCAAATTTGTAGATATAAACAGTAATATAAGTGAAAATGTTACACTCACTTGTTCCAGAGCATAAAACCTATATAGGTAGCAACCTCCTTCTAATTTATTCTACCCTTAATGAGTGGCACCCTTGTTTGTGAGTCATAGGTGGAAATGTGTATAGGATTTAATCAAAGAAATAGTATATTACATTGACCTCAACAGAGTCACTCCTGGTGCAGGCAGCAGGTATGTATGATGCTGATCCCAAGGAGATACCCAAACAGCACGAGTCCAAATCACAGAAAATCCAGACAGGAACAAAAACAAATGAACAAAGGTCCTTGTGGGAAAAGACACAACGCATTTCACCAAAAAAGAACATTTGGCTTCATCAGATATCCATAGATGCCAACAGTCCCGTGGGCCACAAGTTGTTGCATTTCATCAGATCATTGATTTTATACATTAATTTGTGCATTACGGATCCCGAATTCCTTGTATAGCCTTGAGTTACTGTCTATGTAAAACCTGGCTGGGGAGAGTATCCTAGGAGTTGGCCATCATTAAAGCAGTGGCGTGCCAGTTCCTGGGAAGTCTTCTCTAACTTACAAACTGCCGCTGCAAGGACAGTGTGATGGGTAACCCCTACAAATTTAAGCGAATAGCAAGAGAGCAGGTCTCTCTTGTATGTGTCATGTGTTCTTTTTATCTGTGTAATAAATGTTGTATTTTCATTTTTATATTTGTACCAGACTAAGCGATCTGACTCCCCGCATATCCTTCAATAGTGGTGGTATAAGTCCTGATGGGACTCTAATCTTTAGAGCCCAAATTCTATCTATATATTATATGGGTGTTATCTGTTGTCAGTAAGTGAGGAGTAATTGGAAAGTATACTCTGTATAATTATTATTGGTATTTTCCAGATATATTACTTCTTATGCACTGTGCTTTGCATTGAAACTGTGTATGTCTAACAGACATACAAAACCTAAAAGGGAAGATATGGGATCCAGCCATGTGACATCACGTAACCCCACCTACTTTAGGCTATGTGCCTTCACGTCTCAGGACCATGAAGTTGGCAAGTATGTGTATTTAGCATTACGTGATCCATGAACTCCCTGGAAGAATTTGTATGTTTTGCAGCATTGGATTTTCTTTGCTTTTGGGTGTTGGTTATAGTTTTAGTTTATGGGTTCGCTCTGCTAACTAAATGATTATAAGTTGTAGATATAGACTGTAAAAACATAGGGCAGAATATCTGAAACAAAACAACAGCATTCATTTTGCAACTCACTGCTTAGTGAACAAACCCTGTATACTTGGCAACATTCTCAATAGGCAATCTGATGCACTATACTAGAGGGATCCGCACATAGAAATACATTGCTATATATCATTAATTTATCCAAATTATGCAATATATAAATAGATTATTTATTAATACAGTTGATTGTAAGCCTGTTTGTAGTTGTGAAATAAGTCTGAGCATGTATACACATATGGTTTGATAAAGTCAAGGAAATAGAAAATGAAACATAAAGAGGTAAATAGAAAGGAAGAAAGTGAGCAACCAGGGCTAAGGGAGGGGGGGGGGGGGAGAGATTAAGGGTCCATCATGTGAGGGTTGCAGAATATTTTGACCAGGTTGCAAAAATGTCTTCATACAGAGGGATATTCCCAATAGTAATATAGTGAAGCTTTTCCATTCTGCAGGTTGAGGTGGACAAGCCTACATAGTTCAGGAAACAAGGGGACAACCTTTAGCTTCCAATTCCTGGCTATGAGAGTCTTAGCAGCAATTAGGACACGACCAACGTTCACTCGGAGGGGAAATGGGATTTTCTTTGGGAAAACATGTAGCAGAGCTATTTCAGGCACTTTATGGAGCTTGAGGTTTGTGGATTTGTAAATTATGTCAAAGGCCCAGTCCCAATAGTTCAGCAAAGAATTACAAGTCCACCAAGCATGTAACATGGAGCCTAAGGATTGCCAGCAGATGCTTGAGGAAGTAGGATAAATTCTTGCAAGCCTATTCAAAACGAGGTACCAACTGTACAAAATTTTCTTGGACAATTCCATATGGTTACAACAATGGGAGATCTTCTTTGGAAAGGATTGAGCTGTTTTCCATTGAGCAGGGGTGAGTGTTTCATTAAATTCCTTTTCCAATGCTGCTATGTAAGGGGGAGCTTCCAGTGTGGATGCGGTGGCTCCAGAGTAGCGCATTGGCAGAGTTTTCATCTGCGAGATTATGGAGGTGATTTTATGAGGCTTGTACAATGGGTCAAAAAGTTTGCTTTGAGTTGACATGAACGCATGGCGAACTTGGAGAAATTTTAAAAAAATCATGTTTCTGTAGTTGGAATTGTGAGGATAGTTGAGCAGGGTTTTAGCGGCCTTTTGGTGAATAAGTCCGCTAGATGAGAAATACCCATTGTTTTCCAGGTAGCCAGTATTAGATTCGGGATTAAAGTTTCTAGTGTTCCTAGTGGAGTAGCTGGGGTTAAATAATGCAGTTCTTTAACTATAGAAGCATAATGGTTCCAAATCTTATGAGAGGTTGCCATGCTGGGTAATAATCTAGTTGATGCTGATGATTTAGTGCTGCTGAAGCACGAAACGCATAAGCTGATTTCACTTGTTCCTGCACTTTGTCCTTTCACTATGGATTAAAGATACATTTTTACTTTGGCATCCCAGTCTGCATCGTTGATTCTTTCTGCAAAATTCACACTTCTTTTTTTGTTTTATTGTTTATTATGGGTCTGGATAATCCAGCGTTGAGAGAAATCCAGCAGACATACGAGGAGCTCCATAATCTGAATTCCATACCATTGATAGCCTAAGGTATATCTCTTTTCTTTCAATTTTCAATATTGTCTCTCAGAGGGACATGATGTAGCAATGTTTGTGCCATTCTGGCTGCATAGTAATATCATTAAGGAGACGGGATGTACAAAAATATCTGTAGCTTTAAGAATGGGTGAACCAGAATAGAGAAAAGGAGAGAAAACACCAGTGTCCGGTAATGTATGTTTAATAGCGAGAGATATTATCTGCTTCCATGAGGGATCAGAGGCTTGCGGATAAAACTCTGCCTGAAGCGATGTAAATGCGCCGTTTAGTCGACAGAGAGGATCTCTGTAATCATGCCCAGCATTTATTTACTGGTTGAGGCTGGGTCCCTACTCCTCTAGTGCGCAGTAACATGACGCGTTGGGGCAGCCTTCCTCATTGGCTCTATACTGGTTCACCTGTTCTTACAGCTACAGTTTAAAATCTACTTAAAAGATATTTTGCTCATTACACATCAAGCAAGATACCTATGAGTCAGGTTATAAATAGGCTCAACTATATCAAAATAATATGATGTAATTAAGATAAGTAATTATTTTTGTGCACCCTCAATTTTTATTATCACTGTGGTTTTGGTGTATTGTCACAATAGTAGACAAATCAAGTGGAATAGGCAAGTGAAATGAGGAATACATAAAGCAAATATGGGAGTGGGGTGGAGTTCTCCTCACATGGATGAGTTTGGGGAGTTGAGACTGAACTTGACATGAGCATAAACTCACTTGCTAAAGAAAAATGTGAACTGAGATGGAGGAAGTGGGAGCCAAAGGGAAAGAAGGAGACTAAACTGATGCAGCTGTGCTCAAAAAAAGTAGGAAAGGTGATGAGCTAATGGAGAGCTAACTTAGGAGTAGGCAGAAAAAGGAGGAGGGGAAACAGGAAAAATATGGCTTTAGTCATAAAGGAAATGGATGCCACCCCTGTCTGACAGAGGAGGAAAGCACCATTTTATGAAATCACAGAGGCAAAGCAAAGGTTGTTCGAGGTGTATATACAATATATTGCACAGTCTCATACATCAATTACTAAAGATCAATGGACCTTTAAAATAATAACTTGGTTATAAACTAGAGCAGGAATTTTGTTAATTTCATTCTAAAGTGTAAATGCAGTGTCAGGACACAACAACCATGAATTGTGAAAGAAAAAACATAAAATAGCTAAGGCATAAGAATCCCATAAACCAGTCCAAGAAAACCCAATATTATTTCTTTATTTCCTTTCAAACTTGTGCTTGTTCCCAAATAGTCAAATATTTCTTTTACATTAAGTGTCAAAATGGAGCCAGTGTTCCTAATATAATGGAGATAAGCAACAATCTGTTTCCAAAGTGAAATCCAACTAAACATTCCTACATCTTCAGTCATTTCCCAGGAAAGAATTTGAATGATCAAAGACAGAAGTTGCAAGATCTGTCAGCTGCACAAAACTATACACCTCTTCTGGTACACCAACGTGTTTGTAAGCAGGTTTTATTTAGTAAGCCTTTTCATCTTTATTATAAAGAACATTTGTTATTCTATATACAAGCTGTGTGATGATTACATCTCCTTCTCAATCTGGATTGTCAAAACAAGTATTCCTAGAAAAAACACATTGAAGGGTATTTATAAAGGTCAATTCTAGGATAAAGTTCAAAAAGTGGCATAATCAGTAGAAATTTTCCACTGGTTTCCTCCGTGATTGCTCCAATTTTAGATATTTACCCAAAATAAATAAAAATGAGGGGTCCCTCTGTGGTTCAGGGGCTGTCCCAAGGCCCCAAACCCATAAATCTAAAATAAAAAAATTCCCTACCTATACTTTGCCGAGGTGATAAGGGGATAAGAACTCAGTTTTTATGCAATAAAAAAAAAATGCATGAGTCCCATTGCTAAGCATCAGTACTCAGCATCCTAAGCATAATGAAATCCCTTCTATGGGAGCGGAGATTTATTTGAGGAAAAACGGCATATGATTGGCTGTTTGTGTCAGCCAATCAGATGCCTTTTTTCTTCAAATGCAATCCCTGCTCTCAGAGAAGATCAGACCAAAGTCACGCATCCCTGTTGGTGACTGCAGTTTTGTGCATGCGTGGGCACCATATTTATTATGTGCAGATGCCATTATGATAATAAATTTGCTAAATGGCAGCTGCACACACAGCAGGCACAAACAGGCAACCTTTGCTATTTGAAAGCACCCATGGAGGTAAAAACTGAGTGTAAAACATGCATTTCCTCTATTTAAACATTATACTGTTTCCATTTCTGTAGTTGAAAGGTTTTTTTTTTTTAAAAGAATCAGGGTACATTTCAGCACACCAGTTGTCCTTTAAGGCTGGCTAAACATCATGGGATTTGGAGTTCCCAAACATTGACAGTGCCAAGGTTATCCATCACTGTACTAAACCATTCCAGCCTCCTCCAGGTTTACTCCTTAGAAACAAGTGTCAATTAAAATGATTAATGAAGCCTAGAAGTTGATTTATAATTTTCCGTCTACTATTTTATGAATTGTCCAGTGTATACCCCATTTAAACTTCCATTTTAATTTATTCTTCTTTCTGGAGATTACTGCTGGTAAACAATGTCACTGCAAACAGTACTTGCCGACTTTGTATAGTGAATATAGACTTACAACCCCTATAAATCTGAACAGCACATATAAACAGTTGGAAAAAATTAGCAGCATCAAACACCTGCTTCACATTACTCACATTTTCTGTATTGTTAAATTGCTAGGGCCCTGAAGTCATTATGAATAACTTCCACTTAGGAACCTTCAAATCATCCCTGATTTTAATGTCCATAATGTTTGGTAGCAAATATCACGCAAACAAATGTGACACATGTACATTAAGGCATGATAGGCAGCTTTTGGAATTTCATCTACACTAAATTATAACTTCTGTCATTCTCAAAAATTGGATGGTTAGGATAATGGGATTTAAAGATCCCCAAAGCTTGGATAAAAAAAACTATTGATTAGTCTGGCAAGCATAGAAACATAGAAACATAGAATGTGTCGGCAGATAAGAACCATTCGGTCCATCTAGTCTGCCCAATTTTTTTTTTGAGTACTTTTATTAGTCCACCGTTCCCGGTCTTATAGCTAGGATAGCCTTGTGTCTATCCCACGCATGCTTAAAATCCTTGACTGTGTTTACCTCTACCACTTCTGCTGGCAGGCTATTCCATACATCCACTACCCTCTCAGTAAAGTAATACTTCCTGATATTACTTTTAAATCGTTGCCCCTCTAATTTAAGACTATGTCCTCTAGTTGTGGTAGTTTTTCTTCTTTTAAATATACTCTCTTCCTTTACTGTGTTGATTCCCTTTATGTATTTAAATGTTTCTATCATATCCCCCCTGTTACGTCTTTCCTCCAAGCTATACATGTTAAGATGCTTTAACCATTCCTGGTAAGTTTTATCCATCAACCCATGAACCAGTTTAGTAGCCCTTCTCTGAACTTTCTCCAAAGTATCAATATCCTTCTGGAGATACGGTCTCCAGTACTGCGTACAATACTCCAAGTGAGGTCTCACCAGTGCTCTGTACAATGGCATGAGCACTTCCCTCTTTCTACTGCTAATACCCCTCCCTATGCAACCAAGCATTCTGCTAGCATTTCCTGCTGCTCTATTGCATTGCCTACCTACCTTCAAGCCCTCTGAAATGATTACTCCTAAATTCCTTTCCTCAGATGTTGAGGTTAGGACTGTACCAAATAGTCTATAAGCACCAGGCAGTAGAAGCTTTTTAGTAAATTACATAGTACCCAAATCAACCCAGATAGTTTATCTGACTGAGTTTGGGGTATGACCTTGGCACGCTCCCTTGTAACATCCCAGATGAGCTTACTTGAAATACTTTATCAGAAAACTTTAAATAAGTTGGACATGCAAAGCATTTAAAGACTCTTTAATTCATGTCAACATGTAAGTAATGTTAAAGGATTGGAGAGAACAGTTCTATCAAGCATTCCTTGGCATTTACCATAGCACACAACATTTAGGGAGCAATTTGGAAATAGATGAAATAATGTGTTGTATACTGTATTTGTTTTGTGTTTTTAATGTTGGATTAATAGTTGTTTTATGTGTATGAAGTAATAAGTTAATGACTGCAGTTGCTCATTTTAGATGCATTTGTAAATCTATGGAGGTCTAATGTGGGTAAGTGCCAGATAATATACATTGGGCATAAAAATCACATGGGTAGGGTATAGAATATTTGATACAGTCCTAACCTAGGGGTAGTTATCTCAGAGGACATAAAGGCAGGCAGGCAGGCAAGGTAGTAGAGAAGCAGGAAATCCTAGCAGAACACTGTATAGCAAGAGGTATTAGCAATAGAATGAGGGAACTCATGCCATTGAGCACTGGTGAGACATCATCACTCGCAGTACTGGGGACTGTACCAGAGATGGGCTTGAAAGTTGGTTCATGACTAGGTGCAGGATAAAAGGGAGGAGAGTATATTTTAAAAAGTATCTTTAAAAGATGAAAAATTATCACAAGAGGACAGTGTTAAATTAAAGGGGCAAAGGCATATGGCCATCCTAGATATAAGGACAGGTATTATATAAGTAATCCCATTTTTTTTTCCACCACCAGGGTACTGCCATATAGGAAAAAGGCACCAAGAATACCAAGTTGGCCACAAATACCAAATAAATCCCAAGTAGCTTCTACTGTGAATAAATTCAAGAAGACCAAGAACTCTTAATGTCCAATCAGATTACAGCCTGCTGTGCATCTATGTATTTGACAACACTGGCTACAACTGAAACAGTGTGGTCCAATGGAGGATTCATCCTTCATGTATGCCCATATAAAAGGAAAGCGGTTTGGAAGTCAGAATGCTTTGACAATTGCAGAAATCCACTATATTCACATCACCCCTTTTAAAATAGAAAACTATATATAGTTTAAGTGCTTGTTAAATGTGCATTGCACAGTCAAAGATGAATGACACATATTTACTGTGCAAAATGATCTGTAATCTCAAAGAGTAAACAACTAAAGTGAAAGAGTATCACACCTGTGTAGACCATAGCATTATCTTTCTCTGTGAAATGAACATTTGCAAGATTATATATATATTTATATTTACTGTTCTGGTATTAATACATCTTTACAAACAATACATAGCAAACGATAAACAAGGCCAATAAATGCAATTATTACTGACAAGGTGGGTGGAGCTGAAGACTGGTATAGAAGCTGGATAAGGTATCCATGGTATGATTTACAGGGGAGGTATGGTATGTGGAGCCCAAAGAAGGAATGTTTTTCCCATCAGTCTACTTTGCACAATGAAAAGAACTCAAAGCTTAATTTGACGTCTCCCTTGGAATGATCTCCATCAAACAGTAAATTAACAGAAACAATAGAAAAGGTATTAGGAGATTGTACAATCCTATTTAATAAAATCTTACATGGTTGTGTTGATTTAAAATCTAATTAGGATTTGTGTTGCTCACATGCAAGCATAGGCAATGAGACATTGCACATCACAATCGTGAATAAAAACTATTCTTGAGAAAAAAATATTCAACGTGTAATGACAAGTTGTTACAGTTTCTTTAATCCAGAACAGACATCATAAAAATATATATTTCATTTCTCAGAGAGGATTAAAACTATGACAGTTTTGCAGCTCGGCTACAAATTCATCAACGTCTAGCTTTGTATTCTTATTACATGTTCTTTCATCCAGTCACTTATTAGACTACAAAATAAGCAATATCACCAGATTCATCGAACTAGCCCTTTCCTGTGTTTTTGGCTTGAAGCACTGTATTTAGGGGCTTGGAAAGTATCCAAAAATGGAATAATGACATAAATTATATGGTTGGGCCGCAACACAACAGTTTTTTTTTTTTGTTTTTTTTTTTAAATTGTCTCAATGGATCATCTAATGCTGGTTTTCAGCTATCAATTATTTGGTAATGGAAATTTATCCAGACACAAAAATGTAGAAGAAAAAAATCAGTGTTATCAGATTTCAGCACCACAAGTATGTCTCTTACATTAATAAGAGGTATTGAAATATTCCCACAATTTAAGTGTTTTTAAAAAATGTATAAATCATGTTTAAGATGTCATTAAACTAGTATGAAAGGCTTGTGACGCTATTAGAAACATTTTCACGCGAAACAAATTTTGTAATGCAATTAATTAGAAAACACACCACTTTTTAATTAGTACCAGTGCCAAATTTTGCACTTAAAAATGTATCCAAGTTCTTCATAGAGAAAATCACTACACTCAATATAAAGTTAGTTTCTATCTGCCTCCCCTACCTGTTGCTGCAGCAGACAAGTCCAGAAGAACCAGCATCAGGATAGCAAGAAGTGAGATGAATGCAGAAGCTTTGCTGGATCCATTTCTTTTAGCCATGCTCATCATTAACCACCTAGACCAAGACTTAGCAGAATGGAGGCACAGACAAATAAAGCACCAGAAAAGTGAGCCTTTCACAGGATGCAAAAGAGTCTTCCTGTGATACTGCTTCACAAGCAACTCCTAACTAATACCTCCAAAACTCAATACAGCCTTTCCCTTTCCCCCCCCTTTTTTTTGTTCATCTGTTCTTTCTTTCTTAATCTTTCTCCTATACTGTAATACGTCTGTAAAAGGAGGGAGAGTGCCATCTAGTGGACAACAACTCATCTTTTCTATTTACTGTATGAGGATAAAGTACCTTTCTGTCAGGGTTTGTACCTGGGAGCATAGCACAGGGGTGATGGCACTAGCTGGAACACACACTATGTATAGCCCTGACGGCAACAGTACCAAGGTAGTTGGCAGAGCAGTGTCAAATACAGTCTGAAAGGTCAATGCAGGCAGAAAAGGTTCTGGGTAGATAATGGGTAAGCCCAGGGGAGGGCTGGCAGCCTTAGGCCTGGGGGGCAAATCCAGTCAAGTGGCCCATTGCATCATCGAATCGCCTCCCCATCCACGGCCATCTTTTCCTTGTTTTATAACGAATATTGCCAGGATTTTCCCCCACAATATACCAGGATTTGCCATTTAATATGCTAGAATTTTACCTTACAAAATGCCAGGATTATGCCCCTCAGTATGCCAGAATTATGCCCCTCAATATGCCAGGATTATGCCCCTCAATATGCCAGGATTATGCCCCTCAAAATGCCAGGATTTTCTCCTCAATATGCCAAGATGATGCCCCCTCAATATGCCAGAATTTTCCCCTAAATATGACAGGATTATGCCCCTCAATATGCCAGGATTATGCCCCTCAATATGCCAGGATTATGCCCCTCAATATGCCAGGATTTAGACACCCAATATGCCAGGATTTTCCCCTCAATATGCCAAGATGATGCCCCCTCAATATGCCAAGATGATGCCCCCTCAATATGCCAGGATTTCCCCCTCAATATGCCAGGATTATGCCCCTCAATATGCCAGGATTTAGACACCCAATATCCCAAAATTTGGGCACCCCCCCCCCTACCCACGTTGCACACCTACGACATGACCCATAACCCACGTTGCACACCAGGACATGCCCCATCACCACATTTACATGCCTCCATCACCCCATTACATACACATTTCCAATATTATTTGCCATTAATATTCCCCAGCCAATTTGTCCCATAATATGCCAGTGTTATTCTGCAATTTAATATGACCAATAATATTCCAAGGTTATCTGCAATTTAATATGCCCCTGCTAATTTGCCCAATATGCCAGTGTTAATTGCCTTGTAATATTCCCCAGCCAATTTGCCCAATAAAATGCCAGTGTTATTTGCCATGTAATATGCCCCAGCCAATTTGCCCAATAATATGCCAGTCTTATTTGCCATGTAATATGCCCCAGCCAATTTGCCCAATAATATGCCAGTCTTATTTGCCATGTAATATGCCCCAGCCAATTTGCCCAATAATATGCCATTCTTATTTGCCATGTAATATGCCCCAGCCAATTTTCCCAATAATATGCCAGTCTTATTTGCCATGTAATATGCCCCAGCCAATTTGCCCAATAATATGCCAGTCTTATTTGCCATGTAATATTCCCCATCCAATTTGTCCAATAATATTCCAGTGTTATTCTGCCATTTAATATTCCCCAGCCAATGTGCCCAATAATATGCCAGTCTTATTTGCCATGTAATATGCCCCAGCCAATTTGTCCAATAATATGCCAGTGCTATTCTGCCATTTAATATTCCCCAGCCAATTTGTCCAATAATATGCCAGTGTTATTCTGCCATTTAATATTCCCCAGCCAATTTGCCCAATAATATGCCAGTCTTATTTGCCATGTAATATTCCCCAGCCAATTTGCCCAATAATATGCCAGTCTTATTTGCCATGTAATATGCCCCAGCCAATTTGCCCAATAATATGCCAGTCTTATTTGCCATGTAATATGCCCCAGCCAATTTGTCCATTAATATGCCAGTGTTTAAAAGCCCCCCCCCCCCTTACCTTTTTCCCTGGTGGCTAGTGGCAGGACTTCCCTGGTGGCTAGTGGCAGGAGGACTTACCTGGTGGCAGGCAGCATGGTCCCTCCATGCTGCCTGTTCGGCCTCCCGGCGGTTGTGCCGACAGGTCACGTGATCGGCGCGCGTCTGACGTCAGAGCGCCGATCACGTGACTGTCGGCACTTCCGTGTCGGCACACTGCACGGGGAGCCGAACAGGCAGCACGGAGGTTTCTCTGTGCTGCCTGTTCGGCTCCCCGTGCAGCTTTGCAGGCAGAGCGGAGGTGAGAGGGGATCTTCCGATCCCTTCTCAGTCTCTGCCTGCAAGCGCGTTTTTTTTTTTTTTTAAACACTGGCCTAGCGGCCGTGTTTTAAATAGCTTAGGGCGGCCTGGGGGGCAATTGCCACCCTGCCCCCCGGCCCAGCCCGCCCCTGGGTAAGCCAAGGTCAGGAATGGAGAGGTAAACGTAGTCCAAAATACAAGCCAAGGGATCAGTAGCTGGGAGATCAATTAGGAAGGTAATAAGATCGGTAGGTTTGGATAGTGATCACTGTAGGTAGACTAGCCACACTTCAATCTTGAAAAACAAGCAAGCACTGAATGAACAGTGCTTGCTGTTTAAATAGGGCGCCAGGACCTTAGCCCCGCCCACCATCCTGCAGGTCGCCAACCTCCTCCGGCTGTAGCCAAATAGAGAAGACAGGAGTAGGACCTGCCTCTTCTCCACACCTGTGCGCATCCCCCAATGGGAGCGTGCAACCAGGCCGCAGGCCACGCCCCCGCCATCAGATTGACACTCGGACTCGTGATGCACAAGTCGGGCAGTACTACAGGCCGGGGATGTGGCCTACACCGTGATGGTGTGGCCCCCCGGGGCTGGGAGTCAGCTGGACCAGGCAGGGAGTCCCTGCAGGAGGCATGGGATGGAGCCGGGGTATGACACTTACAGGATTTAGCACTCAAGACACTTGATTCAAATAAATGCCTGTAATATAGTGATGCTTATCAGTTAGTCTGAAATTCTCTAATTTAGCTTTCCTTTTTTTACTTAAGGAGTACCTTTCATATAAAGATAAAAAAAAACAATGGCAAGACACTATGGTTTTAAACACAAAAAAAAACGTTTTTCAAAAAAATAACTTGCCATCTACACAGCTTCCAAGGAAGCAGGAGGCCATCTCTGGGCCACATAAAGCCACAAATAAATGTTCCAATTGAGTGACAAAACAAGTGCAGTAGATTTACAAAACATATAAGCTATACCTATATTATTTATATCATTACATGTCATGACATAATTAAAAGAACTCTAAAACACATAATTCATCAATGGAATACATTGATGAACAAAAATGTAGGCTACACAACACACCAAACCTTCATCCTACATATAGGGTTGCCACCTGGCCGGTATTTTACCGGCAGGCCGGTAAAAAATTGGCATCAGGCCAATGTTAAGTCTATGGAGACAGTACCAAGGCCAGTATTTTTTTTTTTATAAAAGGTGGCAACCCTACCTACATAGTGTCAGAAGTAGGAAACACCATAAAAATGGCGTCTAGACAGTTCAGCGCGGCAGTTTGCAGTGCTTTTTTGTTTTAATTTAATTTTTTTTCTAGGACACAGTATATTTCTCTACTCTCTCTCTCTGACAAGATAAAAAGGTGTCGGTGAGAGAGAGGGAAGATTTTGACAATCAGTGTCCATTTACTCCATTTTTTGCATTTATTGCATGAGATCCATGTGATTGATTTTCATAGTGATCACACTAATAAATGCAAAAAATAATGGTTGATCCTGATCTGCCTTACTGTTAAGGCAACCAGGATCACCTCACCCCATCCATCTCCCCAAATTTGGGGGAAGATGGCAATGGATTCTGATTAGACCCTAGCTTAATCAAAATCATCAATGCAATGGCTAAGACAGCCTGCAATAGCGGAGACAGGCTGACAGCTCATTTTCTGGGTGTTTCAGACTTGCCTCCATTAGAGTTGCCACCTTTTCCTCAAAAAAATACCGGCCGTGTGTGGGCGGAGCAACAAGAGGGGGGGCCATGCGGGGTGGAGCCACAAAGGGGGGCGGATTATCACTGAAATGATATATATTATTTGTATATCATGCCAGTGAGAAGCGTGTGTGTATATATATATATATATATATCCTCTATAATAATCTTCAAGTGTCTCTGCGTCCAGTCCCTGTGTCCGTGGGTTGCTAGGGCAACAGACTGGAGGCAGAGACACTGCCCCACGGACAGCCGTTGCTAGGGCAACAGACTGGACGCAGAGACACATCATACTATAGCGTCCCTGTTGCCCTAGCAACGTCGGGGACATGCGCATGTAGTTAACCCCTTAACACATATGGACGTATATATACGTCCTGAAAGAGGACGTATATATACGTCCTCCGTTTTCATGTAGTGTTGCGCTCCTTAGCGCAACACTACATGTCTGTAGCTACTCTCAGAGGCTGCTTCGTATCCGAAGCAGCCTCTGAGAGTGCTTTCAGCCCCCCCTCGACCCCCCCGCGCGCATACGATCACCGCGAATGTGATCGTATGCGAGTTATACACACATAGGCAGTGAAAGCTGATCACTGCCTATGTGTGTTAAAGTGTTGCAATGATGCCTCTATCGAGGCATCATGCAACACCTTGTGTGCCCCCCTGGGCACCGGTGTGTGCTGTTTCGGAGGAGCATGCTCCTCCGATACAGCGTGCCCAGAGGAGAGCGACGGAAGACAGAAAAAAAAAAATCTCTTCAGTCGCTCTGAAACCGCTACTTGACTGCCCCTACAGGCAGTTAGACGGTATTACAGTTAAAAAATAGAAAATGTATTAAATAAAATAAATAAATAAATGGAAAAAGCTAACCCTTGATCTACTGAACCTAGATCTAGGGTTAGGGTCACAAATAGGGTAATAATTAGGGTTAAACGGGGGTTCGGATGATTACAAGGGTTAGATTAAGGGGTGGGGGTCAATTTAGGGTTAGATTAAATTTAGAGTTGGGGTAAATTTAGGGTTCGGGCTAAAAAAAATCACTGTAGAAGAAAATGGTTAGAAAACACTAATATTGTTTATTGCCCTATTACGTGAAATAAGGGGGGGAGAGAGAGACAGAACAGGGGGGGAGAGAGAGACAGAACAGAGGAAGGGCAGGCAGGGTGGAGAGAGAGACAGGGCAGGGGGGAGAGACAGAACAGGGGGAGGGGGAGAGACAGAACAGGGGGAGGGGGAGAGACAGAACAGCGGGAGGGGGAGAGACAGAACAGCGGGAGGGGGAGAGACAGAACAGCTGGAGGGGGGAGAGAGAGATACAGAACAGGGGGGTAGAGAGACAGAACAGGGGGGGGAGAGAGAGACAGAACAGAGGAAGGGCAGGCAGGGGGGAGAGAGAGACAGGGCAGGGGGGAGAGACAGAACAGAGGGAGGGAGAGAGAGACAGAACAGGGGGAAGGGGGAGAGAGAGACAGACAGGGGAGGGAGGGAGAGAAAGACAGAACAGGGGGAGGGGGAGAGACAGAACAGGGGGAGGGGGAGAGACAGAACAGCTGGAGGGGGAGAGACAGAACAGCTGGTAGGGGAGAGAGAGATACAGAACAGGGGGTAGAGAGAAAGAACAGAGGGAGGGAGAAAGAGACAGAACAGGGGGAGACTTGAGGCTTTTGAAGCAATAAGGAACGCCCACTTTTACATTCCAAAAGTGTGACAAATTTCTATTTTTTTATCTGCTTCAGCCAAACATATCCATTCCCATTCATGTGAATGGAAATGAATACTGAGCATGCTCCCCAACACTGAGATCTACCCCTTGCTCTCAGTGAGCCAGGCACACTCCCGCAAGGAAGAAGGTTTGTTACTTACTTCCTTGTTGCTAAGCGCCATTGCGAAGTGCTATTCACCACCAAAAATGAACTAACTTCAAAGCTTAAAAGGGATCTCTCTCTCACTCAACTCATCAACTGTGCTTGCGCAAGGCCAGTGCAGCTGCACCGTTGCAGTACCGAGGACGGACACAGTAGTGCACTTGCACAGGTAAGTAAAATATAGTTTTTACAGAGATTAAAATAAAAAAATACAAAAACAAAAAGTGAGAGCGCAGTCTACCCTGTGGTACCTACAACTTGCACCAAAGTTACAAGGGTGACTAGACTGTCCCTTTAAAAGGACTGTCGGACTGTCTAGTGTCCAAAATGCTTTCTCCACCAAATATTAATGCATATCAGGGGCGTACCTAGAGCATTTGGCACCCGGGGCAGACCCTGAGTGTGGCACCCCCCCTACCCCCCCCCCCCCCCCATAAAAATGCAAGAAAACACCCACAATTTTTTCAATGTTTGAAAATTGTACAATTATAGATACCAGGAATAGTGTGCCAGTCAGATACCAGTAATATTGTGCCAGTCAGAGCCCAGTAATAGTGTGCCAGTCAGAGCCCAGTAATAGTGTGCCACTCAGAGCCCAGTAATAGTGTGCCACTCAGAGCCCAGTAATAGTGTGCCACTCAGAGCCCAGTAATAGTGTGCCACTCAGAACCCAGTAATATAGTGCCAGTCAGAGCCCAGTAATAGTGTGCCACTCAGAACCCAGTAATATAGTGCCAGTCAGAGCCCAGTAATAGTGTGCCACTCAGAGCCCAGTAATAGTGTGCAAGTCAGAGCCCAGTAATAGTGTGCAAGTCAGAGCCCAGTTATATAGTGCCACTCAGAACCCAGTAATGTGCCAGTCAGAGCCCAGTAATAGTGTGCCACTCAGAACCCAGTAATATTGTGCCAGTCAGATACCAGGAATATTGTGCCAGTCAGAGCCAGTATTATTGTGCTAGTCAGAGCCCAGTAATATAGTGCCAGTCAGAGCCCAGTAATAGTGTGCCAGTCAGTGCCCAGTAATAGTGTGCCAGTCAGTGCCCAGTAATAGTGTGCCAGTCAGTGCCCAGTAATAGTGTGTCAGTCAGTGCCCAGTAATAGTGTGCCAGTCAGTGCCCAGGATTATTGTGCCAGTCAGTGCCCAGTAATAGTGTGCCACTCAGAGCCCAGGAATATTGTGCCAGTCAGAGCCCAGTTATATAGTGCCACTCAGAACCCAGTAATAGTGTGCCAGTCAGAACCCAGTAATATAGTGCCAGCCAGATTCACAGTAATATAGTGCAAGTCAGAACCCAGTAATATAGTGCCAGCCAGAGCCCAGTAATATAGTGCCAGCCAGATGCCCAGTAATAGTGTGCCAGTCAGTGCCCAGTAATAGTGTGCCACTCAGAGCCCAGTAATAGTGTGCCAGTCAGAGCCCAGTAATATAGTGCCACTCAGAACCCAGTAATATTGTGCCAGTCAGTGCCCAGGAATATTGTGCCAGTCAGATGCCAAGTAATTTTGTGCCAGTCAGTGCCCAGGAATATTATGCCAGTCAGATGCCCAGTAATATTGTGCAAGTCAGAGCCCAGGAATATTGTGCCAGTCAGAGCTCAGTAATAGTGTGCCAGTCAGTGCCCAGTAATAGTGTGCCAGTCAGTGCCCAGTAATAGTGTGCCACTCAGTGCCCAGGAATATTGTAACATTCAGAGCCCAGTAATATAGTGCCAGCCAGATTCCCAGTAATATAGTGCCAGTCAGAACCCAGTAATATAGTGCCAGCCAGATTCCCAGTAATATAGTGCTAGTCAGAACCCAGTAATATAGTGCTAGTCAGAACCCAGTAATATAGTGCCAGTCAGAGCCCAGTAATATAGTGCCAGCCAGAGCCCAGTAATATAGTGCTAGTCAGAACCCAGTAATATAGTGCTAGTCAGAACCCAGTAATATAGTGCCAGTCAGAGCCCAGTAATATAGTGCCAGTCAGAGCCCAGTAATATAGTGCCAGCCAGAGCCCAGTAATATAGTGCCAGTCAGAGCCCAGTAATATAGTGCCAGTCAGAGCCCAGTAATATAGTGCCAGCCAGAGCCCAGTAATATAGTGCCAGTCAGAACCCAGTAATAGTGTGCCACTCAGAACCCAGTAATAGTGTGCCAGTCAGTGCCCAGGAATATTGTGCCAGTCAGTGCCCAGTAATAGTGTGCCACTCAGAGCCCCCCCCCCCATCACTTACCAAATCGCTGCTTCTCCCGGACGGACGACTCCTCCGTGCAGTCTTCCATCCTGCACGGAGGAGAGAAACACAGTCGCCGGATGTGACGTATCGTCACATCCGGTCGCTGCGATTTTTTTTTTTTTTTTCACCCGGCGGCCGCATCCAGAGGATTCGGCCGCCTGAAAAAAAAAAAAAGGTAAGCAGCGCGGGGGGTGCCGGCAGCACCCCCCTAGTCAGTGGCACCCGGGGCGGGCCGCCCCCCCCTCGGGACGCCACTGATGCATATTAAATTACTTTCAAATGCATTTATTACATTTAGATTTGTTTAAAAAATGAAAAGCTTAACCTTAGATAAAATAGCACATTTGCAGAGGTTAAGGGTGGCCCCTTTCAGTTTCTCTGCTTCAGACTTCTTAGTGGGGGGTTTTTTCTTTTTTCAGCAGCAACCATCTAGTATTTGACATTGTGTTGCACACGTAGAGATCATAGTGTTTACAAGAGTATTATAAGTTATTTGTTATTTCCATGTTACTTCATACAGTCATGTCCTCAAAGCAACCCATCTCGGTCCAGTGGCAGATCCGGGGGGGGGGGGGGGGGTCAACAGGGCAATTGCGCCCCCCCCCCCCCAGCAGTGCCGGGGTGGAGAGGTGGACCGCATCGGTGAAGGTCCGCCCACAACCAGAGTGAAGAGCAGGGCGGCTCACTCAGCGGGGAGACGCAGGCAGCATGGTCTTAGTAAACACACAGAGCTCTCATGCTGCTCGCACTTCCCGGGCGTAGTGATGGTTCAGAGCATCGGAAATACAATGCTCTGCGTCATCACTACACGCGGGGAGCGCGAGCAGCATGGATTGAGCGCTCAGTGTGTTTAACACACACTAAGCCCCGTCAAGTGAGCCACCCTGCGCTCCACTCAGGTAGGAGAGAGGAGGGGGAGAGGAGAGAACACTGTAAGGAGAGAACACAGGACAGAGGAGAAAACACAGGGGGCTCCCCTAAGGGGAGAGAAGGGGGAACAGAGGAGAAAACAAAGGGGAGAGAAGGGGGGAACAGAGGAGAGAACACAGGGGAGAGCAGGGGGGACAGATGAGAGAATATAGGTCAGTGAGAGGAGAAACTATAGAGGAGAGAACAGAGGAGAGAAAGGGGGCAGAGAGGAACACTGAAGGGAGAGAACAAAGATGGGGAGAGGAGAGAATACAGACAGTGGAGAGGAGGAAAAGAGACAGCTATGGGGAAGAGTAAAAGGACAACCATGGGGAAGAGGAGAGACATACATGGGTAGAGGGACAAAGACACAGTCATAGGAGGTAGAGGAGAGAGACAGACATGGGAAAGAGAGTAGAGAGTGACATGGGAAGGCAGAGGAGTGACAGACATGGGAAAGAAGAGGATACAAAGACATACATGGGAAGGAGGATGAGAGAGACAGGCGGACATGGGAAGGGAGAGGAGAGAGACAGGCAGACATGGGAAGGGAGAGGAGAGAGACAGGCAGACATGGGAAGGGAGAGGAGAGAGACAGGCAGACATGGGAAGGGAGAGGAGAGAGACAGGCAGACATGGGAAGGGAGAGGAGAGAGACAGGCAGACATGGGAAGGGAGAGGAGACAGGCAGACATGGGAAGGGAGAGGAGAGAGACAGGCAGACATGGGAAGGGAGAGGAGAGAGACAGGCAGACATGGGAAGGGAGAGGAGAGAGACAGGCAGACATGGGAAGGGAGAGGAGAGAGACAGGCAGACATGGGAAGGGAGAGGAGAGAGACAGGCAGACATGGGAAGGGAGAGGAGAGAGACAGGCAGACATGGGAAGGGAGAGGAGAGAGACAGGCAGACATGGGAAGGGAGACGAGAGAGACAGGCAGACATGGGAAGGGAGAGGAGAGAGACAGGCAGACATGGGAAGGGAGAGGAGAGAGACAGGCAGACATGGGAAGGGAGAGGAGAGAGACAGGCAGACATGGGAAGGGAGAGGAGAGACAGGCAGACATGGGATGGAAGGAGTGACAGAAGTACATGGGGGAGAGAAAAAGACAGATGGAGGACACAGCCTTATTTGTAATAGATGTGACTGTGTACTATAGCCATATATTACGTTTACATGAGATGCATCTTTATTTTCTTCTTTAAATTGGAGCAATTTAAACCAAAATGATTTAAAAAGTGTGAATAATTTTTGTTTAAAAAGTGTTCAAAAGCTGGGGGTAAAAAATTACATATATATATATATACATACACACACACACGACATTAAAACCTTCACACCTAATGTAACCTTATTGTTGCTACGGAGGATAAATATGTAATAAACATTCAATCCATATATCCAACACATCTCCTTTCTACATGGTTTTAAGTATAGCATGTATGTGCATTACAAGTGCTGTTGTTTAAACCAAGTGCAAATTGTTTTAAACATAAAATAATTCATTGAATCTTGTACACTCTCTGGAATGATGACCTAGCATTGGTTTATCTACAATGGCTATATCAATTTACATTGGAGCAACCTATGAAGAAAAGGGGGCGAGAATGAGTAACTTTAGTCATGTTTTTATTAGTGGACAATAAAAATTCTTCAATAATGACAACTGTGTATGAAACCAGCAATCTTTCTGCACATTGGATCGTTTCAAGTAATAGGATGGAGATGCTTTATTCTCTTGCAACATGAAAGAATTAGAAACGAAAAGCTTGTTAAAAGGTTAACTTATTCAAATGGCTCTCTTGCAAGATCATATTAAACTTAAGAACAAATACATTTACTTAACAATAAGAATGGAACAAATCTAATCAGTAGAGAGAGAAAAACAAGCAGAAAACACCATATTTCCAAAAACATGAAAAAGCTTAAAAGGTAATAGAACTAATAAAGTATTTGAGTTCAGCAGAACAACACAACTAGGTCTTAAAGAATAAGATTTAACAAGATATACGTTGGCTAGCTTTTATGACAGCATCATAAGCCTATCAGTCACAGGTATTGCTAATATGTGGAAACTCACTTTGGTAAGCAGCCTCTGTAAAACTAACAAAGGGGATGGAGTGGGAGTTCACCTATTATTACGCTTTGGTACATTTCCTACAAAAGTGTTAAGTCCCAATTCACGAAGAATGTAAGTTCAAATAAAGTAAATTTCAAGAGATCCTGGAAATCTGAGTAATGCTTTTGCAGACCAAGACTCCTTTGGGTTGGTGTCAGTAACACACATCAGCGGTTTTAATAAAAGATAAAAATTTTGCAGAATGACAAAAACGCACACTATGCTGTCTCCTTCAAATATTAAAACATCATTGGAAGCAAGAGTCACCCCTTTTCAATTATGTAACCCTGGGAAGCATTTTTTAGATACACAAAAGGTCTATTACATTACAGTGTCTATACATTGTTGAAGAATTTACCATTATTAACATTTACGAAAACCTCCAGATGTTTACTTTGAAATGACTTGAGCAAAGACTCGATTATGCGCAAATAATTATTTAATTAAAAGACTGCGCAAAGTGTAAATGAGCTGATGATTTAAATCAAATTGCGTTGATGAAAGGATATAAAAAATTTGTTATAAAAGTTCACTTTACTGCTTAAGGGTCAAATCTACAGTCATTTAACCAACTTAGAAAACGCTTGGATAAAGGGTCTTCTGAAAAGCACATTTTTGCTTTGGGCTTCTCCACACCAACTGATGTATTGTTACACTCCTGTGCAACAGTGAACAATTTCTTATAATGAAACCTCAGTACAAAGTACTTTTTTTTTTTTTTTTTTTTTTTTAGAGTGTCTTTGTCCTCTAATGTATCCCCTAATGCATGAAAGAGAGGAATTTGGCATGTTGGAGCGTTTTATTTATATAGAGTTAAACTAGTGAACGGTACATTTTTTATAGTTCAGACGCTAGGAAATAAACAGACCTATTTCAATTTATACCCTAAAACATGCTTCAGCACTTGTCTGGTAAGTTTTACAATTTTGGGTTCAGAGAGGTTAGTTTGGTATGATACACAGCATATGGTACATGTAAATAATTAATCTAAAACCCATTACACAGTTTAACCACATCTCAAATTAATTTCATAGTCTGGTTCTTGATTTTATTAGATTTCCTATCTGTGTTTATGTCGTGTGTCGCTTTATGAACGCCCACACACAAACCATTTTTACAAATCTACCAATTAAAGGATGGGCACACATATATTACAGAACTGAAGTATTGTCAAGTTAAACCAGATTTATCTACTAAACTGTATTTTAACCAATACTGATGAACATGACATACACTGCTCACCCCTCTGGTATGTCAATAGTAACCTATTTAAAATACCAATATTAATTTATCTTACAGTTCCGAATTGTACAATTTTAAATCCAAATAATCATATACAACTCAACAATCATGAAAAGCAGTAGTAAAAGATGGCTTACCAGATGCATATCATGCACTTCAAAAAAGACAAACGCACAATAAAATAAATATACTGTGTATATTATTAGAATTCTTCTATACTTGCCTATTATACATTGCCACATAAATAGATACAGATTGAGAGTAAAACAGTTATATAAAGGGTTTAGAAATCAGTCAAGAGGATCTCAAAATACTGATTATGTCATAGTACATACAGAGTATATGGAAAATCTGGTAGCTCTGTTCTGTCTGTGATAGATCATAATTTCCTTCGGATTTGGACTGGTTGGCCTTGAAGGCTACCAAATTCTTAGCCAAGCTTATTCATCAAGTATCTCATTACAATGTACAGATATACTTATTTATCACATCCATACCAATCAATATATTGGCATGCATGAAAGAGCTCTAGTGGAACTAAAACTAAACCAACAGATGGCTTACCTCTTCAGTGCAGTAAACTATTTCACTATTAGAACATCCACATTAAAAAGATCGTTTGCACCAATGCACTGCATGTGAGGCATGACTATGTAAGAACATTTGATGTTTATATTTCTTATATCCAAGTACAGTACCTACAAACGGTATACCAAAGCTCCGATTATGGTGGGAAACTGATCCCCGAAATGCTTACTGTCTATTTCACCACCAAATCTTGCAACAATATCATCGCCCCCTGTAGAAAAATACAGTAGCGTATTTCCCATTTGTTTAGCCCACATGTGAAAACATAACAGATGGTTTTTGGAAGGGGCATGCTTAAGAATGTGTCTTTTTGGTACAAAAGTGCACCATGTAATATAGTCCTGTCAAACTTTATTTTGAATTTTACACTAAAAGCTGTGCAGCTGAAGACAAAACAATATACAAGACAAAAAAGAAAATCCAAATATGAACTTTGGGCATCAAAAAAAGAAATGGAATATTGCCAAATTCTGCCGCTTTTTCGAACAAACAATAGACTTTTTTTCCCCGCAAGTGTCAATGTTTAAAGAAATTAAGTACATCTGAAGTATACATTTTGAGGTATTTCAGACCATGCACGAAACTACTAATAGGAACATATATTGCATTATTAAAAGTATAAAATGTTTTAAAAAAACAAATTACATCTCCAATAATGAGCCTTGAATGTATTTGTTAACTGTGCTCACAAATGTAAAATTTGAAATCATTTATGTACATCAATGGGCAAGTACTTAAGAAGATCAAGATGTATTTGTGTATTAATAAATTGCAAGAGGTTACATTTTTAATTACTGCTCTTACTAATACAAATATTAACCCTACTCACCAACCCACCTGAGAAACATTAGCTAGCACCAACCCCAAAACAAGTGCTGGAAAAAAAACCCAAATAGAAATGTCATTTCACATGCATGTTTAAGATGGCAGACCTATTCTACACAAGGGGTAGCCAACAGGTGGTTCTAAGTTGTTGCTTAACTTAATTATCCATGAGCCATAGCCCAAAAAAAAAAAAGCTGTAGAACTATCTGTTAGCTAGACCTGCTCTACACCCCCCACCCCCATCAAAATACTAACATCTAACTGGAATATAGCCCTAAGACACATTATTAAAGCAAACCAGCTGCTTCAGTTTATTTGTGTGCTTTGAAACCTCTTATGTCCGGCACCAATTAAATGCTTTCCTTTGGCACATATCGAAAAAGAGCGCCATCCCTGCTAACCCCAGCATTTTTATTCATTTTGTTTCCTCTTTTCCTATCTCTCGACAAAAAAAAAAAAAAATACAAATTTACAAAAAAATTGCAATTAGTAGATAAAGGAGTGTACAAATTATTAAAAAGGAGTAGGCACAAGTAATCAGGAACGTGAACTCAAGGCACAGATCTTCCGGGAGCCAAATAATAAGAGCACACGAGCTTAAGACACAAACTGTTGTATCTGCTTTTCCATTAACAACAAAGAGCCAATGGAACTTTCCTTAACCAGAGACTGCTGGTTATCATCGGAAATGCTCAAGCAAGTACCATCTAAAAAGGCAATCTCTCTTGCCAACATCTCCAAGTTTGTAGAACGTATTCTTTTCATCTGTTTGTTCTTTGAAGTGTCTAAAATTTTAGTGCACATTTCTGAGGTTCGCTTTTTTGTGTTTTAAAAATATCTGCAGTCTCTGAAAATGTAACATTTTAATTGAGGAAGCTTGCCTAGTGCCGAGTTCTGCCTCTGGAGAAGGATTTACAGTCTTGTTTCTCAAACAGTGGTATCCCCAAACTCTTTATTCCATCGAATGTAAGACTCCAGAGTGGAAGGGCTCACACTGCACTTTATTTTCTTCAATGAACTCACAAAATCAGAATACTTCATATTGCGCATCTGCAAAGGCAAGATTTGAAAACATTAGAAATTAGAATAGGTTTTAAACATCTATAACCGAACTCATGTAGGCCTACTTACATCGCTAGCAGACATATTTTTCACTTGTTCAGGTTTCAAGTCTGAAAAAAACAAAGAAAAAAACCACAGATGTCAAATCTGATCCAGTAAGTATTAGAAGACATAAAAGCACATAAATTAGCATGCTCATATATTTAAAATATTACCCATTTCTTAAGCTCGTTCTAATGCACGATCACAAAAACCAGACCAAAAAAAGGACTTGGGAACTATTTTACCCACCGTGTTTATGGTGTCCTTTTATATACAATCAATACGTTAATGTAATCCTATAGTTGGGGGGTATCTCATGTAATATGAGGATTACCTAACAATATTCCTACAGTACATAAGCAAGAGTCAGCGCTGGTCCACACAATTACCTCTGATTGGTCCAAGGGCAGCATCTTTTGCCAGGGCAGTGATATCACTTCCTGAGTATCCTTCAGTCAATCTAATGTTACAGAGAGAGTAAGAGGACATTAATATGTTTTCAGGATTTTGTGATGGCCAATGATGCGCCACTGAACGGAAAAGAAGATGTGACGACAAGCAGATTATTTGTTTTAGAAAAACTTTTACATAATCAATACGTGTTTTACCTTGACAATCGAGTCAATTCTTTTTCAGACAGGGGATTGCTTTGCTTGCTTAAAAGATTTTGGAGAAGCTGAAGTCTTGTCTATATGGAGTAATAATACATAAAAGCCAGTCATACTGCTGCAACTTATGTAAATACTTAATGGGAGAATTAAACAGGATATAAACATGAAAAATAAAAAAAATAGAAAAAATTTATTCGCATATGGACCCAGAAATTAAATAAATGTGCAAAAAAAACAATCAATGCTTTAGACCTAAATTGCAAAAGACAACATTTTCCAGAAATAAATGTTTGGCCAATGAAATTATAAAGTTATAAAGAAGGTTAATAGAAACTGTAGGCAGCTTTGTATGCTCTTTGGAGTCATTTTTATTTCCAGTATCAAGTGTGTCTTAACCATTTAACTCTAGACTGTTACAATAATTTGACCTCCCCATACTGTGGATATGTAGTACAACTGAGTTTTGTTCCTCTTCAAGCACTGTTAACTATTCATTTTGTTCATAAAAAGTAATGTCTAAAAATGGTACTTACCTCTTCATTTGGTAATGAGACATATACTCTCTTAGTGAATCGCCTGCCACAAACAGACAAAAGCAATCATGTAAGCCAAATCCTTAAGCAAAAATGCACAGTTTGACAGTTGTGTAACATATTTAAGGTGTGAACTGTTCCTCGCATTAAAAATTCACATAACCCTGTAAAAAAAAACACTATTCCAACCACCAACATTACCAAAATTATTTTCCCAAAACTACACCTATCATTCCATCACCATGACCCCTTCATCCTACTCCCCATCTTCCTGGTGTCTTTCCTCAAATGTAACAGAATTCCATCTTTTTTTTTTTACTTTTTAAATCAAAACCTTCAATTATTACTGATATTTTTTAAAAAAAGGTCTCGCTGCCAACAACTTCTCTAACATTTGACTTCATTTCACCTCAAACCTTCTTGAATGGTAGCTACACCAGACTTCATTTGTTTATTAAAATGTACTATTTCAGCCAATTCCATTTGGATTTGCCCTGCAGCCGCTGTTCTAACTGAAGCCCAATCATTTTAATAGTTGGTAATTTGTCACAGATCAACCCACTTCTTCAAGCCCTTTTTATAAAACTTTAGCATTTACAATACTGATCTTATCTTACTTTGCCCACTGCTCATTCAGTGTTTCCTTTCTGACACACCACACCACACTCCCTGTATCACTCCTCCAAGGATCTGTTCTGGACCCACTCTGTACACTACCTCTTTTTACAACATCGCTTCCTTTGGGTTGAACATGACCTGTACGCTAACACAGAAACATACCACCCTTTCCCCTATATCTCTGCCTAATATCTGCTGGCCCTAAGCTCTATCCAACAAAAACACCAGCACATATATGATTGATCAAAAATAGAGATAGTAATAAATGATTGCAACTAGAACAGAAATACTAATCAGCATTGTACTGGGCACCTGAGTACTGCATCATCGAGCTCTTGAGGTCTGTTTGTTGCCCCCATGACAAGGACTCTGTCATCTCCACCAGACTGTACCTATGATATATAACAAATATAACCAGTTATTAAAGAGGGGAAAATTACAGAAAAGGAGTTCTGGAGAGGTTAAAACAACAACAAGTATATTCTTAAACCAGACACCAAGTGTAACATTATTACAGCCTTAATGGTTATATACATGGCATTCATTCACAACATTATGCTCTTCACAGGATTGTGCCATAAAAGGCGGGAGAGGATAAACGTTTTTTTTTTTATATAAAGTAAACCAGTAGTACTGCTACATATACACACACATTATATATTTATATATTTATATATATGTGCTGTGCACCTATATCAATAGAAATCCAAAAGAAAGCCCACACTCACGGGCTTGAATGAATAAAGTCGATGTTTTAATTACTCACAGCAACAATGTAGCAGCATGGTTATTGTGAGTACCGTATTTGCTCGAATATAAGACAAGGTTTGCTCTGAAAAAAATCCCCTTGTCTTATATTCGAGGTCGTCTTATAATCTGACCTCAAATCGAGGTCAGATTAGAATCCTGGGATCCAGGTCCCCCGCAGAGCTGCAGGGGACCTGGATCCCCCTCGCTAACAGCAGGTGGATGTCTGCACAATGCGCGCAGACATCCTCTGCTGCCGCCCGGCACGACCGCCGGGACTTCTATGATGAAGCATAGAAGTCCCGGCGGTCGTGCCGGGTGGCAGCAGAGGATGTCTGCGCGTATCGTGCAGACATCCTCCGGCTGCCTCCACTAGCCACCAGGGATATCTGGGCAGCCGGGGGATGTCCGGCTGTCCGTCATAATAGCAGTGTCATCATAGCAGTGACAGCAGTGTCGGGCAGCATGGAGGATGTCTGCACGTATCGTGCAGACATTCCCCGGCTGCCCCATCTAGCCACCAGGGAGCAAGAAACAAGGTGAGAGGGAGGGAGGGGGGCAGAGACAAGGGGAGGGAGGGAGAGGGAAGAGAAAGACAAGGGGAGGGAGGGAGAGGGAGAGGGAAGAAAAAGACAAGGGGAGGGAGGGGGAAGAGAAAGAGAAGGAGGGGGGGAGAGAGGGGGAAGAGAAAGAGAAGGAGGGGGGAGAGAGGAAGAGAAAGACAAGGGGAGGGGGGAGAGAAAGACAAGGGAAGGAAGGGGGAGAGAGAAAAGTTTGGGGGGAGGGAGAGACAATGTGGGAGGGGGAGAGAGAGGCAGCATTGTCACATAAAAGGAAATAAAAACAAGACATGCATTTGTTTAATTTCATAATTATTAAATATTAAAAAGCAATTTACGTGTGAATATAAAAGTTGAACTTTTTTTCCTATAGGGTAGTCTTATATTCAGGCTTTTAGTTTTTTGCCTAAAGGAATATCCAAAGTTTGGGGGGTCGTCTTATAATCAGGGCCATCTTATATTCGAGCAAATACGGTAATTAAAACATCGACTTTATTCATTCAAGCCCCGTGAGTGTGTGCTTTCTTTTGGATAACACACACACACACACACACACACACACACACACACACACACACACACACACACACACTACATTTTATAAAGACAAAATAACGTAAGACATCATGCATATTTGTCAAAGTATGTTAAACATAACAACAATTTCATGATTAGATTGTCAAAATAAAACAGATTAATTATAAACCGTTCTGATAGACCTATAACATCCGGGTCACTCATTTATACAGAATACACTGGCAATTTTAAACGGTTCGAAACATAATGTACGGTAAGGCGTGACACTCCTCTTATCAGTTTATTTGTACATGACACATTGCATATGATCTTCTGCATTTGGAGAATTTTGAAGCAGAAAGGCCAATACTTACACCATCAAACTGGACTAAAAATTCTGTTTTTAATCGCCTGCTCGCTTCATGCTCGCCTTCTCTTCGTTCACACAGAAGGCTATCAATCTCATCTGGCATTAAAAAAAAAAAAAAAAAAAAAGGAAGGAGAAATTTACTTTACCAAAGAGGGGGATTTGAAATTATTTGGAAATGCAGTATTATGCTTGAAAAGCCACTGATTTTTCATGGGGAACCATAATCTAGATGGGCCAACTGGATCTCATCTGCCATAACAACTAAGATTTATATATTAAAAGGGAACAATATTTTTCAGAGAATTCAGAAAGCTATGAAAAAGTTATATCATTCTCAAGACAGATATCATTACCACAGTCATTATTTATGTGAAATCACATTAACAAAGCTAAATAGCAGGACCAGGGTACACAGAATAAAAATCTTTATAAAGGGGACAACTTCACTGAAACATTATTTATATTGTGAACAATTTTTTTTAAAGGATATATTCATAGTTTTAACAGTATGGTAATCAAATGTATACATTAACACGAAAATGTGTTATAAATCTGTGGTATCTCCGGTTTGACATACCCTTGTCACTTAACATACAAATGACACTGTTAATTATAACATATTTACTTGCTTCCAATACTAATAATACAAAGTATTTACCATATCTTTTTTTATTATTTACTTTGCAGTACAAAAAAAGGAGACTCATTCCCTCAAAGCCTATGATCAATGAAATAATCCCATTTGTATCCTAAATTTAATCTTTGTATTTATTTGTACCAAGTCATTATCTATGCATTTTTTTCATTTCATTCTTAAAATGCAAACATTTCACAAACTATTTTATGATCAAAATGGTTTTAAACAGTTTTGAGTGCTTGTAAGTAGCTAGATCACGATTCAGAGGTGTTCAATTATATACCAAAATGAACGACTATTAAATTGCTTCAAGAACAGTAGCGCCTGGGATGCCAATAGCTCTCCCATATATCTGGAGTGTGAAATTTGCTGTAATTTGAGGGAAGAGTAGGGATTCTGGTAATCAGATTCTGGATTCTAGATAATTAACATGTTTAATGGCTGTTAAGTAACATTAAAAAGAAAAGAAAATGGTTCAGGACAAACCGGAAGGGAGAGATTTTTACTGATTTAATATACTTCAACATATCCGACAGGATGAAAGAGCATTTTTAACATTGCAATAAGACAGAGTCTGTGTTGAATGATAGAGGAACCAGCACAGCCACATTAGAGACATTAAATCAAAAAGGCTTGCCACCACAATAGAGGGTTTTGGAAATAGTACATATGACTTGGCCTTTTAGAGTCAATTCTTAAAGACTGGCATGAAATGTATTAAATACACATTGTAATAGAAACATAATACATACTGGATTTCACCAAAGTACAAACAAAACCCCAAATTTCAAAGGATGAGAAGTGCTAGTATGCCAGTCCATAGTCTGGACTAGGGACTTGGATGTAAAGTGAGAAACCTTGTGGTGTATGCATAGCATAGTCTACCAGCAGAAATGCTCCATTCCAAGTTTAAAAAAATAATAGGAACAAATGTATATTAAAAGTTGTGCAAATGATTTGCGTTTTGTTTGGATTTGTTTATGTAGCACTTGCATAACTGTCAATTTCCCACAATTGAGGAGCCAAAAAGGAATACAACCATGTGAGTTTGAGCTCTAGTCTCGACAGTACAATGGCTCGTGCACAATGTAATGCACCATTCATACAGGTCAATTGGAAACAAGACAGCACAGGGGAGGAAGTCTGTCTGAAAATATGCACTTACCTTTTGTGGATTACTCATGTGGACAAGCAGAAAGACAAATCAATCTCTTACCTATGAAAATGATAGATGGCTGCAGCTCCCTAGCCACAGCAAAAAGAGCACGTACTAGTTTTTCACCTTCGCCAACCTAAAAGCAATTTATAAAAATAAAAACATTAAAAATGCAGTGTTTACAAAATACAGTTCCCTTCAATGAAGCCCAGCCAGACATACTGTTTTCATGATACTAGCTGTGTGTCATGGGAACTGCCACCCACAGAGGATAAATATGGAGTTAGCTGTAAACTTGTCATCATGATGCCCCCAACGAAGATGTTTTGCGAAAACCCGTGTCGGGCGTTTCAGCAATATCGGGGGTTCTTGCCTGTCCACCTCTGTCTCGCTACCATTCTAGAAATAGGCTAGATTCAAAGCCTTTCACAGTCAGGTGCTTGTGTGCGCTGACCGATGTCTGGTACCCAGGGAAAGTGTTCGGACTCTGCCCCTATAGAAACCTATACAGACTATTGTTTTCTGTGCAAATAACATTATTTGACTTTTCTTTCTATATAGGGCTGTGTGCAACCGGACGTATTTACATTGTTAATCATCTGATGACTAATATTTTTTAGGTGGTCTCCATCTCCCCATTTTCCTCATCTTCATTCAGTCATTTGTAGCTTTATTCCATGATACCCATTTACCAAATTACTACTCTTTACCAAAATGTATTTAAATTTGTTTCTGGCATCTCTGTACTCCCAGTGCACCATATTATATATGTGTATGTGTGTGTGTGTGTGTGTGTGTGTGTGTGTGTGTATATATGTATGTATGTATGTATGTATGTATGTATATATGTATGTATACACACACACACACACACACACACATAAATGTTTATTTTTGGCCTGCATTGTTGAGTCTGAATTATTAGTTATAACCGGGATAACCCGGTTTCCCTCCTTTTTTGCTATTATTGTAGCACCCTTTGTTGTATGCTGGGAAAAGGGAGTAAGGGAATCCTTAGTAGCTAGCTGTGGGACACTCGGATTTGACTTATGAGTTACACATGACAATAATGATCAGGTTACTTACATATTTAGAAGTAAGGCTGGCTGCACTTATGTTAAAAAATGTTGCATTTGATTCACCAGCAACAGCCTTTGCCTAAAAAGAAAGAAAATGATTAAATATAAAACATCCCCAAACAGAAAATAAGGTAAAAATATATAGTTAGATAGAAGTTTCACTCACAAGCATGGTCTTTCCATTTCCTGGAGGACCAAACAGCAACAATCCACGTGCAGGAGCTCTCAGTCCAGTGAACAACTTGAAATACAAACGATAAGCAAATGTTAGTCTGGATTTTAGATGGCAGATGATATATTGATTATAAAACCAACAAATGTTATTGTAAGAAAACAAAACATGGAGGTCTCGGCTCCACCTTAAGGTTTTGGTCACATCTGTAGCAGATTGAAATAAGATGTCTGTTCTTTACTAAAATACCATCCCCGAGCCATGGGGTCCTGCTAAAATGCTTCCCAACCTATATGGACTATGACATGTACAATTAAAAAGAATGACAGGAAAAGGTTTACCTCTGGCCTTAAAGATGGAAGAATAACAATCTCCTGCAGGGCCTGCTTAGCTAGCTCCTGCCCTGCAATGTCAGCAAATGTTACAGATGGCCCACTGCAACAAAAAGAAAGAAAGAAAAATGGCATAAATGGTTTGATTCCCAAGAGAATGGTAAAGTGAGAGTATATTTATGGATATATCGTATTTGCTCGATTATAAGACGACCCTGATTATAAGACGCCCCCCAAACTTTGGATATTCATTTAAGAAAAAAACTAAAAGCCTCAATATAAGACTACCCTATAGGAAAAAAAGTTTAACTTTTATATATTCACATGTAAATTGCTTTTTAATATTTAATAAAAATGATATTAAACAAATGCATTTCTTGTTTTTATTTCCTTTTATGTGCCAATGCTGCCTCTCTCCCCCCCCCCCCCCTCCACGTTGTCTCTCCCTCCCCCCCTCCCTTTCTCTGCCCCACTTCGTTTTTCTCTCCCCCCTCACCTGTCTCTCGCTCCCTGGTGGCTAGTTGGGGCAGCCGGGGGATGTCTGCACGATACGTCGTGCAGACATCTCCCGGCTCCCAAATATCCCTGGTGCCTAGTGGAGGCAGCCGGTGGATGTCCTTTGCATGCTGGAGGCAAACTGGCCTCCAGCATGCAAAGGAATAAAAATGCATTAGTTACTTGGATACCTTGTAGCCTTAATGTTATAGCGTATCAATTCCGAATAGTTCTATATACACACACACACACACACACCCCTTTTCAAGAACCCATTCCCCCTTAAACTATGCAGTGATTTCATTTTACAATAAAATATCCCACAAGAACAGCTGTGTGAAAATGTAATTTTCCCCATTGAATTTTACATTGTGCTGTAGGCCATCATACATCAAAAAGATAACAGGCACAGATGCTTAAAAATCAGTTTAGATAAAATAGAACTTTAACATTTTGTAAATGTAATAGACAAAAAGCTGAGCAGGAGTCTTACCTGCTAACAATTTCATTGAGAATAACATTTGCAAGGGTGCTATCTACATTTCGTAAATTCTTCAAGTCCTTTTTCCTAACTGCTGTGGTAGGTGTAGTTGGCCTGCTATTTGGCCTTATACTTGGTTTTCCTCCTGCTACCTTTAATGAGAAAGAAAAACAATAACAGTAATATTTTTTTTTTTTAGAAATGAAGATCAAATGGAAAAAGTTTGCTCATTTTCATGATCTACTGAGTGAGCCAAATGTGCAAGTTTTTAAAATTCAGATTCTAGCACTGGGAAGGCAGAATTCCTTTAACCCAAATGGATTGAAATAATATAAATAATAATAAATTAGTAATAACAGGAAATACTTGCAGATATACAGGACTCGCTCAAAAAACATTCATTATTCATCAACGTTAAAGCACTAAAGGAAATTAAGTTTAAAATATAATTTTAAAAAAAATACAATGCTTTACACGTCAGCTAAATATTCTTATTTGTCGCAGTCCTACAAACAAGCATAATATATGCTTGAGTGTATAGATGTATTAACCCACACACAAAATCTGTATGTTTTGTTCAATAAATATTAAAGGTTAGGCCATTCTAGAATATATCAACTACATCAGACAGTGATTTTGTATGCAATGTCAATGATCCAAATTCACTGTTGAAAAGCTACATTGTTTTAATTAGGGAATGAACCCTATATTTCTTTTAATGAGGCAGAAGGCCAAGGGGCTTCCAGGTCACGAAAACAATCAGTGACAGCGAAGAGAGAAGGCCAGGTGCCTCATACCAATCCGCACTGCTAAATTGCAGAGAACAATCTCCACAACATGGCTGCCTGGAAGTCGCCAATTAGACTTCCAAAAGAAGGAAAATTATTCCTGAACAATGCATCGTTCCGAAGACGCTGTAATCACACAGGACTATTCTTCTGTGTGATTAAAATGTGTTATAAAGGGTCTAATCCCCATGTAAATCCTGTGAGACATGACTGGACATTAAATCTATTTATTTCAGTGGTCTAGCATGATACTCCAAGGCTTAGCTTTAGATATATTTCATACCCTGTTAGTTGTTACAGGAGCTCCAGCTTGCCTGTTTGAAGAGGATATAGCTGTACTAGAGGGTAACCGGTGTGTATTATAAATGCCTGTTGACACATTTTTAGGGGGCATCCTAACACGAGACACTGCAGTACTTGAAAGAGCTGGTAAGGTCTTCTTTTTCGGGACAGCACCTTTCTCTGGAAATAGAAAGGAAAAAAAAACTACTGTGAAATATCCATCATGATAAAGTAATTGGAGCAAACAGAAGATACATGAAATCTGGAACATCATTATATAAGAATCTATCAATGTGCCTCTAACATCGCTCCGTATATCCTGGATCACAACAGAAGCTCTTCTCACACTTATGTGATCATGGCCACACATCACCCATTTAAATAGTCTGGTTTTCTTTTCTTAATTAATAGAATTAGATTTTTTGCTTTACAACAACCTATAAAAGGAGACAAAAATCAACTAGAAACAAAATAATCCAACACAAAAAATAGCAACAAAAACTTGGGCCCATAGGGAATAACCCACTGAATTATTGGTACATTGTTATAGAGCGCAAAAGTATATTATAGAGAACACAAAGATACTATGGATACCGGAAGGTTTTTATTTTTATTTTTTAACCACACCTTTACAAGTTTTATCTATAGCAAATTGTGGCAGTAAGCCACTTATACCAGAGGAAATGTAATACTGAACATGTAAATGGTAACTCAATCTCTCAATCGCAGGAGACTTTATATTTCTAGGTTAAAAATCAAAGTAAAAATGAACAAATGTGGGCTGAACACCCTACATGTGAGAAGTACACACATAAGCTGCAAAATTATCCCTGGAGAAGGAGCATGCCCCACTATTTGCAAAATAAATACAGAAAATCAAAGTCACAGTAGTCATTTAAGTATCTTTTCTCAAAATATTTGAGAAAACTTCTCCAAGCCATACGTATACTCTCCTGTGTTCAGACAATAAAAGGATTATTGTGCATTTAATGGGATGTGTAGATAGGGGTTTGTCAATGGTACCTAGCAAGTATTAAGAGGTTTCCATTAACTAAAAGATTTGCAATAAAAATGCATAGATTAGGAGGGAAGGGGGACTTTGGTTTCTGTGTAGTCTCCAGTTTATGCAACTTTTTCAATTGAAGTCAACGAATTGGATATGAAGCCACAAGGTGAGGTCAAACTAAAAACAGCACAGAAACATTAGACCCGTTGTTCTATCTATGCAAATGTAGAGATCCTTTTTTTCTGTACATTCACAACACAAAGCAATGTTTAGATGACTGTCTCTCTAGATTTTTTTTTTTTTTGGGGGGGGCGGGGGTTAATTATGAAAATGACCTATACATTGGGTTATCAAATTTGAAGGCAAATGTATAAAATAATAGAAATATAGGTTTTAAAATGTATCTGTGGTGTCTCCTGTATCACCTTATAACTGGATATGCTAATTTTGCATACCAAACACAGATGGGGTAACAAGCAGGAGAAATCAGACCCATTTTAAAACACACTGTATAGATCATTTGTTATGCTCTACGTTCATAGTATGAGCAATTTTGTAAGCTGACTTAGCTTTAACTAAATGAGTTTATACTGGAAGTATTTGAATAGGAAGGGCCAATGGCACATTTCATCAAAGTGTCACTTCCAGTGACAAAATCCTAAAATGCCCAATCTGATAACAGTAACATTAGAGCATCCTGACAGACACTGACCAACCATTCTAGTTCTCAACACAACCTTAACCTCACATATGTGTTTTCAAAACATTTCTATTATGTAGGTCCACCTGGGCACAGGTTAACCAACATGGGGAGTTGTCTGTCACAGACAGATACGGACCAGCAGCCAGACATTCTAGCAAGTAAATATCCTTGTGATTACTTTCTCTTTCTTGAGTTTGATTATTTGCTTTATAACCTTGGAAGTTTAATGTCCACAAAAATGACAGTTTTGTGTAACAATAATATTCAATTTGCAGCAATAAAAACACTAATAGAGAAACAGAGCAATAAGCCAAGATAGAGACCTATTTCCTATCTTCAGAAGAGGAGGTGTAAAGTAGTTTAGAAATCTATCACTACAAATCAGCCTATAAAACGTATGTTACAGCAGGGCTTGACAAATTGGATGTATATCTAGGAGCCAGGTTTGGCACCTTATAGAAAAACTGAGTTTAGGGGCCATGCCGTCTTCATTAGCAGGTTCAAATCACACAACATAAATACACACACCCATTATATACACATGTATAGAGAAACACACAGATATACATACATGCGCACAAGTATGCACACATATGGACAGATATACACACAAAGAGGCACACATCTGTTTGAAATTACAAAACACAGGGCAGCAGAAGAAGGGAAAGTAGTGGTGGCAGCATTTTCAGAAGTTATAATTCTGGGGCGATTGTGTGGTAGGAAGCCTCCCAAGCACAGGGAACAAAGACATTGGATTTCAACCCTAATCTTATTGTAAGCACAAGCAACCCCTACATGTGCTTCTCACTAGTACCTGCCTGGTGGGTGGATGGAGCAGAGAGTGGAGGAAGAGGTGGGATTTAGTAGGACAAAGTTTACAGGCTTTGTGCCCACCTAGTGTATGGATAAGTAGTGTATGGACAATAAAGGAGCAAAAATCTAAGTGCGGACAGAGAGAATCCCCATTGATTCTCTGCTATCATTGGGGGTCAGGACCCAATTTCCAGGGGGCCGGATGCCATACATTTGTCGAGCCCTGTGCTACAGATGCTTTATAGCAATTGCTAAAGTTGACAGCAGAAAGATACCGCAGTCAAATATCTCAATAAAGAAACAGTGGCATTATAAACCCACCTGGCTTTAGATGTCCATTGCGGCAAGGTACGTTAGTGGTATTGTCATTATACACCTCCATTTGTGTGTTCTGAGCTTGCATATCTGCTTGCAGCTTTGCTATGCAAACACAGGAGAGGGTAAAGGGAAAATAAATGAACATGAACAAAAATAACAAAAAAAGGATGAATGAAATAACAGATGTAAAACTGCAAGCACTCCAGTTCACCGTTTGCACTTGACAGCTTCATTATATGGATGAAGGTGCACTAATTCTGTGCAAGAATATTAAAAATTAAGTAGCAATACAACATGTTATGGCCACACAGATATTTCTTCAAGGACAACTACAGCAATAATTTAACTTATGTTTACTGCTTTAATGGAAAAATACAAAGTCCCTTATTGAGTCTTTTGATTTGTATAACCTCTATCGGGGGTCTATGATGGTAGTGCAGAGAAAGACCCTCGTTTTCAAAGGAGATCAACATAAGAAACCAAGAACTCTGTTGACTTATTTTAGGTCGATCAGCAGAGGTCAAAGGCTCCTCTGTTGACCTCCTAATGAGGGTCTCTCTCTGTTCTAGCAGAAAGACAGTTGCCGAACTGCCTGTCAACGGACGTGTAGTACCAAAAGTACATGCCAGTTTATCCTCATACTAGGGGCACTACATTTTCACTTGTGCTTCTAAGTCAAAAATAAGATTAGCTATCCTTTAAGCTTTGGTAACAGCTCAAAATGAGTGAGGAGTTTATGTTGTCACTTTTCCTGCCGTCTTGTCCTCCAATTTTTTGACAGTTTACAACAATTAAATATATTAGTACAATTAACATTTTATTACTTGCAATATTTAGAATGTGCAAAACACATTCCAGATTATGAAATGAACCAACATGATATGACACACTCCACATCCGTTAACTGTTGCGTCTCCAACTGTGTGTGACATTACAGGTGTCCATTTTTTGACAATTGCAGTTATATTATTAAGTAAAATAGTCCTAAAATGTAAAGTCAACAACATAAGTAAATCAAGCAGAATGTCTACTTAGAATCTTTCACGTGCAGCTAGCAGAAGTTTGTTAGTCACATACATACAAGACGGAAATTGAATAACTTTGTATGTATCATGAAGCCAAGCTATACTGCCAAGTGAATTTTAAATGTGTAGAAAACATTATGGGGAGAGGGTATTTATTGAAAATATGTACTCCCAAATTCAACATTAAATTCAAGCACAGATATCTGGGGGAAAAAATCCAAAGAAATGACACACTCTGTAAATAAAAAGAAATTCTGAGGCATGATTTGTGATGCAAGCGAGAACATGTGTGACTTGCCAGCTTCGCACATTCACCCAAGGCTCCTCAATTCTCTCGTCATTCATAAGCTTTCCATTAAGAGCGCACACATGCACATTTATAATATTTCAATTTGAGAAGAAAAAAAATCAGCATGGCAGAACAGAAGTCCTAAATTGTTCCTCCAGATTTGGAACCATTGGAGGTCGTGTACATATATGTTCATCAAGGCCTTTCCGTGTTGCTTTCTTAGTACGGTCATATGTTTTTGCTGCCCTTCACAGATGATGTCAAGTTATCCAGCCAGTGAGTTTATACTGGGAGGGATTTCTAACCCTGCATGTTATACACTAGCACTGCAAACAGCAGTGTCACAGCCCTCAGCTAATACTTGGGTGAAAATGAAACTGCTACAAAAAAAAAAAAACTTAATAATAAAATGAAACAAATACAATATCTGTGAACAATGTCTAAAATAATGCAGTCAATTAAAAAAAAATTATAAAATTATACAGGCAGGAAGAATACTTTTTAAAAAAATCCATTAATTAATCAGGTTTTTGACTTTTTGATGTGAATTTTCAGAAGCTTTATATTTAAAATTACATCTCTACAGTATTGTAAAGCCAACAAAAGAACAGACTGCACTGGCTCCTGCTTAACAACATTTACATAAACTGACGTAACGGACAGACTTGTAAATAATTTGTGACTTAATAAATCTTTCAGGAAGATCACTACCCAAGTATGTGTTATACTATATGCTTGGTAAAAGATCGTAATAGAACAAAAATACAAACGTGTAAGATGAAGGGAAAGCAGTAAAGCACAATAAAATACAGCATGCACAGCAGGTTAGAAAAGCACATCAGAAAAATGAATGCATACAGCCATTTCAGTTTATACAACAGAAGTCTTAACTGTCCATTACACCCATTTGTTAATCGCAAACCAACAAGAGAATCATCAGCTCCCATTTATTATGAAACATGCCCAGAACACTATGATAAAATGTGTGATCACAGTCCCAATGCAGCCAAACAGAAATAATGTCTCTGCAAAGAGCTTCTGTGGATGCTGCAGGGATCAAAGCATATTAAATACAATACTAGTCATACATCTTCTTTAATTCACCTTCTGGCATTAGAGCATCCATATCAATGAATGAGTGTTCTCTTGAAGTGCCGCGGGGTTATTCAGTGAATGGGAAGCTCTCACTTGGTAAAACAGTATAATTAACAATAAAAACGTATATATATATATATATATATATATATATATATATATCCCCTAAGAAATAATTAAGACCGTCTTCTGAACTGCTATCCTAAAGTCAATAATAATTGTCAAGAGGGGTCACTATGAGGTCTACTCACTAAATGGTCATCTCACCTGACACTACATTATGGGTTCTATTCAGGTAGTTCAGATTTTCTTTGCGAAAACTGGAGCTCCAGATTTCAGAGAGCCAAATGGCCCTTTAAAAAAAAAAAGAAAAAAAAATCGGGGATCATCAAAATAATCCTGAATAGGCCCTAAATTCAGCAATGCCTGAGAAGCCGACCCTACAAGGAAAAAAAATCATAACCTCTGTTTTTGACACCGACTCATATCCAGACACTGTGTGGTGTTAATAAAGGATATGATAATGTATTACTACTTTATTTCCAGGGATACAGTATGTCCCTTTCCTCTCTCTCTGACACAAGATTAAAGTGTCAATAAAAGAGGGAGGATTGACAACCTAGTGTGTACAGAACACTAAATTGTCATTTATTGCATGTGGTCTCTGATTGATTTTCATATGAATAAATTCCAAAAATAATGGCTGATCATGGTCTGGCTAACATGACTCCAGATCATGTGTCTTATAGGGACACAAAATGGGTTTTTTTCCCACTTGTGCTACTAATATAGAAGCACAAGTGAAATGTCCGTTGTCCGTAGTATGAGGATAAATTAGCGTGTACTTTTGTTAGTACACGCCAGTTTATCCTCTGACCGACAGCCGCCATAGGAAGCAGGCAGCCGCCTGGTCCACGACCGTCTCTCTCTCTCTGCAAGCACAGAAACCTTTGTTTTTGCATCCGATCAGGAACTGCCGTGTCTCGCATGTCTATTAAGAAACACATCGGATGTGGGACATATATTTTATTTAACCCTTGCTTTCTTGAAGGACAAGTTGGAATGTCCCTTTAATGACAAGAGCTTAGTTGATCAACAGGGTTGGGATGAAAAGGACATTACTTTAGGTTATTTTCCTACAACTTGCAAAAAACAGTAAAAACATGTATACATTGTCCAATTCTAAACTCAGGATAAATGAGATGTAGATGTGTAATAGATTTTTCAGGTAAAACGGTAGAAAAGGGGTTGTTAGTTTTTTTCATAAATTTTTCATCTTATTTTATAGTAAATGATACAATATGATGAAAATAATGGTATCTTAAGAAAGCCCTTCTTATGGCGATAAAAAACGATAAATATGTGTATGTACATTAAACGAGAAAGAGGAAAATTACAGCCAAGGACAAACACCGCAGAGGTGTAAAAACAGCCTCTGTCACAAAGAGGTTAAGGCTGATGATTGTGACCAGCCCCTTGATACACATTCAAATTAGAAAAATAATTTTCATGTCATACATGAATTTAGTGATAATGTTTTTTGACAAATGTACCACAAAGAAGACAAAATGAATACCTAATAGTTCTAAACGATCCTTTGCCATGAGCAAATTTGTGGCCATTTTTGTTTGTAAACGACGTGCTCTTTCATACTGCTCGCCTACAAAAGAAAGGAAAAAGACATCAGTCACAACATGTTACCCTACTGATTAGTAACTTTATAACAAATAACATTTATAAAAAAAAAAAAAAATTTTTTTTAAAGTAAAATAAAATAGCAATGCTGCATTTAAATAAAAGTGCAAGTTTGCAACTTAAATGAACCCCCACATACAAATATATATTTTAAAAAACAGATAGGGCTTTCATTTGCGACCATTTTTTTTGACCGTTTAAAAAAAAAACATGTACGAACATTGTCACCAATGGTTTGCATTGGGAGACCGTACATGAAGGATTTAAAGAACATTTAGTAATTACAGACTGTGGCTGTGCCCTGAAAAGTATGTACAGGTTGAGTATCCCTTATCCAAAATGCTTGGGTCATTTCGTATAACGGATCATTTTCCCCAATAAGATATATTAAAGCCTCGCAGCACTCATGAAATACAGTAGTATCAATGAAAATACTGTCTACAGCAAATAAATCAGTTTTACAGAGATGTGGCTGTGGAGTGAGGCATTGTTGGGAACCTGCTGTTGGCACATCAGGCCTGCACATGTGGCATTGTATTACCCTTTGTTTGTGTGGGGGAATCTGAGCATGCATGGAAGGGCTATATCGCAGCTTAAGGGGGCTGGACACTGAATAAACGTTTTCATTCAGATGTGTGTGTGTGTGGAATTTTAAACAAATTCCCCCAAAAATTTGGGACAACGGATCATTTTGGATAAGGAATACCTCACTTGTACAAAGAAAGAGCTATAGCTGCTACACAAAAATATTCTCTAGGAATTGCCTGTTTACAGATAGGGAGTTATATTACGTTTAAAACTGAAGCACATGCTGCATGCACCAATGTATTAAAGTCTATCCATGCCAGTACTGTACTACTAAATTGCTCTGATGTCTTTAGCACCAAGCCACAAAACAACGATAACGCCTTTTTAGTAGCTTCCCAACACTTTTGTTTATTGGTGTTGTCATACATAACCCGGATAATGAGGAATTGACCATATTTTCAGCACAATATTTCCTAAATTTTACAATTCAGCACATTTACTTTGTAGTCTACTACTCCCTACATCATTATGTAAGATCGTTTTTCTTTTATGTGGTTATTTAATTGGAGACGTGTTATACATATCGATTTTCTCCGAACACTTTATGAAAATTAAATAAAAAGGTTTTTTGGTCCTGAATTCCAAATGTAGAAGGTAATCTGGAGTAACTGGATTTATTTACATATCCATGTACAAGTTATCATAAGATGCCAGGGAAGAGAGTGATTTACCAACTAACAATTGATACCAAATGTTCCAACCATTACTTTAGCTCAGATTCCAGTTTCATTCTATGGCATGAAGAAACCGGAAAGTCCTGTTGGGGAACTTTATACTAAAAGCACATAAAAGTCAGTCTATGGTGAGGCGTACTTAGCCATAAACGTTCAATTACAAACAAAAAAATGAAAGTACAATTTACAGCGACAATTTCCTGCAACAATAGGTCTTCTTTTCAGACTTAATAATGTGTTCTTTAAATTACTGCTGTTAACTGTTGTAACTGGGTGACTTAGAGAAACTGCTCACTTTTTCATAAAGGTCGACAAAAGGACTGGTTTGGACATCTGATTGGAGGAGGAAGTATGACTAACTATACCAAGCATATAGCTCAATAAAAACATTTTATCGGATACTTTTCAGCGTACACCAGTTACTTCAATGGGAGTCACCAAGGCTTAAAAAGTTACAAACACAAGATGAAAGGATTTTCACCGAACAATTAAACATTAAAGCATTCATCTGCATTCATATACCACCATCAGCCACAGAGAAATCCCAAACCAGAAAGTATAGGTTGGCTTTCTAAACAGAATATGATAGCAAGTGATTAATTCTACAAAACAGGGCCAATTTGTTGTTTTTGTTTTGAAATTTGGGCATTACACCTGCTATAAAATGTCTCAATATATTACTGGATTCTGAGAGCAGCACACACATAAAAAGGGGGCGAGATATTCACATTATTTTACTATACAATAGCTGCTGGCTACTTATGGGTCACACATTGGTTAGTTGGGAAAACGGGACTATATAAAAAATATATGTTTTTTAAAAGCTGAAAATCTCAATCTTTCATAGCCAGGGAATGGATTTATTAGCTCCAGTAGAGATTAAAGTCTGTTATAGTTTTAAGAATTTAATACCCTTAAAAAAATAAATAAACAAGAAAAACTGGCCATGTAGTGTCCACCAAACAATGGACTACTTACCTTGTCCTGTGATTGGTATAGCTATTCCTTTTTCCATTTCTGCAATGCCCTTTTTATACCATTCAACCGCTTGCTCCTTTTGATCTGTTTTAATATAGAAAAATCAAGAATCAAAACTTGTTAAGCACAAGTAGTTTCAATTGTCAGTGCAACTTTTAAATATCACACACCCACCCCTGAAATTCATCTGTGAGCATTTACACAACAAAGATCAGAATCTTTATTATAAATTGACTGGCACAAAGGAGCCTTGACAGGCAAAATAAAACGAATGAATCTGCAAGAAAGTGCATGCTGCAAAATGAAATAGACCAAAATGCTTTGAGATAGAGGCACTGGTTTATGTCACCCACTCAGGTACAAAAATAGTCACAAGATATCACAACAAACTTAAAATGAATTCTGAATCAAGTAACTATTTAATGTGGCAGTTAAAGAACAACCTTAAGTTTTTTTTAAAAACCCTGTTAGGAAGCAAGGTAAAAAAAACCAACAACAAAGTAAAAGTATTTCCACTCCTCTGAAGTAAACCCAACGTATAATTTTAGACATATATTCTTGGCTCTCACAGCTGAGTCAGAGCCAATCAGGAGGCTGGCATGCGTAGACAGCACACACACAGCCAATCAGAGCAGGGACTCATCCCACTTGTCTGGTCGGGGTCTGCAGAGTGGGGATATCTAAAGGCCCCTCTGTTGAGCCCATGTAATAATGAAAGTCTCGCTCTGCATTAAATAAAAAAGAGTCGCTGACCTGACCGGGCTGGCTGCTTCACAGGGAAGCATGGCAGCTACTGGTCAGAGGAAAACTGGCATGTACTGTCAAAGTACATGCCAGTTTATCCTGCACTAGAGGCACTACATTTTTCACTTGTGCTTCTATTAGAAGTTTAACTGTATTTTAAGGTAGCTTAATGTTGATCTTTTTTCCCCGTTTTGTAACCAATGTAAGTTAAACTTTGAATTACATGATATTTGGTTTACTTACTTCGATTTAAAAAAAAAAAAAAAAAACATTTAAAAAAAAAAAGATTAAAACAGACACCAGTGGCACTTAAAGGGACAATCCCACCAAATGAAAAGGTTTTATTTATTTTTTTGTATTGTTGATTTCAGATTTGTCTTTTGTTTTTGTTATGTGACTGTATTTAATTAAATATGTAAGTAAACAAATGTGACTGGGAACCGCCATTTTGTGAAAGATTGTGTTTTTGGGTGCAACCCCTTAGTGACTTTACAGCACAAATATCTCACTTTGGGGCTGGATCATAGACTTGCATTGAATGGGAGTCTTATGACATCATAATGCAGGCTTTGGCAACAGTTGTAAAGTGAGACTGGCTGGAAGATTTTGGATGATGTTGCACCATGGGAAATATTTACAAAATGGGGCCAGGAGATAAACACCTAATTTTATTTTTCCTTTTATATACAACTACTTCAGTCATATAAAAAAAATAAAAAACAATGGCATATGATTTATATATGTTTGTTTTAAATGACCAAGTTATCTAGTTACATCTAATGTAGGTGGTAGTGTCCCTTTAACTCACCTGTAAAAAAATAAAAAATAAATAAGGATGCTTTACGTTTTTGGGAAACAAACACAAAGAAATGTTCCACTAGTCTGTGTTCCAGTTGCAAGGCTAAGACAAGAAGACACATCATACTTTACAATTCATTCAAGGGAAAACAAATGTTAATCTAAAAGTACTGTTTTGTTGTATTGTCAATGTAGACAAATTGTTTTCTATTAAGCTTCAAGACAGATGAAAGAAGTGTTGCAGACAGGAATCAGCATTGTTTATGGTGGACAAAGGCCTTGCCCTTATATGAACACTTATTGTGTACAAATCAAGGTTGTAGAGCATCTGTTTTTCTCATTACAGAAACCAAACCCGGCCAATATAGTTTAAAAAAAAAAAGTACCAGTCTGGTCAGAAGTCTTATTAAAGTTAGTGGCTAACCAATAACAGACATATACATCTATTCACCACTCTGCTAGCTATGAACAGTTGAAGTCCCCAAAAAATGACAAATATAAAAGATTTAATTTCCAGACTATAAATGTGGACATGTATTCACAATGATATACAGACTGAATTCATTTAAAACAGGGTCAAAAAGAGAAATCATGAACCACAATGGTTCAATCTCCTTTTCTCCTTTAATTGCATATAAAAGGAAAAATAAAATTAGGTGTTTATCTCCTGGCTCCATTTATTGAATATTTCCTATGATGCAACATCATCCAAAATCTTCCAGCCAGTCTCAATTTACAACTGTTGCCAAAGACTGCATGATGATGTCATAAGATCCTCCCCTGCTCACTTACTGGCTCCTGTGTATCACAGAGGATCATAACTCTGCCCCCTTGTGATGTAATAATTCCATTACCCTCCCATTCAATGCAAGTCAGTGGTCAGAATTCAGACTTATAGACTGCATTCTGTGTCCCAAGCCCCAAAATGAGAAAATTGTGCTTTAAAGTCTCTGGGGGGTGGCACCCAAAAACACTATATTTGACAAAATGATACAAATCACACTTGTTTAGTTACATATTTTATTAAATACAGTCAAATAACAAAAACAAAACACATATCTGACAATCAACAATACAAAATAAAATAAACCCTTTTCATTTTTTGGTGGGAGTGTCCCTTTAAAGGACTATCCAGCTGAAAAAGAGCAGCTACATTCAATAAGACAGGAGCATCCAGCTTGTGTGACAAGTGCGGTGGTGCCCAACTGATTTTACTACTCATATTCTCCTAAGATCTATAAATGTGTAGCTATGTTCGAAGTTGGTTTAAACTGGTTTTAAATGTTGAGGAATATCTTGTCACGCTAAACAATATTATATAGTTAACAAGATATTCCTCAACATTTCATGGGTGGGTGGGCTTTTCAAAGTAATTTTCATCGTCTGACCAAACACCCTTTAAAATGTTACATGTAATATTTAAATGTCTTGCCAAATTAGTGAGTTTTTGCAATACGGTTTCTAATCACTACCATCAAAAGCACATCAAACACAGGGAAAAAAGAAAATAGGCTCGGGATAGGTTTGTGTTCTGCTGCCATAAGTAAAGTCGCTTAATGGGGCTGAATTTTGCTACATTAGCCATGTCACAATTTTTTCAGTTTGTAAAGAAATACAAGTTGTCACACAAAGAATTATATGCAGTAAAGTCACTTCAGGGCATGTTCTCATAGACAAAGAGGCACAGACTACAATTTTGTAACTTCAATATCGGGCGTTTTACAGAATAAACTCAGTTTGCCCTGGTACAAAAGTACAAGCATTAGGATAAATGGTATTTATGGATTATGTAATATTTCTCTTCCTTCTCCTCCACCCGGACCTGACACAATTAAATGCTCGTTTTCTCTGTTTAAGTGTTATCGAGCATAAATGTGTGAAAATTTTTCCACATTTTGTATGACAGTAAGAGTGAATGTTAGAATGAGTGTTGATCAGGTTCACATGATACTATTTACACTGGAGTGTAGGCTGGGGAGAATCGTGTTTGATCCCTTTTAAATGGAGGGACTAAGGTTGATGTCGCTGAACTGCAGGGGCCTGAATTCCCCACATAAGAGAGAATTTTTATATAACACTTTGACTGAAGAAAAAAAATTGATATAGCTCTCCTGCAAGAAACCCATTGGGATGATAAGGGGAGCTCATTCTGGAGATATAAGAAATACCAGACAGTATATTCGTCAAGTTTACGCGATAAAAAAAAGAGAGGAGTTGCTATAGTTATTTCCAACTTAGTAAAATTTGAATGTATTTATCAAGAATCTGATGAGATAGGAAGGTCCGTTATTCTTGTCTGTAAGCTTAATGACATACTATATACACTCCTGAACGTCTATGCACCAAATGAATATCCTGTTAGGTTCTTGAGACATGTAACTGAAAGATGGGATAAATTAATCCAGGGAATCCCTATTCTGGGGGGGGATTTCAACACCCTCACAGACATCAAGCTTGATAAAAATTCCCACCCAGGTAAATCAATAGATCCAAAATTGAAAAGGGCGGCGCAACTGTTTACGAAATATATTATTAATTATAATCTATATGATGTCTGGCGGGTGATGCACCCCCTAGAGAGGGATTATACATACTATTCGGAAATTCACCAATCCTACTCTAGAATTGACACCTTCTTTACCTATGCTTCTGGTCTAGATATCTGTAAAACAATAACTATCGGTAACATTGTGTGGTCCGACCACGCTCCAGTATTCTTGGAGCTGGATGGAAAAACAAAATACCGTATGAGACCTGAATGGAGATTAAATGAACATCTAGTTTCATCCGATAAAGATAGGGAAACTCTTAAGGCTAAAGTTGAACAATTTCTTGTTGAAAACGATGATAATCTAGTCTCAAGAGGCACTCTATGGTGTACACTAAAATGCTGCATCAGAGGCTATTTTATTAGTAAGTAAGCCTTTTGGCACAAAAACAAAAAAAGAACGCTGTCAGCCCTATATATAGCATTAGCGTTGAAAGAGAAGGAAAACAAAGTAAACTCTTCTAATGATAATGCCTTGGAAATTAAGATGTTACAACAAGAGATTAAAGAAAAACTAACCCAGAAAGCAGAATACATGTTTCAGAAACTCAAACAAAATTGGTATTATAGTAATGGGCAGGTAGGAAAAGTTATGACAAATAAATTAAAGTTTAATAGAATTAGGAATAGAATAGGGAAAATTGAATACAAAAATCAGACTTGCCTCTCCCCTAACACTATTAGTAAAGCATTTGAGGATTATTATAGTTCTCTCTATAATCTTACTGAATCCAGGAATGATGGCCAGGAAATGGTAGACTATCTCCATTCTCTAGGATTGCCCAAGATTTCTGAGGATAAATTAATGGCCTTAAATGCGCCTTTTGGGATACGGGAGGTTAGAGATGCGATTAGAGGCTTAAAAAAAAATAAAGCCCCGGGGCCCGATGGATATATTGCACAATTCTATCAAATCCTGGAGGACCATCTCTCTCCTCTTCTGCTCGAGTTGTTCAACGAGATCGGTCAAAATAAAAAATTTCCCTTGGAGATGCTCAACGCATCTATTAGTCCCATACTTAAACCTGGGAAAGATCCAAGTCTGGTTACAAATTATAGACCGATCTCGTTGATCAATCTCGATGTTAAGATCTTCTCTAAAATCTTGGCGAACAGACTAAGCTTGGTAATAGCGGATTTGATACATGGGGATCAGACGGGTTTCATAATGGGGCGCACGGTAGAGGATAATGTCAGGAAAGTCTTTAACTTAATCTCGGTCGCACAGTCCAGGAAATCTCCAGTAGCTTTTATAGCGCTGGATGCAGAAAAGGCTTTCGACCGAGTTAACTGGCATTTCTTATCCCATACTCTTGAGGCCTTTGGTCTAACAGGACTTTTTAAGGACTGCTCAATGGCACTTTATACTTCTCCCAAAGCTAGAGTTGTGGGCCCCATGATGAAATCAGAACTCTTTAATATTAAGAACGGAACCAGGCAGGGCTGTCCTTTGGCTCCATTGCTGTATGCCTTAACAATTGAACCTTTGGCATCGCAGATAAGATCTAACCGGCATATCAGGGGAATTACTTATGGCCAATCAGAATTTAAGATTACTCTTTATGCCCATGATGTCTTATTGACATTATCATCACCAGAATTATCTATCCCAGCTGTTCTTGAAGTTATACGGGAATACGCTAATTACTCCAATTATAAGGTGAACCTATCTAAGTCTCAGGTCATTACTTATGAGATATCCACCGCACAATTGAATGACCTGGGAAGGGATGTCCACTTTAATTGGAGTAATAAAACTATAAGTCATCTCGGCATTAAGATTAAGTTTGATTTGAAACAATGTAAAGAAGACAATTATTCTGCTCTAATTGTCGACCTGAGAGACCACCTTTCCAGATGGAAGGGCTTAGAGCCCTCCTGGATGGGTCGTCTGAATATAGTAAAATCATACATTATTCCTAAAATATTATATATATTTAGAACGATTCCACTTAGAGCATCAAACAAAGAAATTAAACAACTTACACAAACAATTTCTAATTATATCTGGAACTTCAAAAAGCCAAGGATTCAAAGTTCAATATTAAAATCAAAACTGAACCAGGATGGCCTGAGCTTCCCTGATCTCCAAATGCTACATGAAGCTTGTATGCTATCCCACTGTTTATCATGGAATTTGGCGAATATAAACACAGGTTGGCTTAAACTAGAGAAGGAAGCTAGCAAGTTGATCGATCCTTTCCATTTATTTTGGCTTTCCCCAGATATTGCCAATCAATATAGACTAAGTAATAACATCATCGATGATATTTTGACCACTTTGCGTAAAGCAAGGAAAACTTACCATCTCATCCCTCACCTCACTCTCGGGACCCCAATTCGGGTCCTAGGATTGAGTATGACGGATCTTAATTTATCAAACTGGGAGAAAAGGGGCATCACTAAACTGGCAGACTTTAATACGCTAAACGGAATTCGATCACTCTCTGAGATACAATCTAAATTTGGTATACACCAGGGTGATTTTTTGTTATATCAAAGATTGAAGTCTTTCCTGAATAAAAATCCAATCAGACAGAACACCCCATTAGATGACCTCATAGAGGGGAAAAAATCTGCTAATATAATCAGGAGAATCATGACCCTCTCAAATAAAGAAACTCTCCCTGATAAATCTCCTTCCATTCTTAAATGGGAGAGAGATCTTGGAAAAGTTTACCCAAAGGAAGAATGGTTTGGTAGTTGGAGCCTCACTAGGAAAGTTGTACACTCTGTGAGTCTCCAAGAGACATACTTTAAAGTCCTCCATAGGTGGTACATGGTGCCAACAAGATTGAATAAAATAAACACCTTAGTAGCATCAACATGCTGGAGATGCCAGATGCAACCGGGCACCATGCTCCACATTTGGTGGAGTTGTGAAAACCTTGGAAAATTTAAGGATGATTCGGAGACTCTGCTGTTAATTACGTTTGGTAAAAATATTTCTGTTTCACCTCAAATGTTCTTGTTCCATTTGGATCTTTCGAATCTAAATGGAAATGAAAAATCATTAATTATAAACATCTTCCTAGCCTGTAAAATATTATTAGCCAGATTGTGGCTCAAAACGTACCTACCAACTCTGAGAGAGCTGACTACCCAGATTCATTATCAGTGTACTATGGAAAGGCACTTCTTTGTGATCAATTCCACTCTTCATAAATATAACAAAATCTGGACTAGATGGATAAAAACGTATTCCGACATGGAAGACCATTAGATTGGAGTTTCTTCCCCTGCAGTTCAGCGACCCTGTTCTACCTATAAATCCCCAGCAAGCAACAAAAATCAATAGAGTCACTATTTCCCCCTGTGAACTTTTGGTATGAATGATAGTATGAATATGTATATGTCTATACGTGGATAGAACAGGTATCAAATATAGAAACGACGAGAAGGAAGAGAGTATTAGGCTTTGTATTTTTTATATTCCATGTGCATATGTTAAGTAATCTAGCCCTCTCACCATTTAACTTGTATGTTTTCTGAATAAGTCAGGCCTTTTGAATACTTGTATCTCTCCCGAAAGAAAAAAAAAAAAAAAAAAAAAAAGTACAAGCATATTGAAATATTTAAAATGGAAGAAATATTGCTTGAAAACAAAGATAAGCAGTAAAGTGGGGGAGGAACAAATCTCCACAAGTTAATATACTCAAAAAAAAAAAATGTTTATAAATGAGCCTACATACACCAAATTAAAAGCTCCCACAACCAAAGGGAATCAAATAATTGACTATTGATTTTTTTTTTTTAATTTAATATTGTGTTGTTAATTTTAAAAGTAAGAACCTAGAAACAAAAGAAAGGACTGGGGTAGGATGGGAATTATAGTCATTGTACAGCAAATGTATAAGGTGTACAGGTAAATAAATACCCAGCAATGTTAATCACAATAGTATGAATATGTATATATAGGGTCTCCAAAACAAAGGGAGCCTAAAGAGGGTAAGTAACAAAAAATATGCTATATATCCTGGCACCCTCCATGTTTTAATGCCTTACATTGCACAACAGAACAGCAATAAAAATAAAACATTTTTTCTCAGTATCTTACACTAGATGAGAAATACCGAAATTTGAGCAAAAAAAAAAAAAAAATGGGGCTCCTCTGCCTCTGCTCATTTGCGAACGTTCACTCTCATTGTGTGCCCAGACCTCTCCCATTTTCCACCCATTGTCCTAATTGTTCCAGACTTTATCCTATAATCCTCAGCCTGTCATTTAACATATGTGGGAACTACAGTTAAGTTAGGGTAACTTGCAGCTTTCAAAAGAAAATCAGGCAAAAGGTGGAATCAGAAGTCAGCATAGTTATCTGTAAGGGCTGAGGAAATAATACTTCTATAGCCTACGGTACTATGTACAAAAAGCAAAAAACTTAGGTAACAGAAATAGGTACTAAGGCTTCCTGGTTTATAGGGTTTGTCAAAGACTGGTCTTAGAACCAACTGGTGAATAATATAAATACTCACAGATAACTTCTAAACATTTTTATATATAGTTCCCCATTTTTGAAATTCAGTTCATAATCTTAAATAACCTCCAAAAAAATATACGTGTGTGTGCTGCCGAGGTCCTTGCTCTGCATACAAATCACCTATGACTTACCCAATATTTAAAGTAGTGTAGACTATGCTGATGAAGTTACATGTTACAAACATGTAATACATACAGATCACATTGATCACAGGATTTCAGAGTAGTGTCTGATTGTTCATTTTATGGGTCTCTATTGTTCTACATTATAGTCAAAAGCAACCAGCAAATCTGAATTTTTATTTGTTTGACGGTTATGTATTAGGTTCATACACAAACATTCAGCAAGAATCAAACGATGGGCCACAGAAAGCTCAGGGCACATTTGTCACCACATTAACAGAGCTAATATGTTTTGACAGGATACCCATGTGTGCTTGGTATCCTGTAACTGCAGTACAACAGAGCCGAACAAAAAACTGGCCAATAGAAGTAAAACAATAATATTTGAGCAGTGTAGGATAGAAATGGATTTTCTATATCCACTAGATGGGTTAATAATTAAACCTACATATTAGACATCTTCCCTCACACCAAACTGTTGAAATGAGAGAACAACACTGTCTTCTTAAAGGGACTATCACCTAAACATTGTTTATACTGTGAAGGCACAGAATACAAATTGATGAGAAATCATCTATATTATGTGTTGGCAAGTTTGCAAGCAAATGCATACGTGTGGTGTCTAATTTAGGACAACATCTGTGGCTTGATCCATGTTTAGTATTACTTATCCCAGGGCTCGACGAACCCCGGGCGCCAGGTTGCCATTTCTAAAGGTTTTTTTTCCGCTCCTTAATCCAGCAGTGCAGAGCTGTATCGAAGTACTGGAAGGGAAGCTGCTCTGTGCCACCGGGCTGTAATGGAACCCCCTCCCCTTATCCAAAATGCTTGGTACCATTAGTATTTTGGATATACTGGTATAATTTTCACCAATAAGATTTATTAAAGCCTCTTGGCACGTTTTATACAGTAGCATCAATGCAAATACTGTATAGAGCAAGTAAATCACTTTTACTTTGATGTGGCTGTGATGTGAGACATCGTCGGGAACCTGCTGTTGGAGCATCAGGCGTGTGCACGTGCCATTGTATTATCCCTTGTGGGTGTGGGGGAATCTGAGCATGCATGAAAGGCTTTATAGCACCTAAAGGGGGCTGGACACTGAATAAACAGTTGCGCGTCTGCATTCTGACAGGTGTGTGCGGAATTTGCAACTGGTGCCAAAATCAGAAAAAATGTTTAGATAACACATTTCTGGATACTCAACCTGTATGCACATTAATTACTTTTCAATGGGAAATGTGTAATTTGTATATTAAACCACAAGGTGATTTCATAAGCAAGAGACACCGCTTCACACACACACACACTTAAAAAATATTTTAGACCTTCTGCTAACACAATGCATAGATCAATTTTCATAATCTTCTATTTTCTACATTCACAGTATAACAATGTTTAGGTTGACAGAGCCCCTTCAACAACACACAAATAATTTAAGCATAGTTCTCAATTTATTATTACAAATAATGTAATAATAATGGCACTCGCTTACGATCAGATGCTGTAGAAGCCCTCCACTCACAATACGTACGAGAAATCCACAACGCTCTCAACACTCGTCTTTGTGAGGATATTTATTTCACCACAGTGGTACCAAACTGTTCCCTTGATGTATTAAATCAGGGATTGATACATTTCTGCAACCTTTAATAGTCAGACAGACCAATACAAGAGCCAATCCGGTTATTTTTAGGAGCCAGGGACTGTAAAACAAATCCCAACAGTTAGGAGCCAGCTGTAGGGATCTTCATGGCTCCCTTGCTCGGGGGATTTGTCAAGCCCTGAATCTAATAATTGATTACACCATAAAATGTTCAGGTTTTGCCGATGGGCAGCTGTTATGCAACATACACAGATATGTCTTTGGAAATAAGTGCTTAATAAATAAAAAGGTCATTACCTTGTGAAGAGTTAATAACAGAAACTACATTTTAAAAAGTATTTTATCCATCTAAATGTGGAAATTAATTTAACACCAAAAAAAAAAACCCACTTGGACTTTATTCTCACTTTAAAACATTGTTAACCTATAAAGCTCCATTACACCATAAATCTTCAAGCTCCACGAAATATCTTGTGGTAGTTGGGAATCCTATGATGAGCATGCGTTAACATGTTCTTAAATGTGGCCTAACTTAATGCGTGGGTGGGTAGCCTTCTTTAATGCTTAATTCCCTTTAATAAACTGAGGGAGTTGTCAGTACCTCTGTTGTACCAAATTACAAGTTACAAACTTTTTAGATTTAAAAAAAAAAAAAAAAGTTTTATTTGTTTTGCAGGAAGAAAAAAAACCCGAGACAGACAGGATTTTGATTGTGAATATGTATTTGTATTTCTCTACCAGATACTTTTGTGGCACCATAACACACTATCGGTGGGTGACAAACTGTGTTAATTTTTTTGATAGCATGATATACACAACATCTAGTATTAGAAAAGAGTCCAATCGGCAAAGCCCACAGTAGTAATGGATCACTTGATCGTTATGTTTACAAATATTTACAAGTGAAACATACATTCAAACTTCTGTACATAAAGTATCCTGCAATTCAAATGTACAGACATTTTTTGTCCATCTTGTTTCCAGTTCAGTAGTATGCACAGCAGTTTTGATCAATGAACCAGTGATATCACAGGTGCCAGCAGAGGCGGACAGTGAAGCCAATTCATTATTTGTATACTGATCCATGTAGCATTCGTGCACGTGTGTCTTATATATGTTGTTTTTTTTAAAATGCCTAACTCCCAAACTACTCTGAGGAGCAGTCATTCATTGTTAAAAAGAGAGACAAAGGCCAGTACCGTTACACCCAACTCTGGGCTGACATAAGAAATTGAATGACCCAAGCTTTTTTTTTTCCTCATTTACAGCAGGCACTGAAAGTGACAAAGCATTTCTGAATCTGGAGCTTACAATCAATTGGCTATTCCGTGCGAACTTGTGACCATGGATGCTGCTGACTGATCATTTTTTTTTACACTCTGCACCAGGCCAAACAGATGCTGTGGAGTGCTGATAGCAAGCTCCAGCAATTCAAGCTATGCTTCCTGTTAGTGGCACAGAAGCAAAGGCCATCTGTACTAATACACCTGCCAACAAGCATCACTGAAAATGAATTCTCAACATGTGCATCTGTGGGGCAATGTCACCATGCCAAGCAGACAGGGAGAACTGTTCACATGGATGAATTAAGATACGATATAAACACTATATATGGCCACCATGTTAGGTGACATTTCTAAACTAAAAATACAACTGTGGGCAAAAGATTAAGATTTTTTAATTGAAAGACTGCATCAAGTGTAGGCATTTTTTCAGCAGTTTTTCGCTGTATAACACTCACAGGGACAACTTTCACCATGTGGGTCAGATGAATGAAGATCTGACCCAAGAATCTAAACAATATGTCAACCTCTGATAGAACTATTCAGAGCAAAGAGGGCCCAGTATGGTACTTTATTTATATTCTTTCTTTTCATAAAACATGTATAATGCCTATACTTGATTCAATCTCTCAATTTAAAAAAAAAAAAACATTTTGCAGACAGTTGTCCTGAGCCTGTGTATTTTCTTTTATAGTGTGGTCAAACGATTGTCAGTTACTAATGGGCAACATCGCTGTATGTTTACCTTTCTAGTAAATTCCAATGTATATTCTAGGCTGTTCATTCCATAATAGTATAACTAGAATAAAAATGAAGCAGGGTCCCGTCCCACCAGGACAATGGTTTGGGGCCCACATTCTGTGTGTGCATCAGGACATCTACATGCTGCTTCCTACTATCGTGGAGCACTGATCTCATAAGGTTCAACCTGACATTATGGGAACTACAGCAGCCTATGACTGATGGAAATGTAAACATCATGGCTTTCCTATAGGTATGTCATGAACTCATTAGCCCTTTGACTGACATGAGACCTGTGCCACAGGCTAGTATTGTAAGGCAAGAGGGGCCCGCGGTCTGGCTGTTATGACGTCACCCAGGTTCTCACCTTTCTCCTGCTCGTCGATGCGGAGTGCCATGGAGATGCAGTTAAAGGCCGCCTGATGACAGCTCCGTACCACCTCCGGCCCCTGCAGCCTGTCCGATTTACCCAGAGAACCGCCGGAGCTTGTCAGCTTCTTGTCCGCCATGACTCTGCGGGAGAACCGCTCGCAGCACCAGACAAACAGAAGCCCTAGCTGGAAAGCGAGAAATCGTAGCAGAGAGAAGACGGCGAGCAGCGGATAGGAGAAAATGTATATGTTCCGCTTATGCAAAGAGGGCGGGGCGGTCTGGACCGGAGGTTCCGGGAGGGGTGGAGGCTCTGGGGGCCCGGGACCTGTCTCTGCCGCTGGGGTCACCGGTTTTTTCTTGTTTCCTCTTCGGCCCGGAGAATTCATTCACAGTGCCCGCAGCCGCCGCCATTACACCGGGCACAACAACAGAAGCCCTGCCCACTCCAAGTGACAGCACTCTCTGTCACCGCCCACTAACGCCTCTTGCTGCTCCCATCAGTACAATGAGGGTACACTACAACCCCGCCCCTCCCAGTGCTCCCGGTAGCTCCTCCCACAATATGTCGCTGTGCTCGCGGACACTTCTCACAATGGAGCGGTTTGTTGTTTTAACCCCAACCAACTACTTTGGTCCATGCTTTATTTTCCGCGTCAGCTGGCTTTGTGACCACGCCCACTAATCCTGTCATCACTATCACCCCCCTTATACTTTCTGTCACATCAGATTTAATTCCATGACACTGTGTTTGTGTGCATCATACCTTATGCGGCTTTTTTATGTTTCTCTTCTATATTTGAAGGAATTTCTAATTATCAGAAGACAGATTAACCAGCCAGAGGCTTATGATGCTGTTTTTGGATCTATGGTCATATTATGCACATCCTTTTTTATTTTTTTACATATTGTGCATTACTGTTTAAAATTAAAATATGTCAGTGATGAATGGCCGTGACCTTTATAATGGGTTTTAATTACAACCAATTTTATAACCAATAACACAAAATCAGACAGGTAAAACCATATATATTTTTTTAACCTGATTATGCCCCAAAGGCCAGGAATCATCCATATTTTACAAATTTTTATTAATTACCAACCAGCGTCCCCTCTCCTTTAACCCTCTAATAAAGTCACAACAAATAATTAAAAGAAAATAGGTGGGAGGTAGCTGTTTGGTAATTAGCTCAGTGCCTAGCACAAGTGGTTAATCTCTTTGCTGCGGCTACGTCAGACACTGAAACTTAGTGCTTAGCAGTTACATTTATACCACCAAATTGTGCTGTCACTGTCCTTGCGCCGCTAGCGCCAATAACTAAGAGCCAAATTAACATTAACCCTTCACTTACCTAAGTCCTACGACTAGGGTTGCCACCTTTTCTTCAAAAAAATACCAGCCTTGGTCTCCATAGACTTAACATTGGCCTGATGCCTATTTTTTACTGGCTGGCAGGTAAAATACCAGCCAGGTGGCAGGTAAAATACCAGCCAGGTGGCAATCTACAACAAGCCCCATGCTGCTGGCTCTATGTTTTCCTGTTAGCTTGCATTCTGTGACTAATATCAACAGAGGGACATTCACTAGAAGCCGAAGAGATGGGCGAAAGCCGTCATACTGCCCCTGTGTTGTGTTGTCAGACCACAAATAACATTTTCGAAGCAGTGTGGAGTCTGTGGTCGAGTCAACAGAATGTTTAATGTGCAGTGTTAAGCAAGTCTTGTAGGAGCCTGGTGGCATTCTCCCATTTTTTATGCAGCCATTTTATTAAATTTCAATAAATATATAACATTTTACACTATTCGAGGTTTCTCTCTGTTTGGTACATCCTGGGGAGTTGCTGAATGAAACATTCCTATACACCTAGTCTTCTCTGAAGGTACCTGCGTGTTTAACGTGGAGAAAGAATTACTAAGTTTGATTCCTATCATCCCAGTGAATAACCATCGTATTCTGCATATGCAGAGTACAGAATGTCCATATTTTCTTTTTCATGCTTTCCTGATTTTTCATGAAGAGTAGAAGAAATTTTGTTTCCTATATATAATTTTGGAAATTAAATATTGATTGATACATGAGGTGTTGTTTATATATTCACTTTCCTTGTTTACTTTTTTTTAGGGTATTTTTTGACTAATAAAAAAAACTTCAAAACAGCAGCAGATATCACAATATAATATTAGTTTTATGAACCTTACGCAACATGTTTCTAATTGATATAAAGACCAATTCTCTGGAAAAGTTCTAAAATTGAAGCAATCAACAGGAGCATTTCATTGATTTTCACAGTGTTTGCTCCAATTCTAAAACTTTGGCTGCTGAGGCATAAACCCAATGAATATAAAGGTAAGCCCAATAATAAAGAGCTGTCCATTGTCCCTCAAGCAGGTGAGACAACATCTTGAAAAGCTTAAGCAAAAATCAAGAAGTTTTCTAGAAGTTATGTTCTGAGCACATGTCATTGTCCTGGTGGTGGTTTTCTTGTCTGACAACACACTTTCTTTGAAATGAAAAGTCCTTTGTCATTTAAAGTGACACACTGTCTCCTAGCAACTTGACTAGTACCATGGAAGAGGGCGGCCCTCAAGGGGGAGTCAGGAAGCACTTAAGAAGTCCCAGCTCACATGCAGCAGAGCAGTGAGGGCTATAAGCGTGGAGAAACTCTGGGAGACAAAGCCAAACTTTCTATCACTGGAAAAAGATCTATTAAGGTGAGATAATGCAATCTATATAAACACAATCTATTTGCACAATCTTTCCAAATTGTTCCTTCTTTTTCACTCATAAGGACTCATTTGTTTTTATTATACAATTCCAAATGATGCTAAGTTTTATTTTCATCGTATCAAGGATTTCTCTTTCTGTCCATTCAATTTGCCTTGATTTGCATTCAACATATTATTTAAAGTAAACGTTAAAAATCACTTTTTGCTTCTTTAATAGAATTAAGATAAATATTTATATTAATCTAGGGGATAACACAACGCATACTTTAATAGATAATACCATTATTGTGCTCAACATATGTTTGCTTCAAGTTGAAGTATACAGACAGCTCAATTTGCTGACAGTCTCTGTTCCTGCAGGGAGTGACACTTGGTTTTAGTCTCAGTCGATAGCATCCTCTCTATCTCCCCTTCATTGATTTGATATAAAAGCAATGTTCGGCCTCTGCTATACAAGTAGGATTACCCTGTAAGCTCCTGGACCAATTATACCATAAGCGTATGACATCCCCCCTTACTATTTTAGGACCCCTCTTACTATGAATTACTGAACCTAATGGTGCCCAGCCACCATCTGCCCCCATCTATGCCCCATTTAGGGTTCCAGCCCCAGGGTGTGTTTTTTTTTTATGTTGTTACTATGTTGGGGGTGGGAAAGAAAACCTTTTTATTTATAAGTACTGTTACTATGCCGCAAGGAAATTAGCTCATCAAGATTGATGTATTAGTGGACTGTACATCAATATAACTGTCTGAGATGGGTTTTTTTTTATGGTAACCTCCACCCCCCTTTCTCTTTAATTCTGCACCCAACCCCTGTACTTATACATGTTAACTTGTCTTAAAATAATAAAAACATATTTTCAAAAAAAAAAGTAGGACTGCCTCCTTTTCTTCAAAAAAATATCGGCCATGCTAGTTCCTCCATAAAGTTAACATTGGACTTAAAATGGCAATTAAACTTTTGTTCCACTTCTGTATAAAAGTAAGAGATAAACCATGTTAGTAGGCGCAAGAGCTGATGGGTATAGATGAATGATTATGGTGGGGGGTAACAACGTCTGCTCTCATCTGCAGTGGATCAGCTCCAATGGGTGGTAGGAATGAACTGGCTTTCACCTCTAAAAGAACATACTACTTCACCCAGCCGGGATCTTATGTAAAAAATGGGCATGAGGCTAATATTTAGCCTATGAAGCTTTGAGCATGGCAGGTATTTTTGGAAGAAAATGTTGCAGTCCTTCCTTTGAATATATAGCGAATGAAAAATAGTTTATAGTTATTTTTCAGTCTTAATGGATAACATAATTTAAAGCTTATATGATTTATTAATTTCCCCATACAATTTTACACTGTCCAAATAACAAATACATGGCCTGTACCTCAGTACTAAGTTCAGTGATCCTAGCTTTGTGCTGCCGTTGGCAGAGATACCACTGCTGCTCCCACTCGGTGGTGAACTTTGAGCAGACACATTTTAAAAAGCTGTGACTCACTGTCTGCCCTTATGTTCAATAAACCACTTCTGTGCTCCTGTTCAGTAATGTGGAAGGTAAATAATTACTTGATTGTCTAGTGTATAATATAGTTTATAGTATACTATAAGTGATTAATTACATGTGCTTTACCATTACTGTATGCAATTATACTACAGATGCAGCATCATGTTTGTAAAATATTAGTTCCATTGCTTTCAATTTTACATTGCATGGTTTACTAATGGCCCAATCCAACCAGATTTTTTTTTATGTGATCGAATATATTCCTTTAAAAAAAAACATATGTTTTACTTAAATTAGAGCATGCAGAAAATAGGCATGTTGTACCTCCTCACTTTTCAAAATTAAGCATCCCTATACTTCTCTATGGGACATGGGCATCCACAGAATTTGTTTGAGTGTGGTAGGTAAAATATTACCTCCTATCAAGGTTGCAGCTTTCCCCCCTTCCAAAAATCTTTCTTTTCTTGGAAGTGGAGTAGCTAGTGGTCAAGGACTCAGGCTCTTCTGTGAGGACAACCCCATACGGGGGTAGGACAAGAAATCTGTGGTGCTGTGTAAGGCACAGACTCTGTTCCTTCATACAATAACTGGTATATTGCTCAGTTAGTTAGGGGAGATCTCCCTAACCAGCCTATTATCACATTCCAGTGCCACCGGGAACTGGAGTAATTTTCCAGGGGGGAGATGGGAACTGAGGCCCACCTGAATACTCATTTTGCGGTAAACTTCTGAATGACATTGTTCCAAGAGTCATTGTTGCAACAAAATAGGCGCATGCAGAGAGTAAGAATATATACTTTAATTTGTCTATGTATAGGAACTACTGCAATGGAGAATATTTATTTACTGTATTAAACAAGCATACAGTGCTAAGATTTTTGAGAGCCAGATACAGAGAGCCCCTATCATTCCCAGAAAAAAAAACTGCTGTGATATAAAGAGCCGATATACAGAAAGCCAAGTTATAAAAAGTACATTATACAACAATGACATATTCCTGAATATATTCCCACTCTCCTTCACATAGCTCCGCCAATCTATGACAACTGATGGTAAGGACTGTCCTGAACAAAAACAGGAGAAATGGCACCTCTCCCTGGCTGCAAAGAAAGTGTACACATTTACACAACAAACAAGGTCCCTGCACCAAACCCCAATTCACACCACAAGATCAATGGCAGCGTCACTTGCAAATCTAAAAAAAACTTGCAATCTACTGCTGATAAATATGCTCTACTAGCGGTCTCCCGGTGAAACCCACACTTAACCTATAAGGACTTAGTGTTACAGATCTTCGAGGACTTATCATCGGCCACTTTACTGTGGTGAAGACAGATGCATCCTCTGACAGCACACTTGAGAGAAAGGGAAGTCAAATATCGTTAGGGACCGGCACAAACGCTAACTGTATTGAACAAAGGGAAGCAACGCAACATTGAACACATGGAAGACGCATCGAAACGCCTCTGGGGCTTCCTCAATTGACTCCCGACTCCTCAGCTGAGCCGTCTATCTGCTGGTGCGACGTCGGAGACTTTACCACACACATTGTGTGCATTATCTCGTACTCTTGCATATTGTACTTATTACTGAAAATGTAATTTACTATATTTATCTGAAACCTGTTCTAGTTGAGTTATACTTGATGTTCTGAAATGTTCCTACTCATCTCTTATAACGTCAAGGCCCCATTCTGACATGACCAGATGTCTATTCCCCCCAGGGAACTTTCTCTTGCTCCCATTGTGGAGCGAGCGATACTGCGACCATAAAATGTGTATCGCATGCTCCTCTTTTGTGAAGTTATCTCTTTAACTGCTGGTGAGTCCTCCCTTGTACCACCACTTTTCGCATCTTGTGTTACTTAACTTTTATTTTCCTCCTTTAACTGTCCCTTAGTTTGTTCTTCCTTTCCCTACTTCTGTTTTGTTTGTAGTTTTATCTATTTCCCTCACCTCCCCCATGTCACTTTTATAATACAGTTTCAAAATGTATAGTCCCCAATCACTCATCTCAGTATATGATACACCACCGCCCACTCGCTTATTTCCCCAGCCACATTCACACTCTGCATCTAACACCTAGAAGTCAACCTACGGTTGTATTCCTGAACACCAGTGTGACATATTTGGAGGGGGGGGGACCATTAATCTTGGGTTATTGATTTTTTCTTTTTAAGGAACTACGCCGTAACATCCCCTTTATACCCTAACTGGCGATGCTTTATACATGTATCTGTCTTTTTAAGAGGTTTTTCTAAAATTTTAGTTTACAAAAATAAAAATTAAATTAGTATTGACAGCATAACTCCCAACATTTCAAATGGCCAAAGAGGGATACTTTTGTTTTTGTGGGAGTGGCTGAAGGTGTGCTTATGGACGCGGCCTTGCCAGAACATTCAGGTGACTTTATGGCCAATTGATAACTATTTATGTCATTTGATAATTTATTTAGAATAAGAATAAAACATTTTATTTACACAAATTTATATAAAACATTTTTTACTATAGTTTAAACACAAGTGATTGACAGTTTTGCTGCTCTGGAGCAGTGATACAGTTATTCAAACCCAAAATTCTATGCTTACAGAAAAGAGATAGCAAACTGATTGGATTATATGTGTTATCATGCTTGAGATCTCACTATAGGACTTTACCTCTGTGGATGTGCCTTCTTTAGGTCCGGTGAGATACTTAATATGGATTCTGCATATTTTTTGTAAATCAGCATGTACCAGTAATGGCTATAATCAGCTGTACAGAAGGAAAGAGGGGATTTGTGGGAAAAATATTAAGTGTCTTAAAGCGGGACACTTGTGAGTTGTAAGGGAGCTCTGTTTTATAGGTTATCCAATGAGAGGTTCAATACTTATAGAAACAAAAATTCAAACAAATACAAAGCTGTCTGAAGGTGACAGGTCCATTTTTAATGCGTCAACAATGAAGACATGTGCCTAAATTGCCTGAAGGGTGCCTGGCCCTGGCTGATGTTGGCATGCTTCACACATCACACTAAGAAAATATTTTTGTAGTATTGGTTTCTGTAAATGGCTCTGGGCAAGAGTGAAGCACCATTTTACTCTGTGCTTAGCTAGGACTCTCCTCATTAAAGGAACATTAAACGTTGTTTAACCCTTGCTTCCTTGAAGGAAGTAAGGGTTAAACAAAACATGTCCCGGGACTTGTAAGTAAACCCGATGTGTATCCTAATAGATACATGCAGGGTTACTATCTGCTGTGTCTCACATGCGAGATGCAGCAGTTCCTGGTTGTCGAGTGCTGTCAACACACGCACAGCCAATCAGAGCGGGGGCCCATCACACCCGAATGGGAGGGTTTCTCGTTTTTACATGGAATCAGCAGGGGGGACCTAGTTAAGCAGAGAGAGACAGTCCTATGGAAGCATGGCAGCTGTCGATTAGAGGATAAACTGGCGTGTACTATCAAAAGTACACACCAGTTCATCCTCATACTAGGGACAACTAAAAAACCATTTAGTGTCCCTTTCACTACTTGTTCTATTAACCAGTTTTTTCACGAATCAGTCTAATTGTCTGCCTAGTAAACCATTAATGTCATTCTTGTGCTGTACTCTGACATCACTAGACATGACCAGGCGAGAATCTACTTTCTATGACTGTATGTTTAGCTAGCAATGCATGTGTGACAGTTTCTGAATGTATCACAGTTTGACAGTTAAACTCCAGCATATACAAAAAAGCTTTTAGTTCTGACTGTCACTTATTTACAAAGTCTGATTTATAAAGGTAAAGTAAACACATTGCTCTCACCCAGAAGAAAGGCACTTTCATCACTAAGAGCATTATATTTGTTTATTGAAATCCAAACAAAATTGTTGCAGGGAAATGTAGCTTAGTCAACGTTATTCTTACTTTTGACTAGTCTAAAACATTAGCAAACCCCACAGCTACAACAAATACTAAAGATAAACTGTGACATTCAAATTGCAATAGATATAATTTAATTCTAGCCATAAACCATTCATTGACTTGTATCTGTGCCTTTTAAGGTCAATTACTGTGATTTGAATTCTATCTTTATAATGGCTGAAAATGTCAACAAGAGAGTTATTTAACAACTTTATTTTTGAAATAAATCCGTTGGATTGGAAATCCTTACACTCAGGCCCCTTCCAACATTTATAAGTAAAACAAGCAGGTCCTATAACATTTACTTACTAAATATCTTGTCAGTATTCTTTTTCTAGTGCAGCCATTTAGATTTTTATAAACAGCCATTGCCAATCCTTTTGACCCATTCATTTATAGGAATATTAAGTTGGTCCAATGGGTGGGCGGAATTAATCTTTGCATAATAATCCCAATAAAAATACACCTCAGTAAAGTTGCAATATGGTACAATCATCAGGGTTTGAGTATCCTCAATGGGAATGGTACCAAGTCCCCTGCAGAGACTAGAAAGTCAGTTATTGTTTGTACCATAGTAATGTGCATATATTAATATATATAGTTTTATGTATAAAATACACATGTATACACACACATTAAAAATGTCAAGAGTCTTCTTAGAAGACTATGCTATAGCTAATCCTTTATAACAAGAGTAATGCATGGAATTTTCCTCAACATGCCTCATCGGTTAACAACATTTCAAATGCTTAAAAACCACACACACAAAAAACAAATTTCCTACTTTTTAGATCTGAGTAACTTTCCATATATTTAGTCAGTGGAGTCAAATAGCAAAGTTATTAATTGCTAATGAGGCAAATGCAGCATTAAATTAAGCCTTTTGTCTTAACATTTTTTTACAGGTAATAAGTGCTTATGCATGAGCCCAGTCACCATCATGGCAGATGCAGATGAAGAAGACCAAGCATTAAGTCCCCTTGTGTTCCGGCTTCATGATGGTGCTCCCAGGGTCGTTCGGGAGGTGTTGCTTGAACGTGGCTGGGAAGAATTTAATGAGCAAGACCAAGATGCAACTGAATGGAACTTACACTGGCGTTCCTCGGCATTTCGAGCATCTGACCATGACCACATCAAGCCTTGGCAGCGACTCAACCATCATCCTAGGACAGCGCAGATGATAAAGAAGGACTGCTTGGCAAGACATTTAAAACGCATGAAAGGGATATACGGACCATCCTTCTATGAATTCAGTCCAGTAGCCTATATTTTACCAAATGAATATACAAAGTTTCTTGCTGAATATACCAAGGAAAAACAAACTAAAAAAACAAGCTATTGGATCTGTAAACCAACTGATCTGTCCAGGGGTAGAGGAATCTTTTTATTCCATGATATTAAGGATTTAGCATATGACTGTGCTGTGATTGTGCAGAAATATATCACAAATCCTTTACTGATCTCTGGGTACAAATTTGACCTCCGGATTTACGTTTGTGTTACTTGTTTCAGCCCACTGACTGTGTATGTATACCAAGAAGGTTTGGTCAGGTTCGCAACAGAGAAATTTAGCCTCAATTGCCTTGATAACGTTTTTGCCCATTTAACAAACACTAGCATTAACAAATATAGTACCTCATATAGTGCTGAAAAAGAGAGGGTAGGACGTGGATGTAAGTGGACTTTTTCTCAATTCCGGTCTTATCTTCGTAGTCTTGATGTGGATGATGCATTGCTTTGGCAGAGAATTTATCATATAGTGACCATGACGCTTTTGGCCGTAGCTTCATCAGTACCTCCATCTGCTAACTGCTTTGAACTTTTTGGGTTTGACATCCTCATAGATGACACTCTAAAGCCATGGCTTTTAGAAGTCAACTACAGCCCAGCCCTGTCCTTAGACTGCCCTAATGATGTAACTGTAAAAAAAAGTCTTATCAATGACATCATTGAACTACTCAACTTCAAGTCATCGGATGGCCTAAGAGAATATAGGGTAAAAAAGGACAGTGTTACAGCACATTCCTTGCACACTTCTTCTCAGTTGTCTTGTGGGTGCCTTAACAACTCCCAAACAGCCAGAGAGGTAAAAGCTAATAAGTATATCAGAGATAGTCATTCAAGAGAAAATAGGGAGCCCAACCACTTTCAATCTGCAAATGTCAGATGTACACATAATGGTTCATCTTCCAAACTTCCTGGACCATTTGGTGAAACAAAAACAGCAGAAGATGAAGTGAATGACATAGATCATAAGGCTGAAGAAAAACTGATGATGTCTAATGAGAAAAGAACAGGAGCTTTTCCTCGAAAGACACTTACGTCTAGACTAAGAGAGACTATGACCCAGAAATTAGATGATTACAAAGTTATTTCCAAAATTCATCCAGTGCAGAACTCAAGAATTAAAATGACTGTAAAAAGTGCATTGCATTCATCGCAGTGGAAACCAACTAAGTATAACACATTTCCTTTATACTTCATTACTGATCTGGACAAAAGTCCTCCTTCTCATGTAGGTAACTTTGTCCTTGTATTTCCTTTTAGCCAATCATCTCTTGCAGCGTCTAGAAATGGTACAGATGTTAAATGCATACTTCAAGAAATCAGCAAGATAATGCACAGGATGACTCCAAGTTTAAAAGCGTCTTGATATGAAAACATATTGGACACTAGTTAAATTAGAATCTTGTTTTACAAACGATACACTTTATGTATGATAGTTAACTATGGTGCAGTAATGACTTCTTTAATCTATGTTAGACACAGTCCAGTAAGTTTTGGTTTCATTAACTTTAGGAATGTTCAGAGTCCAGGCCATTAAATGAACATACCTCCTGCAAATAACCGTCACCAATTCCTGGGAAGCAAAACATTTATTAATGATACTTTGTGTCAAGGATGAAAGAACTATCTATAGCTCTCACAGATTTAATGACAAAACCAATAACAGGCTATTTTAAAACTGACATTTGTTTAATAAAAGGTTACAGGAATGTTGCACTATCATAAACATTAAAATATTATTATATTAAAAAAAAAAAAAAGTTCATTTCACTCTATCTCAAGGCACACACTAGAATCTACTGATAATATACCACAATGTATGTGTGCATTAAACTTATGGCAATACTGTGTTTAGTTTGTTTATCCATTTTCACATTGCTGAATCAGGTTGAAACAATTTTCTTTACAGGAATAATACCTCTTGTCCTCAAAACTACATACTTATATACATAATTGGGTAACACAGAACACTGGCCTTTTAAAGTTGGCTCATCTAAAAAAAATTAATTTGATGTTAATCAGTAGGGTGTGCATAGAGGAGCGGTTACATTATTAATTACATTAATAGAGAAGATCCACAGGGTATAGTCATCTTCCACATCCCATGTAAACTACAAACAAATGCAGAATGGAAGATGTATAGGATTTCATTCCAAATATTTGGAGAGGTATTCAAGTCACACTAAGAGAGTCCAGGATTTAGGGATTACCCAGCGATGGGGAGTATGAGACAGGTAGCCTGCAAACGTGTCCATTCTGCCTACAGGGAGCTGATGAGGGGAGATCTTCTGAATGCAGCAAAAATGTTTCTCTCATTGGCAGGATTAAGGCATGAACCTTCAGCTGCAGTCCTCAGAATTATTTGCCAAAATAAAGTGACAGTGTAAAATAATCAATCAAGTGCAACAAATTCATATACACAATATATAAAACATACAAAAACTATCAATATACAATTCATCAACTCAGCAATATTACTATGTCATATAAATGTGCAAATACAAGAACAAGGAAATTATGCGTGTTTAACCCATCGCGATATTGGACGTACCAGGCACAGGCGTCCTGTGGTGAAACCCGCATAGGCGATATTGAGGCATCATGCAACATCAAAATAAGTCACTCCAGAGCATCGCGATCACATATTGGATGGCTGTAAGAAAACAACTTACCTGCCGCCACAGCATGGTCCGCACTTCCACCGCCGCTGCCTACACAGCGGGTGGGCGACGAAGAACCCAATCGGCGTCCCATCCCACTGAGACTACAGATGCATCCTCCCCAGTCTGCCAACGAACGCGCAGCAAACTGAGACTGCGCACATGCGCAGTAACCCTACATGCAGAACAGTAGTATAGTCTTTAAGGGGTATACTTTAACTTTTTTTAATTACTTGGGGGCGGGTTTGAACGTCTGGAAAGGATTTAACCATCAGTTGCTACTCAGACCTTGCTTGAGATAGTTCCTTGTATCTTGATGTAGCGTTTGATTTATTTCTGATTGATTTTCCGGTTTATTGACTCTTGCTTGCCTATTGACTCCTTTGGAGACACAGGGCCTGGTGCTGGATAACTAAATTTTTCTGGTAGCTTGAGGCTCCAGGTTATGCAGCTACATACCAGGGCCCTGTGTAAGCAGCTGCTGTATCCAGTATACCACTGCTAGGACTGGAGAATCCTTAAATGAAGAAATGGTGAAGGGAAGAATCCGCACTCAGGAATCCAAGTTGAAAAATAGGTGATGTTTATTTGCAGAAATGAAGTTACATGTGAAACAGCAGAAATGGGGTGGAAAACTTAACGGGTTTCGCGTGGATGCACGCTTAATCATCTGGAGAATCCCTGCAAACATCCTGGAGTGGGCATGGAACATAACTTCTACAGGAAAGCAGGATGTTGCAGGCTAGGACAGGTAGATAGACCAAGCAGAACGATAGCAAAAAGGAACTGAGGCAGAACAGAATTGAATACAGATTGCAGGGCTACAGTACAGAACCAAACATAAGCAAGATAAAGCAGAATCCAACCAAAAAAAATCAATACACGGCACAGGGATACAGATAATAACATAGATATAGAATGCGGGGCAGAGACAAAGGGCACAAATACAACACACATAGGCCAGGGCTAAGGAACACAAGGAAACATACAAATATACAGGGACTAGCCTAATACTAAAAATGGAATAGTGGGGGTTTAGTTCACCTATTGGCCAGTATGATTAAGCTTGCCAACCACATCAAGGTACCCAACAATATTGCAAGTCCCTAACGCTATGAACTAATATTCACAAATGAATGGCAGACGTTAAAGATTCACATCGCACAAATACATCGCGCAGGGTTGCACATTTATACAAAGCAGATAAATTAGGCAAAGAGAAACAATGAATACCTGGAATGGAACGGATCAATAAACAACAAGAAAACCAGAACTGGACCAGAACAGAAGAACAATGGAGCAGAAGCAAGAAACAAGGACAACATAAAACGGGAATCAAAGACATGACTGATACTCTGTGACAGGACTGAAACACTATGACAGCGAGTTACTATAACAGGGCATCCTAGTTATCTATGACAGGGAATCCCATTAAAGGGACTTTATATAGGTCACCCTTTTACAGGTCTTGGGACATCCCTTTTACAGAGCTCAGGTCACCCCTTTTACACTTAAAAGGTGTAACTATGGCAGGTTCTACTTTGTGGCCAAATTGGGCAGATACCACTCTGAGCAGGTGAGGCCCAACCAGGAAATGCTACCAAATGGCTGAAATAGGAAATTCCACCATGTGGCCGAACTAGGAAATGCTAGCAAGTGGCCGAAACGAGGGCAGTGCCACCATGTGGCCGAACTAGGAAGTGAAACACAAGGATACACAGCTACAAGAACAGACAGGAACCAGCATAGACTATAAAGCGGCAAGCAAATCAAAAAACTAAAAGGATACAGAAATGCCTGGGTACAGCCTGGATGAATCTGCATGCGGGTTGACTTGTGACACACTTGTAACCACTTGTTACACATGCACTTTAGCACTGACACTCAACCTCCCATGCTTCACCCCCTGGTGTCCCGAGTTGCCGGGGCAAGATTTGCAAGGTGTGCTGACTAAACAATGAACACAAACTCTAACCTGAACTGGCTGCAATATATACAGAGGCCCCAAACTGACTAGAATGAGCTAGTGCTGTACTAACAGGCCTGATCACACAACAAAAGTAGTCCATTCTGGAATGGAGGAAGTCCATCCTTAAATTACATAAGTTTCCACATGTGCAATGAAGTTTAACTTAACTTAATTTTAAAATCAAGTAAATTCCTCTTTTCAACATCAAGTTCCCGATTGTACCTAGTTTATTAACTCCTTTCTGCAAGTACCACATTAGTTTGGAGATTCTGGATCATTTGCCAGACATTTTTTTTCCATTTCGCTGATTTAGGAGCAGGTAATTGTCAGGGACACCTTATGCCCTCCTTTAATTCAGATAACAGCACTTTCTCTACTGATTGTTAGTAGGGTTGCCACCTTTTCTACAAAAAAATACCGGCCTATCTGGTGCCTCCATAGACATTTGCATGAAACCAATTTTTTACCAGCCTACCAGTAAAATACTGTCTGGGTGGCAACCCTAATTGTGGATGTAGAAAACAAATTGGATTACCATTACCAGGTGATTAAACTATGATGGAACACAATTTGGTAAACATTACATTGACAGAAACTACCAGTGTCGTCCCGAGGGGGGTGCGGAGTGCACCGAGTGACACCTCCAGGGGGGGTGACACCCGTGCTGCCGGCATCCTCCTGCAGTGCATTGCGCTGCTGAACTTTTTTTTTCTGGCAGCTGCATCCGCTAGATTCGGCTGCCGGAAAAAAAAATCAATGCGACCGGATACGACCTAACGTCATATCCTGTGGCTGTGTTTCCCTCCTCCGTGCTGGAGGGAACACTGCACGGAGGAGACAACCGTGAGACAGAGCAGCCAGGAGGTAAGTACTGGGGAAGGGGGAGGAGGGTGGTATATAACAAGCAACATACTGGCTTATTGAGTGACAAAATACTGGCATTTTGAATGGCTAAATACTGGCATATTGAATGGCTAAATTGTCAGCGGCATGGTTGCCAGTTCTGGCTGGAGTCCAGATGCAAGGGCTGGAGCGGGTGTGATACCCTGTGCAGGGTGACCACTCTCCCCCAAGGGTGGAGCCCCAGGCTTTGAGCGGCCACAATTAGGGTTTTGCGGTCTTCTTTTGGGCATCTTGTCAAACAGGAACAAACGGGCAAATCAGAAAACGTAGTCGGGGTCACAAGCCAAAAGGTCAGGACTGGAGAAGGACGGAGAAGTCAGGGTACAGACCAAATCGATAACAGTGGATCAGGGAACAAAACAATAACACCAGCAAAAGACAGGCAGGCAAAATGTTCCAGCAAAGAGTGCTGGGAGGAGGGGGTTTAAATAACAAGGCAGTTAATGATGTACAGGGAACACCTGGGCGGAATTAAGTATGGGCAGGAGGTAGACAGACACAAAGCAGTTCTGAAAACCAAGCCCTCTGGTGGAGCACGGAACAGACACAGGCACCAGAAACACAGCGGTCCAGGGTTCAATCCCAGCAATGGTTACACTATCCCCCTCCAAAAAAGGCGTGCACGGAACGCCTACATCAGACTTATACACTTTCTCCTTAGTGTCTTGGTTTTCTTCTGGTTCCTTTTTAATACTGCTGGGTAGGAGCTGGGCTGTGGCATGACCTGGGATAGAAAGTTTTCTTCATTCAGATGGAGGTTAGGTGAAGGGGCTACAGCCATGGCTTTACGTAAAGGTGGCATGGGTTCCTGGCAGGCTGATATAAAATCAACACCTTGTGGTTTTGGGTTGACTAGGACAGTCCCCAGAGTGACATCAGCTGGAAAAGTTCTGCGTGAGGCGAGGAAATTGGGTTCTCCATCCTCCTCTTCACCAGAGCTATCAGGCAGACATTCCAAACTGGAGGAAACAGGTTTTTGGGACTGACGTTTCATCATGCAGCAAAATGCAGGTGATGGCTTAGGTTGCAGTCCCATTGTCCTCCTCTTGTGAACAGGTAATGGTGGTCGAATGGGGCAGTAACTTATATAGTGCCCAGAATCTCCACAGTAAAAGCACAAGTTGCGGTCTCTGCGCCAGGACCATTCTGCATCTGTGAGTGGACCTCTGGCTCTTTTATTTTCAGAAGAAGGCTGTGCCTTTCCAAATAAGGCCAAGGCTGGGATTTGATGCAGACGGAGACCCACATTGCTGGTATGCGGTTTGGTAACAGTACACGGATTCTTGGAGCGCAGCTCTGGTGCCGAATTCACCCTGGTCAGCTTTTTTGAACTGGAAGACTGGGTAGTGGTAAAGGCTGACCTCAAGAGACGTACCTCTTCCTGGAGCAAAGAAAAACTTTTCTGCAGCGTCTGAATATACTTTGACAGCGTCCCCACCTGCTCTATCAAAAGCGTAATAGCATAAGCACTTGCGGACTCCATAGTATGGCTGGAACATTCTGTCAGCGGCATGGTTGCCAGTTCTGGCTGGAGTCCAGATGCAAGGGCTGGAGCAGGTGTGATACCCTGTGCAGGGTGACCACTTGCCCCCAAGGGTGAAGCCCCAGGCTTTGAGCGGCCACAATTAGGGTTTTGCGGTCTTCTTTTGGGCATCTTGTCAAACAGGAACAAACGGGCAAATCAGAAAACGTAGTCGGGGTCACAAGCCAAAAGGTCATGACTGGAGAAGGACGGAGAAGTCAGGGTACAGGCCAAATCGATAACAGTGGATCAGGGAACAAAACAATAACACCAGCAAAAGACAGGCAGGCAAAATGTTCCAGCAAAGAGTGCTGGGAGGAGGGGGTTTAAATAACAAGGCAGTTAATGATGTACAGGGAACACCTGGGCGGAATTAAGTATGGGCAGGAGGTAGACAGACACAAAGCAGTTCTGAAAACCAAGCCCTCTGGTGGAGCACGGAACAGACACAAGCACCAGAAACACAGCGGTCCAGGGTTCAATCCACGCAATGGTTACATAAATACTGGCATATTGAATGGCAAAATAATACTGGCATATTGAATGGCAAAATACTGACATATATTAAATAGCAAAATACTGGCATATTAAATGGAAAAATACTGGAATATTAAATGGTAGAATAATACTTATTGGGAAAATTGGCTGTGGCTTACTAATGACAAAATAATACTGGCATATTATTGGCCAAATTGGCTGTGGCTTATTAATGGCAAAATAATACTGCCATATTATTGGGCAAATTGTGGTTTATGAATGACAAAATAATACTGGCATATTATTGGAAAAACTGTTTTATTTTAATTGGCAAAGTGATGCTGTGGCATGGTCTGTGGGGAAAAATAACATGTACTATGAGGAAAGTGACACTGGCTAGTTCTGTGGGGCAAAGTGACACTGTGGTATGTTTTGTGGGGCAAAGTGATACTGTGGTATGTTTTGTGGGGCATTGACACTGTGGCATGTGCAATATGATGCAAGCCAAGTGCTGTGGGTGCAATATAGGTGCATGGCAAGTGCTGTGGGTACTGTATGGTGCTGTGTTAAGTTCTTTAGGTGCAATGTGGATGCAAAGGAAGGGAATAAAAACAATTTTTCAAAAACATTTTTATTACATATGAAAATAGTTGAATAATATTACAAAATTCAAATAAGTATAAATGCAACTAGTTATAGAGATAGAGAGATGTCTGTGTGTATAGATATGTATTGTTTTAGAATCGTACAATTGTCACCTGGTGGGGCTCCTGAGTATCGGATAATTAATGGTGGTGCCCATGTGTGGCATATTTATTGAGCCCCACGTGTAGCATAATTATGGGGCGCCTATGTGTGTGGCATAATTAATTGGGCTCAGAGGTGAGGCATAAATAATGGGGCTCTGGTATGGCATAATTTATGGGGCTCTGGTATGGCATGATTTATGGTGCTTGTGTGTGTGTGTCATAGTTATGGGGCTCCTGTGTGTGGCATAGATAATGGGCTCCTGTGTGTGGCATAATTTGTGGGGCTCCTGTATGTGGCATATTTAATAGGCCATCTGACTGGCATTACTAAAGAATCTGTTACTCAGGATATCCAGGGGGGTAAAACCATGAGTTACTGCACCGGGTGATACCAACCCTACTGACGCCTCTGCACTCTACCACTTGAATTAACATTTTATACACCATACCTGACCATTTCCTACTAAATAAAACTGAATTGAAAAAAATTGAAAGGAAAAAAAACTTACAAAAACTTACATCGTTTTTAAAGTTGTCAACAAAAATATCAGTATACATAAATAAAATTGGGATTGTTGATTTGACAGTTGCACTGAGAGGTACAACCACTAGATGGCACTATGATTACATTAGTAATAGTGTTAATACCATACTTGAGCCTTTGAAAAACACACACTGAAACAAAATGATCTTGAGGTTTCCCGACTATGATTAACTGTCTTAATCCCACATCTTATTTTGTGTATATGTTATCTAAATATTTGCATTTGTTATATATTACTCTTTTGACTTTGGCAGCTTTTGATTATGTTTTCCTGTTTGATTATTTTGAATGTCACTTCAGATGATGTATTATTTAATATGGAATAACTGTACATGCAATGTGGAAAGATACAATTGGTTGGTTGGAAAATGTAGTTGTTTAAAAATGTAGACTCTGATGACAGTATTCATTAATCAGTATTCCAGTGTTTTAACTTCTGGTCTGTAAAAACAATCTTTTTTGTGGTGAACCTTTACACATCTAGGAACCTGCACACAGAATGTAAAAGCAGATTTGTGCTGAGGAGCTGAGTAATGGGAGTGCCTGACGCAGCACTTCACTGGTGAGATTTTCCATGGACCACCAATGATAAGCCATCCCAGGTATGGAACTTTTGTTTCTCTCATCCTTCATGATGTTAGGCCAGTACCATTCAAAGCTATGATGCTGGCTGAATATTAAAGAAACTGTAGTCCACAATTCACTTTTGTGATTTTAACTACTATGGACTTATAATGTTCAAACAGTTTCATGAGAGCTTTTGTGTAGATGAGCATTGTGACAACTGTTGTTCCAGCTGGTCTAAGACTACATTTACTATGATGCTCAGCCAGACTCATGGGAATCTTTTGTCTGGTTGACTATCATTGAACTGTTTTTAAGATTGCCATTATGGTGTAACACCATCTGCGGTTGCCAAACTATAGTTTATTAACTATTTGTAGGCAGCTGACTCCTTACATTTCCCCAGATGTAAGCTCAAACTTGGCAGAATGCTGGCTGCAGACCTTAGTAGGCCCTTTATGGCCCCAACCTAGTCTATGATGGATGGCTTGTCTCCAGTGGGTGCTGTGGTAAGTCCTGAGAGCAAAGTGAGTGCTGGAGCAAGTTATGAGGTCAAAGTGGGTGCTGGGGCAAGTTATAAGTGCAAAGTGGATGCTGGAGCAAGTCCTGAGTGCAAAATGGGTGCTGGGGAAATCCTAAGTGCAAAGTGGGTGCTGACGTAAGTCCTGAGTGCAAAGTGGGTGCTGGGGTTAGTCCTGCGAGTAAAGTGAGTGCTGGGTAAAGCCCTGAGTGCATCTTGAGTGCTGGGGTAAGTCCTCTCACTGCAAATATGGGTGCTGGGGTAAAAACTTGAATATCATATTAAAACGTTCCTTTAGGTATAAATGCAACTATGGGGGTTATGTATAAAAACTCCGGTACTGCAAAGTGTCTCCTGAAAATTTGCAGTGCAGGAAAGGGACCTCCGCCAAATGCTCTGATTTTTTATACATAGGCTGCGCCGGCGCAATGAGTGACAACTCAAACTAAATGTGTAGATAGCACAGACTCCCAAAATTTGTCCGGAGTCAGCTTTATACATTGGTGCACACGCTGATTGTGCCAGTATTTGTGCCACATGCCCCCCTATGTATCTACATAAATATACATATAACCGATCAGCCATACCATTGTCACCACTGACAGGTGGAGGCAGTGTGATGTTTTAGGCTGTGTTCTGCTGAGAAACATTGGGTCCTGCCATTCATGTGGATGTTACTTTAACATGTACCACCTATCTAAGCATTGTTGCATACCATGTACACCCTTTCATGGAAATGGTATTCCCTGATGGCACTGGCCTCAGTAAGCAGGATAATGTGCCCTGCAACAAACCAAAAAAAATAGTTTGGGAATGGTTTAAGGAACACAACAATGAGTTAAAGGTGTTGACTTGGCCTCCAAATTCCAGAGATCTCAATCAAGCATCTGTGGAATATGCTGGACAAACAAGTCCAATCCAAGGCCAACTTAAAAGATCTGCTGCTAATGTCTTGGAGCCAGATACCATAGCACACTTTCAGAGGTCTGGAGGGCATGCCTCGATGGGTCAGGACTGTTTTGGCATAACAAGGGAACCTACACAATATTAGGGAGGTGGTCATAATATTATGGCTGCTTGTGGATTGCCCCTCTCTTTTGTCCATGCCCTTCCTTGGCCCCCTAAATATGATTGCTGGAAATGTATTCAGGAAAAAGCTATCATATTTGCAATGTTACATTAAAAAGGATTTATACTAGTGTAATGTCGATGTACAATTGTTCAATTTGTACAAATAACCCTGCATTTTAACTGTATATGAATGTAATGAATACAATCTGTATTCCAATGTTCTAATAATCTTCCTTCTTTTCCTGCGGTAACATCTGTGGAGGAGGAAGGCATGGTTATGGATCCCAGTGAGTATGGCCTATCAGGAGCCCATCCACGAACTCCTACCCCTCCTCCGATGACGGCATTCAAGGCAGCTGTCCATAGTGCAGTTGCTGGGATCCAGCAAGACACTGCTAAGATGAACCAGCAGCTCACCATGATGGTGAGTAATCAGGATCAATTCAATGCCCATATGATGAAGAGGCGTGATTAGTTCCTTATACGGTTAGATGTGGGAGTTGCAAATCTGGAGCAGATGAGATTGATGTAACAGCGGGAGTGTCAGTCTCAAGCTGAACACTGCAAGCAAATTTTAATGTATGAGAAGACCTCTCAACTTCCTGATTGGCTGAGACCTCTCTCACACAAGGAGCTCAAAAGCACAGAGATGCAGAGAGGTAAGTTATACAGTTAGACAGTGTGAGTGTGTATGTCAGTGTGAGTGAGAATGAGTGTGTGTGTATGTCAGTGTGAGTGAGAGTGTGTGTATGTCAGAGTGAGTGTGTGTGTATGTCAGTGTGAGTGTGTGTGTGTGTGTGTGTGTGTGTGTATGTCAGTGTGAGTGAGTGTGTGTATGTCAGTGTGAGTGTGTATGTCAGTGTGAGTGAGTGTGTGTATGTCAGTGTGAGTGTGTGTGTGTATGTCAGTGTGAGTGTGTGTATGTCACTGTGAGTGTGTGTCAGTGTGAGTGAGTGTGTGTATGTCAGTGTGAGTGAGTGTGTGTATGTCAGTGTGAGTGAGTGTGTGTATGTCAGTGTGAGTGTGTGTGTATGTCAGTGTGAGTGTGTGTATGTCAGTATCAGTGTGTGTATGTCAGTGTGAGTGTGTGTATGTCAGTGTGTGTCAGTGTGAGTGTGTGTATGTCAGTGTAAATGAGTGTGTATGTCAGTGTGAGTAAGTACAGACTGACTGTATGTGTGTGAGGGAGTGTGTGGATAAAGGGGTTAACTTCTGTGACACTGCCTATATCTGTCTATCCACCCAAGGGGTTAACTCCTCTGACACTGCCTCTGTCTAGCCACCCAAGGGGTTAACTTCCCTGACACTGCCTCTGTCTAGCCACCCAAGGGGTTAACTCCTCTGACACTGCCTAGATCTGTCTAGCCACCCAAGGGTTAACTCCTCCGACACTGCCTAGATCTGTCTAGCCATCCAGGGGTTAACTCATCTGACACTGCGTACATATGTAAAGCAATCCAGGGGTTAACTCCTCTGACACTGACTATATCTGTCTGGATTTTGTTACAGGTCACTGGTCACATTAGGTGCCCCCCTCGATAGTTTATCAATTAATATGGGACATCCAGCGGATACGGACCCCGACTTTTAGTCACATATTAATTTATAAACCTATGGGGGGGGGGGGGGCAGAATTTTTTTCAGTAAGGGGCCCTGAAATTTCTGATGTACACCAGTAACCAGCTTTGTCTTGAGGACCAAACCCAGTTGCCAGATTTGCCCTCAGGTCATACTCCAGTAGCCACATTTTCCCTCAGAACTTACTCCTGTGGGCAGATTTACTCTCAGGATTTACACCAATGTCCAGCTTTGAAACTGATCCTCAGGACTTGCCCCAGCGGTGAGACTTGCACTTAGGACCTGGTGGGTCTGCCGATGTCACCTGACGATCAGTTCGTCAATAGTGCAGTGTGAGGGGGTGAAGCAAGCAGTGTGTGCTAGCGTGTCGGCACAGACTGCTTCCCCTTGTACCAGCGCTCCCTACACACAGAAAATTTTATTTAAAAAAAAAATGGTGTGAACGGGTACTGGAGCCAGCACACAGTGATGCATGTTTTTTTTTTCTCGCCCGCCTTGGCGTCTGTGTATAAAAGAACTGCACTTACAATTGCAAGTCTCACCACCTGTGGTGACTTATGGTAGTTCTGTCCCTGTGTGTAAGTGCCTCCATCAAGGGGGTATAAAACGTTTGGCTCTCCTGGGGCATCCACTTGGGGCTGCTTTTACAGCTGTAGTCTCCACCTGCTGAGGAATTAATTGGCAGTCTATCCATGATCCACCAGTCTCTGACAAGACCTGTGGGTAGAAGCTGGATGTTGTAAGGTGGAGCTACAGTAGGTTATGTGGGTGCAGTCAGGTGCTTTGGGTTCAAAAATTTAAGGGGGGCAGGAGAAATGCAGTAGGGGGCCCAAGCCATTTTTTCTGTAAAGCCCCAGAATTTTTGGGTGTGTTTGATTGTATCACAGACATTTGCAGCAATAAAACTCTTGTTTACTGTAAAATGTTTTTATTTATTAGTTTTGGTAAATAAAATACTTAATTCTTATTCTGAGTGACTTATACATGTAGTGATGGTATAAAACAATATTTTAACAAATTAAAATGTGTTTATTTTAACCCATGTTTAACCTTTGCATGCTGCCCAGCAGTGTGTTTAAGTCGTATATGACCAGAAGCAAATCAACTAGTTAATCAAAGATTGATTTCCATCCATGAATAAACAAAAAGTTAATTGTTTCTTTTCAGAAATCATATAAACACCGGAGGGCTAGGTATTTTAGTATAGGCTTTTTTATTTAGGGATGCTGATCAAAGGAGAAATCTGAGTCAAGAAGGAATGTTTTCCCCATTGAAAGCAAAATTCAAAATAAAGTAGTTTTTTGCCTTCTTTCGGCAATCTGTAAGCAAGAATTGGAAAAGGGTTGAACTTGATGAATGCAAGTCTTTGTTCTTTTAATAATCTAAGCTATCTTTTAAAATCTACATTATACAATCAATGCTTATTACCTCTCATTATTTAACCTGTTTCACGATCCTAAAGGACCTTTAATATGTGAGGGATAGCTTAAAATGTAACGTAATACAAGTTAGTGAGGCGAACATAGAGTCAGTTTGGGTTACATTAGAATTTGGTAATCATATGGTAACTCGGGTAGGTGTGATTTATAGGCCCCCTGGACAAATAGAGGAGTTAGATAATCTACTAGTTGAGGAAATAGCTAAAATGACAATGAAGGGAGAAGTCATCATCATGGGTGACTTTAATCTTCCTGATGTGAACTGGAAATACAAAACAGCTACTTGTGCCAGGAGTACGCATATCCTAAACTCCCTACTGGGATTATCTCTAAAACAAGTAGTGGAGGAGCCAACTCGAAAGCAGGCCATACTAGACTTAGTGTTCACAAATGGAGATTTGTTATCAGATATTACTGTAGGTGAAAGTTTAGGATCTAGTGATCACCAGACAGTGTGGTTTAATATAAGAACAGTGACACAGTCACACCACACAAAAACAAAAGTTTTAGATTTTAGAAAAACAGACTTTTCTAAAATTAGATTAGATGTGAAGGAGTCATTATCAGACTGGAGCAATTTAAATGGAGTCCAGGAGAAATGGGATTATCTAAAAGTTGCACTACTGAAGGCTACAGAAAATTGCATAAGGCTTGTCAGTAAGAGCAAAAAATTGAAGAAACCACTGTGGTACTCTGCAGAGGTGGCTAAAATAGTAAAAAATAAAAAGCTAGCATTTAGTAATTATAAAAATACTCAGAGTGAGGAAGATAGAAAGATCTATAAGAGTAGGCAGAAAGAGGCAAAGCAAGCTATAAGAGCTTCCAAAGCACACACAGAAGAGACTATAGCCCAGTCAGTGAAAAAGGGGGATAAAACATTTTTTAGATACATAAATGAGAAAAGGAAAGTAAAACAAGGATTAGTTAGATTAAAAACAAAAGAAGGATGCTATGTAGAAGAGGATAAAGGCTTAGCAGACTGCTTTAATGAATATTTTTGTTCAGTTTTTACAAATGAAAATGAGGGTAAGGGACCTCATTTAGGGAAAAAGACTAATGAGTCTTTTGATGCATGTAAGTTTACAGAGGAAGAGGTTTTACTTCAGCTGTCTAAAGTAAAGACAAATAAGTTTATGGGACCTGATGGGATACATCCAAAGTTATTAAAAGAACTTAGTGGTGTACTAGCAAAACCGTTAACAGATTTATTTAACCAATCATTGTTAACGGGAGTAGTTCCAGAAGATTGGAAATTAGCTAATGTTGTGCCCATTCACAAGAAAGGTAGTAAGGAGGAGGCGGGCAACTATAGACCAGTAAGTCTTACTTCAGTAGTGGGGAAAATAATGGAAACCTTGTTAAAGAATAGGATTGTTGAACATCTAAAGTCGCTTGGATTTCAAGATCAGAGACAGCATGGGTTTACTTCAGGGAGATCATGCCAAACTAATCTTATTGATTTTTTTGATTGGGTAAATAAAATAATAGATCAGGGTGGTGCAGTAGACATTGCTTACCTAGATTTCAGTAAGGCTTTTGACACTGTCGCACATAGAAGGCTTATCAATAAACTGAAATCTTTGAGTTTGGATTTCAATATTGTTGAATGGATTAGACAATGGCTGAGTGACAGGCAACAGAGGGTTGTAGTCAATGGGGTATATTCGATGAAAGGTCTTGTTACTAGTGGGGTACCTCAGGGATCTGTTCTTGGACCCATTCTCTTTAATATTTTTATTAGCGATATTGCAGAAGGTCTTGTTGGCTAAGTATGTCTTTTTGCTGATGATACAAAGATTTGCAGAAGGGTTGATATTCATGGAGGGATAAGCCAAATGGCAAATGATTTAGCTAAACTAGAAAAATGGTCAGAGCAGTGGCAACTGACATTTAATGTGGACAAGTGCAAGATTATGCACCTTGGGCGTAAAAACCCAAAAGCAGAATATAGACTATTTGGTACAGTCCTAACCTCAACATCTGAGGAAAGGGATTTAGGAGTAATAATTTCAGAGGACTTGAAGGTAGGTAGGCAATGCAATAGAGATGCAGGAAATGCATGCAGATTGCTTGGTTGCATAGGAAGAGGGAAGTGCTCATGCCATTGTACAGAGCACTGGTGAGACCTCACTTGGAGTATTGTACGCAGTACTGGAGACCGTATCTCCAGAAGGATATTGATACTTTGGAGAGAGTTCAGAGAAGGGCTACTAAACTGGTTCATGGGTTGAAGGATAAAACTTACCAGGAAAGGTTAAAGCATCTTAACATGTATAGCTTGGAGGAAAGACGTAACAGGGGGGATATGATAGAAACATTTAAATACATAAAGGGAATCAACACAGTAAAGGAAGAGAGTATATTTAAAAGAAGAAAAACTACCACAACTAGAGGACATAGTCTTAAATTAGAGGGGCAACGATTTAAAAGTAATATCAGGAAGTATTACTTTACTGAGAGGGTAGTGGATGTATGGAATAGCCTGCCAGCACAAGTGGTAGAGGTAAACACAGTCAAGGATTTTAAGCATGCGTGGGATAGACACAAGGCTATCCTAGCTATAAGACCGGGAACGGGGGACTAATAAAAGTACTCAAAAAAAAAAAAATTGGGCAGACTAGATGGACCGAATGGTTCTTATCTGCCGACACATTCTATGTTTCTATGTTAATATGTGTTTATTTTTCCTCTCAGTGCTGCTCTCTGGTGCTGGGGAGGATACATTGCACAGAGCAAGCTTTTGGCTTTATCATATGTTGTTTTTTTTTGGTAGAGTTGGACTCACCACCATATGCACTTATCAATCAAGATCAACAATAAACAGATATCTACTGAATTGCAACTCTTATGAACCATGGTCAGTCCATTCCACATTTGTGACGAATTGAAGAAATAATTCAGACATCTATTGCAGTTACCCAGGGGTTATCCACTCTACCGTTACACATGGGCCACAATTACTGTATCTACCTCTAAGCCTAAACAAATACATAAAAATGTAAAGGGATACTGCAGACACCAAATTAACTTTGAGGCAAATAGTAGTGTACCAGCTTTACAGAACAGTTTTTTTCCTGTATTACAATACAGTAATTAATTCATTAATCATCTCTTTTTAAAGTTGTTCACTCAAGCCCTCCCCCTTGTGATTTTTACATGTAAGAAGACCCGTGAGGGGAAATTGTTTGCTCAGAGGTTCCTTTTAAAACACAAAGTTGAGAGTCACAGAGTTGTTATGACAGTTTTATGTTTTTGCTGATAAATAAGAAGCAACCCCATAGTTCATCTTGACACCTGTTCGACAGCTCTCACTTGTACTGACTTTCATGAAACATCCCATTTGCAAGGTTATATCTGCAATATATATATATATATATATATATATATATATATATTAGTAATAAAGTAATTCTATATAATTCAGTCTATGACTGAATATATTCCCTGAAGAAACCACACTACTATTTGTGTCTATCCCCCAGAGAACCAGGTTCTCTAACAATGTAAAGAACAAAACAAAAATGTAAATCACTCAAATTTTATGCCAAGCTGCAATGTTTATGGGTCACTAATATCCCAGCATGCTTAGGGTCACTATAAATACACAGCCTGTGTGTGATTATATCAAGTCCTCCTTCACACTGCAGGAATATTGTTCAGAAAGAAAGCTCAACCCGCTAAGGTGTAAATGTAAGTTTCCAGTGACTGCATGGTAAACTAAAAGGGAAGTCATCACATGTAAAAGTGGAGGGAAATCCATACCGCAGAAATCAGGTCATTAGAACTTGAGTTGGTGAAACAAAGTGGGGGCAGTCGACCTGCAGTGGGCGAGTTATCCTTTTATTTCCACACAGGGCGAGAGTGGCCAGTTTAAACAAAACCTGTACCGTTAAAACTCCACCTGCACTGGATTTGAAGGCTTCAAGCTGGGCCTCTACCTCGTGTATCAGTCTGTCGCGGTTTGTCTAATTTTGTAACGCACCTTCAGGCTCTATTTGTGCCAATACATGGGACTGGACATACCTGGTGGTCTATCACCATAATAGTGATATTTATTTTGCTACTTTATTGTCCATTACTTATATACCCAAAACACAACATGAGTACATACAGTCATTTGAATATGGTCTAAAACATGCACCCTTTAGAAACACATACACAGTTCGTGCAATTAAAACAAATATTGTCAAAACGCAGCATACTTTTGAAAAGCCTTCGGTGTGCCTCATGTATATATTTTAAAATGTATGAAAACTGCGCCACCAAATTTATAATACATTGCACCAAACAAAAACATCCAAAATATGATTATCATAAACTATTATATTGTTCAAACAGTATAAAGAGCTCAACAAAGCTGCATTTCAGTGCAAAAAAAATAAAAAAAATGGAAGTCTGTTACTTCAACTTGAGGTGCTCAATATCTTCTCCTTTTAGTCTTGCGTTTCCTAGGTTTTGGGCTTTCATCCGATTGATCGCTGCTAGTTGTGAAATCTTCATTATACCTCTCTCTTCTTTCTGTGGTTCTATTCCTTTTTCTTTTAGCTCTGGCTTTTTGGCATGATTTCAAGTTTCTTTGATTTTTCTTGCCCCAGCTCACACAACTTGGCCCAGCAGTGCAGCTAGAGAAAGGCTCTTCAGATGTTTGGTGATGTTTTGGTGTCCATCTGTAAGGGGGATTCTGGATAAAAAATAAAAAAGGAGGAAACAATGTAGTTTTAGGTTTGTACAACATGTACAAAATGTTACAAGTGGAAACAGATTGTAATGACAGATTATAACAAACAAACATTGGTTCGTCAGGACAGCCTTATACACATCCTAGTGAATGGAAATGCTTACCAAGCCAGGGAAGTATAGATATCCTGGTGACATACAGTTGTTATAAATACATGCCATCAATGGCAAGAGAGGGTAACAGCCGCCCACCACAGCAATCCTGCAAAAAAAAAAAACACAAAAAAAACAGGTTTCAAATCAAAAGCAGATTTAAAGAAAATTAAACATTCTATGTGTATTACAAATGTTATTATATAGATTATTGATCAAAGAATCAGGGACACCACAAGGTAAACATACATCCTGTATTGGCCAGGAATATCCATCAATGTTATTAGATATATATAGTGTCCTTGGCAGTCTCTTAATAATACAATTTAGGAATAGCATTAGTTGTTGCTTTGGTAGCACATTCTGAGATGTCTAGCAACCAACATTGAGGGCAGCACCAACATTGCCCATACTGGACAATTTAATGCTAGAACATCACAGACACCGGCATCCTTCTACAGACACCTTGCCTATCCATGTTCAGCAAAACGTCTTACTGACAAATAGTGAATAAGTTGTAGACATCTGTCAAAATGTGATTTGTTAGAGTTACAGTTATCCATATGACAGATACAGGAGGGGTAATGAGTAACAGTCATACTAGAATATATATGTATGTGACAGACACTGACATTTAATGTAACTAATCCTTTGGGGGTCTTTTTAGGTAGCTGCGAATTTCAACATCTTTAAGATCACTTAAGTTACTTGATTGGCCCATTAAATTGGGATTTTCAGGAATCGCCAAAGTGACTCCTAAATGACCATTATGGCCAATTTTGGGGGCAACATTTCGGTGGCTGAAATTCTCCCATAGACATCTTATTGGTCTATGAATATGTTGGCTATTTTCTCCCATTAAAATCTATGGAAGGACTTTGGCTATAACATAAGCAGAACATAACATAATACAATAAAATGCATCATAAAATTATAATACACACACAATTAAATGATAATATAAAACCGTATATGTACATATATTAAATACTAATTACATAAATACAAAAAATATACATATATAAAATATAATACACGAATACATTGCATTTATATAGTACATGAAAACAAACAGGTCAAATCCTGTTTACACATGCCATAACGGGGTAAAAGGATACTGGCGATGTCATGCTGGGTGTAAGTTGGCATCATAGCACTAGTTATTGTCCACAGCCAACAGCGGTTATATTATATGTACCCTGACACCGAGAGTTTCTGATGACACCATTCTCTGAACCTTGCAAGAGATTGGTGTACTCTGCAGAGTAAGAGCTCCCTTTAGAATCAGAGGAAAAAAGAAAAAAAAAGGCATTATTAACATCAGAGACATACAGGTTTTCCAGTGGTTTGCTTTGGCTCATGACATTAGTTGGGCAAATCTAGCTTACAGTAAAGATCAGAAATAAAAATTGTGAGACAGCTGAGGGCATGTCAAGGGTGTGCAATGTGGGTGCATGTCAAGGGTGTGCCATCTAGGTGCTCTGGCAAGACCTGTTGGTGTCATCTAGGTGCTCAGGGAAGAACTGTAAAAGCAATCTTACTGCTCTGGCAAGATCTGTGGGTGCTATTTTCAGTGCCATGAGTGCTGAAAAGTGGTGCTATTTCAAGGGACATGTGGGCATCTTACAGTGCGCAAATGTAAAGAGATCTTCTTTGTTTGTGAAAACAAAATAGACATTTACAAATATATGTGTAAAAATTCCTCTGTTTTTAATATCAGACCTAAAAAACAAGCACTTACCGTTTCGATACTGAAGTTTAATTGGCCTCCCATATAATTGGATGCCGTTCAGCAAGGCTATAGCATAAGGCACAGATTCTATGTTTTTAAAGCAGACAAACCCGAAAGGCTTAACATTGCCCTCTTTGTCTTTTACGATGTTGACTTTGGTCAACGGTCCAGCCTGCAAGAAAGGCAAAATGTTACATGGATCATGAATATACTTATAGAACTGCACCACTCCTGCTACCCCACAGTTACCCGATAAAATACATAGAGGAAAAAGGGTTTTGGGACAGTGCACTGTGTCGACGTGTCGTATAAGTGCATAAAAAAAGTGATGATAACCAAGGCAATCTATGTACTCAAAGAATATAGTCTGAGATTAGCATCTATTTGTTATGCCTCTAATATATGCAGGGGCATACCTAGAGAATTTGGTACTCGGGGCACCCACAATTTGGCACCCCCTTGTGTGCAAAAAATATTTTTGAAAACTTACACACATAGACCCACACTTACACATGCACAGACTTACGCAGTTAAACACACACACTTACACAGATTTAGTTACTTTACCGTGTAGCGGACTTTAGACGGGAATGCTCATCACGCTGTCTGAGTTTCCCGTCTTCCCTCCCTCTGACCATAGCACATGACCTCACGCGCAGGGTTGAGGATCGAACGATTAGCAGCATGGGGGAGCTTAGTTTTCCAATGCTGCTTCAGGTACATGTGCGGCTGGAGGTGTGGTTACCACTGCAGACAGGCTGCACCTCCATGTCCAGTGAGCTGCATTGGAGGGGTGCAATTGGCTTGGGTACCCAGGATCTAATAGACTCTATAGGACCCTGGGCACCCCAGCTAATTACCCCCCTCTAATGAGTGTCAGAATTCTGACCATAGATTTGCATTGAATGGGTCTCATCATGCAGGCTTTGGGCACAGTTGCAAAGTGAGACTGGCTGGAAGATTTTGGACGATGTGGGATCATGGAAAAAAATTTACAAAATGGAGCCAGGAGATAAACACCTAATTCGATTTTTCCTTTTATATGCAATTAATTTTATATATATATATATATATATATATATATATATATATATATATATATATACACATATACACACACAGTGGTTTATATATGTGTTTGTTTTAAACGACCAGGATATCTAATTACATTGTATGTAAGTGGTAGTGTCCCATTAAGGACCAAGTAGGATTACCAGGACAATCTAGAGGTGGTTACTGGTCTACAGCCAATAACCACTTTAGGAAGAACCTCAGCCCCTTTATAAAAAGGCCTTGTTAAAACAAGATATACATGCTAGGCCACCATATTTGATGTTCAGAGTGGAGGTATATGTCTATAATTTCTGCTCTATGCCATTTGCACATGGATCTGCTGCATTCCAGCTCCAACAGCTGCAGCATTCAGAATGAAGACCTCATCTGTTTCTTACCAAGAGCCACTCGTGACATATCTGTGAAGATGCCCTCCTTACACCATAGTTTTAAAACAGACATGCACTGTATAATATTGGCAATACATGAACAACAACTGTCTATTTTGGACAGTTCAGGGACCACTTCTTTTAATGTATTCCCAATAACTGAAATAAAATCCTACCTCCAACCCACTACATTACTCAGGTGGGGGGACGTGTTAGAGTCACAAAAAAAACGTATTAAAAATATTATCCATAAAAAAAAAAAATGTTTAAAAAATGCGCTGGAAAAAAACAAACAATGCAGACCCCATCTCAGAAGAGGACAGATGTAGAGGGAAATCCCTGCCTGGCAGAGCAAGTATTCATTTAAAATGAAGAAGGCATATTATTGGCTGTCAGCCAATTAGACGTCTTCCAATCCCTGCCTTGCATTTTATATTTTCATTATATTTCTAGGGATTTGGCGGACACTCAGGGCGCACACACACCCTGAGGGGGGGTTCGATAATTTATGTGGGATTGTGTCCAAAGGCCTTCAAATCCTGGAGTTAATAAATTATATTTGGGGGTCTGGAGGCACTTGGCCAGCCTCCTGACCCTGGAGGGTATTTATTTATTTATTTTGGGGGGGGGGGGGGGGGGTGCAGGGTTACTTGACCCCATGTGGGTAACAGAGGACTCGGGGCTATATGGGCATCTTTCAGCCTAGTTAATCATAGCGGGTCAAGGGAAAGTAGTTCATTATGGGGGAGGGGCAGGCAGAACAGTGGGGGCACAATAGTTTATTGTTAAGTCATTTAAAAAGCAAAAAAATATTTTGATCCGGTCTGGTGTCATTTGCCCAGCCCCAGTCATATTAGGGGATATCCTAATATGTCACACCCAGGACTTACGTCTGACCCCCAGGACATGTCTCATCACACACATTGCACACCCAGGACATGCCCCCTAGCCCACATTTCACACCCAGGACATGCCCCCTAATCCACATTGCACACCCAGGACATGTCCCATTACCCGCACACCCAGGACCTACGTCTGACCCCCTAGACATGTCTCATCACACACATTGCACACCCAGGACATGCCCCCTAGCCCACATTTCACACTCAGGACATGCCCCCTAACCCACATTGCACATCCAGGACATGTCCCATCACCCGCACATCCAGAACTTACGTCTGATCCCCAGGACGTGTCCCATCACACACATTGTACATCCAGAACTTACATCTTATCCCCAGGACATGTCCCCTCACACACACATTGCATATCCGGAACTTACGTCTGACCCCCTGGACATGCCCCGTGTCACAAAGTGAACCGGATCGCCTCCATGTCTAGGGTTCTCACCCTGGCTTATGTGCTATAACTGTATACTTTAATATGGTTATTTAGTCACATTATGTTAGTATATTGGTTTATGTGTAATGCATAATTCTGTGAGACCACTCTGAAGGATTACAATGTGTCACATCGGGGATATCCGCTTCAGGATATCCAAAATACTTTGTGAGAATTGATCTCCATGCACCTTTACAGAGGAGACTGAAGCACAATCTGGTAGGCACAGTGAGTTGATCCACCCCCTTTGTGGCTTCACCCTTTTGTGGCTCCGCCCACAATGATGGCCGATATTTGTTTGAGGGAAAAGGTGGCAACCCTAGTATGCCAATTTTCATGCCGATTTGAAATCACTTTGGTGGTCTCTGATTAGCCCAAATTTAAGGGCTATTTGAATCACTGAAGTGATCTGATTGGGTACACTCTCAGAGCTTCCTGCAAAGACCCGACATGAACTTCAGCCAATTCCATTTGTTCGAATGGAATTCCTGAAACGAAAATAATGGATGAATATTTTCTGAAACGAACATTTCGGTAGCATCCAACTCTTTAGGATATACTGTAGTTCAACTATTTAATGCACTTATTCTTTGAACATCCGATTTCACTGGCTACATTTTCTGATATCATCACTTGGTACAATTTTGAGAATTTTAGTCCGACTATCTAAAATTTAAACTATTCAGTGCTGAGTGGTGAAGTATGTTTCTAAGTGGTTTGGCAATGCTCTTATGGCATAAGCCACCCGATTCGCTTAGTCCCCCACCTTACTATTATGCAATAACTGTTGTGGCTTTAACAATGTAATGAAAAACAGGACACAGGTTTTTTTGTTTTTAAACACACGGTTTAATCACTTTGCAAATTTATAGCACTCATTCAGGTTCACCTGGATTTTATATTCTGAGATTTTAAAAAGGTTCTAAAAAAGTTAGGTTTTATAAATTAATGCATCTTTAATCTCCAAGCTTTCTTACATTTACATTTTTATTTATATATGGCCAACAATTTATGTAGCGCTAGGTAGAGAGTATTAACAGGGAACTACATATTATGATAGACAAACAAAGGATACATGAGGTAGAGTACCTTGCTCACCAGCTTACAATCTAGAGGGAGTGGGACAGGAGACACATAAAAGGGGAGTGAAGAGGTCAAGGGGGGAAGGTGGTGGTAGTAGTAGTATTTGGAACAGCTGAAGCTTGGTGGGTTTGACTAGTGGTTAATTAATGTGTGCAATCTGCAAAAATTAAGTTATGTGTAATTTAAAGATTTCATTTAATATAGAAATGCTTTAATGAAAGAATACAAATAAAGTACGTTATTTAGCCCTTTTGAACTAAGAGCTGACCCAAGATGGCTGCCTCCTGCTAGCGCTCTATGGAGCAAAGAGGGCTCAATACGGTTATTTATTCATATTCCTTCATTAAAGCATTTCTATTTAAATTCCCTAAATTTGGTGCAATGTTTTAGTTTAACTTTTTTTTTTTTTTTTTCAGTTGTTTAAATAGGAGATTTTGGGGGGGGGGGGGGGTTTGCTTTTAAGGACCTGTTCCTATTTAACACGCTTTGTGCATATATTAATTTTAATATCATAGTATTATTTATTACTGTAATTTCATGGTTATTATACACCTAACGATCTGAAAAAAAAAATCTGATAATTCCAAATAAAAGGTGTCAGATCGCTCACTGACTTCACAGCCCCTAAGTGAAGGGAGACATTTATCCAAGTGCATCCCCAAAACCTAGAACTACCCCACTATCATGCGGACAGGTTTTTAGAAGAGTGAGAATACATTACAGTAATATGGACTCCACACTAGAAAGTAACCACAATGATGGAGTGTTCCATAAAGTACTGTCCTCCAGGTCCGGTTATCAAAGCAATGCCTGCTCAATAAAATACATACTATTTTGGTATATATTATATATTTATTGACCAACAAGTTAGCCCAAATAGGTGTTTATGGCACGGATTTCAACTACAAATGATGCCACATCTCTACCCTGTCCTACCACCACCAGAGAAAAGATAGACAATACAAAGGGAGGAGACACCAAAATAAGTAGGGTTTACACATACTATGTACAGGCAGTATATATGAGCAGGAGTACAAATCAAGGAATACTCATGCAACTATCTGTTGTGAACTACAACTCCCATCATCCTCCACCAACTAAGTGCAGGCTAAAGGTAAAATGGGTCGTGCACACCAAAATGAGAGCTAAAGGAGACATTGAGCATATCACAAGCTCGGTTGTTTTGATATATTTCGCTCTTTCTAGAAATCATTTAACCACAGCAGTGACAGCACAGACATACTTTCCAGTCAGGTTATCCCTCCCAAATAATTTCCCCATCGTGATACATAACGCCCTGGAAAATGCCAATTGCTCTGGTCATCACCTGCAGAAAGAGCTCGTACAGAATCTCCTCTTTCACATTGCAGTCTAAATTCCCCACGAATAAAGTCCTGTCAGCCTCATCCTGTCCCTGTACCATGATCAGGCTGCAGCACTAACACAGCATGACCAGGAGCATCCGTAAGTTAAAAGGATCTGTAGCCACGCCCCTGATTTTTCGTCATAAAGACCCACAGCGTCACAGTCATTGGGTTCCAGCAGGGATAGTTAACACTTGGCACGCCAGTGGCTGTAAGCTACAGCTCCCTTGATGGCAACACTGGGCTAAGCATCGTGGGAACTGGAGTCCCCAAGGTTTTATAGTTTCTTGGTTACAGTATAGCATGATTGCTCTGTAACTAGGACCTAGCAAGCAGTAATAACAATGCAAGGTGTATGAAAGCAGCTACTGCTTAGCTAAGTTGATTTACAGTTTGTTAAGATAAACCACTGTTATTCAGATATTTCCAGTTATGGTCACTATAGCTGGACATGAATCTGAGCATCATGGGAGTTGCATACTACAGTAGTTGGATTGACAGGAGCTGCCTAATTCAAAATTTTAGATAGCAGATACAAAGGGAGATTTTCACTGATGAATATTTCCTCAGTATTTAAAGATGTAATTATGTGGGGCCGATAGAGCTCTTCTAGCAACTCACCATGTCTGTCCCTGCACAATGTAGTTAAGTCAGTGATATAAATTGGTCACCTTAGCTCATCTTTAACTCACGTTTAGTGAATAGCTTCCAAAGATTTGAGACTCAGGCAGTGCCAGACTGGGAACAAAAACCAGCCCCAAAGCTTTGCATTATTATACCAGACCCATAGCATAGTCAGAACAGGGGGAGAGAGAGACAGAACAGGGGGAGGGGGGAGAGAGAGACAGAACAGGGGGAGAGGAGAGAGACAGAACAGGGGAAGGGGAGAGAGAGAGAGAGACAGAACAGGGGGAAGGGGGGGAGAGAGAGAGACAGAACAGAGGGAGAGAGAGAGAGAGACAGACAGAACAGGCGGAGGGGGGATAGAGAAATAGAACAAGCGAGGGGGAAGAGAGAGAGACAGGAGGTGGGAGAGAGACAGAACAGGTGGAGGGGGAGAGACAGACATGGCAAGGAAGAGGAAAGGGACACATACATAGGGGGGTGAAAGACGGGGGGGGGGCGCCATGGGGGAAGCCCGCACAGGGCGCCGGAACACTTAAAGCCGGCCCTGTGTATGCCCCCAGTATGTACACAATGTTATATCTCACACACTACCCTGATATATATACCCCATGCCTGCAGTATGTACACAAGTATACATGAATTGCCCTGTGCAGGGGTATATACAAGTGCAGTGTGTGAAATATAGTGTACATACTGGGGGCATATACTGCCCTGTGCAGGGGGTATATATCAGGGCAATGAATGAAATAATATCTTGTGGATATATTGACTTGTCCCAGCACCAAGGGGGCAAACTTGGGAGGTATGGATACTCCTTCCCGTTCATTGTGGTAACACATTTTGACCCAAAACCAATTTGGAAAAAAATCTTTGTATATTGAGTAGATCCTATAATGTGTATAATGGGTACATTAGTACATTAGTGTATAGTGGAGACACTATGGGTGGAGATTAGCTTAGACGCTAAAAAGAATCGCACATTACTTGTAGGTGTATGCTACAAGCCACCAAATATTAGCATTGATGGAGAAGATCAGCTTTTATTACAAATTGAAAAGGCTGCAAATATGAATGGGAGATTTTAATTACCCAGATATAGATTGGAAGTGTGGCACAACTAGTTCAGCTGGGGGCAGCAAGTTTCTGAACCTGCTTAATAACAAATTTATGGCACAATTAGTAGACACCCCAACTAGAATGGATGCCTGTCTGGATTTGGTAATAACAAACAATGAGGAGCTTATCTCAAACATTCAAATAAGAGAACATTTGGGGAATAGTGACCATAATATGGTCTCATTTGAGATTAATGCAAAAAAGCAAATTGGTAACTATGCCACCAAAACACTTAATTTTAGAAGGGCTAACTTTGATGGACTAAGGGCATCGATTGAACATTTAGACTGGGAACGATTGTTTTCTGGAGAACAGAGATGGGTGGAGAGAGAGAACATCGGAGGTGGGGAGAGAACAGAGATGGGGTTGAATGGGAGGTGGGGAGAGAACAGAGATGGAGTGGAATGGGAGAGAACAGAGGAGGGGGTAGAAGAGGGGGAGAGAACAGAGATGGGGTAAGAGGTGGGAGAACAGGGGAGGTGGGGAGAGAACAGAGGAAGAGGGGGAGAGAACAGAGATGGGGTAGGAGGGGGAGAGAAGAGAGGGAGAGAACAGAGATGGGGTAGGAGGGGGAGAGAACAGAGATGGGGGTAGAGAACAGAAATGGGGGAGGAGGGGGAGAGAACAGAAGAGGGGGGGGGAAACAGATAAGGGGGGGGACAGAGATTTTATTTATTTATTTATAAAGTGTTTTACCAGGACGAATATGTCACAACAATTGCGGTAGTGCATACCTGCATCTGCTATCTGGTAGAGCTGGTATGACCTTTGTGATCTGAAAAGCTTTACAACTTGAGTGTTTCCTTTGAAGCTGGAACTAATGGTACAAGGTGTGAAATGTTACACTGAGTTAGTTGCCAGTAAGTCTATGTTGCATAGATCTGTATCCCCTCATAGATAGTAGGTTCTTTGGATATACTAAATGACCCTTACCAGTTAGAAGTCTGTTCCTGCAAAAGTCATATCCTAAACATGCATTAATAATAACTCACAGATTATTAATCATGCCTCCATTTGGGAATATTTAGACAGGGAATAGTACCCCCTACAAAATGAGTACAAATATGGCTGGTGCAACTTGAGCCATTTGGAAGTTATTGTGAAGTCTGTTGTATAGAGTCATGGGTAGCAAGTGTGACATATCTATGGACTTCATAAAATGCCACAAATTAATAGAGGCAAGAATTATGTATGTGACATGCACTGGAGGGAAATTAGCCACAAGATTCCATATTTTGACTGGGGTAGTTCCACCACACATGGGGGAGGACACGTCTAGGTACACCTTCCCACCTCTGGGCCGGCTTGGAAACCTGAGATGACCTGACAAGGTATAAATCCAATGATGGAATAATGGCCAGTGTGCTTACTAGGGGCCAAGATCTAATTTTGTGTAAGTTGCCGTCATTTCCTTGCCGCAGTCCCTCGGACAGAAAATAGTGGTACTTTTCTATCTAAGTGAGTAGTTAGGTTTTCTGTTAATGTCTCCTTTTTATTTTCATCTGTTTTGGTGTAAATAATTTGTCATCTGTTTTATTTTTTGTATGCACTGTGACTTCTTTTGTTCATAATAAATATTCCTTTATTAAGTTCTGCCTTTGTCTGGTATAGAGACTCACGTTACCTGATTAGACCAATCGCATAGATATTGTGTTAAAGCATATTTTGTGGGTTGTCATATTTGCTTGGGGGACCAAGGCACCCCATTTATAAATTGTCTTGGTGGTGGCAGTGTTAGGACATTAGTTATATCAGTATAATTAAGTGTGGGTGGTGTTAAAGGGGGTTTTACCATTATTTCTAGTCTAGGGCAGACAAAGAGTTAATTTTAACCCTTGCACCACCATAGCCCAGTCACATGCACTCTTGGAGTAGGGTGCATTCGTGACAAATTGGTGGCATAGCGGTGGGATATTTAAAAAGAGTTCCATCTTTTTTTGTACCAGATTTTAGTGTTGCTGGATTTGCTAGTTAATCCAGACACTGAAAAGAAATTGTGTCTCAATTTCCAAAGGCTGAACTCAGTGCATAATTAGCATATTTACACCAAACAGTCATCCGTCCCCCCCTTCTTTGTTTTCTTTTGCTATCATTTGTTTGGCCAGTTTTCTAAATGGAGTACCAGGCACAGTCCAAGGCAGCGCTAGACCAGCTTTGCCGTGAGAGATTGATTCCCTGCCGGGGGAAAACCAAAGAGGAGCTAGTACAAGCGTTGGTGGATTATAACTTGCAACAAGCAGCACAAAGTGATGCCTCAAACACTTCTGAGGGAAGCATGGTCACAGAGGAGATACCTGCAGCTGTTGTTATGGATGTACCCAGATCTGGAGATCCTTTGGACTCTTATTTACAAACTGTCCTCAAATACATGGACTCAGCTGATACCAGCCTAAAACTGCAGCTCATCCTTAAATATCAGGAGGCTGCAGAGCGCCAGGCTGAGAGAGAGAGGCTGCAGAGCGCCAGGCTGAGAGAGAGAGAGAGGCTGCAGAGCGCCAGGCTGCAAGAGAGCATGAATTAAAACTGGCAGAATTGGAGAGGTCAACTGCCTCACCTGTCAGTGTTGCGTTGAGAGACTCTTCTGCACCCAAACCACGGGCAGAAAAATTTCCAACTTTGGACAAAGATGGGGATCTGGATGTTTTTCTGCGCAGTTTCGAAAAGGTTTGCAGGCAGTATCAGTTACCAAAGGACCAGTGGGCAAAGTACCTCACCCCTGGTCTCAAAGGTCCTGCACTGGAAGCATTTGCAGAGCTGCCAGCTGAATCTGATCAGGACTATGATGCAATTAAGGCTGCGCTGCAGAAACAGTACATCCTTACTCCTGAGGTGTACCGAAAGAAATTCCGGACTTTACAGAAACGTTCCACCGAGAGTTACACTGCAGTTGTGGGTCACCTTACAACCACATTCAGACAGTGGACTAGAGGGCTGGAGATCAAAACCTTTGAAAACTTGGAAGATCTAGTCATCAAGGAACAGTTTTTGCAGCTGTGCCCGGCTGATGTACAGGAATGGCTGCTGGACCGGGAACCCAAAACCGCATTGGAAGCTGGTGAGCTAGCAGATTTCCACCCAGCCAACCGAGCACCAGCAGACCGGAGCCGAGGTTTTGTGAAGGGAGCATCCAGCTGGAAGACCACTACACCACGACCTCCTTTCACCCAGCCTCCTGTGCCATCTTCTGTGTCAGCTTCCACCTCAGGGAGAGGGGGAGCTAGTGCCACTTCTTGCCATGGCGATAGTCGCAGATGTTTTATTTGTAAGAAGGTTGGGCACCTTAGTGCTACCTGCCCAGAGAGGAAGAAACCGGCACCCACATTTGGAGGAGGTCGCCTTGCCGGAGCACCATCTTCTGTGTTGTTCGTGACCAAACCAGAGGGCAGCAGCAATGTGAACCTGCAACCGGTTACAGTGGGAACAAAGGTAACTGTGGGGCTCAGGGACACTGGGGCTGATGTGACTCTTGTTCGTCCAGAGCTGGTGCGCTCTGAGGACTTTATTCCGGGCAGGACTCTAGCAGTAAAAAGGATTGGGGGAATGCAGCCTGCAGTGCCAATGGCACAAGTATATTTGGATTGGGGAGCGGGGAAGGGTTTGAGGGATGTTGGGGTATATGATAACATTCCTACAAATGTATTACTGGGTACTGATTTGGGTAGGTTGTTATCACAGTATGTGCCTGATAATGTTACTTGTGACCCACCCCAACCACAGAGTGGCCCCACTATGAAAAAGACAGTATGTGAAAGTGTACCTAGCTTGTCTCACTGGGAGGTAGGGCAGAATGAGTGTGCATGCCCGACTGTGAATGTCCCAGGAGTGTCTGAGGTGCCATTTGAGAATGTGGACAGGCAGGGTGGCGGGGAGGAAGGACAGAGGATGAGTGAGTGTTCATCTGTGTCAGACTTAGCTGGTTCCCTGGGCCCTGTATGTGTGTTTTCTCAGAGTGAAAGAGGGGGAGAGACAGAAGTTTTAACGGTAGCAGTGGTAACCCGACAGAAGTCTTCCCGGAGTAAGGGGCAGGGGCTGATTGGGCCTGTGGACTCAGAGTGTGTGTCCCCAGGTGAACACGCTAATGGGGTATCCAGGGAGTGTAACCCCACCTCATCCTACCCTCCAGTAGCTCAGGGGCAAGAACCTGTTTCAGAGAACCTGGTGGACTCTGAGATGGAGGTACCGAACCCCGAATTCCAGCAGGCCCAGCAGACAGATCCCACATTAGAGATGTTGAGGGAGCGTGCTAGGCAGCCACCCATGGACAGGGATAGGGAGAAAGTGTACTGGGAGGAGGGGAGGTTATACAGAGAAACTATCCCCACAGAAGGGAAAGAGCCCTGGGTAACTGAAAGACAGCTGGTGGTGCCCCAGAGGTATAGGGATCAGCTGCTGAAGGTGGCTCATGCCATCCCCATGGCTGGGCACCTAGGGGTGCTGCGGACGAAGTCCCGGTTGTCCCATCATTTTTATTGGCCCGGTATGGGCACAGATGTAGCAAATTATTGCCGCTCCTGCCCTGAGTGTCAGAGGGTTGGAAAGCCTGGGGAGGTGGGTAAGGCTCCCTTAATTCCCCTTCCAATAGTGGGGGAACCATTTGAAAGGATAGCTGTTGATATTGTCGGCCCCCTTGCTATACCTAGTAGTTCAGGCAAGCGGTATATTCTAACTGTAATAGATTATGCCACTCGCTACCCAGAGGCTGTGGCACTGTCCTCTATCCGGGCTGACAAGGTGGCTGATGCTCTATTAAGCATATTCTCACGTGTGGGATTTCCCAGAGAAATGCTTACTGACCAAGGCCCCCAGTTCACCTCTGATCTCATGCAGTCTCTCTGTAAAAGGGTGCAAGTAGAGCATCTACTGACCAGCCCCTACCACCCCCAGACGAATGGCTTATGTGAGAGATTTAATGGGACACTAAAGCAGATGCTGAGGACATTTGTGGAATCACAAGGGAGGGATTGGGAGAGATACCTGCCACACCTCCTGTTTGTATATCGCGAGGTGCCGCAGGAATCCACAGGTTTTTCCCCATTTGAGCTTCTCTATGGGCGTAGAGTGCGTGGTCCCCTGGCTTTAATCCGAGACGGATGGGATGGAGAATTGGGGGATCCACAGACATCCGATGTTGACTATGTACTACGGTTTAGGGATAAGATGCAGGCTTTAATGGGGGAGGTATGTGAGAATCTGAGGACTGCCCAATCCAAGCAAAAGTACTGGTATGATCGTAATGCCCGAGAAAGAGTGTATGAAGTGGAGCAAAGGGTGCTTGTGCTAATACCCACAAGGCAGAACCAATTGCAGGCAGCCTGGGAGGGTCCGTTTACTATTCTGCAGAGGGTCAATTATGTGAACTATGTGGTATCTCTGGATGAGAGGGGGAGAAGAAACAAGGTGTACCATGTAAACATGATCAAAGCATATTATGACAGGGGGCCCACTGTGTTATCTGTATGTAGTTTGCCTGGGGATGAGCAAGAACCTGACCCCCTTGTGGATTTGCTGGCTGCAACCAGGGATTTAGAGGGTATTGAGGTAGCCCAGATTAATGCACACTTAACAGAGGGTCAGAAGGATAAGCTATTTGCAGCCCTTAGACCCTTCCATAAGATCTTCACAGGAAAGCCTGGCAGGACACCCCTAGTAAAACATCATGTTGACACCAGGGTCCACCATCCCCTCAGACAGGCGGCCTACAGAGTATCCTTAGAGGTGAAGGCTGACATTAGAAGGGAGATAGAGGAGATGCTGGAGCTGGGTGTAATCCAGAAGTCACCAGCCCCTGGGCCTCCCCAGTAGTGTTAGTCCCCAAGAATGATAAAACCACCAGGTTCTGTGTTGACTACAGGCGGTTGAATCTAGTGACTGCATTTGATGCATATCCTATGCCACTCATCGATGCGTTACTAGACCAGCTAGCTGGGGCCAAGTTCCTGAGTATTATGGATCTCAGCCGAGGGTACTGGCAGGTCCCAGTGACCCCTGAAGCGCAAGACAGGTCGGCGTTTATCACCCCCTTTGGGTTATATGAGTTCCAAGTGATGCCCTTCGGTATGAAAAATGCCCCAGCCACATTCCAGCGGCTAGTTAATCACCTGTTAGAGGGGCAGGAGGGGCATGCGGTAGCGTATCTGGATGACATAGCTGTGTTCAGTGATACTTGGGAGGAACACCTGTGCATCTAACAAAGGTTCTAGACTGTATAGCAGCAGCTGGGCTAACTATAAAACCAGATAAGTGCCAGCTGGGCATGGCAGAGGTTCAGTATCTGGGGCACAGAGTGGGAGGAGGAATCCTTCGCCCAGAACCCAGTAAAATAGAGGCTGTAATAGCCTGTCCTGTCCCACAGACTAAAAAGCAGGTGATGTCATTCCTGGGTACTGCAGGATATTATAGGAAATTTGTACCACATTAAAGTACCCTGGCCAAACCCTTAACTGATCTCACTAAGAAGGCACTTCCTCAAGTGATTAAGTGGTCTCCAGAGTGTGAAATGGCCTTCAACTCCTTGAAACAGGCCCTAACTAATTCTCCTATACTACAGGCCCCAAATTTCCACCGACGGTTCCTAGTACAGACTGATGCTTCTAATTATGGTCTGGGAGCTTTGCTGAGTCAGGTGGATGAGAAGGGGGGTGAGCACCCTGTTGTGTATCTCAGTAGGAAACTGCTGCCAAGGGAAGTAGCATATGCCACTGTAGAAAAGGAGTGTCTTGCTATTTTTTGGGCATTGCAAAAACTACAGGCATTCACACACTACACAACCCCCTACATTGGTTACACAGGGTGGCAGGGACAAATGGGAAACTTCTCAGATGGAGTCTAGTTCTCCAGCAATATGAGTTTACCATACAGCACAAAAAGGGGAGTACACATGGCAATGCTAATGGTTTGTCACGCCAAGGGGAGGATTCCATCTAATACGCAAGGTAGAGGCATGTGAGCCACTGCGTCTCTTATTTGGGGGAGGTGTCACAACAATTGCGGTAGTGCATACCTGCATCTACTATCCGGTAGAGATGGTATGACCTTTGTGATCTGAAAAGCTTTACAACTTGAGTGTTTCCTTTGAAGCTGGAACTGATGGTACAAGGTGTGAAATGTTACACTGAGTTAGTTGCCAGTAAGAACAAATTAATAGAGGCAAGAATTATGTATGTGACATGCACTGGAGGGAAATTAGCCACAAGATTCCATATTTTGACTGGGGTAGTTCCACCACACATGGGGGAGGACACGTCTAGGTACACCTTCCCACCTCTGGGCCGGCTTGGAAACCTGAGATGACCTGACAAGGTATAAATCCAATGATGGAATAATGGCCAGTGTGCTTACTAGGGGCCAAGATCTAATTTTTTGTAAGTTGCCATCATTTCTGTCCCTCGGACAGAAAATACTGGTACTCCTCCATCTAAGTGAGTAGTTAGGTTTTATGTTAATTTCTCCTTTTTGTTTTTATCTGTTTTGGTGTAAATAATTTGTCATCTGTTTTATTTTTTGTATGCACTGTGACTTCTTTTGTTCATAATAAATATTCCTTTATTAAGTTCTGCCTTTGTCTGGTATAGAGACTTACGTTACCTGACTAGACCAATCGCATAGATATTGTGTTAAAGCATATTTTGTGGGTTAAGTCTTATTTGCTTGGGGGACCAAGGCACCCCATTTATAAATTGTCTTGGTGGTGGCAGTGTTAGGACATTAGTTATATCAGTATAATTAAGTGTGGGTGGTGTTAAAGGGGGTTTTACCATTATTTCTAGTCTAGGGCAGACAAAGAGTTAATTTTAACCCTTGCACCACCATAACCCAGTCACATGCACTCTTGGAGTAGGGTGCATTTGTGACAGAGTGCACTAAAATTTTGGCGGTCTCTTCGCTGAGGAACGGGTGAATGCGTGCAATGTTCCTTAGGTGCAGCCGACAGGATTTGGCCAAGGACTGAATTTGAGGAACGAAGGAGAGAGCAGAGTCAAAAGTCACCCCAAGACATCGAACACGGTCAGCCGGTACGATTGTAGCATTATCAACGGTGACTGTGAACCCAGGTGTAGGGACAGCGGTTGAGGGAGGGAAGATAATCAGTTCTGTTTTGGAAAGAATAAGTTTCAGGTAGCGATCAGACATCCAAGCGGAGATGGCTGACAGACACTCAGCTACACGTGACACTAGAGAGGGAGTGAGGTCAGGGGAGGAGAGGTAGAGCTGAGTTTCATCCGAGTACAAGTGATAGTGAAAGCCAAAAGAGCGGATGAGTTCTCCCAGAGAGGTAGTGTAGAGGGAAAACAACAGCGGGCCAAGGACCGATCCTTGCGGAACACCAACAGAGAGCGGAACAGGCAACGATGTCTCTCCAGCAAACTACACTGTTAAGTCTATGGAGAGAGTACCAAGGCCGGTATGTTTGTGAAGAAAAGGCAACCCTAGTGAGGATAGATAAGGGATATGGGGAGAGGGAGAGTCATGGGGGGGGGGCACCAAAAAGCACTTTCGCCTGTGTAGCAAAAAACTCGGCCCTGGTCCTGAGCAGTACAACGTGATCAAAACAGTCCAGTCACTAAGAGGTTAAATAACATCCACTGTATTTTATAATTCTCTGAATCACATTTGTTCTATTACGCATTATTGATTGAGTTTCTTATTCTGTTGTAAGTGACCCAGTATGTTAATCACTATTACCCCCTGATGGCTCACATTTGGTACTTTAATTATTGTGAACAACATTTCCCATTTTACTTAACTGGAGTCTGTTTTGGTTGTCTAAGCATCATGGGAAATGTAGTATCCAGCAGCTTGAATGAATAAACATAGCCTTCACTACCATATCCAGAGAGGAGAGTGATGTTTGCATTGTGTCAAGCATACAGAGTGGAGGCAGTGAAAGGGTGTACATTTAGATACGCCTTCTCTTCATGACATCACTGCCGGCCTGTCTCCCAGGTCAGCGTGCCAAGAACCGGTACAGTCAGTGGGAACAATTGCACCTTTGCGGCTTCCGTACTTTTGCTAGCGGTCGGTCTAAGCGTCGGGGACAAGCTTGTGGGACTCACTTACCGGCTGCGGAAGGATAAGGAGGGGAGGCTGTTCGGTTTGTCCTACCGGAACTATATTACCACATCCATTGTTCTTTACCACCGATCGGTATGTCCTTATAACGGTCACTTGGCGAGAGACTCATAAACGATGCGGATTGTACCCGGTTATTCCCGGCCTCCGCTCCTCCAATTGACCCTCCTGCAACTCACCATATCATTCTGACACACATCGTTTAACCATAGGGCTTACAACCACCGCATAAATATACTGACAGTCCGTAATATCACGATGGGAATTGGACTGTAATCAAACAAAAGGTGTGTGTCTTCATTTTTGAAGCTTAAGTATTAGACAGTTGCTGTAATAAAAGACATTGACTATTCTCTGTGTACTTCACAGTCCTCGTTATAAATGTGGCAGTAAAAATCGCTGTCAGTAGATTTATAACGTAGTGTTCGTAAAATTAATTTTCAGAGGTTGGCAACCAACCCTGCTGAACATGTATTAATGGGCAGCCCTCCGGCCATGACCCGCAATAAACTCGCCCATGTTACAACGCTGCTTTCGTCACCCCCATTATAAGCATCCCTAGGAGGCACTGGGGATAACACCGGTGGGAGAGAGAAGGGAGAAGTAAAGGAAATAGGTCAATGGTGAGATAAAGCATCACCGTGGGTCTGTCCTGGATATTATTACAGCGGACGGGAGGCTGCTTTCCGTGAGGAGAAATGGCTAACCAGCCTGTGATCCTCAATGTGTATGATATGGTAAGTTACTGTGTGACAAATGGACCTCTTCACTTTATATGTCTGACTTTGCCTATACATCATGTAACTATGGCTTCCACAATTTTACTACTGAGACACGCAATTTGGGGAGGATTATACATTTCTATAGATTTGGCCTTTCCCTCCCTGTCTCCAGAGTGTATTCCATTGATGACTAACAGTCCAACTGTTGTGGACTTCTATTCCCATGAAGCCTTTTATGTGCAAACATTTCCTGGCCTGCTCACTTTTTTTTTTAAATTTTTTATAAATGCCTGCTTTTCCCTTTGTCCCCTTCCCTCTCCACCCTTTATATCCCTGTTTTCTGTGTCACATCCTTTCAATGAGAGTGGCAAATTCTACTTTTTGTGCTCATCATACTTTTCTTTCACACTTCCTCTTCTATATTTATTTTTAACTTTCTCAGTAGTGTCTACTATTCATCCCCCCTTCTTATAAATTTTAAAAAAAGCTTCTGTCTTTGTCTCCACACTTTATGTTCACAGTTCATTTTTGTATTCATTGCTTTTCATATCTTTGTGCTATTGTTTATTAGTATTTTTAGATTTTTATCTGAGTTTAAAAAATATGGATGGGACAACATGTGATTTGCCATGATTATAATGATGTATACTTATGTATGCAAACAGAGTGTAACGTGTTACTTACAAGTAGGGTGACCATTTTCCGCACATTATTTAATTGATGCTTATTACGGTATAACTACATGACTGCCCTTTGAATCCTATGGATGAATTCCCCCTACACGATATGGGACAAAATATACCTGAATTCGGAACTAGAGAACTGAAATAAAAACAGAAAATAGTAAAAAAAAAAAAAGAGGGGGTTTAATATTTTTATTGTATGGGGGAATTTGGCCAGCCCCCAGACTTTGAGGGGTATAATATATTTTACTGGTGGGAGGGTCTGTAGGCATTTGGCCAATTTTATTATATGTGTGGCCTGGGCAAGCACCCCTGCCACACATATATATAGGGTCTGCAATTTGGTCATCTCCCAACCCCATTCCACTTGATTTTACTAGGGCCCTGGGATCCCTGGGATTTTGTTCTATTATTTATAGGACCAGCTGCAGTCCATTGGCCCCAGGGGAGGTGGTGTGTGTGTGTGTGTGTGTGTGTGTGTGTGTGTGTTTGGCTATTTTCAAAATAGGCTAAGTCCTCACGACATGAGTCTCTATATTCTCCATAGGATTCTGACATTTTTGCTAAAAAAAATTAGCTACAAGGGCTGATTTTCGTGGCAATTCGGAAGCACTTTGGTGCTTCCAGATTAACTCGAATTCATGGACCCTTGTGTGTGAAGGAATAAAATACAATATATCTGTGAGTCACTTGTAGACCAGTGAGTAAAATACCATGTAATGCAATGTTTGGAAGGTGTGGTGCTCCTCACTGTTGCATGAATGTTGCTCTCAAATAACACCTAGAGTATGCCTTGACCATGGTATCATTTATGCAGTAAATACTGTATTAACATAGATTTCTTTATTTTGAACCCCCCCCCCCCCCAGCAACTACGTTATTTATCTCCCTTGTGTATTTTTTAAAATGAAACCGAATACAGGGTGATTATGCAGAACTCCTCTTCCACACTAAAAATAAGGATGCAGTCGTTATTCTCAATTCATTACTCCTGTATCTTTCTCATGTAATCTAGCCTCAGACAACAGAGCAGCTGCCAACTAATTTTGCCATGTCTTTCTGAAACTCCAGCTTCCTCCCTTCCCCCATAGATAAGCACTGTGTACGCCTTGTCTGTCATCCTACTACTCATGTTGATATGATGCCTATTAATATTCCCTGAAATAGGAAGCACGTGACAGCCACGCCATTGCACAGAGAAATTGTTTGCCTTAATCCTGTACCATGCTACAAGAAGATACAACATTTGCAAAATAACCATCAAAGTAATCTGCATTTTTATTCTGGATGGGGCTCATTAATCACAGGGAAATTAAGTTGGAAGCTGCTGTGATGTCTGACATATGATTATGGTTGGCAGTAAAATAAGAGAATAACACATCTATGAATGGTCACTGTCCTTATTTGACTTTACATTATTCATTTCAACGAAGGGTTTACATGTGCTTTTTTTTCTTTTGTGCCTGGTTTGTGGTGATCTTCATTTGAATATATTTTTTATAGCAATAGTGTACTAACGGATACCCTGGCAAATGAGAGTATTTCCTTGTTTAGATTGCAGCAGAGCACGATTTTGTGGCCATGAAGAAGCAGCATTTACCAGTGTATTCAGAATTCACAGGGTCTATTGATTATTTTGGGGGTAAGCCACATATTTTCAAAGGCTCGCTAACCCTGTCTCTTAAAGAGACTGTTGCTTAAACAGTAGTTTAGTGGGAATGAAGAGCATCAAAAAGTCTGCACTCTGGGGGGATTTATAAAGGGAACCAGAGTTGCAAGTGTAGGGAAAGAGTAAAAAAGTGCATTGGCAGCTATAAATTTGATAATACACTTTTAACCGCTTGATGCCTGAAGGTGCGTTTGTCTTTGATCACTTGTGATGTCGTGGAAGCTTGACTGAATTGCACGATGTAAAGAAATGGTACTAGTGCTCACTTTGAGCGTCTTGTGAGCAGTTGCATTGTCAAGCTCTTTTCAGTTTGCAGTTTAGTAAATAAATTAATATAAGGTGCCATAATACATAATTTGACAACCAATTCATGTAACCAGAATGATGCAAAGGAAAACAAGAAGTGTTACCCAGCCCTATTCTCTCTAAAAGAGAGCACCAACCAATTGTGACTGCTTTCTTACTGTTATGCCAAATAGATTTCTACCTTAACTGCTCTCTTCTATATATGAAGAATTCCAAGGATACAACTGTATGATCAGTGAGTGTTTGCGGGACATAACTTTTATGTACTGCCCTGCAGATTGTATAATTCATGTGCGCTCTGCTCTGAGGAAAATCATTTAATCAACGTACTTTCTGCAAGATCTACTTAATTGATTCCGCACTTGCGGTTTACATTGTGCAAGCGAGCATATAAAAGTTGTCCTGCTAATAAAATAAAAACAGTTTTCTGAGATGTGTATATGTATGTGGGCACATTTCAAGCATAGATATTTTATTCACAAATATCCGGTTTATAGCTTGTATTGACTACCAATTAGCTGTCTGCATTTGTCTGGAGCCTGGGAAGAAGAAAAAGCAAAACATGCTTTAAAATGTGTTTCCCAGAGTATCCAAAATGACAAGTATACTGCCTGGAGTTTTCCTGCCATTAATCTGTAGTAATTCAGAAAGTGTGAGTGAGAGGAATGAGTGTGAGTGAGTGCTCATGGCACAAGTAAAACGATGGATAAAATGTTGTTGCTTCCTGTGGGCCTTTAATGCAATGTAATTCTTGGAAATAACAATAGTTTTCTGGAAGCAAATGGTTCCATACTTTGTAATTGTTAATCAAAATGAGTAGAAACATGTTATCAAGTAGAATTCTCCAGGCAAGAAGCACTGAAGATGAAAGCTACACGTTTTCTTTGTGTGCATTTTATTCTTTATTTATTCTTGTGAATGATGGTTTATTGGTGTTATCCCCCTAGCTAATTTATAATCTAATAATAATAAAAACAACAACAAACTGAATTTTGGTTTTAGTCAATTGTTAAAAGAATAATGGTTTATCTACATATATTCTATTTGAGTGACACAATGTATATATGAAACTATATTCTTCTTAGGATAACACTATACCCACTTTTGCATGACAAGTAATCATGCTGTGACTGACAGTTGATTTTATGTATCAATTGGATCTAGTGACATCTCATTCAGACTTTTTGTGATCTTATTCGCAGTGCTTGAAAGGATGTTGCTGAGGTTTTCCAGTAAATTAGTGGGAAGTTATTAGGACACTTTATGTTCTATTTATAACCTTTTTCATAGGTTTTTTCTTTCTTCAGAGGACCTAGGAAAATTCAATTTCCCTGCTTATTATGGACACATTTTACTTTTATCAAACGCAAAAGATGTTTGGAAAATCATTAGTAACATACAAATACCCCAATCCACCACTGTCAAAAACCCTAGGTGTAGCAAATTCCTTTAATAATTTTGTTGCATGTGCCACCACCCTGATTGCTAAGCTAACTGTCATGCATTTTGAAATGACAAATGTGGATCAGGACCCACCAACTTTGCAAAGACCCCACACAGATAAACTTGGTCATAAGTGCCTCAATAGAATTGCCTTTTGAACACTGCCCAGTGGCAGCAGTGTATGTAGGTGAAATGCGCTGCGCACAGCCACTAGTTGTGGATGGTAGATATATCTATATCCTTATGAGTGTGTCTTCAGCTATTTTCACAGTCCTCATGACATGAGCCTCTATCCTCCCCATAGAAGTCTGCACAAAAAATCTGCTACAATGGCTGATGGAATTTGCTACAAAATGTTAAATTTGCCACATGCATTTTCAAATTTGGTCTGAAATAGACTGAAATGTGGTTTGTAGTTTGTGTACATTGAGTGAATTGCATATTTTGTCCCCTCCCATCCATTTCATGTTAATGTCATAATATGAATGGCGTAAACTTGAGTGGCTGCTCAGTGATTACAGTAAACTGGCAAGATGCTAAAGAAAGCAAACTGCTGATTGTTGATACAAGAGACACACATTTTCACTGATGCTGAATTAACAAAATTATGCAAACAAATCTGAACATGAGTCAAATCTGTGTTATTTGGATTCAGTTGCCTGAATGTGTCAGATGCTTTCACAGCTTTACACACAATTTAATTGAGTAGAAAAATCTTTATATAAACAGTTATACCACATTGAGTTTTATTGCAGTTCAAGGTTGATTCCAGTAGAATATAACTTGACTCAATATACCAGGGCTCGACAAATCCCGGGCGCCAGGTCGCCATGGCGACCAGGAAATCAGACCTGGCGCCCAGGTATCGTGAGTCCCTCGGCAATAGGATCGCTTTTTCCCTTCTCTCCAGCACCAGTGCGCGAGGGAGCAGAGTGAGTGCACCGGCTGCACAGACTTCCTGCTCCGCCCCCTCGCGCACCGCGTTCTAGCACTGATCACTGGGGAGCATAGCAGGGAAGCTGCTCTGAGCCACCGGTACACCGGGCTGCAATGGAAACCGCGCCCCCCCTCTCTGCATTGAGGTGTAATCGCAGGGAGGGGGGACACTTCAGGTGAACTTTTTTTTTTCTTTTAAAAAAAAGACAACCAATAAAAAAAAAACCTGCTGTCTTGTGTATGTCTGCGTGGATGTGTTTGTGTGTATATATGTGTGTGCGTGGATGTGTTTGTGTGTATATATGTGTGTGCCTGGATGTGTTTTGTGTGTGTATATATGTGTGTGCCTGGATGTGTTTGTGTGTATATATGTGTGTGCCTGGATGTGTTTGTGTGTATATATGTGTGTGCCTGGATGTGTTTGTGTGTATATATGTGTGTGCCTGGATGTGTTTGTGTGTATATATGTGTGTGCCTGGATGTGTTTGTGTGTATATATGTGTGTGCCTGGATGTGTTTGTGTGTATATATGTGTGTGCCTGGATGTGTTTGTGTGTATATATGTGTGTGCCTGGATGTGTTTGTGTGTATATATGTGTGTGCCTGGATGTGTTTGTGTGTATATGTGTGTGTGTGCCTGGATGTGTTTGTGTGTATATGTGTGTGTGTGCCTGGATGTGTTTGTGTGTGTATATGTGTGTGTGTGCCTGGATGTGTTTGTGTGTGTATATGTGTGTGTGTGCCTGGATGTGTTTGTGTGTGTATATGTGTGTGTGTGCCTGGATGTGTTTGTGTGTGTATATGTGTGTGTGCCTGGATGTGTTTGTGTGTGTATATGTGTGTGTGCCTGGATGTGTTTGTGTGTGTATATGTGTGTGTGCCTGGATGTGTTTGTGTGTGTATGTATGTGTCTGACTGGATGTGTTTGTGTGTGTATGTATGTGTCTGACTGGATGTGTTTGTGTGTATATGTGTGTGTGCCTGGATGTGTTTGTGTGTGTATGTATGTGTCTGACTGGATGTGTTTTGTGTGTGTATGTATGTGTCTGACTGGATGTGTTTTGTGTGTGTATGTATGTGTCTGACTGGATGTGTTTTGTGTGTGTGTATGTATGTGTCTGACTGGATGTGTTTTGTGTGTGTGTATGTATGTGTCTGACTGGATGTGTTTTGTGTGTGTGTGTATGTATGTGTCTGACTGGATGTGTTTTGTGTGTGTGTATGTATGTGTCTGACTGGATGTGTTTTGTGTGTGTGTATGTATGTGTCTGACTGGATGTGTTTTGTGTGTGTGTATGTATGTGTCTGACTGGATGTGTTTTGTGTGTGTGTATGTATGTGTCTGACTGGATGTGTTTTGTGTGTGTGTATGTATGTGTCTGACTGGATGTGTTTTGTGTGTGTGTGTGTATGTATGTGTCTGACTGGATGTGTTTTGTGTGTGTGTGTGTATGTATGTGTCTGACTGGATGTGTTTTGTGTGTGTGTGTGTATGTATGTGCCTGACTGGATGTGTTTTGTGTGTGTGTATGTATGTGCCTGACTGGATGTGTTTTGTGTGTGTGTATGTATGTGCCTGACTGGATGTGTTTTGTGTGTGTGTATGTATGTGCCTGACTGGATGTGTTTTGTGTGTGTGTATGTATGTGCCTGACTGGATGTGTTTTGTGTGTGTGTATGTATGTGTCTGACTGGATGTGTTTTGTGTGTGTGTATGTATGTGTCTGACTGGATGTGTTTTGTGTGTGTGTGTGTATGTATGTGTCTGACTGGATGTGTTTTGTGTGTGTGTGTATGTATGTGTCTGACTGGATGTGTTTTGTGTGTGTGTATGTGTGACTGGATGTTTGGGGAGGGGGGTGTTTTGCGTTCAGAAGTGGAGGGTGCACGGAGAGGACTTTCACCCTAGTCCTCCAAATCAGAATAAAGGATCCTTTACTTTTACTTAACATTTATTTGGGGCTACACAAAATATCCTCCGAATTAAGGTAACATAGGCACTGGAAAATTGGCCATGTCTACAAAACACATGCAGAAAGATGCCAATGTGTAACCACAACGAAAGGGAAGGCATTTCCATGTATGATTCAACACTGAAAATAAATGGCTACCCGAATTACAAGACCGACACACATATATTGTTGTTTTTTTATTTAATTAGAAACTTAAAATTAAAGTAACTACATTTTCATGAACATCTGACATGAATGATGTGATGTACATGTGTATTTAATTTGGGCGGCTGATCCCTGGGCTTGCCCATCAGGAGCTGGCGTTAAAGCCTCAATAAAGGGAGTGTGAGGGGGTGAAGAAGGGTGAGAAGGGAAAAAACAATCCTATTGCCGAGGGCACCGCGCAGGGCTCACGATACCCGGGCGCCAGGTCTGATTTCCTGGTCGCCCTGGTGCCCGGGGTTTGTCGAGCCCTGCTTTAGCTGCAGTAACTTGAAGTAATTGTTTTCTGTATAACTTTGTCAGTCTCTCACATTGTTGTGGAGGAATTTTGGCTCAGTGTTCTTTACAACGTTGCATTAGATCATTGAAGTTTGCCAGTATTTGTTTATGTCAGGGCTATGACAAATTTAATTTGATTTTAGGAGCCAGCAAAATTTTTTAGGAGCCAGACATTCACACACACACATACAGTTTTTTTTTATTTAACGTGTCTGGGTGTCGTCACTTGACAACCCAGCACTCAGTCGAAAGAGCAATGAAGATCGGCTGCAGCAGGAATGTTCCCCCTCCCTGCTTCTTTACCTCATTACAGGGGAGGGGGAACATTTGTGCTGCAGCCATTGCTCTTTAAACTGAGTGCTGGGTTATCAAGTGACGACACCCAGAGCTCAGACGCCTGTTGCGCGAGCGGGCGGAGCTTGCTGTCTTGCAATCCGCACAGACTTCCCCCCCTCGCGCTGCAAAAAAAAAAAAATGGCAGCGGCAAGGGGACGATGAGGCTAACGGCACAGGGAGCCAGGTTTAATTTCCAGGTCACCATGGCGACCTGGCAACCAGGGTTTGTTGAACCCTGGTTTTTGTGCAGCTCTCTTAAAGAACAACTAAACTTTATTTCTCCTCATTTGAGTCAATAATTAACTTAAGTGAACTTATTTATTTTGTGGGTGTTGGGAGAATTGTGCGCGCAAATTTTGGCTTTAACTGAAGAATCATAGGAAATGTAGTTCCCATTGTGCCTGATTTTGTTTAAAAGTTGCAATTGCTCATATACTTTTGGGCATCATACAGCCCAAATCAACAATTGTATTGCCGACAAAAATGCAATTCGGATGCCACATTTGGCCCTTTGGTTATTTTTGTATCTATAACACAACTGAGCCGAGGGTTCAGAGAAGATTAACTTAATTATTGACTGTGCTGAGTAAAAAAAATGTATAGTTTCGTTGTTCATTAAGGTCCCGCCACAGCATTTCAATTGGGTTGAGGTCTGGACTTTGACTGGGCCATAGCAACACCTTTTGATTCTTTTGTTGTTGTATTTTCCTCAGCCAGTCTGTTGTTCGTTTGCTGGTGTGCTTTTGATCATTGTCCTGTTGCATGACCAATTTCGGCCAAGCTTTAGCTACGCACAGACATTTTTCCAATGCTTCCTGACACTTCCACCAGGCCTTCTATGATGGAACGCTGAAATGAACAAGAAATAACCCCCCTTTAACACCACCCACACTTAAATATACTGATATAACTAATGAACGAACACTGCCACCACCAAGACAATTTATAAATGGGGTGCCTTGGTCCCCCAAGCAAATTAGACTTAACTCACAAAATATGCTTTAACACAATATCTATACGATTGGTCTAGTCAGGTAACGTGAGTCTCTATACCAGACAAAGGCAGAACTTAATAAAGGAATATTTATTATGAACAAAAGAAGTCACAGTACATACAAAAAATAAAACAGATGACAAATTATTTACACCAAAACAGATAAAAACAAAAAGGAGAAATTAACAGAAAACCTAACTACTCACTTAGATGGAGGAGTACCAGTATTTTCTGTCCGAGGGACAGAAATGATGGCAACTTACAAAGAATTAGATCTTGGCCCCTAGTAAGCACCCTGGCCATTATTCCATCATTAGATTTATACCTTGTCAGGTCAGCTCAGGTTTCCAAGACAGCTCAGAGGTGGGAAGGTATACCTAGAAGTGTCCTCCCCCACGTGTGCTGTAACTACCCCAGTCAAAATATGGAATCTTGTTGCTAATTTCCCTCCCATGCATGTCACATACATAATTCTTGACTCTATTAATTTGTTGCAATTTATGACATCAAATTCATTCATTTTGGTATTCGGTAGGAGATGCATGTCTCACCATTGAACCATTTAATTAAACCATTAAACCATAGGCCCTTTTCAGTTATATAACTTACTGTAACCCTTTTTTTGGTTTGTTTTTTAAACAGAAAAAAAATGAAATATAAGAATATTTTCTAGAGCGAGCAAAAGGGAATAACATCAGTAAACAAGGCAATTCATCAGAGCTTCCAAATGGCAACACACAATTTCATTATTATGAGAATTAGTCCTATCAAAACTTTAATAATCACCAGTGAGTGTGATGTATGCACCTACAACCCACAATGTAACCATCTGTCAATCCACAGTACATGCACATTAGGGGTTACTTATAAAAAGCAGTTCTTAAATTGGATTCATCACCATGGAGACCAATGGAATATTACTCACATTTTAGTCTTTGACTAAAAATTTACATTAAGTTAGTGAGCCTTACGTAGTGATTATATATGCATATCAATTACCAAAAGTTGTTTGGATGTTCTATTAATTTGTCTAGAGCAGAGGTTTGAGAAATCCCCGGGTGCCATGGCAACCCGGAAATGAGACCTGGTGCCCAGGTTTTGCCATCTACATGGTGCCCCTGACTGCTGGGACCAATTTTGTATTTTTAGAGCAGGGACCTCCCTGTTGAGCACAGCACAAGGGGGCAAAGTCTGTGCTAGCTGTGTATGCGTGTTCATGACAGTATGTGTGAGTGCTTTTATTTGTTGTGGGTTTTTTTTGGTGTTTTTGCTGTGTCCTAAAAATAAATTGAATTTGTCAAGCTCTGGTCTAGAGCAATGGATGAGGTCATTAGCCTCATAGTTTAAATTTTGAAAGAGCTGATTTAGTGAGATTCAAAATATATCAATGTCCCTTCTCTATTCTACTTCCAGCGACTTTACTTCTGTGTCTGCCACTGTTATTTTTAACATGTCATTTACACTAAGGCATTACTAGTGAGCAATGGCTGCCAAAAAAAAGAATCTAGATTTAGATGACTCGTTTATGTAATACTTTATGGAGATGTTGTTTTCCTTCTTTTTAATAAAAAAAAAAAAAAAACTCCCAAGTTAAGGTCTCCCTGCTGATCCTATGGAAAAAACGAGGGTCTCTCTCTGTGCTAGCAGAGAGAGCCGGTCGCCGACCAAATGGCTGCCTGCTTCCTACACACTAGGAACAACTAACATTTCACTTGAGCTTCTATATTAGAAACACAAGAGAAAAATAACATTTAGTGTTCCTTTAAAGGATTCCCCCTCCTGTATGGACAGAATCTGGGATATAAGCTGGACCAGATCTGCAAATCCTATATGAAATTGCTTATAAATGTGATTGAAGATTCAAACTTCAGCTCTGGGCAGTGTATGATACCACACTGATTCCAATGGCAGGTTAATGATCTTAAATATGGAATTATTTCACAAAATTGCTAGGCCATTTATTATTAAAGATAATGTCTTTATGTCTTTCCACTTTACTAACACATACTGAATTGCTGTTGGAATCTCTACTGAGAAGACACTCAGGATGCCAGTAAGGTGTCTACAATATATGTTGTCATCTATTTGTATTAGAGAGAGGGGCTATTTGAAATTGAGTATTCTTTCCATTATGTAATTGTGAGGGTTTAGTATATTTTTCCAAACATACAGTTCTACTGGACAATTTGACAGTGTTGTTTCTCGTGTTTGTTATATCACTGAAGTAACTGGCAGGTTTTGTAAAGCATGTAAAAATGAGGACATGAGGAACCTTCTCTGGGGAAGATTTCAGTAACAGTTGATATGAAATGAAAGCTCCAACTCTCTTCCTATTAATAGACATTTATAGATCATGTGTGGGAGGCAGGTTTTCTGCTCTCATGTCACAAGCAATAACATCATGGATCTGCATTTGCTTACTGGCAATTTAAAAAGCGCAATAACCTGATTATAGAGAGACAGAAATCCTCCTCAGTGTTGGAGATTATCTGTAATGATAAGACAGTTGGTAAAGATATTTCTGATTTCCCTGCCTCCAGCATTTGGGCTTAAAGTAGGTCTTTTTAACAGTCTGTGCAGCACTGATGTCTAGTAGGTATTTTCTAACTAATGCAACATTGTAAAACCATGCTATTCCATCTACTTAGTTTTAATGCAAGACATAAAAAAAATGTACGTTTTTCAAGACCTACATCTTGGTTCAAGACAATACATTTTGTAAAGCTTTATTGTACCACCAAACTGCTGGTTTGTGCATGTGTGTGAATGTGACGGTCTCTCTGTGTGTTATAACCTAATAAAGCCTATTAAATATATATATATATAGTGTAAAAAAAAGTGTGTGTGTGTGTCAAGTTTGTGACAGTCTCTCTGTGTGTGTGTGTGTGTGTGTGTGTGTGTGTGTGTGTGTGTGTGTATATATATATATATATATATATGTATGTATGTATGTATGTATGTATGTATGTGACTGTCTGTCTCCTGTCTGTCTCCTGTGTGTGTATGTGACTGACCTTTCTCTGGGTGTGTATGTTTGCCGTTGTCTGGCTCCTAGATATTTGTGCTGGCTCCTAAAACTAAATTCAGTTTGTCAAGCCCTGCTATAACTATGCTGTAACTACTCAATCTAAATAGCCCTTATAAGCATTTCATTCATTCTTTTGGCCTGGGGCAATAGTATCTCTAGGGCAGGGCTTGACACCACCAACCCACTTCACACACACACACACACACACACACACACACCAACCCACTTCACATATACACCACACACACACCAACCCACTTCACAAATACACCACACACACACACCAACCCACTTCACACATACACCACACACACCAACCCACTTCACAAATACACCACACACACACACACCAACCCACTTCACATATACACCACACACACACACACACCAACCCACTTCACATATACACCACACACACACACACACACCAACCCACTTCACATATACACCACACACACACACACCAACCCACTTCACATATACACCACACACACACACACACACCAACCCACTTCACATATAAACCACACACACACACACACACACACACACACACACACACCAACCCACTTCACATATAAACCACACACACACACACACACACACACACACCAACCCACTTCACATATAAACCACACACACACACACACACCAACCCACTTCACATATACACCACACACACACACACCAACCCACTTCACATATACAGCCACACACCAACCCACTTCACATATACAGCCACACACCAACCCACTTCACATACACACACACACACACCAACCCACTTCACAAATACACCACACACACACACACACACACACACACACACACACACACACACACACACACCAACCCACTTCACAAATACACCACACACACACACACACACACACACACACACCAACCCACTTCACAAATACACCACACACACACACACACCAACCCACTTCACAAATACAACACACACACACACACACACACCAACCCACTTCACAAATACAACACACACACACACACACACCAACCCACTTCACATATACACCACACACACACACCAACCCACTTCACATATACACCACACACACACCAACCCACTTCATATATACACCACACACACACCAACCCACTTCATATATACACCACACACACACCAACCCACTTCATATATACACCACACACACACCAACCCACTTCACATATACACCACACACACACACACCAACCCACTTCACATATACACCACACACACACACACACACACACACACACACCAACCCACTTCACATATACACCACACACACACACACACACCAACCCACTTCACATATACACCACACACACACACACACCACATATACACCACACACACACACACACACACACACACACACACACACACACACCACATATACACCACACACACACACACCAACCCACTTCACATATACACCACACACACACACACACACACACACACACACCAACCCACTTCACATATACACCACACACACACACACCAACCCACTTCACATATACACCACACACACACCAACCCACTTCACATATACATACATACACACACACACACACACACCAACCCACTTCACATATACACCACACACACACACACCAACCCACTTCACATATACACCACACACACACCAACCCACTTCACATATACATACATACACACACACACACACACACCAACCCACTTCACATATACATACACACACACACACACCAACCCACTTCACATATACATACACACACACACACACACACACACACCAACCCACTTCACATATACATACACACACACACACACACACACACACACCAACCCACTTCACATATACATACACACACACACCCCAACCCACTTCACATATACATACATACACACACACACCCCAACCCACTTCACATATACATACATACACACACACCAACCCACTTCACATATACACACCCACACACACACACCAACCCACTTTACATATACACACACACACACCAACCCACTTCACACACACACCAACCCACTTCACACTCACACACACACACACACCAACCCACTTCACACTCACACACACTCACACCAACCCACTTCACATATACAAACCCACTTCACATATACACACACACACACACACCAACCCACTTTACATATACACACACACACACACCAACCCACTTCACTCACACACACACACACACACACACACCAACCCACTTCACACTCACACACACACACGCACACACCAACCCACGTCACACACGCGCACACACCAACCCACGTCACACACACGCACACACCAACCCACTTCACACACACGCACACACCAACCCACTTCACACGCACACACACACCAACCCACTTCACACACGCACACACACACACCAACCCACTTCACACGCACACACACACCAACCCACTTCACACACGCACACACTTCACGTATACACACACACACACCAACCCACTTCACGTATACACACACACACACACACACACCAACCCACTTCACGTATACACACACCAACCCACTTCACGTATACACACACACACACCAACCCACTTCACGTATACACACACACACACCAACCCACTTCACGTATACACACACACACACCAACCCACTTCACGTATACACACACACACACACACACACCAACCCACTTCACGTATACACACACACACACACACACCAACCCACTTCACGTATACACACGCACCAACCCACTTCACATAAACACACACACCAACCCACTTCACATATACACCCCCCCCACTTCACATATACACCCCCCCACTTCACATATACACACACACACGCACACACCAACCCACTTCACACGCACACACACACCAACCCACTTCACACACGCACACACACACACCAACCCACTTCACACGCACACACACACCAACCCACTTCACACACGCACACACACACCAACCCACTTCACACGCACACACACACCAACCCACTTCACACGCACACACACACCAACCCACTTCACACGCACACACACACCAACCCACTTCACACGCACACACAAACCAACCCACTTCACACGCACACACAAACCAACCCACTTCACACGCACACACAAACCAACCCACTTCACACGCACACATACACCAACCCACTTCACACGCGCACACACACACACGCACACCAACCCACTTCACACGCACACACACCAACCCACTTCACACGCACACACACCAACCCACTTCACACGCACACACACCAACCCACTTCACACGCACACACACACACCAACCCACTTCACGTATACACACACACACCAACCCACTTCGTATACACACACACACCAACCCACTTCACATACACACACACACCAACCCACTTCACGTATACACACACACACACCAACCCACTTCACGTATACACACACACACACACACACACCAACCCACTTCACGTATACACACACCAACCCACTTCACGTATACACACACACACACCAACCCACTTCACGTATACACACACACACACCAACCCACTTCACGTATACACACACACACACCAACCCACTTCACGTATACACACACACACACACACACACCAACCCACTTCACGTATACACACACACACACACACACCAACCCACTTCACGTATACACACGCACCAACCCACTTCACATAAACACACACACCAACCCACTTCACATATACACCCCCCCCACTTCACATATACACCCCCCCACTTCACATATACACCCCCCCACTTCACATATACACACCCCCCCACTTCACATATACACCCTCGTTAACAGATTTATTTAACCAATCATTGTTAACGGGAGTAGTTCCAGAAGATTGGAAATTAGCTAATGTTGTGCCCATTCACAAGAAAGGTAGTAGGGAGGAGGCGGGCAACTATAGACCAGTAAGTCTTACTTCAGTAGTGGGAAAAATAATGGAAACCTTGTTAAAGAATAGGATTGTTGAACATCTAAAGTCGCTTGGATTTCAAGATCAGAGACAGCATGGGTTTACTTCAGGGAGATCATGCCAAACTAATCTTATTGATTTGTTTGATTGGGTAACTAAAATAATAGATCAGGGTGGTGCAGTAGACATTGCTTACCTAGATTTCAGTAAGGCTTTTGACACTGTCGCACATAGAAGGCTTATCAATAAACTGAAATCTTTGAGTTTGGATTTCAATATTGTTGAATGGATTAGACAATGGCTGAGAGACAGGCAACAGAGGGTTGTAGTCAATGGGGTATATTCGATGCAAGGTCGTGTTACTAGTGGGGTACCTCAGGGATCTGTTCTTGGACCCATTCTCTTTAATATTTTTATTAGCGATATTGCAGAAGGTCTTGTTGGCAAAGTATGTCTTTTTGCTGATGATACAAAGATTTGCAGCAGGGTTGATATTCATGGAGGGATAAGCCAAATGGCAAATGATTTAGCTAAACTAGAAAAATGGTCAGAGCAGTGACAACTGACATTTAATGTGGACAAGTGCAAGATTATGCACCTTGGGCGTAAAAACCCAAAAGCAGAATATAGACTATTTGGTACAGTCCTAACCCCAACATCTGAGGAAAGGGATTTAGGAGTAATAATTTCAGAGGACTTGAAGGTAGGTAGGCAATGCAATAGAGCAGCAGGAAATGCTAGCAGAATGCTTGGTTGCATAGGGAGAGGTATTAGCAGTAGGAAGAGGGAAGTGCTCATGCCATTGTACAGAGCACTGGTGAGACCTCACTTGGAGTATTGTACGCAGTACTGGAGACCGTATCTCAAGGAAGGATATTGATACTTTGGAGTTCAGAGAAGGGCTACTAAACTGGTTCATGGGTTGAAGGATAAAACTTACCAGGAAAGGTTAAAGCATCTTAACATGTATAGCTTGGAGGAAAGACGTAACAGGGGGGATATGATAGAAACGTTTAAATACATAAAGGGAATCAACACAGTAAAGGAAGAGAGTATATTTAAAAGAAGAAAAACTACCACAACTAGAGGACATAGTCTTAAATTAGAGGGGCAACGATTTAAAAGTAATATCAGGAAGTATTACTTTACTGAGAGGGTAGTGGATGTATGGAATAGCCTGCCAGCAGAAGTGGTAGAGGTAAACACAGTCAAGGATTTTAAGCATGCGTGGGATAGACACAAGGCTATCCTAGCTATAAGACCGGGAACGGGGGACTAATAAAAGTACTCAAAAAAAAAAATTGGGCAGACTAGATGGACCGAATGGTTCTTATCTGCCGACACATTCTATGTTTCTATGTTTCATGTGTTTGCTTGTTACAGGATATGCTTAGTGCAAAATGACACCATTTATCTGTACTGATCCTTTTGCAATGTTTAGATTTTCTTTTGATTACAAAGGGGCTAGAGTAGAAAACTTTGAAATATGTTCCCACAGATTACCCCTAACTTAAATTGCTCAGTGTATTCGTGCCCCAGATCAATTGCATAATTTCGTCTTCAAGCGCAGTTAGCCCTTTATTTGGCTAACTTTTTTAATATTCTTAAAGGTGTAGTCATTTTCAAACTGAAATGGTTTAATGAAAGAATAAAAATAAAGTACCTTCTTGGGCTCCCCTTTGCTCTGTACAGCTTTATCAGGAGGCAGACATGTTATTTTTAGAATGTGGGATTAGATAGAGGACAATTTTATTCTTTCGTTAAAGAATCTCTGTTAAAAAAAATTCCTGTACTGGATGCAATCTTTCACATTTTATGCCGACAGGTGTCCGTTAATCAATGTCTATTTAGTTTCCTGAGGGATTTCGATCAAGTTGTGCTTAAAATATATACCGGTATATATATTTTATTACTACTCTAACTAGTTTAATGGTGACCTATAAAACTTGGCAGTGCAGTAGCACAGTTTGACAGCCATTTTAGAAGGGCTTACCGAGGACATGCTTTGTCAAAGTACTGGCATCCAACTGGAAAATAGTTTTAAGCCATAGAATGCAATCCTCTAATGTGCACAGGCCTAGTTTTGGCAGATAATCAATTTGAAGTTCGCAAGAATACAATACATGTAGCACAGTTCATAACTTATAGATGTTGCTCAATGGAGTTGTGAAAAAGCATTGATTACTGATTTAACAGTAATCTTGGAAGGCTTTGTTCCTGGAATCACATCACTAAAGGTCCATTATGGAGCCATCACTACACTACAACTACAATCTTATGAATCACTAAAAGCTACACCAACAAGTTGAAGGTCTCATTGATGAAAGGCAAGAATATATATATATATATATATATATATATATATATTTTTTTTTTTTTTTTTTTATTATTATTATTATTTTATTCTATATTCTAGCTTGGTATGATATCCTAAGGGGTCAGAAATGACATGGCAATATAAAGAGCCCATAAAATGTGGAAACTAGTAATAAATGGACGCTTTTATTTTTTGCTTACTTCCTCACAATTTAACTTTTCTGTCATATTTGTTTAGAAGATATCACTAGTATAATGAAGGAGAAACCCAGCATACAGACTCTCCCCAGTGTTTGCTTGGGTGCATCGTCTGTGCAGGGCATTGGCAAAGCCATGACTGGCAGACCTGTAAGGGGTATGTCAGATGACAACAGTTCACAATCCTTGGAAAAACTGCAGGAGGCAAGTTTTTAAGAGATTATTGGTTTGTTAAGTGTTCTTGCATAGCAAGACCACTTAATGTTATCTCACATATATATTATTATTATTATAGCAAAATTTGCCACCCTAACTCCTCCCACAGTTTTTACACTACATAGACAAAAATTTACCAAAACGTGCAGATTGTTCCCGATCGGATTGCTATTACTTTGTGGAACGTTTCGCCGAATGGTTCACGGAATATCGTCGTTTTTGTGGCGCAATTTGTCCCATAGGAATGAATGGCAAAGCTAGAGTGGGAGCTGCCAAAAGCTGAAAAATCAGGACATGATTTCTAAACTGCCACCACTCCCTCATTTTCAAGCCCACCTACACAAATCTTATATCAAAACGTTCAGCTATCCCTGGTTCCACTAAACATGTAAACGGCTAAGCCGTAGTCCTGATAGTTTTCACAATATGACCATTTGTTTGCAACCAACGCCGTCCATTGACATTCATTGAAACTTCACTCTGCAAAGCTCAAATTTGAAGTGAAATTTCTAAACTGCGGCTGTGCCTTCATTTTTAATACTTCAGAGACATACTATGCATCAAAATGTAGGTCTGGGTCTTGTGATTCTCACAATATAAAGCTCTTCGCTGTAGGATTGATAGTTTTTAAAATACGACCGTTTGAATATGGCAACCGCCAAAATACTCTGACCTGTGTCAAGCTGCAGCAGCAAGTGATGTCATAGACAGGGCCTTTTGAACACCTGCTAATGTTTTTATAAATGTATGGTTTAATGTAACTGTGCAACAACGTTGCAATTAAATGTGCTATGTAAATGATAACAGTTACTCCGCCCACTCCAGTTGTAGACTACAGGTGGAGGCAAGAACACTTCACACAATTTCCCCAGAAATTGTAACTTTTCTAGTTTTATATAATCCAATCTGAATAGATAATTTAAAAAGTTATACAATCTGGATCTCTTCTTCATCAATATCAATTGCAACAACTATACTTTTCTACAGATGGATATTTTTCTCTCATCACTTTTTAAAGTAGACATTGTATTTTGACTTGCTTACCATATACTATCTGTAAATAATTTGTGGGGAAAAAACCCTGGATAAACTGTACTGTCTACCTAATTACTTTGTCTCACCCCTCCGTTTGTAATTATTTTTTTATTTTTTTAAATTACATATTTTCCTGTGACATATGTAAAACCAATAATAAATAAAAAATAAAAATTACAAGGAAGAGGACAAGTTTATTATATTTTTAAAATGTTGCCATTACTTACTAAGAGTTGTTGACAGGACAGCAGTCGCCTTGTTAGATATCACAGATAAAACAGGGACAATAACAGGAAGTGGAATATTGAATGGTATAACAATGCTGTCCCGTCTCCGGATACGGGCTGCTAAAATTTAAGAACTGTCAGCAAAAAATTACCTAAAAGATATGAAGTGCAGGCATTTTAAATAGAAATGCTTTCTTGAAAGAATATAAATAAAGTACCTTTTTTGAGCCCTTGTGCCTATGGATCAGTGGACTGACATTTTGTTTATAATCTTGGGTCAGATAAAGGAAGATATCTGAGCAAAGATGTACGACCCCTGATAGAGCTAGATAAGCAAAGATAACTCAGTAAGATGGCTTATATGCTAATAAATAATGATATCTGTATTTTAATGGTGAGGAGTACTAACTTTTTGTTTTTTTGTTTACTACCCTTTTAAGCTTTTATACATAACTCTACAAATGGATAAGTGGTTATTTTTCCACTGTTGCATAGCCATAGGTTAGAGAAGAAAATCAGGTTTTTTGACATGGGGTCAAGTCCCAGTTTGGTTTCAGTTTCTATTATAATATTTTTCTGAGCTTGTCTTTTTAATGAACTGTTCGTATTTTTTTTTTTCTAGTATTGGATCAATGAGTACACAGCATCCCTTGGAATTGGTGTCTTCCATTCTGGTATTCAGGTATATGGTAGAGGTATGTAACTAACTTTTTTTGATAGTCACTGTATCACCCCTCTTTCCAACATGACCATTATTTAGCTATAACGAACATTATAATTATTTCTGTTGGTGAATGTTATTTTTATCAATGCTGAAGAATTGTGGAGCATAGAATAATAAAGACGACGGCACTAAAATAAATTCACACATTTAAATTTACAGTAATATCAATAATTTAATAATGCATATATTACTCCTCCCTAAAACCAAATTACATAAGTTACACAAAAAAGTAAACAATACATATAAAGCTACAAATCTATGCAGCAAGTAATTGCACTCCCCACATAATAATATAGGACAATGGAAAATGGTTACTATAGTATTGCTGACTGGAAAGCTGATTAAAAATTGCACAATGAAGTTTATTTAAGAGTTTTGCTTTCACAATTCTAACCACCTCTAAGGGCGGGTGCATAAAAGTGAATTTATTTATTTGGGGGGAGGGCGGGCTTACCTTGCTTGGAATGTTACTTCCAAATTGCATTGCTGACAATTGCAAACTGGTGAACTGCGTGATCACGTGACAGGCTGTGTCAGAAATGCAATTCAAATGCCATGTTCGGCCCCTTGGTTGATTTTGTGTTGGTGACACAAATGAGCCACGGGGTCATAAATGGAAATCGGAGGGGGCTGGGGACTATATGAAGCAAATAAGTAAGTCCCCCTCTCAAAAAATAAGTAAGTTTAATTAAGTTTATTATTGGGGAGAAAAAAGTGCTGGTAAAGAAACTGTGGCAAAAATGTAAAGCTTGTTTAAGAGCTTTACTTCACAAGTGTCGGCACCTCTGATTGAAAACCACACCCTCGTTTTGGTAGTCTTCATCAGCTGTGTAGGTATCTATGATAGACACCAAAAGCCACTGAAGACCACAAAACCGTGTCCTGAACGGCTGCGTCATTTACCATCTTGTGAAAAGATTTTCCTGGCCCTGAGTGGAAAGTACCGGGGTTAGAGGTGTGTAGTTATTGGTGTAATTGTATATAAGCAATGGTCTCTTAAATTTTACATATGTTCTCTACTTGTCTAACCTCAGGACCCACATTTAACCTCAGGACCCAAAACCTTATAATTCTACAATACAATTCGTACAGTCATAAATGCACTGTTCAAAACATGAAACAAACAAAACAGAGCTTCCTCACAAAATGAAAAGTACAATAATCTCAGTACAAGTGAAAATGAAAGTGCTAAAAACACAATAAAATAAAAAGCCATTGAAACATATGAGACTAATTAGAACTAACAGGAAAGCTGGGAATGCATTTTACTCCTGATAAGTGTCTCAAAGTGTGGGGTGATGGTGGATAAAGTAAGGTACATTCTGTTCTTATATGCTGTCTTCAAAAGGACAAGAGCAGAGAAGCAACTCTCATTACACACTCGGTGCTGTGTATCTTCCGTACCAAACCCAAACTTCACATGAAACATCTTAGGCACATTTGTATCCCCAAAGTAAATGGCTGTTTCCTAATCCTAGAGCAGGTCCGGGAAGAAATATCGGCAGCACTATTGAAACCACGCCCTTGGCGGGATTCTCGGCTTCAGACACTTATTCATAGTACATAATACATAATCATTCCTCCCTAAAGTTAGACTTTTTGACGAAGCCAAAGCTCACATCTGTGACCCACTCCACACCAGCTCGTGACCCACTAGTTGAGAAATACTGACATATGGCATCAGGATCATTCATAATTCTGTGGTCAAGAACAGTCACGCAGTGTCTCCATGACCTGCACAGTTGTCTAGTTAATTCAATTACAGGAAATTGTTGATTGTGTCTAAATAAATTAATTGGTCGACTGTTTTTTTTTTCTTCTTATTTAGTTGTGTCTTCACCCTTCAGTTGGATGATTATAGATCCAACCAAAGGGAAGATGGTCACTCTGCAAGAAGCACTTACCGCAATACTGCTTCATTAAGCTAAAGCCCTGAGCATGGCGACACACTGTGTATGGTACTAAACTGCACATGTTTTATGCTCACAGACAGCCTGCTGTGCACCATCTACTATTGGTTTGAACTGTAATGACCCTAAAACGGTAGCTCATTGCCTATGAGGACTGCACTGCTAATAAGGAAAGTTATATTTTGAAAATAAACAAAATGGAAGCGTTTATTTTATTAAACATATTTATTTAGTTTAATAGCGTATCCTTACAGTTGTCACTTACAGTAGTCATTTAACGATTGTAATTTGTGACCGTGATGTTAAACAGCTGCCCCTCATGATTGTTTGAGCACATTATCGTGCTCTGTTCACCATAGAGAGGATCTGGCCAGAGCGAGTTAGAAGAATTGAATTTAAAAAAAAGAAATTGCATCTCCTGATGCTGATATCTCTGTTGTGTGGTTCTGCCATCTAAAAATACATGCACCCAATTAATTTTGTTTTTATTGCCCTATAAAGAATTTGCATATGGTGGTCATCCCTATCCATTCTCTGGAATTTTTGAGATCTCTCCTGGAGATTCCACGGAGTTAGGGGACACGTTTAAATTTAAGTAAGTACACATGTTCTGTATTTGTCAACACAACAAATGTAAAAAGTGTTATGCTGTGTGTAATCTGAGTCAGCAAGGCAGAAACTGGCAAAAGTACATGACAATAAGTTGATTGAAAGACGTACCTGCCTGAAGTACTGTCTCCATATCCACCAATATCATGGCTGAAACGGATACATGATAATAATGTCTGCATCTCACCATGCGTCGCATGAGTGCAGAAGGCTGAGCCTCATGTGAGGATGCAATGAGTGACGGTGAGCGGATGCGTATGCATCCATTTTAGCCACCAAATTCATAGTTTTTGCTCCTTTGCATTTGGCATAAAATCTTTGTAGCGACCGGGCATAGAAACAATCTGTTTGTATTGTGACGCTAGAGAATAAAAAAAAACATGTGTGTTGTATTAGTAGAATGTCCATCAAATGTATAGATTAAGAAAAAAACATAATGTACAGATTTCTTTTTGCTTAGTCAATGGAGTCATTTTTTAATAAGAAAACATGCAAACAATACATTTGCTTGCAATTTTGGTAGCATAATGTATAGAATGTTTTTGTTTTTATTTTTGTTGATGTCATGTAAATATTTATCAAAGTTGAGTACTCCTTAAAACTGGCCTTAATACAAATCATGCAGCAATGATCTGCTTTGGGTAGAATGAAGAGTTAAAAAAAAACATGTATGGGATTGAGTATTATAATAAGTATAGACAAGTATTTTATACATTATATATCAGTTTGTACAGCTCAGACTGTTCTTTTGAATGTTAATTGCCAGACCTAGAAAAAAAATATTCAAAAGAAGGATATGTGTAAGTATTGAAGTATTTTTTTTTTTAACTTTACCGAAAATTTCCTACATTTCTTCTATAAATGCTATCTGTAAATTTGTGTGTGTGTGTGTGCGCAAGCACCACATGATGCTCAGTATTGTTTAAGGCCCATCATTACCCTGCTTTGTTCTGCTAAATATAAAAGCCCTAGCACAATCTTGGTACATGCATGTGGGAGGAGAAATGCCATACACCTTACTGATGTGAACAATTGCATATCACTGGGTGCAGCTGGGAATGTGCAAAAGAAAGGCCATTAATTGGGCATAATAAGACAATCTGCTGTACTCACACTGACTTAAGAACTAAGAACGGCCAAAATGTCAAATTTTCTGATCAATTTAAAAGGCTTGTGCATTTATGAAGAAATAGAAGGATGCTAAGAATGCTATTTGGGTGATTATAGTATATATGCTCCATTATGTTTTTTTTGTTTTGTTTTTTTAAGGAAAGTAAGAGAACAAGGATATTGCAAAGCTTTATATTATGGATAAAATCTTAATCAAACATATTTAAAGTGAGATACTTACGAAATACTAAGGCATATGTCCCCATTGGGCTTAACACATGTAATAAAGTTGTTTATGGTGATATGTGAATTTCTGATTAAAATGAGTCATCAACTTTTTCAATATTTTCTGATATAGGTTAAGTATCCTTCATCCAGAATGCACAGGACGCATTTTTCTAGATATATAAAAGCTTCTCAGCACTCATGAAATACCGTAGTATCAATGTAAATAAATTCTGTATAGACCAAATAACTCACATTTACTGTTATGTGAGAATCTACCATCTGTGTGTCAGGCCTGCACACTTGTCTTTGTGAGCGTGCTTGCATGGGGGAATCTGGGTATGCATGGGAAAGCTATATCATATCTTAAGAGGGCTTGTGGTGAAATAATTTTTGAATAACTGATCATTTTGAATAACGGATTTTCGTATAAGGTATACTCAACCTCTGTATAGAATAGTCACCCAGAAATGGAATTATGGGTATATGTTAAACAGCGGGTTGGCAAAGTTTAGAGTTGCTGTCCATCATATAATATCATGCGAAGAGAAGCTAAAGAAAAAGACCTAGTATCTCATTTAGTTTCTTAATGCTCCTTAAAAATGCATATAAAAAGGAATAGTTTCTCACCAGCAAAGTCCTGCCAATCACACAAAGCCCTTCTCTATCTGTGACATCATTGCAAGGAGTACTCTTACAACTCCTCCCACCTGTGACCGTACACCAATGCATGTGAAACATTAAGCTCCATTTACAATGATGGCCAATGAGAGCGAAATGGTATTACATGGTATATTACGCCTCATCTCCAGCACATTACACCATATCACAGCAGGGGAAGCGATATCACTTTGTCTCCTGACAGCCAAAGAAACAGCTTAGTGTTTGTGTGAAAAAAGCAGGACACAGATTTTAAATCTGTCTTTTGACATGCTAAGGATATTCGAGGTTATCTACTGCATGATCTACTACAGTGTTTCCTTCACTGTTTATTTGTCAGTGAGTGGTTCATGACATACTATTCAGTCTTAATATGGAAGGCGAGGGGCCGTGTTTCTCTGTATTTTATGAGATGCTATTATTTACAGAAATCCAATTCTTGTATTTTCTTATCTTTATTAGTCCCACAGTGGGACCCACAGTGTGGCGTTTGGGTCTTCCTGAGTCACGAAGGGGTTAAAGGACAACTAATCTTGGTTGTTTTGGTTTTTTTACTCGGTGTTGGCACAGAGTCAAAAATAGCTGACACAATTGACAGCACTGCAATTCGGTTGTAACTTTCATGGAGTCCCTAGCAGGGGCTGGGGAATCCAATTAATGGAATTACAGTAAGTCCCTACTACCCCCTAAAAGAAGTTCAATTAAGTTACATTTTGACTCTGTGCTATAAAACAGTCAAAAATAACACATGTTTATTTGTCCTTTTAAGAGGTGCTGGGATACATATTTGACTTGTTCATGCTTAGGAAGCCAGTAATAAGAATTCCTCCCATTTTTAAAACTGACTCTGTTATGATGTGGTACTAATTTTGCCATGTTGGACAGGCCTTTTAATACAGTATTAGATTTTTTTTATTTATTGGGTTTATCGTGATATAATTCAAAACAAATCATTTGATCCATATTTCAGTTGGTAGTTTTATTTTGTAATTATGTTCTTTTTTGCGGGTATGGTTTGTAGATTCATGAGCACTAGCTCCTTGGAGAACCAAATGACTCATTGAATACATGCAGATTATTTTTGTTCATCTAACCATCTTTTCTCATTTCTCCACTCTAAGGGAAGCAATAGCCTTGGGGAGCACAGATTTCACAGAGAATGACATTGAAAAGATAGTAGAGGAGCTTGGAAAAGAGTTCAAAGGAAATGCCTACCATCTGATGCACAAAAACTGCAACCACTTCTCATCAGCTTTATCAGAGGTAAACACATTATTGTTCTTCATTTGGCGATGGAGAGGAGATGGGTCACATGTGGGTGGAGGGCAGAGGAGGATGATCATGGGTTGAAGGAGCAAAGGTGCTGGAAAAAAGAGTGAGACGAGGTAGCAAATTCTTGCGCTGCCCCATGATATTTTTTCGTGGATGGGCAAATTCACTGTTAACTGTGCTAAAAATCACTTTTTTGTGTTTTCATTGTGCAGATCTTGTGTGGTAAGGAGATCCCTCGTTGGGTAAATAGGTTGGCATATTTTAGTTCCTGTGTCCCCTTTCTACAAAGCTGCTTACCTAAGGAATGGCTAACACCCGCTGCCCTCCAGTCCAGTGTCAGCCAGGAGCTGCAAGAAGAACTGGAGGAGGCAGAGGATGCAGCAGCTTCTGCCACAGCATCCACCTCCTCATCCGCAATGCCCAGACCTGGACGGCACACCAAACTATAAAGAGGTTTTACTTCATGAGGAACTTCAGTGAGGAGAAACATTGTTTTGCAGTTATGTGTTTGGAGTGACCTCTAGCAACTGGCACTCCTGTCAAAATGTACTTTGTTTCCCTACATTTGGATATGAGAACATAAGTTCTTTTTCAGTCTTTATAGCTCAGGATCATATTTCTATTCAACAGAATTGACACAATGGGACACGAAACAAAAGCCACTCTTACCCCAACCTCAGCCTTTTAATCCTTTTGAAGTGACTCCATACATGTCTTGCATACATTTCCATCATTTTTATAATTGTGTGTGTTTTCAGTTACATCTTGCACCTGGCAAATAACATCCTGGTTTGTTTCATACAGAGCTGTGGACCGTTTACCTCGTGTACAAATCATTGTCCAAATACTCAGTTCAGTAGCATCACCTGCTCCACCTAGGTGTTTAAATGTATTTTTGTATGAGGTCTTAGACTGGCATAGACTGCAGGGAATTAATTTAACAAACAGTATTGTTGGGCTGATGAGTTGCTTACACCCATCATCAAGGGAAATTACAACTAAAAGGTGTACTTTAACAATTCATGTCCTCCTTGGTGCGCCCACCCACCAGGGACACCCATTCTTGAAGACAATCTCATACATCGTAAATTTATTGTAAATATGAGAGAATGTGTTCTCTTATATATCATGGTTTTAAGTATAACTAATGTCCCAGAAAGAAAAAATCCCTTTTTTTCCACGTCGGTGAGAAAACCCGTTTTCCGTTTGGTTACATTTATATTTATTGAAACTTTTGCAGCAGAATTGATTTTCATATGAAACCTCAAACTTCCTTTTTATACATAACCCTGTTTTGTTTCCTTTATTGAAGGGGTCACCTTGTGTTTTTATGAAGTACAGCTTTAAATGTTTTCTTTTCTCATAAGTTGAAGTTTCTGGGTAGCCTCAGTCCTACACTCCAGGCTCTCTGACATATGTTGCACACTAATGCTGGAAAGATAAGAGTCTACTCGTTAAAGAGAAAACGGCAGGGAATTGAGATGTGAATTTCAAACTTAAGGCCAAGGTATGTATGTTAGAAAAAAAAACTCCCATTCAGCTTTATTGGAGAATGTTTGTTTGCAACATTGGCCAAAAGTTTGATCTGCCCATCTCAATTCCCTGCAATTTGCTCCTAAGTCAATCTTTTAGTGTTAAGTCCCCCTGATCTCCAGCGAGATATTGCATTCTTTATTTTTATATTGTTTAAATATAATCCATAATGTGCTGGGCCTCTCTTATAGAGAATGTGTGGACATGGGGACTTGATCCAACCAGTACTGACCATTAACACCAGACCAGAGATTTTGAAACCTTTATACGTGATCTTGACAAATGAAATCTCTAATGGACTGTCCCCATGTTAAACAAATCTGGAAAGATTACAGTGTTGTATTGTAGTATAGTGTTGTGCAAGACCATCTTTTTGTTATTTTAGGCATTTAAAGTTTATTCACATAATAAAGGGATATATTATCTGATGAGAACTTAGAAGTTATAAAAGAGACGTTTTTGTTTTTTAATCTTTCTGTCTCACTGACCTTTTTAGTCATGTATATTTGCCATATGCATCTACCTTTGTCACTCAACTTTTAAGTTGTTTGTTTGTTTTTTTTTCAGCTGACAGATTCCAGGAAAATGAAAACTCTGAAAGTGCCTAGACTTCCACTTAATGTATATAAGCCATGTTCAGTCTGCTTTACAATATTACAAGGGGACAAGTCTTACTGGGTAAAATCTAGTGCAAATTGGGTGTACAAGACTAGTGTGGTGCCTGAGGCACATATCATAGGGCAACCAGTGTGCTTTAATATATTTAAATAGACAGAACTATGTAAATGTATCTTGCATTATGATGCCTGTTCAAGGTTGATTTGGCCTTAAAAAGTGAAATTATTAGATGATTTTATGAAGCAGTAATTCCTTCACATTTTTGGGTTGTGGGCATAGTTTAAAAAAAAAAAAAAAAAAAAAACCTCTCAGAACTTCAGCACATTCACTTGCACAGAACCACAAGTAATGTTAACCCACTAAATGCACATTAAAGAGCTCTCCTAACTATATGTTCTTTAGATTACATTCATATTCGTCATTAAAGTGGCACCCTGCCTTCAAACCCCCCTACATAACATATATATGAAAGCTGACATTTTAAATATATATATATATATATATATATATATATATATATATATATAAAACTATTTTTTGGCTATACACACCCATCTGTATCATGTAGACTGCTTCAGAACTAGGGCCCCCAAGGAGGGGAAATCCAAATATACATTTGTGAAGATGCATGATTTGAGCATGCCAAAAGAAAGGGCCTTCTAATAGCTAGACAGAGGAAAGTGTTACATGTTTTAAATATTCTAATAATTACCAAACTGAGGAAATGCATACAAGATGATGGCTGCTTTAAGGTCATACATATAGGTACCCAGAAAAAGTTAAATTACATTGAAACGTTTAAAGCACAAATACTAAAGTGATTACTTTGTTACGAGTTTTTGTTGCATTTATTGTAGTCAAGTTGGAATGTGTTATGGAAGTTAATATTGGTTTCTGTTCAGTTTCAATTTTTCCATTTAAATTGTGCTTTGTTGGAACATCTTTAACTCCAGCCGCCACAGAAGGAAATTGTATAAAATGATCTCATGCAGTAGGTATACTGGGGACCAAAAAATTTTCCCATTTGGTAGTATCCTTCAATTATAAACCGTAAGATGGTTAGAAGTAGTAAATATGATAGTATAGTTATTCCTAGCTTAATGGTTTGTCTTCTTTTCCCCTTCCTAAACATACGGCATGGGTGAGTTTTGGGAATGCTAAGAGAACTCTCTACCAAATAATTAGTAAATGGAATTTATTTAAACTTGTAGTATTTTCATTTTGCACTAGGCACAGCACAACCTTTCAGGTTTTCTTGGAAAGTTACCATTCTTTTAATTTCATTTTAGTGCCGGTGACCAAACTTTTTACCAATCAGCCTACCCCTGGTTTATATCTTACTAGGTGTGTAGAAGGTTGTATGAGTTTGTGTAGTGTACATCCAGTAAGAGTCACACTAGCCACATTTGGCTCATAGTGTTTATTACAATTCTGAGGCAGCCTGGGCATGATTAAAAACAAGATTTATTATATTACACTATTTATTTGAATACATTGTAGTCACCATTATTTGGGAATGATTTACTATTTGCAAATCTAAAACGCATTCTATCCTTTTCCAGTGAGTGGTATATTTACTGCAGGCCTCTGCCCCTTGGTGATTTAGGCCTTTTGGATGTAAGTTTTTTTTTGTTTGTTTTTTAGGTTACAACGAATATATTCCACTTTATAATGGGATAGGATTTTTATTCTTCCATTGATTACACTATTTTTAAAAATACTTTTGAAGCCACAATAATAGTATGTAGTTAAACATATTTAGTTATCTAGCTGTGTAAAGTATTTTTAAGAAATGGACAATAAAACGGCTCCGGAGTTTGAATGTTTCTGTACATATTATAAGGTGTATTTATTTTGTAGTTTATATGTAACACAAATGGATTATTAACTGACCAGGGAAAAAGGGGGTGTCCTTTTTTGTTCTCCTAGTGTAAACCAAAAGGTGAACAGCTCTGTAACTCCGTAGCTAATAATGTTTTTCATATTTGACATATATATAAAAACAAATATCCACTAATTGCTGTAATAACCCCAAAAAAGTGCTTTGGTGTTGATTACCGGTTATGGTCATAATGGGCAAATACAAAACTAGGAAACGGGTGTTTAAGTAAATGGACCTGTGTTTAACATACAAAGGCACATTCTAATACACTCCTAAAGTAAGGTGGTCTTTACAACAGCAGTTTAGGACAGTGCTTGACAAATGTTTTTAGACTTTAGGAGCCAAACAGACCAATGTAGGAGCCAAGGGTAAATTCTAGGAGCCCGGAAAGGGTACTTCTGTGGAGTTTAGGAGTTCTATTAAATTGGGCATCTGCTTCTGCACTGAATGCAAGGATGGGGATGATGTGCTAGCACACTCGTTCAGAATGCTGTGCAATCTGTCCTGGAATGCTTTGTGCTGGTCATGCCAGGTGAGTGTGACCATGCTGCAGCAGCACAAGATAATATAACTCAATCTCTGTATACAAATGCATAGATATTAGGAGTATATTCAAACAGGGCTTTGTAATGTAATCTTTTAGAAGGTATTGTGTTATGAATAACCTTGAAATACTTCACGAACGCACTATACATTTAGGTTTTTCTTGCTGAAAAGAGAGCGTTAAAGGTCTACGCAATAAAGAAAGAATTGCAGGGAATTGAGATTGGGAATTTCAAACTTTAGACCAAAGTAGCCAAGTTGGAAAAAATGTGGCGGGGGGGGGGGGGAACTGTGTTATTACTGTATACATATTACTGTGTACAGAATAAAAAAATGATTCAGCGAAAAATGTGTTTTAAATGTGTCTGTGGAGTCTCCAGTTTATGACATCACCTGTGGATTAATATGCAAATTACACATTTTGCACCATTAATTTGCATATCAAGTCACCAGTAGCCAACAGGAGACTCCACAGACACACTTAAAACATATGTTTCTGCTAATTTAGGCATTTGTTTGCAATTTTGCTATTTTAATGTGAGATAATTTTCAGTATTTTTTTTTGTGATTTGTAGAGAACAGTGTTTAGGGGATACAGTCCCTTTTGAGTGTGAACTTCCCATCTCAATCCCCTGCAATTCTCATTATTGAGTAGACCCTTTAGTTTCCATTGCTGCAGAGCAGAAGACTTTTACCACGAAACACTTATACCAGCAGAAATGACCTGCTTCAAGCAGTTTGTGATGGTTTTGAACATCTCTTGCAATGTTGTAGAAGCTTGTTAGATCACTATAGAACACCTTCCATATAAGATCGCTAGCTGTCTGTGATGTTCCATGTAGTCATAATAACCTTGAACAACCTTGTCGATTTATATACATATCATTTCTCACACTGCAATCAAGCGCATCAAAAGCTGTATTGGAAATAGGCAAATGCAAGTTTTACTATTCTCACCTTTCCTTTTCATGTACAGTATTTACGTTTTGGCATTGAAGGCATCAAACACCAAGTAGTTTGGAAAATATACCTGAGGTCTGATTTTATCTAACTAAAAACAGGATACAGACACATGTATGATGTAAAGATACAATAAGTGTACTTTTCCTATGAATGTAAATGTGTTCAGTTTGCATAAATGGAGAAAATGTCAGCAATAGACTCAAGGGGAAGACTATATCCTTAAATATTTGCCTACTTTTTTCATTATTAAAATGACACTTTTATTTTGATATATTGAATCTTATGGGGATGCATCTGATTCCTGTGTATGTGTGTCTGTATATATGTATGTATATGTGTATATATATATATATATATATATATAAAACAAGGGATTTTAGTTAAATTACCACATTTACTTGTGTCACCAATTACTTTGTAAGCCAAACAGCAAAGTGTTTTGTTCTATTTTACCTTGAGTGTTCAAATTGGCCTAAACTATCGGTGGCCAGCCTGCTTCAAATTAGCTACTGTGGCTCCCTACATGCAGAGCCAAACAGTAGTCAAAGCTTTCATAAACCTAGCCTAAACTATGAAGCTGCTATTGTTTTAGTCTTCTGTGTTGGCTCCAGTTTACATTTGTTCAGTTTAATGTAAACTTTTAGTAATATATTTTTTCTCTACAGCTCATAAACACAGATTCTATGATGGGGTTGTATGACCTCATTATTTAATAAGGTATGGATGCAGGTGGTCATAAACATTATGCACAAAATTGAACGGTTATATTGAAAAATCAATACTCAATACTATTTACGTGCCAAGTGTTTAATCTTATATCTATCTCATGTTAGAGGTGAGGAGAATTCAACCAGAAATGTGCAGAATGCCATCTGCTGCTACAATGTGTTTGAATAGAATCTTTGTGTAACGGCTATTTGTTTATTTGTCCTTGTTGTCTGCACTGTCGGAGCTGGAGAGGAATTTAGGGATTATACCTATTTGTTTATGATTCTTGCTATAAAATTGGTCCTGGATATTCCATACTGATGGTCTGGTGAATCAGATTGTGCCATGTACTGTAGTTAGTGCTTAGTGACCGTCACTGTGTTCTCAGTCTATGCAGAATGATTTCTACTGTTATTGTGAGGGTGAAACCTGCAGTGTGTGCACACATTGCAATACGGATGTCGCAGAATCTGGTTTATTTTTGTATTTTAACTATTTCAGACATTGCCTAGACACACTCCAGTAATTTTGCTGAAATAATTGCCTTGTTTGTTTTTAGAACTGGCTACATCTTAGGCCAATGACCGAGTGAAGTGCTTTGATGTCAATTATTCATTATGCTAGCAGTCTCCTATGGGAGCACAAACTGGGTGTTGTGTAAATACTTGAACAAGGGTGGGAGATTAATGAGCTCCTCATAATTCATGTCCTAGTATGCAAGCAGTTAATAATCATACCTAAAAAAACAAAAACAATACATAGTTTTATCTGATTATAGGACAATTGGAATTTACATTGATAGATGAATTTGTTAATTGAAACCTGGCTTTAAATGGGGCAGTCCCACCTAGTTTTTTTTTTCTGCACCTAGTACATGTGTTTAGTACAGTCCTGTATATTAACATTTGAATTAATTTCAAAGGGACCCCTAAATCCAGCGATTTTTCAATCAGGAGGGCTTGGAGAGATAGACAGGACTGTTGCACCAGCGATACATCTACATTTTTGTTTGCTATTTTTTGGGGGATAAGTTTTCCTCAAATCGTTCTATCACAGATCTGTTTCTTTTACGCTTCATGGTGCAATATCTAAAATATTTTTGGACACTGTGTAGGTGAAATAACCCCTTTAACATAAAATCTGAAGACATCTCATCTCAGTCAGGTGAAACCCATAAATTAGATTTACAATAATCTGTGTGTACTGGAGTATGTAAGGCATATACTGATGTAACTTCTTGTGTAACTTTATATTCATTAGTGTATACATTAGTTATGTTTATATTCATTTTGCATTACCAGGCTTTATCACTGCCATTTGTAAATTCCATACCTTAAGTAATCTCTCCTGTGATGATGGTGCTGTGTATCCAGAGCTACATAAGGTTTAAAACATATTTCCTTATCCTTCTAGTGCTATTTTTGAACAATTTGCTGGACTTCCCACAGGGTTAGCATTAGTAAAATAAACAAGCTACAGTTGATAGCAATCTAATTTTTAATTTTTTTTTACTGCTTTACACCATTTTAATAAAGATAAAGAAAATAAGCTGATGTCTATGGTCCTTAACATTAGACAAAAAAATGTTACCACTAATTGTCAGATAAATACCTAGAATTCAAATACTTTCATTTTCAGTGAGCAAATGACTTTTTATACAAACATTTAAAGGAAAGTCTGGAATTTTTTTTTTTTTTAAAGTCATCATGTTACATACTGATTTTCTTCTCAATCTGCCATACCTGCTAACCACACAAAACTATAGATAAAAAAATCTCACTCTCACTACTGTAAGGAGACAATACTCATTTATTTCATCTTAACGACATGTGTAAAAATAGAATTTCACAAAGGTTCCAGGTTTAGTCGCATATTAATGCTGATAGTCACAGACTATTGTGGAACTTGAAAAGTTGGCATAATAAAACCAGATGCAATCTCTGAGATCTTATGTACGTATAACTTTACTTGTACCTGTTTCATACATCCGAATACTTTTATTTTCTGAAACTGAGCATCAGTTACCCACGCACTGTAATGTTTTCAGTGTAATGTCAGGTTGCAAGTAACTGCACACATTACAAGCTTCTTACTTTTGACAGGCGTTTGCATTCTACATTAGTGCACACTGAGACCGTGCCACTCTAAGGGCTTATTGCTGCATGTGCCACTTTTATACACACACTCTCCACTGGATACAAAAGTGTTAAAATTATCTTTTTTTTCAAAATAGCAAGATTTTATAGTTGCATTTAAAGAGATTGTAGAAATCCCTAACTGACATTTAAAAAAAAGAGCATGAATGCTAAGTCAGAAAGCAAAACTTCACCCTGCATATAATTAACATTGAGGTGGACATGTCCCATCTAAAAACACTGATAAAAAAAAAAAAAAGCTTAATGGAGGAAGGTACCATCAGAATAATAAAGCAGTGTATTATTTGTATTTATAAAGATTTACTTTGACTGTTGTTGCTTTTGTCACCTGGGTAAATTTAACAACAAATTTGCCCAGTAGAATAAAATAAATGATTGAGCATACAGCAGGTATGATTCATATTGTAGATGTTCTCTGTCCTCCCCCATTGCTAGATTATTTGCTGAGCCTAATCCTTTTAGTGCATGGAGGGTAAACAATGCACTGAGTCACAGACCTACTTTCTCTCAAATGGTTGTGTACTGTGATTTTTGACTAATGGCATATTGGTTAGTGCAATACTACTTACAAGACAATCAAATCTGTCCAGTTCTATTTACCTCACATCTGCATAGTGACGGTTTATATAACATTGAATAAGACTGAATCAAATAGTTCCCTTGCTATTTTTGTGTAACATGGAACTTGGAATGAAGGGCTGTTGACAAAATTAGATATGGATCCTTAGAGGCTAAATACTTTCTGCTGACCTTTCTCCATATCGTCATTTTTCCACAGTGTTCTAGAAGTGTTAAAATGATTGTTACAGGCCATCGTGTGAGATGCCTGCATGTTAGAGGTTTATCTTGCATGCTACATGTGTAATAACTCTACAAACCCACATAATTAACGAAAAATGTGTCCACATTAGCAATGGTGGGTACTTTTTTTGTTTGTGAATTTTTGTTTTCATCCTTATTTTAATACATACTCAATTTCAGAACCGTTTTGGTCTTTGGATGTTTATTAGCTCTTAGCAATGCTTTGAGACAGATACAGTTGTTCACAGACTGGCCTGTGGTTTGTAGCATTCAGAGGTATAAAGATTATTGCTTTGACATTTGTAAGTGATATATCTTTGTTATGCCTTGTTACGTGTTCATCTGTCAAATAAGGGGTTTATAAAACAAATTACAAACACAATGCCCAAAGCAATGCAAACTACAATGTTTACAAGATACTGACATTATTTACTAGTTCTCCTCAAGAAAAAAAATAAATGTTTTTGTTGCATGGAATGTACTTTGGTAAATGAAGGTTATCAAATGGCATTTTAAAAACTGTCCTTTGCTCAACTGACACACGGTGGAATCATCATAAGATTTACAAGTTTAAAAAGGTATTTTTAGCTCCATTTAATTTATATATGGTTTGTACTTTTCTTTCATGTCAAAGTCTGTTTACCACATTCACGGTGTGACCACTGAGACCCTCTGCTGTTTTTGTTTTCCTTTTCATTATAACTGTAATACTTTTTGATAATTCAGTGCAGACACAAGCCTTGAACTGTGGGCTCTTTTCCACCAGAAAAGAAAATAAAACTGTATTTTTTTAAATAAGAATAAATTGTGTTGGTTAAATAAATAATGCTGACTGATTGCCTATCTTTACTATGGATTTTGTTTATGAAGAGCATTGCAGCTTAGGCCGTTTTAATAATTGTAATTCGTGCAGTGCAGTCTGTGTTCTAGTTAAACGACTGTTGGCAAAAAAAAAGGTCATGTTCTATTTGAAAATTGCATCAAGAGTCTGCATTTGAGATAGTGATACACCTAATGAAAGAATGCAAGTAAAGCACCTAATAAGGTACTTTATTTGTTCATTAACAACTTTGAATCTTTCAATGAAACATAAGTTTATTTTTTTTCTCAACAGTTGTCCTTTAAGTAACACGACGGCATTGTAAACTCTTTCCTACGGTAGGGCATGCTATGCCTTCCTATTTTACTGGTCCCAAAAGACGGCATAGAACGTCCTGCGTTTAACAGCTCATCATGGCTCTGCGCGATAGCTGTGCTCGAATACCGCTGCAGGGTCTTACAGCAGGATCTCAAAGTGGCCTCATCTGATGCAAAATGTAGCTGATGCTCAAAGCAAGCAGTACATAGCATAGTGCAGACTGCTGTTAACAACCCCCGTTGGTATACAAGAATCCCCCCTGGGTAAAGCCACTTACTTGTAAAGGAGCCTAAATTTCTAGGCTTGAGAAAGCAAGCATTAACTGAATGTACGGAATGGTTTACAAAGCAGCGGTCATTCCATACATTCAGTTTATGCCTGCTATCTTGTTTACAAGGATTATTTACCATTTTTTAAATTGAAAAGTCTGTTGTCCCAGACCACCTTGAGACAACTATGATGTTGCCTGTTGGGCAGCTGGTAAAATATCTACACTCCCCTACCAGGCATAGTAAGATAAATGACTTGCTTTGGCCAATATTGCTGTTGGTCTGATGATCTATAAGGTTTTATCTTTCAGGTATCAACTAGGTTTCAGTAGTCACTCAGGTTCTTTCATACCTATGTGATGCATAAGAATAATGAATGCCAAAAAGTATTGTCTTTAGCTTTTGAACAGCATATTTATCGGTGGAGACATCATCAGACATGCTAGATGTATCTGGACAGTACATTGGGGAAACTAAACATCACACCCTTGAGCAATCAATGGATTTTGCAGATGGACAACATACACATCATCAGTTCTAGAACTACTGAAGCACTGAGTCCTGATACTCCAGATGTTCATGGTGTTTATTGTTAGAGAAGGGGAAATGGAGTATATACAGGTTGAGTATCCCTTATCCAGAAATCAGTTTGTTTTGTTTTTAAATTGGATTTTTGTAAATTCCACACATACAAGCAACAGCTTATTCAGTGACCAGCTGTGATATAGCCTTGTCATGCATGATCAGATTCCTCACTGCCCACAAATGGTAATACAATGGCACATGTGCATACCTGACTTGCCAATTGCAGGTTCCCAACAATGCCTCACATACAGTAAAAGCAATTTGTTTGCTCTATGCAGTATTTGCATTGATATACTGAATTTCATGAGTGCTGAGCTGTGTTAATATATCTTATTGATGAATATGATCTGTTATATGAAATTACCAGTTATCCAAAATGCTTCTGGTCCCAAGCATTTTGGATAAGGGATACTCGACCTGTATGCAGTCATGGATGCTGCTCTCTTAAGCATGCAGCAAGAGAAGTCCATAAAGTAGTCTATTAAAAACTTGTTTAAAAGTTTGTCTGTGGTGTCTCCTGCTTATGACATCACCTGTGGTGCAAATGAACTGCTTTTCAATGTGTCATTTGCATATTAGGCCACAGGTGATGTCATAAGCTGGAGCCCACAGACATTTTAAACAGATTTTTCTCCTAGGCCAGGGGCGTCCAAGTTTTTTTTTGCAGTGGGCACTTCACCAGAAATGTATGTGTGTGTGTGGGCCACATTCATTTTTCATTGAGATAAGAAAAAAAAATTGTGAGTGTATCACAGACTCCACAGCAAAACAACATACATACACTTTTATAATATATCTCTTAATTTTGATTTATTAGGTCATAAATTTATCTTTTAAATATTACATTGTGTCAATGTGTCATTTATCAAATAATCAAACATACATACACAGCCACACACAAATACACAGACAGACGCACTTACATACAGATTTCTGTGATACACATACATACACAGTCGCACTTACACGCATAGACACACAAACAGTCAGACTAACACACACACACGCAGACGCACTTACACACAAATACATATTTAAGGATACTATTTAACTGAAGTAATATTCGTTTTCCTCTTTACATACTTACAATTAATTAAACTGGAGTTTTAATTATTGTTTTTCTTCATTTCTTTCTTTTTTTTTTAAATGTATCAGTCCTTCGAGGATATATTGTTTTATCTATGATTTATTTTAAATAGCGTTTGTCAACTCCTTTTATTATAGGTTTGTTTTTAATCTGCAATACATCATTAGAAGAGATGCTGGTTCATGATATAGTATCTGTATGGCATGTGAAGTTACACTTACATTTACACACACACACACACACACACACACACACTTACACATACAGTAACACAGTCACACTTACACACACAGTCACACTTACACACACACACACACACACAGTCACACTTACACACACAGAGAACCACACTTACACAGATAGTCACATTAACACAGTCACACAAAAAAAACTTTTTTTTATTTTTTTTACCGGGGCTGTGAGATCTGGATAGGGCTGCTACTCCATACAACTTTGTAGTGGTGTGGGGTTTTTTCTTCTTCCCTCCCTCTAACCCGTGTGCATGATGTCACGCACAGGGTAGAGGAGGGATTATGCACCTTACACAATCGGCAGCAATCTGTGTTGGAACGCTGCATCGTTACATGTGCGATTACCGCTGCAACTCTCACGCGGGCCGCACCTCCATTTCCCACGGGCTGCATGTTGGACACCCTGGTCAACATTGTTATATAATGGATATAGTGCCTTACAAAAAAATATTTGTAAAATGTTTAACAATATTAGTAGCTGTTACATAAATATAGTTTTTAAATTGTAGCATTTTCCCTCTTCATATGTATTATCTGCAAATCTGAACAAATTTAAAACTGTGGTAGTCGTTGATCGTAAAACTACTGCCATCTATTGGTCAGAATTGAATACTACCATAATACTCTCCAAGTAGCTGAGTTGGAAAAATTCTCAGATTCAGCTGCATTGGAGATTTTTTTTTTTTCCCAATTCTGATACATTGGCCTAAAGTTTGAAATTTTCATTGCAAATCTCTCTTTTTTTGAGTAGACCCCTTTAGACCAGCGGTTCTCAACCTGGGGGTCAAACGACCCTTTCACAGGGGTCGCCTAAGACCATCGGAGAACACATATTTCCGATGGTCTTAGGCAGGGCTAGACAAAGCCCAGTTACCATGGCGACTAGGAAATTGTACCTGGTGCCCTGGTAGGATCCATCAGCACATGGCGCTCCTTGCCCTGAGATTAGTTAAAAAAAAAAAAGTATTTTACCATCGCAGCACGAGGGTAAGCAGAGTTTGCGCTTCCTGCTCTGCCCCCTCGCGGTGTGATGTCAGATCGGCGGTTGTCACGTGACATCCCACCGCTCAACAGTAGCGTGTGCCTGTGTGACAGGTGTGGACCAGGCTGCAACAAATCCCCCTCTCGTGCAAAGAGGTAAAACAGCAAGGAGAGGGCAGTCACTGATGAAATTACTTTTTTCTTTTCTTTAACCCCTTAGTGACAAGACATTTTCACCTTGACTTTCCCTTGGTGACAATGGCTGTTTTGACATTTCTAGGGTGTTTGTGTTTAGCTGTAATTTTTTTCTTTCTCACATACAGTACCCACACAAATTATATGTTGTTTTTATCGTCATAAGAAGGGCTTTCATTAGATACGATTATGTTCATCATATCTTATAATTTACTACAAAAAAAAAATCATAAGATATGATGAAAAATTTAAAAAAAACCCACTTTTTCTAACTTTGACCTAAAATATAATTTACACAAATAAAATCATTAAAAAAGACCCCGTCTAAATAGTTTCTAAATGTTCTCCCGAGTTCAAAAATATGCATGTTTCCATATTTTTCGGTATTTTTTTGCGAGTTGTGGGGCAAAAACCAAAAAGTGTTTTTTGTTTTTTTCCTATATTGATCTTTTGACCCGAACCCAAAATGTAACCCTAACACTAAATTTAACCCCAACTCTAATCCTTATTATATCCCTTAATATTTTTTAACTTTAATTTAATTTTAACCCTATCACTTATGCTAAAAAATATTTAATTTTAACCCTATAGGCTAATATAGCTAATTAACCTGTTTTTAATTAATTAAATATTTATTTTAAATATTTCCCATTGCAATGCTACTAAACTACCACTAGGGGTAGTCAAGTAGCATATTCAGAGCGACGGAAGTGAAGTTACTTTAACTTCCGAAGCTCAGACCGGCAGAGGACTTAGCCATATTGACGGAGCAGCATGCTCCGTCGATATGGCTCCCCACGATCGCTCCGTGGGGCGATCGTGGGTGCTCCAAAATTAGAAATTTCGGTGCTGGCTATTGCCTCGATGTCGAGGCAATAGACCAGCACTGTTAAAGCGGTTTTCGCGATCATTGATCGAGAAAACCGCTTCATTCAATGCAGGACGTGCCAGGCACGTCCTTTGTCGTTAAGGGAGTTTCTCCTAGGACGTGCCTGACACGTCCTTTGTCGGCAAGGGGTTAAAAAAAAAACCAACCACAACAACTGATGGCTTATGTGTGTATGTCTGTGTGTGTGTGACTGCCTCTGTATGTGTATGGATGTGACTGACTGACTGTGTGTGTGTGTGTGTGTGTGTTTGTGTTAATGTGCCATTGTCTGGGTCCTAGATTTTTATTGCTGGCTCCTAAATCTAAATTAAACCTGATACATCCTGCATATCCGTTACATTACGATTCATAACAGTGGCAAAATTACCGTTATGAAGTAGCAACGAAAATAATTTTATGGTTCGGGGTCACCACAACATGAGGAACTGTATCAATGGGTCGCGGCATTAGGAAAGTTGAGATCCACTGCTTTAGACTTTTCTCCGTTGCTATTGTTTTGTGCAATGATTTCAGATAACCCCTTTGATACAAGCACCAAAACGTCACTATTTGTTCCTACAAGGTGATCAGTAGCCAGGAACACGGCAGAGACACGATCAGGGTCTTAATAGACCCTGTGGGTCCCTGCCAAAAACTCTCTTTGAGCCCCAGCTACATTTCCCCTGTCAGATTGACAGGTGGGATCCCGCTGCAAGAGCCTGCAGCAGGATCCAAGCACAGCTCATTGCGGGGAGCAGCGATGAGCTGTTTACCGCTAGACGTACTATGCCGTCCTAGCATCTTTTAGGCACAGAAAATCAGGACGGCATAGTACGTTCTAGCGTCGGGAAGTGGTTAAAAAAACTTTTCTTAATGGTACAAAACGTTAAATACCGTATTTGCTCGATTATAAGACGAGGTTTTTTTCAGAATTTTTTTTCTGAAAATTGCCCCTCGTTTTATAATCGAGGTCTTCTTATAATCTGACCTCAAGTTGAGGTCAGATTATAAGACATGGATCCAGGTCCCCAGCAGAGCTGCAGGGGACCTGGATCCCCCTCTAGCAGCAGGGGATGTCTGCGCGATGAGCGCAGACTCCCCTGCTTCCGCGCGGCACGACCGCCGGGGCTTCTGTGATGAAGCCGGGTACTTCCGCTTTCGTCACAGAAGTCCCGGCGAGCGTGCCGGGCGGCAGCAGGGGAGGTCTGCGCTCATCGCGCAGACTTCCTCTGCTGCCCCACTAGCCACCAGGGTAAATCGGGCAGCTGGTGACAGCTGTCCGTCATAATAGACGGAGGTGTCGGGCAGCATGGAGGATGTCTGCACGTATCGTGCAGACATCCCCCGGCTGCCCCCACTAGCCACCAGGGATCTTTTTACATGTTAGGGGGAGGGATGGGGGGCAGAGCAACAAGGGGAGGGGGCAGAGACAGAGCAACAAGGGGAGGGGGCAGAGACAGAGCAACAAGGGGAGGGGGCAGAGACAGAGCAACAAGGGGAGGGGGCAGAGACAGAGCAACAAGGGGAGGGGGCAGAGACAGAGCAACAAGGGGAGGGGGCAGAGACAGAGCAACAAGGGGAGGGGGCAGAGACAGAGCAACAAGGGGAGGGGGCAGAGACAGAGCAACAAGGGGAGGGGGCAGAGAGAAACAAGGCGGGGAGTCAAAGGGAGGGGGAGAGAGAGGCAGCATTGGCACATAAAAAGGAAATAAAAACAAGAAATGCATTTTTTGATATAATTTTTTTATTAAAAAAGCAATTTACATGTGAATATATACAAATTTAACTTTTTTCCTATATTTTTTTCCTATATTTTGTTATATTCAGGCTTTTAGTTTTTTTCCTAAAGGAATATCCAAAGTTTGGGGGGTCGTCTTATAATTGAGCAAATACGGTAGTACTTACACAAAAAGCAAACGCATTTTGGAACCTCATCATACATTGATTTGGTTAAATTGGCCAAACATATGAATAAATGGGATGGCCTCATACAGAACAGGTTGGAGAGTGACTGTCACTTCAGAAGTACCATATCATCGTGTAATGATTGTCACTGTTACTTGGATACACATTTGATATGTAGACTGCAATTCTGTAACATAAGTGAAGCAATCAGCAGGCACGTCCCATTGATAATGGTTGCAATTTTTAGACCATTGCACTAAAATGCTTTATTACTAACCAGCACAAACTACACTGTCTGTATTATGTGCGCACAAAGATATCTTTACTATTTGATATATCACTAGATGATATTCGCGATATGAACGCGTCACATCCCGCTGCAATACACACCCATCTTACTCTGCAGGAACTCGGCCACCTCCCTTCCACAACAACCTTAACATGGCGACATCACAACGACTCCACCCTCCTCCAGAGTGCCGCTTACGCAGTAGACGCTCTAGCTCCCGTTTTCTCCTCTCGTTTGTTCCTGGCGGTCTTGGTCGCTGAAGGTTGAAATAGATTTCGCAAAGCAACATGGCGAGTGAGGAAACGGAGTTAGAAAAAGAGAAGGTAATAATTGCGGAACGAAATGATTTACTTGATCTGAGCTTCCGAAATAAGGTGTGCGGCCCCTCCAAATCAGTGTATTGCTGGGTACTGCGCTTTGTGTTTATAACCGTGTTATTTTATCATTCATGTGGCACAATGTTAAAGTGTAATTGTCAAGTAAGAAGATGTGCCAGTAATTGTATAGATTACTTGTTAGGCATAATTATTTATTCTTTGCCTCTGTGCTTCTTCATCATTGGGATATGTCTATCTTTTAGAGCACTATTCACTAAAAGTGAGTCTAGGTGAACATTTCATCTCCCTGATGACTATTACTTCCCACCTGGTGAATTTCCTGGTAAAGGACAACTAATCTTTTTCACTTGTGCTTCACTCATAGAATCACAGGTAACAATAGTTGTCCCTAGTCTGAGGATAAACTGGTGTGTACTTTTGCTACAAATGGGAGAGATTGCAGAATTTGCTAGGAAGTGGAGATGAATGATAAGCGTGAAATCTTTGATAATTCTTGTCTGAAATCAGTGATGTGATTTTGCATGCGCTTTTCATTCAACTCCACTTTCTGGCCATATCTGCAATCTTTCCCATTTGTGGCATTACAGTGGCAGCTGCCATGCTTCCCTAAACAGGTCCCCTCTGCTGATCCCATGGAAAAAGGAGTTTCTCAGTGCTAGCAGAGAATGAGTCCCTGCAATGAATGGCTGTGGCTAAAGCCCCACATGTATCTATTAAGATATACATTTGGTTTGCTTGGGAGACCCAGGACACATTTTTAAAGAAACAAAGGTTAAACAAAAAACTTTGTCTTTCAAAGACCTCAACTGAACCTGCATAATGCATTGTTACAAGGTAAGTGCAACTCCTTTTAAGTGAATAGTTTCCTCAGTCTATATGTTCTACAGACATTGAATGCAAATATACCTATTAGGCACATATACTTACAAGAATCTGAACATATAAATATAGGCTTGTTTGCGAGAGCAAGAGTAGTTCCTTGTGAAAGATACCCTTGCAAAGGCATTTCGTGTCTCCCTAGTGCTGTCATCAGACAATATGTTGCACTGTTAAGAGATCCTACTGTGTATGCCTGCATCAATTCACACTGGAAAAAAAGCCTGTACACTATACAAGAAGTAGTCTTCAACTTGGGGACTAGACTGTCCCTTTTAAATTTGCAATTCCCTCTTTTATGAATAAAGCCCAATGTGTTCTTTTGTTCTCCCTCTAGTCTTTCAGGTTATTTGGAATCCTCGATGTGAAAAACACACCTTGTACTCGAGAATCTATTCTATCTGGATCTGTTGCTTCTTTGGTAGCTGGAGTTGGACACTTTCTGGGCACAAGTAAGTGTTTTAAAATATCCAGAACGTGTTTGATTTTTGTATGCTACATATATTTTAAGTTATCTTGAAACTGCCGCATGGTCTATATTCTTCTTGCATTTGTATATTTTACTGTTTGGCGTATTTAGCCTCTGTCTGGAATCTGCTTATAATATGAAGGGAAAACAAGAAATAATGTCAATCATTAACATTACATTTTCAATGAAATTATAAATTAAAATTAGTTAAATAATATGTACAACTTTAGGAGCTCCTTTTGCTTGATTCAATGACAAACTTTTTTTGACCCTTGGAGCAAGGCAAAACAAGACTAGTGCATGCTTTTCAGGGGCAGACAGTGAGTTATCAGTAACTCGCCTTCTAAACATAAGAAATGCCTGCTCTGGATTGTAAACTTGTGTATGGGTCCCACTAAATGGTATTAACAAATAAATAAGCATTTATTGTGTTCAGCATTGGTAAGCCTTTTAGTGGTATATTGGTAAACACTGAAGATTGTAATAAACTAATGTAATTATGTTACATATATATATATAGAGATCCCAAGAACCACCTTTTATCAGTTTGGAAATACTGTATTCCCTTGTGAACAGGTTTGCACACACACTATGGACAAAAGGATTGGGACTTATGACAGCACATTATAAATACAGATAATGCATGGGGTTCCCCCATCTGCTGCACAGTTTATGTGCTGATGTTAATGTCGGTGGAAGTTTGGAACGCCGCAGATATGGAATCAGCAGAGCATTGGTTACTTTTACGCACGATGCATAGTAGTGCTCGCTGACCTCGCACTGTGACTTTGTGGTCTTCCACGTAGTGGCTGAGTTGCTGCTGTTCCTGAAAACTTCCACTTTCCAATAATATCACTTACAGGTAGCCGGATCTAGCAGGGATGAAATATCACAAACTGACTTATTGCAAAGGTGGCATTCTATCAGTGCCACGCTTGGATTCACTGAGCTCGTCACAAATGTTTGTAACTGCATGGCTAGGTGATTGATTTTGTACACCTGTGGCAATGGGTCTGATAGAAACACCTGAGTTCAATAGTGAAGTGCTGTCCCATTACTTTTGTCTATATAGTGTTTGTGTATATAATCTTTCTGATGATTTCACCATCAAATACTTGCCTATAACTGTAGCAGATATTGCTTCATGCTTATGTGGATGACAAGTTTACTTTAATACCTAAATTCAGTCAACATAGCACATATGGTACTGTTCAGCTAAATTCTGGAAATAGTTTTTTACAGTTATAATCTAAAAATGTGTGGATGCCTTTCTAGCAATGAAATCCATGTAGGTCTACAACAATGCAACATAGCATAGGTAATGTTCATCCAGGGAGGATCCAACTGCCTCTGAAGTTGAGATTACTTTTAAAGAAGAAATTAGGAGCAACAAATACAGATGGAAAGGTGAAACATGATAACCTAATTATTTAACAAACTCATTGCACTGTGTGTGAATAATAGGTGAAATGCTGCAATTTTGGAAATATTTGTATGGTTTTTGTTTGTTTACACAGGTAGAATAAGACGCTCTTGTGATGTAGCTGTTGGAGGATTTTTGCTTACAACTCTTGGCTGTTGGTAAGACCTGCCTTAATTTATTGATTGTCTCTCGTAATACTGGCGAAAGGCATATATCCTATGCATTGTACAAATCAAAAGTTTTGTGCTCTAATCGTTTTGTTTATTCTTGTGCTAAGTGCATGCACAAACCAGCTTCATTCAAGCTGGCCATTACCATGTTGTTCTTTCAACAAAAGTGATTGTTGGGAAAGGGACAATTGTGTGAGGTAATTGGTGACCTCATTGCCACCCTGCAATGGGCAGCTCTTTGGGAGCCATCTGATTCAACTGTTTTTTTGTTGTTGTTGCACACTGGAGATAAACATTTTGAATACCTTCTGGGGCTTAAAAGTATTGCAATTTTTTTAAGTTCAGTTATTTGACTTAGTGACCTTAACACATAATAAACCAAGCATGTACTTTCATTGAAGCTCTACACTTGTGGGCACAGCCTGTTGCCAAACCACCAGAGATGATAGATATTAAATAAGTGTAGCACACTTACCTTAGAGCAAGCTAAACCCTTGGCCATTGTGTAATCTCACTGATATATATACACTAATATTTAAATAATCTTGGTTTGTCAATTCAGTGCCAAGAATGGTTAGTTATATTGCCCTTTTTGAATACAAGACTAATGATTTAAACATTATTCATTTGCAATAGTGATAAATCTAATGGCGCCAAGACCAGTATTAGTGTTTAACGTGAACCTTTTAATGACAGGAAACCATTTGTTGAACAGCCAATGAACCAGTAGTTTGGTGAAATAAAATACCATGGGTGGATAAACCTATTCCCATGTATAAGTGTATACATCTCTCATTTGAGGAAGGAGCCTTCACATGTACTGGTCTTGTGGAAGAAAATAGAATACACTTGGAACAGGTCACCATGATCTAAATATATAGAACCTTAAATTTTAGTCATGTGGTCATCTCAAAGTAGTTCAAGAAAGTGCAATTTGAACAGACACCATATGATATAGTGCTAGACATCCAAAGACCTTTCTACGGAGTGTTAAATATTGTTAAAAATTAATTTTGGAATACATTTTTTATTGTCTGGAACCAGTCAATTAACAGACTTTTATGTATCTTAAAAGAAATCTCTACCTACATTGCATAAGAGTGGGGGCTTGACAAATCCCCGGAGCTCACAACTTTTGTGATAGTTTAACATTGAACTCTATGGCAGTACCATTTCTTGGCTCATAACAAAAAAAAATATTAAGTTGGTTCCTGAATTGGGCTGTTTGTCACCAAAAGTTTACAAATACGTCAAGCCCTGTATTGGATGCTGGGCACAACTTGTACCATTATTTATTTCTTTATCGGTGGATATCTATGGAACTCTACTGCTGGGCTCGAATTTAAAAAAAAAAAAAAAAAATTAGCAATATTTGGATACAAATTGTCAGCACTCTTTTCATTGCAGGCCCCGGGTTTTTGAAAAATTGAAATTGTATTGACCAGTCATGCATAACCAAAGAGATGTTTAGCAGCAATGGTTTCTCTGAACATTTGATTACCGTCGTACCAGGGAATCTCCTATTTGAGTTGTGAACAAATGTCTTGTAATCCAGTACCAGAATGAATGATCAGAAGACATATTTTTTGGAGTTCTTTATTCTTTAATGAAAAACTTAAATCATACACTCCTTAGAAATAACATTTAAAAAAAAAATAGAAATAGTTCTAGTAATTACTGTAAAACCAAAAAATAAATTCCTATAGGTAATAATCCATATGTATTTCTTTCCTGTAGGATCTACTGTAGATATAACACTGCAAAACAAAGACTGGAGCAAAAAAGGCTAAAGGATGCAATAAAAAACAAAATACTGTATGAAGGAAGCAGCATTGATCCAAACCTACAGGAGAACAGTGGAAGGACCTCCTAGTTCTGCACAAATTATGAAGACATTTTGGATGTGGACTTGAAACTTAGATCGCATGTATAGAGCAAAACTCCTTCCATAGAAGCTTAAAAGGAGAACCAACCAACACATACTTCTACTAAAGTTGTCGGGTGTTTCATACTGGTGCCATTGTGAGGCTTTGACTCTCGTATGCTTGAAAATAAAATTTTACCTAGGGATCAGGGTGCATTTTTTTTTTCTCCTTGCCAAAAATGATGTTTTCTGAAGTGTTGCATTCTATTCTAGCCTCAGTTGAGAACAGATTAGAGCTGGTCAGTGGTATGCAAACGGACATCAAGAAATTCCAAGCAAAATAAACAAAGCTCCTTCAAGACAACATACTTACCAAAAGTGCCTGTACTGTACCTGTGCGATCAGTGCATATATAAAAAACATTACTTGTACAGATATATATACACCCCAACCCTTACTTAATGTACACTCATTTTATGAGACCTCATTAAGATCTGTTTATTGGGAGTGTAACATTTTTACTCTTTGTGCATCAGGTTGCTGGTATAGTCTGACGAAGAGAAAGCAGCTTGTATAACACATACAGCTATTTTAAAATGGATTTATAGATATGTATATAGATATTTGCTTTTTTTATACATTTGCAATTTCATATGTGCTGACTAAATAAATTGAGAATATGGTGTTTAAAGAGAATAATGCTTCATTTCAAGTGAACCTTAAGCATCTGAGGCCATTTAGATAGTTACAGAACTTCCCAATGTGTCTTATTGCTCCAATGAGTACATTCCCTAACCAAAAAGGTTCTGGAAATTATTTTGAGCTAATGTAATTTCTAGCCAATATTTTGATTACTTAGAATAGATCTTTCATGTCAAATGTGTCTGAGGTCTTTGATTTTTTTCGGTTTACTGTGTTTCTCTAGTAACTAACTACTTTTCAATAAGAAATGTCTCATCACAGAAAGTTTGTAAAATGAAGAAAAATTATCAGGACATTTAATTTCTCAAATCAAGTGAAAGACACAGCCAATGTGAATTTGGTAATGCTGAGATGGAGGCAATACACACTTTACAGCAAGTTCATGTATTTTTTTTTATGCCAGGCTAGCCCTATTATAACTTGAATACCCATCTGAAAATGTAACATATGTTCTTTGATCTTCCATTTACCATATTTACTTGACTATAAGAGGACTCCAATTATAAGATGGATCCCTGAAACTTTAGATTCATTTAGAAGAAAAAGCCTGAATATATGAGGTTATTTGTAAATATTAATTTACATGTGAACAGTTTCATATTTAATAAAAATATTTGAAAGGAAAAAAAAAAAGTCTTGGATTTGCCAATCTCTGCCCCAACCCCCAGCCTGGCCAATGCTGCCCCACCACAACAATCTGCTGTGACAGTATAAATAATGGCAGTCCCTTTACTTGCCCCAATCAAATGTGGTTGTTAGACTACTAAGAAAACTTATTCATCCCCTTCTAAAAATCAAAACCAATATTCTCATAATAGAAAGAAAAAAAATTCAACACTGACAATTGACCACTCCCAAATAATGGTTTTGGCAAAAAATATTAATAAAAAAAAAAAAAAAAAAAACACCACTATTCACCGCCTGCTCATTATTTTGTACTAGCAAACTGCTTAATGAATACAAAGGTGCCTTACAGGTATGTGTCCTAACTCATACACCAGATGTACATGTTAGAAAACGCAGTCTTCAAAAAGAAAAGAGCCCAAAATAAAGAGGCACTATGACAAATGAACATACGGTAACTATTTTTAATACATTAAAATAGTGTTGAGTGCTACCTATGTGCGATTTATTCCTACCAAAAAAAAAGTGTTGGAGAGCATAGCCTATACAACAAGCATGTCAAGTTCAAAGGCCAATACGGGCCAAATAAACAAGGTTTATGTAGGCCGCAAAAAAAACTTCAATATTCATAGAAACTTACGTTTATTTTGTATAACAATAAATAAATTACCATTTTCCCATTATATACCACCCTCCTCCCCCACTACTGGCTGTTCTCCCTCCTTTCACAGGAGAGAAATACAGTCGCCAGATTTGACTTGCCGTCCTATCCTGTAGCAATGCCAGAAATGTAGATTTGTTTTTTCAGCAGGCCGAATCCAGCGAATATATAAATATATATTTGCGCTGCAAATAGAATGCAAGCCCAGGTGTCACCAGGTGCGAACCGCACCCCCCTTGGGACGCCACTGCTGGGACGCAAATATATTTATTGTGGGCTGTGCGTTTGTCATGCTTACTGTACAATTTTTACCGCTGTGGGAAATGATATTGTTTCTATGCCACAGGTTATGAACAACAACAAAAATTATATCATTTGGCTAGCATTTTTGAGTATGGGTCTTATTGTGTAAACATATATTATATAATAAAGTGCACAGAGGTGCCCCATACAAAAAAGTACTCCAATAAGACTACGTTGTAAATGCCAGAATAGTCGAAAACTAGATTATTAATCAGACCCTCGCACAGCATTTTCCAGTTAAGTATGTACAGAAGGAAGCATGTGCATTTACGGATCATATAATTACTGTGGTACTCTAAATGTATAGATGGCTTGTGGGCTGTGACATCTGCTCAATACAATGTACAGGTCATACCTCTGCTTCATAAGTGGGCCTGTTTTGTTACCCACCATTTAAAGAGAACAGATCCATAAAATATTTAGTATATACTTACAAAATGTCTAGGAATGGAGGGTGGAAAAAAATCCAAAATAATTATAAAATAATAACAAACAGCAAGACCTGGCATGAATGGTATCTGTGCATTTTTTCTGTAAAAGGATTTGTGAAGATGCACACACTTATAACCATGCTTCAGTATGAAACCCAAAAGTCATTTTATGATTTTGGTGTGAATCCTCTCTTCTGGAGCAATATGATGTATGCAGTCCATTAGAACTTTGGATTTTACAGGGCAAAAATTAGGTAATATGCCCAAAAGATAAAAACAAAAATATAGCTTTGCTAAAAAGGTTTTAAATGATAAAGAGACGTGAAGTCACAAGTACTAATTAAATCAGCTTAAGAGGGACTATATATATATATATATATATTTTTTTTTTTTTTTTAACGAGGCTCAAGTCCATTTGTGTCTAATTAAATTGGCTTTTGAATTACACGCAGCTCATAGCGGGGAGATGATCAGCTGCTCTGGCCTAGAAATATATTTTCAGTAGAACTCCTCAAGAGCATTGTTCAAATGCAAGTCAAGTTTAATCAATTAAAAAGTTGCCAAGGAGAAATTAGAAACAAAAAAGTTCAAGCAAGTAAAACGGATACATTGTAGTGTGAAAATAGGTAATGAGATGAAAGCAATACGCACTTTTCAGCAAATTCAGGTATTTGTATTATTCAATACTGGCCCTAACATGCTATAGAATTCAATTTCAATGTACCACATCTATCCAAAGATGCATCACATATATTATGCATTCTTCAATTTGATAAACATTTGTAGGTTCCCCATAACATCTATAAGGGTACCAGTTTTGCAAACTGTAAATTTGCACTAATGGTACTCCCCAAAATCATATTCTGGTTATTTGTTAAATAAACCAAGAACCTAGCTTACACCTAAATAAAAAGGGGGTGGGGATCTGTGAGCACTAGACACTTGTGATTACATAGTCGCTAATAGATTGCCAATGAGTCATAAAATTCATCCAAAATGTTACCAACATTAATGAAAGAACCAGTGTTAAAAAACCCAATATATACACATACAAAAAATGTACGGAGGATAAGGTGGTAAACTGGAGTAGGAGGATGTTTGCTTTATAACCACAATGTTTTAGGAATACTGAATAGATGTAGTGGGAAGAGAATATAGTGCATAATAGTGAGTAGTACATTGAAAGTTATAAACATTGGGTTTTTTACATCCTCTCCATGTTGTGACAGTCATTTTGACCTGATAAAAAGGCATTTCAGATACACATTTTTTGTGGTTTGGCACAGTGAATTGTGTAGCCGCAGTCTGTATAACCAAGAGTCAGATCTTCACATAACATTTTATAATGTGATCTTGGATCTGGAAATATTGCAAAAAGAACGGCTTAATCTGCTGATCATAGACCAATTGTGCAGCAAGCTCTCTTAATAGGCTGTGACATTTTTAACACAAGATAAAATGTGACCATATAAAAGATTGAGAACTGTTCTCATTTAAATGTTAAAGAACTGCTACTTGTCTTTTCTGTAAAACATGACATAACATGTCAGTGTATATCCAGTGGAGCCAGTGTAAATACAGTGAAACCAGTCTGGACCTGGTAGAGACCGACTCATTTTTAATTTAAAACCAGTAGAGGGAACCAACCATGGAGGCTGCCAGTAGCAGAATAAAAATGTATTTGAAAAGGAAATGCCATGTTCTCTCCAAACTAGGACCAATGAACTATTCACCTGTGCTATATTAGATTTCATAATGTGAAAAAAAAAATAAAAAAAAAAAAAAAATACAACCAAAGCTTAAACTATATATTGATTTAGTCACTTACTCTGCCCAATGCAATAATGCAGTGTCTTTAAAAGATCAGAGCACTGTATAAAACCTAAAGCTATTTTATTCAAATGTGACTTATTGTAAGCACATTAAGACCAATGATGGAAAATCTATGGCACAGGTGCCACTGCCGCCACTCAGGATCCTCTGAGGTGGCACTTGGACTGACTGCAATGTCACCATCATCACCATGGAATGTGTCGGCAGATAAGAACCATTTTAATATATTGAGGGATGTGGAGACATGCATATGGAGACACTGAGATCTACCAACTGAAAGAAAATAGGGGGAAGGGAAAACTAAATGAAGGAAAATACTAATGGGAGATCAGTAATAATTTGGGTCATAATATAGGTAGAAATGGCACTTTAAGATTGTTAAATTGTTGATTGTATAAATATGGGCATTTGAGCTCAAAAGCATTTGCTTTCACGGTTATAGACTATGTATGTAACATTATCCAGATTACTATACTTCAAGGTGCATCAGTCAACTCTAAAAACACCAAACAAAACCTAGCATTGCATACATTACAGTGCTGGTATAAAGACAAAACTAAAGACACAAAAGTTAAAAAAAATATATATATATTTTTTAAAATGCATGATAAATGGTCATCTACATGTGGTTATCAGATGAGCTATCCTAAAAGGACAAAATAAATAAATTGTACTGAACACAATTATGGCGGGGAGAAATCAGGTTGCCTTTTTTTGGCTGCAAGAAGGAATTTCCGCTCCAAATGTAGCAAAATGCAATATCGCTTAGCAGTTTTTGGCTCTTCTTGGTCCAACAACAGGAAGCATAGGTAGAAGATTAGTACTTAATGCATTTGGTAATTTAGGTTGGGGGGGGGGAGAGAACCCTATGATTTACAATGACACTTGCTTTTGTGTATGAATATTTGCTTTGACATCTGAAACAAGACATGCTTTCCTCATTCACAAACATAAAGCCTCCAGAACAGATCCTAGAAGGATTGTTACCTTCTCCGTCCATGATGTTGCTTTGACTGTATGTGCAATTCAATGTATTTGAGGAAACAAGCAAGGTGTGTGCATGTTTAGTGTACCCCAAAGTAACGTATTAACACTATGGTCTGACGAAGGAGGCACACAACATACATGGTTAATACCAATTGAGAACAAAAGGCATGTCATCAAGTCAGGTAATAAACGTTCCTACAATAGATGGTGAATGGGGTTTTTTGTTTTTTTTTTGGAAGGAAGAATTACTAGCAAAGTCCAAATATATTGGCAACATAAACTGAGCATACATATTTTTGGGTGGCAGAGAGACTCCAACGCAATCATCTTTTAATGTTATTGGACACCCATTTACGGCACTCAAAGCTATGTAGCATATGGCAAGCTCAATGAGCAACAGATATGGGCACATTTAACCAGCAGCAGCGGAAGCAGCTGTGTTTACTAGAATCCATTTGGTCACTGAGGGTTGAAGAAAAGCATAAGAACCCTGAACCCACATACTTACCCATTTCACCACTTACCATTAACACTGCATTGGTTACAGGGCAAGCCAGTTTACTGAAAGATATTTAAAAGAACATTTAAGTAATCTTTAATGTAAAGTATGGAAGGATGAAATAAAAGTGCAAGACTATTGCAAGCTCATGTACAAGCAATTACACTGTATGTATATATTACACACACACACACAATTTCCTAAAGGTGACTTTCATTTCAAAACCTTGGTAGGGAGTTTGTTACACCAACATCAGGGGAATAAAATGCACACTAAGCACTATTACCAAAGAGTCTGGTTTTACCTACGAAAATAACCTGTTTTACAGAAAAGTAAAAGGTAGTTTGGGCTGGAAATCGAGGACATTTGTTTACTACCAGGCAGTCACAATGTTCTAAAAAGGCCAAGTTTTAAATACCGTATATACTCGAGTATAAGCCGAGTTTTTCAGCACAATTTTTGTGCTGAAAAATGCCCCCCTCGGCTTATACTCGAGTCGGTGGGGGGAAAAAAAATCTAAAAAAAAACAACTTACCTCGTTCCTGCTCTGTCCCCCGGTGCTCTGAAGCTGCGTGGCTGCGAGGGAAGCGTTGTGAGCTTCCTTCCGGTCGCACGGTCAATAAAGTGTGTTTTTTTTAACTTTATTAACCGCGCGGCTGGAGGGAAGCTCACAACGCTTCCCTCACAGCCACGCAGCTTCAGAGCACCGGGGGACAGAGCAGGAACGAGGCAAGTGCTGGGGTCTGGGGGAGGAGGGTGGCATAACGAGCATACTAAGGGGCAATATCCTGGCATATTAAATGGCATATTGGGGGCAATATTTACCAGTAGCGGCCTCATTTTCCACCCTAGGCTTATACTCGAGTCAATATTTTTTCCCAGTTCTTTGTGGTAAAATTAGGTGTCTCGGCTTATATTCGGGTCGGCTTATACTCGAGTATAAACGGTATATTTATAGAAATCCTACAAGTCCCAGGGAGGAAAGTCCCCAATGCTTAAGGAACTGTGTAAAATGGTGGCAACATAAGGCTTGAGTTATTTTCTAATACTAAATAGTTAGTTTGTGCACAAAGCACTTATAATTTAAAATCTTATATGATTTAGCACCCAAACATTTCATCATCGATTTATCACTATAAATTGTATAATGGCAAGGTCATGCAATTTGGGTGTAATCTTTTTAGACTCTGCAGATATAAACTGAAATGGTCCAATGATGGTCAGGCAAGACTCAAGTCAGAAACAAAGCTAAAATTTAAAAATTATTTTACTACTAAATTACATTTTAATGTTATAGCATTTTACAATAAAATACTATAATACAATAAAACTTAAAAGTTGCATCACTACTATTTTGAGGACCGGAGTGCTCCAAGAAGTTCATTGGAGGAACACGATGCATGGATCAAGGCCTCTATAGGGCCCTAATTTATAGGGTAGTGAGCTTATTGCAACAATGTTTAATGAAGGGACTAAAAACTATTGTTTGGAACAATTCACCAATAATGTTTAGTTTTTTTTTTTTTGTGAAACCTAAAAATGCATGGCTCAATGTTTGTAAATTTAAGCAAAAAAGGGAAAACGAAAAGAGTTACTAGAAGCAAAGAAAATAGGGAAAGATTACTTACATTTAATAAAAGAACTGATACAATAGGATTTCTGTAAAAAAAAAAGACAAAAAAACAAAACAATTTATTTATTTGCAAGAGAAATGTCTTATTACTGGTCCATTAAATCAACATGCAAATAGTGACTATATCCCACCCCCCTTTGACCACCAGTTACACAAAACACTTCGGGTAAGTGAACTCAATTGTGAATTCCGTAACTGGTTTTGTAAAAGTAGCCCCCAAGATTGTTTGGATGCTTATCCATTCTTTTATAAAACAATGGAAGGAGGATGCTGCAAGGAGGGGAGGGGAGAAGGCAGAATGAGACACACAGGGAAGTGCTCCTTAGTTATATGCTCAAAATCAAAACCGGACCACTCAGGGGGGGAAAAAAAAAGTCAAAAATTGACCAGGCAAATTTTGTTAGAAAAATAATATTCCTAACACCATGTATAAACAGATTTTACAGCATATGAAGAAAAATGACCAAAAACCCACTCCAGCTAAAATGGTCGAACAAACGATTGTGTGGGTCCAAGTAGGTGTTCCCAGTGTAAATTTAACTTGCCTGTTACTGTAATCGTGTTATGGTATGATTCCCCCCACAAAACAGAACTGCTGAAGACCAGTGGATTTTATATGGTCTAATGTGGTACCTTGGAAAAGATATTTTGTTTCAATATATATATATATATATATATATTTAGAAAAGTATTTTTTTTTTAAACATTGGAAAGTCAATTTCAAATCACTTCTTCCTTGTAAGAACTGGTCCAAAGAAATCTTTAGAAAGAAACCTAGTTTCAACTAGCACCAAACACCGACAAGATCATCCTTCATACCCCTTCAGTTCCATAAACTAGGCCTCTAAATTTTCTTACCCTACAGCAGTGCACAACAGAATTATGGATTGCTTTTAAAAGTATATTCATGCATTTAACCAGAGTTGGGCACACTCTTGCAGCACGGTTATATTAAGAAATAAATGAGACAGCTTAAAAAAATAAAAAAAAAAAGGCACCAAAAAGGAAAATCAAATTCTTTATTTCATACTAGAAGAGGGGATATGTGATCCTTTTTTAAAAGAGGGATCATCTGTGATATGCAACTTACCAGAACATAGTTAGGTAAATAGTGAAATGTGTACTTTAAGTACAAAAAGTCAGTTCAAAGAGTTACTCCCATCCATAATTAAGAGACGGGAGGGCAGGGTTATCAGCTTGTCAAACTTTACCTTAAGGGCAATATGCCACAGAACGTCAGTTGCTCCAAAGCATTTTGTATCGTTCATCTGGGACATGGGTGAAATCCCCTCCGTGTAACGGGTTACTTTATACCATGCTTCGCATCGCAGGGTTCTGACACCGCTGAACTGCTTTGCACAGGTCTCAGGCAGCAGTATCAAAATAAAAGTAGCTGGTGCTTATCTGGAGCGACTGCCATGTCAAGGCCTTTTGTGATGTGTATACGGACCAAGGCCAAGCTGCTGTAAATGGACAGAATCCCAATCCACCATATTATAGTGGAGAGAGTTTGGACATCAGCACATACCTTTATTTCATTTTGTGCAGTCAAGTCTATTGAAAACGCACTCATGGCAGTTGTAGGGGAATTTGCTTAAGTTTATGTGACAATCCCAAACACGAGAATGTAATTCACTTTTATTTATTGCAAATAAAGGACTACGTATGTATTCCAGCTCACCCTCGTTAGGGGTTAGCAGGCATTATAGCAATTAAAGAACTGACATTATGATTCAAATACTAAGTAATGTAACTCACAATTGCATTAGTTTACAGAGATGGTGCAACTACAAGCACACTAGGCAAAAATAATAGTTCTGTAAGGGAAGGGAAAATTGGAGATACAAAAAAAACACAGCTAACTTCATATAGATCCCAAAGGACAACTAGATTTACAACAAGTTTTGTTTAATAAGAGGCGGTCGGGCCTATTCTTGCAGAATCGAAATGCATAACAAAATTGAGAAACGGTATTGATCCTTCACAATTTAAAGTCTCTGCGGTTTCCACAGAAAGCAAAAAGATACAGTTAAGAGCCATTTAAACACTCCACCCTCACTAGTTTGCTCTGAAAGCCTTTATTGGTTTACCCCCATAATATGCTGCAAGCTGCCATCATACCCCATATGCCAGAATGTTTTCTGCCAAGATGGCGCATCATTATGTAGTTCCAGTTAAAGTAACCAAGAACCACAGAAAATCAATTCTACAATCTGAATGCCAACATTTAAACTGAATTGATAGCAAATACCAACTAGACTTAACACTTCTGGAGCAAAAACTTCCTTAATAAAATGACACCAGATACAAAGCAACATCTTTACTTTCGTTATAGTAAAAAAAAGATCACATTACAGATAAAAATGTAGAACTCTGAAATACTGACACATTCTCTAATCGTGCACAATGCTGAGGTTCTTATGAAATCACTTTAAAACTAATTAAAATGTATGGAGGGAAAAATAATAAAAAAAAAAATGAATCCAACCCATATATTTAACTAAAGGAAAAAAAAAAAAGAACCCGCAGGCACTTCCTCTTGTGGAATGTTTTTTTAAAAGTTAGCCTAAAGAAAAAAAAACAGTCGACTTCTTGTGAAGGTTTTGAAGAGAAATATGTATCAGTTCATTTTTATTTGGGTATTCAATAATATCCTTGGTGGTACTGCTGGCTCCATGGCTTTTGACCCCAGTATTGCTGCAATTAGAAAAAGGGGTAAATATTAACACGTTAACAAGCTTTTAAGCTTATTCGCCAACAAGAATTGTTTATTACGTGTAACATTAGATTCAGGCTCATCCCATTAAATTGTAACTAGGAGCCCAATCCAGACTAGATCCCAGAAATCTAGTAGTAAAGTTTCACATGTAGCCTTCATTATATGTGATTTAGTGTGAAAGCAATGGCCAAAAGTTGAGGTAGGCGTTTCGTTGAGTTAGGCGTCTTTGTACAAAAATAAAAAAAAAATAAAAAAATTGAAAGCCGAAAACAAAACTGTTTCAATGAACAGTGTCCCCCAGTTACAGATCAAATACTTACTCCCTGCTGTTGCCACTGGTTGTAGCCCTGAGAGTGGTTTTTGTAGCCACGGTTGTTTCCCCGTCCTCCTCTAAAGTTCTGCAGATTTAATAATTCACTCATAAGAAAACAAGCTATAAGCATTTATAGACTAAATATAGTATAAGTTTAGCTTCTTCAGTTTCTAAACATTGATACCAGTCATCTTATTTAAAATATTAACACTATATTCAAATTCTCTCTCCGGTTGTTTGAATTAAGTTTGCTTAGGGATGGGAGGGGGGGCATTTACTCAACGTCACCTTAAGCAGTACTACAAAAAGCTACAAGAGTTACAATGTTTTTTTTTTCTTCTTACCTGGTTGTAGTTTCCACGGCTAGGCATTCCACCACCACCTCCTCCTCGGCTGAAGTTTCCACGGTTACTGTAGCCGCCTCGGTTGTGATACACAGGTGCGCGGGGATATGGGTAACCAATAGCACCGCCACCACCTCCTCTCTGTGGGATGTTCCCTCTTCTGTTGTATCCACCACGATTCACTGGAGCTACAAAATGTGTTACAGTTGAACAAGATATCCAAATATTTAAACTACTAAGCAATATATAGGATCTATAGCTCTGATTACATTTGAAAACCAAAACGAGATACATTAATGTAGCAATGCAATCAGCACTTGGCACAGAACTTAAGTGGTGTTAAATTCAACCAAAGATACCACCCCACCCTCCACTTCTCTCAATAGCAAATTAAATGGCAAATACATACCACCCCCTCTGAAGTTTCCACCACGCATGTTATATCCACCACTTCCACGTCCTCTCTGCCCATGACCTCCATGCCCATGTGTTAAGCCACCCCTTGTCTTCTGGTTTTTGTTCTTGTTAATCTTCTTAATGCCAGTGTTTTGCTTTTTCTCTGCAGGAAGAGCCTTCTTATTTTCCTCTTTGTACTGTTCGAGAAGTTTCTCAGCTTCTTCCTTCTGCAACTCTACATAGATTATTTCATCGAAGCACTCACTGGCTTCTGGCAGAGTAAAGATGCCTACAATAAAAACAGAAAAATAGTTGATATAAATTTACAAAAAAAAAAAAAACCCCCCACCAAGAATGACTAAATTTAATGATTAAGAAACGTACCTTTCATTTTGAGGACAGCATGTTCTGGGAGGTCTTTTCCTTCTACTTCTGCCTTTTTCTGGGTTCGCTCTTTATATTCCTCATCGGTTGGACAAACAACAACAGCTTTGCGTTCAAATCCAGCAAAGAGGCACATTTTCCTCCTCTGAGCTGCTACAGATACATTTGTCTAAAGAGAAAGATACATTTTAGCACAGATGATCGGAGATTAAGACCAGTAGACAAACAATACACCTTATAAAGTCTAAATTGATCTTACCTGATCCAAAATGAAGTGTCTCTTTTTACGAGCAGCTATCTCAATAAATTTACTAAGACACTGTGGGGCCCTCTGCAGAAAAGCAGTTAGTTTCCCAGCATCAGTCTGCTTCTTATTTCCAACCTGCAGGGAACAAGGCAACATGTAAAACAAGCGAATATGTGGATGACAAGCTACACTGATCAAGCAGATTGGTCTTTTCTAAAAGGTGGAAGGGAGGGGAAAAAAAAAAAAAACAAAACCAAACCTTACCATCATTTTTTCCATAATGGTGTTTGTTCCAAGTACATTGTATTTACCAGGATTTTCTTCAATTTTCTTAGTGACCCATGAAGTCTTGCCAGCACCAGGCAAACCAATCATCATGATAACCTAAAAATTAACACACAAACTGTCAGGTCTGAAAAGCTACAGTTCAATAAAATCAAAATTACAGCAACATGGAACGCAAACTTTTAAAAAGGTCCATTACAATCACTGCTGCTGATTCTAGGCACACAAGCTCTACACCAAGAACTATGCATGCATACTGCTTTCCCTACTGAAGATTAGGGGTAACAGTGTTCATTTACAATGTGTGCAGCCCATGTAAAAGGTGAGACATGCAGAGTAAACACCCATGCATTTAAATGGGGGACTGCTAAATCAAATGTATCTGTGGCTTAGTGCCACTGGTGGGGGCAAATTTTCAAGATATACAAAGCAAAAGCTAAATACAATACATTTAATTATCAGGTTTAATGTGCATTTATTTGCAACCTGAAACAGTTCACACACCACAATGGACGAAATTTAGACTAGGTAACTTACTTCACAGTCCTTTTTCTGCTCAGGCCCAACAGGTCCTCTCACACGGTCTTCTAAGGGCACACTCTGAATAAATGTATATTCTTCAGGGACAGGGAAGAATGGCTCTGCCAACTGACCAAAGTTAAACTCCACTGCACAGTTGTGGCAGAGAACATGTGGGAAGAGACTCTGTTCTGAAAGAGCTTCTTTGTCAAGTTTAAAAGCCACCCCAAGATCCTGACCATTCTTTGCATAAGAAAGCTCAACGTCATCAGCCTCAAAGTTCTGTGAAGAGTAGGAATAATTAGTATCACAACAAAAACAAAGATCCTAGTGTCAACATGTCTTGGTTTGGTCAGAGGGACCCAAAATTTGTGTGTACTGGTAAAACATTTAATGAGGATTGAGGTGCTAAACTTACAACAAAGCAAGTGATCACATCGTTCTCATCATACTTCTCTCCATACTCCTCAGACACACCATTGGTGGATTTTGTGGCTTTCAGAGAGTACCCATAGGAGTTCTCTTCTTCACCTACATGAAGGAGGGAAAAAAATTTTTTTTTTTTATATTTGGTAGGATTTTAAATTGGTAGGAAAATATAAAGTGACCATCTTGGATATATACCTGCTGCAACATCAAATAATTTAGCAGCAGGTGTTGTGTGTCAAACATACCCAGCATAAATCCAGAAGAGCTCAAAGACCACCCAACACGAACTTCATGAGTCTCAATGTCTTTAGTGTATAGATGTTTTACTGGAATCTTCTCTGTAACCTGAAAAAGAGAAAAAAAAAAAAGCACATGACACAATGAAACTTTAATGAAGCCTTAATAAATAAAATGTGGATCCCACCATTGGGTTATCCACTCACCTTCATTTCAAAGCAAACTTTTCCTTTAGAAACACCATATGCAGCTCTGCCCCCTGCCCAAAGGAAAGCAAAGCTTTCCATGGTAAGAGCAGAAGCACTTAAGCGATCACGAGAAATTTTGAAGTGAAGATCACAATTATCTGCAAGAAAAATAAGAAACTGTAAGACCAGACTATACTATTCAAGTTCTGGGAAAACATAGGTTTCTAAATAAACTTTTAAGTATGTGGTTTTATCAGCTTCCTTCATTTTTAGATACAGTAAAGGGTCATTATAGTGCCTAGATATTCATAAGTAGAGTTCAAGCTTTCAACATGCAGATACATTCCCCAACTCAGGGCGGCAATACAAAGTTGTGCTTATTCAGAAGTTTCTAATTAAGACCGGGTTGGTCTAAAATTTCTGTAGATTTTAGAAGCTAGACAGACCAGTTCAGGAGCCAGGGTAATACAGGGCTCGACAAACCCCGGGTGCCAGGTCGCCATGGCGACCAGGAAATCAGACCTGGCGCCCGGGTGCTGTTTGTCACAGGGAGCCCTTGCCGGCTGCCATCCATTTTACTTTCAGCGCGAGGGGAGAAAGTCTGTGCGGATCACACAGACTGTAAGCTCCGCCCCCTCGCGCAACACGTTGTAGTGCCGATTGTCACGTGACAACACGGCACTTCGCATGAACCAAAAAAAGGTCGTGCTCCAGCATAAATGTCCCCCTCCCCTGCAATGAGGTAAGCAGCAGGGAGGACACCCTAAGAAATACATTTTTGTTCTTTGGTCTGTGTGTATGTATGAGTGAAGGTAACTGGCTGTGGATGTGGCGTGTGTGAATGGAACTGGCTGTGGATGTGGCGTGTGTGAATGGAACTGGCTGTGGATGTGAGGTGGGTGTATGCGACTGTCTCCGTGCGTTTATGATATTGTGATGTGCCGTTGTCTGGCTCCTAAATTTTTTAGCTGGCTCCTAAAACTAAATTAAATTTGTCAAGCCCTGGGGTAATAGATATATAGTTATATGTAAAGCTATTTAACATTAAGAGCCACCATTCATCCCCAGAGTATATTTGTATATCTATGAGAAATCAATGTTTCAGCTTGTTTACCAATATGGAAGGGGTATTGAGCAATTCCTTAACCCTTTAAGGACCAGGGATTTTCCTGGGCCAAGGACCAGAGCGTTTTTCAATTTTTAATACGCGGTTTTTGAAACATAAATTTCCTCTCTCTCATTTAACGTACCCATACAAGTTATATGTTGTTTTTTAGAGGACAGTTAGAGCTTTCTTTTGATACCCTATACATAAAAATGATTTACATTTTAGTATTAAAAAATACATATAAAAGGAAATTTGAGGAAAAAAAAAGTTTTTCCCCATTATTTTCCCAATAATAAGCTACATAACTAGTGCAACACTAACCCACTTATCCCCCCTAATTAACTAACTAATAAAAAAGAAAAATATTGGTTCCCAAACCCCCCCATAACAAAAAAGACAGAAAAAACCTCTGAAGAGTGCGATGTCAGATCAGTAAAAATCATGCAACAGGCATGCAGGGGTTAAATTTTATTAAATAAATATATTAAAATTACCTTTATTTATTCAAAAAAACTTTATAAATTGTCAAAATAAAAAAATCTGTTAAAAAAAAAACTAAATGAGGGCCATAAAGTGGAAGGAAACTGATCACAGTTAAAAACTGTGATCAGCAATGAAAGGGTTAATTTTTTTTTTTTTTTTTAACCTATGTGTGTATAATTAATTTATTTTTACTTACAGGTCACTCTCTGTGCTTCACTATAAGAATGTGAAGCACAGGGAGTGAATTAGAGGCAAAGTCAGTGTGTGAACACACTGACTTTGCCATCTAATTTGCATGTTATCGCGGTGATCACGTTATCACCGCGATAACATGCCCGGAAATGCACCGATCGGGTCCAGGAGCTTTGCCTCGGGTGCGAGGCTTAGTCCTGGACCCGTTGCAGACTAGCTGGCGGTGCCCACGGAGCGCACCGCCGGCTAGACTGCATGACGAGTTAACTCGTCATAAGGACGGGAAGGGGTTAATTACACCTGAAATGGCTTACTTACATGTGTCAAGAAGTACCATGGTTTCATCCAACTTCTCATCCTCTTCTTCAACAGGGGGCTGAGGGGATTTTGCCCTGTAAAGAAAGTCAGTTAAAACTTGACTCTAAACTTACAAATTAAAATAAAATAAAAAAAGTGTTTGGGTCACACCTACCGGCTATATTTGTTTTCTTCAATGTATTCAAAATAGCCACGACCATGATCCTCGCGTGGCCTCTTCACACCCCTTTTCTTATCTTTCTGGTCCTTTCCATCTACAAATTAGGAAATAAAATGATTACACTTTTATATGGCTAAGAAACTTGTATTCACCTTTTCAGTAAGCCGTCTTAAACATAGGATGCACACTGGCCTTTCAAAATACATGTTCTAATCACAAAAATCTTCCTTGCCATTTATTTAGATGGCAGATTCACTGTTCTCTTAAGCAAATTCACTAACCACATGTTCTATTACATTAAAACGCCCACTCAAATTGGACTGCTGAGTTCTTGGAACCCAGCTTACTTTTGATTTTCTATTGATTCTGTCAGAAAATCTTTTCTGCTGCAATTTCTAAAAACAGCAGTATGCACAACCCTAGAGTGCTAAACATTCCTGGTACACATTAAAACATACAAGTTACGAGGAAGTGTACTCAAAAGTTGAAGTAAGAAATGCATAAATAAAATAAAAAATAGGGCTAATATGTGCTTCGATTAGAAAGCCCTATAAAACCCCCAACAGTTATAAAAACTCATCATCACTGCCAATTGTTTAGGTTTTCTTGGTGAATACTAGAACACTTAATGTCACTGTAGGCAATAGACAAACAATGGGAGGGGGGGGCTGGTTTTGCAGAGATTTTCTTAAAAAAAATAAAAAATTTTGCCGATACTATATATAGCCATCAAAGCTGATTACCAAAAGATCATTTGATATGTTGTCAGTTTGATTTGCAGTATGGCAAAATAAATTACAAGTGCTACTTAATAAATCTTATTTATCATCACAATATCCATGAACCGCAATTGTTCTGCTAGCACTTTAGTCAGTTGATGCATGTTTCTCGACATTGATGGCTAAAATTGGCAGCGCAGAAGAGGATTTGGAACGACTTACTACATGATGCTTAGTCTTATGACAAGGACTATATATTGAAAATATCAGGTGCCAGTGAGCCATGGCTCTTAACTCTACTGCCGGATCCTACCTTTTGCAGCAGTCTTGCTTAACTAGACTGGCTCCTTAAATCTACAAATATTTAATAAAGTCCATTTATGAACGAGCGTCATGGGATATAAAGTTCCCACACATCTGCAGTGCCATGGTTAGCCATCACTGTCCTAGGGTATTAACAACCGTGCTAACTAAAGAGTCTACTCAATAAAGAGAGAATTTCAAACTTAAGGCCAAAGTACATGGTTTGGAAAAAAGTATCCCATTCAGCTGGATTGGAGAACTTTTCCAACTTGGCTACATTGGCCTAATGTTTGACATTCCCATGAATTGTCTATCGCGTATACCCATAAGCCTTTCCAAAACCACCTTTAAATATATAATGTTTTAGTCAAGCAAAAAGCACTCTTGGCAGCACTATGCAAAAGACATTCAATTTCACCCCAAGGGTGCCATCACATAGTTGCATATCCATGGACAATCTTTGGCATGCAGGTGCAATCATATATTGCAGGGATACACACACACACACACAAACTGGCGGCAGCAGCTAGGAGACACGCATCACCTACTTGCTTGAAGGCATGTCCGAAGTGTCATATAAGACATAAAACTGATCATGTTCGACTGTACTTACTTGGGATTAAGCATCTTCTAAACTGGGCTACAAGTAGCATACTTCAAAAAGGTATTTTAATCTTGTACAGATTACATGTTATCTGATTTAAAAAAAAAAAAACCTGCTTTGGTACCCTTGTTTACAATATTCTAGGTCAAGCACACGTTTCCAAATCAACTACCGGTATGTTAATAAACAGACAATTTTGAGAGAGTGTAAATAGGTGGTCAGCTATTCATTAGTAACCTCTGCATTGCTTAGAGTAGTGGTTTCACAAATCAGTTCTCAAGGAACTGCAGGTTTTATAGATATCCCCATCTCAACACAGTGGTGTACTCCCAAATTATGAAGTGTTGGCATTCCTTGAAAACTGGTTGAGGATGGTCCTGGCAAGTCATGAATGTAAAGGGGATTGACCAATTATTCAAAAAAGGGACATTGTTTTTACAGTTAATATAGAGAATTCTTTATTAAAAATGCATATTGTTCGCAAACTTGCATGAACACACCTACCTTTTGGAAGATTTTTTTTTATTAAATGCATTGGTGGCATCTGCATTGGCTTAAATGCAAATGAAATGGTTTTTAATGAGAAATGTGTAATTTGCTTAAAGTCACAGATGAGGTCATAAGACAGACAAAAAAAAAAAAACAAACAAAAAAAGTGTGTTTTCAAAAATGTAGACATTTGCATGCAACTTTGAAAATAATCTATGTATTGCCAATCATTTTATTCTCTAGTCACCAGGGAAAATGTTTAGGCGTTAGTCAATTTAAATTCAGCATTACATGGATTAAAAAAAAAGGCATCAAAATAGTGTATGCCAACAAAAGTAGACCATAGAAAAGAATGGCATTTGACTTCTTGTGCCAGTTACTAGCTTCCTGGTTGCCCTGGCACTTGCATTTATCATTTATTTTTAAAACAAAATAAAATGTATATAGACATTGCACCTTGTTTCACCCTTTATAAATCCCTCCCCACCTCCTGTTACATCTACATAGATAATCCCTATTTGCAAAATACTTTTGGAGTCTACAACCCATGAAATATTTCCTCCCCCCCAAAAAAAGGAGAAAAAATAGTGACCATTTATATTAGGCAAACTGAATAAGTAGGTTGCAGATGCTAATTAAATAACAGACCACTCGTGTTTGCTACACCATAATTTGACTTAAAATTGCAATACAAATGGTGGTATGGTACAGACTAAAAATAAGGTAGAGTAAAAGAGCCCAACAAATAATTTTCAACGCCATGTAGAAATCAAGAGTTGATACACGAGTTACAAGATATTTCCCAAGCTTGCAAAGAAATAAAAATGACTATTTAAAAAGGATTTCCAATACCACATCAAATGGTACAATAGGGCACAAAGCCAAGAACTGATTATTTATGCATTACCTTACATTTCAAAAAGCCTATAAAAACCCTGCAAAGTGCATGAGTTTGTTAAAGCCATTACCATCTTCTGATTTTATACTTAATTAATAAGACAATATGTTCACTAGCTACAGTGATTGAGCATTTCAGAACCTTATGGGGGGGGGGGGGGGGGACTATACAATTAAGCCGTATTAAAAAACGAGTCCATTATAAAGCCTACAAAGACATCTTTGCAATCATTGCACACAAGATGGAGGCAAACACAGCATGTCGCTGAGTATCAGACAATAAGCAGGCCTAATATTGAATGGCTGCAGCAACTAGGGGGCAGTGTGCGCACCTTTCCTCATTAGTATCATGAGTGACACAGAGATCCACACAAAAGCCCCACACCATGCATATTGCTCTGGTGGGAAGCCCAGCACCTATACAATGAGATCCGAACGACATTACCGGAGTATAACAGTATTTGCACAAACACATGAATATCACACACACACAGGCAGGAGCGAGCACAAGTGTGGAAGTCGTTCACACATCTTAAATGCAGACATTTCTAATATTTGGCAGGCTCATTGCTCTGGACTACGAATCCTATGACGCTCGGTTTCTATAGACACATAGCGTGTACCGAATGTTAAAACTATCTGCTGCACCAAAACACAATCTAGTCTGTCCACGTGAATCAGCTCATCCCTCCACTTACCGCCTCTACCGGATCCTCCTGCTTCATCGCACTTAATAGCCATGAGAGGCCTGGGGCCACTTTGCACGTCGTCTCCCTCCTGCTTTTCCTGATCCTGGTCCCCGCCATTCTCATCTCCACCTTCCTCATCATCTTCTTCCTCCAAACCCACGGGGATGCCTTCGTCTTCCTCCTCCTCTTCTTCTTCTTCTCCCTCCTGGAAGCCCTGATCGTCTCCATTCTCTTCTTCTTGACCAGCTGGAACCTCTTCTTCCTCCTCCTCCTCCTCTTCTTCACCTCCTTCCCGGGCTTCCCCGCCTCCATTTTCCCCACCGACCTCCATGCTTTCCTCCTCCTCCTCTTCTTCCTCCTCTCCGCCGCCTTGTTCGGGGTCTGTTGCTTCGCCGCCCTGGCCTTCGGAGGGGGCTACCACCACCCCTCCAGATTCAGTTTCTTCGTCCAAGGCGGATTGTAGCCTTTCCATCAGGTCAGCCTTTAAACCCTTATCGCTTAGCCTCCTTTTCTTGAGCTCTTCCTTCAGCTCCGACACTTTCAGTTTTTTCACGTTCATTGGGGAACTCATTGCCGTGACCGTACGAGACAACCGATGAGGGGGGACGGAGACAAGCAAATGGCGATGGCTGCGGGCACAGCTTTAGCTTTCACCTTCTCCTCGCTGCGTCGCGGCTCCTCCAAAATGGCGGAACAAACAAGGACGGAGCGCGCTGCCCTCTGGGAGAAGGAACAAGAAGAGAATGAGCGTTTACAACGTTGGGAATCTCAAAGGTTCTACTCGCCACGCCTCTTATTAAAATAACATTAAAAAAAGGCGGGGTCACCAATCGCGGCCACACAAACCCCAGATTTCCCCTCCCCCTCCTGTAATCTCTTCCTTGCCGGAAACGGTAGGCTTCTGTAAGGAAAGATTTACACACAACGAAATTACAACAGCTGCACGTTGTCTGTGCTCGTCTAGTTTGGCGCTCGGGTTATTGGGCTCAGCGATTCCCATGGGAGATGTAATCACTGGAAATAGCTAAAGCCTACCCACGGCAGGGTGTAGTCAGAGGCTTAGCCGCCATGCTTTAATCAAGCCCGAGTGATTAGGGAGGGGAAGGAGCAGTGAGTGGTCACACACCTCCCAATAGCTTCATTGGATTGTACCGATTCACAAGAATATTGGAGCGCTAGCAATATAAACCATATATATATATATATCGCCGTATGTACTTACGCTGGGTGGGTGAGTCAAATGCACACTAGGGAGCTCTTACACCGGAATAATTACGACCGTGTACCACCGGGCCCTAGCTCTCAGAACACGCCTTCTTCACGCACTGTTGTAGGAGCGCTTCAGCCTGCGTGCGAGCAATGCAACATCGAGGGGAGGCGGAGATAAAAATAAGGCTGGGTGGGGGGCGGTCGTTAATATGCATACTCATATTTGCTTGTTAGTTACAATCCAGAGCTGGAATTATTTCTAGTAGTAGGAACCCGAGAATCTGGAATTGGCGGGCTCAGGGAGGGGGTAAATTGCACCTGTGACCTTGAGAATCCATGCAGGATATTTTGCTGCAATGTTTTGGGGGAGGTACTTGTACCAGCACCTCTTTTAAAACAATACATTCATGGTAATGTACAAGAATATTTTTTTTTCTATTTTTAATATGACCTATTCTGATAGTGAAATATTTTTTTCAGACCTACTTACTTTGGGGTCTGTTCACTGAAGCAGGAATTGCAGTTGAGTAGGGTTTCATCTCTGCATTGTAGATACTGCGGGCATGCTCTTTCAGCAGTATGTGGAACACGTGTGTCCCAGGAAACATGTCCTATATTGGCAACCATGAAAAACATAAGGATTGTTCATGAAAGATAGTTTTGAGCAGAGTTGGAAAAATTCTCCCATTCAGCTGAATTTTCCCTAAAGTTTGGTATTCCCATCTCAATTCCCTATTCATTGAGTAGGCCACTAAGCCTTTCATTGGCCTCAAATTTGAATTGAGATGAAACTCAACTAATCTACACCTCATATTTTAGTTAAACCCGTCCTGACGCTAGGGCATTCTATGCCATCCTATTTTAAAGGTCCCAAAATATGCTAGGACGGCATAGAATGATTTTACCAAATTGCAATGTGTCTGGATCCGTCTCAACATTTTTTTGCCAGGGACCCACAGGATCTATTAAGGTGATCGGTAGCCAGGAACAAAAAGTGTCAAGCACCATGCATCACAAATATGAAAAAGGTCTATACATTGTGTTATGTTATGCATTTGCATGCAATTAGGCTAAGAGAAATATATGTTTTACATTTGTCTGTGGTGACTCCTGCTTGAAAAGTTGTTAATTGGCATATCAAGCCACAGGTGTCATAAGCAAGAGACACCCCAGACGCATTTAAAATATATATCTCTTATTGTATGCCCTTACATGCAATTTTTATAGGCCTTTTTTAATATATTTTTTATATCTCCTCTCTTTGTGTTGGAAGGCAGGTAAAACAACGTTTTACACAGCCACCTAGTCCTGCCCACTATGATACACAGGAGCCAGTAAGAGAGCAGTGGTGTATCTTATGACGTCATGCAGGCTTTGACCACAGTTGTACAGTGAGACTTTCTGGAAGATTTTTGGAGAATGTTGCATCGTGGGTATAAATCTCAAAGTGGATGCTGGATATAAACACCTAATTGTCGGTAAACTGTACTCTAGATCAATGCATATCCATAAGCCTTTGGTTTCTAGATTCTATACCAATTCTCACATGTCTCTTGGACTTTTGTCCTTGAAAGCTCAACTTCCATTGTGTAGGTTATTTTACTGTGTGATTTACATTTTATTTAAACTAATGTTAATCTTATTGTAATCATGCATATTGAGTGCTTAAATCAAAGCCATGGTTCTAGATGGAATTGGTGATGAATTTCCTTGGTTATAACAAGGCAGAGTGTATTGGGGGCATTGTGACTGGACAATGAATAGTGTGGTTGTTGATTACAGTCTGCAGACAATAGCAGATTTACATCTCTTTAGAACAGTAGGCTATTCAAATACTCAGTCCTACTATACTTGTTCACTGCTGAATTGCTTTACCTGTGTGTCTCAATGTTCAGAAGGATTACTGGCCAATGTATTGCCCCCTAACCCCGCCCCCCCCCCCCACCCTGACAATATCTCCCACTCGCCCCACCTACTCTCACAAGCATGTTATCCTGGTCTAGTGTAATATTGAGGGTGGTTGGGAACAGTTGGTCAATATGCCAGTAACATTTTGCCACAAAATATGCCAGTAATATTTTGACACTCAATAAGTCAGTATTTAGCCATTCAGTATGCCATTCTTTTGTCCATTTAATATGCCAGTATTTTGCCCCTCAGTATGCCATTCTTTAGCCATTCAGTATGCCATTCAATATGCCATTCTCCTTCCCCAGTACTTACCTCCTTCCTTACCTGTCTGTCTATCCGGTGCAGGTCGGCGGCTGTGAGGAAAGTGTTGTGCGCTCCCCTCCAGCCGAGCGGCTTCAATAAAATTTGTTTTAAAAAAAAAAATGCGACCGGAGTAACTCTGGTCGCATTTTTTTTTTTTTAACAAACTTTATTGAAGCCACGCGGCTGGAGGGGAGCACACAACGCTTCCTTCACAGCCACGGACTGGCTTAAACGGGGGATTTTTTTTTTTTATTTTTTTTATCCTGGCGTGACCCAGGCCTGCTTGGCCCGGGACGCCAGTATCGTTCTTCACCCCCTGATGGCGGGCCTGCCAGTGGCACTTACTTCCAGAGTGCTGTGTGTGATTAGATCATCACATAATACAGAGCTATGCTATACCTGTCACTTGATCACTGCTTCACAGTGGCGTCGCTAGGGGTGGGCTACTGGGGCTGAAGCCCTGGATCTCCCCTCCATAGCCCCGGATGGAGACTCTGGCCCCGCCCCCTCACTCTAGACCCCGCCCCCTGCATGCTGCAATCTGGATGTTGGACAGCACCAGACTCCGCCCCTTACACATAGCCCCCCCCCCCCCTCGTGCTCAACTCCGCCCCCTCAAGCTTTGAATGTGAGTCTGGCAGAGTGAGAGTGGTAGGTATGAGTCTGCACGTGTATGTGTGAGTGGCAGAGTTAAGAGTATGCATGTGTATGTATGTGAGAGGCAGACTGCAAGTGTGTGTGAGTGGCAGAGTTATGAGTGTGCATGTGAGTGGCAGACTAAGTGGGTCTGAGTGGCAGATTTATGAGTGCATGTGTATGTATGTAAGTGGGTGTGAGTGGCAGAGTTATGAGTGTGCATGTGTATGTATGTGAGTGGCAGACTGCAAGTGTGTGTGAGTGGCAGAGTTATGAGTGTGCATGTGAGTGGCAGAGTTATGAGTGTGCATGTGTATGCATATGAGTGGCAGACTAAGTGTTTAAGTTGGTCTGAGTGGCAGATTTATGAGTGTGTATGTATGTAAGTGGGTGTGAGTGGCAGATTTCTGAGTGTGCATGTGTATGTATGTAAGTGGGTGTGAGTGGCAGAGTGTAAGTGGGTCTGAGTGGCAGATTTATGAGTGTGTATGTATGTAAGTGGGTGTGAGTGGCAGAGTTATGAGTGTGCATGTGTATGCATATGAGTGGCAGACTAAGTGTGTGTAAGTTGGTCTGAGTGGCAGATTTATGAGTGTGCATGTGTATGTATGTAAGTGGGTGTGAGTGGCAGAGTGTCAGTGGGTGTGAGTGTTTGGAAGAGAGTAAGTGTGTGTGTGTTAGTGGCAGAGTTATGTGTTTGGAAGTGAGTGTAAGCGTGAGTGGCAGAGTTATGTGTGTGAGTGGCAGAATGTAAGTGGTGTGTGTGTGAGTGTAAGTGGCAGAGTTATGAGTGTGCATTTGTATGTAAGTGTGTGTGAGTGAGTGAGTGAGTGAGTAAGCGTCAGTGGCAGAGATATGTGTGTGAGTGGCAGAGTTGTGTGAGTGGCAGAGTTATGTGTGTGAGTGGCAGAATATAAGTGGTGTGCGTGGCAGAGTGTGAGTGTTTGCCACTCATACTTACACTCACACACTCTTCCAAACACTCACATTCTGCCACTCACACTTACACTGACACACTCTTCCAGAGTTATGAGTGTGCGTGTATGTGTGTGTGAGTGGCAGAGTGTGTGAGGGAATAAGTGTGAGCAGCAGAGTTATGAGTGTGTGTGTGTGTCTGAGTGTAAGAATGAGCAGCAGAGTTATGAGTATTTGTGAGTGGCGAAGTGTAAGTGTGTGAGAGTGAAAGTGTGAGTGGCAGAGTGTGAATTCCAGTGAGATTACTAGGAGAAAATGTGATTAATGACTATTATTCAGATTGAATGTGATAATCAAATGTGAAACAATGCTATCATCTCATATTATTTTTATTTTCACACTTGATTATCACATTCAATATAAATATTAGTGATTCATCTTTATATATAGTCTTTATATTCATGGCAATAAAAGTCCATACACATGGCATTAAACATCCCATGTACCTCGTTATATTATTAAACCCGTACATTATGAATGAACGTGCTCATTATGTTATGGGCTTTACTCATGAAAGAGAGAAGTGCAGGGAAGTGAGATGGGAATTTCAAACTAAAGGCTAAAGTAGCAAAGTTGAAGAAATTCTCCCATTCATTTGAATTCCCATCTCAATCCCCTGCACTTCTCTCTTTTATGATGTTGGTAGAAGGAGCATACCTTCATACCTCAGCCTATTCTCCCCAGGTTTGTGACCCTTTTTATTAAAAAATATATATATTTAAGATGTGCGTGTGAGAGTTGCAGGTTTACACACGTGTCTGCGTTGCAGAATATCTGTGTGGATAAGGGTGTCTGTTTAAGGTTTTCTGTGTGTGAGTGTAAGGTTGTCTATGTAAGGGTAAGGGTGGGTGTCTGTGTGGGGTGTGTGTGATATCCCCTATATTATGACATATTATGAGACTGTTGGTCTACTTTTTTCCCCTCAAAGTCTGTTAAATAGTGAATGCAATGTACACAAAATGTTGTATGCTCAGTTATTTTGAAATCATGGGAATTTGCTCATATATAAGTGTGTGTGTGTATGTGTGGCTGCATGTGTATGTGTGTGTATTTGTGGCTGTGTATAAGTGTAACTTTGAGTAATGTGAGTTTTTTTTGTGCTGTGGTACAGTAATGTGCAGCAGGAGTGTGTGATATACTCACACACTGCACGTTACTGTGAGTCTTATTGCTGTTGAGACTGATACACACACATACTGCACATTACTGTGCGTTTTATTGCTGTGGAGTCTGTTATACTCACACATTTGCACATTACTGTGAGTTTTATTGCTGTGGAGTCAGTCACAGACACACACACATACAGACACACGCATACAGTCGGTTACAGGCAGACAGACAGACACACACACATACAGTCAGTCACAGACACATACAGTCGATCACAGGCAGACATACACACAGGGCTGGCCTTAAGTGTTCCGGCGCCCTGTGCGGGCTTCCCCCATGGCACCCCCCCCCGTCTCTTTCACCCCCCTATGTATGTGTCTCTCTCCCTTCCCATGTTTGTCCCTTTCCTCTTCCTTGCCATGTCTGTCTCTCTCTCTCTATCCCCCCCTCCCCTGTTCTGTCTCTCCCCCCCCTGTTCTGTCCCACCCTCCCCCTGTTCTGTCTCTCTCTCTCTCTCCTCCCCTCCCCCTGTTTTCTCTCTCTCCCCCAGTTCTGTCTCTCCCCCTGCCCCTGGTCTGTCTGTCTCTCTCCCCCCTCCCCCTGTTATCTCTCTCCCCCCCCCCCAGTTCTGTCTCTGCCCCTGTTCTGTCTGTCTCTCTCCCCCTCCCCCTGTTATCTCTCTCTCCCCCAGTTCTGTCTCTCCCCCCTGCCCCTGTTCTGTCTGTCTCTCTCTCACCCCTCCCCTGTTCTGTCTCTCCCCCATCCACTGTTCTGTCTCTCTCTCCCCCCTCCCCCTGTTATCTCTCTCTAGCCCTGTTCTGTCTCTCCCCCCCCCTGCCCCTGTTCTGTCTGTCTGTCTCCCCCCTAACCCCTGTTCTGCCCCTCTCTCTCCCCCCTCCCTTACCTTTGCCTGCAAAGTTGGATCCAGGGAGGGGGCGGAGCTAACCGGCTGAGCAGTGTAGCTCCGCCCCCACCCTGTGAAGCAGAGCACAGTCTGCATTACGGGGAGCCCAGGTCAGCAAGAGAAGGTGCTGCTCGGGCTCCCCATGCTTAATGCAGGCTCCATGCTTAATGCAGACATGGGGAGCCGGGCAGCACTTTCTCATGCTGTCTGTGGCTCCCCGTGAAGCAGACGCTGCTCTGCTTCACAGGGTGGGGGCGGAGCTACAACACTGAGCCGGTTTGCTCCGCCCCCTCCCGGGATCTAGAGAGCATGCCGAGCAGAGGGCTGGTGAGGGGGGATCTTTAGATCTCCCCCAGCCAGTGCCTCTACCGGCTTTTCTTTTTGTAATTTTTTTTTTTTTTAACTGGAGGGCGCCCCCTGGGGTGTTCGCACACCCCTAAAGCCGGCCCTGCATACACACACAATCAGTCACACGCACATGCAGTCAGTCATACACACACACACACACACGCACTGTCAGTCACATACACACAAGTCAGCAATTTTGTTGCAAGGGCACCATGCAGTGACAACAATAACCAGGCGCCAGGTATAATTTCCTGGTGCCCAAGATTTTTTGAGCCCTGATATATACCCATATATACCTATTGTTCATTGGCGTCAATTATATCAGTCTGTATGCCGCCTAAGCATGTGAGCTTATTTACTCCACATCTATCAAATCTATCTCGAGCTCCAGCCCCGGGTCTTTTGGGAACCTAGCAACGCCCCTGCTGCTTCACATGCCTTTCTTCACTGTAACACTTTCTGTGAAGAGATGTAGACTATTTTTATAAACAAATGTTTTAAATGCACGTAAAATTTTCTGGTTTTAGCCTAGGCCGAGGGTTGTCAACTCAGCAATGTTTTACTGGTCGGATATAACTTTTACTTGGTGCCTTGCAATTTATAGAAGTCATAAAAGACTAGAAAGAATTCAACATGGTTCTGTAGGATAACCTCTTAGATTCATTAATTGATTGCAAGGCAGCATGTAAAATCTATATGTGGCTGATTAAATTATAGGTGGGGTGGCAACCCTACCATTTCCATGCTGGCAACCTCTAACCTAAAGGCTTAACTACATGCACTAAAGTGGACCTGCCACTGGAAGATTTCTTTACATAAATCGGTTACAACAATATTACCAACACAATATAATTTGTATTCAATCACGCTACTGTAAATTTAGCTATGATTGGTGACAAAATCAGAGACAAATAATGCAAATCATGTTTTTTACAGTGTTTTATACTCAGGGCCTGCCTTAGGTGTTAAGGCGCCTTGTGTGAGCCACCTCTGTGGTTGTGTTATACTTGCATGGAGGCAGAGGAGACACTGGTAGACAGATGCCTCCTCTGGCGCCCCCCTGGGAGTTGTGCCCTGTGCCGTTGCACACCCCAACGGCTTGGCCATTTTTATATTTGTGACTTAAAGAGGGACTCGGCTGGTGCAAGACTTTTTTACACCCTAGGCAAACATAACATATTATCCGCCCCTTGCTGATCCTACCCTCAGACATTTACACACACACAGTAACACTTTCAGTGTCACACATGAGGCCTATTGGCAGAAAATGCACCTATATTGCACCCACAGCACTTGGCTTGCACCCACACAATTTGGCATGCCATAACGTCAATTTGTCCCACAGAACATACCACAGTGTCACTTCACCCACAGAACTGCCCCTGCAGAACAAGCCACAATATCACATACCCCATAGTAAATGTTTTTTTGCCCCACAGAACATGCCAATTAAAATAAGCCACTGTCCGGTACCAATTGACATGCCACAGTCATTGTGTCAATAACAAATGCAACAGCCAGTTTGCCTATTAAAATATGCCACAGTTTCCCCATAAATATGCCAAGCCAGCTTTGGATCAGGAGATATTAATGTGCCACAGCCAATTTGCCCATTAATATGCCAGTATTATTTTGCCATTAATATGCCAATATTATTTTGCCATTAATATGCCAGTATTATTATTTTGAAATTAAAATGCCACAGCCAATTTGCCCATTAGTATGCCAATATTATTTTGCCATTATTATGCCACAGCCAATCTGCCCATTAATATGCCAGTATTATTTTGACATTAATATGCCAGTATTACTTTTGGCATTAATATGCCACTCTCCTCCCCCAGTACTCACCTCCTGGCTGCTCCATGTCCCCGACCATCTCCTCTGTTCAGTCTTCCCTCCTGCACGGTCATATCTGGTGGCTATCATTTTTTTACTTTTTTGAAATTTTTCATAAGCCAAAACATGCGCACCTCATGCGCGAGAGGAAGCCTGGCAGGATGTCTGTGCACTTGGGCAGAGCACAGATATCCCGCTGCCTTTAAAATTTTTTAATGGGGCACCAAGTGCACCTCACCAGGACCACCAGACCCTGCCACTCATACACATGCATACTCAAACACATACACATGCATGCTAAAATTACAGACCTGGCAATCATAAGTGTACAAGAGGTGGAAAGACCCTCTAAAGAGTTAGGGTAATCAGGCAGGGCTATTTTAACTGGAATCTGTGGATTTAACTCAGTCTAATATTTATTCTCTTTTGTTTCCCACCCTCCCATCCCGAGGCAAGCACATCGGTGTGCGACCGTAAGCGCCAAGAAGTCATCACTTCAAAAATTAAAGCGTAAAGCTTGCTTGTCAGGCAGCGGGATCCAGGGACATGTCTGACTGCCAGTTCATGGAGTCAAGAAGGAATTTTTCACCCACTATGGAGCAGATTAGCCAAGCTTCTATAGGTTTTTTTTTGCCTTCTTCTGGATCTTTGCTGGCATTTCATTGGGTGCGGAGTGGTGGAGTGGGGGGTCCCATCTTGCAGTAATGCGGCACTCCTACTTCTGGGGATAGCAAAAACACCCTGCAGGTTGAGATGGGCGGGATTTGGGTACTGACGGTGTGGTCAGGCCCATGGGGAGGAAGCGTAGCCAGCCGGTTGGTTGTGGATACAAAGGCGGGAACCGATTGTGTGGTCGGGCCCGCCGCTGGGGCGCGGTTATGGCTACTGCAGAACGCAAAAACATGTTGGGCGATGATGGGCCCATGGCTTTGTCCTGTGGAGTGACGTACCCAGGCAGCCGCGTGGGTATGTGGGTTGGGGGTGCTCACGGGCCTCCAGGGAGGGGGGGGGGGTCAAGGCCAGGGGACGTTACTGGCTGCCCCTGGATACCCCAGCGGGGCTTGACAATTGGTTAAGCCAGGGAAGGCGGCCGGTGCAGGCTGGATTGGCCATCACGTGCGCTGCAGGCAGGCGGGGCTCAGCGCAGCTGTCCCCATGTGGTGGGAGGTGCCGCATTGCGTTTGGGGGACTTCCCCCTTTTTTTCCTTTGTTATAAATAAATGACTTCAATTTGCCACCATAAGCAAGTGTCCTTGTTTTATTCAAGTGTTGTAGGGGGTAGCTAAAGGTGAATTTTCTCCATCGGGAAACCGATAGGGCGTGGGAGCTTAAGTCAAATGCTAATAGCTGAGTGGATATGTATGGCTAACAAGCATACCTCACAACACAAGTGAGATGGAGAACATCGAGGGGCATGTCTGCATTATGACACCTACATAGTAGCACTGTCATACATTGTGTCACTCAACCACACAAATTGTGGTCTATGTGTGTGTGTGTGTGTATGTGGAACACACTGTGAAGCAGCTCTCCAAGCTCATCCTACATAAGGAACAAAGAGGATTCTCTGCACCCAGTTCTATCACCTATTTCCCTGTTGGACTGTTATACTTGTGAAGATAACCTAAACTGTTCCTGTTGTGAAATAAACATCCTCATTAAATCAAGAGAGCTTCTGGTACCTTTGTTTGTGGCTTCATCTACTAGCTACAAGTTACAGTGCAGTTGTCAATGTTCAGCATAGCTGTAGCACACCAAAGCAAGATCCCAGTTCCCCATCAATTCGGGGGAGATACCAATCGAAACTAAATTCAAAGTAAGTCGACCCGTAAAGCAAGAAGTGCAAAGAGTCCAGAAGATCTCTCTATACACCCTGCTGCACTAGATACTAATATTACAATAAAACAGTATAAATTGATTTTAATAATTGTACCCCTGTCAACCTAATTCCTAGATGCAAATACACTTAAATATATGTCACTGTGTTTTGTGCTGAATTAACTATTTTCTACCATTCCAATGATAGTTGCCTAGCAACTGAGACTTGTAATATTTTCATGTGATTTGAACAATGTGTTTAAAATAGAAATCATCTTTTTATAACCAAGAAAAAGTCCTATTTGAGCAACAGATATTTTTTGATAGGGTTGTACATATTTGTGTAGCTTTTTTCATCTATAGCAAATCCAAAGAACATTATTCTAAGGCAGGGGTCCGCCGAGGACATTTATGTGGCCCGCGGGGGGTGCTGCCGGCACCCACCCCGTTTACTTTTTTTTTTCTTTCTGGCAGCCGCAAAGGATGCGGCTGCAGGAAGAAAAAAAAATAAAAAATCACCGCGACCGGATGTGACGTTACGTCACATCCGGATCCGGTAACTGTTTCCCTCCTCCACAGGAGGACACCGCGCGAGACGTCCGGGGACACAGCAGCTGGAGGTAAGTGATGGGGAAGCGGGGGAGGAGGGAGGGATAACGAGCACTATTCCTGGCCTCTGACTGGCATAATATTCCTGGGCATCTCAATGGCAAAATATTCCTGGGCTTCTGAATGGCATCATATTCCTGGGCATCTGACTGGCATATTATTCCTGGGCATCTGACTGGCATAATATTCCTGGGAATCTGACTGGCATAATATTCCTGGGCATCTGAATGGCATAATATTCCTGGGCATCTGACTGGCACACTATTCCTGGGCATCTGACTGGCATATTATTCCTGGGCATCTGACTGGCATAATATTCCTGGGCATCTGACTGGCATAATATTCCTGGGCATCTGAATGGCATAATATTCCAGGGCATCTGACTGGCATAATATTCCTGGGCATCTGAATGGCATCATATTCCTGGGCATCTGAATGGCATCATATTCCTGGGCATCTGAATGGCATCAAATTCCTGGGCATCTGAATGGCATAATATTCCTGGCCATCTGACTGGCATCATATTCCTGGGCATCTGAATGGCATCATATTCCTGGGCATCTGAATGGCATCATATTCCTGGGCATCTGAATGGCATAATATTCCTGGCCATCTGACTGGCATCATATTCCTGGGCATCTGACTGGCATCATATTCCTGGGCATCTGACTGGCATCATATTCCTGGGCATCTGACTAGCATCATATTCCTGGGCATCTGACTGGCAAAATATTCCTGGGCATCAGACTGGCATCATATTCCTGGGCATCTGACTGGCATCATATTCCTGGGCATCTGACTGGCAAAATATTCCTGGGCATCTGACTGGCATCATATTCCTGAGCATCTGACTGGCACAATATTCCTGGGCATCTGACTGGCAAAATATTCCTGGGCATCTGACTGGCATCATATTCCTGGGCATCTGACTGGCAAAATATTCCTGGGCATCTGACTGGCATCATATTCCTGGGCATCTGACTGGCATCATATTCCTGGGCATCTGACTGGCATCATATTCCTGAGCATCTGACTGGCACAATATTCCTGGGCATCTGACTGGCAAAATATTCCTGGGCATCTGACTGGCATCATATTCCTGGGCATCTGACTGGCAAAATATTCCTGGGCATCTGACTGGCATCATATTCCTGGGCATCTGACTGGCATCATATTCCTGGGCATCTGAATGGCATCATATTCCTGGGCATCTGAATGGCATCATATTCCTGGGCATCTGAATGGCATAATATTCCTGGCCATCTGACTGGCATCATATTCCTGGGCATCTGACTGGCATCATATTCCTGGGCATCTGACTGGCATCATATTCCTGGGCATCTGACTAGCATCATATTCCTGGGCATCTGACTGGCAAAATATTCCTGGGCATCTGACTGGCATCATATTCCTGGGCATCTGACTGGCATCATATTCCTGGGCATCTGACTGGCAAAATATTCCTGGGCATCTGACTGGCATCATATTCCTGAGCATCTGACTGGCACAATATTCCTGGGCATCTGACTGGCAAAATATTCCTGGGCATCTGACTGGCATCATATTCCTGGGCATCTGAATGGCATAATATTTCTGGGCATCTGACTGGCATCATATTCCTGGGCATCTGACTGGCATCATATTCCTGGGCATCTGACTGGCATCATATTCCTGAGCATCTGACTGGCACAATATTCCTGGGCATCTGACTGGCAAAATATTCCTGGGCATCTGACTGGCATCATATTCCTGGGCATCTGACTGGCAAAATATTCCTGGGCATCTGACTGGCATCATATTCCTGGGCATCTGACTGGCATCATATTCCTGGGCATCTGAATGGCATAATATTCCTGGGCATCTGAATGGCATCATATTCCTGGGCATCTGAATGGCATAATATTTCTGGGCCTCTGAATGGCAAAACATTCCTGGGCATCTGACTGGCAAAATATTCCTGGGCATCTGACTGGCATAATATTCCTGGGCATCTGACTGGCATAATATTCCTGGGCATCTGAATGGCAAAATATTCCTGGGCATCTGAATGGCATAAAATTCCTGGCCATCTGACTGGCATCATATTCCTGGCCATCTGAATGGCATAATATTCCTGGGCATCTGACTGGCATAATATTCCTGGGCATCTGACTGGCATAATATTCCTGGCCATCTGACTGGCATCATATTCCTGGCCATCTGACTGGCATCATATTCCTGGGCATCTGACTGGCATAATATTCCTGGGCATCTGACTGGCATAATATTCCTGGGCATCTGACTGGCATAATATTCCTGGCCATCTGACTGGCATCATATTCCTGGGCATCTAAATGGCATAATATTGCTGGGTATCTGACTGGCACACTATTCCTGGGCTCTGACTGGCATAATATTACTGGGCTCTGAATGGCATAATATTCCTGGGCATCTGAATGGCATAATATTACTGGGCATCTGAATGGCATAATATTCCTGGCCATCTGACTGGCATAATATTCCTGGGCATCTGACTGGCATAATATTCCTGGGCATCTGACTGGCATAATATTCCTGGGCTCTGACTGGCACACTATTCCCATTGAAATACTGGTAAGTTTGTTGATTTAACTTTACTTTAAATATTGTATTTGTTCTCGTTTTGTTCAAAATAAGATATATGCAGTGTGCATAGGAATTTCTTCATAGTTTTTATTTTTACTATAGTCCGGCCCTTCAACGGTCTGAGGGACAGTGAACTGGCCCCCTGTTTAAAAAGTTTGAGGACCCCTGTTCTAAGGCATGGGTAAGATTATAAGGGGGTAACAATTAGATTCATCATATAGTGTGTCTTCACAGATTCCATGGTGTACACAATGCCAGGAATTTATGATAAAAGCCATTGAGGTCTTTAATTAAAATACATGGCAGAGGAGATGGCCACAACCATATGCAGATGGTATAAAGCAACAATACAATTCTTCCTCCATTCTTACCACTTTCAGCACATTTTGGAATATGTGGTGGCCTCTCAACCAGCCTCCTTCCCATCATCTCAACACCCCTCTACCTCCTGCCATCTAAGCATCCCTCTGATTCCCATCACCTCAACATCCCTCTCTTTCCCACCATCACCCCTCTTCCTCCGGTCAGCTCAATATCCCCCCTAAGTCAAATTACTCAATTAATAATCACTCTCCTCTAACATCATTATGGCACTCTTCTAGAAGGGATGCTAGGTGAAACCTGCAGCAAGGGCCTTTAGGTGGTAGGGGCGCTAAGGTGAACAGGAACATTGGTATATCGCCCCCACCATGTGATGGAAATACAACACAAAAAGGAAAATGATATAAACTTGTATCTGTATTATTGTGACGTCTTCCAGACTACATGACTCTCCATTGGTATACCAGAAAACACATGTAATAAAAAAGATAGAGAGAAAACACAAATGGTTTCATATTTAGAACACCAAATGTTGAAATACATATATCTTGATGCTACACTCAATAAAAGAAACTCCAAAAAGATGGCATCAAAGTGTGTAGAAATAATTAGGCAGAGCACGCTAGAGGTAAAATTCCAGCAATAGACGCATGGAGTTGAACTGTCAACTCTTACATAGCCGCATCCGCGATGAAACGGCCTCGTTGTTCTTCATTGCTGACAGTTCAGCGTTCTAACTGCCACGCTGAACTGTCAGCGATGAAGTTGCTGCGCTGAACTGTCCTAGACCCCACCGCCTTAATCTCTATATAAGAACACCTCCTTAATCTCTATGTAAGAACATCTCTTTAATCTCTGTATAAGAACATCCCCTTATTCTCTGTATAAGAACACCTCCTTAATCTATGTATAAGAGTATCCCCCTTAATCTCTATTTAAGAACACCACCCCTTGTCTCTGTATGCGAGCATCTCTTTATTCTATATATAAAAACATACCCCTTAATATCTGGATAAGAGTATGTTTTTAATCTCTATATAAAGCACCCATTAATCATGTATAAGAGCACCCTCTTCAATCTTTGTATAAGAGCATCCCCTTAATCTCTGTATAAGAGTATCCCCTTAATCTCTGTATTAGACCATCTCCTTAATCTCTATATAAGAACTCCACCTCTATCTCTGTATTAAAGCATTTCCTTATTATCTATATAAGAAAATCCCCCATAATCTCTATATAAGAACACCTTGTTAATATCTGTAGGAGAGTATCTTTTTAATATCTATAAAAAGCAAATAAGAGCATCAACCTTAATCTCTGTATAAGAGCATCCCACTTAATCTTTATACAAGGGCGTCTCCCCAAAATATGACTTCAAACGACCACAACTAGCACAACTAGAGGACATAGTCTTAAATTAGAAGGGGAAAGATTTAAAAGTAATATCAGGAAGTGTTACTTTACTGAGAGAGTAGTGGATGTATAGAATAGCCTTCCAGTGGAAGTGGTAGAGGTAAGCACAGTCAAGGAGTTTAAGCATTCGTGGGATAGGCACAAGGCTATCCTAGATATATGATAGGGAACTGGGGACTAATAAAAGTATTTAGTAAATTGGGCAGACTAGATGGACCGAATGGGGGAGGGAGCTTGATTGATGGAGGTCTCAGCCAATCAGGCGAGAGTTCAGAAGCCTCCCGTGATTGGTTCAGCCCCTCCTTCACACGAGGAGCTCAAAGCACAGAGATGACTTAAACAGTTCTAAAGTAGCGTGTGTATGTCAGTGTGAGTGAGTGTGTGTGTGTACTCAAATATTGTACATTAAGTTTAAATGCTCAAACATTTAGGGTACACATTTTAATCATGGCCTGCCAATACTTGAATATAATTTTGCATATAGAAAGGTTCTCTTGCATTAAATTTTCACTTCCTGATAAGTTTCATTTTAGTATTAATTATCATGACTGTGGGCTTTTTTGGGGGGGGGGGGGGAATTTAGTTTTTCGCCCAGGCAGCATAATGTCTTGGGCCGGCCCTGTCTGTATAGCTCCATCATGGGGTGGACATGTTGTTTAGAATCTTTGCTATATATAGCTCTATCAGGGGAAGGACATGTTGTTTAGAATCTTTGCTCTGTATAGCTCTATCATGGGGTGGACATGTTGTTTAGAAAATTTGCTCATAAATATGCCACAGACAATTTACCCATTAATAGGCCACAGACAATCTGTCCATTAATACACCACCACCCTTCTCCACCATTCCCCATTACTCACCTAGTTGTCTCCACCGTGTTATATTTTGACATTCATTTGCCAGTATTATTTTACCATTCATTTGCCAGTTTTATTTTGCCCTTCATTTGCCAGTGTTATTTTGCCCTTCATTTGCCAGTGTTATTTTGCCCTTCATATACCAGTGTTATTTTGCCATTCATTTGCCAGTATTATTTTACCCTTCATTTGTCAGTGTTATTTTGCCATTCATTTGCCAGTATTATTTTGCCATTCATTTGCCAGTGTTATTTTTACCATTCATTTGCCAGTTTTATTTTACCCTTCAATTGCCAGTGTTATTTTGCCTTTCATATGCCAGTGTTATTTTGCCCATAATTTGCCAGTGTTATTTTACTCTTCATTTGCCCGTGTTATTTTACTATTCATTTGCCCGTGTTATTTTACTATTCATTTGCCAGTTTTATTTTACCCTTCATTTGCCAGTATTATTTTGCTCATAATATGCTAGTGTTATTTTGCCCTTCATTTGCCAGTATTATTTTGCCCATAATTTGCTAGTGTTATTTTGCCATTCATTTGCCAGTCCCGCTTCCCCAGTACTTACCTGGATTCTGCTCGTCCCCAGCCGTCTCCTGCAAAGTGTTTCCTACACGCACGCTGCATGTAGGAAACATAGCAACTTGATATGATGCCATCATTTCTGGTGGCTGTGACGGTGGATGTGGATTGATGGCTGCTGCCTGATCGTGTCTGTCTCTGTGTGAGACAGTCACAAGGGCAGCTGCTTTTGGCCACAAGAATGAATGGGCCCTGGAGTGACAGGCCAGGTCGCAGCTGCGACCCCTGCGACAATGATAGTTCCGCCTCTGAACCTGATAACATCTTGCTGACCGGTGAAGGTCATATTAAGATCTGTGACTTTTGTCTTGCCGTGTCAGACATGTATGGAGATAAAAGAACTAAGCGGATGACTGGAACAACTGGATATATTGCTTCAGAAATGTTGAATAGCAGAAGATATACCGTATTTGCTCGATTATAAGACGAGGTTTTTTTCAGAGCAAATGCTCTGAAAAATCCCCCTCGTCTTATAATCGAGGTCGTCTTATAATCTGACCTCAAATTGAGGTCAGACTATAAGACATGGATCCAGGTCCCCAGCAGAGCTGCAGGGGACCTGGATCCCCCTCTCTAGCAGCAGGGGAAGTCTGCGCAACGAGCGCAGACTCCCCTGCTTCCGCCCGGCACGACCGCCGGGGCTTCTGTGAAGAAGCCGGATACTTCCGCTTTCGTCACAGAAGTCCCGGCGAGCGTGCCGGGCGGCAGCAGGGGAGGTCTGCGCTCATCGCGCAGACTTCGTCTGCTGCCCCACTAGGCACCAGGGACAATCGGGCAGCTGGGGGATGTCTGCACTATATGTGCAGATATCATCCATGCTGCCCGACACGGCAGACTATTATGACGGACAGCTGTCCGTCATAATAGACTGCTGTGTCGGGCAGCATGGAGGATGTCTGCAAGTATCGTGCAGACATCCCCCGGCTGCCCCCACTAGCCACCAGGGATCAAGGTAAGGGGAAGGGAGGGAGGGGGGCAGAGAGACAGGGGGAGGGAGGGAGGGGGGCAGAGAGACAGAGACAAGGGGAGGGAAGGGGTTAAGAGACAGACAAGGGGAGGGAAGGGGTTAAGAGACAGAGACAAGGGGAGTGAGGGGAGAGAGAAAAATGGGGGCAAGGGAAAGAGAAAGGCAGCATTGGCACATAAAAAGAAATAAAAACTAGAAATACATTTTTTGATATCATAATTTTTTATTAAAAAAGCAATTTACATGTGAATATATACAAGTTTAACTTTTTTCCTATAGGGTAGTCTTATATTCAGGCTTTTCGTTTTTTTCCTAAAGGAATATCCAAAGTTTGGGGGGTCGTCTTATAATCAGGGTCGTCTTATAATCGAGCATCAGCCATTGATGGGTGGGCATTATCCTATTTGAAATGGCAACAGGAAAACTCCCCTTCAGCAACAATGGTAGCACAGTACTTGTGTCAGCAGTGCTTAATTATAAACTCACATTTCCAAACCGGCTGTCATACACACTTTGCTGCTGCATCGCGATAGACAGCATCTTGAAAAAGCTACTATGATTCGATTGCACCCCTTTTTTCAGTCCATTGATTGGAAACAACATGAAGATGGTGCATTAGCTCTACCATTCACACTGAAAGCACCATCTATAAGGGAAATGTGCAACGTGTTTGGATTTATGGTGGCCTTCCCAGCAAACGAACCAGTAGAAGAGAACATCATTCTTCCAGAAGACCAGGAGAGGTTTGAGGGGTTCTCCTTCGCGTCACCAATTACAGTGTGTTCCATACTCTTAATCACTTGTAAAGAATGAAAAACAGCATGTTGTGATAGCCTTCTTCCATCCATAGACTACTGATTATGGCACCAACTGGGGTCAACATTAATAATATGTTAGTATTATTACAAAAAAAATAATTTAGGGGGGGGGGGGGGAGTGTCCTGGTGTCTGATGGAGCTGGCTGCCTGTTAGAGAAGCTCCTGTAAGGGCTGGAAAACAACCCCAGCTTACAGCATATATATGTACTCCTACAACTACCAGAAATCACTTCATCAGTGGCACAACAAAGAGTGAAATATAATGTTTGCTGCTTGCATAAACACCCACTCATTCCCTATAAGTCGTAAACTGTCTGATAGCACATATAATGGTTGACACCTATTCCCATAATGTGCCTATTATGCGTAATTACAAATGTTTGTTTGTCTACAACTCCATCTGTGGAGATACAAAAAGGGGGAAGACAAGAACCCCTCAACCCTGTTGCCGTAGAAGTTCACGTCAATACGACCTGCCCTACCTCTGTGATTGTATCAATCACACAAATCCCTCCCACTCATCTGGGTATGAGTATAGTTCAATTGTTCTATGTTATGTATCATGTGCACTACTAACTTTTGGCCATTCTGCGTCATTCCTCCAGCTCTGCTTCCCCTTTTCTGTCAACTTTCCCACCTCTCCCCCTCCAATCTCTCCCCCCCCCCCCCCCACCATACCAACTCCTGAGCCTCTCCCTCTCCTCTATGGAACCCAGAGACCGCTGGTAGATGTCACAGCATCCCCCCATGGTCAGGATATCTCAACAATCGGCTGTCAAATCCTCCCAAAATGTGAGTACTAAATATCCACAAAACGCCTTTCACTAGAGCTACTAGTTCTGCACAAAATGAGTCTTAAATGCATGTCCATCAATGTTAAAGGACTTAACACTCCCCATAAAAGGTGACTACTGTTCGAAGAAGCGTCCAGATATATCAATATATCTGAGAAGAGAACTTTCCCTTTAGAGGACAGGGAACGTGGAGAATGACTGACTTCCTACTGACCCAAAACAATATCCAACAAAATTGAAAGTCTACAACCATTCCATCCACTCCAAAACTCTATAATTGAATTCACTATAATCTACAAATGGAAAATCTACATTATGCCACAAATGGATCACTATCCACATATAGAAATATGTATACGTTGTAGTCCAATTCTGCCCAATCGGTAATCTGAGGAGAGGCTCCCTAACACCACCCGTTCCATCCACCACTATCATACACCCAACCTATCCTTCTCCTCCACACCCCTTCCCTTTCTTACCTATCCATCCTCCACCTACTCTTTATTCTCTCTACTCCCAATTTTCTTAATTGTAAACTCTAACTACGAGAACAAGACAACCTACAGAATTGAGACACCGATACGGTGCAGATAACCTTCCAATTGAACCAATCCTCATGTTGATAAATTGTACTCATTGTATACTGTCAAGAGACCGCTACTTTTGTAACCTAGCAAAGCCCTTGGTTTGTCATTCTCTCACCTGTTTTGTTCTGCTTGTTTCTATGTCTGAAAGCAAAAATAAAGAAATAATTATTAATAAAAAATATAAAATAAACTTTTTTTTTTTTTAATTAAAAACTAATAAAAAAAAAAACATAATTAACGTAACTGCACTTTTTTTTTGGGGGGGGGGGGGTGTCTACTTACTAAAGTTCCATTTTGGAGATAAACTTTCAGTTTGACTTAGGAAAAAAAAAACAGGTTTGAATTATTCGAACTGAAAGTAATGGGAGACAACATGATCGAAGGTGCCAAATTTGACTTTGTCTCGAAAATATAGCACTCAGGAGCTGTCCAGGCAGACAAATTTTCATTCAGGGGCTATCCCAGCAACCAGATAAGCTTCCTTGGGCAGCTCCTGAGTGAAAATCTGATTGCTGGGATAGTTCTTGAATTCAAATTCGTCTGCTGGGGCAGGTCCTGAGTGCAAATCTGGCTGCTGAGACTGTACCTGAGTGCAAATTTGGCTTCTGGGCCAGCACTTAAGTGCAAATCTGGTTGCTGAGGAAGCTCCTGTGAGCAGATCTGGCTGCTGCAGAAGCTTCTAGGTGCAGGTCTGGCTGCTGGAACATCTCCTGGATGAAGATCTCCTAGGTGCAAACCTGGTTGCTGGGATAGCTCCTTAATGCAAATTCTGCTGCTTGTGTAAGTCCTGGGTACAAATCTGGCAGTTGAGGCACCTCCTAGGTTCAAATTTAGCTGCTGGGGAAGCTCCTGAATGCAGATCTAGCTGCTGTGTCAGTTACTGGGTGAAAATCTGGCTTCTGGGGCAGCTCCCAGGCAGTGGCGGCTCTAGACTTTGTGAGGCCTTAGGCGAAAGTCGAACATGAGGCCCTCACGGACACACATTATTAAATAAAATATATGCAAATGATAATAAAAATGAACTGTAGAAATAGCATATTTCAAGATCAGACTCAAATCCCAGCTTCTAGAAATGAACAGCTCCTAGAATTTTATTTGTCTCATAATTATTCTACAAACATCTATAAACATTTGGTATAGATAAAATTGTGTGCGGCTGACTAACTCACATTGTTATTGCTGTGTCCTAAATGCGAACACTAACACATATCACACAGTCATTCATAGACACACTCAGTGAGCACACACTGACTCACAGACACACTCAGTCAGCACATAATCACACTCAGCCAGCACACACTCACAGATACACTCAGCCAGCACACACTGACTCACAGACACACTCAGAAAGCACACAATCACACACTAAGAGAAACACTCAGCCAGAAGGAAAGGTGCTCAATGTTGAAAGTGGTCTCACAGACCACGTTGTGCTAGAAGATTGGCACTTTGTTCTTCCTCACAGCACCGGATGCACTGTGATTTAGCCATTCAAAATGCCAGAATTTAGCCACTCAATATGCCAGGATTTAGCCATTTAATATGCCAGGATTTAGCCCCTTAATATGTCAGGATTTACCCCCTCAATATGCCAGGATTTAGTCCCTCAATATGCCAGGATTAAGCCATTCAATATGCCAGGATTTTGCTCCTCAATATGCCAGGATTGTGCCACTCAATCTGCCACGATTTTGCCCCTCAATATGCCAGGATTTTTCCACTCTATGCCAGGATTGTGCCCCACAATTTGCCAGGATTTTGCCACTCTATGCCAGGATCTTGCCCCTCAATTTGCCAGGATTTTGCCACTCATTATGCCACAATTTACCCCTCATTATGCCACAATTTACCCCTCACAATGCCAGAATTTTGCCTCTCAATATGCCAGGATTTTGCCACTGTATGCCAGGATATTGCCCCTCATAATGCCACTATTTTGCCCCTCACAATGCCAGGATTTAGCCTCTCACTATGCCAGGATTTTGCCACTCTGTGCCAGGATTTTGCCCCTCATTATGCCAGAATTTTGCCCCTCACAATGCCAGAATTTTGCCTCTCAATATGCCAGGATTTTGCCACTGTATGCCAGGATATTGCCTCTCACTATGCCAGGATTTTGCCCCTCACCTCATTATGCCAGGATTTTGCCACACACTGTGCCAATATTTAGCCCCTCATTATGCCAGTCTTTGCTCGTTTGTGCCCCCCTCCTCCCCCCTTCCCCCTTCCCTAGTACTTACCTCCATGCTGCTCTCCGTTGTTTCCTCCGTGCATCTTCTCTCCTGCACGGAGGAAGGAAGTTCCGGTTGCGTTTTTTTTAAACTTTATTGAAGCTGCGCGGGTTCAATAAAAGTTTAAAAAAAAAAAAAAAACGCCATCGGAACTTCCTTCCTCCGTGCAGGAGAGAAGATGCACGGAGGAAACGTTCCAGGTTAGTGTAACAGGGAGCTTAACGGCAGCGTTAAGCTCCCTGTTACATCAAAGGTAATAAGGTGAGTTAGGCAGCCGCGAGGCCCCCGTGAGTGCGAGGCCTTAGGCGGCTGCCTAACTCGCCTAATTAGAGAGCCGCCTCTACTCCCAGGTGCAAATTTGCTTCCTTGGGCAGCTCCTGAGTGCAAATCTGTTTGCTTGGGCTGCTCCTAGGTGCAAACCTGGTTGCTGGCATAGCTCCTTAATGCAAATTCTGCAGCTGGGGCAGCTCCTGAGTGCAAATCTGGCTGCTGGGACAACTTCTGGGTGAACATTTGCTTCCTTATGTACCTACCATCCTTAAGGGGAAGTAGAGAATATATATTTTTTTTTTCTGATTTAGTCACCCGCCACATTACCTCACCATGTTTTGGTGCTCACAGATGAGAGCTACATATCTGTCCAATAAGAACAAGAGGGATGAACACGATTGTCTGGTACAAGGTCGTTTCCCAAAAGGGTGGGTACCGCCTGATGTTAAAACCTCTGGGGGTTTTTAAAAATGTGTGTCTATGTTTTGCTGTCTTTATATGCCTGGAATGCGAGGCTGGGATGGAATGGGGACCAAATTAAGAAGAGTCTGAACAAATGATTAAATTTGCAACAATTAATGTTCAAGGGTTGAACAATCCTCAAAAAAAGACAAATTCTAATAAAATACCTAAGAGATAAACAGATAGATGTGGGGTTCATAAAAGAATCCCACTGGAACGAGGAAAAATCCTTACTAAGTAATATCCAGTAATTATCCATCCCCATTACAAATCCAAAAAAAGAGGCGTTATTATAATGATATCAAATAGAGTAGCATACGAGGAAATATTGACTCAGAAAGCAGATACGTCATCTTGATATGTGAACTGAATGGTCAAACCTATTCATTGCTGATCATATATGCCCCAAATAAGGAATCTATTTCATTTCTCAATAAAATACTGGACAAAATGGAACGTGTTGCCCACGGATTGGTGATAAAAGAGGGAGATTACAACTGGGTGCTTGATGTAAAAATGGATAAAAAGGTTGGTACTGATCAAAAGACTGACAAATTGATTAGTCGAAATGCTACTAAATTCCAAACATGTCTGTTAAAAAACAATTTATACGATGTATAGATTGTACGGCGTACCCTAAACACTGATGAAAGGGATTACATGTATTTTTTTGGGCACTTTATATTTTACTCCGCCTGGACTATTTTCTGGTGGGATATTAAAAAAATAATACCTGAATTGATTCAACCCGATCAGATAGGTTTCGTACAGGGCCGTCATTCATAGAATAGTACACACAGATTGTTGTGCATTCTCGAATATGTTACTTAGGGGGGTATCCCAGCTGACCCTGTCATTGGATGCTGAAAAGGCGTTTGATAAACTCAGCTGGGAGTTTATGTCGAGGAAGCTTGACAGGGCTGGTATTGTTGGCCCGATAAAGGCTGCTATTATGGCACTATATTCAGGCCCTACGGCCAGGATTGTGGGCCCAGGTATAGTGTGGGAGTGGTTTGCAGTAGGCAACGGCACTTACTTAGATACATTCTAGATCAAATTAAATTCTGGATACATATAAAAAAGAGATGCAACATAGAAGATAAAAGATGGGTACATTCTCCATTAACACTGTTAGAATATTTAATATATATAATATAATATGGTCTAATAGTGAGGACTTGAAGATCTAGGACTTGCTATATCTAAAAAACATTAAATCATTCCCTCAATTACAAAATGACTTAAAACTATCACCAAAGGAAATCTTTTTATACTTAAGAATACAAAACGATATAAATCAAAACATAATCATAGGTAATATGGGTATAGTAGAGAAACAATTAGAATGTTTAACAACTCTGATAAGTAAAAGCGCATGGATAAGTATGAAGCTGACGTATTTCTAACATCAGTATCAGAGTCAACTGATTGGATAAGTAACATGGTAGTTATTATTATTTTGTCTTTGTTTCCCCTTCTTCTACCCCTTTCTGCTATGTTCTCTTGTCTGGGTTCCTCCGTCATCTGGGTCTCTTGGAGTTGAGTGTTGGCTCCAGGGTCAGCAGAGTGGGTTTACATACAATCCTCTGTCACTTAGATTTCTCTCCTTGAAGTTTCAGGGTCTTAATTCCGCCCAAAAAAGGGGCAATCTCTATGATATGCTAATACGATGAGTGTTAAAAAAAAGGAAGGGTCTGGCTCTGTACAGTGCTAGCGTTAGGATTAGAGGAAGAGCCAGGCTCTGTGTAGTTTTATTGTCAGGAATCGAGGAAGAGCAAGGCTCTTGTAGTGTTAGCAGGGCCGCCATCAGGGGGTGACGGGGGATACACCCATCACAGGCACGGCGGGCCCCGGCCCTTTAAAAAGAAAAAAAATGTAAAAAATCTCTCTCTCACACTAGTTACATTTATACTTATATGAACTATATGTAATAAAAATGTTATTGAAGAGTTGCATTGCTTGTTTTTATTCCCTTTTTCGGCACCCAAATTGCACCTAAAGGACTTAATACAGCCCCATAGAGTAGCCACAGCACTTGTATTGCACCCACACAATTTGGCATGCCCCAGTGTCAATTTGCCCCACAGAACATACCACAGTGTCACTTTGTCCCACTGAACTGCCCCTGCAAAACAAGCCACATTTTCACGTTCCCCAATAGTACATTTTATTTTGCCCCACAGAAAATGCCACAGCATCACTTTTCCAATTTAAATAAGCCACTGTCAGGTACCAGTTAACATGCCCCAGTCACTTTGTCATTAACATATGCAACAGTCAGTTTGCCTATTAAAATATGCCACCGTTTGTCCATTAATATGCCAGTATTATTTTGCCATTAATATGCCAGTATATTTTTGCCATTAATATGCCACAGACAATTTGCCCATTAATATGCCAGTATTATTGTGCCATTAATATGCCAGTATTATTGTGCCATTCAGATGCCAGTATTATAGTGCCATTAAGATTCCACAGCCAATTTTCCCATTAAGATGTCAGTATTATTGTACCATTCAGATGCCTGTTTTATCATATCCGGTGGCAATGATATTTCAGCTGCCCCGTTAAAGACAGCCCTGGTATAACTTATACATACTGTATTTATATATGATGTATAGCTGGCAGGTCTCAACTTTCTGTAGGACTTTATCTGACATATTTTTTTCTGGATTTGGCTGCGCCTGATGGATAAATTCAATGGAACCGGTAATTATTTGTTAAAGGCCAACCTTTAAAGGAAATAACCTATAATGTCATGCATATAAAATGTAAATATCTGTTACTGATCCTCTCACTCAGCATTCAGCTTGGAAAAAGCAACATTTTAAAGTTTTTCAAAAAAAGCAAAGTGATAACTATACTTGCAATGTATGCCTACATATATTACACAGGATCCTGTACAGAGCAGACATATAATAATACAAGGTGAATGATAACTATACTTGAAATGTTTGTATACATATATTATACAGGAGTCTGTACAGAGCAGACATATAATAATACCAGGTGAATGATAACTATACTTGCAGTGTTTGTATACATATATTACACAGGAGTATGTAGAGAGCAGACATATAATAATACCAGGTGAATGATAACTATACTTGTAATGTGTGCATACATATATTACACAGGAGTCTGTACAGAGTTAAGGTCAGATCTATTCAAATTATAAGCAAGAAAACTTGGTATGGGGCTTGGTGTAGGGCTTGGTGTGGACCTCTTCTCATATCTGCAGTTCAGTATCTAGCATTGTTATGGGTAAAAAATGTAGCAGTTGTAATGTTATATTCTGGGAGCTGTCCCTGCACAGAGTGATGTGTAATAACAGACCTGTAGTGGGGCTGTCATACTCAGCTCCTCAGTGTAATACACCAGGATTTCCCACAGGGCACTCAGCTTCAGAGCTTTCCTCTCACTCACTGTCTGATCTTGCGGGACAGAGAGAGACGATGTGACCACAGCCTCCTGTACATATTACTGGGTGTAAAGGACACACACACAGCCAGGGAGATACCAAGGGTGTAGAGAACTATTGGCTTTTGTTTTGTAAATGCCAGCGCTCTAATGAACTAACTGCAGTCTAATGTACTCTCTGCAGTCTAATGTACTCTCTGCAGTCTAATGAACTAGCTGCAGTCTAATGTATTCTCTGCAGTCTAATAAACCATTTGCAGTCTAATGTACTCTACTCAGTCTAATGCACTCCCTGCAGTCTAATGCCAAACTATTCTTATTGATTTTTTTGATTGGGTAACTAAAATAATAGATCAGGGTGGTGAAGTAGACATTGCTTACCTAGATTTCAGTAAGGCTTTTGACACTGTCGCACATAGAAGGCTTATCAATAAACTGCAATCTTTGAGTTTGGATTTCAATATTGTTGAATGGATTAGACAATGGCTGAGTGACAGGCAACAGAGGGTTGTAGTAAATGGAGTATATTTGATGCAAGGTCTTGTTACTAGTGGGGTACCTCAGGGATCTGTACTTGGACCCATTCTCTTTAATATTTTTGATTTTGCAGAAGGTCTTGTTGGCAAAGTATGTTTTTTTGCTGATGATACAGAGATTTGCAGCAGGGTTGATGTTCATGGAGGGAAAATCCAAATGGCAAATGATTTAGCTAAACTAGAAAAATGACCAGAGCTGTGGAAGCTGACATTTAATGTGGATAAGTGCAAGATTATGCACATTGGGAGTAAAAACACAAAAGCAGAATATAGAATATTTGATACAGTCCTAACCTCAACCAGGGCCGCCATCAGAAATTTCAGGGCCCCTTACTGAAAAAAATTAATATGCGACTAAAAGTCGGGGTCCGCATCCGCTGGATGTCACATATTAATTGATAAACTATCAAGGGGGGAGGGGCACCTAATGTGACCAGTGACCTGTAACAAGATCCAGACAGATATAGTCAGTTTCAGAGGAGTTAACCCCTGGATTGCTTGACATTTATAGGCAGTGTCAGATGAGTTAACCCCTGGATGGCTAGACAGATATAGGCAGTGTCGGAGGAGTTAATCCCTTGGGTGGCTAGACAGATCTAGGCAGTGTCGGAGGAGTTAACCCCTTGGGTTGTTAGACAGAGGTAGTGTCAGGGAAGTTAAACCCTTGGGTGGCTAGACAGAGGCAGTGTCATACACACACACTCACACTGACATACACACACACTCACTCACACTGACACACACTCTCACTCACACTGACATAAATACACACACACACTCACTCACTCTCACTTACACTGACATACACACACACAAACACACTAACTTACACTGACATACACAAACACTCACTCACTCACACTTACATACACACACTCTCACTCACATACACACACTCACACTGACATACAAACACTCACACTGACATACACACACTCACTCACACTGACATACGCACACTCTCACTCACACTGACATACACACACACTCACTCACACTGACACACACACACACACTCTCACTCACACTGACATACACACACACACTCACTCACACTGACATACACACACTCACACTGACATACACACTCACAATGTCTAACTGTATAACTTACCTCTCTGCATCTCTGTGCTTTGAGCTCCTTGTGTAAAGGAGGTCTCAGCCAATCACAAGAGGCTTCTGAACTCTCAGCCAATCAGGAGAGTTGAGAGGTCTCACCTGATTGGCTGAGACTTCCTTCAATCAAGCTCCAGAAAAAAAAGAAAGAAAACAAAAGCTGCACTGAGCAGCAAAGTGCAGGCATCTGCCCCATTAAAGGGCCGGCCTGGGGGGCCCACGGGGCAGCTGCCATGGGGCCACCAGGAATTAGTGGGCCCTGAGCAGATGACCCGTTTTTTTTTTCTTTAAAGGACCAGGGCCCGAGCGGGCCCCCTGGGCCCATGAAGGGTGTATCGCCCGTCACCCCCTGATGACGGCTTTGACCTCAACATCTGAGGAAGATGCCGGTCCTCGTGCTGTTCCCTTTGTACTGCTCTTCTTTGAGGACTGGAGTTTTTCCTCCCAGACCAGTACAAAGTCTGCGGACAGACAAGAGGTCAGAGTGATGCCTAGAGTGTCCCTGACCTCCCTTATAACTTGGGTAACATTCAATAGAAAAACATTACATCAAATAATCAAACAGCTGGATCATTGATGAACCATTGCCAGCCTGCAATGTGATTGTGTCCCCAAAGGGCCCTGCTCCTGGGTAGAAAGACTATAAATTCTGTTGTATCCCCTCATGAACTCATCTGACCCCCAAACACCAAGCTTTATTGCATGAGACCCTGCATTCCACTGAGCAAGAAAATAAAGGCATTGATATATTGTATTTGCATCTCACCATTTATTATGTTTCTTGTATTTGGAGCCTATTTCCCAGCATGCACCTGGTTGCAACTTCCCGATTGGCTAATAATGTTTTTTAAACCTTAGTATTTAAATCCAGTCAATACACTGATCCTTTAAAATCTCTGTCTTACCAATCTAGGTCTTGCTATCTTTGAATAAGTTCTCCTTGGGGACAAAAAGGTCTGTATTTGGGATGTATATGGGATCTTCATCCTCCTCATCATCATTGTCATTCTCTCCATACTGAAGAAAGGCAGAGTACCAGGGTGGGTGAAAGCCAATGGACCATTTATTGCACAGGACAAATGGATAGAAGGAGATATCAGGACACACTATATACGCAGGGAAACATTTACTAAAGAGTGATAGACCAGAGAGATTTGTCTCTTTTGGAAGGCCCTCATCTATCAGAAGGGGGATGACAGATACGGACCCCCACTTAGCCCAGCCCCCCACCTACTATGTCCTGATCCTACATGCCATCCCCACCAGCGAAGGACTATCTCTATCCAATTATCTTGTCTGTCTTTCAATCTCTGTACCTTTTCTGTCAGTAAATCTGTCTATCAGTCTCTGTACCTTATCTGTCAGTATATCTGTCTATCAATCTCTGGATCTCAATATCTGTATCTTATCTGTCAGGATATCTGTCTAAAAAATCTCTGTACCTTATTTAGCATTTTCGTCCATTCGTCTGAATAATGAATAACGAAAACAATAAACTAACGAAAGTCGAATGAACGAATGCTAAATGAACTAAATTAATTCATCCATTCAGATGCAGACATCCACTGTGATATTTCAAATTCGAATTTCGTCTACATTTCGGCTAAGTTATTGTATTTTTTTACTGTGACCAGTTTCCTTCCACGTTTATGGCCCTCATTTTGTTTTTTTCTCATAATTTATTTTTTTGCAATTTTACTATATCACTTATATTATTTTCATATTTTAATTTAATTACAGTTAACGCCTGCAGGCCTGTGCTGTGATTCTGATTGCTCTGATTAGTACATTATACAGGTCAAAGATTTTTTCTGTACTTCTTTGGGGGTCTGGGAACCTATATTTTTATTAGCTAGTTAATTGGACTAAGTGGGTCAGTGTTAGTGTTGCACTAGTTGTGTACAATATTATTGGGAAAATAGTGAATATTGTTTTTTAAACTTCTCCCCTTTTATATGTATTTTTAAATACTAAATTGTAGATAATTTATATGTACATTGTATCCATCCAAAGAAAATTCTAACATATAACTTGTATGGGTGCATTAAATAAGAGAGAGTTTAAAGAACCACATATCAAAATGTAAAAATCGCCTCCGGTCATTAGCACTGGAAAATCCCTCGTTCTTTAAGGGTTAATGCACGCCGTAGGAGTATCCCTGACTGAATGGTGTAATATACCAGTAACATGCTATAAGATTTTTTGCGGGACAGTTCTAATTTTGGGGGTCTCTCCCACTGTCCTGCTGAGCTCTACCTCTGTCCCCCTTTTCGGAACAGACGTAGAATTCATCAGAACAGCGTAAATAAAAACTGCAACACCATGTTCTTCATCTTTTCTCCAGTGTCTGGGACACTGGAGACTGAATACTGCGCATGTACAGTACTATCTGGTTGTCTGACAGCGCCACCACGCATGCCTGGTGGCGCTGTCAATCTACCTCCCAGTCGTAAGGGAGTCAGTAAAGGTTATACTCCATGAGAGAAATTGTAGGGGATTGAGACAGGAATTTCAAACTTAAGTCCAAAGTAGCCTTAATAAAGGTCACTGGCCCCTCAAAGCCAACAAATAACGTGTGAAACTGTCAACTGTGAATATTATATAAACTTAAGTGATTCATCTAAGTCTCCACATTTCCAACATGTTACTGTATAAACCTGTTTTATTTTTCAAGTCAAACTTGGGTGTTGAATTTGACTTAGTCTCAAAATGACAGTCAACCTGCTCTAGCTATAGTCAAATTTTAGTGAATAGACCGATATATGTCTACAGCTAGTTAGAGGAGGTGAGTCATCCAGAATTTTATAAGCTTTGTTACTAAATTTATCTTTCTAGTCTCCCATGAGGAATTCCTCTAGTTTTTTATTTTTTTTCATGAGGGAATGACAAGATTTTTCTTGTTAAATAATGTTCAATTCTTATAGCTGAATATGTCACTATCTCTGAGACAAAATGTCTCTTTTATTTTAAGAAACTGTATTACTTTATTATTATTTGCCATTTGTTATATCTGAGTCAATCCATTTTGGATTCAACTAGTTAATTTTAAATTTGGAATGACACAATCCAAACGCCTTTATTGGCAATTGTGATCTAATTTATGTTGACAACTAGGATTTTAAAATGGTTTCCCAATTTTTTTTGTTTTTTGTTTGTAAATTAACATTTTTATTATTGCCTTCATTTTATCTTCATTGTGTATACAACAATGTTATGTCAACCAATCCAAGTAATATGCAAGTAAAGAAATAAATAGAACATATAAAAAGTAGATTATGACATTTGCTGGTATTGACTGGTTAGTGAAAAGTATACATGAAACATACAGTAAAAATCGGAGCTAAAAGCCTCTGAAATAGACATATACATTTATAAAACATCTCCAACTAGGCAGTAAAGGGGATGTTACAGCCTAGTTCCTTAAAAAAGAAAAAGACCCGAGATGAATGATTCCCCCCCTCAAATGTGTCACCTTAAATTAAATATGTGTCAACCATAAATGATACCAATGAACAGTAAATGCATAAACTTTGAAATTTGAATTTTCATTTGAAATTCAGATTTCAGATTTTAATATATGTATACATTTTTACAATTATTAAACTTTAATATGCATTATAAAGGTATGTCATTTTAAATAGGATTTGATTCATTTTCTATACCACAATGTTGGTTCTTTAACTTCTTTTTGGATCAACAGCAGGAAGAGGGGATGTAGGAAACTACTGTACATTTTGATGTTAATTAAATATTGTGTTGTAATGTATGGAACCTCAATATGAAGGCTAAACTTAAGCTTTATTAGATAATAATTAAACATGGGAAATGTAGTGGTTAACACATAACAGACAAAGAATCAGTAAATGTAAACAAAGTGTGAAAAAAACTAAACAAGGTGAAAGTGATTAAAAATATATTAACACCAATAAGGATGTCAATGCCTAAATTATTTTTATGCAGTTTCCCTAAATTGGAAACCAAACAAATACTCCACTTGCAAAGGCAAAAGTCACTGCTTTAAACCAAATAAAGGAACAGCTTCAAGTCACATTTATAATTCTTTAAAGGGACACTACCACTTAAGCCACTTTTTCTATATGATTTAATTAAAGTAAAATAAAATTAGGTGTTTGTGTCCTGGCTCCATTTTGTGAATATTTCCTATTATGCAACATCGTCCACAATCTTCCAGCCAGTCTCACTTTACAACTGTTGCCAATGCCTGCATGATGCTGTCAAAAGACACTCCCCTGCTTTCTTACTGTCTCCTGTGTATTGTAGCGGTCAGGACTAGGTGGCTGTGTACAACTTTTTTTTTACTGCATTCCAACACAAAGAGTAAAGATTAACCTGATCAAAGAGGATCATAACTCCGCCCCCTTGTGATATCATAGTTACATTACCCTCCCATTCAATGCAAGTCTATGATCAGAATTCTGACTTATGGACTACATTCTGTGACCCTAGCCCCAAAGTGAGAAATTTGTGCTGTAAAGTCACCGGGGGTCGCACCCAAAAAAACTATATTTCACAAAATGGCTGTGCCCAGTCACACTTGTTTTGTTAAATATTTTAGTAAATTAACTCACATAACAAAAACAAAAGATATATCTGAAATCAACAATACACGGTTGCCTGGAATATTGTGAATGACAGAAGCCTGATTTGATTTGAGTGTTCTAATTGTAAGAATACATTCTATTAAAAAGTTGCTACTTATCAGTTCTTTCTGTTCTTAATGTAACAAGAATGCTCTAAGGAGATAAGTCTTATTAACCTGCAGTAGGTTAAAGCACATTTTTTAGACAAACGCTGTCCTCATTCCTTCTTACTTAATGAATTCACTGGTGATAGATCTAAATCTGTACATGCAAGGTCAAGGAGGGATTATGCAGCGTCGGGGAAACTTAGTTCCTGAAATGCTGTTTCAGGTGCGGGCGGAGGTGTGGTTACCGCTGCAGACGGACCACACCTCCATGTCCAGTGGGATGAATTTGAGGGTGCCATTGGCTGGGGCGCTCAGGGTCTGATAGAATGTTGGGCACCCCAGCCAGTGGCACCCTTCTAATGAGAGGCACTAGGGAAGGACAACCCCACCCTGCCACCCCAGCACACAGGATTATGCCAAGGCGCACAGACATTCTCTCAGGATGCCTCTCGCTGTCCCTGCATGTCTCTGCTCTGCAGTAAGAGTGTTGGTAGGTCACGTGACCCCTGACTTCAGATGGGAATTTTTTTCCAACTTGGCTACTTTGGCCTTCAGTTTGAAATTTCCTTCTTAATTCCATGCAATTATCTTTTTCAAGATTAAAAACTCATAACCTCTGCCCTGCATAGTGTAGAATGCATGTGTGTTCAAGGGGAACCACCTTGATTAATATATATATACACACAAATTATTCCTTCTGCAGGATGGCATTTAAAAGGTATATGTGGCCTTCAATAAATGGAAGCGCTTAGAGCTGTATCAATGGAGTCAGAAGGAGTTACCGTAAGATCTATGCAGGTTATTAGCAAGAAAATGTGAACCCTAAACATTAATTTAATGTTGCTTTGTTTCAACATTAGTAATGACACAACAAGTCTAATATGATGTACAACACAAATGTGGTGCTAGATGATTCATGATTCAGGTGGTATAATGAAATTTATTTATACATATATTTATGTGTGTGTGTAAATTTGTATGAGAAATACATAAAAATTATTAGCTGAATGTAAAGAGGAATCCAGAAAATGTATTAACATTTAGTAAAAGTAATTTACCGTAGTTTAAAAAAATAGACTAAAATCTATTAAAACCAACCTTTCACTCATTTTTATTACTGCTGTTGATCCAAAAGAAGCAGTCTCCTGTTTTGACTTAGCATTATCAAGAAACTACGCTAACAAAGATGTGTCTTGTTAGACCCTGAAACACAATGTTAGCGTCTCAGACAAGCAGTGCAATGCACTTCTTTTTCTCCATCTGTCTTTTTTTTCTCCCCCCATTTTTACAATGCCATCTGTCATTTCAAACTGACCTATGACCTTGTGCCTTACTATATAGTATTTGTATCTTGCAACCTTGCCTTCTGGAACCAAAGAATACTAAGTAAAATGGCTGTATATTAGAGCCACGTGCTTATTTGACTAAAAGGGATAGATTCAATGGCATTAATTATTCAATGCCCACCACTAACACCATAAAAGGGTGTGGCAAAATAATTACTGCACCTGTTAAATATACACTATACTTACAATACTTACAATAGAGATTTAGCACATTTAACTGTATTGAAACACTATTCTTTGTGGTAATTACCGCACAAACAGTGACTCAATGATGGCCAGTAAAAATAACGAGCAAAAAAGTAATTAATCTTTGCCTGTTAATTTAACTAAAAAAAATCTGGTAAATTAAAGTACTTCACCTGCTTAACGGAGCCGATATATAAACATTAACCATTGCAGTGCTGTGGGGAACACAAATAGTGCTTCCAACAGCACAGAAAGGTTAAACGTGAAAAAAAAAAAATGTTGGGGGAGCCAAGGGAGCTCCCACAATGTCCCCCTCCTCCCCCCTACCAAAAAAAAAAAAAGATCGGGACTAGGGGCTGGCTAAATGCCACTAGCATCATAAAAACAAAAAATATATGATGCGATGAATGAATACTCCACTGCCACCATTTTTAAAACCAGCCAATAGTATGGGAATGATCCCTGCTGGCCTAAGATTTAATTATGAGGATGGGGCATAGAGATAGAGCTGCAGTGTTTATTTGATTTTTTGCCGCATTTTTTTTTTTCTTTTCAGAAATAGGTGGATTAATTTAGATTTTGAATTTAATTACATTTTTTGGATGGGCAACATTTTATACAGGTTTTTTTGTCATAGCACACCCTTTGTGCGCCTCATGGGAACTATTGTTTATTAATATAAGGGGCCACAGGTAATCAATACATTTTATTCCCATGGGAATTTACCCATTTATCCATGAGGTAAATCATATATTTTAAGGTATTGTAGCCATTGCACCGGCCCGTGGCCCCAAAGGGCCAATACATTTTATGCAGGTATAGCGCTAGCTTGCCACCCCACAGGGTCATTATTATTTTTCATGGGGCCAGTTAGACCACCCGACCAGACCCTGGTAACAGTATTATTTGTCTTTTATAGGGGTTTACTCTAGGGGACTGGGTGGCTATTACACCCCCAGTGCCTTAGCATTAAATTAGCGTTTTGGGGGGTAATAACGCTGTTTTGTACAAAATGCCTTTAATGGCTTACTGAAGACCTTGTGCTTTAACAGTATTTTAGAAGTCTGCATGACCATAGAATTGTTCATTATTCCATTCGGAATAACATGAGTTACAATAACTTTGATAGATGCGATATTTAATGGGGGCCATTGAAAATTACTTTCCTTTTTCATATATATTCAAGTTCAATAATTATATAAATGCTTATGCGTAGTTGCCAAAAGTCTCGAATTTGCCGTGACAATCCCGTCAGATTTGGATCTGCCACGCACTGTGAGCATTGCCTTTAAATTGTGTATGTCTAGCAGATAAATACAGCCTAAACTCAGTGAAATAAGCTCCAGACACCCAGTATCTGTACCACGTAGACTGGAGCTCAATGCTGCGGGGTCACGCAATGTCACATGACGTCACGCAGCATCGGGTCTCTCCACCCTTTAGGTTCCCTCACAGAAACTGGCAGATATGCTTGTGTTTATTAGATTGTAAGCTTACATTGTTCCTCTAATGTAGTTGTTCATTTCCATTTATGCTCTGCACTGTGTAAATTGGTGGCACTATACATAAATATTAAGCAATTCAAATTTGAATATCTAAATTTTTAATGTATTATTTTCTCACAGTTAATTCATCAAGAAGGGAATCTCATAAGAGATACCTTGGTTAAATAATTGATTTTTCTCTGAACAGATATGAATTATACATTCTGCAGGAAACCGTTAGTGACATGTGTCTCTCAAAACATGGCACACATGTATGAAATCAGAAGCAGTAGAGGTAAGGAAGCATTTCAGAAAGTGCGTAGAGGGATAGCTGCTTAGAGTATAAGCAGAGGCGTCGCTAGGGGGGGGCTACTGGGGCTGAAGCCCCGGATCTCCCCTCCATAGCCCCGAATGGATACTCTGACCACGCCCCCTAGCACTCGGTCCCGCCTCCTCACGCTAAGCTCCGCCCCTGCATGGTGCACTCTGGATGCTGAGCAGCCCCAGACTGCGCCCCCTCACGCTCGGCTCCGCCCCTCACTCTTAACTCCGCCCCTCAAGTTTTGACCGTGAGTGTCTGGCAGAGTGTGAGAAATGAGTGTGTATGTATGTATGTGAGTGGCAGAGTTATGAATGTGCATGTGTATGTATGTGAGTGGCAGAGTTATGAATGTGCATGTGTATGTATGTGAGTGGCAGAGTTATGAATGTGCATGTGTATGTATGTGAGTGGCAGAGTTATGAATGTGCATGTGTATGTATGTGAGTGGCAGAGTTATGAATGTGCATGTGTATGTATGTGAGTGGCAGAGTTATGAATGTGCATGTGTATGTATGTGAGTGGCAGAGTTATGAATGTGCATGTGTATGTATGTGAGTGGCAGAGTTATGAATGTGCATGTGTATGTATGTGAGTGACGGAGTTATGAATGTGCATGTGTATGTATGTGAGTGACAGAGTTATGAATGTGCATGTGTATGTATGCGAGTGGCAGAGTTATGAGTGTGCATGTGTATGTATGTGAGTGGAAGAGTTATGAATGTGTATGTATGTATGTAAGTGTGTGTGTGTGGCAGAGTTATGAGTGTGTATGTATGGATGTGAGTGGCAGTGTAAGTGGTGTGAGTGTGTGCATGCGTATGTATGTGAGTGGCAGAGTTATGAATGTGCATGTATGTGAGTGGCAGAGTATAAGTGGGTGTGAGTGGCAGTGTCTAAGTAAGTGTAAGTGTGTGAGTGAGGGTTTTGAAGAGCGTAAGTGTGTGTGTAAGCGTGAGTGGCAGAGTTATGAGTGTGCATGTGTGGCAGAATGTAAGTGTGTGTAAGTGGCGTATAGTATATGTGAGTGGCAGAGTGTGAGTGTTTGAAAGCATGTGCGAGTGAGTGTAAGCGTGAGTGGCAGAGTTATGAGTGTGCGTGTGTATGTGTGTGAGTTTCAGAGTGTCTGAGAATGTAAGCGTGAGCAGCAGAGTTATGAGTGTGTGTGTGAGTGGCAGTGTGTAAGTGTACGAGAGTGAAAGCGTGAGTGGCAAAGTTATGAGTGGCAGAGTGTGAATCCCAGTGAGATGACTAGGACAAAATGTGACTAATGACTATTATTCATATTGAATGTGATAATCAAGTGTGAAACAATGTTATCATCTCATATTATTTTTATTTTCACACTTAATTATCACATTCAATATGAATAATAGTGATTCATCCACGCACAAGTCAGTAATTTTGTTGTTGTTTACGATATAAAAAGTGCATCTATCAATATGTCCCCGTCCTGGCTGCTATACCTCATTCTAGCCTGGTCTGTGCCCTGCTGGTTTTTCTAGCCCTGCTGAGCAAACTCAGCGATCAGGCACTATAGTGCGGTGCATGTGGGGATGGAGCAGGAGGACTGTGCAGCCGGTGCACACAAGGTGAGGGCACCAGGCAGGGACAACAATAACTGGGCGCCAGGTATAATTTCCTGGTGCCCAGGATTTGTTGAGTCCTGATATATACCCATATATACCTATTGTTCATTGGCATCATATATATCAGTCTGTATTCCGCCTGAGCATGTGAGCTTATTTACTCCACTTCTATCAAAACTGTCATGGGCTCCAGCCCCGGGTCTTTTGGAGACCTAGCAACGCCCCTGAGTATAAGGATTAAAACAGTTGTTAACGGGAGTAGACACAGAAGATTGCAAATTAGTGAATGTTGTGCCTGATCACAAGAAAGGTAGTAGAGTCTGGCATTTCTAGGCCAATAAATCTTACATCAGCAGTGGGGAAAGTAGTGGAAACCATGTTAAAAATGCCAGGCCCCTATCTACACCTTAACCCCTTAACGACAGGTGACGTGCCAGGCACGTCACGGCAAATCAAGAACTTGCCGACAGGTGACGTGCCTGGCACGTCATGCACTAAATGGAGTAAAGAAAGCGACCAGCGGTCGCTTTCTTTACTCTAACGGTGTTGCTACAATGCCTCTAGGTAGAGGCATTGTGCAACACCCCCCAAATGTGCAGGGGCGCGCTACGATCACTCCACGGAGTGATCGTAGCAGCCATTTAAAAATGGCTGCGCCCGCTGCACACATGTGCTTAGAAAGCGAACGATCGTTCGCTTTCTAAGCATCTCCGGTGTTGTTAAAGTGCCTCGCCAGCGAGGCACTTAACAACACCGTGCTGCTCCCCAGAGCCGATGGTGGTCGCTCTCCTGAGTGACCCCATCGGCTCAGTAGAAGGGAACGCTGCCTGTACAGGCAGCGTTTCCCTTCTAATGGCAAGAGCATCGGAAGTGAAAGTATTTCACTTCCGATGCTCTAGGGGGAGCCAATCGATGCCGGCACAGCAGATCTATGTGATCTGTGTGCAGGCATGTATGGTAAGTGCTCTGATGAGCACTTACCATACTGTCAAAGGCAATATTACTAAATATTGCCTTTGACAAGTATTGATCTGCCTCCCTCACCTTACTACTTTTAGTAAGGGAGAGAGACAGATCAGATCAAGTAAAAAAATAAAATAAAATAATAAAAAAAATATTGAATAAAATTTTAAACACCAAGGGCTTTTATAAAAGCCATTTAACCCCTTCCCTGCCATTGATCGCTGTGTACGCAGTGATCATACACAGCAGCACATTTTTTGCTGTCTGTGCATTTTTTAGGGGTTATTTTTTTTTACTGTAATTCATTACAGGATAAAAAAAGGCTCTTTTAAGAGAGATTAACCCCTTTCTTGCCGTAGATCACTGCCTAATCAGCGATCTGACGGAAATGCAGCAATCTTGCTGCAGAAGCATTTTTAATTTTTTTTAAAACTTTTTTATTACACCCGTCACGTGTTAATTATACCCGCTAGGGGACTACGTTTAACGTAAAAAAATTTTTTTAGCTGTCTGAGCGCATGTATAGCGATCAGTAACAGCTGATAAGTGACAATGGCGGGTTGGCGTTTGCTCAGATGAGCATCACCATTCGTCTGGTTAGATCAATATGTGTAAATATTTGATCTGACCCGTGTAGATCTGCCTCCCTCTCACTTGAGTTTTAGTGAGGGAGACAGAGCTGTATAATGTAAGTTTTTAATTATAATATATTTAATAGAATTGAGACCCAAAGGCTTTTATAAAAGCCGTTTCCAGTATTTAACCCCTTCCCTGCAATTGATCGCTGTGTACGCAGTGATCTTACACAGCAGCACATTTTTTGCTGTCTGTGCATTTTTTTAGGGGTTATTTTTTTTTACTTTGATTTATTACAGTATATCAAAGGCTCTTTTAAGAGCTATTAACCCCTTCCTTGCCGTATATCACTTCCTAAGTAGCACATATGGTCACTGCCTAAGCAGTGCATATGGTCACTGCCTAAGCAGCGCATATGGAGCAATCTAGTCGCCGAAGGATTTTTTTTTGCTATCAGCATTTTTTTTGTCAGACTCACTAGGGGTTAATTATACCCACTAGGGGATTACGTGTATTCCTTTTGAAGCTGTCTGAACGCGTGTATAGCGATCAGTAACAGCCGATCAGTGGCAAAGGTGGTTTGGTGATTTCTCCGATGAGCATCACCATTCGTCTGGTTCGTAAATATTGTTCTGACCCATATGGATCTGCCTCCCTCTCCTCACTTGAGTTTTAGTGAGGGAAAGAGACAGATCTGTATAACATAATTTTTAAATTGTAATAAATTAAATTAAATGTTAATAAATTGTGAGTCCCAAGGGCTTTTATAAAAGCCATACCTTTTGTATAGTGTAGTGTATTAACTCCTTCCCTGCCACTGATCACTGCACTGCAGAAATTTTTTTCTTGTCTGTGCATTTTTAGGGGTTAATTTTTTTGTACAGTACTACAAAGGCTCTTATAAGAGCTATTAACCCCTTCCTTGCTCTACATGTTCAAATTCCAAGTTTGAAAATCAAAAAGCGAACCTCTCAAATGTAGCCTTTCAACCCCTAACAAAGCTGACAAAGCTATGCATGGGTGGTATCCCTGTGCTCGGGAGATGTTGCTGAACATATATTGTGGTATTGTTTGTCAGTGACACATACCGAAATATGTGAATTTGTGTCTAAAGTGCAATGTATGTGGGAAAAAATACACAATAAAATGACTACCACAAACTTTGACAAAGGCTGGTGGTAGAATTGGTGCATGGAAAGTGTTAAAATAACACCATTTAAAATAGCCTAGGGTGTCTACTTTTACAAAATATATACTTTTTGGGGTAAAATACACTGTCCTACTTAAAAAAAAAGTCCCAAATGAAAGATGGGCTCAGGCTGACTACACGTCAATATTCCAAGTTGAAAATGCGCACCTTCACAATGTGGCCCTTTAGCCCCCAAACAACCCAACAAACCTATGCATGGGTGGTATCCCTGTACTCAGGATATGTTGTTGAACACATATTGGGTTATTGTTTGGCAGTGACACATACCAAAATCTGTGAATTTATGTCTAAAATACAATATTTGTGAAAAAAAACCACACAAAAATTACTACCACAAACTTTGACAAAGGCTGGTGGTAGAATTAGTGCATGGAAAGTGTTAAAATACCACCATTTGAAATAGCGTAGGGTGTCTACTTTTAAAAAATATATGGGTTGATGGGGTAAAATACACTGGCTGGTTTCAAATATGTCCCAAATGGGACATGGGTGCAGGCGGTCTGCATGTCAAAATTTTAATTTGGAAAACCAAAAACTGCACCTACCAAATTTGGCCTTTTACTCCCCAAACAACCCAACAAACCTATGCATGGGTGGTATCCCTGTACTCAAGAGATGTTGCTGAACACTTATTAGGGTGTTATTTGGCAGTGACACATACCAAAATCTGTGAATTCATGTCTGAAGTACAAGGTTTGTGAAAAAAACCCACAAATAAATTACTACCACAAAGTTTGACAAAGGCTGGTGGTAGAATTAGTGCATGGAAAGTGTAAAAATACCCCCATATGAGATAGCCTAAGGTGTCTTCTTTTAAAAAATATATGGGTTGATGGGGTAAAATACACTAGCAGGCTTCAAATATGTCCCAAATGGGACATGGGTGCACGCTGTCTGCATGTAAAAATTTCAAGTTGGAAAACAAAAAACTGCACCTCACAAATTTGGCATTTTAGCCCCCAAACAACCCAACAAACCTATGCATGGGTGGTATCCCTGTACTCAGGAGAAATAGTAGAATCTATTTAGCATGTTTTTTCGTTCGCTATTGTCGATGAGGAGAAGTTGTTTCAAATAAAAACAAAGAAATTTGTGTATTTTTTTTTTTTTTACCATATTTTATTATTTTTTTTAATAATATGATAAGATATGATCAAAAAGATGGCATCCATAGAAAGCCCTTCTTGTCCCGATAAAAACAATATATAATATGTGTGGGTACAGCAAATGACAAAGAAGAAAAGTACTGCTAAACACAAACAGCACAGAAATGTTAAAATAGGCATTGTCCAGAAAGGACAAAAATGTTTCAAAGGCTCTGTCCTTAAGGGGTTAAAAGGACTTTGTCAACCCAAACATTGCTTACTCTGTGAAGGTAGAGAATAATCAATTATGAAAAATTATCAGCTGTATACATTAAGATAAATATATATTTTAAATCTGTAGTGTCTCTTGTTTTTGACATCATCTTGTGGCTTGTTTAGCAAATTACATATTTCCAATTAAAAATTTATTAATTTGCATATCAAACCCTTGGTGGTCACAGACATCACAGACGCCCTTAAAACCCATTTTTCCTCTTAATCTATGTTTTTGCTTGCAAGTCTAATACAATATATAGATCATTTGTGTTCTCCACATTCACAGCATAAGTGATGTTTAGGCATGTTAATTTGTCTGATTAAATTACCACTGTATCTTCTATTACATAACACAGGCTTGCATTTGACATGTTGACATTTGACTGCCACATTCTATAGCTATGACTAAACTCTGGCACTAAAACTATTGTGGATCGTGATTCTTATGATGCTCCGCGAGCTCCACCACAACAGCTGAAAAAACAAATATTAGCTGACATTCAGCTTGGTTCTAAATTTCAGTGCGCTGGTGCCACCCACCAAACCAACAAGAGATCTGTGCGTCCACGTGACGTCTGGCACGTCGTGTTTTATTTAAACTGTTGAAATGGACAGTTGCCTTTTTCAAAGATGGCGCTTAATAAATGTGTGTCACGTCCCGTCTCCATGGCAACCAGAAAGCACAAACATGGCTGACGAGAAAGATGCTGCAGGTAAGGGAGTACGGTGTCTGTGTAATATCGAACAAAAAGGAAGAAGTGAGCGAAAGTCTCCAAAAATAAAATTTCGAAAAGGGGGAAGGGACAGGAAAAGATATTTGGAAAGGAACGTAAGAAAACAAAATCCAACTGACGCACTGTCAGTTTTAAAATAATCACCGGTTAGTAATGTTTTCCGATCGGGAGTTGATGGTTGTCCTTTGGAAGTTTATTTTCTCACCCAACAAATGTCTGACTGAGCATCATTACATTTCTACACCACAATAAATAAAGTGCCAAAGACCAGCCATCACAACAGTATTGAGACATTCGTTTATTTATTGATACACTGCGAGATACAAAGTTTCCTGGATTTTTACATACTGATTAAAAGATTCAAACGTATTCAAGTAATCGTGTCTTTTTCAAATAAATTGTTAACAAATCCTGTAGCACCATTAGTATTTCATATACATATTATGACTTGGAGTGTCTGCAGCTAAGCTATGTAAAGGATAAAGCACCTTGAGGTGTAAAAAAGGGAGTCAATTACAGACCTTTCACTTTTTGTTTGGTGATCAGAAATAAGTAATTGGCCAGGTTCAATTGTTTATGATACCTCAGTGATATAATGTTCTATTTCGTTTCAACCTGAAAATAACCTTTTACTCTCTTTAACAGAGGCTCTTGTGTCAGATTTGCAAAAGAAAATTACAGATGCTTTTGACGTCTTTGACCATGAAAGTAACAGAACAGTAGATGTCCGGTAAAAATCTCATTCCATTTTCATTTTTTTTTTTAAGTTCACTTTTATTGATGTAATATATTTTTCAGGGTTTGTTCAGAAACTTTAATCGTGAAGGGCATGGCCATGAATTTTTTTTAATTATACGATTAAAAAATGGTTCATTGCAACACACCTAAATAAAAAAATGTTTTTGCTGCATGGGAGAATTCTTTTTTCTTTAGGTGTTTATGCAACTAAATCATAGACAGCCTGACGTGATGGCTGAGCATTTGCTCAGTTTTTAGTGATCTCTACTGGATGGAAACATAACCGTCTTTACAGAATCAAACATCTATTTCTGTTTTCATACTGAAAAAGTTTCTTTTATTTTTTTGACTACCCAATGCATACTTTTGGGGGGGGGGGGGGGGGGGGGGGACATGGACTTATCGTTTGCAATAAGTGATATTTCATTTATTTCAAGGATTAGTGTCTGTGAAAACATTCTCACATTAACACAAGTATTGTCCTTCACAGAGAGATTGGAACAATCATAAGATCTTTAGGATGTTGTCCAACTGAAGGGGAACTCCATGATATGTTGGCTGAGGTAAAGTGGGTAGGAGCTCTGTGGGGCAAAGTACCATAATTTGTGATCACATTACATTGGCACTTAGATTATGGTTAGTTTATATAGGCAACATCCATATTCTCACTGTAGAAAGAAAAGTATCTAGAAAGCCACCCCATAGGTGTGCTTTTTATTCTAGTGAGCATGAACGTTCAATACCAATATAGTATGCCTGCGTATAGTATACAACTGAACATTGTAATATAATAATATATAAATAAAATAGCATGCTTTACTGAAACAAATTTCAATGGCATAATAGAACATGGGGACACTTCTTCGCGGCTGCTTCACCACTAACAGTTCAGCGCGTTGGACGCGCCCGCTTTATTGTGGCAATGTAAGTGCTGAACTGTCAGCACTTACAAACGTACACCACCCAATAAATTACCCCCCTAATAAATGAACCCGCCCGAACCCTAATACTAAAATGACGCACCTGAACCCTAATACTAAAATTAACCCTATTGCTACACCCTAACACCTAACCCCCACGAACCCTAATACTAAAATTAACCCCCCACAAACCCTAATACAAAAATTAACCCTATTGCTACACCCCAAACCCTAAAACCTAACCCCCACGAACCCTAATACTAAAATTAACCCCCCCACAAACCCTAATACAAAAATTAACCCCCCCCAACCCTAATACTAAAATTAACACTATTGCTACCCCCCAAACCCTAAAACCTAACCCCCCCCCCCACAAACCCTAATACTAGAATGGAGCCCTATTAGTAATACTCACCTTCAGCGATCCCATGATGAATTGTCTTGCGATGATCTCTTGGGCGATGAACTGGCCATCGCGCCTTTTTTCCTGGAATAGTCCTTTAGTGCCTCCTTAATAGCTCAATGGAAAGATAAAAAGGTTGGAGAATTTTTCCAACTCATCTACTAATGCCTGTTTTTTTGTCAGTTCTCTTGTTTAGTTTAATGAATCGCTCTCAATATATTCATAATTACGTATTTTATTTTTGGAGTGTTAACTGACTTATTCACGAAAATTTAAGATAGTCTGCTACATGTGAATAGACGTCAGATGCACGGTGGTTAAACTTGGCTGTGATAGTTTGTCATATTCTCTAATCATCTTTGCTATATTGTTTGCAATTGACAGTCTATTGACCTGAATGGAGAATTTACTGAAGAACTGAATTCTGGGAAAATGTGCTGCAATTGAGTTGGCACCAAGTACTGACTAATCTATTCAATTCTGGGCAGCTTTCATTTTCATTGCCTTCAACAGTGTCCAAGATTTTTAATGTCTCCATGAGCTGCTCAATTGAACAAGAGCATTTTTTACTGGAAAACCTAAGGTGATAGATAATTCCTTTTTACTCCAGTATTATCATACAGAGAATTAACTCATTGTTAAATGAGCAGACTCATCTGTAGACATGTAATTGATATTGGTTTAAGTTATGTGGCTCATATTTTAGGAATAACAAATCCCTGCTGCTGACATATTGGGATCATTTTAACAGGTAGAACCTTACAGACAATGTTATACTGCCACCCAGTGGTTTAAATATAATAAAAAAAAAATCAGGCATTAACAGCTAAATTGAGAACATTCTCCATCTTTACAAAACAGCTATTATTCGGTTCTGACTAAATGTCCAAGTGCTATACTCAGTTCAAAAATGAGAAACCTAATAAAAAAAAAAAAATTGAAAGTCAGAAACAAATATAAATCTTGTTGTATGTTTAAGTTAACCATCTTTTTGCTTTAATTTTCCAAAGTTTTGTATTTCTTACTAAAATGAACTCAGGAAATCTTATTCATTTAAATACATTTTTTGAATCCCTCTAAGACCAATTATATTTATTGTCTTTATCACAATCTGTTCTTTAAAAAAAACATTACATTAGGCAAGGGCATGTCATACATATCCTGCTGTTTAGTACATGCACCTTGCTGCATAATGTATTAATTTAAAGAGTGTAAACTCAAAAAAGTATTTTTTACATATGAACCACCATTTCTTCATGTTCTGTTTAATTTGAATGTTTTTTTTTTGCTGTGCTTAAAGAGAGAATATACAAACATAGAATGTGTCGGCAGATAAGAACCATTTATAAGAAGCCCACCTAGTCTGCCCTATTTTCTCAATACTTTTATTAGTCCCCAGTTCCCTGTCTTTTATCTAGGATAACCTTGTGCCTATCCCACACGCTTAAAATCCTTGACTGTGTTTACCTCTACCACTTCTGCTGGAAGGCTATTCCATACATCCACTACCCTCTGAGTAAAGTAATACTTCCTGATATTAAATCGTTGCCCCTCTAATTTTAGACTATGTACTATAGTTGTGGTAGTTTTTCTTCTTTTAAATATACTCTCTTCCTTTACTGTGTTGATTCCCTTTATGTATTTAAATGTTTCTATCAAATCCCCCCTGTTACATCTTTCCTCCAAGCTATACATGTTAAGATGCTTTAACCTTTCCTGGTAAATCTTATCCTTCAGCCCATGAACCAGTTTAGTCGCCCTTCTCTGAACTCTCTCCAAAGTATCAATATCCTTCTGGAGATACGGGCTCCAGTACTGTGTACAATACTCCAAGTGAGGTCTCACCAGTGCTCTGTACAATGGCATGAGCACTTCCCTCTTTCTATTGCTAATACCTCTCCGTATACATCCAAGCATTCTGCTGCTCTATTACATTGTCTTACCTTTAAGTCATCTGAAATAATTATTCCCAAATCCCTTTCCTCACATCCCCAAAAAATAGTTTTAGTCAAGCAGAAGGTCACTTTTGAACAGTGCTCCAGTTCTACATCATTCAAAATGTATGCCTGACTCGCTCTGTCATTGAAATGTGCTGCACACAACCAATAGCTGGGAAGGAGATCATCATCTCCTTTCAGCTGGTTATGCGTTCAGCATATTGGACACTGAGCACACCAATCAAACTGCTGATCTATGACATGATAGCCTGGAAGTCCATGTCTCCAAATAATCCTAAATCATTTTTGAATGGTGCTCCCAGAATCATAATTCAAAATGCTTTAAATCAGACAGACATTAAATTTGATAGCATAGTAAATAATGGACCTATTTAACAGGTTGCAATTGTTCAGCATTCTATTTTCACAAGACGTGTATGCTAAACATGCTGCATAGCATATATATACTTATGGATTTTATATATGTAACCCATATCATGTATAAATATGCTTTTTAAATTCCAGGTGGAGGAAGAAGAACCAACAGGGTACATCCGATTTGAAAAGTTCCTTCCAATGATGACAAAAGTATTACTAGAAAGAAGGTATGAGATTTCTGAACCACATAGAACTTGTTTTGTGCAGTGCCAACTTTTTCCTTCATCTAAAACATTTACACTGATTTAAAAAAAAAACAAAAGTATAAACTATAACACACCAGTGCAGGATGAGTCAAAAGTCACGTACTAAGCAAATATGTGTAAGAAGATGAATCTCATTAGTACCATTACACAGAAGAAAATAATTTAAAAAAAAAAGTGATAAAAGGAACTTACATACAGTTAAATAAATTCTTCAATAAAGTGACATCCCAAAACAACATCTAAAGTGCTTATACAGGCAATAAAAATATACTTATATTGGCGGTCAAGGATATCCACTATTTCATCAGATAAACATACATGTAGGAGTGAAACAAAAATAACAGATTATCATAGTATTTTCTGTTAGGTTTTGCACTCCAAGTAGAAGAATTAGGCGTTTGGGAGAGCAAGTCCTTGTGAGGATGCCCTTGGCAATGTTTTTCCGTCAATATAATTTTTCAAAAACTGATCAGGAAAGAAAAAATAGGGACAGTCTAGTTACCATATTGACTTTGGTGCAAGTTGTAGACACCAAAGTTTTAAACAGTTTGTAATCTCTCATTTTTAAAAATGTTGCAGTCATTCTCCTAAAATAGTTATATTTATTTATTTTCTTAAGTCCTCCCCCAGTGATCAGACCTTTGTAACACAGGGAGTGTGCCCGCATATCTTACCCAGCATCACCACCTGGAATCTATGGAACTCTCCCTACGATGCCTTTTAAAATCATACTGCCACAATAGTGACTGCAGTGCCCATCATAATCATACTGCCATGATAATGAATGAAATGCCCATCATCATCATACTGCCATGTTAGTGTCTGTAATAATAGTGACTGCAATGCAATCTTAATCATAGGATTATTGGGTTATTATGTTATTGTTACCTATCTGGATGTTTATTAGTACAAAAATAAAAAAACATTTTGCTTTGATGCACACAGTGACTTGCAACTAATTTGTTGTGGTCTTGTACAGTGGGAACCTTGCAGTGTGTTACACTGCCTTAAGACATCACTAAAACAGGATAGAGGGGGCTGCAGTGGTGAGCGAATTGTATATTGTAATATATTTAATAGGTACTGTGAAGGGAAGGGGATTGGGATGACTGCATTAGATACTGTAATATATTTATGGGGGTAGGCGCTGTATGTGGAGGGAGGGAGTCTAAGGTGATGGTATTATATTTTGTAAAATATGTTGTGTTACAGTGTTTATTTAAATTTGAATAGTTACCGGATGGCTGGCAGACTGTTATTAACTGGACTTTGCCAATCAAGTGGCTGGCAGATTGTGTGTTATTAACTGGAGTTTGCCACACAAGTGGCTCGCAGACTGTGTGTTATTAACTGGACTTTGCCACACAAGTGGCTGGCAGACTGTGTGTTATTAACTGGACATTGCCACACAAGTGGCTGGCAGACTGTGTGTTATTAACTGGACATTGCCACACAAGTGGCTGGCAGACTGTGTGTTATTAACTGGACTTTGCCACACAAGTGGCTGGCATATTTGCATTTTTTGTTTTTCTCAAAAAATGTATTATAGTTGTTACAATATTTAATTACTGTGTAGTGGAACATTGTGCCCTTTTTGCACTTTTTTTTTTACACCTACAATTTTATTAGTACTCTTTATCTACTACTGTTTTGTGAATTTGAGTAATTTATATATGTTAAGTTAATAAAGTTATTTGAAACTACATCCATACTTTGAAATAAATTTTTATTGGACAGACAATTGGGATAATGGTCTACTGTGATATTCGGAAACAAATAGGGTTCTACATAAAGAGTTATAGTGGGGGTAAATATTATAGATGTGGTTTAATCCCCATAGGAATAAATGGACTGTGCTTACTGACTGCTCTACTTTTTACTACTTTCCACCAGAATTTTCTTCTTTTATATAAATCCCTATGTGTTTTCTTACCTAGAAATAATCCACTCTTGAAATGCATGGTTTTCCCTTTTATAAACATGAAAATAATGATGTTGGGCTGGTATTATGATGGACTGCAATGGGGCTGGTACAATGACGGAATTCTATGGGGCTGGTACAATGACGGAATTCTATGGGGCTGGTACAATGACGGAATTCTATGGGGCTGGTACAATGACGGAATTCTATGGGGCTGGTATGCAATTTTTTCCAGGGCTGGTTTTCATTCCCAGTCCGGCCCTGGTCACAGGGATCCACTGGCAGGTAAATATTGATAGCCTTATCCTTCCTCCTGTGGGTGCAGCTTCCCCAAATCCAATGAACACACTGCAGCAAGAAATGGGGCCAGAAACCAAACTCAGAATAAAATACAAAGCTGAGGTTTAGCAGATATAATTAGCAAGCTTTAATAAAAGTGCAGTATGCTCACATTCAAATATTGTCAGTCGCTCTGTGTTCGAGAGACCTTCCACACTGTAGATAGATATGAGCCTATCTCCCAGTGGGCATAATGATGTCAGAATGCTACCGGTGAGGGATGGCAATGGGGGCAGGTGGGCAATTGCTCTATAATGTCTCTCAGTGGACTGCACCACTTTTCACTTTTAAATGCTCCAGTCGGCAATAGACATGTGCAAAACTAAAATTTTTGTTTTCGTCCATTCGGACGTTATTTATTTCGTCTAAAACGAATTTCGTTCACTACTGCATTCGTTTCAGAAGAAATTCGTTCATTATTTTTGTTTCGTTTTATTCGTTCGTACGAATCAATTGACCTACACATTCCATAAACCGAACGTCGTTCGGTTTATAGACTTTCGGCTTATGGAATACATGTAATGCTATAGGCTTTCTGTAAACCGAACTAGAGTCCCCATTCATAAGAAATTCTTATGAATGGGGACTCTAGTTCGGTTTATAGAAAGCCAATAGTATTACATGTATTCCATAAGCCGAAAGTCTATAAACCGAACGACGTTCGGTTTATAGACTTTCGGCTTATGGAATACATGTAATACTATTGGCTTTCTATAAACCGAAATAGAGTCCCCATTCATACGAAAAGGTCAATTGACCTATTCGTATGAATGGGGACTCTATTTCGGTTTATAGAATAGCAATGGCATTACATTCATTCCAAAAACCGAAAGTCGTTCATTATGTCGCTTTATGGAATGTATGTAATACTATTGGTATTCTATAAACCGACTCTATTTCGGTTTATAGAATGCCAATAGCACGAATGGACGAATGATTTTCATTTATTAACCATTCGTTCATTCGGCTTTCGTTAGTTTAGCATTTTCGTTTTTCGTTTTTCAGACGAATGGACGAAAATGCTATTTTTGGACGAAAATGCTATTTTCGGACGAAAATGCATTCGTCCGAAAACGAATGCACATGTCTAGTCGGTAACACTTTAAGTCTTTCTATATAATTGTCTACTCTGGCTGTCAAACTGTCTACCTTACCGGTCAGCAAATTTCTGTTGCATGTCTGTGTGTTTATTTCTGATAATAGGTGGTCTGATGATGTGGCACCTAGGGCAACTAATTTGCTTTTGGCCCTGGGCCAACGGTTGTCAGCTCTCCCCTGGTGGACATCCTGAGCTGCATATCTCCTCCTCTCCTCTTATATCGCATTATCAGTGTAAGAAGTCCATCCTCCCAAGACCCATTTAGGTCCATTGTAAATCAACTATGTTGTCAGTCTATTCTAAATTATAAAAGCTTTTTGCAAAGTCCAGGGCAATAGTAAAGTGGAGAAACAAGCCAAGGGAGTGTCCCCTCATACACTCCGACCCCAGAGGAGATGTACAGTTTTCAAACAAGTTATAATAGGGCCTGTTTCTGTGGGTCGTCTATAAATCGTAACCAATAAAACCACATTTTAGTGTACCCGTGAATCTGGGGTTCTGATCTAGACACTAATTCCATATTGTGCATGTTTTCAACCCTCTGGATCTTTTCCCAGAAAGATGGGGGTGAGGTCCCCCGAATGTAGTGGTATTAGGGCTTTTGCTTTTAAAAAGCGATTGATGACTTTTTTTTTATTTATGGTTGGGTTTTAATGTGCAGAGCAGATAGGAACAGGGGTGGATGATCTATGAATTTGTTCAAAGTTGCATTGGTCTTATTCCAAAAGGAAGTGATTAAAGGGCATTCCCACGAAATGTGGAGCACATCACCCAGGGAAGAACCGCATCCAGGGCCGCCATCAGAAATTTCAGGGCCCCTTACTGAAAAAAATTCGGCCCCCCCCCCAGAAAGTTTATAAATTAATATGTGACTAAAAGTCGTGGTCCGCATCCGCTGGATGTCACATATTTATTGATAAACTATCAGGGGGAGGGGGGACTTAATGTGACCAGTGACCTGTAACAAAATCCAGACACATAAACCCCTGGATGGCTAGACAGATCTAGGCAGTGTCGGAGGAGTTAACCTCTTGGGCTGCTAGACAGATCTTGGCAGTGTCAGAGGCATTAACCCCTTGGGTGGCTAGACAGAGGCAGTGTCAGGGAAGTTAACCCCTTGGGTGGCTAGACAGAGGCAGTGTCAGCGAAATTAACCCCTTGGGTGGCTAGACAGAGGCAGTGTCAGAGGAGTTAACCCCTTTATCCACACACTCCCTCACACACATATACAGTCAGTCTGTCACTCACACTGACACACAAACTCACTCCCACTGACACACACTCACTCACACTGACATACACTCTCACTCACACTGACATACACACACTCACACTGACATACACACACTCTCACTTACACTGACATACACACACTCACACTGACATACACACACTCACACTGACATACACACACTCACACTGACATACACACACTCACTCACACTGACATACACTCACTTGCACTGACATACACTGACTCTCACTGACATACACACTGACTCACACTGACATACACACTCACTCGCACTGACATACACACTTACTCACACTGACATACACACACACACTCACTCACACTGACATACACACACTCTCACTCACACTGAGGGCCCCCAGAAATGAAAATAATTTTTTTATTTTAAAGGGCTGGGGCCCCAGCGGGTGTATCGCCCATCACCCACTGATGGGGGCCTTGACCGCATCACCCACAAACATCTTGGCAATCTGGAAAATCTTATATAAAGCTTAGGGAGTCCTAAACCAGTGAGATAAATGCTTGTTGGACATTTCTTGTGTTGTATTGTTGATGGTTGTTTTCTGCCTGAAAAGAAAGCTTAATTAGAGTGCTTTGGAGTGCATTCTGCCACCGGCCAATAAAACCGGGTAAGGCACCTGCCTTTTAAGATCCATAAAAAGAATAAACTCAAGACTCTAAATCCAAAAAAGGAGGTCTCTGTCTTTATAATTAAGGATTACTGTAAGCCTCCATACTCTCCTCTGCATGCGTATATAAGTGTTATGTCTATGATGTTTGTGATATTTATTATAAATATTAATTTATAGTCTTGTATTCTTCTTTCATGTATAAGGGATTCTGGCACCATCGAGGCACTTAATGTCCAATATTTATATTTTTGATACTGTGGTGCTGATAATTGATTTTTTTATGTTCTATGTATGTGTTTTGTACTTTCAATAAAAAAACAAAAAAAACAAACAGGTAAGATAGGCTCATTAGATTCTTGTAACAGTTGATATAGCATAGAGATGCCATGTTAAATTGTGTCCCCCAGTGTCCTACTTCTATCTAAAACCCAAAGTAAATGATCCACACCATATACATTGCTGTTTTGTTTCCCTTTTTGATAATTCTTGGAGGAAAATTCTAGTAGAATGTTTACCCTGTATTGATTGAGTGACTGTAGCATTGAGTGTACAGTGACTGTAGCAAGTGTGTGTGTGTGTGTGTGTGTGTGTGTGTGTGTGTGTGTGTGTGTGTGTGTGTGTGGTGAGGGCCACCAAAAAAAATAGTACTAAAACTGTTGACAATAATTTACTGATGAGTGTGTTTACAAAACAAGTGTTAATTTCTTTTTTTTATCTATTTTCAAAATTTGCTATTTATGTTTAATGTAACTGTTATCTTGGTTTACTTTGTTGTAGATATCGACCAATTTCTGAGGAGGTTCTGCTCCGAGCATTTGAGGTTTGTGACTAGTTGAGATGTTAATCCAGTTTTTTAAGCTGCCCCTTGAAACAGTTACCAGATTTGTTATGTTTTCCACTTTGCAGGTTTTAGATGAAAACAAAAAAGGACACCTGACTAAAGAAGAACTTGTAAAGTATATGTCTGAAGAAGGTAATAAAACTCGTAAAGCTGCTTCACAGGCAACAATAGAAAATATAACCAAAACCCTCTAAAATTATGGTAATAATCATACAGAGGGTTGGGCAGAAACTGTCACTGTCCTAATGTGTTTTGTGTATACACTTTTCCACATTGTTACCTTTTTTAGCATCCATAGCCAGATACTACAGGTTGAGTATCCATTTACCAAAATGCATGGGACCAGAAGCAGGGGAGGGCTGGCAGCCTTAGGCCTGGGGGGCAAATCCAGTCAAGTGGCCCATTGCACCATCGAATTGCCTCCCCATCCACGGCCATCTTTTCCTTGTTTTATAACGAATATTGCCAGGATTTTCCCCCACAATATGCCAGGATTTGCCATTTAATATGCTAGAATTTTCCCTTACAATATGCCAGGATTATGCCCCTCAATATGCCAGGATTATGCCCCTCAATATGCCAGGATTTAGACACCCAATATGCCAGGATTTCCCCCTCAATATGCCAAGATGATTCCCCCTCAATATGCCAGGATTTTCCCCTAAATATGCCAGGATTATGCCCCTCAATATGCCAGGATTATGCCCCTCAATTTGCCAGGATTTAGACACCCAATATGCCAGGATTTTCCCCTCAATATGCCAAGATGATTCCCCCTCAATATGCCAGGATTTTCCCCCACAATATACCAGGATTATGCCCCCTCAATATGCCAGGATTTTGCCCCCCAATATGCCTGGATTTCCCCCCTCACGATGCCAGGATTATGCCCCTCAATATACCAGGATTTTGCCCCTCAATATGCCAGGATTTTCCCCCACAATATGCGAGGATTTTGCCTGAATATTGACTACTTACCTCCTTGTTGCTCCTCTGTCTCCGTCTCCTGGTGCTCTCATCTGCGGCTGTAAGGGAAGCGTTGTGCGCTCCCTTCCAGCCAAGCGTCTTCAAAAAAGTTTGTTCAAACTTTTTTTTTCAACAAACTTTATTGAATGTGCATTGGCTCTAGGGGAGCCTCACAGCCACGGACCTGCAGCACCAGTGGACAGCAGCAAGGAGGTAAGTACTGGGAAAGTGGGGAGGCCGTCACCCAGTGGTGTATCTTGGTTTTGTGCTGCCCTAGGCAGACAAAATTTGGGCACCCCCCCCTAGCCACGTTGCACACCTACGACATGACCCATAACCCACGTTGCACACCAGGACATGCCCCATCACCACATTTACATGCCTCCATCACCCCATTACATACACATTTCCAATATTATTTGCCATTAATATTCCCCAGCCAATTTGTCCCATAATATGCCAGTGTTATTCTGCAATTTAATATGACTCAGTAAATTTGCCCAATAATATTCCAAGGTTATCTGCCATTTAATATGCCCCTGCTAATTTGCCCAATATGCCAGTGTTAATTGCCATTTAATATTCCCCAGCCATTTTGCCCAATAATATGCCAGTCTTATTCTGCCATTTAATATTCCCCAGACGATTTGTCCAATAATATGCCAGTGTTATTCTGCCATTTAATATTCCCCAGCCAATTTGCCCAATAATATTCCAGTGTTATTAGCCATGTTATATTCCCCAGCCAATTTGCCCAATAATATGCCAGTGTTATTAGCCATGTTATATTCCCCAGCCAATTTGCCCGATAATATGCCAGTCTTATTCTGCCATTTAATATTCCCCAGACGATTTGTCCAATAATATGCCAGTGTTTATAATAATATGCCCCCCCCATCTCTTACCTTTTTCCCTGGTGGCTAGTGGCAGGACTTCCCTGGTGGCTAGTGGCAGGCAGCATGGTCCCTCCATGCTGCCTGTTCGGCCTCCCGGCGGTTGTGCCGACAGGTCACGTGATCTGACGTCAGAGCGCCGATCACGTGACTGTCGGCACTTCCGTGTCACACTGCACGGGGAGCCGAACAGTCAGCACGGAGGTTTCTCTGTGCTGTCTGTTCGGCTCCCCGTGCAGTTTTGCAGGCAGAGCGGAGGTGAGAGGGGATCTTCCGATCCCTTCTCACCTCCGTCTCTGCCTGCAAGCGCTTTTTTTTTTTAACACTGGCCCAGCGGCCGTTTTTTACAAACATTAGGGCGGCCTGGGGGGCAATTGCCTCCCTGCCCCCCGGCCCAGCCCGCCCCTGACCAGAAGTATTTTGGATAACGGATCATTTTCACCAATAAGATCTATTAAACCCTCTCAGCACAGAAATACAGTAGTATCAATGCAAATACTGTATAGAGCAAATAAATAACCTTTATGTAGCTCGGATGTGGGGCATCGTTGGGGTACCTGACTTTCACGTGTTAGACTGCACACATGCCAATGTATTACGCTTTGTGGCCATGGAGTAGCCTGAGCTCGCATGAAAAGGCTATATCACAGCTTATCAAGCGGGCAGGACACTGAATAAACTGTTGTGCGTGTGCATTCTGAAAAGTGTGTGTGGAATTTACAACTTATGTCAAAATCCTAAAAAACTTTGGATAATGGATAATTTTGGATAACGGATTTCTGGATAGGGGATACTCAACCTTTATTACAGACAAAAAAAAAAAAAAAATGAAAATTAGATGCAAAGGTGTAGTGACTTGCGCTTAGTCCATTCAGTGTTGAGTTCTTATGTGAACACCCACCTTCCTTTTTACAGTTTTTGGTTTGTGTAATATACATTTTCTGTGCTTTATTTTATAACTGATGATAGGCAAATATGAAGACATTCATGAGGGGAACTTACTTAATTTCACAGTGATGGAAGTTTTATTTTTGTAATGTGTACAAAATTACTGTTGCATTTTTTTTTTATTAATTATCAACATTCCTCTTTTTAGTTTTTTTCTCTTTTTTCACAATTTTTCCTCATTCAGTTTTTTTTGACAGAGGTATTGCATCTGGATGTATAGTATTTACATTCAGAACTATCTTCAAATTCATTTTTATTTTAGTATTTAGGTTGGATACAGACCCCAATAAAAACATTAAACAGATTGAAACATATCTAAGATTTCAAAAATATATTGTTAATCTTTATTTTTTATGCTCAGACAACAATATGCTTGATATTTAAGTGTAAAATATTTATGCTTTAAAGTAATCCAAAATGTTGCTCTTTTATAAATGTTTGTGTACATTAACCATAACATTATTCTCACTGTATATCTATTGGTGTTTTAGTACTATATGTATTAATGCTAGTTTGGTTACTGTTACATCAAAATTTGACAATTATATAAATCACTCTTTTACTTCGTTCTCGAGTTGCTGATTAACCAAAACTCTAGAAATTCAGCCTGTCACATAGTCCTCTCACATTGGCAGATAGTTATTGGATCTGAAGGTTAGGAACAGCTGAAAGACAAAGTTGGAAACAGATCTGTATTTATTTTTATTTCAGGTGAACCTTTCACACAAGAGGAAATGGAAGAGATGATCTCTGCTGCTGTGGACCCAGAAAAGAATATTGTTTTTTACAAGGATTATACTGCTATGATGATTGTAGAAGACTAACAAATACATCAAACTGAATTTGGCTTAATATTATGGATAAACTGATAGAATGAGTTACATTGCACAAATGACCACTTGCTATTTCTATGCGTTTCGTGAAATGCAATATTAAATGTTATTCTATTTATTTACGAGGCATTTGTTTTCTTTTGTGCTAATTACCCGGCTATTGAGTTAATAAAACAGTCTCCTTTCCAGTGGGTAAATTCATTTCTATGACCTCCTGACAGATCTATGTTTGGATTATGAGGGTAATCAGGGCTGGCAAATTCCATGAACTTCACCGGGTTGCACTGTTTTCCAACAAAATGCTTCTAAGTCATAAAGAAAATATATAAAAACATATACTCATATGTATTAATGGGCAAATTGGCTATGGCATAATAATGGGCAAAATAACACTGGCATATTAATGGCAAACAATACTGGCATATTAATGGGCAAATTGGTGGTGGAATATTAATGCAAAATAATACTGGCATATTAATGGGCAAAATGGCTTTGGCATATTAATGGCAAAAATATTACTGGCATATTAATGGGCAAATTGGCTGTGGCATATTAATGGGCAAATTGGCTGTGGCATATTAATGGGCAAATTGGCTGTGGCATATTAATGGGCAAATTAAAACTGGCATATTAATGTGCAAACTGGTTGTGGCATATTAATGGGCAAAATAACAATGGGATATTATTGGGCAAATTGGCTGTGGCATATTAATGGGCAAACTGGCATATTTATGGGCAAACTGCATATTTTAATAGGCAAACTGGCAGTTGCATATGTTAATGACAAAGTGACTGTGGCATGTTAATTGGTACCTGACAGTGATGTGATGGAACCCCCTGGTACCCTGGCAGGTAACCTCCGTCAAAGGTCTGCTTCCTTGCTGCGATAGCCACCTCAAGTTACCAGACAGAAATTTTCTGGGCCCCCTACTCCCCCCCCCCCCCAACAATATCTCGCATTCGCCCCACATACCCTTACAAGCATGTTATACCGGTGTACTATAATATGGAGGGTGGTTGGGAGCAGTTGGTCAATATGCCAGGATTATGCCAATTAATATGTCAGGATTATGCCAATTAATATGCCAGGGTTATGCCAATTAATATGCCAGGATTAAGCCAATTAATATGCTAGGATGTTGCCAATTAATATGCCAGGGTTATGCCAATTAATATGTCAGGATTATGCCAATTAATATGCCGGGGTTATGCCAATTAATATGCCGGGGTTATGCCAATTAATATGTCAGGATGTTGCCAATTATTATGCCAGGGTTATGCCAATTAATATGCCGGGATTATGCTTGCCAGGGTTATGCCAATTAATATGCCAAGATTATGCCAATTAATTTGTCAGGATTATGCCAATTAATATGCTAGGATTATGCCAATTAATATGCCAGAGTTATGCCAATTAATATATCAGGATTATGCCAATTAATATGCCAGGGTTATGCCAATTAATATGTCAAGATTATGCCAATTAATATGCCAGGATTATGCCAATTAATATGTCAAAATAATGCCATTTAATATGCCAGTATTTTGTCACTCAATATGCCAGGAATTTGCCAATTAATATGCCAGGATTTTGCCCCTCAATATGCCAGGATTGTGCCCCTCAGTATGCTTGTTATGCCACCCTCCTCCCCCCCCTTCCCCAGTACTTACCTCCTTGCTGCTGTCTTCCGGTGCAGGTCCGTGGCTGTGAGGGAAGCGTTGTGCACTGCCCTCCAGCCGCGCGGCTTCAATAAAGTTTGTTCGACCAGAGTTACTCTGGACCCGCCTTGCCTGGGACGCCAGTATCACCCGTCACCCCCTGATGGCGGGCCTGCTGATGGGAGATAAACCATTCACTGTCTGTCTAACTACATACTGATGGGAGCTATGATGTACCATGTCTGCATTTGGATATCCATATATTCAGTCAAGACCGGTGCTACATATATACTCCCAGTATTTTTTGGTGCTAACTATGCCTGTACATTAGTGCATGTGATGCCATGGTCAGTCTGCCTGCGCAGTAGTGCACCCATTATGATGGCAGTTTATGGCCCTAGACAGGCTGATGCGATAGGAGTCTGAAATTATGTAATTTTCAGGGCAGTTTTTATTTTCAGCCTGGCCCTGTTTGGCCTGTGAATGTTGAGAATAAAACTTTATGAATAATGTTCTATATTTGGTGTTAGCTATATTTCCAATAGTATATGTGTTTATGATATCTCTTTGCTAACACAATGTATAGACCATTATTCATAATTTTTTTTATTCTTTACATTCACAGTATAAGTAATGTTTAGGCTGACGTATTTATGTTAACACACAAAGACAACTGTTTTAGAAAATAATTACTCTAAGTAAAACAGTGGGACAGTAATGGTTACACAACTGTTGGAAAATAAAAAAGAACTAAAACACAGACTCTACAATATCAGAAGTTATATATATATATATATATTGCAAATCATACTAAATGGTCACCCAGCTACTAAGCTCAAAATAAAAATAAAATATCTGGCTGCTGAATGATTTTGGATTATAACTAAAAGGAGAGCTGAAGCAAAAAAAAAAAAATCATGGTCTGTTTAGTTGAAGACATCTTAAATAGAAATGTTTCAATCACAAAATACTAATATACCTTATTGAGCCCACTCTGCTCCATGCAGTTTTATCACATGTTGTTCCAAGATGAAGGAAGATCTGACTCAAGATTTGGAGCGCCATGTATACTCCCTGATAGAGCTATATGGGCTATAAGAGGGCTCAACAAAGTCCTTTATTTATGTTATTTCATTCAAGTATTTCTATTTAAAATGATTACACTTTAAATTAAACACATTTTAGGTTTTTTTGCTGACACTTGACCTTTGAATATGAGGTATGTCAAAACATCCAGATGTGTCTCTGCATCAACCAATAATAAATTAAAGTGCTCTAGTCTGCACCCCCCACTGATAAACACTAGCAGAGGGGGTGGGTGCCTGTAGTCCCAAAGATAGAAATAATCTCAAAAGGGCATCTCAAGATGAGCTGACCCTGAAGGAGGTCTACTTGTGTCAATTACATCTTAAATAGCCTGTCCACATCCTTCCCACAGGTCTGTGTGTGTGTTTTATTTGCTTTCATTGTGTACTGATATTTTATTACTGGTGTTTATCGCTAGTGTACTTACTTTTCATGCCCCCACTGCCCGTTCTGTTATGGTCCTTAATAAATTATTACTTTTTCTAATTTTGTGTAGTTCTCGATTTTGATGTCACTTGAGTGCCGTCATAAATAGACATCCTTCAGGGTCCGCTCGTCTTGAGATACCCTATTGAGGATAGAGAATATGACATGTGTCTTCTTTCATCTGAAAGACATAGCCACACCAAAAGATATGGTTGCCTTGCTCCATACATCTATGTTCTCGTTACTGTTTTGCACTTTACTGAAATCCTTTTATTCTCTTTATTCTCTTTACAGTGATACGTATTTTTATATGTAATAAGCTTTTGTTTTTTTGCCAGTCGCTAATTGTACAGAATATTCTTTATGTATGACACTAGAGGGCGCTGATTCATCACAAACAGGGACACCGTTGAGCGCAGTCTGTTTAGGAATGTAACCCGTTGCTGCTGGAAGGCATATGCCCTTCTCCCAGAGGAATAGATCTGCTGCTCAGAAAATGCTGGATTTCCCTGGTTAAATCAAAGCTGTAAAATTAATTTTGTGCTCTCCCTTGAGTCACGTTTTAACGATTTCGATGCTATTAGAGTAATAAAGGCACCGACTCCTCGACCACATAAACAGTTAAAGTGCCTTAATTTTTCTATATAACTGACCTGCAGAATGGTTACCTTAGCAATAGCATGCTAAGCACAGACCAGCAGAGAAAGAGAGGGATATGCAAGGCTAATTGGCCAACTTCTCACTATTTCACCTGCTAAAAATAGAAGATCTCCCTAGGGTTTGTGAATCTCTGTCTTTATGGAGAAATCTAGTATCCTGTCATAAAACCAAGTGACAAACATTTGACTTTATAAGAAATGTCTTCCTGTAGGCAATTTATACTTCTGCTATATACAAATGACACTGAAGCAGGGGAGAGTAATGACATAGTGTCAGGGACATCTTAAGACATCATCACAATAATGCAGATCTTATACTGCTCCAGATGAATCACTTTGGAAGAGAAACCTACCAAGGATACAGGGCAGTGGTGTCAAAATAGAATTTTGACCAAATGATGCCCTATAGAGAGATGCTTTGCCTGTTTTCTGAATGGGCATTGGTCTTTTTGCCGAGTCATAAAATCAGGAGGGGGGAGGGTGTTGCTGCAATGGTCCTGTCCTTTAATAGCTAAAAAAAGTGTCAACGTAGAGTTTTAATGATAATAAAATATGTAAAAGAAATACAAATTGTGGATCTCTTGCTCTAGCATCCCAACAATCTCACGCATCCTACCTAGCGACAGGCCTGAGAGTCGGGCCCCTTTTTGATGGATACCCAAGCTACCCAACGTGAATGATCACTACGACTAAGTTAACAAGTTAAAAGTATTTGTTTGTAATGCTTATGGATCTACTGACTGAAAATGATGGGTATTGTAGTACAAAACAGCAGGGAATGGTAAAAGTTAGTAAAGTGATATAGGTAAGGGAACATTTTATGAACGTGTAGTAAGATGGATATTGTAAGTAGTACGGATATATGAGTAGTAGTAGTAGTAGTGCATATGAGATAATACCTTTGCAGGTTTCCAGTGAACTAACATGGGAAATGTTCATAGATGACTTTATGGATGGCACAAAAAGCTATAGTCTTCAGACTTTTCCCACCAGGGTCATGTTTTGCCCAGGAATAGGCAAAGTGCTCACACCAGTGTCCATGGCAAGGTTTGTGGAGGTCATAGAACAACATGAAACTGTCCACCACAGACCCCAGTAATTGTCCACCATGAGCTATGCTGGTGACTACTCCTGGCTTTGCAGGCTTGGCAAGGTTTCCCTGTGAAGGTTTGAATTTACTACTAATGTGGCCCCAAGGTTGTTAGGACCCAGACATCTGTCTTTTAATTACACTATGGAAAAAAGATGGTTCTGCTATTGCTTTACTACTAGTCTTCCAATAATTAACCCAGTCTCGATGTTAATAAATGTAACACCGTAATAACAAATATTACCAAATATCACATTGGGCTTTATTCATGAAAGAGGTGTTTGCAGGGAATTGATAGGGGGACATTATCCAGTTCAGCTGAGGTGAGCTCTTCTAGCAGGAGTAGCTTGCAATGTTTGGCCCTGCACAATGTAAAGTTGAGGTAAAAATGATAATCTCTCTTAAATTCACCTGTAAATCACATTTTAGTGGACAGATCCCATTGTCCTCAAAATAAACCGCTGTAATCATCCTCCTTGGTTTAATGAAATTCTCTCTTGTAGTTTGTGCTACATTGCACTGGTGGTTTTATTTCAAGGAAAAGATGGACATGTGAGTAAAGGGCATAGTCTTCCCTGCCCAGATAGCACAGTAACATCAAGCATCACATTATGAAATTTACTAAAATGTTCATGGGCAATTACATTTGTCATGGCCCTCGGTTAATATGATTCCACCCACACAATTCTTTTCATTAGGGACCTTGAAATATACCCTGTGAGCTCCACTGCATCAGTTCTCCCCAAGCTGAGCTAAAGTGTTGAGCTCCACGGAGCCTTCCTGATTCACCCTATAGTAACCAGCCAACCCTCATTGATTAGAGACACCCAAATCAACACCTTAAGCCCACCCTTTAGTAAATCACATCAGCAGATGATTCTTGCAATCTGAAATTCATATAATACATAGTTTTCCGGATGCTGATGTGATAAAGGCTGCTTTACCTCTATCAGAATTAGTGATTTAATCTAGTGAAACATGGTTGTTGCCATATTCCCCTGCCATTCTTCACGGGAAATAGAATTATGGGAGATACAACATCTCCCTTTAACAGCCGTCACTTGGACACCCCTGTAGTAGAATCTCTTAGTATTTTATGGTACAGTGGTCTACACTAAGCCCTCTGTTTTTATAAAGTATAGCTTATAGGTTTGCATTATGTGGTGCCAGAGTTACAAACTGCATTCTCATCATTGTAGGGTGAAAAAGAGACTAAAGAGGTTCGGTTCTAAAGAAGAACAATTTTAGAGAAATAGAGTGTGAGTGCGAAATTTCAAGAAACGGCATTCATAAAGCGGAATATATGTTTTTAAAAATTGCCTGTGGTGGCTCCTGTTTATGACATCATCTTGTGACTTGATATGCAAATAAATTATTTTTTAAATGGAGATGTCACAGGTGATGTCATAGACACCACATACACTGTTTACAAATATATATTTCTCTTATTTGCAAGCCTAGGCTTGAAATTTTGTAACACATTGTAAAGATAACTCATATTGGTTTTATTCTCTTCATTCACTGTACAAGTTATACTTTTTAAAACAAGGTCAAAACCACTACAAGTCCCCAGATATAAGGTTTCTTTACACATTTAAGGGATTATTTCTACAAGCAAATTGTTCACTTGTTAACAATGAGATGTACCGTATTTCCTGTGATTACTATTGTGCATTTTTGCTCTGATTATGGATTTTGACATTAAGAGCTGCAAGGAAACACACATGAATCATGATTTATGTCCTTGCATCATCTGTTTGAGATCTGAAGTCCAGGGCATTAACCATTAGCTGCAGTGCATTACAAAGCCTCAGTACTTTAAAAAGTGACAGAACCAACAAAATAAAAATAATTAAAAAATATTTGTTATTCAAAGAAATCGCACCCATTTAGCATCTGACTCGGTTTAAGACTCTACCCCCTGTGCATTACAAGCATATTCTCCAGCCAGTTTATTGCACAGCTAGAGACCGTCCCAGCCTCCCATAAACCACGCATCAAAAAGCCTCGCTTTCCAATATACATTAATATTTCCCTTTTATGACCAGCTAACAAGTATCTGATGCTTCACAGGCAGACATAACGAGCTTCCCCTGCATGACTGGAAAGGGAGCGAAGAAGGTTTTGTGAGCTGGAAAATACAATGCTAGGTTTACAAGCAACAACAACATAAATACGAATTAGAATGTTAAAAGAAGGTTGAAATCCAAAAACCTGCAGGCTGAATGGAGTTTATTACAGGCAGAAAAATGCAGCCAGTAAGTGTCAGTCAAGGTGTGTACTGTAATATGCAAATCAAATCCCATCCCACATCACTACTACACTAGGAAACAGGGGGTGGGAGGGAAAAGGCTTTCTTGCAATTCATTCCCAGCTAACTGAGGCTGAGGAGAAGAACCACTGTTTCTTTAGAACTAGGTAGCTTTTTTTTTTTTTTTTAAATAAACAGCCTCCCCTTTTAGACCTGCCAGGCACAGGCTGAGAGAGAGAGAGGGAGAGAGGGAGAGAGAGCAAAAGAGAGAGAGAATTCTGTATGCTCCTCCCAGACTCTGGATCCTCTGATTCTCATACATGCAGGAATCACTGCTAGACAGGCTCGGGGAGAGACACATTGGATTTCTCTACCTTTACATTCTACACAAGAAACAATGAGACTTAAATGGGCATGTGCATGAATCAGATCTCCTCTATTTTCCATTTTCAGACCTTTTTGGATGTACTGATTTTTTTTTTTTTGTCCCTCCAGCTGTACCAGTGTGACACTGTGTGCCTGAGGATAATGTTCTGGGTAAGGTGAAATATGAGAATTCATTGGGAATTGTGAAGCACACAAACCTCGCAGGACAAGCAGCAGGAGAGTCAAGGAGGTGACAATGCTGTGATCTGAGGTCTTAGCAATAGATCTTCATTGGGGGGATTGCAGAATAGAAGTGGCATATCGCATTTTGTTTCCATCAAGACTGTTACTGGACCTGTTTTTAAAGATTGGATGTAAAGTGTACCATCTGCAAGTTGTCTACAGCACATCTCAACATGAGCTCCCTGGCTGGGAATAAGGAGAGGATTGCAGTCACAACTAGGAGCAGGAAATATGGGGTAAGCTGATGTATTCACCAGTCCACATCCTTGCAACTTTATGGAGGAGTGAATAATGTGAATAATAAAATCCACTGCTCCCTCACCCCCCAATTCAGCCATCCTCTACCTATACATAGTCATCTTCTGCTGGTAACACAGACACTTCGACATATTGTAACATTAAGAAAAAAAAATGTACCATAGTATAGTAAAGTTTACTGGAGTCTCAGATACTATCATTGATAAAGGCTTCATCTTGATATTTAGCAAATCCTCACAAGACACTGGCTTCCATCCCTGTGACAAACATCCAATTCACAATCTGCAGCACACTGGGTAATAATACTATGTATGTGACTGGCTGTGTACATATTGGTTTACTTGCAAGCAAGCTTCCCAAAGCATACATGGTCAACAAAACACAACGATTTGTATACTGATTACAGCAATACGTATACACATACATCAGAAGCATGTATGCGTAAGCAGATAATTAGTAATATATTGTAAAAGCCCCAAAATGTGTTAGTGTTCAATACACAGAATAGATGATAAATGAGCAGACATATAGGATTTTGTTTTAGAGAGAGTGTGTGCTTTAGTGTGTTTGTATATTCCAGGATGCTGTGTGTATTGTCCTCTACATGGTCCACACAGAATGGATATAAGGGCGAATGCTTCTCCCCTTAGATTCACAGGATTATAAGTGCTAATGCAATATCCCCTGCCAAACCGATTTATCGGGGGCCACATATTACTGGTTATCTGCTTTGGAGATATCAAGCATGTATAAAACTGTCATTTCCCAAGACGTTTCTGACTTGATGAGTGACACAAGTCACGTCTGTCTCCAGTCAAGTCCATGGTAGATAGATAGTATGAATAGGTTCTGTAGAAAAATATAGTACAACAGAAGCAGTAATATCATATACAGGATTACCTTGATCTCATGCTCAAGCTACAGCGAATTGACAGGCAGAACACTTTCCCTATTGTATGTACTATGTAGACAGAAACTCCAAATCTTGGCATCATGGCTGAATGTGTGCTTAAGTTTATTTAGGTTTAAATTACAATTTTTTTTCGTAACAGACAAATACAATATTACAATTTGAATTAGGATTACAAATCAAATTCTGAACACTTTCACTGTTTTGTTGCTGGTTTTAATTATTCTATTTAAACATTGCCTGTTACCTTTTAGTGGCTTTTGTCAATTTGTTGTGTTTAAGGGGGGGGGGGGGGGGGGGGGGTAAAGAATCCAAATAATTGGAAATTAAATTAAAATGTGCATTAATCTGTACAATTAAAATTGTATATGCGATTTATACATAATGGTGGCATAAAAGCCAATTGTGTACCAAAGTGTCCCTTCCATAGCTTCAAATGCATGGTAAAGATTATGGTATATGTATAATGCAAGCAATTTATTCATGATATTTTGTAATTCCTTCAAACAATGTGTCAGTGACAGAAATAAAACACTTATCATGTTGACTAAAAAAAAAAAACCCATTCAGACACCAAGCAAGCATTGTTCTACAGTGAAGGAATTTACAGTGCAGATACACACCTTCCTACAATTCCTGTCACTTGTGCACTGGTAGATCCAAGGAGGTATTAGCTTAATAGTATTTTTTATTTGTGATGCTCAAAGATTGGAATCACAAGACATGCACTAATACAGCAATGCTCATAATGTATGCCATTCAACACCAATTTAATCTGAAGAAGATTGCAGTTTGCATAGCCAAACATGTACAGTTAGGAAGAGCTCAGGTGGTCATACAGTGTCTATGTGCAAAATTAATTGTTAGAAAGGATAAAAGGTAATTGGAAGCATTAAGGAACATTTTGCATAATGGATGTGAAGGGAGAATACTAATGGTGTCACCCAACAAAGGTAATAGTTACACACAAAAATAAAATCTCATCCCAAACAACATTAGACATATGAAGGAGGTTATGTATGCAAAGATAAAGACTGATTTGGACAGAACTGCAATCAGTTTGAAATAAATATTGGGGTGTTTGGATAAGGTCTACAAATGCAGGTGCTGTATGTTGGTTCTGAGTATTGAGAGATATTAGTAATAGGTGATACAGTGTCTGCTGCATGGAATAGGTCTTGTTAATACCTCTGGAGTAATAAGCCAGTGGTACATCTAAATAAAGACTATGAACTTGTAGGAAATATATAATTAAACAAATAATGGTTGAGAAATTCTGGATGCTGTGCACTTGTCCACTGTATAGTGGTGCTGCTTTTTAATGTTGTGCATTGAAAGCGTTAATTCTGTCAACAGAATGAGACGTAGCGCCACCACCAAATGTAAAGGCTGGAAAGCATATTGCACGTCTAATCTCTCAAATATATATCTATTACATGTAAATGATGCATCTTCCAGCAGTGACAGCAGACTGCTTGAAAAACATTACAGCCTTGCCACCAATATTAATTTTAACCCCTAAACTATATCCTGCCTCATACTTGGAATAAATAATGGTAGAAACAAACAAAACATATAAGTACCCTTTGGTCCTGATTACATTGAGAGAGGGCTGCAGGATCACATTCATTTTCCAGTTTATTGTCACAGTGTGAGATTCACAGGAATGGGATGAATAATGAGTTTACACAGTGTGGAAAGGACAGTGAGAAAGGGACATAGTGCACACTCATCCTTGGAGTGACTCCACTTTGAAACAATTCTTTTTATAATTTTTAAAGTACAGTTTGTCTTTAATGAAGGTTTATTCTCCACTATGGCAAGTAGTGCTGTCTGTCTATTGCCACAAAGTGTCAGAGATGCAGGTAACAAACTGTTTGCAAGTTAAATTATTGTTACATACAGGAGTGAAGCTATAGTAGGAAGAACTTGCCACAATGCCACTCTGCCAACATAATGATAGCTGGCAGAAATAACTGGTTATCTAGCAATAGTAGTAGTATGGTAGTGAATAAGGGTGCTTGAACTAGGTGTCACATCCTAAGCACCCTCATTTTTTACCATTGTTTACAAGCAACAGAGGAAAAAATAAGACCTCTTTTCAAGTAAACACATTAGAATTTGAATGTTAGGAGGGCTGTTCATCCTAAAACACCTACTGTAATAACACAGGTGTTTATTTAAAAGTCACTGTGGCAATATAATCCTCATTTTGAAATGCAAGAATTAAAGAGTCTATAGTGACAATGATATCACACACTGCTAATCACTGGCCCAAGTGAGCCATGTGACATCTTATGGACCACACATTCCATATAGAGAACTGAAAACACAAGTTCTCCTCAGGGTCATGATATCACAGACAACATCTCTTATTTGGAATCCTGGGTGGTGAGGGAAATTTGTTTAGTATAACATATGTTTTCAGATTTATTATGATCCATTTCACCTTATTTCAAAGCTTCATTCAGAGAAACAATGTTATTTAAACAGTGGGCAGGATTACTTCAAACATGAACAAATATCCTTGAGCTCTGTTTTCAATTACTCTTGTTTTTGTAAACCAGGTTCCCATTCCTCTCCAACTGTCCAAAATAGATAAGTAGATCTCAGCGTAATATCTGCCTAACTGCATGCAGTCATACAAGTTGGTCAAACATATTCATTTGTGACAATAACAATGAGAATGTTCAAATAGAGATTAAGAATTACTTATTCTATATTGGCCAATATGGGGTAGCTACTTAACGAGAGACTTGGAAAAAGTATAGAGCAATGTTTTTGGATGTAGAACTGTGGTAGTGTGTGCCTCTTCAGGTACTCTCACAACCATACAGGACATGGAAGTTGTAACATAAAGTCATTTTTATTTTCACTGTACAGCTTATTAAAACCAGTCTCCTAACTTCCGAGACTTACAGATTGTTAACAAACGGCAAAATGAAAAAAAAGTATCTTCACACATAGCAGGGTGTACACTCACTTCACATGATCTCCTGGCAACCTGAGTGGCCTCCTGTCACCTAAATGCAGCACATTTTTAATCTCACTTAATTGGTTTTCTGGAATCACCTGTGCAGCTGCTGCAACTACACTGCTAGCAGAATTTTAAAGACCTGCTTCCCTGTCTTTGTTTGGAGGTTTTAATTCCCTGGTGCCATTTTCGGGGGAAGGTCTTGTACACTTCTTCCCAAGAACATATCCAGTTGTTTACATCACATTACTTGCCCAAACAAAGTAAGGTGTGTGTACCTTAATGCTAACAAGCTAAAGTGGTATTTCTTCCTTTTGCTAAAAAAAACAAAAAAACATGGTGGTATTATGGATTTCTAATATTAGATCATTAAATAGTTGATCATGATTAAGTACAATGACAGACATACAAATATGGTTAACAAAAGGTCTAGTACTACAGCACACTTGTGACATCTCACTTGAATCAGTAAAAAACACTTTTCACTGTTACAAATTCATAGATCTCTGTGCTATCACTCATTCATGAATATCTGTCTCTCAAAGGAACATTTCAACTTGAACATGACCTTACTTTTTCATGCATATTAAAGGTAAATAATTATAAAAGATATATACATTTATTAAGTTTTGACTATCGGTATTCTAAATATGTTCAATTTAATAAAAAACAAAACAAATTTGGTGTGCACCATCTACTGACCCTCCCACTCAGCTCTTAGCCTTTGACTGGAACTTAGGAGGAAAACCCCCAACATTTGACAGAGTTCAAAACATGCAAAAAGCAATATATCCTGAATGATAACTATACTTGCAATGTGTGTAAACATATATTGCACAGGAGCCTTACAAAACACACATTTGTAGGTTCTTTCATTGAGGGTTACAGCTAGACTTGTCAGGTCAGCCAGTGTTTTTGCAGAACAAATATAACTTTTACCTGTTCTTATGCCAATGCAAGTATGTCCGAAAGGAGCAAGATAATATCAAGGAGTGGATCCCAAAGGAACTACTTTGATTATTTAAGTGAACACTATAAACTGCAAACTATACGTTCTGCTGGGGAGCATGTAAAAGTTATATGTCACCCTCTAGAAAATGGATGAGCATACATATGTATGCATGGAATGAAAATAGTAGAAGTTAGTCAGTGTAGTATCAAGAAAACAGGAGTAATTCAGAAAGCAACATTGAAAGGAATGGCTGCTTAAGGTCAAGTAACAAAATGGCATAAATATTATTTTTCTTGGAGTGTGTCTTTAAGTTTGAACTCAAACTTATTCCAGGTGTGAAATATTTGTGGTCAAGAACAATATCTGGTCTGTTCTGTCACTCACAGGAGTTATGTCAATATTTTCTTCTCATGGATGCTCTTAGTTGATGTTTGTTGGTTTATATGATTGACATCTCATAATCCTTTAATAGTAGCACACTGAGGATTTGTGTCTGGTATTCATTTTCAACTTGTACATTACATTTATGAGACTGGCCCCAAACTATCCATCTTATAGTGATTTACAGAGAATAGGCAATGACACTGAGTAGATAAAACTATGTGAACGTTAGTTACATTTTGGGAGTACTAAACTGCTCCTAGTGATTTGAAAGTCATCATAATTCAGCAACGTGGGACAGCTTATTATGCAGTTTACAAAACTAGAATTCTTGGGGTTTTGATGCATCTTGTCCGAGTTAAGCAGTAAAGTTGGGCTAAGAATTCCTCAGTACAGCTGTATGCTGAGAATCTTTAAATACAGGGCAGTGGGTGGAGTAAATGTTTTTGAATTAGAGAAGAAACATGTATCACAATATGATCTACATATGTTTTAATTGCTGTAAGGCTTTGCTGTGCCTTAAACATTATATGTGATATTTAAAATGTAAAGCCATTACTCTTAATCAGGGTCAGGCGACAAACCACCAACATGATGTCTCACAGACATTTAATCTTAACTGACATTTTGACCATTTCCATAGGGCCAATATATTTGGCTTTGGGAATTATAGTGTTTTTTGGGTGCCACCCCCCAGAGACTTTACAGTAACAGTATCTCACTTTGGGGCTGGGGACACAGATTGCAGTCTATAAGTCTGAATTCTGTAACTATTACATCACAAGGAGGCAGAGTTATGATCCTGTTTGTTCAGGTCATCTCCTCTCTTTGTGGTCGAAGGTAGGTAAAAAAAAGTTGTACACAGCCATCTAGTCCTGCCCACTATGATACATAGGAGCCAGTAAGACAGCAGGGGTGCATGATGATGTGTATATTATGACATCATCATGCAGGCTTTGGCCACAGTTGTAAAGTGAGATTTGGTGGAAGATTTTGGACAATGTTGCAAATTCTCAAAATGGATGCTGGAGATAAACACCTAATTTCTTTTAACTTTTATATGAAATTAATTCAAACATAGAGGGGAAAAAACAGTGGCATATTTCTTAAAAATGTGTTTGTTTTAAATGCACAGGAGATCTAGTTAGTATTTACATCTTATGCAATTTCTCTGATATGTTGTTGTTGCAAGTGTAATTTCTCAGATATTAAATAGCATTTCTTACCCATATATTCTTAGTGAAACCAGACATCTCTTGAATCTGGTTATATCACAATAAAAATTCACATAGATATCTTGTGTGTATTCTCAGGTTTGGAATGAAGGCAAAGTCAACCAGAACTTGTCCTTTGTAATTCCAAAGCACACAAATGAAACACCGCTCACCACAAGACGTAATAAATATATTCTTCCTTTATTTGTAATCCATTATTAAAAATGAACGGTGCCTTACAAGACTCTCACAGCCACATGCGTTTCACACTTAGGTGCTTAATTATAAGCAAAATAAGCAAAACAGACATCAATCAAAGTGTTCCCCACCCACTTCCAATAAATTCATATATAAACAAGACAAAATGGGTACTTCTTTTTATTAAACATTATGTTGGGAGTGTTTTATTATGTTGACAGCAAACCTTTTTTTCAGACTCTGAAACTTCCACTAGGTTTTCATATTGTCCCTTGTAATATTAGACCCCGGGAAGTCCATGCTAAATTCATTCAGCGCTTGCCTAAGTTAAACAGGGGTTGGTTGAGATTGTACCAAGTTGGGGTCCTGAGTTCAGTCCCCATTAAAATCAATGATTGATTATCTCTGATAAACTCAGTAAAGCTTAAAAAAAAGTCCAAGCATATATAAGTTGTTGATTCATTTAATTTAAATTGAAAATATATATTGGATCTGGAATACCCTATGAGTATCTGCATTCTATTATTATGACACAAAATCCAACAGCACAAGCTCTTTCAATACTTTCTTGTTTACATGGCTACATAAACATTCTTTATGAAATATTGTCATACATAAAAGTGATTAAAGAATAATTTAGCTGTATCTTCATGTAAAATGAAAGAAAACAATAACACATTACAATCTCTTAAAAGTTGAATATAGAATGAACTATAATGAATGAATACTAGTGCATAAATGTACATTTTAGTATCATTGTTGATCTTCAAACCTTGCCTTATTATTTATTTCAGATGAATGAAGTCTGCTCCCCAACAAAATCATCTGCACCCTTCTCTCCAGAGAGCTGGTATAGAAAAGCTTATGAAGAGTCTCGGGCTGGAAGCAGACCTGCACCTGAAGGTGCAGGGTCCATCCCTGGCTCATCAGGAACCCCTTCACCTGGTTCTGGTACCTCTTCCCCAGGCTCTTTCTCTGGCTCTCCTGGACCCGCATCTCCTGGGATTGGCAACAGCTCTCCAGGGTCCCTTGGAGGGTCTCCAGGATTTGGCACAGGTTCCCCTGGCTCTGGAAGTGGAGGGGGATCATCTCCTGGGTCTGACAGGGGCGTGTGGTGCGAGAATTGCAATGCACGACTGGTGGAGTTGAAGAGACAGGCACTAAAACTTCTTCTACCAGGGCCCCACTCCAGCAAGGTAAGAGATGGGCATAGGTGGAGAGTTACAATAATAATTGTGATAATGAGTCTTTTGATTGTGCTTTTTTTTTAAATGTATGTCCTATAAATATGTTCAAGTTTAAATGGTCTACTTAGTAAAGAGAGAATTGCAGGGAATGGAGTCGGGAATTTCAAAGTTAAGAACCAAAAGTAGCTGAGATGGAAAAATCTCCCATTCAGGTGCATTGGAGAATTATAATTTTTTTTAAAGAAACGGACACTTTCTTAATCTGAAAAACAATTTACTTTTAGGCAGTGAGAGTTTTTATTTTGGAGGCGTTTGGAGTGATCTTCTATAAATGATGTTATTGTTATATTCTATGCATCTTATAAATGCAGTAGTTATTTGCTTACATTGTCAGGGAAATTGGGAGATCTGCTCACTAAATAATAATTCCTCTCATAGTTTTGGGAGTGGCAGAATTTTAACTAGAAAATAATTTGTTTTAGCATTTCAGTGCTGCAGGCACCTTTGGCAATACAAAATAGGGTTACTAGAGCTTAATTTCCCTTGATAAATTGATGAGGACCAGTTTCCAGGAACATATAAGACTCATCGTTATTGTATGCAAGGTCTGTTCCATTAAACCAGGTGTGTCAGTTTACATTCCTGAAGGTACGAAGATTGCAGGTGTGCACCAGAGGCAGTCAGTGATAGCAATGACTGTAGTACCTGTTCAAATGAATTGATAGTCATATAAGCTACACAGTTTTGAGACCATGGTACACAACACTATACAGCACAGTAAACATAAACAGTATGTTCATTACAACCATGATAGTTTTCCTTTAAAACAGGCATGAAATTAAAAATTGATACTATCATTAAGATGAACAATATGTGTTTTTAAATTTACGTTCTATAATTAACTCACGAGGGATTAGAATTTTTTTAGTTAAGCCATCAGCTTCCATTTTGAAATTATTGCTTTGGACAATTTCAGATCCTCCAGGGACCTTCTGCAAAGTTTAAATATTTACAATGTTAGCTCACAGGCACATTTGCATCTCAAAGTACGTTACAATGTATCCAGTGACAAGATTCACCATAAGAGATGCTCTTACACCTTCTGCTAAATCTGTGAATATTGATACATTCAGAGTGAACAGATTCAATAGAGTTTCTCATTAGAGCAAAGCTTACAGTTTTATTAAGGGAATCATTTTCTGCATACAAGTTTAATAATTTGGCAATTACAAGTGAAAAAAAAAGCACTTTGCACATCATAGTTACACAGTAGTTTAGGTTGAAAAAAGACTTGCGTCCATTATGTTCAACCCTTTTCCTATTCCTTTACCGCTGTTGATTCAACAGATGGCAAAAAACCTCTTATTTCAGCAATTTCTAATTCTGCTTTCAAATGGGGGAAAAAAAATTCTTCTTAACTCCAAATGGCAATCAGATTTCTACTTGGATCAACAATCACTAAATAAATATTAATGTCTCAACTAATATACAAAACCCGCCATGTTCTGGTTCATTAAAAAAGTATCCAGGCTCCTTTTAAAGGCATCTATTATATTTGCTAACCCCACCTCTTCAGGCAGTAAATTCCATACCTTTATTACCGCTGTCGTAGATGAAATCTCTTTTCTTCTAGGGGGTGACTTCTTGTACTTTGTACCTTTCTGTTAATGAGCAGGTTTTTATATAGCCCTTTATTATACGATGATGTATAATATAATCAAATCCCCTCTAAGATGCCATTCCTCGTGTACAAATTTAGCTTTCCTAGCCTTTTTTCAAAAATAAAATTTTTTTATTCCCCTATTACATTTCTAACATGTAGGGACTCTTTGTGGTTTAAAATGGTTTAACTATGTATCGTTAATATGGTAAGATGAAATGTTCATCTCAACTCACCTCAATTCACATTTTCGTGAATAGACCTCTATGAGCCACGTGCCATAAAAAATTATATGGCCAATGAAACTTGCAAGCTCCTCTCACATGTTCAAAAGCACAAATAAACGCAACTTTCCTCCATAACCTCAGCAGACATTCTGGTGCTGTCTGGTAGCAATGATGACAGCACACCAGGGTTTATAGACGGCCTGTTGACCTACCATTGCCCCATAGAGAAACTGACATCTTAGCAATGCCAACAAGTGTCTTTTGGTCAGCTCAAGGACTCCAGAGTGGGTGAAGCTTAGTTGCAATTAAAGAGCTCGAGCTGAACTCCCCTGACCTGCCCTGACCATGTGAAATTTAGTGTTTCCCAAAGAAGCTTGTAAAAAGGTGAGATTGAAGCAGTTCACTGTATAAAACTAATAATAATACATTGGTTTCACTATCCCTTTAAATAATTAATTTTGTAGTAATTTCAAAACTCAGAAAGGCATCTTTTTCCTACTTTTTTTTTTATTTTTTACATAATCACATTTTGATACATTCAAGCATTTATGCAATATTCAAAGCACAGTTGTTTTTTTTTTTCAGAAGCAATTCAATGTTTAAATCTGAATAAGAAAAGCATGTAGTATCAATTGAGCTTAATATTATAGCACAATTCTAACTTGCCTTGGACATGAATCGATGATTTAGAAATGCATACAAACTGGAGGACAAAATTGCCAGTAAATAGTAGGGGAAATAAAGTAAATATAATAGGAAAGTTAAAGTGAACAGGATGATTACTTACACAAATAGCTATGTTAAACTAGTACATTACAGAGCTATATTACATTGCTCCCATTTTGCTGCTGCAGTCTGGTATTTTACATGGGATTTTTTGTTTCACTCATGAAGTAACTAAAAGGGTCAATAATGGGTATCCTGTTCTATTGACCATTTCTAGAAGATTCTCTTCAAATATACTACAGCCTTCTAGAAAGTACTAGTTGTCTACTGTGAGTTTCATTCATTCTATTCAATTTTCCAGAATGTCATAGGGTGGGAGAGAGTGGCAGTTAGCACTTATAGGGAGAAGAAATATAACTGGCAACACTGAAGTTGTCATTCTCTGGAACCTTGCCCTTACTTTTCCTTTGGTGAAAGTGGGTGGAAACAGGCCAGGCAACGGTATGGGGAGATTTGATCTATGACTAGGTGGGTGGAATAGGTACAACAAAATACCACGTTCCACACCCAGAGAGTAAGATGCCTCCCTGGAAGCATTGCAATAGACATTAACGATAAGTATGGAGAGTCCATAGATAGATTGATAAAATGTAGCTGTACGGGATGAACCACTGTTGCACAGGAATGTGCAGATCGAGCTATATGAAGGCGATACCTATGTAATGACTTAAAATAAAAACTGTAGAAAAAACATGTCAAGAGCATCCAAACATTTTAGAAAATCTAACCATTGTGCTAAAACAATCAGTATTCAATGTCTAGTCCAGTGGTTCTCAGGTGTGACCTTGAAACCTGATGACACGCAGATAACACCACAAGCTTATACAAGGCCACCAGAACTTGCCTGTGAGTAAATTGGTGACGACTAGAAAACAAATTGGAGAACTACTGGTTTAGCCCAAGATAACAGCATGATGAAACAAAGTACTCGGATCATACTACTTATAATTATACAGTAGGGTCGACTCAATAAGCCCCGATCTGGCACAAAGTCGAGCTAGATCGCGACATAAAGCGGATTAGTGGAGAAATACGAAGTTTTGCTACCCAATATAGCCGATCCCTTGATGGAGTTCAGCCACATTCGGTTTGGAGGGGGTCGGACAGCGGGATCCTATGGATTTCAGTTACTCTTAAGGGCCCGAAACCATGAAATTGCCAAATTTCAGTCAGTTCAAAGCTCTAGATTTTAGCTGTAAAATTGAATAGAAAAGTATAGAAGAATTAAAGTAAACATATTGCATTAAAAATGGCATACAAGTATAATATGTTAATGCTATATATTATAATAGTATATTTACATTAATAAAACCATTTTCAAATTTTAATAAAACACATTTGACATTATTTTATGTTCATTTATTTTATTTTTATGTATTTAATTAATGTATCATGTTGACATTTTTAATTTACATTCTTACCGATTTTTCGTGAGGACTATTTTTACAAAAGCTGAAGTCCTCCTATTGAAATTAAGATCACTTCAGTGGTCTTTAAATAACCCGAATTTCACATCTACTCTGATCACTGAAGTGATCTGATTGGGTTTTAATCTCGAAGCTCCGATTTTCTCAAAGAAAATCAGAGTTACCTGAGTTGACCCTAATGTATGAAATATATAGTGGGGATTGTTCACTAAACTGCTGATAGTAGAATATTTTCCACAAAGTTTTTCAACTCATTTGTCTTAATCATCAAACTATTCCGTGAATAATCCCTACCCCATGTTTTTCTTGTTAAAATAATTATTATAATAATCTCTAATGACTGTATATATTGCTTCTAAATTTGTCAGTGTTATATAAATAAATAAAAACATGTGAAACATTTTAAAAACTCTTTCTGTGATGTGTTTCATTGAATCTGCAAATCACACAGTATTGCAATAGGATCTGTTTCCAAAAAGTTTGAAGAGGATCCACAGTGAAATTTGTAATCTAGCCTTTTCTTTGCCATACATGTCAAGTTCTGTTCCTACTTAGACTTTTTTGTTCCTTGATGTGTCAACAACACGTCACTTGGGTCTCCATTGGAAAATTAAGGCTGTGTTTCTTATCCTGCCTGTGATGGCATGTAACAGTCAAGACTTACACGGATCCCCTTCTGCTTTGCCTCACTACATTTGCGGAATGTACCTCATAAGCAATTATGGAAAATGAAAACAAACCAGCATGTGTGATAACATAGGCCTCATTTTGTGCCATTTGTACTTGTCTTGCCAGTTTTGGGGCAGTATACGAGATCACAACATTTTATTGAGTTTATTAAATAAAACTCTTTTGTATTGTATGTAATTTTCTTCCATTTTACTTTCTGTGCAAATTTTATACAAACAAATTATAAGAAACATACTAAAAAAAAAAAAAATGGCACACTTACTATGTATTGGTTTTTGTTGAACAAAACCCACAAGACTGAGCCTATTGATTTCTTTCATGTTGGTTTAAATTCAGTTGATGTTCTTTTAATATTTTATGTTATGTTATTTTATAATCTTGGAATATGATCGTGCTTTCTAAAACCTAATTGTTTAATAAATATACTAATTTAAAAGAAAACAATTCTCTAAACGGCATAATCAAATGTCCATATCTTGATAAGACCCTTGAATTTTCTTTTCTAGGGTGAACATAAATAGTTCCAGTGGTATTTCAATTTTCTTTAATTGAATTATACGCATACATGCACAGTGTTGCTCTTAGGAATTCGTCCAATTCTTTCAATTAATCATCCCTGTATATGTATATATGCATCTTAATTCTGCATTCAGCAGCCATTCCTCAATTAACTGAAAAATAAACCAACCCTTTAAAAGATGAACTCTTTACACAATCTTTGGCAGATCTTGTGCAGGGATAGGCAAACTGTCCGGACAAGGACACCAGTGTCCATGGCAAGGTCCTTGAAGCTCCTTAGAACATCATTAAACTGTCCGTTGCAGACCCCAATAAATGTCCATCATGAGCAATATTGGTGCCCATTGGTGATCATGGGTGATGTTGCAACAGTTGTTAGAATGCATGAAATTCACAGTAGTAAACAAGTACTTTCTAGAAGGCTGTAGTTTTAAACACATGGTGCTTGAAAATAAAAGAGTAATTCTGTGGCACTTCAACATTATCAATATACCTGTGTTCAAGTAGGGTAGGATTTTTCCTTTTCTTTTCTTGTCAGTGCCTGTTATGTCTTAGAGCCGCATCATGTTGAAAAGTGGCACTTACAAAGAAATATTTTACAGAGAAACACTTTAATTTTTAAATGAATTTGAATGTTTAATTGTTACTCATGACTTCCAGGCTTCACTAGTGACTAGAATGATGGAAACGCTTCTAATATGCACTATTCTGTATTCTATTATCACTAATATCACTGTATTAACTAGCTACTATCCGTCTATTATTTGGGTGTAGATTGCTGTATTACATGCATAACTATCCTTCAAATGGCTGGCTGAGCATGGCAGGAGATAAAGTTCACCAAAGATGTGGTGCCTATCCCAAAGACTGGCTCCCTTCCTTAATCAGCGTTCTTTGTCTTGACTAACAGTACTTGGCAAGTACATAGCAACTGTGTGCAAACTGACAAGGAGAACTGTTGGCAGGTTGTAATGCAAATGTTTCCCAGTATAGACACAGTGTTATCAAACTGTAATGTTTACTATCAACTTCAAAGACCTGGCTTATTGAGTCATATACAGCTATTCAAAAATATATTACAACACTGGAATGGCTACCATAGTGGACTATATTCACTATTCTCTAAAAGGAATTATTGGCTCCATGTTTTCAAATTAAATGAATTTAAAATAATTTTAATAAAAGAGCACCCTTTTGAGGCATATGGAATGTTTAGCGAAGACATCATCACTATAATATAATTTTAGGCTTACTTCCAAATATAAGAAAATATCATAGGAGCACAGATCTGCTCCTTTTTCATGTGAGTGAATCCCTAATGGAAATCAAGGGATGTCGTATTCTATAATCAGGGAATTAGCTGTTGTCTTTATGTATCTTAAATCCAACCATACACAGTAGTGTATCTTCCACAAGGCAAACAAGGCACTCGCCTAGGGCGCCACTTTGCCAGAGGGTGTTAAAGCACACTTTTGGTGCTTCAAACATGTTCGTTCCCTCCCCCACCGTTCAGCAAGCTTTAACTCCTTCCAATTAATCGAGGTGATGGGGGCATGTAATGTACATGGTGGGGGTATGAAATTAGGGTGATGGTGGCATATAATGGGGGTAATGGGGCATTTAGTGTGTATGAATGTGGGTGATGGGGGCATGTCATGGGATGATTGGGCATTTAATGTGTGTGCAATGTGGGTGATGGGGCATGTCATGGGTGGGTGATGGGGCATGTCGTAGGTGTGCAACGTGGGTGGAGGGGTGCACAAATTTTGTCTGCCTAGGGCAGCACAAAACCAAGATACACCACTGACTATACCTAAGAAGAACAACTATAGTGTCATCTAATTATTTATTTATTTTATTTATTTAGAAAGTGTTTTACCAGGAAGAATATATTGAGATTTCTCTCGTTTTCAAGTATGTCCTGGGGACCCAGTCCAGAATGGAGTTACACAGAGTTACACATTTAACAGTAGATTAACAATAAATACATACATGTATTAAACAAGTTGGAAGGAGAACATACAGGGTAAATCATTATTGATACAAAAAAAGAAGAACAGGTACAGTATACGAAGGAGTTTGTAAACTAATAATCAGGTACAATCTGTTTTGAGCAGTTGGGAGACACTTATTTTCAGGGATTTTAGACTAGAATTACATTTTGAAATATATATTGCGGTTTTATAGTTGTCCATTTTTTGGTCTGTGAATGATGTAGTATGTATTTGATAATTGTTGGACTCCATCCAATTCATTCTACCTGGGTTAGGGTAAACCGTTTTACTGCATTCCCCTACTGAGCTCAAAAAAAGGCTTAGGCAGATATTTTTCAATTTGTTGTAGCATTTTTAGATCCTTCATTATTTTTTTTCCCCAACACCTGCAGTAGCAGTCTGCAGTAGCAGATATTTGCATAGGATTATGTTTAACATTTTTTGTTTATTATCAGGCTAAGTACATAACATAGAATCCCATCAAACAAGCAGGGCAGCAGAAAGGATTCATTTGAGTCCAAACATAATATGTGAAGGAAAGTGGCCAGTCTGCATTGAGCCTTGACTCCCTGTACAAACATTTCCAGCACCTAATCATTTCGCCCTGATTCATTGTAATGCAGATAGGATTATTGTATTAGAAATGTGATTTTAAATGGCCCAGGGCAGTAATTTGTCAGCATTTGGAGGATTAGCTCCCTTAAAGCTTGCCCAATAGAAACTGTTAAAATTGCGTCACAGGTCAGCATATCAAATATTTAGCATAACTCATCTTCAGCATTGCCTGCAGTTGCAAAAGGGCTAATAGTATATTTAAAAGAAAAAAAACTACCTACATTTCCCAGTTTTTTTCTTCTTCATTTGCCTATATTTATGGTATTTTTTTCTCTGTTTGTATAGACAGTCTTGATGGAACGGTTAGGCCCACTGCTTAAATAATTTGTGCTGTTGGTATTCCTTATTATTATTCCTTGTTTGGTATTGCAAAATGTATCCTTTTCTTTTATGATATTTATTACACTGTAACTGATATGTATGTTGTTTTTTTGAATGTAAAAGAAAAAAAAATAAAGTTTACTTTTCTTGAATAAAGATCCCAAAGAAATAAAAAAAAAAAAATACCACTACCAACTACCAACTAGAGGACATAGTTCGAGGGGCAACGATTTAAAAGTAATATCAGGAAGTATTTCTTTACTGAGAGGGTAGTGCATGTATGGAATAACCTTCCAGCGGTAGTGGTAGAGGTAAACACAGTCAAGGAGTTTAAGCATGCATGGGATAGGCACAAGGTTATCCTAGATATAAGATAGGGAACTGGGGACTAATAAAAGTATTGAGAAAATTGGGGAGACTAGATTGACTGAATGGTTCTTATCTGCCCACACATTCTGTTTCTATAATAACTGTTAACCTTGTGCTATACCTTATTTCTTGATATCCAGTGTATTTTCGTTTCAAACATAGACATACACATACTGATGTTAGTCATGATAAAACCAGGATTTTCACAAATTTCATTTTAAAGGAAGTATATAAGTTAACCTAATTCTACAACAAACATTTATACAAATTGTTGTTGACGATACATGCAAGGATACATTTTAAATAATGTGCATTGAAGGAATAGTCTGTCATTGTTTTCACTTGTTTTGTAATAATACAATGTTATTAATGTTTCATTTATGCAATGTTTTATAGTGCTGTCATTTTACAATCTATTTTCCTATATGCTGAGATATGCTAAGATTTTCTCTCTTTTATGGCAGACACAAATATAGTGGGTTAATTATGAGTTAAGATTTATCAGAATAAGTTAAATAGGTAACCAAATGTCAATCGAGCCTTAGTAAACTACTATTTAGATATGTATCTGGTAATATATGGCTTTTCTGGACAGCTTTTGTAATGGGAACTTGAAAGAAACAAAAAAGTAAAGGAGTAAAAAAAATCTGACATCATTTATATTAAAATTTGTGTTTTAATAATAACCATGGGTTATATTTGTCAATTCTTCCCCGCTATTCGTCACCATTATCTAGTAAGTCAACACTAACGTCTGAGGCAAAGTTCAAGCTGTGGTAACACTTTTTCTGTTCCTCCTTTGCTAGAAACAATTCACTAACTGACAAATTTGTAGCAAATGTAAAATGTATATCTGAATCGTTTATTTATAACTGCTGTAAGCAAGCAACTGATTGTCAATGTGTTGAGTTGCCCTTTTATCTCTGAGTTACTATGTATTGTGTTACTGTGTATTCACATGAAATAAATTCCAAGTGGTTTTATTAATTATTAAATCTGAACTAAATGTATGCAATATATTATGCATGTAATTAAACGGAACCTCTATTTTATTTATTTAAATATCCAATTCAACATCAACTGCTACTCTGTTATGTTTATACATTATTGTAAAGTGTTTAGTTTTGAACAGGAAATTTGGCACTCTCTCCAGAAAAAAAATAAAGGCAATAAAGGATTACTTTCTCTGGGATAGCGCCATGATTTTTTCAATGGTTCATTGTTATTTTTATTTTTTTTGATGGTGTCCATCATTTAGTCAGATTTACCTGGCAATTCTATTTATACCCCAAATCACCTGAGGCCTTGCTTTTTTGGTTGGCTTTAGTTTTGGAAATTACCCTCTAAACCTGAAACTGATGTGTGATGCCATAAATCTTTGATGAAAACCAAGAATTATTATGTTAGGTATTCATTTTCCATATGCCTAAATTCAACATAGTGCGTCCGCACCTCAGAAACCCGCTAAAGACAGAATAAAATTGATTGTCAGCATCCCCCATGTAGCTAACTTGTGGATACGTATTGCCAACATATTTATGATGAGTTTTAACCCTGTGCTGAATTTGAGAGCCAAGTTCTGATTTGCGGGGACAGTTCGGTTTGTTGGGGCTATTTCCCGTCAATTGTGACCATGCCCTTTATAGCTGTCACTACTGTGCAGTGATGTTTAGTAATCTGTACTGTGCAGAAGTGGTTTCATTGAAAAAAAATGGTTTAGCTATTTTTGCAATAGCTGAAGTTTTCCAAACAGGAGTTTCGATCCTTCCCATAGATGACTATGGGTAGGATAGAGGCTACTAATCTGGAGGTGTTTGGCTGCTGAAAGTGAAGGGCTATCTGGGTCACTGATGTGATCTGAAGTGGTCCAAAACTCACAACTTGCGTTTTGAAAATCGGAGCTACCTGAGTAGACCCTTACATTTGTAAATATGTCCAAATGTCACACTTTTTAATGTCTACACTAGAATCAAATGTCCGCTTGGTTTTCGGATAGTCAGAAAATGGTGATTGAATAGAATAATGATTATTCTGCTTTCAGTTAAGTGGTAAATAGTACTGCACCTTATGGTTATGTATGGAAATTAAATCTGAGACAATGTTCGAAAACTGAAGCAAACAGCATGAACATTCCATTGGTTTCCATGGTGATTGCCCCATTTCATTTTTAGAATCCCCAAATCCTTCCCTATTCATAAACCCCAAATGTCCAACTCAACACTTGCTTCCAGATGCTCAATACATGAACAAAGGGAATGCCCTAGAAAAGCACCCAGTGTAAATTCTTGGCATTCTGAAATGTTTACTTGGTTAACCTTACGCTTACCACCAAGGGACAGCTAGGGGTGTGAAAACAACGCTTGAACAGGACATCAAGGAAAGTTTATCTTCACACTTGTGGTGGAAGTTCAGGATTGCTGCTACTGCAGCTGCATCTCTTTCCCAGATGTTCCGTAGGTTAAATAGAATAGAACTGTCAATCTGGTGTTGACATGAATGCCTTTGAACTTACTAAGTGTCATGATAATTGCATATAACTTGCTATGCCTAGTGGAAAATTCCTGGTGTGTGCCTTAGAGACACCTGGTCAAGCAATAATCCCACCGCAATTTGCTATCAGTTAAGCTATCTATGGCAGCATAGATCTGTACTATTTTCTCATTAGTGTTAGATGGCTCAACAGAGGGTGTAGGTTTGAAGAAAGTATTGACTTTTTTTTTTTTTTTAAAGTGCTAGCAAATAACACAATACTGCATTGATTTCTTGTGTATAAAGTATTAGTTAATACAGTGAAACTACAATGCTTAACCAAAAGGTCATTAGGTTATTAAAAAGGACAAACATGGTTTTGCTTTAAAGGACATACTGCTTGCAGACTTAGGTGTTATATTTATTTATTTTCCTTCTGGAATTCCAGATCATATATTCAAGTATCATTATGGGGTGCGTTCACCAAAAGGTGATTTGCAGGTGAGATGAGGTTGAGATAAACATTACATCTCACCAGCTATACATACATTGTGCATAGACAAACGTGGTGAGCTCAGCTGGCCATGGCCAACGCATAGTTAAATCTTTATTATACACGCATTCAAAGGGGTGAACACTGCTCTTTGTGCAGGAGCAATCTGCAACTCACCTAACAGTCTATTTTGAGTATGTCGTATTAATTAACTATAATTTGTTATGGTGTAATATATAATGGGTCTATTCAATAAAGGGAGAATAGCAGAGAAATGAGATGGGAATTTCGAACGTTAAGTCAGTGAAGCTGAGTTGGAAACATTATCCAATGCAACTGAACAGGAGAATTTTTTCAATTCTGCTACTTTGGTCTTAAGTTTGAAATTCCTATCTCAATTCCCTGTAGTTCTCTCATTATTGAATAGATCCCATAGTTTAAAATTCATTTATTTTTACATCTATTTTTTTTAACAGCTTTTTTAATGCATAACCAAGACAGTTAATGGACAATAAGAACGATTGCTAACTAAACTTTACTGTGGTACAATGTATAGTTTGTCAGGCTCTTATTTCATATTTTTAAATACATAAGAAATATGCTATATGCAAAATAAGCCATATTGTATTATGTCACGTTTACATCGACATTAAAGGTAAAATCTGGTGATCAAAATGGAATTTGGGACTTTGTATAACTCATTTACTCTACTGAGGAAAATCCTAGGATTATGCAAATATATCATATAAATCTTCATTATATTGCAGATAATACAATGTGCATAGCAGAGAAGGATCAAACTTGTTTTAAAAAGTCTTTACTTTTTTTTTTTATTAAAAAGCGGATATAACTGCTGCTGGCAGGTGTTATTTTGTAGCATAATTTGGAAAGAGTGTTTATTGTCATTTTAAGGGGAGCATTGCCACTTAAATAATATCTTTAATTAATAGAAAAAAAAAGAAATAAACATCACCACCACTAAATGGTAACAAAGCCCACTTTATCTTTAAAGGACAGCTGTGTGCATAAAGTTTATTTATCGTATTTGCTCGATTATAAGACGACCCTGATTATAAGACGGCCCCCCAAACTTTGGATATTCCTTTAGGAAAAAAACTAAAAGCCTGAATATAAGACTACCCTATAGGAAAAAAGTTCAACTTGTATATATTCACATGTAAATTGCTTTTTTAATAAAAAATTATATAAAAAAATGCATTTCTTGTTTTTATTTCCTTTTATGTTCCAATGCTGCCTCTCTCTTTCCCTTGCCCCCAGCTTTGTCTCTCTCCCCCCCTTAGTGTTGTCTCTCTCTCCCCCTCCCTTTGACTCCCCACTCGCCTCTGTCTCTTCCCCCCCTTGTTTCTCTCTGCCCCCCCTCCCCTTGTTTCTCTCTGCCCCCTCCCTCCCCTTGTTGCTCTGTCCCCCCTCCCTCTCTGCCCCTCCCTCCCCCTGTCTCTGTCTCTTCCCCCTCCCTCCCCTTGTTGCTCTGTCCCCACTCTGTCTCTCTGCCCCCCTCCCTCCCCCTGTCTCTTCCCCCCTCCCTCCCCTTGTTGCTCTGTCTCTTCCCCCTCCCTCCCCTTGTCTCTGTCTCTTCCCCCCTCCCTTGTCTCTGTCTCTTCCCCCCTCCCTCCCCTTGTTGCTCTGTCCCTCCCCTCCCCTTGTTGCTCTGTCCCCCCCCCCTCCCCCTGTCTCTCTGCCCCCTCCCTCCCCCTCACCTGTAACTCGATCCCTGGTGGCTAGTGGGGGCAGCCGGGGGATGTCTGCACGATACGTGCAGACATCCTCCATGCTGCCCGACACGGCAGTCTATTATGACAGGGCAGCGGAGGATGTCTGCGCGCATCCCCTGCTGCTGCCCGGCACGACCGCTGGGACTTTTATGACAAAGCCAGAAATACCCAGCTTCATCATAGACGTCCCGGCGGTCGTGCAGGACAGCAGCAGGGGGAGTCTGCGCTCATCGCGCAGACATTCCCCTGCTGTTAGAGAGGGGGATCCAGGTCCCCTGCAGCTCTGCTGGGGACCTGGATCCCTGTCTTATAATCAGAACTCAATTTGAGGTCAGATTATAAAACGACCTCGATTATAAGACGAGGGGTACTTTTCAGTAAAAAATTTCTGAAAAAAACCTTGTCTTATAATCGAGCAAATACGGTATCTTTAATTGAAAGATTACATCAAGTGAACGTGTTTTACATAGAAATGCTTTAATAAAAAAAAGAAATAATACAAATAAAGAACCTTGTTGGAACTCTTTTGCACCATATAGCTCTATTGGGGGTCTAACATGTTTCGAATCTCTGATCAGATTTTCCTTCATTTTGGGTTGGATGAAAAAAAGATCTCACCGATATTCTAAGGAGCAATTTAGGCCTTTAAACAATCTATATTTCTAATGTAAATAATTTTCATTTCTCCACTTTTGAAGATTTATTTAGAATTTACTGTTGTATCATTGAACTTTAATATCTATTTAATGCAACATCTCTCATCAATTGAATGTATTAAAGAGGGTTATTTTATTGCCAAAAATGTGATATTGTCTCAGTGGTCAGGGATTTTGACGCTAACCTAATGTGTTCTCTGATGATTCAATGAATTAACCAGTGACAGAGGAGAGAACCATGTCAGTGAGATCTTCCACCCCCATTATAATATCTGTATACATACAATACCACACACACCATTTTATTGTGGAAATGTAATAGCAGATTTACTTGGCCTTTGGATGGAATACCCTAAGGACAACATAAACAGTTGTTGCATTGGCAAACGTTGCTAGTCATTCTGCATCTCATGTTTCAGCTATTATATTTAACCATAGAAAGCTTTTATTGTTGGTCAAGGCAGCTAATAAAGAGCCACACGCAATTAAAATTCATTCAGCAAGAAAAAGGGACAGATCCCTGTCTGGACAACCTGGGGGTAGCTGAATGGCTGTCAGCTGGAAAGCTATAATGGACGGCTTTATAGGCACTTTCTGCAGGAAGGGCAGTAAATGAACTAACAAAAGTACTTACTTAATATGGGCCATATAAGTTGTTCCTGTGTGAGCTGTTTGTCTGATTAAAAAAAGAAACCCCACAGCGTTCTGCAGGTTTATGGATCTCTTACTAAATCCAACATGAGTGTTCTTCAAATGTGTTTTTGTACCTGAGCACAGCAGACATCACACATCTGCAAATGTAGTTTTCTATATTTCTGCTGAATTTGCTATTTATTGTTAGTTGGTTTTCTTTATGAGTTTTTTTTTTTTATCCTGGGGATAGCAGGAAAGGGAATGTAACATAGCTAAAAATATAAGTCATTTTATTCATTTACTTTTTTTTATTCTAGTTCTTATTAAAGATCAAAAGGGGGGGGGGGGGGGGGGGTTGGTACAGAAGAGAAAATAGTGTATGCAAACAAGGTGGGATATAAAAATATCTCTGTTTGAAATATTCCTAATGGCTGTAAATGAAGGCTATTCTTGAGCAGTGTTAGTGTATGTTCTCCCTAGAGAACATAAAGGTCTGAGAGAGAGCGATGAGACATATATAGGTGGCAAAGAGCACCCAAAGGGACAGAGAGAACCGCGGGAGGTAGAAGTGAAAAAGAGAACAGAAAGACAGATTTGATATGACAGGGGCTAAAGAGAGACCAAAAGACCAGAGAGACATAAGGCTATACAGAGACAGAGAGGCCAAAAAGAGACAGACGTCAAAGATCAAAAGCGAGACAGGGAAGTGTAAGAAAGACAGAAAGGCTAGAGAGATAGCATAGAGAGACAGAGGAGCCTAAAAAAGAAAGAGGAGCCAGAGGAGCTAGAAATAGATAAGAGAAACCGAGGGGGAAAGACAAGAGTCTAAGAAGCTCTTAAATATACCTACCTTGAAATGCCTTGGCCTGGACATGTCTGTGTTATGCTAATATGGATTTAAATGTAAAAAAACCCCACATACCCTATATCTTTGTGCAAATCAATATAAATTCAATATTGTCAACTAAATACAAATTAAACTGAAATAAACACTACATTTTTTGAACATTTTACTGTAGTAGAATATTAAAAAGTGCATGGTTACATATGGACATATTTCCAAATATAGCCGTAGGCTGATGTCATAAACCAGAGACACCATAGACATTAAAAACACAATTTTCTCTTATTTTCCCCATCGGCTTGCAATTCTGTTAGCACATTATATATTTGATATTTTTTTGATTCTCTGCATTCCAAATATAAATGTTTAGGTGCCGGAGTCACTTTACAGAGAACCCACCACAGTCTGAACATATTCCAATGTCCTAGAAAAGATTGTGTTTGTTATACTAATTAATAATGAATACATGTACTAGCTTAAATAGATATAAAAATGCAAGGACAAATTGTGCCATGCATTAAAGCTTATATACCTTTATTCACACTTACAGAACCCAGTTACTTAAGGAAATCGTGACTATCTTAATAAACTCACACATAGCACTTAAAGAATGTAAAGTCTTCAATCAGTTCTTGTGCTGTGTGCTTCTTGGCATGGCCACTACTCCTCACACTGCATAGTAGAAGCAGAAATAGAAAGTATTTATTTGAAACTGCAACATGTTCTGTATCATTGTATGTTGATGAAACAAAAGAACTATATTTTATATAATTAACAAGGTCAGCTGCCACACTATATGGAATGGCATAATTTCTGGGCATACCTTATACATTTCCTCAGTGAATGGTCCATTAGGATGCACACACCTGATATACAGTTCAGTTGATTATGTGGTTAAACCATCACAGTGGCACTAGGAATGAGTAGCAGTGTGTAGCTATTTCAAGGAGTGACATTGATAAATGAGGCCCGTGAAAAAACAGTTACAGCAGAATGCAGTGGCTGAGATATTTTCCCAGAATCCATTTCAGCAGCTGGCAAATTCAATTTCAGTCAAGCAATGATGCACAGAAGAAGAAGGAAAAAAAGTAATTCCTGATGTACTGACAATATTATTCTATTTCTTATTTATGCAATGTGTGAACCTTTCTTTTCCAAAATACCTGAACATCTAACATTGTGTGCTAGGCTTCCTATGACATGTTAGCACCATATTAAGTGGCATTACTTTAAATGCTCAGAAAATGAGAATGCTGCAGTATATTTCAAGGTAACAGATACATAAAAATACAATTTAAAAGCAACCTGTACAGAATGAATGAAAAAATATATGTTTTCAGAAGCCTACTTCCTTATTAAAAGTCAATGATATACAGTAACAGTCTAACAGATTCTCCCATTCCAGTTCTGCAACTAAGCCACTCAGTTTCATTATTCTGCAGTGATTTCAATCAAGTCGTGTACAAGAATTTTTTTAAAATGTCAGTCAGTTGTTTTATGTTTCACTCAGAGAGGAGAATAAAGTGTTGTAAAATATCGATGTTCACCTCAGAAGCAAGACGCACATTGTGACCCTAATCAAAAAGCTCATAGGAGCAGGTCTCAATATACCAGCTCTCTCATTCCCTCAGGCTACGGAGAGAAACCCACCATTACAAGTATATAAATTAAACTACACATAAATTGCTCTCAGCTTCTTTGGTTCACCCATAAATAAAGAGGTTTCTGAAATAGAAAAAGAAGGTTAGTATAAATAAAGTAAGTGATAGATTAAACATAGGTGAAAGTCTCTGAGCTAGAGAATATAGTGATTTTTCTTTAATCCAATACTATGCCTGTTTTCTCTGAGGTAATATCTTACCTATTGCCTTAGTAGACCTCACATTACTCAATATGCTGAATACATAAAAACAAAAACAAATAAAAAATGTATCACAAATAATTTAGATGTGCACCATTCTCTATATTCTTCCTGACAATGGACGATGGCATGACTGTGGGGGCTTCTTGAAATAATGGGCCATTTTTCCATATGACCCATTTGGTTAAGCATCAGTGGGGAAGATGATTGTTTCTCGGCCTTTTGGTTAAGATCAAGTGTATTACTCATCAGTGCTCAATAATCCTCTGGCATACCACCCAGCATTGCCCCCCGCGGGTGAATTAAGAATCAGGGGGCATCTGGGGAGGTGAGTAAAAGCGCTACCGCGCACAGTGCTGCACATGAGCAGTAAGCATTCTCAATGTGATTCCCGCTGTCCTACTGAGCTCTTCCTCTGTCCCGAAAAGCATAGCGGGACAGTTGGGAGGTATGCAGTCTGTCCAAGAGGCCGATGTGGTAGATGAAGCACAAGGTATTTTTGTGTCCCCACAGGCCTGACTTACCTGTTTCAGGTGCATTCACAATGCACAGATTCACACACACCATACACATACCGATTGCACAATGGCACATATTTTAATTTTGGTCACTTTTACCTTCACGTTGACTCTTTCACTCTCACCGCTTTAACCTTCTGGCTGATGGGTATGAATAATTTTTTAAAAAAATGGCTGATAGGGGCCAGTGGTGTATCTTGATTTTGTGCTGCCCTAGGCAGACAAAATCCGGGCACCCCCCTACCCAAGCTGTACACCCACGTTACACACCTAAGACATGCCCCATCATTCAGACTCACATCAAGCTCATACTCCCATCACACACACACTCCCATCACACTCAGTCACACACTCCGACTCCCATCACACTCCGTCACACACACTGTCTCCCATCACACACACTCTGACTCCCATCACACTCAGTCACACACTCCTACTCCCATCACACTCCGTCACCCACACTGTCTCCCTTCACACACACTCTTACTCCCATCACACTCAGTCACACACACTGTCTCCCATCACACACACACTCTGACTCCCATCACACTCAGTCACACACACTGTCTCCCATCACACACACACTGTCTCCCATCACACTCAGCCACACACACTGTCTCCCATCACACACACACTCTGACTCCCATCACACTCAGTCACACACACTGTCTCCCATCACACACACACTGTCTCCCATCACACTCAGCCACACACACTGTCTCCCATCACACTCAGCCACACACACTGTCTCCCATCACACACACTCTGACTCCCATCACACTCAGCCACACACACTGTCTCCCATCACACACACTCTGACTCCCATCACACTCAGCCACACACACTGTCTCCCATCACACACACTCTGACTCCCATCACACTCAGCCACACACACTGTCTCCCATCACACACACTCCGACTCCCATCACACTCAGTCTCTCACACACACACACACACTCTCCCATCAGCACTTACCTTTCCCTGGCAGGCAGGCAGCATGGTCCCTCCATGCTGCCTGTTCGGCTTCCCGGCGATTGTGCCGACAGGCCACGTGACCGGGCGCGCGTATGACGTCAGCGCGCCCGTCACGTGACTGTCGGCACTTCCGTGTCGGCACACTGCACGGGGAGCCGAACAGGCAGCACGGAGGTTTCTCTGTGCTGCCTGTTCGGCTCCCCGTGCAGCCTGGCAGGCAGAGCGATGGTGAGGGGGGATCTTCCTATCCCCTCTCACCTCCGTCTCTGCCTGCAAGCGCGGTCTATTTTTTTTTTTTAAAGGGCCGCTTTTTTTTTTTTTTTTACATTTTTTTTTTTTCACATTTTTTTCTTTTCAGTGCTGGGGGGCGCTGCCGCCCCCCAAAATTTGCCGCCCTAGGCATCCGCCTAGGATGCCTCGCGGTGAATACAGCACTGATAGGGGCAATATAATAGCACTTTTTAAAAAAATGTACTTGGTATTTTTGCGTGTTTGCCTTGGATCACATTAATTTGTTCACTTCTGAGAACTGGTCACAGTGGGACACTTTTGCTCTTGATGAGTAAAGTGGTTTCTGCCTTTTGGCCACCACCAAACCTTATTGTTGGGTCTCAACTTGCCAGAGGAAGTTCAGAATAACCTGAACTTCCTCTGGCAAGTTGAGACCCAACAATAAGGTTTGGTGGTGGCCAAAAGGCAGAAACCACTTCAGATCAAAATGGTTAAAGGAGCTCTGGCAACCTGAACATTGCTTATAAGGTGAATGTAGAGAATTATGTTAGCCAAATTGCAACGAAAGGTAAAAAATAAGAAATAATGTGTGTGTGGTGTTCCCAGTTTATTACATGATCTGAGGCTTGATATGCAAATGAACTAATTCACAATGGGATATGTGTAGTTTCCAAATCAAGGGGATGTCATAAGCAGGAGACTCCAAAACACGAATCGTTTTCTGAGCTACCCAGGCGTTATGCACCAAATTAAGGTAAGCAGTATCCGCCCTCACCAGGTCTGCGGTGCCTCCTGCTAGTGCTCGACTCAACACTAATCCACAGGAAACAAGAAAAAAGCAGGAAAAATGGCACTCCAGGAGCCAATTTAAAGTGCAAAAAAGATGTACCGTATTTTATTTTTTCATAGAGAAAATAAATAAATCCACAACGGCAGTGCAGGTGTCAGATATGAAATACAGCTTGACGCGTTTCGCTCTCCAGGTGCTTAATCATAAGCTCCAAAACACATCTGAAACATATTTTCCTCTTATTTCATGCATTTACATTCAATTCTGCTAACACGATCACAACTGAAACTTTTTTTAAATAATTTTTTTATTCTCTACATTTACAATAGAAGCAATGTTTAGGTTGACAGAGTCTTCCTTTCACACTTAAGTGAAACAACATTTAGTCCTAAGGCTGCATATTCAGTGCAGGTATGGGATTATGCCATCAGCTACAGTGGACTACACTCGTATAGTGTATCCTGACGCACTCCAAAATGTGAGACAGTTCCTGGTTAAACACCTGTTGGTGACAATGTAAATAACAGTCTTGGAAAATAGAATAAGTCCACTGCTCCTTTAAGTGTTTTTTTTTTTTTTTTTTAGGTCTCTGTCATACATTTTTATTAAATATATTTTATTATACACTTGTGAAAAATCAATGGTCTAAGTGATCCTTGCCTTTATTGATTACAGGCAATATTTTTTCAATTTGATTTCCAAGACAACTTTTGGAAGAAGAGAAAGCTTTTCTGTCCCAGCAGTAACAGTGTGCTCTGCTAGAGATTGTAAAATAGAAAGTAAAATTAATAGGATGAAGCAGAGCCAATAGATAATATTTGCCAAGTATTCAATAGCTTTTCTATCGTATGCGTCTATCACCGAGGTGAGTTCTCTGAAGGAGATTAACTCTCAGCTAATCAAAAACCCAATGTGACTACTACCTGGAACTGGAGCGCTGACAAAACAAATATGTTTTTGTAGATAGGATTTATGTCACTGACACACAGATGTTATTCCAGAGGTGCTGTTCATCATCATTTTGTGGATTCTATATGAGAATGTGATCGAGGTTTTCTTAGGTCAATGCAGATGATATAACAATCAATAGATCATCTCTGGGGTGTTTTTATTTGATGACAATGACTGAGAACTATTTATTAGAAGCATTTTTCTTTTGCCATGTTTCCTATTTTCCCTGGCAATGAAGTCCGCCTAAATACGAGAATTAGTCTCGTTCTTCATTGTTTCATCAAACAACTGGGAGGCCAAAGGAACATCGGGAAGAAAAGGGTTAAAGGGATTGTATCACCTAAACTGTGAATGTAGAGCATAATAAAATATTGAAAATTATCTACATTACATTGTATTAGCAAAATTGCAACAAAATTCCTGAATTATGAGAAAAATGTATTTTAAATGTGTATGTGGAGTCTCCTGCTTATGACATCACCAGTGGCACGGTATGCAAATGAACTGCTTTTCCATGGGAAATGTATAATACCTTTAAGTTTACTGGTACATTATTTGTAAGATGCGTGATATCAATGTCTTTTAATGGTATAATAATGTGTTCATTTGATATAGTAATGTTTTAATTTGACTCTCGAAAAATGTAGTTTATAAGTTCTAAGGCTTTCTCGGCACCATTGAATCTATACACGACACAGTAAACTGTGAGGAATTAAAAACAAAATTGTAAAACATAAGATGGGATATTAGGTACTTTCAGAGAGCACTAACTTTTATACTCAAACAATATGTATGTGTCATGGCAAACACACGTATACATGGTATAAATGTGTGTTTGTTAATTCAAAGTTGGAATCAATGAGAAAATCAGTAGCTAATTTGCCAACGTTATCAGCTAATCAGATTGATTCTCAAATTCTTAAGTTACCAACGGAATTGGAATTTAGTTTAGTTCCCATTGAGTTTGGAATGCTACAGAGGATTTGAAAGCAAATCCGCTGACTTTAATATTGTTACTCTACAAAGAAAAAAGACATTTCAGTGATTAGACAAAATGTTTTGGGGGTGTCACTGATTGCACATTAAGTAATCTAAAGGTCTGTCTTGCCACCAGGTGAAAGCACCAACATTGGTTACGGTGGACATTTAGTAGCCTTGTGACAACTTTAATTCTATAGGCCTTCATATAGAAATGTGGAAACTGTATTACTCATGAACTGTGCAAGTAAAAGAAAAGCACATTTAATTACATAGTTATCAAAATTAACTTTGTTAAACATATACTAGATGAACTATTGTGAAGTCCCTGAGCCATGGCAAACCTACCAGTAAATGCACATCGAAAAACAACTCTGCTGTAATCTACCAGCCGTAATTTACACCAGCACGGTGGGACAGGACATAAACTTACACCAGCACGGTGGGACAGGACATGAACTAAGACTTTAGGGACCCAGCCCATGAGGCCTAACCCAACAAATTATTTAGCATTGTGCTCACCAGGCAGTGATACAGAAGATGACTACCATCATTGCAAACAATTAACTCAGGGACCCAACCTCAAACAGTGATACATACACCCTCAACTAAAATGGCAGGGAGGACAGTAGCAAACACTTCTTCTGTTTCTTGCAGCTTGATAGATGAAGGGACTCCAACTTGCTGGCAATTTAAAAACTGCTGCTAACTCCTCCTTTCCAGGATGCAGAGCGACCAATATAGCATGTTGGCCTCTATATTTTCTAAACCAAAAAAAAAACATTACCCTAGTCTTCATTAAAAAAAACCTTGCTTGCCTTTAAACTATCAGGCCTGTCATGTGGCCCCTCTGCTTAATTAACCTCTCTAGGGCCCTTCTATTTTTTATTATTGTTTTCTCAAATATTAGAAGCCTCATGGGGCTAATTGTCATAATTAAACCCTTTATGGGTAATATTTGATCTATGGGCTGTTAAAGGACAACCATAAACTAGAGGTATGACACATTATTATAAATGTCTGGTGTACTTTCCTGCACTTCATCATTGGAATGTTACCAGAGAATAAGCTAATAAGCTCAAAATCTGTTCTTGGCTTTAATTACTGTTTCATATTTACTTCACAATGTTTTGCTGTAATTTCATCTTTTGTCGTTGCCCACATTGTGGAAGATCATGATATTAAGTGTCAGCACTAACACAAACAAACAACTCTGATTTTTCTTTCTTACTCTTGAATTTACACTATGCTGGCACTTACTAAGTGTCACTCTGGATAACCTTTACTGGCAAACTACCTCAATGATGTTGGAATAGCAAAATTCTGGCTGGTAGCCATGTGTAGACCTGTTAATTATAGTGATTTTAACACTTACTTTTGGCTGTCTACCATCCAGCTATACACAGTGCCAAAACCAACGCTTAGAAAAACAAAGAGAGTGTAAGTTGTAAGAGAAAGAAAAAAATAGCAATCAATGTGTTGTAAAAATAGATCTTATTGGCATTGAAAAGCTAAACTTTAGAAATATAGCAAGATTCTAGGGTCAACAGTTTAACGTTTCCTCTCTTATATTCGTATATTATTTGTGCTTTGTCAGTGGGAGATAAACAGAGATTGCCCTGCTGGTTTTAAGGCTGACATGTCTGACAGACACTTATTTGACTCATAGGAACAGCATCTAAATCCTGGCAGGTTAGATGTTTCTTGGGACACTTTGAAAATAAGTTAAAGAAACCATACCTACACATAGATACAATGACACTGTAAAGCACTGTACAAGGTGCCATATGATGATACACACTAGAAAATCTGATAAAGAAGCACATATTTTCATTTAAAACAACAACAACAATATTGTTTTGTAGCTGTGTTACATAAGGCAAAAGACAACATAGACAGCACCTATATGATTCACACTATTTCAAACATAACCTATTAAGTCTAAAATGCAGGAAAATCAGGCACATGATGATGTATGATTAGAAAGTCAGCTTCAGGCCCAATAAGCATTATGATACAGGGAAAGACACAATGAATGAGAGTGAAGTTAAACTCTCTATTCCCTTCCTTTTACTACACACATAATAGCCAAATTACAATCATGGTTAGTCCAACCTGACTATTTTGGTCTATGTTTGGGCCCTAAGCACAGACCTGCATAAATTCATCCCACTTTATTGAATACCATAGACTGAGATAATGGCTCAAGTTTTTTTTTTCACGTTGTTGCTCTTGGATCTTTATTTCTCTTATCTGTGTACACTATGGGTTGTTCCCTATGTCTAGTTTTCAGTGTCTGCCCTTATTGTATATTATTCTATTGTTTAAAATAGTGCGTTGACTATATATATATATAGTAATATATATGTAATGCCTACATAGTTGGAGCAGCATGATACCATTGCTCAATGTTTTCAGTTTCAAGAACCTAGTATGACTGTTTTCAAAACTAAATGGCAGGGTTTTTTTTACAAGACACTAAGAGCACGTCTGGAAATTGTCTGTTAACACATCAGCAGGTTAAAGTTGGGTGCTGTCAGTCACTGACCACATTAAAGTTAAAAGAGAAAAACACATGCCCAGGTAACACTGAATAGAGAACAAAACTACTTTGAAGACAGGAAGTAAGCAAGGCTTTCTTTGCAGTGAGTCTATAAAGTAGTATAACCTCAAGGTGTACATCTTTTACAGGATTTTATGGGTTTATTTGATCCATTTTGCCCTTGTTATAAGATATATATATATATATATATATATATATATATATATGTGTGTGTGTGTGTATATATATATATGTGTGTGTGTGTATATGTGTGTGTGTGTGTATGTATAAATGTATGTATGTAATACTCTTAAGCTTTCATACATACAGTACTTTTACCAGTATACCGCTCCACAGGTATCAGAGGTAGAAAGTTTGCTTTCAAAGGAAGTTCTTAATGAGAGGCCTTTTTCGAAACAGAGTAGCCTTGAACTTTCAAAAGATAAAGATAAAAGGTCACAGAATTAAAGGTTTTTCCAATATCTTTTCATGTGCCTTGACTACTGGACAGTAGGTTAACAGTGTCCCCACCCCATCATCTTCTTCTGTGGTACCAGAAGGAGACAGCCAAGTATTAGCTTTCCTTAGTGGCTTTGACCTGTAGCACAGTGGATTACTTCCAGCTGGTAGGTCAGCAGTGATGGTCAGACAATAATAATTCATGTCAGATGCCTTTTGTGCGATTAGAGTACCCTTAAAAGACCATGCAGACACACTTAGACTGACTTTCCTTCACGTAGAACACAGCGCAGTTTGTAGTATAATCACTATCAGTTTGATAGACTTGCAGTACACTTCAAAATAAAATTACAAATATTTGCTATATTACATAGATGCAATATATTTCCTAGATTGTAAGTATCCAAAAAGTAGCTTTGAAGAGAATATTCCTAATATCGGGGTATCCTGTATTTACTTAATCTGTGCTTCAAGCTTTCTGTATTAGGAAGTAATTTGACATTATTTAATCCATCAGCAGATCAGTGGCAGTGCATTTAAATATCTACAAACTCCACACGTATTTAGATTGCTAAATAAATTTGATTTCAGCCATGAACATGGAACAACAATAATAACATTTGCTTTTTTGCCACGTCTTCATACAACAACAGTTAACTTAATAGGTAAAGAATTGTTATTATTCAATTAGTTTATGAAATCGTTATTATTCAGCTCCCCATACATCCAATAAACCCAGTATGTGTTTTTATGTATGCGTTATTCCTTAAGACATGCATAAGAATAAAATAAATCTCACTGTATTCTTTCTCATGAAACACTTTATAAATAAATAATAAAATTACCAATCAGCCACTTTGGGGGACATTGCAAGCATAGATGCACTTTATGAAGAGATTGGGGGCTAGACAAGATGAGGGGTAAGTGACCTCTCCTCTAACATCTAGCATTTCATGAAGAGATAGGGGGCTAAGCCAGAGGAGAGGTAGTGACCTCTAATTTGTAGCATTTGGGGCACAGGATTTTATTTTACATGCAGTACCACACAGGCCATTGAGTGTGCAAATAATTTCAGGTTCTAAACTTAAAGAGACTCTTCCACCCAAAAATTAAAATGTTTTTATTTTGTATTGTTGATTTCAGATATGTCTTTTGTTTTTGTTATGTGACAGTATTTAATAAAATATATAACTAACAAGTGTGACTAGGTGCCGCCATTTTGTGAAATTTAGTGTTTTACAGCCCCTCATTTTGGGGCTAGGGACACAGAATGCAGTCTATAAGTCGGAATTCTGACCATAGACTTACATTGAATGGGAGGGTAATGTAACTATTAGATCACAAGGGGATGGCGTTATAATCCTGTTTGATCCGGTTAATCTCCTCTCATTGTGTTGGAAGGCAGGTAAAAAAAAGTTGTACAAAGCCACCTAGTCCTGCCCACTATGACACACAGGAGCCAGTAAGAGAGCAGGGGAGTATCTTATGACATAATCACGTAGGCTTTGGCAACAGTTGTAAATTGAGACTGGCTGGAAGATTTTGGATGATGTTGCATTATGGGAAATATTCACAAAATGGAGCCAGGAGATAAACACCAAATTTTATTTTTACCTTTATATGCAATTAATTCAGTCATATAAAAAAAAAAAAACAGTGGCAAATGATTTATATATGTGTTTTTAAATGAACAGGTTATCTAGTTACATCTTATGTAAGTGGTAGTGTCCCTTTAAGATGGAAATGTAAACAAGAAATGAAATGTGTTTATTTCATAATTATACATTTTAATTATATTAGATGTGATTGATTATTTTTACATGCGTTGTATTTAGTAAATATGTTTTCATTGTTTAAGTGAGATATTAATTTTGCTATTGCAAAATGTGAGATGACTTCATTTGATATTACATCACAGCATCTCTTTCTCTTTGTGTGCCTAGGGACGTTAAGGGGCAAAACTACAAAATGCCTCACTCATTTTTTTATTTTATATTTTATCTTATTTCATAGAAAAAATTCTGTCAGTCACATTTTTTTGCTATGCGGGGAAGCATGGCAAAAACATAGAGCCTATGACTATGCAGTTGCTGTGGCCAGCACTGTTCAGTCAGAATGAGTTTAATGGCAGTTGTATACCATGCTACCCTGTTTGCCTGTCATTAAAGCATTGATGGCCTCTCCGCCATGTGCAAAGATAAAGCCTTTATATTTTTCAGATACAGGATTAACATTCCTTTTACAAAATGTTATCCCATGCAATAAAATTATTTCCTTTTACATGTTTGGTTTGCCCTACTGTTTTTATATAGCATTTATGAGGAAAGAAAAATGGAGTTTTGTGACAATCATACCTTGTGTTATCCATTTAGAAATGTACAAATAAATCGGTCTTTTGCATCAATATTATTATTATTTTAAATTTGCAATACATGTTTATTGAATATCATAGTATAAAGTATAAAACATACATATACTATATATACAATTACCAACATAATGTAAATTCCACTTAACATATAAACAGACATACAAAACAATTATCTTGGATGCCAGTGGGCATCCGGAAACCCATGAGAGAGCTTGATAGACTTTTGTATCAATTTTAAAGAATCCAGTATTCCAACATCAGTGTATTTATGTTATACATGTACACATTTCCTCTATTATGTCACACAATAGTCTGGCACCTTGTACAATAATCTCAAAGAAACAATTAGATCACAAGTCTGCCAATGTTTTTATATATCAATAGTTTTCTTTACTTTGTATCCTAATTGTACAGCTCATTGTAAAACTGTCGTTTTGTGATCTGTTATGTAGCAGATTGAATAAAAAACAAATATATTTATATTGCAAGGCAGTTGTGAGTTTTCTCAGAGCTGCTTTATAATTTCTCAATGATTGGTTTTATGGCTTGGGATTGGGTTTCCCCAAGTTATATTCACACTTCTAAAGAATGCAGTGCAGGACACTTGTTCAGTGGTAAATTACCATGGTGCCTTACAGACTATGAATTCCAGACCTAAGTTTGCAAAGCTATTAAAAGTATGCTATATGAAAAACCAGACATTACAAAATGCAGAATAGTTACTGTGTGCATTAATGTGAACTTACTGTACTGTCGCTAATATTGTTAGATGAAAATATAATAACAAAGTAATTAGAGCTCTGAAAAGCAAGTCTATAAAATTCCACTATCCTGTTAATATTAATGATAACATGCGTGGATTTGTCCTGATTTGGATTCAGGTTGGGCACTCAATTTTCACAAACTGCTGAAATGCTCCTACTCAATATCCCTGAGTTCGGGACTGAATTGGCTGTTCGGACCGTTCAAGAACAAAAGCATCGGAGGTGTTTGGATCCGGACATTTTCGCCATGATTATCATAGATTTTTGGCTACCCAATGTGCACTGATCACCCCCAAACATGCTTCAAATTTAAGTAAGATAGCTGAATTTTGGGCTTTTCAGCTAAAATCATATACAAAATATATTGGGGGACAGAGCTGGTAGACCTGACTCCACCCCTGTAAAAAATGGGGCTTGGAGCCACCCAAGTGGCTCCCAGCTCCCATTATACACAGTGGTGTATCTTGATTTTGTGCTGCCCTAGGCAGACAAAATCCGGGCACCCCCCTACCCAAGCTGCACACCCACGTTAAACACCTAAGACATGCCCCATCATTCAGACTCACATCAAGCTCACACTCCCATCACACTTAGTCACACACTCCTACTCCCATCACACACTCCTACTCCCATCACACTCAGTCACACACTCCTATTCCCATCACACACACACTCCGACTCCCATCACACTCAGTCACACACACTGTCTCCCATCACACACACTCTGACTCCCATCACACTCAGTCACACACACTGTCTCCCATCACACACACTCTGACTCCCATCACACTCAGTCACACACACTGTCTCCCATCACACACACTCTGACTCCCATCACACTCAGTCACACACACTGTCTCCCATCACACACACTCTGACTCCCATCACACTCAGTCACACACACTGTCTCCCATCACACACACTCTGACTCCCATCACACTCAGTCACACACACTGTCTCCCATCACACACACTCTGTCACACAAACACACACACAGTCTCCCATCAGCATTTACCTTTCCCTGGTGGCTAGTGGCAGGCAGCATGGTCCCTCCATGCTGCCTGTTCGGCTTCCCGGCGATTGGCACAATCGCGCGCCCGTCACGTGACTGTCGGCACTTCCGTGTCGGCACACTGCACGGGGAGCCGAACAGGCAGCACGGAGGTTTCTCTGTGCTGCCTGTTTGGCTCCCTGTGCAGCCCGGCAGCCAGAGCGTTGGTGAGGGGGGATCTTCCGATCCCTTGTCACCTCCGTCTCTGCCTGCAAGCGCGGTGTTTTTTTTTTTTAAAGGGCCGCGTTTTGTTTTTTTCTTAATTTTTTTTTTTTTAAATAATAATAAAATGACACCAGCAAAAAAAAAAAACTTGGAATGAGGTCATTGAATTTTCCTCTGCATGAATAAGTGGGTTGGGGCTTTTAGTAGGAATAATAATAGATACATCATTGTTCCTAGTTATTATTCATCTCTCCCCATGTCCTACAAACAGTGGTCTAGTTCATGCACCTTATTGGCCATAACGCATTAATGAAAATAGGCAGGTCAAGGTGCCTTATTATACAGTGCTCCTCATAAGTTGTGTTTATAATATTTAGTATGGTATTTTTACATTAGGTTGAAGGCTGGAGCAACCAGATTGCATGAGTTGATTCCCTTATTGTATGTAAACATATTTTCAGACAGAAGTACCCTGGTGGTTTGTCACGCATGGTAAATATATATATAAATACACGTCAGTAAGCAAGGTCAAAGGTTTATTAGTCAAATTAATTACAAGTCAAGGTTCCGACTGCTTCCTGCAGAATATATCTACATTGTATTCTTGTTTATTTATACTAGTTCTAGTATATAACTACCACTGTAAAAATCATGTATTATGCTTTTGTCATACTGAAAGGCAATTTTCATGTCTAAAATAAATCCCACCTCACATTTGTGTGAAGCAAATGTAGAACACTGATTCTGTACTAAAGCTTCAGGCTGCACCATTTCCCCCCCTTTCTCTAATGAGCTTTTAATGTGCACATGCTGCTGGTTACCTTTTCATGTAATGGTCAGCACTGTGAGTTGGCTCCCATGAATGCTAACACACAATGTTTTCAGACGATGTCATGTTGAGGGCCATTCATTATTATACCTCTGCAGGAATAAATAACAATCCCATCAATGTTCTAAAGACAGCCACAAATCACCAGTATTCGGAAGAAGGCTTTGTCACAAAATGACATCACAGATGTTTGGCTTATATCATTTGTAATGCATTAAAAATCCTCACTGTAGACAAACATGTTATTAAAGGGGATGTCAAATCAACCACCAGAGACAAATGCAAATATATTCTGTGCTATTTCAGTGCAGAGATCTTTCTAGGGACATTAAAGAAGGATTAGAAGGTGACACAAGGACAATTCTTGAGATGAAATAGAGGTTTTCCCGTGTGCTATATCGTAAGTAAAATTAAGGTTTGAAAATCATATTTAGAGAGTGGTGAAAATATTTTCAGAGCCACATAGTTAGATAAATCTATATAATTCATGGGGTGTGCTGATAATAAAAAATACCATTTTTAAATAAAATCTTGTTTTAAAAGGCTGTTGTTATTTAACAATGCCCTGTAGGAATCTGTCCCCACCTTCAAACTCATCAATATAGAGTGGATTTATTATTATGTGTCAGGCCTGCTTGGTTCACTCCACTGCATGGGACCAAAAGCTTCCTGTTGACTTCATGGCATGCTTTAATGTCACACAGCAACATTTACACTCAATAGAATAGACAATAATATAACGTGGCATTTTAAAAACACATAAAAAGTACATTTCCCAGTAGGATATCATTAGGAATGATATTAGCTTTGATATTATTGATAGTAACTTCCTTTATGCTCCTTAATTGTCTCTCACTAACTGTAGCACATTCATCAAAAGCTTTAACTTGACTTTATCCGAGGTATAATGGGTACATGTAAAGATGGCACCAGCAGTTGTTCTAGCTCCATGTGCTTTAAACAACCAACAAAATGAATGCTACTTGTGTCAGTCGCAAACCCTCATGCCTACAATTTCAGAGGTTAAAATGTGTCAGGAATATAATAAGCCTAGTTTAACATATGACCTAAGATGTAAATAAGAATGATGATAAAATATGAATTCTCAGGGTCCTGTAGTGAGTGTGAAGAATGAATATAGGGAAATACATCTACAGTATGGAATGCTGGGAACATCTCATATTGGTTATTTTGTTTCTCAGGGGTTGGACTTGGAATCTTGAGCTGTGATGCTGGTGAAGGAGCTGTGGATGCAGAGATTACATCCACTATTGTCTGAAGCATTATATTTCAAGTCTGTTTATCATCTTGCTCACTCCAGAAATTTGACACAAATCAGATTAAGTGCTGTGATAGGGCCATGGCCTCATAGTGCCTAAAGTTTTAGATTGTACCACTGACCTGACTGGGGCAGTTTTTTTAGTGCACTCTTTTAGAGAAGGAGCATTGTAGAGGATATAGGCTCTTGTGGTATAGACAAGTGTTAAGGTGACAGAACAAAAATGCAAAGTTTCAATGAGCTGTGATAAGTTTTGACTCTACAGTGCAGTACATATAGGGCCAAATTTATCAGGGCAAAACAGGTGCTATTTCTAAAAAAAAGTGCTAAATTTGGAGCAAACTGACATAACTTCCCATTGCTTTTTTGTCTTGATAAATATGGCCCATCGAATCTAGACATGAATAGATTACAGCATACTTGGAAACCATATGTGCTACATTTATTTAAAAGTAAGTTTGCCATTGTATGTGGTGAATTTTTTCTTATATTCCTATGATAATGGTCATTAATTATAATATTGCCCTACCAAACATCAGGCCGTTCAGTAAAATATAAAATATTCCCTACCCTACGTTACAGTTCCACTTTAGAGATTCATTTAAACCACATGGTGCTATTGGCAATTGTTGTTTTTCAAAGTAGTACTTGACAGTGAAATAGTTAAGGCTGAGTTAACCCAATTCCCTTTTATGAACAAGAGAAGAGCAGTCAGTTCCCTCCAGCGCTCCGAGCCTTCCTATTGATTGTATAATTGAAGTCAGATTATAAACCTTTTCCCAATGATTGAGCACTTTCATTTTTCCTTTCACTTTTCCAAGTATCGATCCAGTAGTTACGGATAGGCGCACCTCACTTCTCTTTATGTCCCGTGGTTCTTTCCCTAATTGGGACAAACACGACAAAGCAGAAATGCATTTATTCCTATTAAAAAGAGAAAAGAAAAATAAAGCAAAATACGCAGTAATTATTCACAGATGTTTCCATTGCCAAAGGGTCAAACACTGGAATGTCTACGTTTGACAATAATTCAATCCATTATTTATTTTTCTTATGATCTAATGCTTAGATATTTTTTTACTCTTGCAGCCTGGAAGGGTTATATGCCAACAAAGGAAGTGAGTAGTTGTGTGCACTTAGTTACAAGGTATATTTCTAACAAACAATTAAATAACATTTAAAGAGACTATCTATCTAAATTATTTTGTATGGCCTAAGGACCTTAGCGTGCTCTGTATCTTCTGGAATTCTATAAACACAGTACCAATCAGTGCACGTGAACATGAACTGTGTACACCCATCACTGGGCCTGTACAAAAACACACACACATTTACTGTATATGATTCATTCTGGGCCTCCTCACTACTTATAGACCTTTTTACTCATCCTGTTGCATACTTTCTACCAGAAAGGGGTGAGAGCAGTGATGGCTGGTGGTTTAGTTCAGGAAATAGAAAGCTCTATGTAATAAACCAATATATTTGCTTGCGTAGTCAATCATGTGATATCATGCTCTGGTGTTGATTGTTATAATTGCACAGTAATAGTTTAGGTAGAGAGATCTGACACCAAAGTGGCAGTTTTGTAGAAAATGCCCTCTGCCTACTTTTCTGGCAATGATGGGATCCTTCTCTGGTAATGTAGTCAAGTGATAAAATTCACATGACTAGGAGAGCTTGAATGGTCATTTTAATATGATCATTAAGTAATGCCTTCCAATCTACAACAAAACTTAAAACATTTTCACAAGTCGCCTACAGAACTGTATTCTGAACCGGATTTGTGATTTCGGATTTGTACCATTTATCTAAATAAATAAATACATATTTGGTGAAATGATCAGACCTCTACGGAAAAGAGCAACAACATGTTTAAACACTACAGAAATCATTTTCACAGTGATATTAAATCTAAACGCTGACATACATACTAATGAATGAGGGTGTGTGTTGTTTGATCTTCCTCATTAACCATATTCCACAGTCATTTTTTCTATTGACTCATGTTTTTGTTGTTTATAATTTTAATAAACATAGTAATATATAAGACCATATAAAAGATATTACTGTCATTCTCTTTCATGTATATTGTTTTGTATTATAAAATATTTGTTGATTATATATTTTTGTAGGAAAGATGACGTAGCCAATAAAAGAGTCATGATTTTATTGTTTAATAATGTTGTTGTTTTTTTTGAAAATAGGTGTGATGCTACAAGGTGTGCAATAAACTTATTGGTTTATAAAGCTCATGAAGCTCAAGTAAAATGGAACTACTAGTTCCTATTTTACTTCAGCTTATATTTCCATAAAGTCCACAAAGCTACTAAAAGCAAACTTTCATAAAAAAAAGCACTCAGATGTCATTCTGCATAAGTGGCTCCGCATAGAACAGATGACTATTTTTAACTCATAAATTGCCGTTTAAATTAGTCATGAAGAATTGTTTTTGAATGTAATATGAACCTACTGCTTGAAAATAAAATTGATTTATCATGAATAAACTTAATGAGTCATGGTTGACTTTTTTTTTTTTTTTTTTTAAACTAATATCTTGGCATGTAAGCTAATTGGATATACATACATGACTTCCCTGAGTTGCTAATTGTCAGAAACCCAAGAAAAGCTCTTGACCAGATCCTATTACAGATCAGTGGGAATAAATCTTGAGACAACTCTACAAGCTGTGAGTTGCTCGTGACTAGTAAGTTAGTTGAACATTCGGGGCTCAGTTGGTGTGATTTTTAGCTTAATTTGTTGCCTCTATCTGTGTTGAGCCAATGCGCTCGATGTAAGCAGAAATAATATGTTTGATTTCACTTTTTTGTTAGTACTCAGGTTAGGACCAGAGCATCCTCTCTATGAAAAAACTATATCACCATAGTCTTTCAAAAAGTTTGAGTTACTCATTAACTTGCCTGTACTGATTCTGAAGACCTACTTTTTTCATAAGCCATGAGGACCAGTTCTGAGAATGTGTGACATGGGGAATAATGACAGCATAATATACACTATTGATGTCAATCAGTTTTAGATACAGTATTGATATCGACATATAAAAGGTTTGGAAGATACAGGACATTAATGCTAACATCTCACCTGAAGTATTTCCAGGTATTGTTTGTAAACAAAATTAATGAAATCTACTGATTGACTCTGGCTAATAGATATTTAAAGAGCAATCACAGAACATTCAGGTTTTTTTTTTTATCAGATTATTTTATTAAATCGTCTTTTCTTACCTGTATATAGAACCAGCCCAGGCCTTCATTCAACAAAAATTAAGTTTATAATCTGTGTATGTTATCCAAGAAGAACCCCGGGAGACATTCATCCAGTTTACTTTTCATGATCCTTTGTTCTTTTCAAGAAGGATATAAAATACATGATATATCATTTTACTGAAAATTCTTCAGGGGTGGCATTTAGCAGAGGTTGACTTCAATACCACAAAAACCGCAATGCAGATAAACAAGATGATTCAAGCGCCAGGCCTGAATTGGACCTGCTTGGAGTTTTAATATACTTGTGTATCATCTTCAAGGATGTTCTCATATTTCCCAGCTCTTTATTTGACTTAACCCTGTGTTCTGTTGAATAGTATATGGCTGGCCTCTTAACAATAAATGAAAAAGTTACCCTTCTTGTTTTATCTCCATGTTTAATAATTTATATAATATTGTCTAAAAATTCCCTGTTGACGTTCACTTCTCTTCTGTTACTGAAGTCATCAAACAATTTCTCATTCGTATATATTTTACCATTTCAAAGCTTTAGATTTTGTGTAGTGTTATTTGTGCAAAGTGACATTGCTCTGATGCAAGACATTATAATTCTCGTTTTTTAATTCTCTGTGTGAAATCTTGTTAATGAAATTTCTCTTGACGTAGATGGATAACTGGCGTTAATGATGCCGCATGGCATTTGGCTAAGATTTTAGAGCCTTCGGAAAGCAACGTGGCAGCAAGGAACAAAAAATGACATTAATATGAATGCATTCCATTATGAATTGTGTGTAAATAAATGCCTCCTTAATATCTACTCACACTACTTCATTTAAAAATGAAGACCACAGGACGTGGAGGTGAAAAACTATTATGGGATGGCTCACATACTAAGCAGAAGATCATAGAAATATATAATATAAAATATATCTAAAATACATTTTTCTATGGTAACATTAATGGCACCATAGAAAAAAAATGCTCTTTTTTGTTAATTATTAATTCATTAACTCATGGCTGAAATCTCTTTTTTTTGGGTTTTATTCATACTCTGAGGACAATTACCTACTTAGATGCAGATTCCTTTCATTGACCGGACTACATAAATTGTGGGTTAAGTTGTGGATCTTCCATTATTGAAAAATCTAGTGTTCAAGGAAGCTTTCAAGCAGAGGCGTCGCTAGGGGGTGGCTATTGGGGCTGAAGCCCCGAATCTCCCGACCATAGCCCCGAATGGAGACTCGCCCCGAGTCTCCGATATTTGTTTCTCCCTACACGCCGGATATGATGTAAGTTCATATCCGGCGCGTTGTTCAAGCCCTCACGCAGCCCTGTATGTTTTTGGCTGCGTGTAGGGCAGAGGCACAGGACACGTGACCAGGGCTGGAACTCGTATATCCGCTTCATGCCGCCCTCACTCGTTTTTTTTTTTCTATTTGCGTGCGGTCGCGCTGTTCTCCTGGACCGCACGCTTTTCCTTTTAGAATGAGGACATCGCTGCGGGTGAAAGTAGAATCCCCATGGATGGAGCCCTGATGTTCACATAAAAAAAATAAAAATCTGCTTATGTGTCACTGCCTGCTGAGTGTGGTGAGTATGTCTGTGAGTGTGCTGGCTGAGTATGCATGTAAGTGAGTGTGCTGGCTGAGTATGCATGTAAGTGAGTGTGCTGGCTGAGTATGCATGTAAGTGAGTGTGCTGGCTGAGTGTCCATGTAAGTGAGTGTGCTGGCTGAGTGTCCATGTAAGTGAGTGTGCTGGCTGAGTGTCCATGTGAGTGTGTGTGCTGGTTGAGTGTCCATGTGAATGTGTGTGTGCTGGCTGAGTGTCCATGTGTGTGTGCTGGCTGAGTGTCCATGTGTGTGTGCTGGCTGAGTATCCATGTGTGTGTGCTGGCTGAGTGTCCATGTGAGTGTGTGTGTGCTGGCTGAGTGTCCATGTGAGTGTGTGTGTGCTGGCTGAGTGTCCATGTGAGTGTGTGTGTGCTGGCTGAGTGTCCATGTGAATGTGTGTGTGCTGGCTGAGTGTCCATGTGAGTGTGTGTGTGCTGGCTGAGTGTCCATGTGAGTGTGTGTGTGCTGGCTGAGTGTCCATGTGAGTGTGTGTGTGCTGGCTGAGTGTCCATGTGAATGTGTGTGTGCTGGCTGAGTGTCCATGTGAGTGTGTGTGTGTGCTGGCTGAGTGTCCATGTGAGTGTGTGTGCTGGTTGAGTGTCCATGTGAGTGTGTGTGCTGGCTGAGTGTCCATGTGAGTGTGTGTGTGCTGGCTGAGTGTCCATGTGAGTGTGTGTGTGCTGGCTGAGTGTCCATGTGAGTGTGTGTGTGTGCTGGCTGAGTGTCCATGTGAGTGTGTGTGTGCTGGCTGAGTGTCCATGTGAGTGTGTGTGTGCTGGCTGAGTGTCCATGTGAGTGTGTGTGTGCTGGCTGCACGCAACCTAACCTAATAATGTGGGCGTTTTGAACTGGCACCTTGCAAGCTGCCCTATGACACAAAAAAAGCCAGGTGAAGTGCTTTCCCAGAAGCACTGTGCAGCCAGTGGGCGCACACACCTCTCTCCTCACCCCCTGTAGGCTATACTTGCCATCTTTGTTTTTTTATGGCCTCGCGGCACCACGTGCAACGTTTTCCAGATCACACCCAGCGAGCCCATACAGTTATCAGGTAAGGTATTTTCCCTTTTTTTGATCAGCTATTTTAGTGGTCTATAGATAGTGTTTTATATATCTATGTATTTTGATGACTGTTGGTAATCTAAATATTTGCTAGTACATTTATGCCAGAGAACATATGTTTATTTAATTTTTTGTCGAATTTTTGTGTATATTTTTAGTTATCTTTTATTTATATGTATTAAATTATTATATGCACACTTGAATCATTAGAAATTGTGTATATTTAAGTTCTGTCTGCAGTTTTTTTATTCGCTTACAGGCCATCTTTTTTAAGCAGGGATTCTGTTGCAGCACTAGCAGCTTTAATTGGTAGTTTATTTAACCCTCTCTATACTGTTTGGTACTTTATAAACACAATATTGATGAATGATTTTTTTTTATTTACACACTTATTATATAGTGCTGTATATCTTAAATATTACAATTTTAAGAACACACTGCTGGCTTGTGTGTTTCTTTGTGATTCTATCTGTGTGTGTGTTTTATGTAGGTGCGTGCATGATTGTGTGTGTGCACGCATGGGGGAGAGAAGGCAGCATTTCAATTCTTGACCCTGGCAGCACAATGTCTTGGACCGACCCTGGTGAGAAACTGTTGGCGACAGTGTGTGAGATATGTGTGTGTGTTGAGAGAGCAACCTCGTGTGTGTGTGAGACAGTGTTCTTGTTATGTGTCTGTGTGAGACAGCTTGCTTGTGTGTGTGTGTCTGTATGAGACTGCTTGCTTGTTATGTGTCTGTGTGAGACCGAATGCTTGTGTGTGTATCTGTGAGAGACAGCGTGCTTGTTGTGCATGTCCATGCGAGACAGCGTGCTTGTTAGGTGTGTCTGTGTGAGACAGTGTGTGGTAGAGAGACAATGTGTGAGACAGCGTGTGGGTGCTAATGTTACTGAACCCTTAGGAACATCCAGTGCTAGCAGAGGCACAGTTAGAAACTGCTGGACCCCTTATTACATACCCCTAATCATTTAGATATTTATTTTTGCATTGTATATACAATAGTATAGCTATTATATATACCTATTGCTCATTGGCATAATCATATCGATCATATAAATATGCATTTATTGTTAATATTCCTTATAACAGGGCTTGACAAGTTTAACTAAGTTTAAGGAGCCAGTAAAAAAAAATCTTGGTGCCAGACAACACATACACACAATCACATGAAGTCACATACACAGTTAGTCACAGACAGACAGACACATATAGTCAGTCACAGACAGACAGACACATCAGACACATAGTCAAAGACAGACAGACACACACATGCAGTCAGCCACATACACAGACAGACACACACATGCAGTCAGTCAGACAGACACACACATGCAGTCAGTCAGACAGACACACACATGCAGTCAGTCAGACAGACACACAAATGCAGTCAGACAGATACACATGCAGTCAGTGAGACAGACACACACATGCTGTCAGACAGATACACATGCAGTCAGTCACACCCGCAGACACACAGATGCAGTCAGCCACATACACAGATGCAGTCAGCCACATACACAGACAGACACACAGATGCAGTCAGCCACATACACAGACAGACACACAGATGCAGTCAGCCACAGACACAGACAGACACACAGATGCAGTCAGCCACATACACAGACAGACACACAGATGCAGTCAGCCACAGACACACAGATGCAATCAGCCACATTCACTTACACACAAGTCAGCAGTTTTTTAAGATAAAAAATAGTACATCTGTCAATATGTCCTCCCTAGGGTTGCCATCTTTTCTACATAAAAATACCGCCCATTCTACTGCGTCCACGGACTTAACATTGGCACAAAGTAAATTTTTTACCAGCCTGCTGGTAAAATACTGATCAGGTGGCAACCCTAGTCCTCCCTTCTTGCTGCTATATTCCAGCCTGGTCTGTGCCTCTCACACAGGAGCAGACCATCTTTGTTTCTATCCCTGTTGAGCACACCTGGCACTCGGACATTATAGTGCTTGTGGGGGCGGAGCAGGAAGTCTCTGCAGCAGTTGCACATACTGCTCCCTCACGCTCTGCTGGATAAAAAAAATAAAATGATCCCAGCAGCGACAACAAAACCTATTGTTTATTGGCAACATATATATATATATAGATCCGTCTGTATGCCCCACTAAGCATGTGACATTTTTTTTACTCCACTTCTTCAAACCTGACATGTGCTCCAGCCCCTGATCTTTTGGAGACCTAGCAACGCCCCTGCTTTCAAGTATATTGTACTTTCACTTGTTTTGGAGAGAAGTCAGGTGGTTGGGGTAGGTAGGAGGAGTTTGCTTCTTTTTAGGGGTGGGTTCAGAGCTTCTCTGTCCTGTAGTTCTATACACTGATTTTGTTCTTTACTTTTACTTCATTGTTAATATAATTCACTCTATTATGTTTTACTTTACATTGTAGTGATAATAAAAAATATTAAAGTGGGTATACGGGCAAAAAAAACTAGTTTTGTAAAATGCAGGTAACTATAAGTTGAATTAAATTTCCATCATTCGGAATTTCTGAAATATTAGAATTTTATTGCAGAATTGTCTTATGTTTGGAGTTTTTTTTTTTTTTTTTACAGATCTGACAGCTGTGCTGTTTAGATTTGTCTCTGCTGTGTGGAGTCTGTCAATTTACAATGTTAATTTCCCAGTGACCTTTGAATGTATGAGCTCCCACCACTTCCACCAGAGGTGCATTCACATTTACAAAGACCTTGTATAAAGGGTTTACTCAATAAAGAGAGTATCACAGGGAATTGCAGAGAATTGAAACATTCATTTCAAAGGTAAGGCCAAAGAATTGGAAAAATGCTCCTTTTCAGTTGCATTGGAAAATGTTTCCAACTTTGGCTACTTTGGCCTAAATTTGAAATTCCTATATTTTCTCTATATTGAGCACCCTATAGTCTTTGAGGTGCAAATGTTCTGGAAATCTGTAGGTGTAAATATTGAAACATTCAAAGGTCACTGATTGATCAACCAACTATTTATGGAGCTTGTCATTAGAAAAAGGTGCTTAAATAAAAGTTAATAGCAAAAAAAAAACAAAAAAACATTTTATTTGTCTTTATATGATCATGGATTTAAGAAAATATTTTTTTTTTTACTTTACACCCACTTCAATTAAAAATCTTCCTACAAATACTTTCCCCTTACATTTATTCATAAAAGCATTCAATATCAGTGTTCCTGCAGCGATCATAGCATCATTCTTGACTTCAACATAACCTAAGAACTTGCTATAATATTATAAACCACAACATCTGTTCTTGTAACTTCCAGGTTCAGAACTTGCTAAAATCATTCATCTTTCCATAAGTGGCAGGTTTGAGAAATGGAAACATTTCCAGTAATAGTTTGTAACTTGTTAGACGTTAGTGACTGTACCGATGATATATTATTACATAAACATGTCATTCATGGTGTCTGTCTTTGATAAAGACATTGTGTATGATTATCTTCCTGTTCATCCGTTCATCCATCTTTGCTAATTATAATTCTCTAACATTTTCACATCATTGTATAATAGAATGCAGAAACATCATATTAAATATAAGATAATATAGGCTGCAGTGTAACGAATGAAGGGCTGTATGTCTGAATATGGACAACAATTCTGTTCCCTGTCACATACTACCCAAAGGAGATACCTGGAGTTCTAGCCCTTTAGATACACAAATCTCTATTCTTTGCTTACGCTATCAGATCTGCTATGTGATGGCTGTGATATGAAAAATGGGGGGCAGAAAAGATACTGCAGACCAGGGGCGTTGCTAGGTCTTCGGATGATCTGGGGCTAGAGCCCAGATGAGCTCGGTCACACACAGAGGCGTACCTAGAGCATTTGGCACCAGGGGCCGACCCTGATTGTTGCACCCCCCCCCCCCATAATAAAAATGTAAGAAAACACCCACACATTTTTCAGTGTTTGAAAATTGTACAATAATAGATACCAGGAATATTGTGCCACTCAGAACCCAGTAATATTGTGCCAGTCAGATACCAGTAATATTGTGCCTTTCAGATACCAGTAATATTGTGCCACTAAGAGCCCAGTAATATTGTGCCACTCAGAGCCCAGTAATATTGTGCCAGTCAGATACCAGGAATAGTGTGTCATTCAGAGCCCAGTAATATTGTGCCAGTAAGATACCAGTAATATTGTGCCAGTCAGATACCAGTAATATTGTGCCACTCAGAGCCCAGTAATATTGTGCCAGTCAGATACCAGTAATATTGTGTCATTCAGATACCAGGAATATTGTGCCAGTCAGAGCCCAGTAATGGTATGCCAGTCAGAACCCAGTAATAGTGTGCCACTCAGATACCAGTAATATTGTGCCAGTCAGAGCCCAGGAATATTGTGCCAGTCAGACACCAGAAATATTGTGCCAGTCAGAGCCCAGTAATATTATGCCAGTCAGATACCAGTAGTATTGTGCCAGTCAGAGCCCAGGAATATTGTGCCAGTCAGAGCCCAGGAATATTGTGCCAGTCAGATACCAGGAATATTGTGCCAGTCAGAGCCCAGTAATATTGTGCCATTCAGATACCAGTAGTATTGTGCCAGTCAGAGCCCAGGAATATTGTGCCAGTCAGAGCACAGGAATATTGTGCCAGTCAGAGCCCAGGAATAGTGTGCCACTCAGAGCCCAGTAATAGTGTGCCAGTCAGAGCCCAGGAATATTGTGCCAGTCAGAACCCAGTAATAGTGTGCCACTCAGAGCCCAGGAATAGTGTGCCAGTCAGAACCCAGTAATAGTGTGCCACTCAGAGCCCAGTAATAGTGTGTCAGTCAGAGCCCAGTAATATTGTGCCAGTCAGAGCCCAGGAATATTGTGCCACTCAGAGCTCAGGAATATTGTGCCAATCAGAGCTCAGGAATATTGTGTCACTCAGAGCCCAGGAATAGTGTGCCACTCAGAGCCCAGTAATAGTGTGCCAGTCAGAGCCCAGGAATATTGTGCCAGTCAGAACCCAGTAATAGTGTGCCACTCAGAGCCCAGGAATAGTGTGCCAGTCAGAACCCAGTAATAGTGTGCCACTCAGAGCCCAGTAATAGTGTGTCAGTCAGAGCCCAGTAATATTGTGCCAGTCAGAGCCCAGGAATATTGTGCCACTCAGAGCTCAGGAATATTGTGCCAATCAGAGCTCAGGAATATTGTGTCACTCAGAGCTCAGGAATATTGTGCCACTCAGAGCCCAGGAATAGTGTGCTACTCAGAGCCCAGTAATAGTGTGCCAGTCAGAGCCCAGGAATATTGTGCCAGTCAGAGCCCAGGAATATTGTGCCAGTCAGAACCCAGTAATAGTGTGCCACTCAGAGCCCAGGAATAGTGTGCCAGTCAGAACCCAGTAATAGTGTGCCACTCAGAGCCCAGTAATATTGTGCCAGTCAGAGTCCAGTAATATTGTGCCAGTCAGAGCAAAGTAATATTGTGCTAGTCAGAGCCCAGTAATAGTGTGCCACTCAGAGCCCAGGAATAGTGTGCTAGTCAGAACCCAGTAATAGTGTGCCAGTCAGATACCAAGAATATTGTGCCAGTCAGAGCCCAGGAATATTGTGCCAGTCAGAGCCCAGGAATATTGTGCCAGTCAGAGCTCAGGAATAGTGTGCCACTCAGAGCCCAGTAATAGTGTGCCAGTCAGAGCCCAGGAATATTGTGCCAGTCAGAGCCCACGAATATTGTGCCACTCAGAGCCCAGAAATAGTGTGCCAGTCAGAACCCAGTAATAGTGTGCCAGTCAGAGCCCAGTAATATTGTGCCAGTCAGTGCCCAGTAATAGTGTGCCAGTTAGTGCCCAGTAATAGTGTGCCAATCAGAACCCAGTAATAGTGTGCCAGTCAGTGCCCAGTAATAGTGTGCCAGTCAAATACCAGGAATATTGTGCCAGTCAGATACCAGTAATAGTGTGCCAGTCAGATACCAGTAATACCCAGACACACACACACACCTAGATACCCATACAGAGTCACACTTTTTTTTTTTTTTACTTACCTTACACTTGGTCCATCATCCAGGACCTTCTGCCGTATGTCCATCCACCTGACATACGGCAAGCAGCTGACACAGTGCGACGGGGGCGGAGCTTGCACCCGTCGCGCTGTGATCTCTATGGCCAGGAGGAGAGGCTAGGGAGCGAGCTCCCTTTAGCAGCCTCTCCTTCCGATTGGCCCTCATCCCCGCGTTAGGTTAATCCTCCGATTCTGGGACCATGTCCCAGACGCAGGAAAGCTCACCGGGGGATTTTTTTTTTTTGTATATATTTATAGCCCTGGAGTCTCTTAGCTAAAGAATACTTTAGCCCCAGAGTCTTCATTCGGACATTGCACCTAGAGTTAGGTAATGAAAAGTTAGCCTCACGCATTTCATGCTAAAAAGCACATGATCGTAGACTTGTGATGTGCTAGCTTCAAATTGCCTAACTCTATCTGCACGTCCGCAATGTAACTAATAAGCAAAGCACTGTGTGAAAAGATTTTTTATGAATGGCAGTATCTTTTCCACATCCTGTTTTTATACTATAATTGTGAATTTGGATGACTCGGTGTTGAGTAAGCAAGGCATCCATTCAAGTGTTGGGCAATAATTTTGAAGTTCTAATTTTAATCAAAGCCGGTCGTGTCTCTGTAAACCTACTTTCTAGAATAATGGTTGTGATATGACCTAAGCTATCTATCTATCTATCTATCTATCTATCTATCTATCTATCTATCTATCTATCTATCTCAGAGTTGCCAACATTGGCCATGTTTCCAGGGACATATATGTGTTATATATATATATATATATATATATATATATATATATATATATATATATATATATATGTATATATATATATGCATGTAAAGTGCAGCCCAGCAGTATGTAGGATGCATATACACACAATCCAATTAATGAATCATGGTAGGTTCTTTGAGATCTCCACCCTGATTAATTAATTGGATTGTGTCTGTGCGTATATCCATCCTACATACCGCCGGGCTGCACTGTATTCAGCATGTGGAACAAATATGTGTCCCTGGAAAAATTGCCAATGTTGGCAACTATGCTATCCATCTATCTATCTATCTATCTATCTATCTATCTATCTATCTATCTATCAATCTCCATCTAACGAATAATAAAACAGCTTTTGAAGCAATGGAACCCTGATGTGAATCCCTATCTTGATGTGTTTCATAGCTTGCAATCTTTGTTTTCATTTTATCCCCTATTTCAGTTCATATACATGTGTGCAGACAGACCATTTGTTCAGAAAAAAACATCCAAATACACCACCTTTTACAGCAGTATCATGGAGCTCCATTAATTCTCTGCATACTTTTAACACATTTATTTGTATAACCTGTCATTGCATAATAAGTTGGCATTTGATAAATACATGAGTGATACTGAAAAAAAACTATCTTTTTGGCATTATGCATGTGAACTTAGTATTCTTAATTAACCTTATCTCCCCGATGATATCATTTTTATAGAGTTGAAAACTGTGTTCTTGCTATCAAAAGAAATTCAAAATAGCCTTTTCATGAATAAAAGAAGAAAATCGTTTTTATATGTAGTCATTTCAATGTTCTAAATTAGAGACATAAAGTGGGTTATGTATAAAAACTCCTGCATGCACCGCAAAGTGGCGGGAGTGTTCTAAAAAGGCCATTGCGCCTTTTTATAATGGCGATTGCACCTTTTTATACATCCCGACACTTTGCCGTGCAGGAGATGGAGTTCCGCTTGTTCCCCAGCACAAATCAAACGCTTTTCATGATGACTGTGTCAGTATTTCATTGATTGTGTCAAAATTCCATTCGACTTTATTGTACAAAAATAATAAAAAGCATGACAGCAGAGTGACAGCATCTCACGCGTTTCACCTTGACTTTCAGGCTTAATCATAGACCTATGTCTCTCTGCCATAGTACAATAAAGCCGAATGGAATTTTCTACTGTGTTGGACTCCGTTTATGATTTCTACAGTCATTGAGTGTGCTTGAGGATATGCTCATTTTCCTACTTGTCTGAATGTTCTTAACTAGAACAGGCAGTAGTGTAGCCAATAGATTGCAAGCTCGACAGAGATGAAGATGAACTGTACGTGAACTGCAAAAATTAGGAATTAATAACTCAATTAAAATATGCCTGTCATTTGCTAATCTTTCCAACTTGGCTTTTAGTGCCTGATTTTTGGTATTCTCTTGTAGTGAGTAGCCCCCCCAAAATGTTTCATTTTCTTGAGACATTTATGTTAAAATATCTTTTAATACCATAGTCAGCCAGTTGTATATAAATGTATTTTTAAAACAATTCTAAACAAGTACCTACCTTGTTAACAGGCAAGCATACTATTATTCATTTTACATGTGAATTAAAGCATGTGTCAGGTCAAAATCATATAATTTGGATGCACTGGGGTACTGAGGAAGCATGGTCATGGGCCCTATGTTTAACCATTCTGAGATATTTCTTCTTCACTTGCATTGTGATGCCTACATTACTGTGCATGGGGCTTGGCATGTGAGGTGGAGTCTACTTTGAGTGATAAAGATCTGCGCTTCCCCAAGTTTTTTAAATACATTTTTTAGAACATTCAGAAAAAGGCATGTGAAACATTATTTTCACATTATTGCTTGGTACGAACACCATAAGTTAAGAACCTCTGCTGTAATCCACCTTAATCCATCTATGGTAGACTTTTATGGACAATTTAATTACATTCTATGGACCTTTCTACATACACTAGTGACCTTGTATGGACACCATACCTACCCTTGATTTTTTCTATTACAGCAATTTCACCTGTACTGTTCATTCACGAGAGGTTCATGGCTCATGCTCCATGCGCACACTGATCATTCAGAGTATCTGAAATACGATTAGTTTGAGAAATTTGTTTGAGAAACGTGAGCAGCACTATCTAAGCTCTGTGTGTGTTTAGCACACAGAGCTAGTACTGCCCGCTGCTCCCAGCGACCCACAAAGCTTTAAAAAATATGAAAGGGGGCGAGTAGAGGAGGGAGAGCAGACATGGGAGGGGGAAAAATGACATGGGAGTGAGGGGGGACAGACATGGGGGGCAGAGAACATACATGGGGGCAGATAACAGACATGGGAGGGAGGGGACAGAAAGACATGGGAGGCAGACAACAGACATGGGGGGGACAGAAAGACATGGGGGGCAGACAACAGACATGGGAGTGAGGGGGGACAGACATGGGAGGGGGGACAAAAGACATGGGAGTGAGGGGGGACAGACATGGGGGGCAGACAACAGACATGGGAGTGAGGGGGGACAAACAGACATGGGGGGCAGACAACAGACATGCGAGTGAGGGGGAGGACAGGCATGGGTGCTGGGAGGAGAGACAACAGACATGGGAAGGGAGAGAGAAACATACAATGGGGGGGATAAATGAGGAAGATAGACATGGGAAGCGAGAGGAGACAGGCAGGGGGACACATTAAGAAATTTACTTTTTCTTTAACAAGAAACAAAAAAATGGTGGTCTGTGTGTGTGTGTGACTGTGTGTGTAAATGTGTGCACAAGAGTGTGTGTGTGTTTGCATGATTGATGCGCGGTTGTCTGGCTGTTATAAGTAGACGGGGGTAAGGGGAGGCACAAGGGGCGGAGCAAAAGGGCGGCAAAATGAGGGTTCACCTAGGGTGGCAAATATCCTTGCACTGGCCCTGTATATAACTGCCTTCTATACCTTTCATCGGTGCTTGTTTAAATGTACACATTATATAATATGTTTTTCCAAATAAAGGGGAAGAATGAACAGTTTTAATATACATTTATAAATCCATGCACATATGTTTCTATTCTGAACATATGACTATAAAGTAAATATAGAGAAAATAAGCCTAAAACATGATTGTCTTTTAGTGCCCAAGTGGCTCATATAATTACTGCTGCTCAACACAACACATTCTGAATATACGCAGCATAGAACCTGATTGGGTAAATATGACCACTGTGTGCCTATAGAATCTAGCTTATGAAATGTATAGAAATCGTGTAAGAAATAACTACATCCATTCATTTCCATGAATAATTAGCGCTGCTTATTATTATTGATTGTTATTTTCAATTAAAAGTTTAATTGGTTTTCAAGAAAAGCTACAGCAAATATTGTCTACAATAATTGCCCTTTGTTATAGGCAACTGGAGGGTGTAAGATAAAAAGTGAAAGCGGTGAAGTCATGTAGTTGTATTGTTAATATTTGCTAGAATTTAAACAATAATACACTTTTCATTAACTCTCAAAGTTATCTATGAAATTTGTGTATGAAGTTACTAATTTTTATAACTGGGAATTAAAGGTTATACATAAGATGTACTAAGATCTTATCTTATAGACATTGCAATCTATCAATGTCTTGTGTGCCTATGTGAAGCTGTGATCATTTACACAATTTCCCATGCTACTTGCTAAGGTCACCATTAGCAAATATCCATATTTGGTAATATCGCTGACACAGTGGCCTCCCTTTCCTTTCCTCTGGTGGCAGAGATCATGTGACCAGCCTCTGAATATGGGGCAAAGTGTTGAAAAAGGGTAGGTTCGCTCCCTAAACCTGAGCCAGCTAACTCCTAATTCATGTTCATTATCTTATGTTTACTTAAATAGAATAATATATTTTTGACAGAAGTGGCTAGCAGAATCACTGGAGTCGTCAATATCTTGCCAGTATATGGAACGGATGTCCAACTGGTGGCCCTCAAGGACAAGCAGGTGCCAACATTGATCATGGTGGACATTTACTGGACTTTGTGCCAGCAATTTAATGATTTTCTCTGGACCATCACAGACCTTGTCACGTGCACTGGTTGCCTACTGCTGACCTCAAGGGTTCTTATGAAGCCTACTCTGGCTGAAAATCTAATAGGTTCTATGGTTTTACCTCATGAAATGAATTTAGCTGGCATAGGGCATACTTGTTTTACATTTTGTTTCTGCCAGTGGGATGATAACTCAGTGGGCTAATGCACTGTAGAATCAGTTTAATCTTCAGTGCTCCAGGTTCAATTCCAGACATGGTGATCTAAGCCTTTCATTCTACCAAGGTAGATAAAATGAGTACCACTAAATGAGGTAGTACTATAGTATCCTCTGGATGTTGGGTAAAAGTAACATCCCCAGGACACTTGAAAACAAGTGTTTAATTAAGAAGGGTATATATTTCTTAATGTACCCTTCCTAGTTAAACACTTGGTTTTTATTACTATTCCATTCATAGTACACAGCAGAGTGCTGTTCTTTGTAATGAAATTTGCATGTCAAAGTTTGAGGTGATGAGATGAATTGAGAGGATGCAAGCTAAGCCTTTATGTGTAACACTGGTTTAATTATACTTATCTGTAACACTATTGTTACATGCCTTCAAAAGAGTGAGCTCTTTACTGTAACAGGAAACCAGACGTTTGTAAGGCTTGTAGACCACCCACAAAACAGGCTGAAGCAAGATTCTTACCATCCTTCTCTGTATGATTCACCAGTATCTGGTGTCCTGTTTGGTGATGTACAAGTGGTGTTTGGGTCATTTCAGCTTACGTCCTGACACATTTACAAAGATAAACATTTAAAAATTAGTTTTCCATGCATTTATTTGAGAATCCACGCGTCTATATGAGTTTCTTAATCCAAAAAGAGATGTCTGTCTAGGAAGACCACTGAATGGAGATATTGGTGCTTTTTTACACTTTGTGAGTGCATTGTGTGATATAATTCTATGTAATGCCCTACTATACCATAGTATGCATAACATCCCTTCTGAAGATTGACACAATAGAGACAAAGAAGATATATATTGCTGAATGGTGTTATTTTGGTCCCTAAATTGACATAATTACTGCATTTAAATATAACTGATAAAGAACACATTCAGGTTATTGAAAGGCTGTAGTTCCGAAACATTATTATTTGTGGTACAGAGAAGTAGAGGACAGGCACATAAAATACACTTTCCTCCTAAATTAAAGGCAGTGTCTAAAATAGGTTTCTGAATATAGTTCCTACCAGCCCTGGGAACTCTCAGGCTTCAGGTATTGCTGCTAATTGCTAGTCCCTTGGGTTGGTCATGCTCTGCTCTGACTAAATTTAGCTCTGACTAGATTTTGTCTCTTAATGCTCATTACATGACCATTTTAACATATACTTTCCAAATTTCAGTCTTAACTCATATCAACCTGAAAGCTCTGCCCCTTTTTTAATATCAGAAAAATAACATGTGGGAGCAACCATTTTACTTTTCATGCGGTCTAAGAAATGGCAGGTTGAATGATTTTGTCTTAGGTCATTAATAAACCAGTAATATGTTTCATAAAGGACAGTAATTGTAAAATATTATTAACATAGGTACCTAGGTTATGCAAAGAATCTTTAAAAACATTAAAAGCTAATAGATCATGAGATCATATTCTAGAAAAAATGGGGGCTATTTTGGGGGGGGGAGGAGAGAGCAAGTTTATTTACTGTTGACATTTCCCCAGAAATGTTCTTTATTTAACAAATCTGTATTAACATTTCTGTGATCTAACGTTGGAGGAAGATTTGCTGGAGGAAGATTTTTTTTTATTGCCTCCACTGTGCCTTAACAGACCATAGTCTGCATTGAATTAAATGACTGGTTTAACAGGCTATGACTTCTGCCAATTAATACATTGATCAACATTGATTTAGAAGCCGTTAAATTAATGGTGTTAATTTGCAACTTGTAACTTCTAAATGTACAACTTTGTAATTCTGTGTGTGAGAGAGGATTCAAATGCTACATTATTTATATGTTTTTAAAACCCTTAAAGACAAAAAGCAGACAACTGTATAGATTAACCTCTGAAGGACATTGCGTTGGTGGCTCCCAGCTCCAATGATTTTTACCTTCTTCTTCACAATATTCATTAAAGAAAGAGAATTTAGAAGCTCTCTTCAGGGATCTGACCTCTGTTACATGTCATGCTCTTTTTATGGCAGAATGGTTGTAATAATTTTTGCAGTGTTGCAAAAATGACAGTATTGCGCTATTCAGGCTAAGATATTATAGTCACATCAATAATCAAAGCTGTCTGCCAGAATGTCTTGGATTTCCATGGACAGTCAATAGTTTAGATCCCTTGATGTTGTCTTTTCAATCTTTGTCTTAGAATGGGAAGGTGATTTTATGCTATGTAATACGTAGACATTTCCATGGACTATTAATAATCCACAGTAGCTGTCCAGAATGGGCTTGTAACAGAGCATCATTTACTGACTTTCCTTAAAGTATAATCATCAAACATGTTCTCAAAACAAAACAACACATACAGATATATATATATATATAGTTACCTCTATTAATAACTATACATCTAGTTATTACATCCCAATTTCCCACAGATTGCAATAGACAATCCAACAGTCCAACCCCCAGTCTATCTCCAGTGTAAAGTAAATAAAGTGGGAAATAAAAGAGTTGTTCTGTGATTAGAAAACTTCCAATGTTTGTGAAAATCACACAAAATGCTGCTTAGAAAACAATTCCTACAAAAACATGCAAGCTAATCCTGGAATTCAGTCTATCCCTTAAACTCTAAAACTGGAAGCCACAGGCACACAACTAGGCGACAAAGAAGATTTCAAGGAATCCCAAAGTAGACTTCCTGTACTATACTAGTGTGATAAGAAGAGGAGTAAGAGATTCAAGTTTCAGTGAGCTAATTCTGAGCGATGGATAGCTGACTGCAGAACTAAAGCATGCATGAAATCATTTCACATTTCTATCATTTTAGCTGCACACTCCAGCTAACAGACTACACACAGCTCAGCTGCTAGCTGCCATTTTCACTGGCAGTGGAATCTTACAAGACTTGAATGCCACTTCGAAGCTTGTTATTTGTGTACTTTAGAGTTATCACAATCACAAGTGTAAGAGCCTGGGTCGAACGGAAGTAACCTAGCTCAATTGGCTGTGGCTGCACCACTTTTCACTTCTAAATGCCCTAGAGTCTTATCATCCAACTGTGGCCCTCCAGCTGCTGCAGAACTACAAACTCAGCTTTCTAGAATGACAGGGAATTATGGTAGTTGTAGTAAAGAAACAGCTGGAGAGCCACACTTGGGTGCACAGGCCCTAGTGTGTAGCACTTTCTGTTGTTTTGACTGTCTGACTGTCTCTGTACCTTATCTATCAGTATATCTATCCTGTCTATCTGTGTCTGTTTGTCAGTTTCAGTGTCTGTCAGTATATCTGTCCTTCCTGTCTATTTGTGTCTGTCTGTCTCTGTGTCTTAATGTCTGTCAGTTTCTGTGTCTGCCGGGATATCTGTCCTGCTGGTCTATTTGTGTCTGCCTACTAGTTTCTGTGTCTGTCAGTATATCCATCCTGTCTGTCTATTTGTGTCTATCTCTGATAATAACAGGTGCGCTGATGAAATTGCAAAAGGGCCAGAAGTTGCCAGCCCTCCCCTGGCGATCAGATTCTGATCGGCAGCACCTATTTTCTAGTCACCATTGTGGATTTTGTCAACAATTGTCATGACATAAATAAATGTAAAAAAATAATCTACATTTAAATATCAATATTTAGATTTTTTATGTGAAGTAATAATGTTACCACAAAGACACTATATCGCAATACACAGTGTCCACTGGAATATGTGGCTAAAATCAACCCACTCACCATTTCTCGGCCAACAGACACCTGCCCAGAGGTCCTGTGCAGTCTATAGAGTCTGCTGCCAAAATCCAGTCAAGGTAAGGTACCGCTGTCAGTAATGGTCTTCCTCTTGGTTACCGGAGCCTGGCTTGTTAGGGCGTCCCCAACCTCACTAATGCAAAAACAAATGCAACAGTCTTTACACCATAGATTAGAGGTTCCCACACTTTTAGGAATAAAAAAAAAATCTTCTTTATGGAACAATATTAAAAATGGACACAGTGGGGGATAGTGAAAACGTTAGACAAGCATAGTCAGGTTAAACGTCTCCCTCAACTGCGCTCAATCATAGGTGGAATAATGATTCCTATTCTTTAGCAGTGTCTCTGCCTTATTATCTCAATACTGTCTAGTTTTTGCTTGTAGAATATTTAACAAATATAAGTGAAATATTTTCATATTTCTGAAATGGTACAAGTTATATAATTATTGTTATTATCTGTTTATTTAGAAGACACAAATATATTTTTAAATGATGAATAAGATGCACATAACACACATCTGATTTCTTGTGTTGATTTTAGCTTCGCTTATCATTGCCACTAGACTTGACTTACAGGTTTTTTTCGTCACTTTCAGTAAACCTATTTCACACACATCCACAGATGAACACAGCTTGCCTAAAAAGATATGAGGTATTAACAGATCAAGCTAAGTGATAAGGTAACATTTTAAAACCCATGTTACGTTTCTTTTTCCCCCCTCTGTAATATCAATTTAAGATATAGGTTTTTTTTTTAGCATGGTTAATATCTGGCTACTGGATAAAAATACAGTCTTCAAAGAGATTACTCTTTAACCTTCACAAGACAATGAAATAGCTGGAAGCTGCAGTATTGTTGAAGGTGACTGACTCGCTATTGTTGGGTGGTTTCAATGTGAAGTAAGTGGTACGTCATATTATGAGTGTCTCTCTTTATTGAGGTCTGGAGGAAGCCAAGGTCAGACACATACCCAGAAGAACAGTTTCCTCTCTATCATTGCACCATACAAAAAAGGATAGCCTTCTCCCTTCCCGTTTTCTTTCTTCTGGCAGTCTTCAAAGAAGGTGAGAAATAATGAGTTATTGTACTTGAGGACCAATTGCAGGCCAAGGTCAAGGGGGGAACAGGCCGGGCAAACTAGTTCCTCTGTGTATCATTGTAACAAATTAACCACTTCAGGGGCACAATGACCTGCAATGAAAGGGAGAACAAAACTCAGACATGCTCGCCCCCTGACAGAGCCTTTGATTATCACTGCCAAATTTTCTTTCTTTTTAACAATGTACTGACTCACAAGCACTCACATCACAGATGCAAAAAGTCTTATATTGTTTCCCACTGCATAAATATTGTATGCTCTTTTAAATGTGGTTTATTATGTGTTCACAAATTCCAACATGGATATAAAATTAGATAGGTGGCAATACACTTAAAGCAACCTGTGATGGACCGGTTACAAATAAAAACATTCATATATTCCCATACAGTACAGTATCTACATCCTCCCCTTATAGGGTATAAGCTATACAACATCGGTAAGTTAACTGTAGAGAAAAAACATTATTTTATCTTTTTCTATTACTTTAAATGTAGAGAGAGAGAGAGAGAGAGAGAGAGAGAGAGAGATCTAATATATATATAGAGAATATTAATTTATGTAGCCCACCCCAAGAATAGAGATTCCTGAATATGTGGTTCAGGGGTCAAAATAGCAAGAGTGAGCTTTTAACATGTAAATATGCAATAATAAGCAGAAATGTAAATGTATAGGTTAATTTAAAAAAAAAAAATTAATAGGGTAATTTACTTAGAAAGACCATGCATGACTTTGAGTAATCCTGACACATCGAAAGAGCTGCCAAGGTACAAGGTAATGGTGGACCTGAAAGCAGAACAAGTGAAAAGGTGAAGAGAGATATATCTTTAAAACAATAATGAAATACACATACCTTATAGGTTATGTAAAGGAGTTTCTGTCAGAAAAGTAGTGCAATTGTGGCATAATTCATTTATGTATCAAATGAATGCCACCTGCAAAATGTCAGTTAAGATCAGGGCAGGATTAAGACATTGTAGGCTACAGGTATTGTGAGGCCCCCAGTAAATATAAGATGACCTTACATGAAAAAAGTTTTACTTGTAATTAATAATGTAATGTAAACATGTAAACAGTTTTTTCCCCATATTTAATAAAACCAATGATAAAATGCATTCATTGTTTTGATTTCCTTTTATTTGCCAATCTGCCCCTCAGACTTGCCAATCTGCCCCACAGACTTGTCAATGCATCCCCAAACTTGCCACTCCGACCTGCACCTCAGACTTATTAAAACACCCCCAGACTTGACATTCTACAACCAGTCTTACCAATGTATTCCCACAGCCAGGTTGCCCATTAATATGTCACTATTTGCCCATAAATATGCCACTTTTTGCCTAGTATTGTGCCACAGCAAATTTGCTTATTAGTATGCCACTTTTAGTCTGCGCATTAATATACCACAGCCAATTTGCCCATAAAAATACCACAGCCAATTTGCCCATAAATATTCCCAATAATATGCCACTATTGTTATGCCAACTATGCTACAATTAATATGCCCACTTATATTTCACAATCAAAATGCCCAATAATATGCCACAATTAAAATGCCCAATAATATTGGTGTGCCCACTAATATGCCCTATAATATGCCCTGATTATGATATTATACTGAAGAGGCACAGAATGTGATATGGGGTTATATCTAAAGACAAATTATAGTGTGAAGTGGTAAGTGAAGTAATCAATAGTCTGGCCCTGCCCTGGACAAAAGCATAATGTGGCCACAATACACATTTCTGAAAAAAAAAATCATAAGCTATGGATAAATATATTTAGTTTCATCATTTGCAGCAAATCATCCAGTTTATAATTAGCTAACCCAGTTGCTCATTTATTAAGGTACACAGCTCTGCAAACAGGTCCCTTGTTTGCTTAAATGACAAGTTAATTTCCTTATGGCTCCCCTGATGTGAGTATATGTAAATTGTTGACGGGGGTGGGGAGGTGCATGTTTGCTGGTTGTTGTATGTAGAAAAAAAAAATAGACTGTACCTCATATGCTTTTTAATATTGGCAGCATTCTTTTGCAGTCTATGGTATTCAGTGAATAAAAAATATATAAAAAGATTAATGCACAATTGATAAATCAATAATATATACTTTCGGGTAAAACGCATAACCATGAAGGATATGAATGTCAATTTTCTCCAGAGGAAGCTGTGAATGTGGGTGGTGAAACGCACGCAGGGTGTTGGTGTATTCAAACGAGGCATTTGAATACATCATCACCCTGCATCTTGGGACTGGTTTTCTACTGTACTCGCTTTGTTTTTCAGTCCTTTATATTAAACTACCATTCCTATGAAGAACTCCTGTGAAGACCCCAGTGTTATTTAGGAAATGTGTATCATTCTGCATTTGGTAGTGTACTCATCACCTTTCACTCAACAGTCTACATATTAAAAATATTACACTATGTTGTGTGTTCTCTTATTTATTCACGTATATCCTGGTATTCTGCGCTATCCCGTGTTCATATTTTTATGGTATTCAACGAACAGAGATACATTTCTACTGGCATTCAATAAAGCTCAATATAGCAAGACATTTTTATGTACACAATATTATTTAATAGATGTATATATTTACATATATTCACATAGAAATATATTTATTTAGTAAACACATTTACTAACGGAACGACCAAAATAATCCAATGTTTAAATGATAAAGAATCCAGACTAAATATCTCTCCTTACCAAGCCACAACCTATATAATCCACGGACTCGGCTCTTGTGTTTCTTTATAATATTGCACATAGTCACAGTGTTTCAAACAAAAACAAACAACTAGCAAATTCCTTTTTTTTTTTTTTTTTTTACTTTAGATGAACTGTTTAGTAATAAAGAAGGAAAAAAAAAGAAATAAAATAATTTCTCCAGGAAATGCAACACCCTAGTTTCTGAAATGTCGAAGAACAGCCATGAGTTTATGCCAGATGAAGAGTATTAATGTTGTACCTTACTCTGTGGTTTTTATACTGCTTGCCAAAGGCCAAACATCCTCATCAATTTGATTCCTGAATAGGTAACTTGTTCATTAAATGAAAATGAACAGTGGCTGAACTTAAATTGTACTCCAGGCCAGAAAATTAATTTGTTGCAGATGCTGGTTTGAATTTGAGCGATCTTGATTGTGGAGAACCAAGGCCTTGTAGTTTTTTTTTTAACAGGACTCTTACTTGTGAATGCACAAAGACTCTTTGCCAGCCACTGAGACTCGAAGAGGAAATTCCTGCTGAATGGACCCAGAATAGCACGAGTTAGAATACAGAAACCTTAATGTACAACATCAGGCTCAGGTGATTGGATAAGCCAACCTTACTGACCTGAAATCACATCTGTTTACCTCACTAATCAAAATGCCAAAAGGTTAGCTTAACTCAACTCTCTAGTTTCCAACCCACTCAAAATCCAGTCTATTTTTTTCACTCATGCATTACCTTTGGGAGGCTGCATACTATTTAATTGCATGTTCATGTTTGGTCTTCTCTTGGGAAAGGTTCCTGGTCTGCTACAAGGTGGAGAATGGTATACCAGCTCAGTTGTCATGCTTGACACACTCTTGCTAACTGTGCATGTTTCACTCATCTTTGGCTATTGAATATATAACATAGTGGTTTTGCAGTAAATCAGATTGTTACCTGAATTCTATAGTCCACCGATGCAGCCCTCTGAGGCCAGAATAAATGGAGAAGACAGTGGAAAGGGTCATCAGTCAGGATTTCTTGGTAGAGCATTGATTAACCTTTTAAATGTTAGAGAAATGAGCCGCTCTTTCTAGCATCACTCTGGCACATAGAGGGTGTGGATCATTAAACAAAGAGACGTATGTTAAAGAACAGGCTATTTGTGAGCAGTGACAGGCATAGTTTACAGAGACTAAAAGACTGGCTGAGAGTCATAGTCAACATCAATTGGTATTCCAAAGGTTTGTTTTCAATCCCTGAGTTATACCAAATGAATAAAAATAAAATCTGACTTGTGTATGTTAAAAAAAGAAGCTTTTTTTTTCTTGTTTTATTTTTATATTGCATTAAAAACCACCTGCTGTATTTTGCATGCTTCCACTTGGATGTGTGTCTGTTGCCAAGAGGTAGAATCATCTCTTGTGCTCATCAAACCGAAGAATACATTTCATGACCACTAGGGGGAGCTTCGGAATGGTAGACTGCAAGACTTGAAATGAGGGTCATTGTGTTCAGTCACAAAATGGAACGCTCTCAAAAAGATATTACTAACTATATTTTTGTAATCAAATATCAAATCCAGAATAAGTTTATATTCTGTTTTTTTTTTTTACTAGAAAGACATGTTACAGAGATTAGATACACAGTCAAAACACATTAAAACATTGAAATAGTTGTGAGTATAGTCATGTAGGAGTTGCATGACACATTATACGTCCCAATCCACAGTTAAAACACTACATTATATACATTTATTTAACACATTAATTCCATGTTCTTTCTCTATGTCCCTAATACAGCCTTGATGTTGAGGCATTAAGCAACCATAAAAATTCCTTCCACAGTCACCTGCGATCGCTGCATGGAGCGAACGCGGGCACCATATTGGAGAGCAGTATGCTACTCCAATATGGTGTTGCCCTCTTGTGGGGAAGAGCTTTTTTTCAGGTACTGGGGCTATTTTCGATAGGTAAGATAAAGGCTAGGTAAAGGTGGGGCTATGTGGGAATATTATTATTATTTATGTTTTATTTATTGTGCCAGGGGAATATGGCCAGCCCCTGGCACAAGGTGGGACTTATATATTTTTAATCAGACTTGAGGTCAGCCCCATGTCCCAGGAAGCTTTATTTATTTTTAATACTGTGAGGCACTCACATGTTGCTTTAATGCACAGTATTGCTGCCGTCTCTGTTGCTGTTGAATCACATGTTATTAACATGCGGTATTCACACTTTAACATTTGACGACCTTAACAACCTGCATACAATCTACCTCAATGTCTTTTCTAGTTAGCGAAAGGATCAGGTGGTTTGGAAAGAAATATATTCAGTCTATCGGCAGAGTTGAAACGGCTTTATGAGGACCTAAATTCTTTTTCCAATAAATTTGAATCTTAGGACCGAGTTTCACCGATGTATTCTTCCCTTTTTTGCGTGTAATTCAAGGTCGCTAATGAGTAGGTGTAAAGGAGTTCCTGATTAATTAAGGAGATCAGTCCTTTTTTGGGAGAATTATTTAAGCAGTTCAATCATTCTCTACATTCATAATAAAAAAATACTGTTATGGTGATACAGGGCCTTTATATAAAGGGTAAAAAACTTAAGTATTTCTAATGGATTTTTAATCTTTCTCACTCTGATAGTAGACCACATTCCCACCAAGTCTCATACTTGGTCTACTGCATTCAGGATGGGAGTGTGAAGAAGGAATTAAACGTTCCCGTAGGAACAGTTTGTTGGTTTGTACGTGCAGTTTTCTGAAGGGAGTTAAGATTTAAGTAACATTTGTGTTGCTAATGTAACTTTAATTCCAAATCTAGAGGACCTTTGGGTACTTTTTAATATGATTATCAACAGTATTTCCAAATCTGGAAGCAGCTAGGTAGACATACACAAGTAGCCATATTTACACTTACAGATGTCAACTGAACACAAGTGCCTGTAATTTCTCACTAGATATTCTTATCCACAGTTCTCTATCCTGATATTCAGACAAAATCTAAATATGTTATAAATAGCTTCCTCCATGCCTCAGTCCCTTACAGTGGTTTATTAGATTGCAGCCATGGGTGTTGACAAAGAGATTGGTTGTGCATCCTTATCAGGAATAACAAGTGGATAATTGATTTGATCCTTTTGTGTGCAAAAACCAATGTGAAATGCATTGTTAACAGTCGCACGTATGTGCTGTTTTCATCTCCTATAAATACATTCCATCTCCTATAATTTAAAGTCTAAACTTTAGTTAAATGCTGTTGTTCTGAGTGTGTCATTGGACTCTATTCAATGACCTGAGCACATTTATCCCTGGTCATTACATCCTATTAATAGGCTAGTATAGAAATGTTTTTGTTAAAAACCACTGATAACTCACGTCACTACACCCTTTTTTGGTATTTTCTCTGGCTACTATCATTGGTTAACGTTTTCCTTGGTTATAAATGGCCACTATTGGCTGAACTTAACTAGAGTGTATCTAAATACAATTTCTGCCTCTACAGTGATTGTTGTGTACCCAGAAGGGAAAGGGATATATATATGTAAACAAATAATGATATAGTGGTGTTTCAGCTCAAGTACTATTTAAATAAAACAGTACATTTCAGTATATATCTGTATTGTCCCAGGAAGTTTGTACTTCATAGCTTTATATTAAGGGCTGTATTCAGACTTGCCCAATACACCAAATAGTTAGTTAGAAGGCAAATTGAATTTCAAATGGGTCAGTCAAGTCCCAAAACGAATACATATTTAAACTTGACTCACACCAAGTTCGGACAAAGAGTCATTTTTTATTAAGATGTTAGTGACTCTTTTGAGCAAGGATTTCATATATAATATACATGAAAAGTAGCATCATCTCAATGTGTGCCTAACAATATATTATTTCACACTGAGACATTAAAATTCAAGTAATGAACCACGGTCTTCCAATCCTAAGAGTTCCCAGGTATGGATGTAAGGATGTTTCCAGGTGACGAATGAGCTTGTGTCTTGTAAAAAATATTTTTGTCTGTGTAGATTTGCTAAGACACTTCCTGGAATGCGTTTATAGGCACTTTTACACAGTTTTAACCAGCTGGTTGGCAAGTCTAAAACATCAAAGCTGCAGGAGGGGCTTCATGCCAATGAGTGGTATCTTGGGAAATGCCTGAACTAAGATGTTTTTCTGATTGGTGTCCTCAAAAATGTGTAGATAACTTTAAACACGTATTTAATTTCCCCCCGAGAAAGGTTTCCAAGGCTTCTGGCAGATATTAACTTTTATATCTCTTTGTTAAATATTTAAATGCTGTGGCCATTAGTCTCTTATCTGATAAAGCACTCGCTAACACAGATTGTTGGAAGCCAGTCATATCCTAAATACTTGCGGCTGGAACAAATTGATTTGTTGTGCTTTGGTTAGCCTCAAACCCCAATCTTTTGAGTTGGCGACCTTACAACAGAAGAAAGTGTAATGTTTTCCTGTGACTATGTAGGCCACTACACGAGAGAGATTTAAGACCAGGAAACGTCTCAAGTGTTAATGATAGGAACTCAATCCTTTACTGCTCCAAGCAGTCCTGATCTTCCTAATAGAAATGGTTGGAATTATGAAAACGTGACATTTATTATAAGCAGAGAAAGACAAAGTATTCATGTAAGAACACACACCAGTGTCCAACGCAAGGTCAGTTAAGGTCAATAAAACATTATTAAATTATCCCTCACAACGTCCAGTAAATCCGGCATGAAAAGTGTTATTTTGTTACCCTGATTCTGGGGAGAATCTCCAGATATTTCATTTGCCATGTTTTTCTGTATTTCCAGGGCAATATTTGCAATGTCCAAGCTCTGCCCCTTGCTTTTTTCTGGTTGATACCTAGTAGAGTGCCTGTAATATAAATACAGCTCTGGTGACATTGCAAGAGGTTATAGAGGAACATGGGCCTTTAAACAAACAGTGCAGTATTTTTGTAGCAGTCGTTTGAATTGTTTATCTACTCTATTTCATTACACAAAATAGCAAAAGGCAGTTCTGTTCTCTAAAGTAATGTCCTAACTTTGATATGAGAAAAAGTAACCCTTTGCTGGTCTAGCAGTGTTTGTAAATGTTATAAGCCAGCAAGGAGTATTTAAAAAGCATCAGAACCTGGTGTAATGACCCTCAAAAATGAAGACACCAGCATTAGCTTAGAGATCGTGACAATCTAGTCATTCAATTGGTATGCATCAGTAGAACAACAACAGCAGCAGCACAAGAGGGTGAAAATCAGGCATAATCAAACAGGGCTTGATGCGTTTCGCTCATACATCACATTATTTTTATTTATTTATTTTTTGAGCGTATGAGTAAGCGCTATATGCACGAAACGCATCAGGACCTGCTTGTTTATACCTGATTTACACCCTCATGTGCTGTTGCTGTTATACTACTGATGCATACCACTAGACGTTTACCTCTTGGATTTATCCCGAATGTCGTTTCCATTCTCTCTATTTCATGATTCCTGCCGAGCATCAGTGGACGCACCGGATAGTGAGCAAGGTGGAGGCGACTTTTATTGATAGCTGATCTGGTCCCCAGTGAAGCCCAGACTTTTTTTTTCTGTCTGACATTCTCGTCATACCTAGTAAACGTACCTTTTGCATGGTTTCTCTCAGGAATTGGGCGCCACATCTCTACTTCTTTTCAAATCGGCATTCAATTTTAACCAATAGCATGTATATATTCTTGCATTTGTATAAAATTATGGTTATGGTGGGTTCATTTGGTTTTAGACGTTTATACGTGCTTAGACTATGGATCTCTCATTGACAATTTGCAGTCATGCTGGAATAGGACCAAATACAATTTGGATAGTGAAAGGGTTATTGCCCTTGATCCGTGGCTAGTACACAAAAACAAATAACTCTGTAATTGGAATAACTGACATGCCATACATAGCAAAAAAAGTCTGTAGATGCCTGCTAGTTTTCACCAAATATATGCACCAAGGTGAACCTACTTTTTCATATGTTGCAAGAAGATTACAACCATTATTTAGTATTTTCCTCTAGACAAGCAATGCCCAACCTCTCAATATTATCACATAGATTCAAGCTAGATTCTATCAATTAATGATGCAACACCTTTTTAAGGGATGCTTGAGGCTGTTCAAAATAGTCTTGTGTCACCAATTTGTATGTGGCATCTACCTGTTATTCAGCGCTGTCATAGTTTGATACTTTATAAATACATTTATGCAAGTAGGCATTTATTAAGTCTCACCTGGTTCATGTACTAGTAGATATAGTTGTCATTTGAAATATGCTGTAATTTCAAGGTAAATTGTTATAAAGAGATACAAGGTCACAAAGCTAAGTTTTGCTGTATGTACTGATACATTGAACTAGAAGCTGATTTTAAAACATACCTATCTATTTCCTAACACTTCTTCCTCCGAGCGATCTAAAACATATCTATCTATTTCCTAACACTTCTTCCTTCGAGCTCCTGCAATGTGAACCTTTCACTGATTTCTGGTGGTGAGGGCAGGTCTGTAATGATGCAACAATTCCTTTATTTGTACATATGCTGACTTTAGTATGCATTCCCACACTTAACCAATTCAGAAACTGCTAAGAAATGGTATTTATACCCAAATTAATGGTCCTCATTTAGCACACCGCAGATGTTTGAAATATCAAGCTGCTTTTGCCAGGAAAAGAACCTACAACCTTGAGGTTCAAACATACTCTACAGTTACTGCATTAATCAACTTATCTCACCTCATAGAGCTACTGGAATAATTTGATGGGGTCACCCCATGACACGCACTTTTCAATTTTTGTGTCATTTATGAAGTGTGGAATATATGTGCTTTTTGGTGACCTTGAATATATTAACATCAAAGCTGAGATATAGTTTTTATATACATATCTTCTTTATTATGTACATTAACTCACCGATCTGATGATCTAAAGAGAAGAAAAATTATAACAAAAGAGTTGACCCTTTCACAGTCCTTTACTGGACTTTTAATGATGTTTTATGGACTTTCACAGACCTTTCCCTTTCCCTGGCTATATGCCAGTGCACTAAAATGAACCGTGTACAAGGTTTTATCCTTTCATATGAAATTATGTTTTCTATTAACAATATACTTACAAATGAGTATACATACATAGCAAAAAAGTCTGTAGATGCCTGCTAGTTTTCACCAAATATATGCACCAAGGTGAACCTACTTTTTCATATGTTGCAAGAAGATTACAACCATTATTTAGTATTTTCCTCTAGACATATACACGGTATATTATGTACTTGTTGTGTGTATATTATACATACACAGACACTAGATCTCTCTCTCTCTCTCTCTCTCTCTCTCTCTCTCTCTCTCTCTCTCTCTCTCTCTCTCTCTCTCTCTCTCTCTCTCTCTCTCTCTCTCTCTCTCTCTCTCTCTCTCTCTCTCTCTCTCTCTCTCTCTCTCTCTCTCTCTCTCTCTCTCTCTCTATATATATATATATATATATATATATATATATATATATATATATATATATATATATATATATATATATCTATATCTGCAGCTAAGCAGCTAACAAGTTTAAGGAGGAAATAACTTGGATAAGCAATGTAAATTGTCTATATTATATGCCTCTAAAGACAATTCTAAATCAGTTCTGCACTGTGCACTGGTGCAGAATTTCCAGAGCTCTCCTAGATTTGCTGCTATATAATTGCAAGGGATGTTCAGACTCCCAGCAGAAACCTGCAGTGATGGATGATAAATGACTTGTTCAGAAGCTGCAAATTTGTCTTCATGACAGCCAAGACATTGCAGAGGTCACAGCTATCTCCATGAGTACTAAAACTTAGCAGTACAAGCAGTAAAAGTCCTCACAGTATCTTCAGTTTAAATCATTTACTGCATCAACCTGCATTTTTGGTTTTCTTTCCTTATATTGCAATTGCTTCAGAATATCACACTGATTTTAAATAGATGTCATGGGGTTTTTTATTTCTAAAATATTGAGCCAGAATTCCCACGGTTTACTTGAAATTCTAATCTGTGTGCATCTCAAGACTTGAATCATATGACCTTTCCGGTGAATATCAATAGACTTACCTTCTAGATGTTCTAATGGATCAAGGAGCACGAGAGTTCCTTCATTAGATTGACCAGAATTACAAAGTGTTAATGTGATCTTTACAGAGAGAAATCTTCCTCAAGTTTTACCTTATCCTATGGGTTTAGTTTAATGAAGTCTCTTTAAAATTCACTGTTGTTTGACTCAACAATATAAAAAAAACTTAGGAAAGGGTCAACTCTTTTGTTATAATTTTTCTTCTCTTTAGATCATCAGATCGGTGAGTTAATGTACATAATAAAGAAGATATGTATATAAAAACTATATCTCAGCTTTGATGTTAATATATTCAAGGTCACCAAAAAGCACATATACCGTATTTGCTCGATTATAAGACGACCCTGATTATAAGACGACCCCCCAAACTTTGGATATTCCTTTAGGAAAAAAACTAAAAGCCTGAATATAAGACTACCATATAGGAAAAAAGTTAAACTTGTATATATTCACATGTAAATTGCTTTTTTAATAAAAAATTATGATATCAAAAAATGTATTTCTAGTTTTTATTTCTTTTTATGTGCCAATGCTGCCTTTCTCTTTCCCTTGCCCCCATTTTTCTCTCTCTCCCCCCTCCCCTTGCCTGTCTCTTAACCCCCTCACTCCCCTTGTCTCTGTCTCTTAACCCCTTCCCTCCCCTTGTCTGTCTCTTAACCCCTTCCCTCCCCTTGTCTCTGTCTCTTAACCCCTTCCCTCCCCTTGTCTGTCTCTTAACCCCTTCCCTCCCCTTGTCTCTGTCTCTTAACCCCCTCCCTCCCCTTGACTCTGTCTCTGCCCCCCTCCCTCCCCCCTGTCTCTCTGTCCCCCTCCCTCCCTCCCCCTGTCTCTCTGTCCCCCTCCCTCCCTCCCCCTGTCTCTCTGTCCCCCTCCCTCCCCCTGTCTCTCTGCCCCCCCTCCCTCCCTTCCCCTTACCTTGATCCCTGGTGGCTAGTGGGGGCAGCCGGGGGATGTTTGCACGATACTTGCAGACATCCTCCATGCTGCCCGACACGGCAGTCTATTATGACGGACAGCTGTCCGTCATAATAGTCTGCCGTGTCGGGCAGCATGGAGGATATCTGCACGTATCGTGCAGACATCCCCCAGCTGCCCGATTGTCCCTGGTGCCTAGTGGGGCAGCAGAGAAAGTCTGCGCGATGAGCGCAGACCTCCCCTGCTGCCGCCCGGCATGCTCGCCGGGACTTCTGTGACGAAAGCGGAAGTATCCGGCTTCTTCACAGAAGCCCCGGCGGTCGTGCCGGGCGGAAGCAGGGGAGTCTGCACTCGTTGCGCAGACATCCTCTGCTGCTAGAGAGGGGGATCCAGGTCCCCTGCAGCTCTGCTGGGGACCTGGATCCATTTCTTATAATCTGACCTCAATTTGAGGTCAGATTATAAGAGACCTCGATTATAAGACGAGGGGGATTTTTCAGAGCATTTGCTCTGAAAAAAACCTTGTCTTATAATCGAGCAAATACGGTATTCCACACTTCATAAATGACACAAAAATTGAAAAGTGCGTGTCATGGGGTGACCCCATCAAATTATTCCAGTAGCTCTATGAGGTGAGATAAATTGATTAATGCAGTAACTGTAGAGTATGTTTGAACCTCAAGGTTGTAGGTTCTTTTCCTGGCAAAAGCAGCTTGATATTTCAAACATCTGCGGTGTGCTAAATGAGGACCATTAATTTGGGTATAAATACCATTTCTTAGCAGTTTCTGAATTGGTTAAGTGTGGGAATGCATACTAAAGTCAGCATATGTACAAATAAAGGAATTGTTGCATCATTACAGACCTGCCCTCACCACCAGAAATCAGTGAAAGGTTCACATTGCAGGAGCTCGAAGGAAGAAGTGTTAGGAAATAGATAGATATGTTTTAGATCGCTCGGAGGAAGAAATGTTAGGAAATAGATAGGTATGTTTTAAAATCAGCTTCTAGTTCAATGTATCAGTACATACAGCAAAACTTAGCTTTGTGACCTTGTATCTCTTTATAACAATTTACCTTGAAATTACAGCATATTTCAAATGACAACTATATCTACTAGTACATGAACCAGGTGAGACTTAATAAATGCCTACTTGCATAAATGTATTTATAAAGTATCAAACTATGACAGCGCTGAATAACAGGTAGATGCCACATACAAATTGGTGACACAAGACTATTTTGAACAGCCTCAAGCATCCCTTAAAAAGGTGTTGCATCATTAATTGATAGAATCTAGCTTGAATCTATGTGATAATATTGAGAGGTTGGGCATTGCTTGTCTAGAGGAAAATACTAAATAATGGTTGTAATCTTCTTGCAACATATGAAAAAGTAGGTTCACCTTGGTGCATATATTTGGTGAAAACTAGCAGGCATCTACAGACTTTTTTGCTATGTATGTATACTCATTTGTAAGTATATTGTTAATAGAAAACATAATTTCATATGAAAGGATAAAACCTTGTACACGGTTCATTTTAGTGCACTGGCATATAGCCAGGGAAAGGGAAAGGTCTGTGAAAGTCCATAAAACATCATTAAAAGTCCAATAAATGCCCACCAGGGGCAACATTAGTGCCTACCCTGGATGTGGCATTCTATTGTTTGCCTCCACATATATTTTCACAGCATGCAAATATGGCAAGTTTACAGCAGTACAGATGCTATTAATATCACTTGTCTTGGGCTGGATCAAAAGTATACTTATTTTTACTCTGTTATCCCATGTGCAGTTTAGCAAATGCCTTACAATGTTTTTGTTTTGTACACAGCATATCAAACAACCCATTCTTCCTCTAATTTCTATTACAAGCTTGACTGGATAGATGTCTACGATACAGGAAAGCCCTAACAACTCTTACAAAATAAAGACATATTTTGGAAAGCTCACTAGTCCCCGAGCATCTGTAATAGTGTTCCACCACAGCACACATTGCTTTTGATCTAGACTAATTAAGGCTAAAGTTAGCTACAAGAGTTATTAAACTTTAAAAAGTCTCATGGATAATTAGCCATTAAGCAAAGGGGAACCAAGATGTGCAGTGTACAATTTCTTGCTCTCCTAGGATACAGGATAATAGGGTATTGTACTATGTTATTATTGCTGAATTATGCCTTTAATTACAAATGTCTCAACATCACTTCCCCGAATTGCAAACACTGGGTCATTAATCAAGTTTAATATTAAACTACACACAGAACAGTTTTGTTTTGTATAATGTCTAATAACATAACTACCATAGCCATACAACGGATGCTTGTTGCTACGTTTAAAAATAGGAGCTAAATATAATATAGCGGAACATACAAGTCTGCATTGTATGGGATTATGGAATATCATGGCTCAGTATAAATCTTTTAATTCTAATTGTAAAGCAGAGTGACTAAATATCTGCTTTAGCAAATAATGTGTTTAGAGACTGTAGTCTATAGAGCAATATGAAGCCCCTTGCTGCCCTGTATTTTGTCACTTTTAAAGTGGTTATCAGGCCAACCATCTTAGGTTCTACCATCTTAGGACCCTTGTACAATTGACAGGATTAGAAGTGACCAGGTGAAAAAAGCAGAGCTTTTTTTAGACAAACCCAAAGAATAGTGTTAAATGTGAGGAAAGTTTCTCACTGTAGAGATCACATTAAAGCTTGTAGTTTGCGTCAACCTCATGAAAGACCATTTTGTGCTCATTGATCCATTAGAATATCAGGAAGGTAGTCTATCTGATACTCAAAATGGCAAGGGTCATGTTATTCTGAACTTGAGATTCACATAGGTCTTGGAGCTAGTGTCATGGAGAGGGAATATACAGATACAGCGGGTGATAAATAATTCTTAGCTACATGGTCACAAATGTAGTGTCGTTCTGCAGCCAGCCATCAGGCCTTGTATTTAGGACTCTGGATGTTAAAAAAAAAAATACCGGCCATGCTGTTGGGTTCAGCATGGCAACCCTAGATCTTTGTGAAGTTAACCTCCCTTACTTACAGAAATCATGTGTGAAATGAGACTGGCACTAAAATGCCTAAAATGTTCTGCTATGTCTCATTTGTTTTCCAATTAATTACTAGATGTTAAGGAGAGGTTACCACAAGACTGTATAGTGAAGTATTTCAGGTCCATCTGAATCCATCAACTTCTTGGTCAGGTCGTAAGGCACAAAAAGGCAGTCGGGTGCATGTCAGATAAATTCACCTTAGAAGAGGGAAATGGGGGTCATGAGAACATCTATAAGCATTCAGAATATTTGCAGTATAAACACTGTATAGCTCTAAGCAAATTTTGGTGCTTTCTAGATAAATAATTATATTATTACTGTATACAAAAATTGCATTATTTATGTAAAAAAATTGCACCAGGAGCACATTGCTTATTGTTGCCACTTCATAAATAAATAAGAATACATTTATTAGTGCATAAATCTAGCATTTCTAGTGTCTTGTGTAAGTATTGTTGTTTTTGGATAGTCCTGAAAGAGCTGAATGGTAATAATATTATATTCACCTGCTCCTTATTAGTTCAGCTCTATCAACACAACCTGTTATAGCTCTCTTTTATTTCTCTATAGACATCTGGATAACTCCAAACACGCATATGAATTCTTACTCTCCTGCATATATTAAATAATATTATTAAGGTTCAATAGGAAAAAAAACTAATTAGCATACCTTGAGGTATATTTTCTCACTGGGTTATAGTCTACAATATAATCTTTAGATGCAGAACTGCAGAAGTGAACTCTACCATTAATGAGATTATCTTGCTTTTGCAGCCTCTGTAGGAATACTCCTAATATATTTTTATATTTTTTATAACTTCTTGTTCAACTAGAACATCAGTGGAGAATTCAGGTTCTATTTTGTGCAGTAACGGTTTATCTCACATTTTTAGAATGACACAAATATTAGCTGCACCTGTTTGCTTTATACACAATTGGCAAGAAGGATAATGTTTTATATCTGCAAGATAGAAATGATTTCTATGGTGCCAATACTAAGCTTTGTCTTCCCCCTATTGTATAGACCTTGTTGGAATAAAGCTGCATGTAGTTTGTATCTCTCAGGTCTAATGATTTGTTTAAACTTGTTTTATGAGGAAGTTACATCTTTTTTTACTGTTTTCACAAGTACTTTGGCTTTTAATCATTGATGACGCCAATGCAAAGAGAAAAGACTCTGCATGTTTACTGCAGGTGCAGCAGCACTGATTATAATGATACTGAGGATATAATGTTTTGCTTATTTAGTAACTTCCTGTGCTGCTGGAATATAATACATTACGTGGAATCTAAGTGACCTTGTTCTTGTACACATATGATCTCTTAACAGTGCAACACATTGTCTGATGACATCACTAGAGAGACAGGAAATTGCATTCATTTGAATGGCATTATTTTCATTGGTTCCTGTATTCTTGCAAACTGCTGTCATTTTGAAATTTCACCTAGCTGTAAGTATTTTATATTTTAAGCAATGCAAAATGTAAAACATGCATTTTAAAGCCCTCTGAAAAACACATTAATATGAATTAATATTTGGAAGATGCATTTTGGGCACCAGATAGTCTTTGCGTTTAATTTTTACCCCTACAAAACCAAGTGCTGCCTGTATGCAGTTCTTTGAGTTGCTTCCTTTCTTCCCCAGATATCCTCCCTCCCCCATACAGTGCTGATCATTATTATTAGTTTATTTATCATATTCTGTAACACTGTATAATGGCCTTGTCTGCTAAGTGCTGCCATCTGTCAGCCATGTCTGTGTTAAATTGAAGAGATTAGCTTGTGAATTCAGCAGACATGTATGATTAAAATGCTAATTAAATATAATGTTGGATAACACTAGTGTTTATTACATTTCTTTTTTGTAAATTCCCCATAGTCTGTGATGTAAAAAACAGGATTTTTTACTTGCAGCCTTTAAAACCCAGAGCCACTATATCCTTTATTTCTCATTGGAAGGGCATTCATTGAAATTGTGATACTCAACACAGTCATGTTAAAGTTGTCCAGGGATAGGTATCAATAATGCTCATGGCGGACATTGACTGGGTGTAGGTATGTATGGATCTGTGTATATATGTACTTGTATATTTATGAATACACCATTTCTATAACACTGGGGTCTGTGAAGGACAATTTAATTATGTTCTATGGACATTCACAGACCTTGCCATGGACACTGCCCATCGAGCCGCTGTGTACATTTTCATTTATATGGTGCTGCAGACCCATTTCAACACAATTCAAAAGTGAGAAATTAGGCTTCTTGGTGTATCATTTAAAACCATAAAAGAGAAAGAAAAGACATACATACATACATACATACTGTTGTGTATAATAATACTGCACCACATGTGCTCACATACAATAGATACATGCATATACTTGGCACTCGTATACTTACATATCTTACTACACAAATATACAGATACTACTATATTTACATACATACATACAGGTATTCACTTTATATGGTACATTCTCCCCTTGCAGAACAGGATGCATATTGGGTCTATAGAATGACAATGTCATGTATCTGTAATACATTTCATAGCTAGGGTTGTTTCCATCCAGTAATTTAACGGCAGGCTGGTAAAAAAAAATTGGCCTGATGCCAATGTGGAGGTATCAGCAAGGCCGGTATTTTTTTGTAGAAAAGGTAGCAACCTTATTCATAGCTGACAGCTGCAGTTGGCTGCAGGATCTTTACCTGGCAAGAAGGGTCTGTTTGCTGATAAAAAGTACTATATAGCCGATCCAACATCTTTTGTAGCCACACAGGTACAGGAAGAGTACCTCTGTATATTCTATTATGTGTGTCCATTAGTAAAAAAAAAAAATACAGATACACAATACAGAACACATGGGTCACAGTTGGCAACTTAGAGCAAAGGTGCTTTACATGTAAGAAGCTATTTGTTGTAGCTAACCTATACTATAACATCCCTTTGTTTCTGTCTCTTTTATGGCTCTAAATTATATACCAAGGAGCTTGATTCCTCTTCAGCAAAATTTCCCTTTATTTTCTATGCTCAAAAATGATTTAATTTGGTTTCTGATTCGCTAAACTGTCATAAACTCGTTTATGGAGCAGAGTGGGGAAAAGGACCCCTTTCTAAGTTAGTGAATCATTTCCTATATTAGATATCATGAATTCCAACAAAAAGGGTTGTCACAATACTTAGCAAACACCTCTTCGGTAATCCAGGTCCCTAATCAATAGATGGCAGCTGCATCATCTGCTTAGACATGACACCCTAAGCTTCTGAATTCCATGTATATATTAACAGGTACCTAATAAATGAGTACGATGCCCAACTATACTGCAACTGACATTGTAATATTACTACATAAAGATGTACAGCAAATAATAAAAATGTTGATAACAGGTTGTGTAAAAATAGTTATTAAAAAAAACAGTACAAATATATATCGATGGACAATGGTGCGCAAGTCAGACCACAGTCCTACCAAATACCAGAATTGACTTTAAGGACCAGGTGATGGTATCATCTATTTGTAGTCAAGGTGTCATCATCACATCCTGAAATGCTACTACCATTTCATAGCAAAAAAGAACCTCAGGAAGACAGGTGATAATCTGGGTTGAAATAGAGATGTCTTACAGTGTGGTGATATATATATATATATATATATATTTAGATCTCCTGTTCGTGTTTTTTTTTTTCCATTCACATATCAGCTCACAGCACATTGTCAGATAATGCTGTTTCACACTTTTCACAGGCCAAAACATCTTGCCAAGTCTTTTCATACTGGTTTCCCGCCTCTGTATCATTTGTGTGAATCATAAAAAGAAATAAAGCCAAACTCATTCTTTTTATTCCTTCAGTTCAAGTCGGTGCATCATCCTCTGTGTAAGGTAATGAGGATTTCACAAATGAGGTACAAATTTCTCTATGGTTCACGTCTTGATTTGACAGCTATATAACGGTGCATTCTACCAAATACGGACTACACACAAACTCAAGGGAACCCTTCTGTTTATCTTCATGCCAACATGGGATTGCACGATTTACTAATTTTGTCTGCTTCTTAAGATCCACCTGGAAAGGCTTTCCTAACAATGGACGCTGTTTGACCAAATTCAGACATCGAGGTCTGCAATCATGCCAGAGCTAAAGGATTTTCCAATTCATGTGAATAAAAAACAAACGTCAATCAGTGAGAAGTGTGACTGAAACCATTTAAATGGGGCCCCTCGTAGAGCGGAGTTTGAGATCACTGTTACAGACTATGGATGTTCATGCAATCATCATGATCTGAAACTTCAAAAAACGATTCCATCTTGGAATGTCTTACTCACTTACAAGTATATTCACTAAAGTCTCATGTGACCCATTTCTCAGTGTACGCTAAGATGGAATAAGAGATAATTTCTCCCATCTCAAAGACGTTAAACAAGGTCTTGGAATTTTTACTTGAGGTAAATTTCTAAAAAATTAGCTTAAATCAATGACTACTACAGACAATTATCTAAACTGTGTTCGGTATAAAATCCAATTTGCTGGGTAGGTAAATTATTTCCCCCCAAAATCAGATACAGTCCAATAATATCCTAATGAAGCAAAACACCATTATATGAATTACATGTTGTGTTATCTTATAACTGTGCAGTTTAGATAACTTTGTGACACTGCAAAGACATATGAATACCAATTAGCCTGAACTATATGCTGTGCCGCGATTGTTACATTGTACTTCTTGAGTTAACAGAGTTTAGGGCTAGTGAAAAGTGGCACAGCATTCTAATTATTTTATGCATGTAATGGTGCATGATGTTAGATGCCCCCACCTCGCCAAAGTCCATCTCAATCTCTCACTTAAAACTCCCTTCAGTGAAATAAAAATTGCTAGTCTCTAAAATCTTTGAGTTTGAATTGGGAGACAAGTTGTACTTGTAAAAAAAAAAATATGTATAGAAATATAGAAATCCTCCTCCCCCTCCCCCCGATGTAGCCGTGCCCCCCTATAATTAAAATAGTGCATTGGCAGCACCTGGGACCAATAACTAATATGGGGGGGCAAGGAATAAATAATCATTAGATTAAATTAACTCTACCAACCCTCTCCTATGCTCTTTTGAAATCCCTGGGCAGGGAAAATATAATTTATTGGGTGATATTTATTAAATTATGGGGGATTGACTATTATTTATTGTTATTTCGGGGACCATGGGCATTCCCCCAGAATATTACATAAGCGTGGATGGGGTGGTTAATCCATCACTGTTTGTGAGGAGGGGGGAATGGATATATTTTTTAACAAGCTAGGGGCATTGAGCAAGCCCATGACCCATTCATTCTCAGGGGGCTGGTAGCCATTAAGCAGGTTCCCAGTCGATTAAGCATTAATCCATTAATATAATTGGGGGAAGTGCTGGATGCCATTAATCAGGCTTCCAGCTCAATTCATTTTATCTGAATAATAATAGCAGGGAGGCCTGGGGTACCCCATATTTATAATCAGTACCAGGAACATAGGCAGTTCCTGGCACCATTCCTTTTATATGAGGCGCAGGGTTATTTGCACTTGCCCCTAAATGTGTAAGTTAGGGGATCTGGGGACCATTTGGGGAGTCCCCGTGACCCAGTTTTGACAGGAGTAGGCAGATATTTTTTTATTATTATTTATTTTTATATGGGGGAAGGAATATTTTTTATCTTTCCCCATTGATATGAATCAGTGAGTTTCATCTTGATCCATTGTATGGAATAGCCTGCCAGCAGAAGTGGTAGAGGTAAACACAGTCAAGGATTTTAAGCATGCATGGGATAGACGCAAGGCTATCCTAGCTATAAGACCGGGAACGGGGGACTAATAAAAGTACTCAAAAAAAAATTGGGCAGAGTAGATGGACCGAATGGTTCTTATCTGCCGACACATTCTATGTTTCTATGTTTCTATCCCAGGCTTAACCTTATCTCAATCTTTGTTCGAGACAACTTTAAAAGTTGCTGGTAAGCCCAATGTCAGTTAGTAAATTGCATGTCTGTTTGGAGTATTGTCTAAAAATTGAAGGTATCTGTTTTTGCTTGTTTTTACTTTATTTATCACCTTTTGGCCTTCTGCTCAACGGGAGGTTTCTGTTTTCCCTGAGTTCGTCTTAGGACACCTGCATTACGGTTTGACAGGTCAAATTCCCCACCTGCCACTTCGTCGGGGTGGTTAGCTCTTCATGAGTTTTTCTACTACTACTCTCATGAAACTCAGGAAGTGTTACGCTTTCTGGAAAGGGCATGATCCAAATCTTTTGCTTGATACCCACACGTAAGCCAAAAGCTACTGGAAGTACATACCATATTTATAGCAAAAACGAAATATATCTCCACTTCCTAAACCCAATGAAAGGATGACATGGAGTCACTTTCTAACTTAGTTTCCTCTGTGACCCTATTAACTCCTTAAAGCCAGATGGTGTTTTTGTCTCTAAGGATGATCTTAAGAGATACTGTGGATCCCTGCCAAAAAAAGTGCGAAACCTAACAACGTCCCTTTGGCATGGGGCGATTTTGAGAAATGAGTGATGAGCTGCTGAACAGAGGCCATCCTACCGTCATTTGAGGCCTGTATTCTAGGCTGGCATAGAACATCCTAGGGTGGGAAGGGGATAAATCTGTCCTCAACCTTATTTATCACCCCGATGTCTGCCTGACTTTGTTAAGCATGTTTTTCAGAATACTAAATTATTAAGGAAAATCCAGCCTGGCAAAGATTGAACAAAGGCAGCATTGTTTTAGCAAGTAATTCCAAATTTGGCTGAAACAGACTCCCACCAAACCTTCTGCTAAAATTAGACCCCATGGGCCCATTGCCAAAACCCAGAAAGCTGTTTATGAAATATATCTTTGATTTACGCGTGATGGATTGTTTTACAACAGCATTCATTGAATGTAATTGAGTGAACTTTAAACATATATCATCAGGATCATTTATTTAACATTATTGTTTAACTTAAAGCAGCCATTGAGAGCATTAGCCAGCATTTCAAACTATACTGGATATAAATTCTGAGTTGCTGACAATATCGCCGGCTGTATGGATCAAGGGAAAATAAATAGATTTGTACATTTTCGGAATGATTTCCACCTAGTCTCTACTTTAAGTAACAATAACTATTTTAAAGATGCATTCTGTGTGTACCTTGGTTATGAACATGGTGTATGTTGGATAATAAAATGGATTTATCACTTTTTTCAATGGTCTTAAGTACTAACTGCCGAGAGTTGCAATGCTCCCGATGTCATAAAATAATAACTCATGAAAATCTTCCTTACCATATTAAATATCTGTGTGTCTATTCAGGAATTAAAATGCTGGTCTATTCTCTATTATTTGTCAGAACATAACTAAGGCACCTCTTCTCTAGTCCCAAAGTGGATCTCAACTTCCTGTAAATTGCGCGGGTTTCTTGGAACCATTTCCTGTTGGGTTAAGTTCTCCCATGTGGAAGTTGGGACTCATGTCACCGGGACTTGAGCACGTTTTCTTTTTTTTTTATTTCATATGTAATGAACTATCAGAATTCAGATATATAAGTGCTGTGTTATAGAACAATAAAGTTTTTATTTTATTATATCATCTCTAATTTTGAACTTTTGTTGAGCATGAGAGTAGCGGCTTACTTGTCCTACATGCATAGTTTCCCACTCATTGTGACTGCAACCATTCTCCAGTGTACCAGTTCTTTCCATATTGTCTAAATGCCTGTTTACTTTGCTTTCTTCAAGAATACAAGGCTAGAATCCCAATGCATTCTGAGGGTTCATCTAATTCTGTTACCTCATTGCTTTTATTAACTCCAAAGGAGGTTTATCACTAAGGTCAATGTAAATTAGATGTGTTAGATTACAAAAAATAAATATCAGGTATACATTGAATTATACTGCAGACAGTAGCTATATTGAGCAGCAGGGTGTTAGAAATAAGTGGAGAGTAATATTATACACCAGTTACAATAACAGAACAAATTGTTTTGCAGTCACCATCTCAAATCTGTAGTGGGTTGTCTGTCCTTCAGGAATTCAGAGGTCAAGAAACTATTATTTCTTGTCACTTACACCCTCCTGTCATTTTTACCACCAGCATTCCAACAAAAGATATCTATCTAAGAAAGGAGTGAGGATAAGACTCTCGCCACTTACCAGAGGTCTCGTTAACTCAGCCCCTGCTGGCTGCTACATTTTTTTTTTAATAGTTTATATTCTTCAAAACCATTCCTTTCTGTTTTGGACAGTAATAAACTTAAAATAAAAGCTATTTGTACTATCTGATTTATTAAGTGGCAACATATTGTACAATGTGGTACAATGCTAGTTCTAGTCATCACATTTTAAAATAAATATCAAGGTTATTTTTTATCATTATTATTATTATCATTGTTAATGATAATAATATAGTTGTTTAAACAACCACTACATTTTTTTTTATTTATTCATGCATTTGACATTTTATTTTTCTTTTGATAGACAATTTGACAATTTCATAACATTAGTTGAATGGATCCTTGCCCAATTTGTTGTAGCATCTTGTAATCAGATATAGCCGCACTTCTTAAACCACTGCAGATGTCTATACTGGTAGTCATCACTGCTGTGTTTGGAAACAAGCACATTCCTCTGTCTGTTTTCCCTGAATTTTAATACCAAAGAATCACAGAGGAGAAAATGTTTTCTTTTGTTATGTTCTTCCTGGAAAGAGAGCACTTGCAACTAAAACTGACTACGCTTGGAGCTCCATCCAGATTAACATAGATAAGCCAAGTGCAAAGTGATGTCTTAAGGACTTATTGGTCAGACACCACCTGCTGGTAAGGAAAAGAGGAGAAAGGGAACAAACTCAATTAATTAACAATATTGAGCTGAACTAATATATGTTTTACTTGCAATTCACTGAAGTTGTGACATAATATACGGTCTACTCAAAAAAGAGAGAAATGCAGGGAATTGAGATGGGAATTTCAAATGTTAGGCCAATGTAGTCGAGTTGGAAAAATTATCCAATGCAGCCAGATGGGAGAATTTTTTCAACTCGGCTACTTTGGCCTTAAGTATATCTTTGAAAATAAAACTGTAACCTACTACAAGTCCTTGGCAATCTATGAGTATTTTTATGTATTCAAATATATCTTTCAACAGCAGCATGTTCTGGGCATGATATATATACTTTCTACATATATATTTGTGCACTTTACAAAAAGCTTTTTCACATACAATAAACGGTGTCTGGGAATTCTCCAAATTGCCAATCAGGACAGCCATCTTGCGAATACTACTTGGTATAGCCGGGTGAATTAATAATGACTGGTCTTGTAGGCAGTTATTTAACATCAAAAATAAATATATTCTATATTGTGTTGTAACATATTAGTGTCAAAGAAAAAAATGTTTCTAAGTTAGAGACACCTAATCTTTTAAAATAATTCAGAAACAAAAATGACTAACATAACAGGTCAGGTCGATACTGCATTGCTTACATGTTAGTGTCATTTATTTTTTTCTGATAAGAACATATTAATAGTTAGTATATTTTTACTGCTGAGCATTTACCCATTTGACATCATGTTTATTAAGTAATGTTCTACTACATTACCAATGCTTTTTGGATCAGGAAATGTCAACTGAATTTATCCTTCCTTGTTATTAGCATAATGTCTTCTTCTGTACGATTGTAGCTGACATTCATTAAGATTAATTTCTGGGATACTGTATACAGCATAAGGTTGCAGCAACTCTCTAAAAACCACCAAGATGAGCAGTGCATTATCCCTTCCCAAGCACACGGAGATTTAAGCAGCAATGATAATTTAAATAATTGTTCAAAAGCGGCATGGGGCACCTCAGGGTGATGTCTGACTAAGATTGTATTAAAATGTTGTTCTGAATTGTGTCAAACGAGCAGTGATTGCCTGTGGGAGACTAATGACTGTAAGAAAGCGCATGGAGGTATCAATGAAAGATGTCAGTGTAGAAAGACGCCTTTTGATCTGCAGGTCAATTATATAGTAGGACATCCTGCGACAATCATTAAGTGTTTTGCAGATTATTCTGTAAATGTCTGCAGAACCTTCCCACAGAAACATACGATTCAAGAGAAACTTTCGACTCATCTGTCCAGTGATGCTCTGCTATACAACTTTAAATGGTTCTTAGTTTTGTCATAGCAGCTATAGATATTTATATATATATATATTTTACTATCATTCCTTTACCTGTACTGCTTGTTCTAGAAGGCTGTTCATTGCATTCTTCACAGTCTCTGTGAAGTAATACATTCTTATATTGGCCTCAATTTCATTTAAACCTGCGACAACTGGAAAATGAAGCCTAGCGTTACTCTAACATCTGGTCGACTGTCGCACATAGACTGGTCATAATTGTGATCAAGGATTTTGAGAGACAAATAGGGTTGCCACCTGGCCGGTATTTTACCTCCAGGCCGGTAAAAAAATTGGCATCAGGCCAATGTTAAGTCTATGGAGACAGGACCAAGGCCGGTATTTTTTTGAAGAAAAGGTGGCAACCCTAGAGACAAAGCTCAATGTCTGTGATCGTTGTAAAAAAAATAGGAAACTACTGCACGGTTTCTTGAAAACGTAGAAATGCATTATATATAATTGATTTTCAGACAGCCGGGATGGGAGCAGGTGGACGTCTCAAGCACAAATAATGGCCAAAGACATACACATATTAATTAATGCAATAAACATTTTCAGATATTTGTTTTTGATCTCTAATAAGAAACAAGACACTGATGTAACATAGATATAAAACTCTGTCAGCTTACAACATATCTCTCAAAATGTGAGGTCAAGAGAGGGTTATTATGGAGATGCTATTATCATGATGCATTTCAAGTCAGGTAGGTCAACCACATTATGTCTACATCTGAATAACAGATGAATGAGTGGCCAGCAATTGTACTGGAATCTCTGCCAGCATATCTGTCAGACAGCTGGTTTACCTCACTCATCCCTGCAAGAAAGTACAATAAAGGTTACAGCTACTTTAAGAACCTTATGGATAGGAGAAAATTGGTAATAAAATAACAATTTTGCTGTACTTTTTTTAAACAAAAAATAGATTAACTAAAAATATTTCGTTTGTATATTTTTAATTATTTTGCACTTACTTTTTAAACACTATTTAAATAAGAAGTGGTACATTCAAAGACAGTATGACTCAACCACAAGCCTTTTTATGTTATGGTTTTGATTTCTATGATTGCTATTGAAAAATGTCTGTCAATAAGAGCAAACTGCTTGAAGGAAACTGGACAGACACTCAGTGAAACAAGCTGAAATTAGTTTATTGAGACTCTCAAGCGGGTAACCCTTATATAACAACCAGTGGATCAAACAGGATAGAAAAAGTCTCAAAAAGTATAAAAAATAAAAATACAGTACATTTTCATAGTTATTTGTACTGATTTTAATAGACTCTATAAAAATAACACACAAAAAAATGATATACTTATTGAAACTTTTTTTCTCCTGTTTGTCAAAGTGGTCAAACACCATGGTGACTTGGTGATCATATTCTGTTTTGTGCACTGGGGGAATAGTCTGCAAGTCTAGCGGTATTTATCTGATCTAAGCTACAAGGAATAAAAAGGACCTTTGGCCTTTCTGCTTCTTCTTTGTTTCATTTCACCTGTAACTTTAGCAGCCAGTATCGCTGATATGAGGACAATAGCATGAATTTTGCTTATACTACACACCATCCTAGCCTTTTCCCTCTCCCTGTTGTTGGCAGAGCCTTTTGGGAAATATTTATAGAGCTATGTAATCTTAAACCTCTCCAGACCACACAAGTCAAGGGGTTGAGGCCTGTCAACACTTAACCTATTCAACTGACATCCCAGTAGGGAGGTGAGGTTAGCCTAAGCTTGCTGATTAACAGTGGAAGTCCACTTATACCCTGCTGTTGTAAGCCCACCATACATTAAGTGTCTCTCTGTTCCTCACAGCATATCAAAATGCAGTGTTGAAGATGGGGGATGCTGGTTAGTGAATATGTGTCTGATCCTTCTTGGCGTTCAATGGACTTATTGAGAATGGTTTTCTCGGCTCCCATCTCTGTATCATATGTGTTAATAAATTAACAGGCCAGAAGATTTAAACAGTGGGGAGTCTGAACAACCAACGTGAAGAACCCTGATTTTTTTTTCTTATTTAATTTCTCTCAGAAAATATAATAATGCAAAGTATTTAAAACCAAATAGTGTGATGTCCGGAAGCATGCTGTTACCACAGCCCCTACTGTGCCTCTGTATGCAAATAAGGACTAATAATAACATTATCAAATGAAACAGGCTGCAAGAAGTGTGAAAGCCACTTATAAAACTATAATCTGCTTCCACCCTAGTAATACTCATGTGGATTCCATCAAGGAGTGAAAACACTCTTCCCACGGATCATTCTTAATTAAAATAGATCATTGCTAGTTTTAGTCTTTCCGTATAGCAGAAATTCATTTTTCCTTCTTTTAGAACGGATTGCATGTCAGTGATTGCCTGTACCAGTCTGCGTAGCCTGTGACATTTCCCTGGACCTCAGTGAGAGATGTCCTCTATCATTCAGACTGCTTGTGCTGCTGTAGATCATCTTTCAATGTCTACTAACTAATTGATGACAGATTACAATCCAAGGAAATTGCATAGAGCAGGTTTGTGATAAATATACCCAAAAGAAATTCCAAAGTACGCCAAGAAAATACAGCAGAAAAAAATGTAGGGAACCGGGGTCAGCTGGGGTCACCTGTCTATAGGCATTATTATTATAGTCCTAACCTCTACTGAAATAAATCGCTCAGATGTAAATAATATGAGTCTTGCCAATATTTATCAGAATTACTATTAAATATCATTATATAAAATTCATACATATACCAATGCATTCACACTATGCTTTAGCTGTCATGGTTTATACCCTAAACATCTACATCTCCCAGATCTGACATCGGCCTATTGGTGGGATGGGTGGCCACCAATGCTGTAATTTATTTAAATTTAATAGTGAAGATATGATTCAGACCTTAAAAAAAAATGAAAATGTATTTTTCTGTAGCTGCGCCTACATCCAGTCACATACCCACTGCACATTTACACTTTGAATATAAGCAAATTCCCTGCACTTTATCTTTACGCAGCATTAAAGAGTAAATACATTATATACACCCAATTCTCAGGCTGAAGACAAGAACTGTGAAGGGTACTCACAGTTCAACCTTGAAGGGGTTAAAATTTGGCATTTGAGGTGAATGAAAGTTAATCTGAAAGTTTTTAGAATAACCATTTAGTGTACACTAAGCTTTATTAAAATCATATATAATAATAATAATATATATTTAAAATAATACTTGGATTTTTCAAGGCAATGATAGGACCCCATCACTGTCATTGCCACCAAACAGTTGTGTTTTGTTTGTTTTTTAAAGTTGCCACTAAAGGAAATTACAATGTTGCATTCACTTCCACTGTGTGCATTAATAAGTACTTTATGAACCTGATTATTATTGAATATATATAGTTGACACATCTCTAAGTGATGGCTGAGCTTCCTGTATGATTATGTTACCATATAACTGTCTGCAGTCAAGTTGGTAAATATAGGTCCACTTTATTTAAGAAAGTCTGGAACAAAGTGCTACGCTTGGGACAGTTAATAGAGGCATTCCATGATCTTTTGGTGGTGAAGGCATTATAGGTTGGATAGATCATATCTGAGTTTTATAATTAGCAATTATATGAGAAGCAATGATGAAGACATGACTTGCTTGCCATCCACAACAATGCTTCACAGACTTGCTTTGGGATTAGCAATGGTTGACACACATTGACAAGCTGATCCTTTCTGTTTAGTAGACACGTGCGCATTACTATTGTCTATTCGACAAGCTGACAAACAGATTGTTACTTATCAGCTTCCAAACAGGAGCCTGATTTCAGCTGGTAACAGTGGTCGATGATCTTGTTCCTTGTAGGAATCAGTAGACAAGGGTGGCAGTTGAAGGACGGAACCTACTTTCCTTGTGGTCAGTGCTTTCGTTTTGGCCACGGTAGAAAAGCTTAATTAATCTAAATTTTGTCCGAAAATACAGGATAAATCTTGCTAATATCAAGCCCAGTAGAATATCTTCACAATATTTATTGACTAGTCATTTCAAATTTTAAGCTAAATTAAATAAACATGGTTTTGTATATTGGGGCAAAAGGTATTTTGTGATCATGTACTGTAAATTAACACTTAGAAAACTTGGCAGATTATAGGATTAGTATTCAACTCACTTATTACTAATGTGCTATATTTCTACTGTGGTTTATTCTATACAGGGTAATTCAAGATATTTTTGGTAGATTGTTGGCAAAATACAAAACAGACTTTTCCTATTACTTTATAGAAAAATATACGCATCAGTCACAGAGAAATAAAATGTTGGGATTTATTCAGATATATTTTAAACTGAAGAGTTTTGTATTTCGATATGGAAACCAATGAATATTTTTTTTAAAACATTTTCCTTGTTTGTCTTATTGTCCTTCAGGATCCATCAATCACAACTGTGATACATGATAAGCTGCAAGTACCCAATACCATCCGAAAATCTTGGAACGACAGGGATAACAGATGTGATATATGTGCCACTCACCTAAACCAACTCAAGCAGGAAGCCATTCAGATGGTAACATCTTTGGAGCAGTCAGCCAGTGTCGAACACTACGATGCTGCTTCTCCTGGGTCACCACCTGGGCACTCTAACATGCCTGCCTTGGTAGGACCAAGGCACATGGGAAATCTTCAGCCAAGGGACTGGGTATATATGCCAAACCCGTACACCACATCTAGCTACCCTGCCTTTGTAGCTAACAAACATGCTGGCAAACCTAACAGTCTGGGGATTGCAAATGGTCAAGATAAGAAAAATGGATCCCCTTCACACCAAGCCAAGGTCAGTCTTCAAATGGCCACAAGCCCCAGCAATGGGAATGTTTTGAACTCTGTGGCTATACAAGCTCATCAGTATCTTGATGGTACATGGTCATTGTCAAGAACCAATGGTGTTACCCTCTACCCATATCAAGTAAGTTTTATTGTTGAATAATAGTTTATTTATAACATTATTTTTGTGGTTAACGAATAAATGATAGCTGTTTGCTATCACTCATTTCTTTAAGATTAGTCTTGTCTCCTAACTTTAAAGATGCACTATGAATTTATTACAGTGAGGTATATTCACTAAACTATGGTGAACTAACAAGGAAATTACAACCATTAGGCATTAATAGCTAATGTTGAAAAAATATCCAATTTTCTTACATTACCATCTCAGCTTTCCGTGCTGATTTTTTGCTGTCCCCTTGACAGTTCACCACTGTTAGTAAACAGACCCTATCATGCTTTTTAATTTTATTTATAAGACAGCATCTGTGCTTTGCCCTGAAGATTACAATCACGATATGGATCAAGAATCTAGACTGTCTCTTGTTTTGGCACGATTGATATCTCTAGATCTGATTCAGCATGGGCCTTTAACAATTAAACTAAACATTTCCCATTTTCTGGGAACATCTAAACAGGCAAATTTTAGACCGCCAGATAGACAGTGGTTAAAGCATTGTGTAGTTTGCATACTATTTTGCAATACAGAAGAAATAAACCTGACTGTAAAATATCCAGAAAACATGGGGCCCTACAAATTTTTTATTGAAGTAGAATCCAACATTGACTTTCTTAGTTTTGTTTTTTTTTAAGTAGAAAGCTATTGCTCCAGCTTCCAACATGAGCTGGTGTTGATGTTTGGATAGCTTTCATAAATATAAATTGGTCTCTGTAAGTGGCTTTACTACTGTCATTACCGATATGGCGATGGTAGAGTGAAGACTGATTCACAAGGGTTTCTATGGAGACAGGAACAAAGCAGCATGCTGGGAGGACTGCCATTGCTCATATCCAGGCAAAACAGGAATTTCAAATCAGTTTTCAAGTATTTGAGTACTTTTGAATACACTTTTAACATTCTATTATTTTTAAAGGGGCACACCATGGATCAAATGAGCTTTAATGCTTTGTAGTCTTTAACAAATGCATGCAGTCAATTTTTATAAGTTTGTTGTCTTTCACAAGAGAAGGGGGGAAGAGACTGTGCCAAGTCACATGTGCATTGACCACTGCAATGCATCTCTATTGTACAGGGTTTTTTTAAGTGAATGTGATTTTATGATAGTAAATAACTATTAGTAGTAGTCAAATCACACACATGTGTTGATTTCATTTAACCTATGTAAAACACTCATGGTAGGAGGATACATTCATACCCTATGTGAATTACTGACTACTTACTATTTGCTAGGGCAGTGATGGCTAACCAACCAAGCAGCCAGACAACTTCCCATGATTCCCGGCTTCGCATCATCTAGCCCACAGTGGCCAAAGGTTAGCCATCACTGTCATAGAACTTGCTCTTCGTCTGTCATCTGTGAAAGGTATAGTATTGCTGTCTCTAATAAAATCACCTTGACAAGCCGGTGTGTAATCACCAATGAGCCTGGCTAGACTGAACGGCTCCTGGTGTGGTCATCCCCCAGTTTAGAATTAGGTATTTGCCAGTAAGTGGCGGCTTGTCAGAAATGGTTGAATGCATTAAAAGCTAATTTGTTTCATTGTGTTGATACAGGGTTGATTCTGCCATATAATATCTGCTTTTACAGTCAATGGATTAATAACCACTTCATAAAAAATAACTTTCTACTCGTATATTATTTCTATTGCTTTGATAATTTAACCATTAAGCTATGCTGACCACAAAAGCTGTAAGATTACTAAGCCACAGAAGCCTAATAAAATGTCCCATTTAGTAATATTTCAGTATCTATTTAGTCAAGTTAAATAACATGATTCCTAAATGTTAGAAACTATAAAGTATTCATAGTTTATTTCTTTCTAAATAGGAAGTGGAAAATATGTGAATGAGAAAAAAAAAACTAATTAACTGCACTGAAAAAAATGTACTGATATAAATAAATCCTTTCTTCTGTGCACGGGCCATTGGCTTGCTCAGACGAAGGAACTGATAATTAGATATATAGTTACTCTGGAGTCATAAGACATCAGCTGACCTCATCCTCGGCAAGGAATCAGTCAAGTTTTTGTATCACATTAAATTAGCTAATTACCCCTCAAATCTGTTAGTCTGTTTTATACAAGCTCCAAAAGGGATCTCGTGGAGTACAAGTAAAACTCATTTTAATTTTAATACTTTTTTTTTTGTCACATTTTATTTTCTAATTAACTTTGCCTGATTTGATCCCATGTGACTTTTTTTTGATGCCTCATGAAAAAAAAAATTACTTTAGTATTTTTCCCTTGGGACCAAGACGCGTTGGGGAATAGACTTTTGTTTAGTTAAAGGTAGGAAGGTGGGGGGGGGGGGGGGGGGTGTTAATCCTGTGAATTCCCTAACTGGATGACACACTGATAATTAATTCAATATTTGAGATTTTAGAAAAAGAAAGGTTCACTAGAGGGTGTTACAAATATTTAACTTTTCTTCCATTAAGAAAATACAATAACCAATGCTTTTTAACGTACCATTAATCTGTTTTGAGTATACATGTAAGTCCAGTTTCCATTTATTTATTAAGAACTATGTATATATATTATTTATTAAGCACTCCCTCCTTATCTTAAATATCTAACATTACAAAATGAGACTTTACTTAGCATAGTAATAAAAAACATCACTCTCTTGGAGGCCTGTTTGGACAATGTCTTCACCCAAATAAACTACTTCATACTTGTCTTACGTGTTTTTAATCACTGCTGGCACCTTTACTAATGGGCCAAGGTTAAGAAAGAAGCAAAAGACAGATTTTCCCATAGGAATAAGCCGGCTCTACCTGTGGCTGTAGATAATCTTCCCGTGTTTATAGAGAATATATGGGGGCTTCGTCAGGCTGTGAAGGCAGCAGGTTCATGCACAGCAAAAAAGCAACAAAGACGCTTGCACTCATTCTTTCCATGAAAAGGTGTATAAGATTTATTAAATAAGGATCCGACAAAATGTGATAAAATGTAGCAGGAAAACAAAAGAGGAAAGGGCTCGGGCTTCTTCCTAAGAAAGAAGCACTTAGCTCCCTGTATATTGGAATACAGATTCTTATCAGATGTTCCACTGTAACTGTATAAAGAGTTTTGGTCCTAACTGGCCAGGACATCCCCAAACTGCAGTCATACTTTTTTACATATCTGCTAATTTCCTTTAAGTTTTTGTTTCCTGGCATAAATATGAAGATGCTCTAGCATCTTTATGGAATTATTATACAGCATTTATGTATTATATATAACATTTCTATTTGTTATTATTAAATGAGACATAGTTTATGCATAACATAGTTTATACATAACAAAACATAATATATATACCGTATTTGCTCGAAAATCGAGGTCGTCTTATAATCTGACCTCAAATTGAGGTCAGATTATAAGACAGGGATCCAGGTCCCCAGCAGAGCTGCAGGGGACCTGGATCCCCCTCTCTAACAGCAGGGGATGTCTGCGCGATGAGCACAGACTCCCCCTGCTGCTGCCCGGCATGACCGCCGGGACTTCTATGATGAAGCCGGGTACTTCCGGCTTCGTCATAAAAGTCCCGGCAGTCATGCCGGGCGGCAGCAGGGGAGGTTTGCGCTCATCGCACAGACATCCTCCGCTGCCCCGCTAGCCACCAGGGAGAATAGGGCAGCTGGGGGATGTCTGCACGATACGTGCAGACATCCTCCATGCTGCCCGACACGGCAGTCTATTATGACGGACCAGCTGTCCAGGAGTAGAGAGAAACAAGGGGGGGAAGAGACAGAGGCGAGGGGGGAGTCAAAGGAAGGGGGAGAGAGAGACAACACTAAGGGGGGGGGGGAGAGAGAGACAAAGCTGGGGGCAAGGGAAAGAGAGAGGCAGCATTAGCACATAAAAGGAAATAAAAACAAGAAATGCATTTTTTGATATACTTTTTTATTAAAAAAGCAATTTACATGTGAATATATACAAGTTGAACTTTTTTCCTATAGGGTAGTCTTATATGCAGGCTTTTAATTTTTTTCCTGAAGGAATATCCAAAGTTTGGGGGGTCGTCTTATAATCAGGGTCGTCTTATAATCGAGCAAATACGGTATATATTCTATAGCATTTGTTTATATCTATCATGCAAAAGCCACCATGTTTCTTATAATTATAACAAGTAGAAAGGTATGATAATCTATAATATATTTATTCAATGAGTACCACACTCAGTACTTCCCAATAATTCTTCTGTCTTTAATAAAAATGGGGGCAAATATAGGTAGAGAAATGGACACTTTTGTGATGCCCCTCCATTTTCAATGTATCCCTCTTGCCCCACTTGTCCAAATTCTCTTTATGGATGCTGCATGTCAACAGAACTGAGATATTGCACATGGATGGTTTACACCCCTCCCTTAAATACCACACCACCAGATGTCCTGGATCATTAATGTAGAACGTTGGGACGTATGTTTAACACTAGGTAATCTAGGCTAGTGCTAACAGACATTCAAGTAAAAGTTTTGTTTCTTTCCTCACTTCAGTCTTTTTCAGGATAATCTATAAAGTGGTTAGCTGCTTAAGCACAGGGTTTGGAAGTGAATGTGATCTTTTATATCCAAAATAAATACATTCTGCAATATAGTCAGTGGAGCAAGTGTGTGTCTAGAATATATGGTATTAACACCTGTAGGTGACATGATTCAAGGGTACATATTTTTGACAGTTTGTAACATTCTCACCCCCACATTGGAAGTGTTCTCTGCGTCTACCAAATGACTTTAATCCTAAGGAAATTGCTTTGCCTGCCCCTTGGGTGTCTCTATTCATATGTCTTAGTTAGAAAGTGTAGCTTATGCTTAACAGCTAAAAAAATAAGTTGTAATCTTTGCTTTTTATTCTGTATTTTACCTGTTTTTAGCTGAAAGAACAGAACATATACAATATCCTGTTATTACCTGCGTAAGAAATATGAAGTTTTAATAGTGTTTGCTTTGCCAACCACACCAGATGATATTTAATAGCAAAAATAATAATGGCTCAGAATAACAGGGTTTAGCTCACAGGTACAGAAAGGGCAAGGTTAATACCAGGCTATAGGTTTGAATATGCAATAAGCTGGACTGTAGCTGCTGGGAACCTATTACCAGCTGTATGGATCTTGCAGAAAATGTAACAGAAGAAGTGGTATCATATTTAGGGAGCATTGGTAAAAGTACGTGGGCAATGTATAATGGACAATATACACACACATATAGATGATATATTTATAGTTATTAACATGCAATCTGCTACCCACTGATAATGGCAAAGTACACTGCCATGTCTAACCCAAATCATTTTTCACTTTTAATATTAGCGATTTAGTCCCAGTAATGCTACATTCTGCACATAGTTTATTATTTATTTTCAATGTTACTGCAAAAGTAGCAGCTAGTTCCAATCCTGTAGAAGGACCACTAGTTGCAACCATTGTGCTAACACTTGCAGTGAAGCTGCTGGACAGATGTAGAGGGGCTGAGCAAGAGGAAAAGCAGAACAAACCACTCTAAAGGCAAGGAGTGCATAGGAATAAAAATTAATAGCATTTCCTCCCTTGCCAGCCCGGTGTTTGTTCATCTCTTTACCTTATCACTTCTACAAACCTTTTAAGGGTCTACACTATATGTACCGATCCGTTCCAAAATGCATTCGATTTGGGCATAATAGCTGAATCAAAAGGATCCTGGAAATTCGGCTACAAAATATGCCACTTTTCAGGTCGGATTCAGCTATTCTGACCATACGGATACCAAAGCCTCCGAGGCACTCGGATCTGTACAGTTTCACTATAAAAACGATAGTATTTCAGCGGCACAATATGCAACGATTAACACTGAATGTAATTCGGAGTCAGGTGTAATAGCTGCATTTTGCCCATTTCAATTTTCATTTCGAAGACACTACACATTACTTTTCACTACTACTTTTCAAATATAGAAGCACAAGTGAAAGGTTATTTGTCCTAGTGTGATGATAAACTGACCGTTTATCCTCTGACCGGAAGCTGTCATGTTTCCATGGGAAGTAGGCAGCTATCTGGTTGGCGACCAGCTCTCTTGGCTAGCGCAGAGAGAGCCCTTGTTTTTGCATGGGATCAGCAGGGGGGAACATTCTGCAGACAGAGTGGGCGAGCCCCCACTCTGATTGGCTGTGCACGTGCTGACATTGCCAGCGCACAACAACAAGGAACTTCTGTGTCTCACATTGAAGCCTTTGCCCTCATTATATACTAATTATACAAATAAACAATTTATTAGACTTCAAATTTCAACCAATGGTTGAAAACCATTGTGTATACCAATTGTATAATTACCATATAGAGCGTGCAAAAGCTTCACTGTGTATGCCTATGATTAAGTGCCAGCATGGCATGAAACGCATGAGGAATTTATTCACTGTGTTTGTACCCACCTGAATGTGCCGGTTATACTGAAATGACTTGAAATTCTAATACGGCATAACGAGACTGCGTGGAGTGGCACCATCAGCATATTCATTTTTCTTCAGTGTTACATTATGGTTGTCAGCCCCATTAAATCACCCAGCAACCCAGTGAGCTCTGTCCAGAGATGTCATACCAGCACTGATCCCTGGTGGGAGGAGGAGTGGGGATATTGCATTCACTCAGTATGCTGACTGTGCACTGCCTGAGACCAGGCCTGAGGAGGAAGGAGTGTGATCTTTATTGGGGGAATAGGCATCATGAATTGGGGTTAATATGTATACCAGTAGTAGAAAAAGAATGCAACAGTTTTCAGAAATCACAATGATTTTGTCCTTATTCTCATGAATGCACACATTTTGGGCATTAAACAATGGGCAAAATAGAAAAAAAGCTTTGCTCTGAAGCGGTATGACATGACACATGCAAGCCGTGTGCGCATGGGATCATGGGCATAGTGTGTGACGTTTCCCCGCAACTAATGACGGACACATTCCAAACCTTATTATATTGTACACCAGGACCAGAGGACCTGACCGACCATCTGAATTCAGTATATCAGCAACCCACAGTGTATCGTCGCTGAGGGGGTTGCAGTTTGATATGTATATTAGGATTGTTCGGCTCTGGAATGACCCACGAGAGACTGTGACTCCTTTACATAAGTCACTTCTGGAATTAAATTACAAACAGCAAAGACGAAAAGCAGTTGACAAAGCGGAATGTATTAACTTACTGCATCTCTTCTGTTCCCTTTTGGTTACTTATGTTTCTACTATGACCACATGTCTCCTATAATAATGTTGTGTTAGAATGTAACTTCTGATGGGAAAATAACCTACTGTGAATGCTTTCTGCAGAGTTGAATATGCTCTGTAAAAGTAGCAAAGATCTGAGATCGACAGCTGCTGGCAACACAATAATTGAGTGATGTTACACTGTTACTTCGGGAGCTGACACTATTTTGTCAGTATCACCGCAAGGGAAAAAAATAATTACTATCGAGTTCAAGATTAAAAGGACTGAGAAAGAGAGGGAAGGGAGGGAGGAAAGAGAAGACAAGAAAGGAAAATGAAGCAAATCTCCCTGCCTGCAATTGTGGGTATCTAGGTCCCCTGAATAGTGTTATTAAAGTTCTGGGTTTCGGTGCATGAGATGGCGTGACCCAACTGTAATCTTCACAATGGGATCCAAGAAATACAAAGGGATGGTTCTTGATAAACATAATTCAATTAACCTGTTCTGTACCCCAAAGATCCAGTAACTACTAGTGGCTTAATTAATCAACTTTAAATGAAGCCTTCTTCAGGTCACCAGATTGATGCCAGTAGAGATGGGAATCTTCTTTGGCACTGAATGTGTATTAACGTAATTGTCATACTCTAAAATTATATTTGATGTATTTCATGAATGGCACACATTTTAGTTAGTGGTTAATCACACTATATTTAGATTATATATGTGTATTTTTTGTGTGTGTTTGAAATTAAAGTAATAGGAGAGACAATGGTCTTGAATCACACGTAACAAAATTTAAACCATGATTGGGTTATTCCGGGGTGGTAAAGAAGGGGCAAGACAGAAAAAAAAGCATACCCTTAAACATGGGGTCCTTCTCAGTCATGACCATTACGGTTGGATATGCAAAAGAGTGACTGGTAATTTGGAAACTTTTCTTTTCGTCCTAGAAGTAATAGATCCAGATAGCAAGCTGGTTTCTAAGGAAAATGGGAAAAGGACATTGGCATCTTCCTCTCTCAGGAGGATTGGATTCATGGGATTTAAATATTAAAATGTACCCGTTACATAGCTCTCCTGGAGCTGCACTATAAGGTTATATACATGAGTCCAAGTAGGCTAAATAAAATGCATAATCAAAACTCCAACTATTGCTGGAGATGTAATGATGCTGTCAGTTCCATATAACATATCTGGTGTAAATGTAGAAATCTAGCTTCACTTAAAGTTGAACTTTCATTACTTTTAAAAAGTTTGATAGTACCTGAGATTGAGTTAACGCCCCAATTATTCCTTCTTCACCTTAACTTTTCAATGTGTAACTGGGCAAATACGAATTGAGTTATACGGATTCTCCTTGCTGTAAATCTTTGATTGTCAGAAATTGTTGATCCCCAGAGAAAATCCTCTGGTATTAAATAAACTGAAATATCAACATTGAACGGAGAAGGTGTTCTGTATAAAAAATGATCACTATGAATTGTTTAGCTAAGTATGGGCCCCTGGACTAAAAATGAGAATAGTAAGACCTAACTTGATATGGCTGGATTTATAAAAGTTAAGCTTTGCAGTATTTTTTGGGTTCCTGCCTCCAACGTTGACTTACTCATTATACTCCAATGTATGAGGGTGAAAGTATATGACTGGTATATTTGTCATGTTTACATAATATACTGTACAAAGAAAAGGAAAGACACAACTTCTTTTTGAGTTTAGTGACAAATATTGTTATTTATAGGTTGAGTTGATATATTATTGAATTGTATTTATTTTTGATTGTCAGACCTATTGGGATGGTTTATTTCTTTCCTACTGTAAATAATAAATTGACCAATAAAGATTAAAAAAAATTACAAAATTAATTATTTTTTAAGATTGAAGGTGGCATTGAGCATTTAGTGCGTGAACGCATTGGGGTTTGCTTGATGGACTGGGTGAGCACTATTTTCCAGAGTGACATAGAATAGATTACATCAGTTTGGGTGGAATACTTAAATGGGTTGTTTGATATATCTTTAAATATTTTATGATCGACTTCACTAAATTGAGATAAGATCAACTGATAAGCAGAATGTTGGCCATGCCACTTAGACTCTAACACATTTCAAAGGCTGTTAAGCAATTATAGTTATTTTGTAGAATCATTATGTGAGGTGCAGCTTGAAAGACTTGCTATATCTGAGGGAAACTATCTACAAATCAAATCTCTTTCATCTCACACAAGCTAAATCCATGTCAATAGCTCTGTGTGCATACACACACCCTTTTTTTTTTTTTTTTTTTAGGGAAGGGCATTATGTTTTATATACATGTTTATGTATAGATGTTTCTATAGGGCAACTGGGTCAGAGGAGATGAAATCAGCTAGTTGATTCCCATCTATAATTTCAGTACCAAGGACAGTTGTACAAGTGGCTTGACCAGCAATGTTCCACAAAGGATTCCCATTACTAGCATTGAAACTAGTGTTGTAATTAATATTAAAATGTCAATAGCTTCCAAATATTAACTAAATGTATTTTTTCTTTTAACTTTTCATAGGAGGAATTATGAAGAACGCCTAACAAACCCCATTTTCAAAACATTCAGCCCATTGTCCACACACTTTTTTTGATTATTGTACTGCATGTTAATTATAGAAATTATACAATTCTCGCAGAATCTGGTGTCCTGCAGAAATGTCAGAATAAGACTTTTTAATACATTGTGCTCACTTTGCGGCAAGTAATCATATTACTGATCTAATTCCTTTACATCACAGTAGCTACATTTCGTTATCGGAGAAGAGTAGAATCTCTAGTAGAAAGACAACGCTCTCTAAGTGTAACCTTGCATGAGAAGACATAAACAATGTTTTATCTGATGGCCGTTGTTTACATTGAACTAGAAAGGATTATAGCGTAATACCTAACGGTGGGTAATAAAAGGCCTGTATTGATTCTAACTAAGATATCATTTGAACCGTTTCTGTCTTTTCCAAGTGTACATTTCTTTGCAGTGTCAGTGTTTGGCAGGATGAACATTTTGGTTATCTAGCTATATGTCAATAACTTAACCATTTCCCAAATAAATAGATGATGGTATAAGATTAATATGTTTAGTGGCTATATTTCTGAGAACATTATAGGGTAAAGAAGGAATTGAGGTGGGAATTTAAAACTTTAGGCCAATTTAGCCATGGAATTTTTTTTCCAATGCAGCTGAATGGGAGAATTTTTTCAACTCTGATACTTTGTGAGTGAGCGGTCAGGACAACTGACAATTCTACTGCACATGCTCAGTAGCCCTGTCAGTTTGAGTGGCAGTGCTACTGCACATTGCTGGTAATGCTGCATAATTAGTCTACTATATGAAAAATAATATAAGCCAACAGACATCCGTGTATTAGTGAGAAGCAATAGAATAAGTATACTGTAAATGGAGGTAAGAAAACAGGGAAGCTCTGCCTTGAGAAAACCATTTATCACGTACCATGCAGTGGTAATATATGATGTAATCTACCATTTATGACCATGAATAAAACATAGCTAAGTTCATCCATGATCCTAGCTTCTGGCCATAAATAAAGCATAGCTAAGTTCATCCATGATCCTAACTTCTGGCCATAAATAAAGCATAGCTAAGTTCGTCCATGATGCACTTGTCTTATGTCCAGCCAATAAAGAATATTGCTGTAAGATCTTGATGCTACCTTGACTGTTACTTGTCTTCCTATGTTCTGTTTCATCCGTCCTTGATGAATTGAAACTGACTCCTCAGAAATTCATCCAAACCATACTAACAGCTATGGTTTGTTTCCACTATAAATGTCGAAGGAATTTCTTTTGATCTACCTTCACATCGCTGTTTTTTTATTTCAGGGTAACAATAAATATATTAAAATACAAATGAAAGTATAGTATTTTACTCTGGCTCTGTCTATAGAATATTTTTCAGTGACAAATCATTTTAAAAAAAATGATATCTATTTACAATACTTCAAATTAATTATTTGTGTTTGCTTATTTTTTAATGTGCCTTGTTTTGATCAGTATTTAGATGTGGCCTAGGGATATGCCTTTGAGAAACTGGCTTGGGTAGCTATTTATTAGAGATGGGCAAAACGAACATTTTCGTTTTGTTTTTGTATGAATTATTAGTTTTGTCCAAAATGAATTTCGTCCATTGCTACAATCATTTCGAACGAAATTCGTTCATTATTTTCATTTCGAATTCAGATGAAAGAACCGAAAACATCCAAAATCAAACACAAATTTCGCCTTAAGCTTAATAGTAGGGGATGAAATTTGGATGGAATTCGACTCTTTCAACCATTTACTAGTAGTATTGTGTTTAATATGAAATTGTATTAAACATAGGTGAAATGTACATTCATACGAATGGAATAAGGAAATTAATGCGGCAAAGGAGTCAAAATCATCAGAATTTAATCCCTTCCCTTATGCTATCGAGCTGCCGAAAATTCAACTCTTTCATCTGAATTCCCCAGCCTTATACTATGTATTGAATGAACATAGGTGGAATATCCATTCGTACAAATGGAAATAACGCAATGAATGCAGCAATGGCTGAAATGAGTTCAATATTAAGTGGTTAGGGAATTTGGATATAGAAGCTTATGGACATCATTTTGTTGAAACCAAGCACATAGAAAGTCATATTTTAGTGGTGTAGATGTGAACCCAAAAGTGTGATTAAAATAATATTAATAAATGTGTATATAAAAATATTTGATATGTTACATATTAAATTTAAAAAAATAAAAAACCTGCGGCTTATATAATATTCACAGTTGACCGTTTCACACGTTATTTGTTGGCATTAAAAGGCCAGTAATCTTTATTAAGGCTACTTTGGACTTAAGTTTGAAATAACTGTCTCAGTTCCCTACTCCCTTTCTTTCGTAGAGTATACCCTTTAGTGACCCCTTAAGACATATGGTTCATGAATTCATTGACGGTGTCCCAGGGAGGTAGATTGACAGCTCCACCACGCATGCGCGGTATTTCGTCTCCAGTATTCCAGACACCGGAGAACAGATGAAGAACATGGTGTTGCTGTTTCCATTTTGATATGTGGATGTTTAAACGTAGTTTTCCTTTCTCTCATTTAAAGCACCCATATAAGTTATATGTTAGAATTTTCTTTGGGTGAATATCATGTACATATAAATGATCTACAATTTAGTATTCAAAAATACATATAAAAGGGGAGAAGTTTAAAAAACAAAATTCACTATTTTCCCAATAATATTGTACACAACTAGTACAGCACTAACACAATTAACTAGCTAATAAAATTTAAAAATATAAGTTCCCAGACCCCCAAAAAAAGTACAGAAAAAAAACTTTTACCTGTATAATATACTGGTCAGAGCAATCAGAATCACAGCACAGGCCTGCAGGGGTTAACTGTAATTAAATTAATATATGAAAAGAATATAAGTAATATAGTAAAATTGCAAAATGAAGGCCATCAACTTGGAAGGAAACTGATCAGGGTAAAAAAAACTATGACAAGCAAGGGAAGGGTTAACTTTAAAAAAAAATAAATTAGTTTGTTTTTTTCCTTTGACTTGCTGTCATTCTCTCTCTATACCTCACAATCAGTATGTGAAGTACAGGGAGTGAATTGGGGGCAAAGTCAGGATATATAAGCATTTAACATATAACACAGATTGTATTACTAAGTAATTATGAATGTGAAATTTATACACATATTACACATTAAAAAAGTTTATGCATTTCACATCCATAATTATCAAAATGCTTAGTATACATTATACAAAACTGACAAATACAGGATATAGATATTTTTATTCAAACTGAAAGCAATTCCCCAGCCTTACACTAGTATGTCTGAGCTGTGGAATTCGTCCATGGTCGACTTCTAAATTTGAATTTTAGTGAGATAATAGACCCACTTTAGTTACATAAACAACTGAATACAAAATGTGTCCAAATTATGCCGAATGGACGAATTCCACTGATCAGATCAGGGTCATTATTCATTTAGGATCAGTTTTCTTCTGCATAGCATAATGTTATGCAGAATAAAAACTAATCCGATATGAATACTGAATGGCTGGTTACTCTGTTCTGTGGAATTTGACAGTTAGGTCAATTCGGTTTAATTCCACTCCCTTCGACTCTATTTCAGCTTATGTAATGCTATTAGCATTACATACAATAACTTGAGACGAAATTGAGACAAAATTTGAATACGACAAAGAAAGAGAGGCTGTCGGCATCCGAATGGATGAATGGATGAATGAATTTCATTTAGCATTCGATCATTTGGCTTTCGTTAGTTTTTCGTTCTTCATTATTTGGATGAATGGACGAAAATGCTATTTTGATCCGAAAATGCATTCGCCCGAAAACGAATGCACGGATGCTACTATTTATTCTAAAATTTCAAATAGCAGGCAAAATCTTATTTTTGGCTTTTCTATTTACATATATTTATTCATGTATTTTTAGCTGTAATACAGCCTGTGACATTTTCACTCACAATTAAAAACCTAGCAATGCCCTTGCTTCTAGAGCTTCCCCATCTCTCTAGAATTTCACAGATTCTACTGGTTCTCTCCCTTCAAAACTCATTTCTCAGAGCAATCTAACGCCAAGGTGTGGCACAACGAAATTAAGTATAAATGTTAAGTTTTTGGTTTATTTTTGTATGACTGATAAATAAACAAACATTTTTCTAGGACTAACTGGCTGGTATTCAGCATTGCTGTAAATAAAAGAATAATGCAGTCCATTAATACAATTACTTCTGAATATATAGCCCGTTTTCCTGATCATGTGGCCTACCTAGAAAACACCCATGCCCTAGATTGTAAGCTTGCCTATTGAGTATATAACACCCCTTTTGGTCCAATTATTACTTCAATTATTGACTCTACATAAATAAACAATACTATATGAATTTTATTACCTGTCTTTTTTTGCTAATTCAGGAAACATATTCACCAAATTATAGTTGTTCAGACATTTTAGGATAATAGAAACCATTTCAATGTTAGATGGGTAACCTTTTAGATATAAAGTAGAAAAACAGGTCATGCTTACTGTGGGCTAAAAACATCCTTTGCGAATGAGACGGTGACTGAGACATCCCTAGACTATAAGCATATGCAAATGGGGCCTAGGCCACAATATTAGTTACTTCCCATGATTCTCCATTCTAGAATAGCTGTGGAATAATGTGTAAATTGTCCATGACATAATCAGTTCCTGATTTGGTGTAACAGCTCAAGCGAACCTGGGTGTCTGGGAATGTTGCCAAATTTGACAATGGGCATTTTGCAGCACTGTGGTAACATTAATGGAGCATGGCATTCCAGTGACATTTGTAGAGTAAAATAACTTTGGAACAGCAGGATACTCTTATTACCTTTACTCCAGGATAATAAGAGACCCACTGAGATTCATGTTAATGTGTGGTAGGAAACATTAAGTGAATTACTACAGTTTTATATTATGTGGTTTAAACAGCACTGTCTGAATGGTCTGTCACAGAATGTCCTGAAATCATGGAATGGTAGTTTGAAAGGAGCAAAAAAAGCACAGCACAAGCTTTTACATCACACCACTGAAATGACCACATATAAATACTACCGTTCAAAAGTAGTGTAGGAAATACAGTTAAGACTCTGTCAGTGTTAGAAACAATGATTTAGATTCTAAAGATGGACAGTTTTATTGGTTCTCTAATCAGCACAATAGTTTTCAGCTGTATAATAAATATTTATTTTTTCTTCAAAAACCAAACTTTTGCACTGTAGTGTGTTTATATATATATACTACAGTGCAAAAGTTTGGTTTTTGAAAAAAAGCAAATTCTGTCCATTAACCTAACAGCAAATGGATCAGAATTACATTGTAGACATTGTTAAAGGGTAAATATACTTTAATTTTATTATAAAGAGAGATAGTGCTAAATTATAATAATACTTAAGAAACAAATAGAGATATACAAAATTAATTTATTAACATATCAGATTACAAGATAAAAAAAGTTTTTAAACAAAAAAAAAATACATATATTGGAGTGTCATCCCCCCCCCCCCCCCATTTTTTATTATTAATTTTTTAAGGTGGTGGACTATTTATTAGAGCTGTGCCATTATTTTTTTTAAATACAAACTTTAATTTAATTTCCCCCCAATTGCGCTGGTGACAGAGTTCTCGAAACAAGGTGAACATGTGTTGCTTGGATAATCAGGAGATTTCCAGCTTGGCCCTTTCCACTTTGCCCTTTGTACCATCCAGTGCTTCCACTTTCTCGTCCATAAGGTTCAAACTCACATTGGATTGCTTTGTGCTTCCCATCTGGTGATGGAAGTCATAGACACTGACCAGTCCAACCTATAGGTGATTAATGACAAACATGTCTGGTAACTGCTCTGGAAAATAAGTGCTATCCTGTGTCAGGCAGCAACAGATTGCCCACGTGACATTACATTAACATTTATTTATATAGCGGCAACAATTTACATAGCGCAAGGTACAGAGCATAGAAGGGAACTACATAGTAAGTTAGACAAACTAGAACAGTCTGGTACATGAGGTAGAGACATGCCTCTGGCTGAAAAGATAACCGAGAGAGCTGAGGTACACGGGCTCCATAAAGTGGGTGAGGGTGTCTCCCTGTAGACTAGTACATTCCTAAGCACACCACTGTCAAGAGACAGATACCCAGAGACATGTTGTTGATGATTAATAATAGCCGGTGATGTGATGCCAACCATTAACTGGAATAACATCACCGGTATTTTTATACCCCAAGAGATGTTATGCCGGTGTAAAAATGTATAAATGTTGATGTGCATATTCATACATGGCATGCCCGGACGTTTATTTATGGTTACTAAATTCTGCATGTGATGTATGGCGTATGTGAAATGTGTATTATTTACTACAGGACATGTTCATAGACGTGCCATAATTGCATATTTTAGTAAGAAATTAAAATCATTATTTTTTTTAATATGGCAATAAAACATTTATTTATTATGATTTTTATTATATTTTTAAAGTCTATAAAACATTAATAAATTAATTTGTTTTATATTTTTGTCCATTATTTTTACCTGAGTAGACCCTATAGATTATAAATAGCTACATAAGCATACATAACATAAATGTCAAGTGAAATTAGTTAGTCATTTCTTGGATTGAAGTGTAATATTGTACTATTATGGAATTTAAAACCTCAATTTCATGAATCATGAATCTTGCATACTTTACTTTTACCTCCATGGAGCATGGTTCCACCCTACATGATTGTATATACAAGTGATTTAATCCTCAAGCTTTAACCCATGGTCACTGCTATTTAATTAGCTGTGATCTGAAATGGGCTGGTGCTTTTAACTGCCTCATTAATCAAAGCTGTTTTCGTTCCTTCAGCTTGGCTTCATGCATTCAGTGATGCATTCCTGTAAGTCCTATGATTTTTACATTAATTTGGGTGTCTACATTAATTTAGACAAATTGATAATATTGTTGATTCTTGCATGATGTAAGGAATGGAATCCTTAATCAGGGCAGTTTAATGAGATGCCTTGCTGTACAGGTACATAGAGCATTGATACACAAATCATACAAACAATTAAATTCAGGTATAGCAGGAAGCACCTGCACTGAACCTAGATCCAGAAATCATCCTCCAGGTGCAGCAGAGCTATGGGCAGAATGCCAACAGCAAAAAGGTGACAGTCTCACATTTTCAATTGCTTTAGTGCACATCAGTTGGGTTGTCAGATCACATCAGATATGTGAAAACAATGACAACATCACTCAATAACGGCACCTATAACTCCCCAACTTTACATACAATATACACATGGCACATATTACCCACATCAATACAGCACCCATGTACAGCACCCATATACAGTACCCACATAACCTGAGCTCTGTGTAATAATAAATATCCGAATTCAGAGTGTACAAATTAGTAAAACATACTCAGTTACTTCTATTTCAAATATATAAAATAGGCTCAGTCTAGTATCACTCCCTTTATAAAATTTCCAGTTCCTTTAATCTGGTATATAAATAAAGTCCGAAAATAAACTTACTGGGAAGGACCTCATCACTTTGTCTGCAGGATGCAGCCATTGTTGCAGGAGAACAAAAATATTAAATGGGAGGTATTTTTGAGGCATCTAGACCTGTTTTTTTAAATGGTGGGGTCTGGGCTACTTGCCCTGGCCCCCCCTTGTGAGGGAGGAATTTAGCCAAATACTAGCCAAATTCCTCCTGAAATGAGCCTCTATTATCCCATAGAAGTCTATGATGATAGAGGCTATTTTCGTTTTGGTGTATTTTGATCTACTTTCGGTTTCAAAGCAATCAGGGTGTAATTGGCTATGATGGGCAAATTGTGAAGGCATTCAGAGTCATAACGGGGCATATTGTGTAGCTCGAAATTCAGCTTCCTATATGACTACGATGTACCCCGAATTTTCCAAACTTAGTGACATGACCTTTTGACCTTGTCTTTCCCTTTTATCATTTCTGGAGTGTTTGTGTTTAGCTGTAATTTTCTTCTTTCTCACATACTGTACCCACACAAATTATATGTAGTTTTTATCGTCATAAGAAGGGCTTTCCTTAGATACCATTATGTTCATCCTATCTTATAATTTACTACAAAAAGAATGATAAAATATGATGAAAAACAAAATAAAACCCTTTTTGACCTTAAAAATAATTTACATAAATACAATTATTAAAAAAGACCACGTCTTAATAGTTTATAAATTTTGTCCTGAGTTCAGAAAAATGCTTGTTTCCATGTTTTTCTTAAGTTGTTTGTGAGTTATAGGGCAAAAACAGTGTTTTTTCCTACAGTGACCTTTTGACCTCAACCCAAACCCTAAATTTAACCCCAATTCTAACCCTTATGCTAACCCTAATATATTCCAATTTTAATTTAACTGGAACCCTATCCCTTATGCTAACCCTAATTTAATTGTATCCCTAACAACTATTCTAACTCTAACCCTAGATTTTAGCTAACTAAGGCTTTTTTTATTGCAATGTTGCTGACTGCCTCTAGGGGCAGTCAAGCAAAAGCATCAGAGCAACGGAAGTGAATTTTTTTTAAATTTCGACGCTCTATCCACAAAAATGCAGCAACAATATTGGAGGTTCTCCGTGGAGCGATCGTGGGTGCCCCAGCATCAAATTTCGTTGCTGCCTAATGTTGATGCCCAATAGAGGAGCATCATTAGAGTGGTTTGGACGTGCCTGACACGTCCATTGTTGCGAAGGGGTTAACATTAAAAAAAATAGGATGAAAAAATTTGTTTTTTCTAACTTTAAATTTAAAAATCTTTTACACGTCCATTAAAACGAATAAAAGAGCCTGATAAATAGATTCTAATATTTTTTTTGTGTTTAAAATTACACAATGTTTCCGAGGCCATTCTAGAAATAGCATGGGGCCGAACGTCCACGTATGCATATAGATGTCAAAGCTTTGACAGTTTTTTAATATGAACAAAATAATGGAATAATCTAAAAGAAACCATTCTTATCCTGAAAAAATATATGTATAATTTGTGTGGGTACAGTAAATGAGAAAGAAGAAAAGTACAGCTAAACACAAACATCGCAGAAGTGTAAAACAGCCTTTGTACTGAACAGTACAACATGGAAAGAACAGTCTCGTACTTAAGAGGTTAAGAAATATAAAGGAGAATTTAAAGAAATTGTGATGCTTTTTTTGTTTTACTACTTGAGTTAGGGTTTTGCAGCATCTATATTTAAATATTAATATAATGATAAATTGAAAGCTAACAAAGAAACTTAAGAGGGTCAAGAATGCATTGCATTTTTATGGATATGAAATCTCATCTGTAGAATTATTGTATTTTATTAAAGTGGCCATCAATTAGAATTAGAACAGATTTTTGCTTTTACGTAATGCAAGCCACTTGATTCTAGCTAAAAAAAAAGATATTCCTCCTCAATTTACTGTGAGCAAAGTGATTGAAAACAAGATAATAATTTACCTCAGCATGTGAGAGCACTAGTATTGTAGAAAGATACTATGACCTCATTACTGGGCCGTGAGCACTCTTACTTAAATAACATATCAAAACAGACAAGGTAGTTGATTGGATAATGTTGCACTTTCCATGTCTGATGAAGTCGCTTGCAAATGATATGACTACAGTTATTTTGCAATATTGTAATGTGATTGGAATAAGGCTATTATTTCTGATTAAACTGCAAGTGTCGCTGAATGGGGCCTGATTACTGACAGTTCATCAAAGAATGACACCTTTGTGAAAATTTGTAATGTGATTTTTAGTGTTAAAGAATAAAGGAACTGGTAACTACTTATGAAAAAAAATCCTCAAGCCTAAGATAAAGTCATTGGATTTGGGGTATAAATATTTTATGCCAATGTCTGATGTATCAGAAAAAGAGTTTGTATCAGAAGATGATGGGCGTGGTTTACAAACATGGCACTATACATGTGTGTGTTTACTTTTTTAAGTAGACTCTCGACAGATGCCGAGTTTCTGCACAACCTCTACCATTACTGCACTTCCGGGTCGTGCCGGCACTTTGTGCACTGGTGCAGACCATGTATAAAGAACAGGCACGGGAAAGCACCTAATTAGTCTTGGAGAATAGACAGAATTTGGCAGAAGTTCTTCCCCCACAACTTAAATGGACGTTGCACTTTTTTTTTCATTTCCCAGAAATACTTTAATAAAAAATAGAAATAAAGTACTTTGTCTGCTTCACTGGGAGCTGCTGGCAGCATAAGTAAGTGCTGCTCATGCTTAGTGATAATGCAGGGTATCGGAACTCCAATACCCTGCATTATCACTGTGTGTGGGGAGCGCGTGCAGCACTTACATATGCTGCTCGCAGCCCACCAGTGAAGCAGACTTGGCTCAAATCCGGTTAGTACCACCCCTCCCCGTAAGTAACAATGGGATGGGGAGGAGAGAACAGTGAAGGGGAGTGGAGAGAACATAGGAGAGGGGAGGAGAGAACATAGGAGGGGGAGGAAAAGGAGGAGGAAAGGAGAGAACAGAGTAGAGGGGAGGAAGGAACAGAGGAGGGGGGAGGAGAGGGGGAGAGAACAGAGGAGGGGGAGGAGAGAATAGAGGAAGGGGAGGAGAGAACAGAGGAGGGGGAGGAGAGAACAGAGGAGGGGAGGAGAGAATAGAGGAAGGGGAGGAGAGAATAGAGGAGGGGGAGGAGAGAACAGAGGAGGGGAGGAGAGAACAGAGGAGGGGGAGGAGAGAGGAGAGGGGAAGAGAACAGAGGAGGGGGAGGATAGAACAGATATGGGGAGGAGGGGGACAGAAAACAGATATGGGGAGGAGGGATAGAAAGAACAGATATGGGGAAGGAGGGGGAGAGAGAGCGAGAACAGATATGGGGGTGGAGGGAATTCCCTGGGAAATGGTACCGCTTTCGAACGAAGATGGTCTAAATGGCTAGCACACCATCTGGAGGAATAGAGTAATCTTAGCAACCTTAATAAAAACATTACATTTTAAAACCTAAGACTTCTGGGAATAATTCAACTGTCAGGATTTGGGCGCTACCCCACATGTGCAATGTATTAGAAGCACTCTCACATAGCTAGATTATTGGAAAGATCACTAGATAATAATGCACTTTTTTCTTGTCTGTCTTTTTTTAATGATTCTATGTGAAATACATCATGCATGTTAAATGTTTGTTTGTCACAAGATAAAAGAAAATGAATAAAGAATAAATTTGTTTAAAAAAAAATGGGGGTGGAGGGGGAGAGAGAGAGAACAGATATGGGGTGGAGGGGGAGAGAGAACAGATATGGGAAGGAGGGGGAGAGAGAACAGATATGGGAGAGGAGGGGGAGAGAGAACAGATATGGGTGAGGAAAGGGAGAGAGAACAGTTACGGGGAGGAGGGGGAGAGACAGACATGGCAATGAAGAGAAAAGGGACAAACATGGGAACGGAGAGACACATACATGTAGGGAAAGGATAGAGACAGGCATGGGGAGGGAGAGGAGACAGACATGAGGGTCGGGTGGGGGGCGCCACGGGGGGGGGGGAGGGGGGGTTCCGCACAGGGCACTGGAACACTTAAGGCCGCCACTGTTTGCAGTCCCTGTGAAGTTGAATTACTTGTTATTCCTCCAGGAATAACATGCAGCATAACAACGTTAACTTTTTCTGGTCTTAACGGCCGGCATTGAATCTACCCTGTTGAGTAATTATACATTTTATTTTACTAATGAAAGTGTTAATATACATGTATTCAAACTTAAGCTTATAAAAGGTTGTAACAGCAGTACGCAATCATTGAAAGTGCACATACATTGAATCTTAGTACTATCTCTATGGTGATAGGGTGCAGCACTTAGCCCATGCAGCACCCTGTCTGTTATGTGAAAGCCCTTTCAGAGAGGAAGACTGACTTTCAATGTTCTCAGAGGTGCGTCATTGTACAATGGCATTAATGAACACAAATTAAAATCTTGTTTCATTTATTTTGTTTTATGCAATCATTAAAAATACTTGTTCAACTTGATTGTTCCTTTAAATGAAAGAAAGCCAGGTTACAAATTACTATTTAAAAATACATTTTACATTAGTGCCTTAATGTGCTCCACTTTGTAGAACATGAATTTTTAATAATAATAATAATGAATAGGCCTAATTCCCAAAAAGGCAGTTGGTTTCAGTAAAATACTATTCACCAAAATTAAAAATAAACAACTGGCCAATATTTCTACAGAGAAAAAAATATTTGAGTGAAGTAAGAAGTGATGTGAGTCTGATCAAGTGAAACTTCATAATTATTCTGGCATGCAGTGTGAGGCAATTTTCTTTATTGCATTCTCTCCACTGCATATGAATATTAATGTTGAACTTGAAAACACCATTTATGTGTAATTTCTTCCTGGAGTTTGCAATTCTTTTGCTACAACAAAGTTATTTTTAGCATTTTAAACTGGGGAAGTTAAAATAGCCGAAATGTATCCAACAACAAAACTCTGCAACTCAGGTGCAAAGCAATAATCAGAGGAATGCAAAAGTATAGTTACAACTCGGGCGAGTGATGACCAAAACCACATTTTAAACTCAGGGCTTCCAGAAGGACACTGTAGCTCTGTATATATATCGCCAGACCAAATCCTGACGTTGTGGGATCCTTGTGCCGTTAGTTTTCGGACTAATGCATTTTCAGATTAAAATAGCATTTTCGTCCATTTGTCTGAATAACGAAAACTAAAAATCAAAAAGCCGAATGAACGAATGCTAACTGAATGAAATTCATTTATCCATTCCTTTCATTCGAATTCCGACAACCACTCTGATATGTTGAATTTGACAATTGGTCTCAGTTTTGGCTTAAGTTATTGTATGTAATGCTAATAGCGTTACATGAGTCAAAATTGAGTCAAAATAGAATCTATTAGTTACATATACAACTGAAATTCAGATGAACATGAGTCGAAATTAAGCTGAATTGACCTAACATTCAAATTCCACAGATCAGAGTCATTCATTTCGGATTCGTTTTTTATTCTGCATGCTATAATGCTATGCAGAATAAATTCATCCGTTCAGCAGTTTGGCTTAATTTTGACTAATTGTCACCTCAATTTGGGATTAAGTTGTATATGTAACTAATAGGCTAAATTTTGACTACATTTTGACTTTATTTGGCTATGTAACTAATATACTCAATATCGACTTTAGTTGTTGGACATGGATGTATACTAGTATAAGTTTGGGGAATTCAGATGAAATAGCCAAATGTCATCCCGTACCTTGTATTATTTAGCTTAGGCAAAATTTCCGAATTTTCGAATTACGACATTCGGTCATAATTTGGGTTCTTTCATCCAAATTCTTATAATATTGAACATATGTGAATTTTACATTTGTACGAATGAAAATAAGGAAAAGAAAATAACAAACAAACTTAATCCGAAATAAAATGCAATGGTCGAGATCCATTTTGGACAAAACAAAACAAAATAAAGTTGTCCGACAGGACGAAAACTGAAATGGAAACTTTAGTTTTGCCCAACTCTACATCATAATTAACCCACTATTGGGGTTTCCACTCCCGATAGTGGGGATACGTCATAATTATTCAGGAGTGTAGTGAGGCAATTTTCTTTATAACATTTTCTCCATTACAAATTAATATTTATGTTGCACTTAAAATCACCATTTTTGTGTGATTTCTTCCAGGAGGTTAGAATGCTTTTGAAATTTAGAATAAGTCCCTTCAGCATCTGAAACAGGGAAAACTGTTTGAAAAAGTATGTGATTTTTGTCCAAAAGAAACAAGAACACCCAGGGGAACAGCTATGAATAACTAAAGATAAACATCACTGCTATAAAAATGTTCATACACTTGTGGTGCCTTACTGCTGAACACTAGGGCGCTGCCTACAGTATTTTGGGTCCTTAAACAGTAGGGCATGTGGATACCTGAGTAAATAAGGTAATATGTGGATACCTGAGGAAATAAGGTAATATGTGGATACCTGAGGAAATAAGGTAATATGTGGATACCTGAGGAAATAAGGTAATATGTGGATACCTGAGGAAATAAGGTAATATGTGGATACCTGAGGAAATAAGGTAATATGTGGATACCTGAGGAAATAAGGTAATATGTGGATACCTGAGGAAATAAGGTAATATGTGGATACCTGAGGAAATAAGGTAATATGTGGATACCTGAGGAAATAAGGTAATATGTGGATACCTGAGGAAATAAGATAATATGTGGATACCTGAGGAAATAAGGTAATATGTGGATACCTGAGGAAATAAGGTAATATGTGGATACCTGAGGAAATAAGGTAATATGTGGATACCTGAGGAAATAAGGTAATATGTGGATACCTGAGGAAATAAGGTAATATGTGGATACCTGAGGAAATAAGGTAATATGTGGATACCTGAGGAAATAAGGTAATATGTGGATACCTGAGGAAATAAGGTAATATGTGGATACCTGAGGAAATAAGGTAATATGTGGATACCTGAGGAAATAAGGTAATATGTGGATACCTGAGGAAATAAAGTAATATATGGATACCTGAGGAAATAAGGTAATATGTGGGTACCTGAGGAAATAAGGTAATATGTGGATACCTGAGGAAATAAGGTAATATGTGGATACCTGAGGAAATAAGGTAATATGTGGATACCTGAGGAAATAAGGTAATATGTGGATACCTGAGGAAATAAGGTAATATGTGGGTATCTGAGGAAATAAGGTAATATGTGGGTACCTGAGGAAATAAGGTAATATGTGGATACCTGAGGAAATAAGGTAATATGTGGATACCTGAGGAAATAAGGTAATATGTGGAAATCTGAGGAAATAAGGTAATATATGGATATCTGAGGAAAATAAGTTAATATGTGGATATACAAGGAAATAAGGTAATACATGGATATCTGAGGAAAATAAGTTAATATGTGGATACCTGAGGAAATAAGCTATTATGTGGATACACAAGGAAATAAGGTAATATGTGGATACCTGAGGAAATAAGGTAATATGTGGATACCTGAGGAAATAAGGTAATATGTGGATACACAAGGAAATAAGGTAATATGTGGATACCTGAGGAAATAAGGTAATATGTGGATACCTGAGGAAATAAGGTAATATGTGGATACCTGAGGAAATAAGGTAATATGTGGGTACCTAAGGAAATAAGGTAATATGTGGATACCTGAGGAAATAAGGTAATATGTGGATACCTGAGGAAATAAGGTAATATGTGGATACCTGAGGAAATAAGGTAATATGTGGATACCTGAGGAAATAAGGTAATATGTGGATACCTGAGGAAATAAGGTAATATGTGGATACCTGAGGAAATAAGGTAATATGTGGATACCTGAGGAAAGAAGGTAATATGTGAGTACCTGAGGAAATAAGGTAATATGTGGGTACCTGAGGAAATAAGGTAATATGTAGATACCTGAGGAAATAAGGTAATATGTGGATACCTGAGGAAATAAGGTAATATGTGGATACCTGAGGAAATAAGGTAATATATGGATATCTGAGGAAATAAGGTAATATGTGGATACCTGAGGAAAGAAGGTAATATGTGAGTACCTGAGGAAATAAGGTAATATATGGATATCTGAGGAAATAAGGTAATATGTAGATACCTGAGGAAATAAGGTAATATGTGGATACCTGAGGAAATAAGTTAATATGTGGGTACCTGAGGAAATAAGTTAATATGTGGGTACCTGAGGAAAATACGTTGATTTGTGGATACCGGAAGAAAATACTTTTTTTTTTTTTAGTTTGCTGTGAAATATTAAATTAGGCTAGTGAGTTATAGTGTAGAGTAGGGAAAATGGTAGTCATGCATGGAGAACACAAACATAATCAAATATATGTTATTGAGTTAACAGGAACTCCCATGACGCACTGTACATTGAGCAGAGTTCTGCTCAAGGAAATGTGAGTGTATTCACATTTATTTTGAACACTTGCACCTTTTGTGTTTAAATTAGTACACTATATTATTATCTGGTTTTTTTATCCCTTCCGGTAAACACCGAGTGGATAGCCTCACACTTAAGGGTAATCCAGATTTATATATATTTTCTGTATTTGAGTGTTGGGTTACAGCACACATTGTCACTTGTTTGTTTTGTTTGTTATTGTATACCAGGAGTGAGACACTGGTAGATTTTGTTGCTGCTATTGCCATCACATCTAGGCGCAGTGTGTTTCTCCCTGTTTTTTTCTTATAGATGGCTATGTATATAGTGAATACTACTGAATACTAATGCACAGTTCTAAACAGCAGTTACATTGGATTGGTTTCCATGGTGATAGCACCACTTTTAGAACTTTGCTCCAGAATTAGCTTTTTATAACTAACCACCTTAAACAGGCTGGACACACATATATATATACAAATTATTGGTAGAAGTATGCACACCTCTTTAACATCATTTGTACCCTAGTTTGATATATCTTAGTAATGGATGTTTTTATTTTTTTAACATAGTTTACATTACTTGTGACACGATTATATACATATGTGATTTCGTATATTTTTGTTGCATATACTATCTTACGACAAAGAAGAGGTCATAAGCGTCATGCATAGTTCAGTGCTAGCAATCATACAGCTGTTAGGAAGAATTCTTCACATGCACATCTGGTATTCTGGCAGGTGGAAAGGTTTTTTTTAATGGTGCATTGATTAGTTTAGGCTTGCACATTGTATAGCTTCTCAATATCACACTTTCACTGCTGAAAGAGACCCCTCTCCCCAACACAAAAATTATTTGGGGATAAATACCTTTGGAAAAGTGGTAGTGTTTCCTGATATCATTACTTTTTGCATGTTTGCACACACAATCTTGCTCCGATGGTGGTAAAATGTCCAAACAAATGTTATTGTGAATTGTTTTTGATTCGGAAGGATGTTTGAGTTCACATTCATTCTGGTAGTGTGAAAATCTGTACTTTCATATGATAACAATAAGGTTTTGTTGTAACCGATGAACTCAGGTCTGTTCTCCTTGTTAGCATATTTTAATGTGAAATATAACTTATATAGTATACATATCAAGGGGAAATGTAGGCACAAAACTGTACTTCTGTTTACTTGCACAATTTTACTTAAGTTTATTGAAGTATAGAATCTTGGGTTAGTTATTCCTTCAAACCCAGGTTGACTGATTATAATCCAAGATTGGTTGGAGAACTTGTCCTCTTTTGAACGGATTTTTGCAACTCAGTTATATTTTCACCACAGGTCACTATTTTGTGAATAGTATGCAGGGAGTGCACATCAGTTGTTTTTCATTGCTTTATCACATACATATGAGTAAGGTTTTCCTTGGCTTCTGTTTTCCTTCCCTGCTGAATAATATTCTTTATTTTTTTTACATTCAAGCGTGAGACCCAGTGCCTATTTTAGTGCCTTTATCTGCTTTCACATAGATCTTAACATGTATAGCTTGGAGGAAAGACGTAACAGGGGGGATAGGATAGAAACATTTAAATACATAAAGGGAATTAACACAGTAAAGGAAGAGAGTATATTTAAAAGAAGAAAAACTACCAAAACTAGAGGACATAGTCTTAAATTAGAGGGGCAACGATTTAAAAGTAATATCAAGAAGTATTACTTTACTGGGAGGCTAGTGGATGTATGGAATAGCCTGCCAGCAGAAGTGGTAGAGGTAAACACAGTCAAGGATTTCAAGCATGCGTGGGATAGACACAAGGCTATCCTAGATATAAGATAGGGAACTGGAGACTAATAAAAGTATTTAGAAAATTGGGCAGACTAGATGGACTGAATGGTTCTTATCTGCCGACACATTCTATGTTTCTAGATATGCCCAGCATAGGCAGGTTAATGACAACTTTGCTTCACTCGTGCCCTTGTGTTTGGGTTGGTAGCTTGTTTCCGTAGGCTACTAATCAGAGCACAGTAATACTTGGTAAACTGGGTAAATTTAAAAGAAGACATAGGTGCTGCCATAGGTGAATCTTCTAATACTTGTGGTCCAGTTGAAAAACACCAGGGCCCAGTGATATGAAGTGCCTTATAACAGTCTGCTGCTGATTAAACGCCAATGTAATTCAATAGCATGGGCTCCATAACATCCCTAACTGAATAGTTCTGCTACTGAGTCGCACCGTACTGTTTTATCAAACCATTGGCCATCCCAGTCTAACCGTATTCTACACATTTTGCTGGTTGACATCAGTGCGAAAATTCTAATTCACCACAACATAACACCTTTTCGTTTTGCTACATTATTAAACTGTTCCAGCTACTTGTCTCTTAAAGAGATTCCGTCACCTAATTGGAGGCAGCATTGCAAGGAAAGGCATACATTTAAAGTTCAATGTGTTTTTAAATGTGCATGTAGTGTCCCCTGTTTATGACATCACTCGTGGCTGTTAACTGTTTTCAACCGCAAATGTGCAATTTGCATATTAAGCCAAAAGGTGATGTCATAAACAGGAGACACCACAGAAACATTTAAAAAGACACATTTGCTTGCAATTTTCTTAACACATAACATTTTTTTTAATGATATTGGAAGCGCTAGAATAAAATTATAAACACAGTTTTAAACATTTTAAAAATCACATGAAAAGAGGACATTCCTTTAACCCTACAAATTGAGCGTACAATAAAAATGCAGATGAGAAACTAGCAACTGCATTTTTTTCACATTTCACCACTAATCCTAGCCCTGGGGGAACCGACTAGAAACAGGATATGATAAGTGTCAGTGGCTGTCGGGAGAAGAGATAGATGATGGTTTGAATAGACATAAACACTACATATTATGCATAGGATAGGAAAGGAATAATCTGTTTTTAATTTAGCTTGTGATAATGAAGTGTGATAGGCCCACTGGTCTTATTATTTCCAGATACTGCATACAATTTGTTGACATATACCTGTTTTCCAAAGAAATAACTGTGTGGCTGTCAAACAAAGCTTAATAATTTATAGATTTGTGAATTATATGGTACTGTAAAAACCCACATCATGACGGAATGTTAAGCTCGTAGCTTATTGTAAGCAACAGAATATTTTTATGAAGGTGCATTCATTTAAATTTATTGCTGTAAAGGATGGTAAACAATCATTAAAACGAATTATAAATTAGCCCTGTATTGCTGACTTATGTTTTGATTTAATTGTATCATTTCTTATGTAAGGAAGAAAATAAACAATAGGAGATATATAGAGAAACATAGATTGTGTTGGCAGATAAGAACCATGCTGTCTATCTAGTCTGCCCAATTTCTGACAAAAAAATAAAAAATTAAATCTGAATACTTTCAATACCCACTGGTCTTATCCTATATCTAAGATAATCTTTTGCCTATCTCATGTATGCTTAAAATCCTTCACTGTTTTAACCTTTATCACTTCTACTGAAAGGCTATTTCATACATTCACTACCATCTCAGTAACATAATACTTCCTGGTATTACTTTTAAACCTTTGTCCCTCTAATTTAAAACTATGTCCCCTAGTTGTGGTAGTTTTTCTTAAATATACTCTCATCCTTCACTGTGTTGATACCTATTGTTACCTATATTTATTTAAATGTTTCTATCAAATTCCCCCTGCTTGTATTTATTTCAAACTATACATGTTAAGATCATTTAACTTTTCTGAACTCTCTCCATGTATCAATATCATTCTGGAGATACTGTCTCCAGTACTGCGTACAATACTCCAAGTGAGGTCTCACCAGTGCTCTGTACAATGGCATGAGTATCTTCCTCTTTTTACTACCTTTCCTTATACAATGCATTCTGCTAGCGTTTCCTGCTGATCTATTATATTGTCTACTGACTTTTAAGACCTCTGAAATATGTCAAAGGCACAGCACACTTGGGACCTGGATGTGCCCTGCAAGGAGAATGACATTATTGAAAAATGTATTTTATTTTTCAAAGTCCTGCTGGCTGGTGATTGTGCCTGTGGACACTGGGCACTGATCATTGGCATGATATACAAAATACGTGCAAATACTGATCGTTAGCATTTTATTCAAAGTTTATTAATTTACTGCTCATTAGAATTAGATACCACATGTATGCATTTACTACCGATTGGCATGATATACCAAGTGTATGCATATACTGTTCATTGGCATGATTTACCAAGTGTATGCATATACTGTTCATTGGTATGATATACCAAGTTTATGCATTCACTATTCAATGGCATGATATACCAAGTTTATGCAATCACTGTTTGTTGGCATTCTATACCTTGTTTATGCTTTTACTGCTCATTGGCATGAAATACTAAGTTTATTTTCTATTGTTCATTGCTTATATAATATATACCTCCTTCTCATTGGCATCTTCATATAAATCATGTATATGTATTTATTGCTAATATTATATATACACCTACAGTGGATATAAAAAGTCTACACACCCCTGTTAAAATGTCAGGTTTCTGTTTCACATTTTCCACCTTTACAACTCAATTTAAAAACAAACTGAAATCTTTTAGGTAGAGGGAAGAAAAAATCTTAAAATAAAATAATGTGGTTGCATAAGTGTGCACACCCTTATACTAATACTTTGTTGAAGCACCTTTTGATTTTATTACAGCACTCAGTCTTTTGGGTATGAGTCTTTCAGCATGGCACATTTTGACTTGGCAAGATTTGCCCACTCTTCTTTGCAAAAACACTCCAAATCTGTCAGATTGCGAGGGCATTTCCTGTGCACAGCCCTCTTCAGATCACCCCACAGATTTTCAATCGGATTCAGGTCTGGGCTCTGGCTGGGCAATTCCAAAACTTTAATCTTCTTCTGGTGAAGCCATTCCTTTGTTTATTTGGATGTATGCTTTGGGTCGTTGTCATGCTGAAAGATGAAGTTCCTCTTCATGTTTAGCTTTCTAGCAGAAGCCTGAAGGTTTTGTGCCAATATTGACTGGTATTTGGAACTGTTCATAATTCCCTCTATCTTAACTAAGGCCCCAGTTCCAGCTGAAGAAAAACAGCCCCAAAGCATGATACTGCCACCACCATGCATCACTGTGGGTATGGTGTTCTTTTGGTGATGTGCAGTGTTGTTTTTGCGCCAAACATATCTTTTGGAATTATGGCCAAAAAGTTCAACCTTGGTTTCATCAGACCATAACACCTTTTCCCACATGCTTTTGGGAGACTTCAGATGTGTTTTTGCAAAATGTAGCCTGGCTTGGATGTTCTTCTTCGTAAGAAAAGGCTTTTGTCTTGCCACTCTACCCCATAGCCCAGACATATGAAGAATACGGGAGATTGTTGTCACATGTACCACAACCAGTACTTGCCAGATATTCCTGCAGCTCCTTTAATGTTGCTGTAGGCCTCTTGGTAGCCTCCCAGACCAGTTTTCTTCTCGTCTTTTCATCAATTTTGGAGGGAGCTCCAGTTCTTGGTGATGTCACTGTTGTGCCATATTTTCTCCACTTGATGATGACTGTCTTCACTGTGTTCCATGGTATATCTAATGCCTTGGAAATTCTTTTGTACCCTTCTCCTAACTGATACCTTTTAACAATGAGATCCCTCTTATGCTTTGGAAGCTCTCTGTGGACCATGGTTTTTTGCTCTGGGATGCGACTAAGATAATTTCAGGAAAGACCAACTAGAGCAGCTGAACTTTATTTGGGATTAATAAGAGGCACTTTAAATGATGGCATGTGTATGCTGACTCCTATTTAACATGATTTGGAATGTGATTGCTTAATTCTGAACACAGCTACATCCCCAGTTATAAGAGCAACCACATTATTTTATTTTTATATTTTTTCTTCCCTCTATCTAAAAGATTTCAGTTTGTTTTTCAATTGAGTTGTACAGTTTATAGGTCACATTAAAGGTGGAAAAAGTTCTGAAATTATTTATCTTTGTCTCATTTTTTTTTACAGCACAGAAACCTGACATTTTAACAGGGGTGTGTAGACTTTTTATATCCACTGTATATATTACTAATTGGCATCATATAAATCCTTTATATACCCACCTAAGCATATGAGCTTCTTTACTACACTTGTATAAAATCTTCCATGGGCTCCAGCCCCAGATCTTTTGGAAAAAAACATTTGACCGCACAGCACTCCATTAAGTGGAGTGTTTATTATTACCATAGTGCCGTGGCAACATTTCAACACTGCCGGGTCTTAGAAGAGGTCTGGCAGGATTGAAATGTTGCCACGCATAATAATCACCCCACTTAACAAAGTGCTGTGTGATCAAATGTTTTTTTTTTTTTGAGTTATCATATGGGACCCAGTGGAGTCCTACACCCAGCACAATCTGAAGAGTGAGTGCTGATAGAGCTTATTTGCTTCCAGATCTTTTGGAGACCTAGCAACAACCCTGTAGGATAGAGTACGTCATCTCATTAGAACAGGACCTAAAGAATGGATTACAATGTGTATCGTTCAATAAATGCTTCAATATGATATAACAAAAGAGTCACCTGGAAAGCTGCACTAAACACTATTTCTAAAGGTTCCCCCAATTACTCATTCAAATCTAAGAAAGAATGTATCCCAGCCTAGGTAACAATTGGACCTACTAAAATTGGTGAAGTACAGCATCATTTACTTTACAGGGAACTTTTAGAGATTTGTGTAATGTTTCATGTAGTCATTGAATGAACATCCAGGCAGCATGCACTGACGAATGATAGAAAATGCTGTTTTGCATACAAGTCTTGTATATCATTGGCATGGTAAGAAAACAGCCATGTTGTGGATAAGGAATTCAATTTGGTTTTGAAAGCAATGCTATTTTATTTAAATGCTTTTGCTATTCTCAGGATTGAGTAGTATTAGGATTTTTCTGTAAAGCAGGACTGTAACATTAGGAAGTATACACATCAATAATAAAACAGTAAACTGTGGTGAACTGATAACAAACGTACAAAAATAAGACTAAAAAAAGCTGTGTTAGAAAAAACAAGACTGTTGGACAATTTTTGAAAATCAGCTAATATTTGAACCTTTTTTTTTTTGTTAATCCACCACTGTTCTGTTTAGTGAGACCCCATATCAGACAGGCAAGCAAGGATGCTACAGAGAGCCCTTTTAAATAAATCTTCTATATAATCTTCTCACTTCTATTCTAAAGAAAATGTTTGGAAAGCTGCCGTATTTATTGGACAGATTTATGTTTCATTCTGCCTTCAAGGCAGCTTGTTTTCTGGGTCATTAGTGGCCTTTAACATGGCCCACATGCTGATACGGTCCACTGGCTTCTCTTTCCACAACATCAGACAATAGGAGAAAAGGTCACTGACCTATAAGATCGCGGCTTTTGATATTGGAGAAACTAACATGGGACATGTTTAGTTTGCTCTGCTGTTATTCAACTAACAGGGTAAAAAGATATGCACACAAGCCTTTCTGTTACTATATTGATGGCTGCAAATAGTGTAATGTTTTTTTCATTACTTTATAAACAGGGTCCATTCCTGTCATTCTAAGACTATCATTCCTGCTGAGCTTTATTCAATAAAGACTGAACCGTAGTCAACTGACAAGGTTGTTGCAAAAATTAGGACAAAATACCTGAATTGAAATAACAGGTGGGATGGAGATTGTATGGCCTATTTGCCGTTCACTTGTCAATTCACCACAACTCGCTCTTTAGTGAATAGGCCGCACTATGTCTAAAGATACCTGTAGATTATTATAGTGTCCTACCATGCTGCCTGTTCAGCTGTACGCACGGCGGGTGCTGACAGGTCACACCCGGTGAGTGTCTGACATCAGAGCACCGGATCACGTGACCTTCATACCACACAGGGAGCTGAACGTGCAGTATGGAGGTTTGTCTTCCGATCTCACCAGTCACCGTCTCTGCCGTCAAGCTAGGCTGTTTTTGTTTTTTAAAGGGGCAGCTTTTTGTTTTAGTGTTTTGCCGCCCCCAGGCCCCTAGGGCGGCACTTGCCTTGCATGCCTCACACTATATACAATGCTGATAACACAGCACATAAAAGCTAGCTCATTGTTATTCCCAATGATATTCATATATCTGTTAGTATAGAGAAAACAGCAGGGGAAAGATACTGGTGCAAGAATATACCTATATGCTCCTTGCTTGCGGGGCTTCGGGTACCCAACCCGACCATTTCACCGGTATGCAGAAAAAAACACTGGAATAAAGTTGTCCAATATGCAGGAATGATCAAATTCACCACGCAGGATCCATAAAACGTAGCATTTGTTAGACATCAAGATAAAAAAAAAAATACACAGAAAACCATCTTAGGTTGTAACACTTAAATACTAAGTACTTAGTACTACCTAAGATGGTCTTCCATGTATTTTTTTTATCTTGATGTCTAATAAACACTAAGTGTTTTTTCTGTATATCTGTTAGTACTAACATGACCGTGGACAGAAGTGCAATAGTGTCACAGGGCCCATCTGGGCTGCTACTCCTCTGATACATGCCTTTGAACGTCCTAGGCTAGTGCGATATCTCAGTATCCTGCACGGTCAATTAAAACTGATGTGCAAGCTAGTTGTGATATATAAAAACATGGAGTCTCAGATTCGTGCATAACTCTTTCCTTTAATCCCTCAGCAGCAAAGATGTAAAACATAATAGAACATAGTGAACATTATTTCTGTTATTCCTAGTGAAGACATTGTCCTGTTGAACTGCTCCACATGCCTGGCGACCAATATTTACCACATTACAATGACACCAGATTTACAGCCCAGTATAGAGCAAGTGGTTGAAGCAGTGCACTGCAATACCTTCTATGACTAAACAGTGCCGCAAGCATGATGTGTTATCCTTGCTCTGCACGGGAGTGTTACGGAACAAGCTCAACATGCAACACTTACTAGGCAGCTGAGTTTGTAATCTCAAAGGGAGAGAGCTTTAGAAATAGAGTAATTAGTTCAAGTCCTATAAAACGGAATCATTACACATCTCATTTCTAAAGGGTGAGAAGGTTTATATCCTTACTATTTTTCTGCAGGCAAGTGTTTCATAGAAATGTCTGCCAACAGAGCTTAAAGAGTTTAGCCAGCTGGCCAATTTTTATTTTTGTTCTTTTTTATTTCTTTTGCTTTAGGTCTTATTGTACACACCACACCAATGATTCCTTTAGTTCTGGGCATAACTAACTTTTGATCACTTGTAGAAACCATCAATAGTGGTAATTCGATAGGGAGCAGCTGGTGGTATCATACATTCCAAGCACTGGATTCAATGTTTGCAACACATTTTGACATTTCATTGACTGGCTAATCTTGACTGACACATCGGAGCAGATATAACCAAAACAATACCATTCCTAATACCACAGAAGTGGGAGTAATATGACCTCTTCTCCTACTGGGCATGCTGCTATAAAAAAAGCCACAGAACCACTGATGCCTAGCAACTTCTCTCTGCTCAGTCACTACCAGCAATATCAGATAGTTGATTAAAAAAAAAGAAATACATTTTACCCAGTCCTGGACACATTTATTAATGAGTACAGGAGGGTAATACGAGATTGTCCCAGCATAGTTCCCCATGGTTCAAAATAATGTCTATGGACAGCAGTATTTATTTTAAGATATTACTTATTGAATATAGTCACTTTATTGCATACCAGTGCATGCATACCTGTATAATAGGTTTGAGAACATTATAGTTATTAGTTGGTTTTTGTTTTCACTTCCATTGCAGTTGTGAATAAAATGAATACGGAGGAATAACGATACAAATCAGGTCAAGATAGATGCCTCCATTTAGGAGAGTATGTAGTAATGTGACAAGTCCATTTTAAATAATGGGATAAGCAAAATGTTATTTAGAAATAATTGGAGATGTGATATTTTTGAGTTCTATGTTGGAAGGAGTGGAGGCAAAAATTGTGCCTATATATATAGTCAAATTTGTGCGACATCTTCCAAATATGTAGCCGAAATATCATCAATGATGTCTTCAGTGGAAAAATACATTTTCCCATTGGTATGCCATTTACTATGTTGGTGAACTTGCTAGTCCAAAACATAAAAGTAACACATTTTCAAAATTTGTAAGGAAAAAAAATGAGACCTGTGTTGCAGAAGGTTGCTATACTATTGATGCCAGTCCTGTGACCTTGTTTGCTTTTGAACTATTGTTACCCTTATACTGGATATCTATAGTAGGTATGTAGACATGTGGGGGTATAAGGCTAAAATTTAAAGGACAAGTACACTTTTTTTAATAAATTCTTTTTTATTGAGAATGTGTCAGTTATTACAACAATTAACAAGAGGATAACCCCAACAAATCCCTCGTCCCCATAACCCCACCCCCTGCAAACTCCCCTTTAAACCAATGATGACCCTTGAAAATAAAAATAATAAAAACAAGAAAACTATTTCAGTGAACACAAGAGGCAAGGCCAACAGGGTTTGAACAACTCCGGATTGTTTTCAAAATTAAAAACGAGTCACTTGTGACTAGCTTATTGCTCACCATCTGCTAGGGCAGAGAGAGTCCCTCATTTTCTAAGTTTATCAATAGAGGGGACCTAGTTAAGAGAGAGACCTGAGCTCCATACAGACCTCAATCAGACAAGCAGGATGAGTCCCTGCTCTGATTGATTGTGTGCGCACTGACACTGTGAACACGTGTCATGCTCCCGACCACTCTGCTTCAGCTCTCTCTGTGGCAGAGCCGAGAATAAACCCATTTGCTTCTCTAAAGATTTACAAGGAGAAGAGGAACAATATTTCCCCTCTGTTAATCCCTTTTAAAAATGTCTCTTCACCAACAAAATAGGACTGAAACTGGCATGCACTTTCCAATGTTTCCTCATACTAGGGGCACTACATTTTCCACTTGTGCTTCTATGTTAGAACTAGGGTTGCCATCTTTTCTTCAGAAAAATACCAGCCATGCTACGGCCTCCATAGATGTAACATTGGCCTCAAGCCAATTTTTTACCAGGCTGCCGGTAAAATACCGGTCAGGTGGCAACACCTAGTTAGAAGCACAGTTGAAAATAAAGTTTAGTTGTCATTTAACACACAAAAATAACAAACACAAATACATTTCACACCCTAATTCAGTCCTCACTTGATATAATGTAAACTGTTGGTGGTTCATAATTCAGAAATTTGCAATGCTGACGCAGAAATATAAAAGAAATAAAAAAAATAACTCATGTGTTTGTGTTCTGGATGCCTTGTGGTTTGCAACTTGAAGACTCCTCCTTAATTTGTATCTCTAGTATGTGAAAAAGGGCTAATCTTCCTTTCTATGTATGCATATTCTAGGAATTCTGCTGCATTATAGTTACAATGAAAGAGTATATTACTAGATATAAATATAGAAATTTACAGTGTGTGATGTCTATAGAGTTGATTCACTAAAAAGGGAAATGTGGTAAAATCACAAATTAATTGCAAAAATCAGCATTAATAATTTTGATTGATGGACTGCACAGAATAATATCCTATCAGTACTGAAAACATTTTCCATTTCTCCATATAATGATATTGAATAATTTATTGGATATTCAATCATTATCTGTTACCCGAGTGCTGTACCGGTGCTACATGCTTATGCAGTCGTGCACAAATGGGGCCTTGCCTATATAATCGCTCTTCTTTCATCAGAAATCTCCCAGGAAAGGACTCTATAATATAATTCTCACCAACATAGCAGCAAACAGTGGGGGAGAAAGGTGCAGCCCACCTAATATGTAGTAATTGCCATCAAGACGAGCCAACTGTTTCTTTAAGTGACTGACATCCCATGATGTGTTTTGCTCCCCTCCTGTTAACCGCTGGTTTCTCTGTGTGTCAAAAATCAACATAATATTTGTCCAAACAATATTAAAAAAAACAGCAGTGCATAAGAGAAAACCATAATTAGTAGATACGAAACATAACATCATTATAACACAACAGGCCAGATCTTCGCAATTATAGGATCACTAATTAAGTCTAATTACATTGTACATGCACAAAGAACAATAATAAAAAAGACTGTAGTGAACAGAAATAAGGAGATTTCCTAATTCATTTGCCTTTTCTTCTTCTCTAGATCTCCCAGCTAATGACTGAGACTGGCCGGGAAGGGCTGACAGAAGCAGCATTAAATCGCTATAATGCTGACAAACCCTCAATATACAACTTTCCAGCATCTCACAGCACTTACGTTGCAAGCGAGGCATCAACAGGGACCTCGGTGGCTGCCTCATTTTTCGCTAGGTAAGAGTTTGGAATTTCACGTACAATAATAAAAAAAATGCCAAGGAACACAACGAGGGGTGAGCAATATTATCCAATGAGAAAAAGAACTAACGAATAAAACTCATTAAAGGAACCCTACCAAGAATACACCTCTGTGTAGTGCCAGAGATAGCAAGCTGTGCTACTGCTTTTTATCTTTCATGCTGCGATTCTTTGAATTCAGGAGATGATTGTCCGTTCTAAAAGAGTCTATCAGGTATGAAATTGATTAACTTCGGCACTGACAATTAGTATGAAGTTAAACACAGTATACTAGTCAACTATTATACCAGTATATTCCTATTTCCTCTTTTAAGATATTTCAGGCTGCACCATATATATCATGGAAATATGATAATAACTTTGTATGATGCAAAGTAGTATGGGCCTTTCAGGTAGGATAAAGACAACAAAAAAAGCTTAAAACAATATTGTGTATGATGCTTCATCATTCAATTTGTGGAATAATATGATTAAAAATGGGCAGTGCTTGTCCAAAAGTTGGTGGCGTAAGCATAAAATGGCCAGATACAATGATGCATTTGCCATTTATCTGCCCAATTACCAAATTTGTCCAAATCCTCTTGCAGCGAATATACATCTAGTTCAGACTGTATTACCCTACTTAATTTTGATACAAAGTCTTTAATTCTGAGACACCCATAGTTCGCACTTACCCCACTAGAAATATATGGATCTATATAGTCCAAAACAATAGCGTTAGATTTAAGCACCATACTATGCATCTTACAAGGGAGATACTATTGATAAAAACACATAACCTAATCCTGTTGCATCTATAGTTAAGGCACGCAATAGAGTAGAACAATATGGTACTTATATTCTTATTATGTTTAGAATAAAGATATCTTTTGGACCCTATGTCTACAAAGAATTTGGCAAATTTTAGCTGTCAATTTGCTAGTTACTTTTCTCAAAACTTCAGAAAGAAAAAAAAAATGAGATCATTTGTTATGGGCAAATTATAATCAAGACTCTTTTCTACTTTATAAATATCAATTTATAAAAAATATATAAATATGTTAGTACAGCCAATTCATTCTCAAGCATTGTGTTGATGCCTTGTTTTTCATAAGTACTATATAGACTGAATTTTAAAATTGCAGTAATTTGACATAAATTGTTACTAGGAAACAGTGGCGTCGCTAGGGTGGGGCTACTGGGGCTGAAGCCCCGGATCTCCCCTCCATAGCCCCGGATGGCGACTCTGACCACGCCCCCTCATGCTAAGCCCCACCCCCTCACGCTCGGTCCTCCCCCTGCATGCTGCAGTCTGGATGCTGGTCAGCACCAGACTCCGCCCCCTCGCGCTCGGCTCCGCCCCTCATGCGCAACTCCGCCCCCTCAAGTGTGTATGTATGTAAGTGGCAGAATGTAAGTGGGTGTGAGTGAGTGAAAGTGTGATTGGCAGAGTTATGAGTGTGCATGTGTATGTATGTAAGTGGCAGAGTGTAAGTGGGTGTGAGTGGCAGTGGTTTGAGTGTGCATGTGTATGTATGTAAGTGGCAGAATGTAAGTGGGTGTGAGTGGCAGAGTTATGAGTGTGTATGTAGGTAAGTGGCAGAATGTAAGTGGCAGAGTTATGAGTGTGTGAGTGGCAGAGTGTGAGTCTTTGGAAGAGAGTAAGTGTGTGTGAGTGTAAGTGTGAGTGGCAGAGTTATGAGTGTGCATGTGTATGTATGTGAGTGGCAGAGTGTAAGTGGGTGTGAGTGGCAGAGTTATGTGTGTGAGTGGCAAAATGTAAGTGTGAGTGGCAGAGTGTGATTGCTTGGAAGAGTGTGTGTGAGTGAGTGTAAGCGTGAGTGGCAGAATGTGTGAGAGTGAAAGTGTGAGTGGCAGAGTTATGAGTGTGTGTGAGTGGCAGAGTGTGAATCCCAGTGAGATTGCTAGGAGCAAATGTGATTAATTACTATTATTCATATTGAATAGGATAATCCAATGTGAAACAATGCTATCATCTCATATTATTTTTATTTTCACACTTGATTATCACATTCAATATAAATAATAGTGATTCATCTTTATATATAGTCTTTATATTGATGACAATGAGTCCATACACATGGCATTAAACATCCCATGTACCTCGTTATATTATTAAACCCGTACATTATGAATGAATGTGCTGCTTTACATTATATTATGGGCTTTACTCATGAGAGAGAGAATTGCAGGGAAGTGAGATGAGAATTTAAAAATTAAGGCTAAAGTAGCAGAGTTGGAAAAATTCTCCCATTCAGCTGAATTCCCATCTCAATTCCCTGTGTGTGGGGGGGGGGGGGGGGGGGGTGATATCCCCTATATTATGACATATTATGAGACTGTTGGTCTTTTTTTCTCAAAGTCTGGTAAATGGTGTTTGCAACATACACATCATTTTGTATGCTCAGTTATTTTGAAATCATGGGAATTTGCTCACATGCAAGTGTGTGTAAGTGGGTTGTGTGTAAGGGTGTGTGTATGTATGTGTAACTGTGCAAGTGTGTATTTGTGGCTGTGTATTTATGTGTATAAGTGTAACTTTGAGTAATGTGAGTTTCTTGCGTGCCTTATTGTCTTATTGTGTATTATGGTACAGTAATGTGCAGCATGAGTGTGTGATATACTCACACACTGCACATTACTGTGAATTTTATTGCTGTTGAGACTGTGATACACACACACACTGCACATTACTGTGAGTTTTATTGCTGTGGAGTCTGTGTTATACCTACACATTTTCACAATGCTGTGGAGTCAGTCACGGACAGACAGGCACACACACACATACATACAGACACACACATACAGTCGGTCACACACAGACATACGGTCAGTCACACACACAGTCACAGACACACACACACAGAGTGAGTAACAGACAGACAAACACATACAGTCGATCACAGGCAGACATACACACAGTCAGTCACATAAACACACAATCAGTTACACACACATGCAGTCAGTCATACACACACACACACACACACACACACACACACTGTCAGTCACATACACTTACACACGTCAGCAATTTTGATGTTGTTTCCGATAAAATAAAAAAAGTGCATCTATCAATATGTCCCCCTCCTGGCTGCTATACCTCATTCTAGCCTGGTCTGTGCCCTGCTGTTGTTTCTAGCCCTGCTGAGCACACTCAGTGCTCGGATACTATAAGACTGTGCAGCCAGTGCACACACTGCTCCCTCGCACTGCGCTGGATAAATAAATAAAGAAATAAATAAAATGCAGGCACCAGGCAGAGACAACAATAACCAGGCGCCAGGTATAATTACCTGGTGCCCAGGATTTATTGAGCCCTGATATATACCCATATATACCTATTGTTCATTGGCGTCAATTATATCAGTCTGTATTCCGCCTGAGCATGTGATCTTATTTACTCCACTTCTATCAATTCTATCACGGGCTCCAGCCCCGGATCTTTTGGAGACCTAGCAACGCCCCTGCTAGGAAATGGACAATAATGAAAGTGTTTTAGATCCAGACATTATTTTATGAGAAATGTAAGACTCCTGGAGGGCTTAAAGCAGGAATATCTGATATTTTGAAAAACAAAATAAAACCATGAATATTTTTCTAAATGGAAAAAATTATTTTTCACTCAGATAGTAGAAGATTACTACAAAGTGAGAAACGACATGGAAAAACCATCTTTAAAAATATGTCAATTTTACTTTTTTTTTTTTTTAACAATCTAAAGCCGATTTAAAACATTGTATGTAATGCTTTAATTTAATTTCAGAGCAAGATCAAATTTATTAAGCTGTCATAGAACAGAGTAAAACACGGGCAAGATAGCACACAAAAGTCACGGAAGGACAAAATACTCCTTCATTGTCTGCACTAATGCCAGTGAATTAAACAGCTCCAGACACAAGAGGATACAATATTTTCAGCTGACAAGACTGTAGCATATCCAATACTTCTGGCATTTAAGATTTGCAATCTTGTAATTTTTAAAAAGAGCAGTCCTCTATATCTCCTTTAGTATCTTCAGGTTTTTGTTGTCATACTTTGCAGCCTTGAAATTCCAGGTGAGATGGAGAGCCTTAGCTAGATTGTGTTAAGGCCTGCTTGTTGAAATTGTAGCTTTGAATTTTTTTACATTAAATATTTTCTTTATTTACTATTTGCTTTTATTTTTTTCATAGTATAATCCAATTGTCTTATACAATACGATTAAAACTGCTATTTAGTTGAATTACTGGCTGCTAGCTGCTGTGTTTACCTAGTCAGTTGACTAGGTTCCCAGAATCCAACACTAGTGTTAAGCATATAGATTACTATCGCTCACAAACATATTTGCATCTTAAGTCAATTTGTTGTAGCATAAGTGACAAAAAAGTATGTTAATAATATGTTAGGCTATGTTGTGTTAAATCATCTGTAGAAACATACCTCCCAACATTGCTCCCTGGCGATTCGGGACACCAGGGGGCAGAGTCTGGGGAGGTGAGTGACAGTGCTACTGGCATGTGCGCAAGAGCTTGTTAGTTTCCTGTGATGTCTTCAGGTCCTGGGATCTGAAGCCCAGAATGCTACTCACTGACAGCGCTGCCCATTAGTAGTAAGCATTTGTCAGTGTCTGGGACACACCGGAGAATGTGATCAGGACTGCTGTTCTGGGGTATGGTAACATGGCTTCATATCCCACGCTCTGTATTGATTAGTCCTGCCTGCGACGTGATTAAAACTTGAGAGTAGGGGCAGAGTACTACAGTTACGTTGCAAAAGAGGGTTGCAATATAATTATGTAACTATCATCTCAATTGAGTTCACCTGCGGCAACTGCCTTTGTTGCTTCACCCTGATTACTGCTGTGCCTGTCCAGCAAATTACTGGCGGACCTAGCAATCATAGCTGTAGAACTGGGGGGAAAAACAGCTTATGTGTGCTTTGTAAGGATCTAGTGCTATATATACTGCTGGCTGAAAGTTTGGGGTCACTTAGATATCTCCTTCTTTTACATGGAAACATACATCAAATGAGTTGCAAAATGAATAGGAAATACACTTACGATGTTAATGGTTAGAAATAATGATCTTGAATCTAAAGAAGGACAGTTTTATTGGTTCTTTAATCAACACAACAGATTGCAGCTGTATACTATAGATATATTTATATATATATTTACACTACAATTCAAAAGTTTGGTTTGTGAAAGAAAAGCAGATTTTGTCCATTAACATAACCTCAAATCGATCAGAAATACAGTGTAGACATTATTTATGTTGTAAATGACTATTATAGCTGACGTTTAATGGTGTATATATATAATACAGATATACGAATTTTAATGAATGTATGTATTTTTTATAATTATTCTGTTTATTATGCATGAAAAAAGATAAGTCATTTTCAAGTCCTTTAAGGTTCAGACTATGAAGATGGCAGACTGAAAGCTGAGATTGTCCCTGGTGTGTGTGTACTAAAGAATATCTAGTGGCAGATCCAAAAATACATTTTACATTTTTACAGTCAACTGAAGGGCAGCATACAATACTGACCCTAAGATAGTTGGAAAGAACCCACATAACCAGATTAATAAAGCCCCCTGTTTGGTATTATGGGAAAAATGTTAAACCTTGGATCTTAATGAGTGACAAAAAGGCCTAAATTTAGGGCAACCCTGTAGGATAACAGTTTTCCTGGTAAGTATTGCTTGCCAAGTAAACTTTTTCATTTTAGCAACAATGGTATAGAAACTTAAAATGTATTTCCTTTCTCTGTCCCTCTTATTGCCCACACATCACTTTCCAACACCAAACATAAATTGATATAGCACCACATTGCACCCACAGAACATGTCACAGCTCCCACATTGCACCCAAAGGACTTGCAATGACACTCACATTGCACCCACAGAACATGTCATAGCTCCCACATTGCTTTTACCGGATTTGCCACAGCACCCACATTGAACATTCCGGACTTGCCACTCTTCCCACATTGTAGCCACAGGATTTACTACTGCGCCCATATTGTACAAATGGGATTTGCTACAGCAACCATATCGCACCCACATTGCACCTCCCAGAGGCAGTCTAAGAAGATTTCTGTACACTGGCTGAGCACACAGATATTACACTGCCTGGACCCACCCACCCCCATGATATCAAGGTGCCTGCAGCTCTACGTCTACCTGGATCTCTGGCTTGTATTGGACCTTTAAGGTCTGATTAGAAGGTGAGCTCGGCTATAAGGTAATGTCCCTTTCTCACAGTGCTTGCTCTGAAAATAACTTTTCCTTAAATTCGCACAAATACAGTACAAGTATATAATCCATACAGTCCTTTGCTCCCATAAAGCATGAATCACAGCCATCACCTCTAATACCATTGAATATAAATGAAATCAGAGGCAGCCATGTTGGATCATGAGTCTTTTTTTCCCGATAAAATATATATAGACTCAGCATGGATAAACCTCCATCTGTGGTTTTAAGCTAAAATATAAGAAAATATCAAGCTAAAGATATTCATTCAAAACAAGAAGTGAGAGAGAAAGAAAGCCTTGAAGATGCTGCTCACACCATAAGCCTCTAGTCACTTTCGAGATAAGCCCTCCTCTTCCCCACTTGCAGTTGTATTATCCGCAGATCTCTGGATGAGTTGACTGACAGATGTGATGCTCAAAATTGCTTGTGATTAAAGTAATGACTAGGTATGCAAAGCCACAGAGTAAGCGGTTATCTCAGTATGGTATTAGTAATAGCAAACTGATTTTGGTTTGTGTACAGAGTAATACATTATAGGTTTATACTATACTTTTCTGTTGAGTGTAGCAGCTTTCCTTTATATATCATACTGTGCCCATGACATATTCTTTTATGGACCTGTCAATATTATCAATGGCTTTACTGTGGAGCATTTGTTTGTCTTTGTAGGCTGTGCCTTACATGCTTAGTTTATATAATGGTAATATACAATAGTAAGTCTTATTTATTACGATTACGTCTTACATCATACAAATTATTATGTATGTCGATCACTCTGTCCATCTAATATTTTGATACATTATGTTCATAGGGACACATAACTATTCTTATACTGTGTATTTGAATTGCAATGTACACATATTTTGAATATTTCTCCATGTTTACTTATTTTCTTTGACTTGTATGTGATTTTTTTAAATAAAATTTTATGCAGGGCCTACACATGAGTTTGGGTTTTCAAGGGTTGTTAGGATAATTAGCCATTATTATTGCACTTTATGATTCTTCTGGTTTTTGTATCACGTTATACCTATGTTTAAGAGCTTAAAACGTGCAGGGCATTGCTTTATCCTTTCCTCCCTTATCTATGCCATTCTGTATTGAATAAATGATTCCGAATATTGAGTTGGTCTGTGGAATTGTTTTCTCTGAGTTATTGAAATTCCTGCATCCAAGACTTAGTCTCTCTTTTCTAAACTTTCATTGATCGACTGGAAAGGTACAGACATCATCACCCCATAAATGGGTGAAGAGAGGTAAGCTCAAGCATTTTATGGATGAGAGATGGCTTTTTTATTTATGGTACAATTTGTGCAAGAACAAAGTTTACGAGTTTGTGCTGGAACAAACCTGGCGAGTTTGCTCAGTGGGGGAAGCTTAGCGGATTTTATTGCACAATGTACTGCTAAATTGACAAGATTACATCTTATTGCACCTCAGCTCACCTACAACTCACCTCTTGGTGAATAGCCCTCTCATGTGACGCCAACTTATGTTTGCATGACAGGTGCACTTTAACATTGAGACTAGATGGACCCACTATGGCTAGTTTGGTAAATGGAAAATGACTGCTGATAATCCACTGTGGGATTAAAAGTGTCACTAGGAATTAAAATACTAAACATATTCACAGTGATAAAGCAACAAGTGTTTTATTCATCATTATCATATCTGCCAATAGTGCATTATAGAGATTATTCATATTGCTGCCAGGTAATATAATTCAGGCAGAAAAGGGAAACTGTATGTCAGAATCCCTTGGAGGCTTTGTTGACTCATATTCAGACAAGTTTGCTGCTTCCAGTTTATTATATGCGGCTTTCTCTGTCCTTATACTCTCACGTTTCTCCAGAGAGTGAGAATGGGAAGCCCTTAGGGACTGACAATGCTATTTCCACTAATGATTCTCATGCTTCTTGCTTTCCTTTCCACACTGAGCTTGTGAAGTTATTAGACCAATCAAATCTGCTCAGGTGAATTATTTAATCGAGGTTCTGTGAGCTTATTTCCCAAGAACATCGTATTCCAGTTAATATCCTCATTTTACTGACAGGAGAATCTGAATTAGTTTCACAAATGAAAGCAAATTCTCTGGTTGCTTAGGTAACAAATATCTAGATTTATTTCGAACAACTTTTCCAACAACCTGCATATTCAACTTGAGATCTAAAGGGTAATCATTCTTGAAGGTGCTGTTTCACCTACAGTCCCTGATATCAAATCATTGGATGTGTGTTGCATGATTTTTTAAATCATTTTTATTACTATTTTTCTTATATTCAACACGTTCCATAATAACAACATAGAAAGTTAAATTGAGAAACTTCAGTCAAGGATAATGATTTATACTTTAGATTGCAGGGAAAGTGCTTTTGAGATAATCTGTTTCTTTGTAACCTATAGTGATCCATATGGTAGATCTGGAGGTGTGCTTCTGTGGATTATAGTAGAGTATAGTCTTCTTTGCCGCCACCACCATAGTGTCATCGTAATTTGCTTGTTTTAAGACCTTACTGAAAAGCCATTTAATATAAAGGCTGTATTATTTAAATAATCCTAATACTGTAATATTGTAAGGAGATGGTATATCTCAGTGAGTGAGCTGTGTGATCTATGTTTCTTTTCATGCCGGATGCTGATTTTCATGCCGGTTTGGCAGTAATCTCTTTCTCCCCAGCATTATTACTTTGCCGAATCCCATCACTCACCTTAACCTAAATTTGCCCCTCAATTACTATTTGTAATCCCCCCCAATCCTTCACCTCTCCAGCCTTATTTCGCCCGATCTGTTTTGATTCGTGGATCTATCTTTAGGTCTTTGTTATCTTTAAATTATATTTTATTCATTTATGAGGAAATATGTAGTTACATTGTTTTCCTAATTGTGGTTTTAAAACTACTGTCTACATAAAACATTTGTTTGTATGTTTTTATACATGTTAACTCAAATCAAGCATTTTTTATTGCAATTTTCAGAGCTGAAATTTTGGGCCTCTTATGAATTATAATTATCTTTTCTTCTAGAGAAAACATGGTATGTCTTTTGGCTTACAAGCCCCCTTCACTGTACAGTGGGCTGGATACCCAGACCCAAATTTCAGCTCTTTAATAGCCACTGAACTTGGTTTGACAGAAGGCACTAACAAATTGATCTGTTTTGTGCAGCAATAAAACAAAAGTACCGGGGGGGGGGGGGGGGGGGGGCTGGGAGAGAAAGGCTGAAAGCTTGCCAGTGAATTTTACAACCATCCAACTACAATCAGATTAGCATGAAACTCGCTCTATTTAGGAAATGGCTTCCTAATAAAAGGACAATCCTTCTCATCATTAACCCTCTATGAAACAATTTCTATTAGTAGGCCTTAATGTGATTTTCAGTAAAATCCAACATCTACAGTTATATTTTAAGGCGTGGTGTGGTATTATAAAATAAAAGTATAAAAAAAAAAAAAATTGCCCTGCTCCATCACCAAAAATGACTCCTAACCAATTTAAAGTTGGAACTCTGCCCTGACCCCTGGTGATGTCAGCATGACATCACCCTCCCACTCAATGCAAGTCTATGATCAGAATTCCGACTTATAGACTGCATTGTGTGTCCAAAACCCCAAAGTGAGATTTTACTGCTGTAAAGATACTGGGGGGTGGCACCCAAAAACACTATATTTCACAAAATGGCTGCACCCAGTCACACTTGTTTAGTAAAATATTTTATTAAGTAAACTTACATAATAAAAACAAAACACATATCTGAAATCAACAATGCAACATGAAAAATATATAAAACCTTTTTATTTTTTGGTGGGAGTGTCCATTTAAATTAGTAATACAATAGCTTAATAGAGCAAATTAGGACCTACATTTAACTGAAAGTTAACAAAATAAAAAACTAAGTGGGAAGCACATTCATTGCAATGTTATATTTAAACACTCAAGTAAGATATGTTTTCCTCTGCATTCATTATTGTACCAGCTTCTAACTACTAGAAAACGAATGGGCTACAATAGAGATGTGTTAAAAAAAGATAATTAACTGAACACAGGATTTACTGATTCAGATAATTATGTTGGAAGAAAGCATACTCATTAACTCTAACATCTCATTAAAATCCAATACTATCTCTTTCGTTTCTTGGCATGGTTTCTATTACAGGACTTGCACAGTTACTTGCCCTGAACTGTTAGTGCAGAACATAACAAGGTTTAGCATTGCTATATTAGAGTGAAACTTTTAATTAAATATGCATTTATTCAACTTCAAAGCAACTGGTTGACGCACCATGAAGTTTTCGTATAATGTTTAAACCACTTCTTTTTTGTATTATACTTTTATCGTTAAGAATAACATTTTTAAAATGTAACTGACAATACTTTGGTTGTTAGATGTTTTGGTTGTTAGATGTGTGTACTGTTTTTTTTTTTTACATTTTATAAACTGAAATATTTTAGAGCCTACTTATTAATTCTTGGTTTATTTTTTTTCTGCAAAAAATAATATCAAATATTTGGATTGTAATCAATATCTACTTTTGTGACCAAAAAAAAGCTTCTTCTTTCTTGTTGCAGCCATGATGGAATACAAAATGGTTGATAGTGGTATAGAGTTTGCTTGGAAAGGAAAGCTACAAAATAAAGGTGTCTTGTCACTAAAAATGCAACCGCGGAAACTGACTAGCGAACTGCAAAAATCAGGCATTAATAGCCAAGTTAGGAGATAGGCTAGTTGGATTTTTCCAACTCACCTTTAAATTACCTATTTTTGCAGTTTACAAGGTTTGTTATATACTCTATTCAAAAAATAACTAGGCATATTAACATATTGATATTCTATTATTGTTGAACCCCTAGACATAAGTGAACCACGGAGTGTACCACAGAGTAAGAAGTGTTAAAAATATGCTAAGCTATACTTTAAAATGTCATTTAACACTTTGGAAAATGGATGCTACTATATGGGGAATAAATTAACCAATCCCTCTGATATTTTGCACATCTTTTCCTCAGTCATTTTTATGTATAATCAATACAAATCAATATGTAAGCTCTTGAAGGAATTCAGATATTGTAGTAGTAAGCATCCAACAAAAATGTGCAAATATAGCTACCATTTAATACTTTGGTAAATATAAATGAGAAGTATAGCAAAGTATTTAGTATGTTCTAATGTTTACTGTTTCCATTTAACTTTTGCAAATAAAGTTCAATGTGGCTGTTTTCTACAATATGGTTTTAAAGAAGCACAGTATCTACTTGGTTAAAAAAAAAACAACCCAAGATGGTAAATGGCACTATATCAAAGATATATTGGGCTATGTTAATTATAAAGAGATTTTTCTGAGGGAAAACAATGGTATGTGATTAAATGATTAAAATGAAAAAAAAAAAAAAAAAACATGAAACAATGTTCCAAGCAGTTTATAAAGTATGATGTGACTTCCTCTTTTGGTTACACACTGTTGTTAATTACACAAACACACATTGCATCAATAGTGGCCTTAACCTTGAATGCTACGTCTAACTAACCATAGTTGTAAATATAATATAAAATAATACAATACAACCTCCTGATGATAGAGTAAATTAAATTGTATTGGTCGCATAGGCCTGTTATAGCTCTCTTTATAGTTATGTCATGCTGTAAACTCATTTTCCAGTCGAACTTCCACTTAGTCAGCACTTCACCATCCAGACGCCTTCCCTATCACATTTGGTTGTCCTTTTGTCTTATCATTTTAGAGCCACTCTTTTATCAGTCCGAGCCTTATCTCTCCATCCTTCTTCACATACAAACGTGGATTAGAATATTGTGCAGACTTGCTGAATTAGGACTTTTTTTTGTTCGGTGCACTATCCCCGAGTGGCTTAGTAAAATAAATTAGTTTTATGGACAGTGCGTTCAGCGACAATATTTTCTAAGCAATGCTGTTCCACAATCTTTTCTGGCACTGAAAAAATACCCCCCCATGGCACATACACATGGCTGGGCAAGAAACAGACTTTAATGGATTTGTGAACTGGAAAATCCAAGTATAAAAACAGCGTTATTCAAATATAACACCTATTTTCATTTTTATTTTGTTTAAGTATAATATGGTGAATAAAAGTAAACAGGACTCATATCCACGGACCATTGATTTCATGCTTTTAAAGCTTTACTTGAAAATAAAAGCTAATTCCTCTTCAGCTACAGAGAAATTAGATTTCTTATTGATTTTCAACATTGCATATCATGTAACACTTAGACTCAGCATTTTCGGAGAACTACTTGGACGCCTTGGCAATTTTAGGTTATTTTCTCGTAATGTAATTTATTACCAAGCTATGGGTAATAAATACATGTCTATTTCACACCCGCCTGGCTGCAGAAGGCTAAAATTGCAAAGTTATGATTTTTTTTAAAAATACTGACATGGTGAAAAAATCCTTTTTTTTCCCATGACAGCAGTAGAGACACAAAAGAGAATGTTTCAGGCTGGCGAAAGCAAACTTAATTAAAAAATTAGTTTTCTATAAATGAATATTAGATATTTTGTGCCAAATGCAGAGTTAATTATCACTAAAAAAAAAATCACTATATTTCAGTAAATAAATATGAGATATATTGTGATGAATGGAGATTTAATTGAAAAAAATCAATCGATTTCAGTAAATAAATATTAGATATATTGTGGCAAATGTAGATTTAATAAAAAAAAACGGATTAGAATTCAGCAAATAAATATTCGCTATATTATGCTGAATGTAGATTTCATAAAGGAAATCACATGATTTTAATAAATAAATATAATATAAATAGTACATGCAGTTAATACATGTATATGACACAGCCTGGACCCAGTCACTTTCTATATAGTAGAGTCATCCCTTTCCATGTACTATAAATGACCTTATAAGTTCATTACATGGAAATGGATGGAGTATATACTCACATAGACAAACTTATAGTTGCTCATGCTTCTAAAGATTTATTAAATATTGTAAGAATTGAGTTATAGTAATATAGATTCATCCATGTTTATCTAAGATTTGTAATACAGGATGCACCTCATCTGAGCATGTCAGACGCGGATCCTCCGTGTCGATCCAGTGCTGTATTTCCAGGGCTTGTGTGCTCCAAACAGACAGCACACAAACCACGGAAATATACGCAATACATACGAGAGGCTGAATACAGCAGTGAATTCGGCATCAGAGTCACTCACTCTGTTGCCAATTCAACCAGCACGAAGAAGTATACAAAGTTATTTTAGTATAATTTTCGTGCCGGTCGAATTGGCAACAGAGTGACTGTGATGCCAAATTCGCTGCTGCCGTCTGCCCCTCAGATATATTTCGTGCAGGTGTGCTCAGTGCTGTATTCACCGCGAGGCATCCTAGGCGGATGCCTAGGGCGGCAAATTTTGGGGGGCGGCAGCGCCCCCCAGCACTGAAAAGAGAAAAAATGTGGAAAAAAAAAAAAAAATTTAAAAAAAAAAAAAACGCGGCCCTTTAAAAAAAAAAATAGACCGCGCTTGCAGGCAGAGACGGAGGTGAGAGGGGATCGGAAGATCCCCCCTCACCATCGCTCTGCCTGCCAGGCTGCACGGGGAGCCGAACAGGCAGCACAGAGAAACCTCCGTGCTGCCTGTTCGGCTCCCCGTGCAGTGTGCCGACACGGAAGTGCCGACAGTCACGTGACGGGCGCGCTGACGTCATACGCGCGCCCGGTCACGTGGCCTGTCGGCACAATCGCCGGGAAGCCGAACAGGCAGCATGGAGGGACCATGCTGCCTGCCTGCCAGGGAAAGGTAAGTGCTGATGGGAGACTGTGTGTGTGTGTGTGTGTGTGTGTGTGTGTGTGTGTGTGAGAGACTGAGTGTGATGGGAGTCAGAGTGTGTGTGATGGGAGACAGTGTGTGTGGCTGAGTGTGATGGGAGTCAGAGTGTGTGTGATGGGAGACAGTGTGTGTGGCTGAGTGTGATGGGAGTCAGAGTGTGTGTGATGGGAGACAGTGTGTGTGGCTGAGTGTGATGGGAGTCAGAGTGTGTGTGATGGGAGACAGTGTGTGTGGCTGAGTGTGATGGGAGACAGTGTGTGTGTGATGGGAGACAGTGTGTGTGGCTGAGTGTGATGGGAGACAGTGTGTGTGTGATGGGAGACAGTGTGTGTGACTGAGTGTGATGGGAGTCAGAGTGTGTGTGTGATGGGAGACAGTGTGTGTGACTGAGTGTGATGGGAGTCAGAGTGTGTGTGAAGGGAGACAGTGTGGGTGACTGAGTGTGATGGGAGTAGGAGTGTGTGACTGAGTGTGATGGGAGTAAGAGTGTGTGTGATGGGAGACAGTGTGTGTGACTGAGTGTGATGGGAGTCAGAGTGTGTGTGTGATGGGAGACAGTGTGTGTGACTGAGTGTGATGGGAGTCAGAGTGTGTGTGATGGGAGACAGTGTGTGTGACGGAGTGTGATGGGAGTCGGAGTGTGTGACTGAGTGTGATGGGAGTGTGTGTGTGATGGGAGTATGAGCTTGATGTGAGTCTGAATGATGGGGCATGTCTTAGGTGTGTAACGTGGGTGTACAGCTTGGGTAGGGGGGGTGCCCGGATTTTGTCTGCCTAGGGCAGCACAAAATCAAGATACACCACTGGGTGTGCTGCCAGTATGGGGCAGCATACCCTCCTGGCGCCTGTAGTGGTTGCAGAAGCACTGTACAGTACTATACTGTAGCTTAGTCTCGGTAGTGACATCACCATGTAGTTAAAATAGAAACGCGAGAGTCCATAAACATAAAATATTGCACTGTAACGACGTCCACACAAAGGCGGCCTTCAAGCCAAGGTCCTTAAGGTGGAGGTATGTCTGGATATATACTCACATTGATGCTCTTACAGTTGATGTTTAATCCGTGAATATAGAAAATAAAAAAGATCAAAAATGATCTATACATTGTATTGGCAGAATTGAATTGAAAGCATAAAATGCTGGAGCTTGAAAATATGTAGGAGACTTCAGATAGGAGATAACCCAATATTCATCAGAAACATACAGAAAATGGAGACATGAAGTCATCAGTAGACAAACAATCTTAAAAGCCAACTTTTAAATAAAAGTTACGTTTTAAGATTTCATGAATAGTAATGAGACTTGATATCTCCTCTGGGCAGACTATATGGACCGAATAGTACTTATCTGCCGACATATTCTGTATGTTTCTTTTTGTATGTTTTTAATAACCAAATTAATTTCACAATGCCATTTACAGAGTGCCAAAATGTCCTTTCTTTACACTTTCAGCACTGAACAAACAAATTGAAAATACTATTTACATTTTTAATTCAACTTTCTGAAAAATACCAATAGGCAGTATTTTGGTTGTAATTCACTGGTTGAAATGAGCGGAAGAAATGTAGATAAGTATATTATCCGTTGTAAACGTCTAATTGTGTTAATTGATAAGAGCCTCTAATTGTAAGGTGCCATCATCATAAAATGTTGTAAAGTGTGACCTCTGCTATGTTTACACTGCAAATAGGAAAACTACAGAGATTAGCATCTCATCTCTGGAAGATCAATCAGTATTTTAGTGCAGCTATCTCTTTTTAATCCCTTGGGTTCCACAAGTATTATGACTGTACTGAAAGGTAATTGTTTATTACAAATGACTATTTCACCTGTCAAGTTTCATGCGCATGGATTGAGAGGTGGGTGAGGAAATGAAATTATTAATTGGGGAAAGGATGGCACTGCTCAAAAATCATGCAACCTCTATAGTGAATAGATCGAGTAGAACAATTTAGGAACAAAAATGAGCTCTCAGAAAGCATTACAATGAAACAACAAGGATGAGAAGTATGGGGCATAGAAGTGAGGTTAGAGGTACAAATGTAATAATTTTTATGTAATATCATAAGTATTATTCAAATGCTAAAGGTGAGGAGTAAAACGGTCATTATCAGTGCTTCTTCGAGGAATTGATGACCCGGGGGCAGAACTTTTAAGAGCAGCCTCCATTTCTCTCTGATCCCATGAAAAGTAATAATAAATTGGAATAAAACAACACAGCTATCCACCACGCCACATTTATCTCTTACTGGAGCCCTGCACAGTTGTTCATGTGCCTGGTGAATGGTGAAATAGGCCTCTGTTAAGATATATATATCTATTTTTAAGCTTTTTTTTCTCCAAATCTGATACCTTTCCATCCTTTCTCCCCTGTTTTCTCCCTTTTTGCCTTTTTGAGTATGTAAACCTGGATGTGGGCAGGATATTTAATTGTGGGCCCTGTACAAATGCTCACATTGCCGATTGGATAAGACAGACCTGGTCGTGTTTTGGATAATTGCCACATTCTGCACCCCTATTGTCTGAATGTAGAAATGTTTTATGAATGCATGGTTTGAATTTGTGATTGTGTTCCCTGTGCAGAAGCCTGTTTTTTGGAACTGTTAAATTCTGCAGTCTCAGTCATAACATAAACCAAGATTCCCTGACTGCCCCCACCACACTTACAAAGAGCTAGTTTACAATATAATATCCATCTGCTTCAGTGTTTAGAAAGCCTCATTGGAAATCATTGACCTGAATATGAGATGAAGAGACAGGGATGAATATGACTTTTAGCACCTTGCTCAGCATGTACTTTGTCTGTGAAAGAAAAGTTGCCCAGTAGGGAATATGCAGAGAACACCATTCTGAACAGCAAACGAGTAGGTTTTAAGTATTTACTAATGAGATTATTGTAGAAAAGGAAAAGACTGTTCATGCAGACTAAAGATAGGGAAATGAAATATTCACGTTAAGTAAACAGTATAACAGCATTAAATGTGTGTAGCTATTCAACGTTACCTCTAAAATGTAAAATAATAATTACACAGTGGCTTCAACCTCTCATAGAATTCATATGAGATTTTATAACATATGCTATCTTAAAGGGACACTCCCACCAAGAAATGTAAAGGGCTTATATTTTTTATTTTGCATTGTTAATTTCAGATAAAACTTTTGTTTTTGTTATGTGACTGTATTTAAGAAAATATATAACTAAACAAGTGTGAATGGGCGCCGCCATTTTGAGAAATATAGTGTTTTTGGGTGCCACCTGCTAGTGACTTTACAGCACAAATTTCTCACATTGGGGCTGGCTACACAGAATCAGTCATAGACTTGCATTGAATGGGAGGGTGATGTAACTATTACAACAAAAGGCGACGGAGTTATAATCCTGTTTGATCAGGTCAATTTCCACCTAGTCCTGCCCACTATGATACACAGGAGCCAGTAAGAGAGCAGGGGAGTATCTTATGACATCACCATCCAGGCTTTGGCCACAGTTGTAAAGTGAGACTGGCTGGAAGATTTTGGATGATGTTACATCATGGGAAATATTCACAAAATCGACCCAGGATATAAACGCCTAATTTTATTTTTCCTTTTATATGCAATGAATTCAATCATATAAAAAAAAAACCAGTGGCATGTCTTATATATGTGTTTGTTTGAAATGACCAGGTTATCTCGTTACATCTTATGTAAGTGGTAGTGTCCCTTTAAATTATTTTTTTTGCTCCAATAAGTCAATGTCAAATATGTATAGAGCAACTTGCTCACATGAAAAGGTTTATACATCTAAGATCTTTAATTTTCAAATACGTGTAACAGTAGTAAATGTACGGTACTCAACCCCTTGCAATTCAATAAGTGGACATTTTATTTACTTATTTAATTTCACCATAGTTTGATAATATCTGACTAGTAATAGTTAGCATAGTATTTCAGGCAGAATACATGTCTTCACTGCAGGCAACAGGGGCAAAGCTGAAGCACTCTGACAAATTGACAAAACAACATTCTCAATTATTTATAAACAACAAATGTGAATGCTCTTTAGAGTACATGTGTACTCTACACTATTCATCTGTGACTAGGGTGAATTATGCAATAATAAATCACACTGTTCACTACTGGGAATCAAACAAACTCTCGCTAAATGACTAGGTGTGATAGATCGGAAATGCAAGAGTATATATTAGATCACTTTGTCTTGCTCAGACATATGCTGTTTGTGCTTCCAGGTTAAACATCTATTTATCTAGACAATTACAGTAAAATAATTTTCCTGTTGCCCATGACCACACATTAATAAGTAAATATACACCCATTTTGGAACATTCAGCAATATCTCTACAGACATTATTATTCATGAGCATTTCGGGATCTTTCTTTCCTGCGATCATGTTGTATGGCTGAGCTTCTATCTGAGAGTGTAGTTGATATATGGATTAGCCTTCCAGCGGAAGTGCTAGAGGTAAACACAGTCAAGGATTTTAAGCATGTGTGGGATAGGCACAAGGATATCCTAGATATAAAATAGGAAACTGGGGATTAATAAAAGTATTTAGAAAACTGGGCAGACTAGATTGACTGAATGGTTCTTATCTGCCAAACAAATTTTTATCTGCCTAACAAATTCTATGTTTCTGTGTTGTCCCTGGGAATGCTCTATACTAAGGTGAACAATAACTTTCTTGCTTCAAAACAATATATGTAAACATAAAAATATTGTTAATCTAAAATTTAGTAATCTAGTTCAATACACTATTGACTTTGTAAGCATTTTAAAACTAAATACTTCAAAGTTCAGGTGTAACTGAGAATGTAAATCTAAATACACACAGAAAGGACCACAAAAGTAACTAGGCCAATGCTGTTTTTGTCATTACTGTAACTTTTATTTTGTTTCCAAAAGTAATGAATGGTTCTATAAACCTACATTTAATCCTACTTTAAAAAACACATACCTGTTTATAGATATATTATATTATTAAAAAAAAAAGCTGTGAATGATAAAATAAATATTTGACACATTTTGTAGTTCTACTCTACTCTTTAATCCATGGTAAACTAAACATAATAAGACCAATGTATACTGGGCAATTATTTAGCAGAAATACTGAACATTTGCCCAAAGTGTAGAATGTTGACTCAAAATGACTCCCTTACATATCTCGAAACACACATGAACATTACCTATGTAGAATGCTTCAATAATATCATGGATTGGCAAGGAAAACAAACAAAGAAATAAAAAAAGGCTTGAATTCTACTGGTTTAAATAATGCACTGTACGTAACTACAAATTCAAGAAAATCGGCTACCCAGATGCGTTGAATCTCAAGACAGACAAAATTAATATAAACAACCTTTGTCTATATTTTACAAACACATGGGTCCCGCAAGGCCTATTTGAAGATTTATGGATACTTAAATGATACGATTATTTGTAAACAAGCCATAAGATACCTCCAAATATGTTCAGCATTGCTCAACAGAGACCTAATGATAAACATACCCAGCATGGGATCCATAAAACCAGCCTATGGTCGCAGGACTAATATTCCAACAAACAGAGTTACTGATATAACCAGAAATTACCTCCTGACACACAGACATAAACAGTGGAGCAACTAACCCTGCTTGTGACTGTCTGTGAAAAGTCCCAGGAGGCTTAGCCAGTATGCATAAATAATCATATGATTGACACACAGAATGATATGCTTCAACTTTAACTCCTTGAGTACATGGATTACGAACTCACTCATTGTGGCTATGTTGTAGAATGTAAAAAAAGATCCCTATAATGCAATATAATATAGAAAGTTCATATTATGGAAGTATTTTAACAGAAGACCTAATATAAGATTTAAAAAACAAAACTTTTTTAAATTCATGTTTATTCATGTGAAAGAATAACTACACAGTACACAATTGTTTATTAAAATTGTGTGGCTTATCAAATGTATTAGTCAAGAAAATTATTTTTACATTTTTCATATAGTTTTCTTCTTTATAATTTTACTATTTGACTGAAGCTTCAGACTTCATCATCACAAGAATCCATAGACAAATGAAATCTCTAGCACTTCTCTTACATCAGTACAACCCTTGCATATACAAACTATATTCAGTGGTAACAAAACAATTCTTTTTTTTTTTTTTTCAGTGAAATTCCAGTGAAAAATATTCTTTGGAACTGTTTGTTTTTTTTTAAACTATATCACATTTTGCATTTCATCAGTGTCTGACAGAATTAATGAGATCACTAAATAAATTACTGGGTCCAATCCTCACCTGGGTCAACATTTAGCTTTAATTTATACATTTGAAAAGTGAAAACACTACAAAACCTTAAAGCAGGGGTCCTCAAACTTTTTAAACAGGGGGCCAGTTCACTGTCCCTCAGACCGTTGAAGGGCCGGACTATAGTAAAAATAAAAACTATGAAGAAATTCCTATGCACACTGCATATATCTTATTTTGAACAAAACGAGAACAAATACAATATTTAAAGTAAAGTTAAATCAACAAACTTACCAGTATTTCAATGGGAATAGTGTGCCAGTCAGAGCCCAGGAATATTATGCCAGTCAGATGCCCAGGAATATTATGCCAGTCAGATGCCCAGGAATATGATGCCAGTCAGATGGCCAGGAATATTATGCCATTCAGATGCCCAGGAATATTATGCCAGTCAGATGCCCAGGAATATGATGCCATTCAGATGGCCAGGAATATGATGCCAGTCAGATGGCCAGGAATATTATGCCATTCAGATGCCCAGGAATATTATGCCAGTCAGATGCCCAGGAATAATATGCCAGTCAGATTCCCAGGAATATTATGCCAGTCAGATGCCCAGGAATATGATGCCAGTCAGATGCCCAGGAATATGATGCCAGTCAGATGCCCAGGAATATGATGCCAGTCAGATGCCCAGGAATATGATGCTAGTCAGATGCCCAGGAATATGATGCCAGTCAGATGCCCAGGAATATGATGCCAGTCAGATGCCTAGGAATATGATGCCAGTCAGATGCCTAGGAATATGATGCCAGTCAGATGCCCAGGAATATTATGCCAGTCAGATGGCCAGGAATATGATGCCAGTCAGATGCCCAGGAATATGATACCAGTCAGATGCCCAGGAATATGATGCTAGTCAGATGCCCAGGAATATGATGCCAGTCAGATGCCCAGGAATATTATGCCAGTCAGATGCCCAGGAATATGATGCCAGTCAGATGCCCAGGAATATTATGCCATTCAGATGCCCAGGAATATGATGCCATTCAGATGGCCAGGAATATGATGATAGTCAGATGGCCAGGAATATTATGCCATTCAGATGCCCAGGAATATTATGCCATTCAGATGCCCAGGAATATGATTCCAGTCAGATGGCCAGGAATATTATGCCATTCAGATGCCCAGGAATATGATGCCATTCAGATGCCCAGGAATATGATGCCATTCAGATGCCCAGGAATATTATGCCAGTCAGATGCCCAGGAATAATATGCCAGTCAGATGCCCAGGAATAATATGCCAGTCAGATGCCCAGGAATATGATGCCAGTCAGATGCCCAGGAATATGATGCCAGTCAGATGCCCAGGAATATGATGCCAGTCAGATGCCCAGGAATATGATGCCAGTCAGATGCCCAGGAATATTATGCCATTCAGAAGCCCAGGAATATTTTGCCATTCAGATGCCCAGGAATATTATGCCAGTCAGAGGCCAGGAATAGTGCTCGTTATCCCTCCCTCCTCCCCCGCTTCCCCATCACTTACCTCCAGCTGCTGTGTCCCCGGACGTCTCGCGCGGTGTCCTCCTGTGGAGGAGGGAAACAGTTACCGGATCCGGATGTCCACATCCGGTCGCGGTGAATTTTTTTTTTCTTTCTTCCTGCAGCCGCATCCTTTGCGGCTGCCAGAAAGAAAAAAAAAAGTAAACAGGGTGGGTGCTGGCAGCACCCCCCGCGGGCCACATAAATGTCCTCGGCGGGCCGCATGTGGCCCGCGGGCCGTAGTTTGAGGACCCCTGCCTTAAAGGAACGTCATATTTGATAACTAAACTTCAGAGATGTAGAACATATCAAGATAAACATTTTGTGAGAAGTAATTATAAAAAAATTATGGGATCACATTATGAATGCTTTCAGGGAAACATTTAGCCATATCAAGCAAGTACCTATGTAATCTTGTCATTTATTAATATCATCATTGATTTCATATAGTTGTGTCCTCAGTGAAGTGAGTTGAAAGTTTAAGGGATTTCCAAATCCTTGTCAAGGACCATAATGGATTTTCACAACTTTTAAATGCATTACCCAAGTGTGCATTAGGAGTTCCCATGCATCTCTGTGGAGCAGCACAAGGATGCACTGTGCATGTGCATGGCATCATTATGACACATGGTTAGCACTTTCAACATTATTCCCTATGGGGAAGCACTGGCCATGCACATGACTGAGGGTACAGCTGTATGCTCATAATTTTCAAAAGTCACCCAGGATTGGCGCACGCTTATTTTCTTGCATGCTTAATTATGCGCAAACTATTTGTAATATGGATAACTGACAATTAAAAACATAGAGCATGCTTAATGCAGCATGTTATAAGAAATATTAAAAATATATATTTTAGTTGTAATGGCGTTTTATTTATATTGTATTTGTACACATAGAAATTCAATTAAAATATGGAACAGAAGACATTTCCTTGATTTTAATTACATCGAGACTTGGAGCATAGTGCTGGCCCCAAGCTCAGAGGGGGCATTATTTTATTTGTGAATGGGACACTGGCATTGCACCAGTCAATGGCGACCTATATTAGTTTATTTGAGTGGCGCAGGCATTTTCTGGCCTGTGGCCCTTGAGTGCTGAACATTATTTGTATTGGTTGCCGCAGGCACTAGGGGGCAACACATTTTTTTCATGGAGCCAGCAGGAGGCCGAGGGGGCTCTTATTTTTGGGGGGGGGTTGGGTAAGACACTAGGATTATATTAATGGTGATTTCGGAACAAATTGTGTTTTTTTGCAAAATGCTGTTATTCCCTTACGTACAGGAATTTTAAAGCGCAGGATATTTTTGGTCCCTGTTGGCTTTCAAACTTTAACTTTTGCCAGCCTTAAGTTACAGTGTGAATACCACGCATTATTCCACTTTCACCATCTCCACTGCAGAACATTTGCCCCTTTTTTTCCATTGCAATCCCCTCCTGCAACTTTTTTCTATTTCATCCCTTCTGAAGCAGTAACCGTTCTGTTAATCCACAAGTTCTCCATGGATACTCCTATTCTCTTCTGACTGGGGGATACATAATATCAGAAAGTATAACTTTATTGAAAGGGTAGTGGATGTATGGAATAGCCCTCCGGCGGAACACAGTGAAGGAGTTTAAGCATGTGTTGGCTAGGCACAAGGCTATCCCAGATATAACATAGGGAAATGGGAACCAATAAAAGCATTTCGAAAATTAGGCAGACTAGATGGGCCGAATGGTTCTTATCTGCCGACACATTCTATGTTTCTATGCAAATCACTTGACACATATCTAGTACTTAGATTGCACTCACAGGACTTACCCCTGCACTTAACATATCATGGCAAAATCAGCAGTACTGTATAATCATGGCATAACAATATCAGAAGTAATGTATAAATGTGGCATAACATGAGAAAAAATAGCAGTAATGTATAAACTTGGCATATCATGGCAAAATCAGCAGTTATTTATTCATTTTGGATATTCATTTAGGGGGAAAAAGAAAAAGCCTAAATATAAGATGACCTTATACAGGAAAAAAAGTTTTACTAGTAAATAATATTGTAAACTGTTTTTGGTTTTCATATTTAATAAAAATCTATGATTGAGAAAATGCATTTATTGTTTTGATTTCCTTTTATTTTCCAATCTTCTCTTCAGACTTGCCATTCTGCCCCCCCCCCCCCTATTTGCCAATCTGCCCCATGCTTCCCCAAATTTGCCAAATCAGACCTGTCAATCTGCACCCCAGACTTGCCAATGTATTCCCACATTGAACACCCAGGACATACCCCATCACCCATATTGCACACCCATAACTTACCCCAGTACATGCCCCACCACATACATTGCACAGCTAGGACTTACCCCAGTACCACAGTACATGACATGTCTCATCACAGACATTGCTCTCTCAGGACTTACCCCAGTTTATGCCCCATCACCCACATTGCACCCCACATATACATAGTTACATAGTAGTTTAAGTTGAAAAAATTCTTGCATCCATCAAGTTCAGCCCTTTTCCTATTCCTTGTTCACTGCTGTTGATCCAAAAGAAGGCAAAAAAAAAAAAAACCTTATTTCAGTCATTTCTGTTTTCAATGGGAAAATAATTCCTTCATGACTTCAAATGGCAACTCATTAAAAAAAAAGTATGTGTTAGTCTATTCAAAGAAACAAACACATTCCTATCAGGGGATCTGAGAAGTGTTAATTATAGAAAGTTTGTGTGTGAAAGTGAGGTTTGAAGGTGAAATATGTGTACATGGCCATGTCTGCATTAGCTCTGTAGGGTTCATATATTATTCATAATTGTTTTCTTAAATAAACATGGCGGTATAGCAAATCTCCAAGTGCTTCATAGATACAGAAAAGATTTTCGGTCATTCTACTTAATGGCTTCATCATTCTATTGACTGCTAGGAACCTATTGGCCCATCTAATCTGCCTGTAGCGAAATACTATTCTGGTGTCATGGGCTAATTCTTCAGGATAGCCTTATAAACGTTAACTCTTATTAAGAACATTCTCAGAGTCTTTAAACATAGCCCATGACAGAAGTTCAGTGCCAGATAACCATCATGGGCAGCTGTTTCTTTGTTAATGCAAATCGTCAGCATGAGATTGGTTACTGGCTTTCTGCTTGAGATTTGGAGCAGTATGAGAATCATGCACAACATATGTTATAGTGAGTTAAAGGTGATGGTAAACCTTCCACTTAAAATTCAGGGGTAGCATACTATGACATAGTGTTCTTATGTATACATGTTTGTTTATTTGTTAGAATTCACCTTTTATATAACAGTGATTACTGCACAATAGATCTTTTTGTGAGTTTCCACTTATTATTTGTTTAGTGTTAGAGTAATAGGTCACTTCCTTTGAAAAATAAATCTATATTAGTGTTCAATTTTTTTCATTTTTGATTTAAATTTAAAGTGTTTACTCACCAGTTATTTAGTGCCCACCCACAAATTATATTACAAGTAATCTCCAGTTGTACAAGTAGGAGGCCTGTCTTTGGTAGAACACCTTTTTTATTTTATTACATTTGTAACTTTAGGAGTGCCTAAAAGTTTTCTTTTCTATCAAGGAACCGAAACAAACAGCCAAACAAGGAGAGGAGTCTAGATCCAGAATAGAATATATTTGCTGAATTAATAATACAGCATCCTCCATCGTGAGACGGTGCAGCAGACTAATATAGCAATTGTAGGATCAGTTAATTACTCATAGGTGTAGGTTCTGCACCTGGTTATGTCAACTCAGCCTTTCTATTTTTGGCAATACTAACATCCTGTAATGTTGGACAACAGTAACATACCCAGGGAATTCTCGAAAGAATATGTCAATTCCATTGTTATTATTTTTATTTTATATCATATAATCTTTCATCTCTAGGATATTAGTGTTTATATGCAATCTAATTTGATAACCAATGCTTAAAACACATTATGGGTCAGATGGAGAATCTACGCTGCCCCTGGCACACAGAGACCTCTGAGGCGGTACTCAACGTCTGCCTACATTGTGCATAAGCTCTGAAAGCCCAAGTAAGAAGAGCTGTGCATGATATATGAAGAGGGTACACATTGTTTGAGTGGAAGAGGAAGAATTGTTATGGAGGGTGCTAAAAGGGAGCTGATGTGGAGGAGTCAGGGGATGTCCATTGAGTTTGTATGTTGTTAAGATTTGGGTGGTGTCTTCGTCCTGGAGCACCTAGTTACAGCGTGTACACTTACAAAGTATTATTCACAGAAGTCAGCACAGGTAGAATAGTGAGTTTCATATGGAGAGGGTCAGCTGATAAGATGCGGGAAGTGGACATTGTAAAGTTGGAAAGAATAAATGACGATAAATAGGAGGGACAACAGAACTTGTAATGTTTGGAAGATAAAAAATTTTTTTTTTACAAAAAAGTTGAAAACCTAACGGCCATGCTATTTACTCAATAGATGTAACATTGACCTCAAGCCACTTTCTTTTTACCTGCCTGGAGGTAAAGAGCTGGGTGCCAAACCTAGAGGAAGACACAGCGAGATCAGCTTTTTATGTTTTAAACTTAGTTTTCTTTTCCAGTTTGAGAAGTCTGGCTCAAAAACATTCACTGTCACTATGATAGGTCGTGTCAATAATTCTTTGGATATGAATATTATTAGGAGTTACTATTATTAATGCAATCATCTAATTCTTGGTCTCTCACATTTTGAGATCTCTAAACAGTGTACTTCTCTCTGCCTCCTCTATCAGCCTTGTCTGCTCACATCAATACAAACCTACAGCACAAGCTTTCAGTATCCACCCTTCATAGGAAATACTTGAGGACAATTCATGGTTCTAATTTAACAGGAGGAAAACGTGGTCTCCTAGGACATGTAGATTTCTGAATTATATCTGTGGAAATATGCTTCTTGGAATGGATTATTACATGTTCACATTTTAAACACTGGTCCTGGGACTCTTCATTTGCTATCTTCGAGGAATAAATTTTGCAAATTCTGTGTTCAGCAAACTGCAGAACAAATCCAGAGCCTGGTTAGTATCAGACAGTCAGTAAAGATGGATTGGTCAACATGTAAGTAAAGCAATTCTGCTCTTTCCATGATAACCTTTGATCTTGTCTAAATCTCTCAGCATACAGTGCTTCAGAGGTTAAGAGGTTTTATAATAGAGGTTTTGCTTACCCTTATACAAGAAAGATGTATCAAGGTCTCACTTCAAATTCATGGCAGACCCGCATGTAATTTGGCAGAAAAAGTACTTCTGTCATTAAATGTAATTTCACTATTTCATCTGTTTAATTGTAGTTTATTGGGTGATATTATTATAGCATTTTGTTATAGTGAAGGCTACATTTTATTTATTAACTGTAAACATATGTGTGAGTATGTGTGTGTATGTGTGTGTATATAAGAAACGTTGTTTATAGGATTTAAGCTATGGATCATTCTGATTGTACTTGATCACTGCCTTGTCTTTTATCTAGTATATATTTTTGCAACGCATGCATGGTTAAATTCCTTCACTGTCTTACCCATTACCACTCATGCAGAAAAGCTACTTAAAGGGACACTCCCTCCAAAAAATTAAAAGTGTTTATTTTTATTTTGCATTGTTGATTTCATATATGTCTTTTGTTTTTGTTATGTGCATTTATTTTATGAAATATTTTACTAAACTAGTCCTGCCAACTATGATACAAAGGAGCCAGTAAGAGAGCAGGTGTGTATCTTATGACGTCATGCAGGCTTTGGCCACAGTTGTAAAGTGAGACTTGCTGGAAGATTTTGGAGAATGTTACATTATGAGTACAATTCTCAAAATGGATGCTGGAGATAAACACCTAATTTTATTTTTACATTTAAATGCAATTAATTTAACATTTCTTAACGCACAGTTAATCTACTTACATCTTATGTAAGTGGTAGTGTCCCTTTAAAGGAACAGTTCAGATAAAATATTGTTTGCTTCATCACGTCAAGTAAAGGAAAATTAAAACATTTTTCCTCAACTCTTCCTGCCTTCTAAAAAAAACCTGTATATAAAGGATAATACCATTAGTGCTGTTACTATAGCAACAGTACGGCCTATTTCCACAAGTGCTACACAAACCATGCACATCCTATTCTAAGTACTTGAAACAACAAAGTTCAACAGAGAGAGGTTTATTCCACAGTAAATGGTGATTCAGTGTAGCATGAAAACTGCTACACAGTCTCCTGTGTATTCCCAATCACGGATGTCACTGAGTTTGGAGCCCCTGTGAAATCATTTTCAATGTAAAATTAAAGGAGAACTGTCATTCTTTCAAAGTAAAAATTAGTGCATTTCATATACACATCCTGTAGAACATACAGACCTGCCCCTTTAAATCCTGTTATGTAGAACCAATTTGAATACAGGATCAGTCATCCAATACCTACTTTTCACAGAAGTTAAGGTTCTCAGAGTGAGTTCATTTAGAAAGTTCCCTTATATGAATAGATATTGTAGAGGGAAGGAGTGAAATCATATGGGGAATGTGGCAAGATAATACCAATGATAAATGATCCTTGTTCGAGGTGACCTCTGACCTTGACCATGATATGGATGCTCATTAACGATTTTCATGCAACTATGTTACCTCTTTTTAATATTCTGTTAAATTAATTGTCCTTTCTCATGTTTTCCATGTCTTTCTATTAAAGAGCAATTAATGGTTCAACTTAAATCCACCTTATATAAAATAGCACATTTGGTGAAGTTTAAATATATCAGTAAAAGTTCTGAGATTGGCCATTAATTTGTTGTTACCTAAATATATCCTGGCCAATAACCATCATTTGAATTTTTAGCGGCGCTCTTCTTGGCTAAGTATTCTTATGTAGCAAATGTTTTTTTCTCCATACGGAGATATTCCGGGCTCAAACCTTTAAAGAACAGATTAAATGTCCATTCTTCTCACTTTGTATTTTTTCTTACTGTGTGCTGCCATGATAAGGGGTTTAGTGCTGTCAAGTTTCATTCTCTTAAACCCATTCACGACAATGCCTGTACATGTATGGTGTCCCAATGCAATGCATTGACGACAATGCCCATACACGTGATGCGTTTAAAATGACCGGCGGGACTACCCATGGGCAGTCTTAAAATTTGGAATCATCCAACATACTCCCTACCTAATTATACATTTTGTACCATATTATTTCTGTATGTTTTTTTCTCTATATCACCCTAGAATAAAATAAGGTTATATATTGACTGCACTTTATTTTTGCACTTTAGTATGTTTGTTATGACTCCTTAGCCCTATCCTTTGTTTGGTGTCTATGTATGTCTCTTTGGTTCCGTAGTATTGCCTTTTGCCATTAACCTGCACATGGATATTTCAGTTCTGCCTCTACTCCTTTGTCTGTCCTGTAGCACTGCATTCTGTATTTAGTTTATTCTGTTTCTGCTCTGTAAGTAAGGTTCTGTCTTCAACTTTAGGCCTGGATACAGCACCCTGAAATGTGGTTGCGCTAACCTGGGTCCTCAAGCTTCTGGGGGAGTGCGGTTACCCTGCACCAGGCCCTGGTTCTCCATATCTGTATCTTAACTCCTGAACTCAGGTGCTGGACCCAACTCATGACAAGCATAAGTGCTAGGGAGGTTCTGAGGTCCATCTGGTGGGCTACAGACCAACTATATGCATCATGTTTTTTTATGTAGCTCCATTGCTGTACTAGTGTTACATATTAAGAATAAACATTCCAAGGAAACTTCAAACATTCAGCTGTGACATCATTTCCTGTCTTCCTCAATTATACACATAAAGCCTAATTTGGATTCGGATTTTGCCTCTGACATTATCATTGTATTCCTCAGCATCAGTTAAAAAAAGCAATATATGGCAAATACCATGTATGAATGGTTGCATTCTGTATATTTTCACTTATTTGAACATACATAGCTACAGTAAAATACATTAGTAGTATTCATTTTGTTCTTGCAATTAATTTTAATCAGCCTCTCTCTAGCCACTGGAAGCTAAAAGTTTGGCAAAAGCACGGCCTGATGCTTATGTCATTATTTCTGTCTCTTCATGCATTCAGCATGTGTAATAATTTAGTCCCATCAGTGCAGATTTAATTCCATAATATCATAAAATATGCATAGCATCACTTTACATAAAGTCTATTAGCCAGGATGGCAAACCAGTCTATACAGCAAGACATTTTTCAAGTCAACTGTTACAGAGTCTTCCCCGTGCCTACTGGGAAATGTATTTAGTAGGTTATGATCTTTTTAGTTCAAGTAAAGATTGATACCTTTAGACATTCTTTTTTTGACTTGCATGGACAACACAGAGATCATTTGCTTACTGTTGCCAAGTTAGTAACTAGGCAACCTGAGAAATAATTGGCAAATGGTTGACTCAAATTTGATTACATCTACTTACAAACATATGTAGCTTTCTTCTCTAATATATTACACTAATGATAACAGTCTGATATAATTTCACTGGAGTGATCTAAATTCATTTTCTCAGTATGACTTCATATGACACATGTTTGGTCCGAGGGATTTGAAAAAAGACCTTGGGAAAATATTGAGGGTCATTTTATTGATTGGATCTCCTCAGAGCTGAAAAGTCTGTATTAAATGAAAGTTAGACAATTACAAAAAGCAAATGTACAAAACAAAATGCTGTACTTTTAAAAATACAACTTTGCAAGTTTGCTTCTGCATCTTTGGAAACCAAGTTTTATTTTTCAATCACCCTTTCCAACGTGTTCATTTTCAAACTCTAAATGTAATTCTGTCCAGCCAGCCCTAACTATTTCCTCATATGGAGAAACCAAGGTTGACAATTATGCTGATTCAGAGTCTGAATTGCAAATCAAATGGGAATTTAAAAAAAAGAAAATGTAAATCAAAGAACTTTTTATTTTCATAGTAGGTACTTATAAGGGTTGAGTTTTTGGTGTCTTTTTTCAACCTAAGTAACTTTATTCTTTGCAATTCAGTAATCAAAATTAGTACCTAAAGGAAACATTGACTTTATTACAGCAACAGTCGTTTAGACCATTTTACTGAGCAATTTACTTTATTTAAATATTGGTATACATTAACTTTCATGGCTAAAGCAGCCATCTCTCTTTTTTTTAGATCTTCCTTCTTCTTCTTCAAAGGAGATAGCATATCAGGTCATCTCATGCTGGTGATATGTTGTTATATGAGGCAAAACAAAAAGCACCAAAGTGGCTATTTCTACTTTAAATGATAATATTGTACTTAAATAAAAAGACAAACATTATAATGAGGTGATACCTAAAAAACTTACTGTTATTCAAAATAGTTTCCCATACAATGTATGTGTGCTGTTTATGAAAGAATAAGTATTATATTTTATAATCCTATCGGATAGAAGTACGTTTTCAATTTTTATTTCAGTGGGAATTTTAAATGTATCCCTATTCAATTCCAAGGTGGGATTTTTTTCAACTTCTAATTACAATACTAAACTCACATCAGCTCAGATCTCAGCACTGGGTTTAGCACTCCTTAAGGAACCTCAATATTCAATTACAGCATTGTTCCCGAATCCAGGTTTCTAGGATTTCCCCAGTAACTACCCATGTTGTACATTAAAATGGATCTCTCAAAATGACTGAATGGCTAACAGAAGTGCTTTAGCTGTCAATTTAAATACTGAAAACCTGGACTATTGTTGCAAAAAAATGTCACTTTTCCATTGTGATATATGTGTAATTACATACATGGTGTTTTTCCATAGATTAATTGGGGAATTAAGGCCTGATACAGCTGTTCACTAAAGGAGTCTCTAAAAAATATATAAATAGTATATAATGCCCGAAAAGGAGTAAAGAAGTATAGGAAATCTTTGAAATGTGATTTTTTTTTTTTTTTTTTGTTTCATTGTTTTTTTTATCTGTCTTGTTTACTTGCTTGGCATCAAAAACCGAAACTAACATGGTATATTGCATCTGCATTTCAGCAAATTCAATGCTATGGAACTATGAGACTGCACATCTGCATCACTAAACAAAATTGGATGGTTTGCCAACAATACATTTTATGGGCTTTCAAAATAGCCGATTCGGCTGCAGATGTTTCTCCTATATGGATATTACATGTCCTACGGCACTGAATTCTTCCTGAGGTTCATGGAAGTAAATTACACAGAAGGCTTTGGAGAGGAGGAGAACATACATTAATTGACTACTCTGGTAGTGCACAGCTAAAGACTATTATAGTTTTACATTTAAATTCTCTTAAGCAGCATAGAGCAAATCCCATTAAAAACCATACTATATTTTCATATAAGTTCCTGCAGGGAAGTGCACAGGTTGGTTCGCATGTTTGTTGAATGCGAAGGTTAACGCTGTCAAAAATGACAAAACGTTCATGTGCTTTATTTGGAAAAAGCTTGGTTACTTTCTGTCTCTGCTTTGGTTGAAAATGTCAAATGTGAAAGCCCATTCTGGAGAAACATATAAACACATCATAGCATTGACCCGATCTCCTGCTGCAGGATGTATCATGAAAACCCAAATCAAATAAATAATTGTCTATCTAAAGTTCAACAAGATATTCATTTATTTATAGGGGCACTGTTACTCACACAATAAGGGGGGCAGAGAGTCAATTATATGCACCAAAGTAGTCTTATGGCCTATACCAACCACCTGGCTGATCATTATATACAGTGAGGTTAACAAGAGCTATAGTGCCAAAGGTAAATAATTATCCTATACACTATAACAGAGGGTTCATAATGTGCAATGTTCTTATCTCAAACCAAAGTACTGGTCAGTCTGGTAATGTACTCTCCATGTGGATTTTACAGTGACGCTCCTATTCAGGAATAGAGTGCAGTTTAGACAGAAACATGCAGTCAATGTGTTGCAGTACAGTGGGACCCCTAAAAAAGAATGAATCCTACATTTACTCCCTCGGTATCTTGGGCTTGTGAAAGTATCGGCACAAGAAGCTATTTGGGGAAACACACCAGAGAGACCATTACCCCAACAAGACAGGTGGCTGCTCAGCTCCACACCAGGACACTGACTGTTAATATTTTCTATCTGACTCCCTTGCTAGATGAATGTATTTCATCCCCACGGAATTATGGACCCTGCCTGCCATGTTGCATGTTGCTATCTGCATGTTGCGTGACGATATGTAATATAGTTCATTTAGAGGACTCTGAACATCCTCTTTGCTGCAAAGAACAGCTATAATTTTAAATTAGAAATAATTACCTGGTCACGATAACTACTTAAAGAATGATTATTGCGCTAAGAATACTACTTCCTGGGGAGACGATTGCTCTGTAATGTTACTATTCATACAAATGGTAATTCTAAAGACAATAGTACTGGATTTTGATGTTGTTGTTTGTTTGTTTTTATTCTTATCAAACATCTCCTAAATTAGCAATTAATTTTTTTATTTTATAAAAGAAGATTGTATTTGTTTTATGTGTTACGGGAAAGGAATTTATATCTACTGGTTTAAGGCAAAGGGTCACATTTATTAAACAGAAAATTGTTATGAACTTACAGCCAAGAAGTAAAACCTAGGACACATTAGCAGAATTCATGGATGGCCTGAGAGCAATCTGGGTCCTCTGACAGATTAAAGGCGTGGCTCCACCCAGTGGTGTATCTTGATTTTGTGCTGCCCTAGGCAGACAAAATCCGGGCACCCCCCTACCCAAGCTGTACACCCACGTTACACACCTAAGACATGCCCCATCATTCAGACTCACATCAAGCTCATACTCCCATCACACTCAGTCACACACTCCGACTCCCATCACACTCCGTCACACACACTGTCTCCCATCACACACACTCTGACTCCCATCACACTCAGTCACACACACTGTCTCCCATCACACACACGCTGACTCCCATCACACTCAGTCACACACACTGTCTCCCATCACACACACTCACACACACTGTCTCCCATCACACACACTCCTACTCCCATCACACTCAGTCACACACTCCTACTCCCATCACACTCAGTCACCCACACTGTCTCCCTTCACACACACTCTGACTCCCATCACACTCAGTCACACACACTGTCTCCCATCACACACACACTGTCTCCCATCACACTCAGCCACACACACTGTCTCCCATCACACACACACTGACTCTCATCACACTCAGCCACACACACTGTCTCCCATCACACACACACACACACTCTGACTCCCATCACACTCAGCCACACACACTGTCTCCCATCACACACACACACTCTGACTCCCATCACACTCAGCCACACACACTGTCTCCCATCACACACACTCTGACTCCCATCACACTCAGTCACACACACTGTCTCCCATCACACACACACTGTCTCCCATCACACTCAGCCACACACACTGTCTCCCATCACACACACACTGACTCTCATCACACTCAGCCACACACACTGTCTCCCATCACACACACACACACACTCTGACTCCCATCACACTCAGCCACACACACTGTCTCCCATCACACACACACACTCTGACTCCCATCACACTCAGCCACACACACTGTCTCCCATCACACACACTTAGACTCCCATCACACTCAGTCACACACACTGTCTCCCATCACACACACACTGTCTCCCATCACACTCAGCCACACACACTGTCTCCCATCACACACACACTGACTCTCATCACACTCAGCCACACACACTGTCTCCCATCACACACACACACACACTCTGACTCCCATCACACTCAGCCACACACACTGTCTCCCATCACACACACACACTCTGACTCCCATCACACTCAGCCACACACACTGTCTCCCATCACACACACTTAGACTCCCATCACACTCAGTCTCTCACACACACACACACACACTCTCTCCCATCAGCACTTACCTTTCCCTGGCAGCCAGGCAGCATGGTCCCTCCATGCTGCCTGTTCGGCTTCCCGGCGATTGTGCCGACAGGCCACGTGACCGGGCGCGGGTATGACGTCAGCGCGCCCGTCACGTGACTGTCGGCACTTCCGTGTCGGCACACTGCACGGGGAGCCGAACAGGCAGCACGGAGGTTTCTCCGTGCTGCCTGTTCGGCTCCCCGTGCAGCCTGGCAGGCAGAGCGATGGTGAGGGGGGATCTTCCGATCCCCTCTCACCTCCGTCTCTGTCTGCAAGCGTGGTCTATTTTTTTTTATTTTTTTTTTAAAGGGCCGCGGTTTTTTTTTTTTTTTACATTTTTTTTTTTTTTTACATTTTTTTCTTTTCAGTGCTGGGGGGCTGCCGCCCCCCAAAATTTGCCGCCCTAGGCATCCGCCTAGGATGCCTCGCGGTGAATACAGCACTGGCTCCACCTAAAAAAAACTTTCATGATATTTAAACACCACTGGAACTATAGTGCCAGTGGTGGCTAACCGTTGGCAGCCCATGTGACAAAGATGTCTGTAATTCTCAGGAGTTGATTGAGCATAATGTAAGCTGTAGTATACATAACAGAACACCACTGCAACTAAAAGAACACAATGTATTCAGTTCTGTTTTCTGTAATGCATAATGTTCATTTTACCATAAATAGTATTTTAAGCATTATTTATTGCCCTTTTCATTTCTTTAAGGCTTTTCAAAAAACCATAAACTATTGTGCTTTATGTACTTTATCCTGTGTAAATGTAGTAATATAATTATTTAAAAATTCTCCAGTAATAGTACAATTAAATATGCTCATTAATTGATTTACATGCGCACAAGAAGAACTTCTCTCTTATTTTTAGTAGAAAATAGGTTTCCACCCTTTGTGGGACTTGTTTATTTATCCTATGTGACTAGTGTTGGCTGTAAGCAAATTTTTCAGTGTGCTAAGAAAACACTGGCTATAATTGTGTAAAATGTACGGGAATTTGCCCATTCACTTTGTAATATCTCACTTGTATTTGTACAGGGCTGCTCAAAAATTAAACCTTTCATCCAAAAAGAAGAAGCAAAGGACTACCCCTTCCTTAGTATCTGAACCACCACTCTTCTCCACCAGCTTCTGTGGGATTCTTCAAACATGTCCACCACCTGCACCACCTTGCCTGTTAAGAGCCGTCAACAAAGTAAAGGACACTCCAGGTCTTGGAAAGGTAAGATAATTAAACTTTTCATTGCTGCACATGATGCCAGGGTAAAAACATTTTATCTATTCTATTTAATCTGATACAGTGTTCATTGATTTATTATGATGGACAAATATCTTATATGTTATATTTTAGTACTGTACATCAAATGCATGAAACCAGTCTAGGAGCCTGGAGAGGTATTGAGGAAGGTGCGCCCAGGCTCTTTTTTTTTTTTAAATGTTACTTTTTATTTTGCCATTCAATATCCAAAACCTTACAATAAAAATACAGTGACAACTGTTTAAAATGACAATGTTCTTATAGGAAGGTATAAAAGCAAGAGATGTGTCAGAAAAGGGCAATAGTGGGAGGGGTTAAAACAGGGCGGAAATCAGGAAGGAGTAATGTAAAGTAGGAGAAATAACTAAATTGCTTCCTGGTGAAACAACTTATATTCCTCATTGAGGTATTTGTTAGGTATCTGGCCACGGTTCCTGTATATACATCTAATGTAAGTCTAGTCTGTTGTTTTGGGGCTGTCTACTCATAAAATGCTTAGGTAGTGATAGGTTATGAGGAACTGGGTCTTAATTCTAGCTTTACTGGATGTACTGTTAGTTAGGGACTGGTAATGGGTCAAAGAGTGCATAGTCGTCGAACATTTATTCTGGTATATTCAACGCTTTCTTTAGGATAACATGCCATGTCAGTAAATCAATAACAAACAATTCTGATAACCAGGTTAGTGATATAAGGGGAATGTAAATATATAAAATAAAAGAGTTACTAGACTACCATATAAAAACAAGAAAATGGCAGACAGGGTCCATAATGGTAACAGGGTATCTGACCCCCAAACTTCACATTCCGTGGGGATGAAATACATTCATCTAGCAAGGGAGTCAGTGTCCAGGGGTGGAGCTGAGCAGCCACCTGTCTTGTTGGGGTAACGGTCTTTCTGGTGTGTTTCCCCAAGTAGCTTCTTTTGCCGATACTTTCACAAGCCCAAGATACTGAGGGAGTAAATGTAGGATTCATTCTTGTTTAGGGGTCCCACTGTTGATGTCAGTATGGGATGTAGGGAGAGACCTCTAAGAAAGCATAGTGTCTCCTATGTACCCCCATGGGGTTGGCAGTGGAGAGAGGTCATAGTCTGAGTCTTTTGACAACTCCGTGTTATAGCCTGCCATTAATTGAGGGCTGCAAGTGTAGTGTGCCTATATCTTACAGACCAGAAGTGAGTTTGGGCTTCCTAAATCTTTTCCGCATGTTTCCTGATTCCTCAGTGAGGATTTTTGGGTGAAGATGGGACAAAACGTTTTGTGGAATTGTCTATTGTTACAGTTTTAGATGGAGCACCTAGCACTCATGTCTGCTCAGTACTTTCCAGTTTACACTTTAAACTAATCTGTGCAAGAGTAAAATTAAGTTTTTAAGTAGTTCAGTGATAATGCCATTGTATATTGGAGCCATTGTTCAGTGATTACATTGCATGTCATCTATGTACTCTACACAGTACACTATGGTGTCCACGTAGGGTTGCCACCTCAGATATTTGTATCCATATATTGAGGAAGGTGCACCCAGATGCCCTTTTTTCACATTTTTTTTTCTTTTGTCATTCGATGTTCAAAACTGTTTAATAAAAATACAGTGTCTAATGTTTGAAATGACATTTTTATTATGAGAAAGTTGGAAAAGCAAGAAATAAGAAAGAACGTGGGTGTTAACGGAGGGCAAACATCGAGATGTAGAGTAAGTAGAGGAGAAAGAACAAAATCACTGCTACACGCTGCCTTCCAGTGTGCAGAAGTCATATGTGACCAGAAGGAAATCAATTAACTAATCAGGGATTGGGTCCCAAAGAATTACTTTAATTAGTTAACTGATTTCTATCTGGTCACAGATTACTTCTACAGACAGTATGACAGAACGTACAACTTTCATGGCCACCAGAAATTGCTATTTTGGTTAGAGTCATGGAGTGTCATATTACATTTACATTTGTGGACCAAATGTTCCATCAGTACCAAAACACCAGCTGGCTAAAATAAAATGTAATAATAAAGTATGTTCTACAATTCACTTAAATTCATAATGAAAAAGCTGAATATGTTCATCACACTGTAGTTATGATGTCAGATGTTACCTCATTGCGGCTATATGCTCTTAAATAAATGTAGTTCTGTTCAGTAAATCATTCAAATTCTGTTTGCTTTGTCCACTGGCACCAAAACATGTCAAATATTATTTTAATGAATGTGTGAAATGTAAAAGCAGAATGCAATATTATATTTGCTGTCAGATATTTTTGTTCCAGAGTCGTAGGCACATATCTGCTGTCCAAGATAAAATAATAATTGCTTTTAGACAGCCCCCCTTACAAGACTGTACCATTTTCCCTAGCTGTGAAAGGATTAGCGTGGCATGCGCAGGATTAAGCAAAATCTTATTATATGCTTTTAAGGAGTATTGTGAATGGTATTTATTTTGCAGTTAAGATGTCAGCTGTGGTCCTGTGTATTTTATTAGATGACTTCACAATCTGTTTGTATGAATCATCTATCTTGGCATGGAGGAAGGAGAGAGAACAGGCTTCAGCTGTACCTTCTCCTAAAGAATAGAGCATGATGTTATAAGCAAAATACAAACAGATGGAAATTAAAACCTGAACAAAAAAAAATCAACTTGCTATACTTACAACTATTTCTTTTGATTGGAGGCATTATTGGAGGCAAACAAATATATGTTTCAGAGTTTCAAACAGAAAAATCTAATGGGTTAATACAAGATAATCACATGTGCAAGTTAATTAGAAACCCCCCCCACAATAATCTTATGAATCAGGCAATATTAGTATAAAACTGGTATTTGTTTTTATATGATTTGTCTGAAGTGTATGGCTGGAATAGTCACAAACACTGACCTTTGGTAACATTATCAAGCCATTCGGGTTGCCACCTTTTATTCAGAAAAATACCTTCTCCGTAGACTTAACATTGGCCTGAAGCCAATTTTTTACCGGCCTGCCCATAAAATACTGGCCAGACGGCAACCTACAAGCTGTGCATATTTTTGGAGTCACAATTGTTAATACAGAGGTAACAATAATTAGTACTCCTGCTGCTATGATTCTCAGCCAGCAAATCAATATGTAAACATTAGTATATACAAAGATCTATTTAAACAAGGGCCATAGTGTTACCAGCTTGCTGTCCCAACTAAATTCTTGCATATAAACCATGACCACAGACTTGTGCACTGTAAATATTATTTAGGTGACCGAGCCCCCTCAAAGATCTGCTGCTTCACATTGTTGTGAAAAACTACAAATTTGTGTTTGCCTTTGTTTTTCAGATAGAGTGCATTAAGAATTCAGGGTTAAACTGACATGCTTAATGCATCGTTTTAAAAGCTACTCTCAAACTGACTAATGACCGGTGCAGTATATTGATTAAACCACCAGGTCATTTTATTTTACTCCCCAATTTTGTTTTATTACCAAAGACTTTTTTTTTTAATTATCTTTTCATTTTCTTTTTATGGTGCAGGATCATCAAGCAGTTGAAAATGATTTTCTTGCACTCAATTGATTTCTCCTGAACCTTTTAAACACCCTGGCTCAGGTGTTGCTCATTCCCTGTAAAATATTTCAGCCAATTACCCACCCCCTTAATTCAGGCTGGGTTACCCTTCCATGCATAGCAATGCCTCTGATAAAATGCCTTAACATCAGACATTGCTGTGAAGGAATGACATAATCACAGAGTAGTGAGCGTATCAATCATTGTGACTGTTCTCTCAACAGCAGCCCATCAAGCTGTATAAAATGTAAAATCATGGATCACTGAAAATAGTAAAGTTTACATTTTTATTTCTGCTTGCAATGTTACACATTTTTTAAAATAAAGAGTGTTTATTAATAATATGAAATATACATTTGTCATTAGAAGACCTGTAAGGCGCAGGTGGCATATTGCATCAAAGGAATTCTGGGAGCACAGGTTCTGACTGGCTGTAGACAAAACCATTTTTTTTTTTAAAGAGTAATTGTCTGAGGAGGGTTTAGAAATTGTGATGTAATTCCACACTAAAATAATATCGGTAATGTTAGCTATATTTTCTTAAATAATAATTATAATCTGTCAGTAATATTGTTTGAAACTGATTTATGTTAGGACACATGCGGCTGTCAGGTTAACTTTAACATTGATATTGGGTTTTCTTTGAGAAGATCCAGAACATTTTTCCAAACAATGAATTCCTTGCTTGTTTATTATTAAGGTCACACCTCAAACGCTTGTTTTATTTTAACTTGTGTTCTGTACAGTCATGGTGAGGCCTGTACATCTGAAATAGGTTATTTATGCCATTGTACACATTCTAATGGTAATTAAAATCAGATGATGAAGGAACTAGCTTTTATTTCAAGGATGATAGCAGTTTAGTGTAGTATTTTTAGATTGCATGTTTACAATCCAGGCCTTTCAAGACAATTCAAGATTAGATATACCCAAAGACACAAATAGTGTTTATTTTTTTTTAATGAACAAAAACAACTGAAGAGAAAGAAGCAACATACCAATGTCTGATGTCTCTTTAATTGCACCTTCACAGATGTTTGCGATTAGTTTTTTTTTGTACCTTGAAGAGAATACAAGGGAATGGTTTAAAGCAAATAAATTGACACTACAGACTATTTTAGTTTGTTGCCAAGAAATAATGTGACGGAGACTTTTTCTATGGTTTGTGACTTCATTAATCATTCAGCTTTTTACTCTCTCCTTCAATAAAAGTATCTTAAATAATGCAGCCATTCAACAAAGCATGTCACGAAATGAAATCTAGATGGATATTAAATTCTTTTACTGCAAACTTACTTAACTCATGCTCGTGATACGTAATAAACTTATTTTCTTATTTTTATTATTATAGTCCATACATGAATATATATGGATATAAATATATTAAACCATGTGTGCGTATATATAGATAGATATATGTCCCAGCATGCATAGCCAAGGCTTGTAATTCTTCGGCCCGACATGCATTGAAGTGTAGTGTTAATTGAGAGTGCGCTAAAAGTCTATAATGCTTTGATTTGATATGATAAACGGTGGGAGGAGCTGCATTGGTTTGTATGTTTAGCTTTTCTGATTTCTGAATATACATCTTAGTACATGATATGCATGTAGACCTTGGCCTTTATGGTTAGACATAACTCCCAGAGTTCTGTTCTGACCACTCTTTGTCAACCTTAGATGTCTGAAATGACATTGGCACAGATTTGCAAGCCAGTCTAATGTTGAGATGTACTTTTCAGGGAAAATTAAATGAATACTATTGATAGATAAAGTTTAAAGCAAAGCAGGACAGGTGAGTATTAGAGCATGGGCTGTAACCTCCATTCCTGCTCCTAATAACTTCAGAATGCATCTTGGGGTATGCCCCACCTTCATTTAAAGGTGTCACCTGTCATATGCCTCTTTCTTCTCACCTATTGTTTCAAAATACAAAACGTGTTAGTGCTACCAAGCTAATTTAAAACTAAAACCCCTAAATTAACAGCATATACAAAATGTTAAATAATTGTTTCCCAAGAGGTCTCACATGGGAAATATACATCTGACAAAATCTAGGAACACACTTGAATTATCTAATGAGGCAGACATATATATTAGATCCATAGGTTATTTGCCATTGCTCATTCTGGTGTTTATAAAATAACTATAGGCTGTTCTGTTATTATGTATTCAGTAAATCTTGTATACCGTATTTGCTCGAATATAAGACAAGGTTTTTTTCAGATACGTCTTACATTCGAGGTTCGTCTTTTAATCAGGCTTCAAACAGAGGTCTGACAATAAGACTGGGATGCAGGTCCCCCTTTATGCACGCAGACATCCCCCTGTGCTGCCCGGCACTTCTGCCAGGACTTCTATGACGGAAGACGGGAGGTCATGTGACCTTCCGGTGTTCCATCATAGAAGACGGAAGTGTCGGGCAGCATCAGCAGATGTCTGCATGCATCGCGCAGACATCTACTGGCTGCCCCCACTAGTCACAAGGGAGATTTGGAGCAAGTCCGGGAGGAGGAGGAGCTTGGGGGTAAGTCTGGGGGAAGCATTGGCAAAAGTCTGGGGGCAGCACTGGCAAAAGTCTGGGGGCAGCATTGGCGAAAGTGTGGGGGCAACACTGGCAAAAGTGTGGGGGCAGCATTGGCAAAAGTCTGGGGGCAGCATTGGCAAAAGTCTGGGGGCAGCATGGCAAAAGTCTGGGGGCAGCATTGGTAAAAGTCTTAGGGCAGATTGGCAAATAAAAACAAGAAATGCATTTTTTCGATCACAATTTTTATTAAATATGAAAAAAATGTTTACATGTGAATATTTACAAGTAATACTTTTTTCCTATAGGGTAGTCTTATATTCAGACTTTTTCTTATTTTCCTAAAAGAATATCCAATGTATTTGTCTTATATTCAAGCAAATACGGTATTTTACCTGTAAACCATGACATAAAAATCCAAGGAATATGTATGGCTAACCAAGGCTAATAGACTAATATGTATTAAATGGGAAAGTCACCTTTCATTTTAAGTAAGATAAATGTATATTATGACTGTGGTAGGAAAGTAATGCCAAGAGTTTAAAATAAAGAATTTTCACTGATTCTCAAAATATTGCAAACTATTTTTTTCTGACTGTAAAGAATTACATCATCTTTTATGTCTACAACTCCCTCATCCACAAACTAGTTAATTTACAGCCTCAATGCAATCACTGCTAAATGTACAGCAAATAAAACAAATCAGACAGAATACATATAATTAAAAAGATAGATAATGAAAGTCACAAATTCAAGCACAATTACATTGGCTTAGGCTGTAATTTGATAAAATAAAAAAAAAGTTAAAAAATGATTTACGTGATCTGCATTAAGTTGTTAGGTTTTATTTTATTTTTTTACTCGTATGACTTTTATAAGACTTTTAAAGAAACAACAGAAACCTATTAGTCTTCTAGTGCATTAATATGTTACTAAAATAATATGCCCAATAACGTAATTTTCTTATTTCGGCTAGAGGATGATCATTTTTAATTCTAATCTCTTTGGTCACGTCAGTCTTTGGTCAAGCAATAATGACACCTACTGGTCAATTTTATGGCTAACATGGGCCAATAACCATTATATGTGTATATAATAGTGCATATGTTTCTAACATTTGTAATATATATTACATACAAACTATGCAAATCCCACCAATAATTATTTAGAATTCAAGACGACCCCATGTATTTGCATCTTGTCCTGTAAAGAGTCGAACAGTTATCATTGTTGACCTGATCTGCATATGTCTACCCAGAATCACTTGGCGGTGGTTATAGCGCTGTGAATGTGAGATTTCTGTTAATAATGTCTCTGCTACTTACTGAATTTTAGGAGGAGGGATTTTTCCATCACCTTTACCCCATAAATAAATGGTGTGTTCAATAAATACTACATAGACCTGAAACGAAACATCTGTGTTGTATATGTTTGGATTGTTTATTATTATTATTATTATTATTTTGATGAAAGCTGTTTGGTATGTAAATAACTTACCAAGTGTACATGTTAATAATATTATCGTTTTATGCACACATTCTATAAGTGCCAAACACTTGTACATTTACGTTGGTGCCTGTTACGGTTGTCCCAGGCTTGCTGGAAGTTGGACCGCTTTGGATACCCTGGTTCCTGAATCCAGAGACGAACGCTGTTTCAATCGGCAAAAACCTGCAAGTGTGGTAACATCACACTAGCTATGGCACCGCTAGGATAATCTCTCCCGATGGGACAATTTATACAGCCTTACAGACCAAGGGATAGCCCCCTCACCCCTGAAGGTACACAGGGCAATCACATATTCTATCCAATGGGCACACAGTGCAACATTTGAAAAGGTCCCTGCCTAGCTTGGAGATAATTGGCTTTAACGGTTACAATAACCTAATTATCTCCAAGCACATGGAACTACTGCATTTTACACCCATAAAAGGAAATAACATAAAAACATATACCTTTGACATTTTAAGATGAAAATAGGTCATGTGACCATTCGCCAGGTATACACAAGATGTATGCATTGCGCTCCGATCTCACGAACAATGTGCCAGAGTTCTGATATACAAGTCTGTTCGTGTGAAACAAAGTGTTCAAATGTAACAACAGTAACTGTAGATATCCAGGGGAAGGTAGTTCTGTAACAGTGCCAATTCAGTACAGAATATTATGGTGTGCAATGTATTTAATTGGATTGGTTTTCATAATTTTCAGCACTTTTGTCTTAATTTTTAATATTTCTGATATATTTTATTATTACTTCCTCTTTGTTTCCTTCTCAAAGAAGCTACAGAATTAGTGGAGATAATAAGTTCTCTGATTTTTTTTTATTACGTTATGACATACCATGTGATTCACGCAAGCTCATCAGAATTTCTTTACTGGAATGAATAAGGCAATGTTTTAATGCATCAATTACAAAAGCCATATTAGCCCAATGTCCTTGGTAAATTGCTTGCAAGTATCACATAGTAATTTTGAGCTATGCCATTTGTATGCAAAATGAGTTTAATTAAAGGACCAGTTCAGTTATACAGCTATTATAGCGGACATATTTAAAAGAAATACATTTATAACTGCTAATGGGCCAGCATATACTTGTACGCTTAGAATACATAAATGTCAGGCAGGTATCGAAGGATACATTAAAGTGCTTAATTGTAACAAAAAATAATAAAGAAGTGTCAACAGTCGTGGTTTAGAGAAACATACTTTACGCGTTTTGCATTTCAGGAATGCTTAATCGTAAGGTATCGAAGCATGTCTATTTTATATGCTCCATTGGCTCCATATGCTCTTCCACATAGTCTAAGTGAAACAAATTTATACATAAATATTTCGTTGGATTAGGATCAGAATACCTTTTGAATTTCCAAGCTCTGCCAAGTAAAAATGACACTAAGGTAAAAGTTTTCCATTTCATATTTCTGTAGCACTCATTTTTCATAGAGTCATGTTAGACTCAATTAAAACAAGGATTAAATCAAGACAATTAGCCCACAAGCCACTTCTCAGTGTAACATTCCTCACCATCTTTCTAATCTTTGAGATGGTCATTAAGAACAAACACTTAATAGCCAACTGCAAACCAAGGGGTATCTGATGGCATCCATGTGGTAACAGGTTCACATAATGTAGTAATACATGGACATCACTAGTACTTTCCATGACACATAAGTGTAATGTAGTGTTTACTAAAAATATATATTTTTAATTTACATTAAAAACATCACAATGATATATATATATATATATATCATATGATATTTGGGTGTTCTCATATGGAACTGTACTGATTGATTTATGGTACAAATCATACGAGACCTTTTATTCTGCCAAAGCCTTTATTGCTGGGAGAGGGGAGTTACATTTCAGGCCGAGAACAGACAGCACTGAAATAGCTTTAGGATGGTACCGGTACCACCTTGGAAGGGAATGAAAAAATGTGGGGGGGAAAAACATGTATTTATTAGTTTTTATTATTGGGAGCCACACTGATCAGGCCTATGATAGATCAAAGTGTACGTCTGTGGTCGCTGTATTCCTAATGCAGAGGAGGCTTGCCATGCATTTTGGATCTGAACCGCCCCGATGGGTGGGGCCTGTCTGAAATACTGATGGAGAGGTCTACTCTGTAATGGTGACAGCGAACAAAAAATGACAATGCCCCTCCCATGTTGAGATGTGAATTAATTTCTTCTTTTTAAAAAAAAAAAAAAAGAAGAGCTACAATTTGTTATTCAGTTACAAGTCTTCTGGTTTTAAGCGAAAAAAGCCTCTAGATTGTAAGCTTACGAGCAGGGTTCTCTACCTCATGTACCAGTCTGTACTAGTTTGTCCAAATTAGTATGTAGTTCCTTTCTTTGCTCTGTACCAAGCGCTTCGAGAATTGGTGGCGCTGTACAAATAAATGTTAATGTAATGTAATGTAATAGGTTGGTTAGATGTAATTTAACTATTTGTTTAGGTGAACATAATATTAAACAATAGCAATTTGTACTGTTTCATACTGATTTATGTAAAGAAATGTGCAGGTGACAGAGAAACTGAAATCACAGTTTTTTATATTGCAGTAAGACAAGATATTTTTGAAGGTGATTTGTATATAAAATCTAATTAAGAAAAATATACTAAATTACACTGAATGTTTCAGTCTCCAAAAATATTTTTAAAAAAAGCCGTGAATTTACCATTTTAAGTTCGCCGGGGGAGAGTTTAATGACAGCTAGCCCGTGATCATATATACTATTCAATCAGGGTAAGTATTTAGCAATGGATTATAGAAGAACATTAATCAAAATCAGTTTGGCAGACATGTGAAACATGCATGTGCTGTGTGTTATAGCTAATTAAAATCCAATTTAATACAAAATATTAAGGTGTGCACAGGAGAAAGAAAGAAAATGTCATAGTTATCATGAAGATAAATAATGGTGTGTGGCCCATAAAAGACTCAGCTCTTTGAATTTATTCTTTTCACATTGGATATGGTGGAGTTTGTAGTTGGGCAGAGTGTGGTATACATTTTTTTTTTTATATACATTTTGCAATGAGGTGGATTGATTAGTCATGTGGTAATGTATGATGCTTGTCTGCATTCCTTGAGGCACTATACAAATTGTAGTGATATAACATTAGTAACCATATTAAAAACAATGAGTACTCCTAAAGCAATGTTTGAAAGTTCAAACAACGTAGATGTCTGATCGCTTTTGAGAGTTGGATGGATTCTTTTAATGAACTGTAGCAACAACTGCAACAATGGGATGAAAGGTTGAACTTGACTTTTTATGATGTTAATATGTAACAGTGTGATATGTGCCCATGTTTCCTGAAATCTAGTATTTAAACTTTTTCTATGAAAAAGTCCTTGTAGTCCTAGTCATAGTCCTCACGCACAAACATTCACTTGAAAAACATGTATATATATATATATATATATATATATATATATGTATTAACTGTGAGTAGTGCCCTACCAAGATATCAACCTTTTTTAAAGCATGCTATCTTAAATTTCTAAGATACATGGCATCTACTGATCCTATGGCATAGACGCACTAGACTATATAACATGCATGCTGCTGTTTACTCCCCCCCCCCCCCCCCCCCCCACCTGCCTTTGAAGATGCAAGGAGGCTTTTCTGAGTGAATTGTACTCAATGATTCCAGAAAAAAAACATAGCATCTTCTTCTCCTTTAATCACTACCTTTTTGTATATTTGGCACAATTATAAAAAAATATTAGGTAACTAATTGTACTTTATGTAGTCCAGAATGGTTACATTGAAAGGGGGAGGGTATGTTTGCTAGAAGGAGATGTTACATGAAAGGTAAATCTATCTTCTATAAGAATCTTGGCAAGTAAAATACCAATGTCCTAGGACATCATTAATTATTTCAGTATCCATTCCTCCACAAGATATGTGTCTGAATTGAGATGATTATATGTATATTTGTATAGTGTTGTGTGACATGGCTAATGTTGATTTCTATTTAAATGCTTCATTAATGAAATCTATCTCATGAGAGAAGAACTCCTGTTGCAAGAATGACAGTATGGAATGGACAGCCCTTACTTTAAAGAGCACAATTCTCGTCTTCCAGCCGAACATATACAACATATGGGGTTGAAAATCAAAGCTTGTGATGGTAGCATTTTTATTCCTGCCCACATTTCAGAATTCCTTTTACTGTTCTTTGCCTAGTATAATCTAAAAGATTTATTAAAGAGTTAACTCAACCTTCTATGTAGGTCACATCACAGAAATTCAGCACTTAACATTACTTTAAACTATCCAAGTATAGTAAGCCGGGTCAGAACGAGGCAGTTTAACAAAATACAGAATACATCTTTCTGTGTGATAAACTAGGACTTCAGAAACAAACAAAAGAAATGTCTATCACCACTTCATTAATGCCACACTACAACTGCATTGTATAGAAACATATTGGGACTTATATATTAAATATAATGAAACAATAAAACCATTTTCAGTGGCTATGAACTTTTATTCCGTTAGTTCTCTAGCATTACTTCTTACTTCTTTATATATTTTTGTTAACTTTGTATCTATGATACTTTACAACCTATTGACTTGTAGATCTTGAGGTTAAACTGATTTTTAGCGCTATGCTAGTAACAAGCTATATTCCTCACTTTTAAAGTTAGATGTGGTAAAGGTAATTGTTGAACTAGAACTGAATGTCACATGTTCGTTCATTCTACAAGATGGATGAACCTGCCCCAAACCAACGCCAAGGGTAATAACCACGGACCAATGATTAATCGAATGTGTTCTTGCTGAAGGCACAGTCAGCATCTATCGTCTCCTAGGGACAGGCTGGGAAGATTAGCTCAGAAAAAATCAGCAGATCTTCACACTGAACTGAAATAGGCAGGTCATTAATATTGCTTCACAAGCATATCACAGATAGCATTTAGGATTATTGGGACAATAGACTGAGCAAGTGGCCCGTTAACCATGATCATTTTTCATTGTATGTTGTTCCTCTATAATAAAACATCACAGTGCAGTCTTTTGTGGCTAAGGAAATGTCTGCAACAAGTAAACCTTTATCCACTTTTCATTGACAACAATATTAGTTTCATATATCACCTTCGTACAAAGTGTCACTATGTGTCATTTAGACCAAATGTGGCACATCCTGCAGGGATGAATTAGTGACAGTGATGAGATTGTTAATAAAGAGAGGGCAGATTAAAGGCAGACATCACTAGTAAGGATGCTGATATCAAAGTGTTCAGCTAGACTTATGATAGATTTGCCAATGCACTGTTACCTGGATTTTAGTAAGTTAAGTAGTATAACTGCTGCTAAGTTAGACATACATGATTTAAGGTGAGCAGAAAGATTCCTTTTATTCTTATTTGCTTTAAGCACTGCCTTCAGTCAGACTCCACAGTTAGTACAGAAGCATGAATGGAGAGACTATGCCATGGAAGAGCAGACACCTGTTCCATATAAGAGATTGCAAATCATGTTTTGCAAGCAAAACTGGAGCATAAAATAGTTTTTTTTTCTGATTGCTCTGGTTTAACCCATTGTCTTAAAATAGACAATGGGTTAAACCAGAGCAATCAGAAAAAAACATTATAAACGGTGGCAATAATTACCTGGTTTTCTGCATGAACTGGTCATAAAATGTGATCTGCTCTTTATATAAATTACAATGGGGGGGGGGGTCAATTGTGGAGCAAAGTTCTAGAAAGTGGTCTAGTCACCATGGAAACCATGGAATATTCCTGATGATTTGATCACTTTTAGAACTTTGTCCCTTTATACATAACCTCCAATGTGCTTAAGGTAACATCCTTTTGACATTGACAGACCCGTTACAAGAAATCCTGCTAGTCTTTTATCTAATTAGAAGATACAGTAACTACTCAATGTATAAGATAATCATTGGCAAAACCCAAGTTCTAGCATGTTTTATGTGGGGGCTGGGGGTAAAATTGCTTAAAGATCAGTATCAGTTTCACTGGGATAGACGACTAATCTATTATTTGGTTATTAAAATCATAATATAATTTAAAGACATGATCAGTTGTAATTATCTGAAACTTTTTTTGGAATTCAGGAAACAAATTTCTGTTTGGATCTCTGTTTCTCGATCTGTCCTGGTTAGGTAGAATGCATACAATTAATGCACATTATGTTCATAAACATACATATTTATTTAGGACTATTCCCTTCAGCATTAACAATCATATTTTTTTCATATTTTTTTGGGCAAGGTACGAAGACAAGGATTGCTAGGAATGTCTTTAAAAAAAAGCTTCTAATGGGGGAGTGTCATTTCCTGATGTCTACGAATTACATAGCTCTTGCATGATATCTCATCTTCTAGCCTGGGATAATTTTTCCCAAGAAATTCCATCTCGGCTGGTACTAGAGAGACATGATTGTAATAATGGTGAACCATTCTTCTTTTCTTAGCTAATTCTGATTTTGTCAGAAAAAGGAAACAAAACCAGCCCTATAATTAGGAATGTTCAGAGAACTGTGAGCTTGCTCAAGAGGAGTTTTAAGGTCACTGATAAATTGCTTATCTACCCTTATTGCTGTTATACAGTATTTTATTGGCGATATAGATTTAAAATTGTGGGAGGCTAGAGGAATAACCAAACTGGTGGACCTGTTGAGTAATAACAAGATTAAGACCTTTATGGCATTAAAGGAGAGATAGGGGCTCCCCCAAAGAGATCTATTTACATACTGATACAATTTGCTATGAGGTCTGATACTGCAGAGTCAGAAGTTCTGGAAAGGTTTATAAACAACCACTATAAATAGAAAGTTATTTCCAAAGTTTCAGAACTATTGTATTTAACTCCCCTGGAGGTCATAGAAGCTCCAACATTAATATGGGAGGAAGAAATGTATAAAACCTTCTCCCATTTAGACTGGCTACAAGTGATCCTTTCTTGTTCAGAAATACATGCATTGGATAAACTTATTAAAATTGCATGATAGCTGTAAGTAAAAAGGTAAGTTATATTCAACTGAAATGTAAATAATTGAAAAAGAAATGCTTTAAAGAAAGAATACAGATCCGTTATTTTACTGATCACCTTCTTGGGTCAGCTCTTACTTCATCTGACCCAAGATTCTCAACAAAATGTCTGCCCCATTTGAGCTATACAGGCTGAGTATCCCTTATCCGAAATGCTTGGGACCCAGGGCCGATCCTAGGGTCACGGGCGCCTGGGTGCAGGTTTTCCTTTGGCGCCCAAGGGTGGGCGTGGCTATATTATGAACTCCTCCCCTTTAGACATTTCTGTTCCAGACATGCCCATTTCAATATTGGGGAGAGAGAAAACTGTATTTTAATGTAAAGGACCAACGTTTATTTTAAATAAAGATATATATTTTGCCATAATACTGTGTAGTGGTTTTATTTATTTCTATGATGCTCAGCCAGCAACATGGGAGACTTTTTGCTGGCTAGCAAAATGAGTTTTAACTACCGTTCCCATGATTCCCAACCAGCCAAAGTCTCTCATTTGCCTGGCTGAGCATCATTGGAAAAGAAGTACATAAGGAGTGATAAATAATATTCCACCAAGTCAGTCACTCACGTGTCTCTCTCTCTCCCCATACCCTCATGTCTGTCTGTCTCTCCCCATACCCTCATGTCTGTCTGTCTCTCCCCGTACCCTCATGTCTATCTCTCCCCATACCCTTGTGTCTGTCTGTCTCTTCCCCATACCCTCATGTCTGTCTCTCTCTCCCCGTACCCTCATGTCTGTCTCTCTCTCCCTATCCCCTCATGTCTGTCTCTCTCTCCCTATTCCCTCATGTCTGTGTCTCTCTCTCCCTATTCCCTCATGTCTGTCTCTCTCTCCCTATTCCCTCATGTCTGTCTCTCTCTCCACTCATGCTCCATGTCTCTGTCTCTCTCTCCATTCATGCTCCATGTCGGTCTGTCTCTCTCCACTCATACCCCATGTCTGTCTCTCTCTCACCACTCATACCCCAGGTCTGTCTCTCTCTCTCGCCACTCATACCCCAGGTCTGTCTCTCCCCTCATCCCTTATAACTTTTTCCATCTCTATCTTTCTGTTCTCCATGCTGGCCTCTTGTACACACAGTCATACATAAACACACACAGTCACACAAACACATTTACACACTTAGTCACCCTCACAGACATACATTTACACAAACACCCTTATACACACTGTCACACACATACATAAATAAACACAGTCATACATAAATACACACAGTCACACAAACACAATTACACACTTAGTCACCCTCACAGACATACATTTACACAGACATCCTTATACACACATACATAAATACACACAGTCACACAAAAATACACACAGTCACACAAACACAGCCACCTTTACACACTTAGACATAGGATACACTTGCACACTTGACACTCATGTACACACACTTACACAGACAGTAACACACACATAGTTATACACATTGACACACACATACACACAAAAATACACACAGTCACACAAACACAGCCACCTTTACACACTTAGACATAGGATACACTTGCACACTTGACACTCATGTACACACACTTACACAGACAGTAACACACACATAGTTATACACATTGACACACACATACACACTTATACACATACACAAACATTTACACAGACAGTAACACACACATAGTTATACACATTGACACACTTATACACATTCACAGACACTTCCACACTTTCTTTCTTTTTTTATTTTATATTTTAACACCCCCCAAACCCCTCCAACTGTTATTACCTCCTCCTTCTTGATTGTCCAAGCACAGAGCAACGGGGGAAAGCTCCGCCCCCTTCTGTGATTGGCTGCAGGGAGGAGGATGTTCTCTATGGTGTCTTGGCAGATACTCTAGAGAACGTCCTCCTCCCGGCAGTAGCCAATCACAGAACGCGACGGGGGCGGAGCTTGCACCCGTCGCGCTGTGCTTGCTTTAACAAGGAGGACGGCGGCAGGGATTGAGCTCCCTGCTTCAGCGCCTCTCCTCCCGTGCGCCTGGGCGCGGTGCACCCCGTGCACCCGCCCAGGATCGGCCCTGTTGGGACCGGTATTATTTTGGATAACGGATACTTTTGTATAGTTTGCTTACATTGGATAAGAGTAATGTAGAACATCCATAGGAGTGGAGCTGCTGAAATTATCTACTGCGAGCGTGGTTGTCTCTCCCTCCCCATACATTTCCCTTGACTGCTTCCACAGTATATTGCACGGAAGGCAGGAACAAAGGAGCTTCACAACAGGGCTCCAGGAAGGTGAGTATTCCTTATCTGAACTGACCCTTAGCCCGAAAAATGTTTTCGGATTTTTGTAATTTCGAATAATGGATCTTCGGATAAGGAATACTCAGCCTGTATATGCAAGAGAGAGCAATAAGGTGCTTTACTTGTATTCTTTCATTAAAGCATTTGTATTAAAAGTGCCTTCACTTGATGCAATCTTTCAATCTTGCAGTTCTTTGCCAACAATCGTCCATTAATTGATTTGCCTTTTTGGCACTTGAGACACAAAATATGAGCATGACCTTAAATGAAAGGCTTTATGTCTGTCCGCATCATTTAACTCACGTTACTCTCAGTCATCTATACTTTCTGTAACTAAAATATAGGTTTTGTGTAGAAGTCCAGGAATGGGTGTTTCACAACATGTATTGTTTAATACAATGTTACATTTATTCATGCAAAGTATATACTTAAACCTAACAGCCCATCACCTACTGTTAGATATTTAACTACTTAGCTTCCAGGAACAAAGTGATGGCTGAGCATTGTAAGAGTTGTTGATTGGCAACATATCATAGTTTGGTGAACCCTATTTTAGACTCCCACAAATAAAGTCCCAAATACATCTGTAGTATAAATATCTAAATATAAATCTATATCTTTGCTAGCATTGTGGTAGACATAATATATAAACTGTTGCTCATTAAAGCACACATCTAATATTTACATATTTGCATCCTAAATGTTTACATTTGCATATCAACAATGTGTTCCGAGATGTCAGCATGATTTAAAAAGAAAGACTAGAGGGTCTACTCAATAAAGAGAGAATTGCAGGCAATTGAGGCAGGAATTTGAAACTTAAGGCCAAAGTAGTTGATAGGAACAATTCTTCCGTTCAGCTGCATTGGAGCATTTTTCCAATTCTCTCTTTTATTGAGTAGACTTTGTTATGTACAAATGCATACCTAAAAGTTAGAGGGCGTGGTAGGGTTAGACAAATTCATTTAGAACTTTAAAAAAGTCAGAAACTAATGGGAAATCTTCTGTGGATTTAGAAAAGTCCGATATTGGAGAATGAACACCAGAAATGCAGAGGGCAGGTTATGGTCAGCAGCAGAGTGCAGGCAGCAAGCTTGGGTCAACATGGAAATTAAAAATGAAATGCATTTGTGGGAGAAAAAGATTTAGGGAGAGGTAGTTTTTCATGAACCATAAAAATGTATAGACAAAGTTCTATATTTCTATTTCTTCATTCTTGATCTTGTTTTCCCATTTCTGACATGCTGTGGTTTAATAAATATATTTTTCTTTGAAGTTTATCATCTTTATGATATACTCTTACAAGCATTAAACCAGAAACAAAACAGAAATTCAGTAGTCATAAAATAAAAAAGTGTACTGATTTTCATTCCATACAGAGGGTGTGCTGTTAAGAAATGGAAAGTTCTCTTTCACCCTGTACACTCATAGACCACCCTTAGTCTGAGCTCTCTGTTTTACTTCTATATATCTGAATTGGAAGGAATTTGCAGAGCATTTGCATTGATTCCACTGCCATGTACATGTCATTTCAGAATGACAGTCATCCTTGAAACGTCCTTGACACCCACATAAAAATCCTTCCTTAATGAGAAAAATAGATTCTTTGGCAGACTAGCAATCCGAGCCTGTGTCTGCAGTGAAAAAGGCTAATCGTCCAGCAGAAAGACATGCCTTGCTTGCTTTTCCCTCTTTATGCCTCCTTGATTGAGACAAGATGAGCTTGCTGGCCTGGACAGTGGATAATTTTGCTAGAACAATTTCCTCAGGGAATGGCTTTTATCCACAAAGGATGACAAGTGTGGCAAATTGCGTACAAAGCCGCAGACCTAGAGGCCTCTTTAAGAGCTCTCAGCCTTGCAGAGCTGTGCAACGCAGCGATGTTCTAGCTAAATGTGAACAATGCTTCTTCTTGTTCGTTAGCCATTAATCACATACTTCATCATTAAAGTAGAGGGAAAAGGTTAACTGGATACTATTAACTTCACAATCTTTTTACACAGTTTGCAGTGTTTGGAATATAACATCTCAGTTCAGAAACCACAAGCAGTACATTAGAACCTAAAAATGGCTGTTTGCTTAGCCTCAGTCTTACCAAATGTTTTGCTCTGAAATTTTGCCTTTGAAGTTTCCTAGTTGCATCTGTTTAACGTTAACATTAGGGTATCTTAACGCAGTTCAAATGAAGCATGAAATAATCTAAAACACTTTGAACTTCTGCTCATTATTTTACGGTGAAAATTAAAAAATAAAAAAATTCCGCGAAAAATAGTAATGCCAAAATGAAAAGAAATGATTGAAGAAAAGGGCTCTGCAATGTTTTCCTACAAGGGCGGGTAGAAAATAGAAAAACATTTTTTAAGATTTTTCAGCGGAAGGTATAGAATATGTCAAATAAAGATCCCCCCTTTACAATTGCATGAACATTAGAGTATTGGGAGCAATTCTAATGTAAGGAGCTAAAAATAGAGAATTTGTCAGAGAATTATATTGTTTTTTCAACTCAGAACAAGTCATGTTGAGTGTTGATTACATGTAAATGGAAGTAAACAATACGGCTGTGAGCAGCTCAGTTGAGGCAATAGCATGTATGTAAAAATCCTTTCATATTTTAGTTACACTGAATACATGCCTTCAGGGACTTTAAATGCCCCATTTGACACCATATGAGGTGGTTCAGACTAACCCTGGCTGGAGCCCATCTAACCTTCTAGTTATGGTGATGACAGAAGCCCTTCAATTGTATTTTTCTGTAACTGCAGTTTTTAACTCCTTGAGGGCCCTAGGGGTACTCACCCATATTCTGTCACTTACATGTGAGAAGATAAGAGATCAGAAATTAGTTAAATAAGAGAATAATTAAGGGCATGTGGTCTACTGGTGTCATAGTTAGTGCATGCCACTGGAGATAAAGAAGATTAAATGCTGTCATGTATTCAGGCACATTCCAGATTGTTTTCCTATTTATGATTGCTTGAGGCAAGGACCATTTTATGGCAGCAAAGGAAGTTGTTAGCAGCCCTATAAGGGTGCCTGGTAAACCATCATCTCAACATAGGTGACTTCAACAAACTAACACAACAGCTTGAACCACATTTACATATTTTTTTTTTATATCTACAAAAAGGTTTAGAGCTTCTGAATAAATAAAAGAGGAGATGTATATTGATATTTTTTTTGTTTAAAGAGCTAAATTTTCTTTCAGTATTTCAGTAAGGAGAAAATAAATATAAATCACTGTTTTTACTAAAGCATCAGTGAAGCCATTTTATTAAATCTCTTATATTTTAACAGTGCTACTTCAATGCTTGGGTGTAAGTGAGATATTTTTTTATATAATCTATATTAAGAACGCAGAAAATGGTTTACTCTTGACCAGAGATGGTATTATTGCTGTATTGTGTTTCCCTTTACATGATAATTATGGGTTTTATTGAATAGTAAATCAGTGCTAGATTGGACCTGTGTCTCAGGTCTCACCAGCACTGAAGGGAGCAAGGCCCGTTGCCATTGACAACAAGTCTTAGGCAGAGCAAATCAGGGGACTCAGAATCTCCTGTCTCCCACATGCACGCTCAGGTTTATAATGTAATATATCTTCAGTGCTCTCCTGTACATCTCGCAGCCCACACAGACTTTGTTTTGCTTTCTGTGCAATTTGTCACTAAGTTTATACACATAAAGTCATGCCTAATTTGTGCCTGTATATTTGAAACAAGATAAGTAATTCTGAAGGTGCTGCAGTCTATCATGCGTTTCTTTTTATATTGGGGACCACATTTTTCTGTGATACAGCCTCATTAAACGCACTCAGTTTTGACAACAACATATTTTATGTTTTAAATTGTTACAAATACCATAACTCCTGTTCTGGTTTCTGTCAGTGTTGAACTCCTCCACGTCTAACATCTTATGTTGTAGGATGTATATACATGAGGAGATTACCACAAGGGCACTCAAAGTTAACCCTTGATACATCATACATTATTAGAGGCATCCCACTAGACCCATAGTAAAAACACTGCTCTTACTGACATTTTTCTCATTTCATTCAAAATACATAACACTATATCCCTCTGATCCAAAACACTGTATCCCTCTGATCCAAAACACTATATCCCTCTGATCCAAAACACTGTTAAGTTTAATAGCAAAACTCTAAAATTCTTTTATAGATTAATGGTAAGTATGCAATTATATTTATGGTGATATTTGCTTTGGGAAAGCAATGTTAAGGAGTAGAAAACATTAAACTTAAAATGCAGGCACAAATCATCTACACAGAAGTGAAAATCTTACAGAAAAACTTTTTTTCTGTTTCTAATGATGTGAATATACTAAATAACTATAAATACATCGATCAGTCATAACTTTATGCCCACCTGACTGATATTGGGTAGGTCCCCTTTTGTGCAAAAACATCCCTGACCCTTTGAGGCATGGACTACACTAGACCTCTGAAGGTGTGCCGTGGTATGTGGCATCAAGACATTAGCTGCAGATCTTTTAACCTCTTCGTGACGCATGGTGGCCGGGAACAAATCGAGAGGTTTTGGTACTTGCGTTGTCTGGTACGCAAGCACCATGCTTCACGAAGGGGTTAAAAGATCTGGTCACCGATGACAAGGTGATCGGTAGCCAGGAACACAATGTTAGAGACCCGATCAGTGTTTTAATAGACCCTGTGCGTCCCTGCCAAAAGATTGCAAGACCTCTGGATGTCATGTGTGACGTCACGGAGGCGTGCCCGAACCCAGTAGTTCAGGCATGGCGCGATTTAGTGAAATGTAGCCGGTGTTCGCTTTGAGCACCAGCTACATTTTACCTGTCAGACTGAGACCACTCAAAGTGGCCTGATCTGACAGGTGGGATCCCGTTGCAAGTCCCTGCAGCGGGATCCGAGCACAACTCATGGCGGGTAGCAGCAATGAACTGTTTGATGCTGGACGTACTATGCTGTCCTAGCATCTTTTAGGCACTGTAAAATCAGGACATAATTGGTAGCAGAATATTATTTTGTTATTAATTATCTGGTACTATTAAATAACTTTGAATACATTTACAGCCAATCACTAATTTGGGTAAATTTGGCAATGCATACAACATAAGTACATGCACTAGAATTTAAAACTGTGATATAAATACATACACCCAATGATCAATGTATAGCGGCTGACTATTGCCTTCGGTCCCTGAGGAGCAAGCAAAGTTAAGCAAATAGCTGCATTTCCAAGTCACCACCTCTGCACATGCTGTTTTGACACTATCTGTGTAAATTTAAGTTTATCATTTAATATATATTTTTTACTGCTTCTAGCAAATCTGCTGTCAGGCTAATAGATTCAGTGGTATCAGATACTAAAATGGCCCTCATTGAAAGGTCAAATTTGGGGTAAATTTGGCAAAACCATGAGATGTATACAACATAAGTACATGCACTAGAATTTAAAACTGTGATATTAATACATACATCATGATTTTTACCAGTTATTTGGATTATTTGCAGTAACATGGCCATGATGTCACAATCTCAGAATATGGATATAAAAGAACAAGACTATGCATAACATAGTAAATATCCAATCAGTACCTTGGTGAGCAACAAACAGTTGGATGATCATATTCATTCATGCAAGAGAAATGAGTAATATTCCAAGAGAAAATCCACTGGCATATTTTTGTGTAAGAACATATTTAGACAAATCCTCTGCTTTGATGCCTAGGCAATTGGCTTGTAAGCAATTACATTTCAAACTGTTTGCATCATTGTGATTGAACTAGAAATGTTGGCATGTTTGATTTCTAAAAGTGGGACTATTCCCCTACCATGTATGCGGGAAATGGGTATTATTCACTAGTATAGTACATTCTTTCTATATATATATATATTATTGTCTTCATGCAAAGTATTTTTTTTTTTTTTTGCATTAAAGGTTATTATAAAAAGATAAACAATGCATGATCTGTCACAAACCAAGTTGTACAGTGACGACTGTGAGGACATATAATGCTCTTTTGTTTTTGTTCTGTAATCTTGTCGCTGAAACACACACACACACATAAATACATATATGCATAGGAAAAATACAGAACCTTGTGAATTAACACACTTTTTTACTGAAATGTAGAACTGTCCAGGTTTTTTTTTTTCTTCCAGCAAATTCCTTTGGGGCCTCTTCTTGGCATGACCAAGGGTAGACACCAACATTGTTCGTGGTGGACATTTACAGTACTTTGTGATGAGCATTTTAATATTTAATATAACAGCCTTCCAGACCATGCCACTGATACTGATGTCCTTCTATGGACATTTTTCCTATCACTAGTATAACAAGATTTCCCATCTTTGTACACGGTTTCAGAGGTGCTTACTAAGAATATTCTGCTGCAATAAATATATAGTTTTGACTATTGACTATTATTCTCATTTATTCAAGAAGAACCCTTCTATAGGAAAAATGTAAAACAGAAACCAATGTCAAGGGGTCAGCATGTGATATGATTCCTTTAGTTGGTCAATGATCCTCTTAAAGAACCCTCTTCTGTTCCTGACATAAAACATAATATCTGAACAAAGCCAGAATCTTACATATTCAATGTCTATTTTTTGTTCTAGTCTTTAAATACATTTGTTAAATATGGCTTTCCTTATGTTGTGGAGGATCTTTCAACTGTTTGTGATCTGCTTAGGGGAGGGTGTAATAATACCCTGACTTCAAGCTTATCAGCTACCTTTGCATAGTTACCAACAGTTCTAGATATTCTGGGATAGTCCCATTTGTGTGGTCCTAAACTGTTAAATTCCAGTCAGTCTCTGCATGACTGCTGCCTATGCACATTGCAATGCATGGTGCACAGGCAGCATTGCTTTTAAATTATGCATGTCTAAGATACATTCATAGTCCAAACACACAAACTGAGCTTCAGACACCCAGTAACTATACTCAGGCTCTGTCTTAAGGAGTTACACAGTGTCTTATGTGTCACACAGCCCTGCCCCCTTTTAGATGTTCCTGGCAAGTCATATTAGTGAATAATAACAACTGGAGCAATTTTTGTGCAAAGTAATAGCCATTAGCTGATTACTTCCTGTTTTATATATCATCCAGGTTTGCCTTTATAAATATTGCCCAGTGTCTCTGAATTAAAATATTTTTGTAACTTCATGTAGAACCCCTCAAAGATACTGATTGGCTGGCCCTGTATAGCGGCTGACTATTGCCTTCGGTCCCTGAGGAGCAAGCAAATAGATGCATTTCCAAGTCACCACCTCTGCACATGCTGTTTTTGACACTATCTGTGTAAATTTAAGTTTATTTTTTTTTCTGCTTTTTGCAAATCTGCTGTCAGGCTAATAGATTCAGAGGTATCAGATACTAAAATGGCCCTCATTGAAAAGGTTTACATTACTGCTGCCGTCAACCCTCATTAAGAGAGCTAAAGTTGACATAGTAACAGCTGGTCCCAGTGTAATAGGGACAGTGAGAAAATGAATGTATGATTCAGTGAGAGAAGTCTCCATCCAATAGTGAATACTATGTCATTCTTACATGACAGATACACTTTAACATCAATCAGCCAATGAGAGCAATTATAAGGAGCCTGGATTTACTCATATCCAATAAAGAGAGGTTTTGTAGTGGTGTATCTTATTTGAATATATGCACCTTATTCCAGGAGAATTGTAAGCTGGATATTCAATACATTTAAGTTAAATAACCAAAGGAGGTTGTATTTTGTGTATTAGTTTACAGAACAGTAAACACTATAGAGCATGAAATACTTAAAGACTAAAAATGTAAAACATCAACACATTTTCTCATGGATACTAAAAGGTAACTTAAATTTGAATGTGCTGCCTTCTTAATCTATGTGCACATAGTGAACAAAAAATGTATTTACTTGGTAGATCGTGCACTTAGTCATTGGTGCACTGCTGAAATATATGCAAAACATGTAGTGGATAACTGGGAACTACAGCTCAGACCCAAGGTATAAAGGAGTAGTGGCATGCTCTTATGCAGGGCTATACAATCTGCAGTTCTGATACGATTTCGGTGGACATGATTGGAAAACAGGAGAAGAACAAATATTTTTCAACTGAGATCCCTAGTCGACTCACCACTATGTAGGCACTAGTTCTGCATTAATTGTTGGCTCTTTTTCAATACATAAGTGTAATATAATAAAACTACTAAAAATAATTCCATTTGTTTCTAAGCTTTTGAACTTATGATATTTTGGTATAAGTGGTTTAATTTAGTAGGCGAATTACTATGGATGTGGTCCTGAATACGCATCTCCAACAGGAAGCATGGGGGACCTGGGAGTTCATTAATGCCAGAGCAGTGGTGGATGGGTAATACATAAACTGCACTTGCCCAAGCCAAGTGCATCTGCACCGTTGCAGTACAGAGGACGGACACTAGGTAGTGCACTTACAAACGTAAGTATATATCGTTTTTACAGAGATTAAAAGAAAGAATCAAAAAATTAAAAGTGACAGCCTAGTCTACCCTGTGGTGCCTACAACTGAAACCAAAGTTAAAAGGGGGACTAGATTGTCCCTTTAAGGACATTTTGGTATCTTCTTCAGAAATACAATATATATAGGTGTCATGCCGCTCAGAAGATGCATATAAATATAAAATGTTAAAGAAACACGCACTCACGGGACTTGAAATTGAAAAATTCCTCGGTCTATACTTTAAGTAACAAAATACATTGTGTTGTACATATGGTCGACATTTTGGTCCGCAACGCGGGCCTTTACCAAGACTATATATATATATATTTAATGAAATATGTTAAATTTATAATAATATTTTCCCATTATTTTTGTTTTCTTAAATGATTGCATTTTGATTTTTGAGATCTATGCAGTTAATATAGTAACATAGTAATTTAGGTTGAAAAAAGACACAAGTCCATCAAGTTCAACCCTTCTACCTATCATTACAGCTTTTGATCCAAAAGAAGGCAAAACCCCCTAAGGAAGCTATTTCGAATTTTTCCTCCTGGGGGAATAATTCCTTCTTGACTCCAAGCGGCAATCAGATTTCTCCTTGGATCAATAAGCTCTTTTATTAATGCTTATTCTATTATTAATAGCCCTGTATGTTCTGCTTTCCTAAAAAAAAACATCCAACCCATTTTTAAATGCATCTATTGTGGTTGATAGCACTACCTCTCTTGGCAGGGAGTTCCATAACGTTATTGTCCTAACCGTAAATAATCCCTTCCTTTGCTGTCTATGAAATCTTTGCTCTTCCAGTCTCAGGGGGTGACCTCTTGTTCTTTGTACCTTTCTGTTAATGAACAGGTCACTGGAGAGCTCTTTATATTGGCCCTGCACAAATTTATATAATGTTTTCATATCCCCTCTGAGACGCCTTTTTTCTAACGTATATAAATGCAATTTTTTAAGTCTCTCTTCATAACTAAGATCCTACAATCCCCTTATTAATTTTGTAGCTCTCCTTTGCACTTTTTCTAGTTCCTTAATATCCTTTTTAAGGACTGGTGCCCAGAACTGTACTGCATATTCAAGGTGAGGTCTTACCATTGATTTGTAAAGAGGCAAGATGATATCCTCCTCCGTGAATCTATACCTCGTTTTATACATGCCAATATCTTATTGGCCCTTGCAGCTGCTGACTGGCATTGGGCACTGTTGCCAAGTTTGTTATCTACAATTATTCCTAAATCCTTTTCATTAGTAGTTTTTCCCAGGGAAAAACCAATTAAAGTATATGTTGCTTTGTTATTATTTTTCCCATAATGCATAATTTTACATTTGTCTATATTGAACCTCATTTGCCACTTTACTGCCCAGTCCCCCACTCTGTCCAAATCTTCCTGTAAAGATAAAACATCAAGATTAGTCTTTATTGCCTTACCTAATTTAGTGTCATCAGCAAACACGGAGACATGGCTCTCAGCACAATGTGGCAGATCATTAATAAACAAATTAAAAAGAAGGGGGCCCAAAACAGACCCCTGAGGTACTCCGCTCAATACCCTTGTCCAATTTGAGGATTTATTTTCTATCTTTTAGCCAATTTTCAATCCAAATACATACATTTGCCCCCAAACCTATTTCTCTCAATTTGTAGAGTAACCTTTTGTGTGGAACTGTATCAAATGCTTTCGCAAAATCCAAATAGATCATATCAACTGCCACACCTAGATCTATATTTTTACTGACTTCTTCATAGAATGTTATTAAGTTTTTTTGACAAGACCTGTCTTTCAAAAAACCATGTTGACTTTTACTAATTATATTCTGGTTCAAGATGTATTCTTGAGTGTATACCTTTAGCAATCCTTCAAATAGTTTCCCCACTACAGATGTCAAGCTCACTGGCCTATAATTACCTGGCAGAGATTTTGATCCCTTTTTAAATATTGGAATGACATCTGCATTTCGCCAGTCTGTTGGCACTGTACCTGAACTGAAAGACTCCCTAAAGATCATAAATAGTGGTCTGGCCAGAATTATGCTTAACTCTCTAAGTACCCCTGGGTGTATACCATCTGGCCCTGGGGCCTTGTCTATCTTAACAGAGTTTAATTGCTTAAGCACTTTTTCCTGTGTCAGCCAATCCCATGTTTGCGGCGAATGTCCCATAACTTCCTGTAGCAGGGGCTCGTCCATCTGCTCTTCCTTAGTATAAACAGAAGAAAAAAAAGTATTTAAAATGTCTGATTTCTCTCTGTCCTCACTTACCAAATTTCCCATTTGGGATAACAAGGGCCCAACATTTTCCCTCTTTTTGGGGTTAGTTTTACTCTCCTTGGCAATCCTTTTCTCATTTTCCAATTTAGCCATTTTAATTGCCTTTTTGCAGGCTTTGTTGGCCTCTTTGTACTCTATAAATGATAATGCTGATACCGTGTTTTTATAATGTTTGAATGCCATTTTCTTGTTTGTATTTCCTGTTTCACGTTACTGGTAAGCCACATTGGTTTTGATTTGTGTCTTTTGCGTTTGTTTCCCAAAGGTATATATTGGGATGTGTACTTTTGTAATGTGTGTTTAAATGAATTCCACTTGTCTTCTGTGTTTAGTCCAGAAAACAATCGTTCCCAGACTAAATGTTCAATCGATACCCTTAGTCCATCAAAGTTAGCCCATAAAAGTTAGTACATAAAACAATAATATTAACACTCAGTTTGGGATCACGTATCTACAGTGCCGTATTGTGAATGCTGCCTGCTCATTAAAATGCAGACTAAACACATCTCAGCAGTGTGTATCATCAACAATAATTATAGAGCGCTCTTTTTTAGCACGACACAGTTGTTTCATAAAAACAATAGTAAGTACTGTTCTGGTGAACGAGACCTACTTCGGGATGTGATATTAAATCTGTAATCAAATTCTAATTGCTGCAGCTTCAAACTGCATAGTATGCAATGTATCTTAAGAATAAGATCTGCCAGTCATGTCCTCCTAAGAGTGTATAGCTACAAATGTTCTCTAATCTGGTCAGAGAGAGTGTTTGTTAAGTAGAGAGTGGGCTTCTATGTAGGGTTAAATAATACAGACAAACCTGGATCTTTACCTGGAATTTCTCTTGATTTCATGAATCCCAGAGTTTGAAAGCTGATTGCAAGGCTTCAAACCAAAAGCAGCATTCTTTTTGTCTCCTGGCAATGAGCCTTTATCTTGATTACCTCCTCCGTCCCGTCAGCTTGTGGCCTATTCATAGCCCTTACCACATTCTGTATATAGAGTCTGTCTGTTTCCATGTATCAAATACTGCCCTACCCAGCCCAATTTATTAACCCCTGTATACAATCTATATATATTACCACATGGGCCTTCTTATTCATGTTGTCCTAGTGTAGTATATATCATAAGGCTATCCTGAATATAATATAGGTATGCATTTTTTTTTATAGCAGAGAATATTATGAGTAGACTATATTGGCCAAATAGAAATTATATGCCTCTTAATTTCTAAGCCCATTTTCATGGCATAGCCTCTGAGGAAGCATGGTGTGTACTGGGCCAGACAGAGGGTGACCAACCATGCATACACAATGGTTAAACCTTCTGTGCATTCACAGAATGCTTTTCCCTTTACTTTCGCAAAGTATTGGCACACCAGAGGGCAAAGCCATAGCAGTGGGACAAGGGTCATGAATGGTGACTGATGGGGGCCATGTTTCTATGTCCTCGGATCATCATCTGTTCATTTTAAATTGAAGTGAAGGTATAAATATTTCCCTTCAATCCTGAATACTAACATCCCTCCGGCAACAGAGTGTTTATAAAGCCTCATTGAATTTTACAGTTTAACAGATAATGATGTGTACATTTCAAACAAATGAGATTAGCCAGTTAAAATGAAGGTTAAAACCTGTAACTGGTAATTTTGCTTTTCATATGTATGTTCCTCTCCTACCTCTATTTTTAATTCTTTCACATTCGCTTTTAGTCACACACAATGGGGTCTGTTCACTAAAGTCCGAGATTGGACTTTAATTAGCGCAAAGTTCAACTCGGCTCCCAATTCAAACTCTCTTTGGATTTTAGTGAATAGCAGATTTTATTGCTTTACACTTAAGGGAGTTTGAGATGGGAGTTTGAGATGGGAGATCGAGATGGATTTTAAAGTGAAAGTCGACCTCCTCGCATTATACCAGACTGTTAGTGAATAGTCCTCAATAAGATAACTAAGCAGTCTAAAATCAGAGGGAAGCCTTTTACCATAATGAACTAAAATAATTGTGCTTTTCCTGTTATTATAACAATCAAATTAAGTGCTATGCCATTAAAATTTACCTGATCTGCTGCTTTGATGTGTACATAAAAATAACAACTAGGCTTTCACAATATACCACGACAGTTTTGTCCACCAATGACTACTATACGGATGTGGGAAGGAGTGCATGGTGAGAAGTTGGACTTGGTCCTTTCACATTGGTCCTCTGGGTACTTTAGATGCACTCATTTTTTAATGAAACACAATTTAGCTATGGATTTTTTATTAAAAACATTCAGTGGACCTAATAAGCTGTGAAATGTTAAAAAGTTTATTCTATATAGCTTGGTGTCCAGCTGATAAGTAGGTTTATGAAAAAACTTTGATGAATTTACTCTTGTATATCACCACTAAGTAAAACCTCCCCATAATTTAAACTGATTTCTAACTGTCCAACCCACAATACAGTTATGTATACGCCGAAATGTAACATTCCTGAAATGAGTATCATCACTGACTATGGACCATACCATTTTTAAAAATGTTGCTTCTATTATAGAAAAAAGGTGTATAATTTAATGGTTCAAATATAGGAATGAAGTGGCATGTAATTTATAAGATACATGCCATATTATTCTCTGACCGGCAACCTCCATGATTCAATGTGACGCATGCAGAGTGATCAAGCCACTGACATTTGGCTAAAACCTTTTGGGTGGTAATTTCAGAAGCTAGAAATAAGAGTACTTACACTGCAAAGACGAGTTCAAGAGATTACCAAGAAGATAGAGAGCTGCTAGAGCTCAGTCTATAAGAGGGCCTAAAAGGGGTCCAAGCAAAAATGGGCTAAAGAGGACTAACAAGGTTATTTTGTATTGATTGTGTGTAAAACCAAGGATCTCTCCCTGTACTAGCAGAGATAAAGAGAGAGACAGTCAGACCACCGACAATCGTGAGCTGAAGCAACCACTCTTATTGAGTGAGTGGACAGTTATCTCATAGCACCATCTTCAGTCAGATCAGATTTGCCTCTTTGCTGTAACTCTAGTGACAATTATTTTAACTTTTGCGTCTATTCAACACTTTAAAAGTTGGTTTGGTGGTGAAAGGGACTAAAAAATAGTTAAAGTCTTTGTTAAGCTGTGCAGAGACTTAACCACTTGCATTACTCTCATAGATTGAGTACCTATACTAGGTGGTGCTGTAGGCTAAATGCACAATGAAGGGGAATTTTCTCAGTTGGAGTTGTCCAGTCCCTGGGCAGGACAAAATGAAGTCTTATATTTTCAGCAAAAGATAGCTGCAGGATATCCATCTGTACCCTTGATAAATGGTTTTGACATTTTCCACAGACACAACAAGCAAGACATGCCTTTTCATTCTCCGGTGGTGAAGCCTGCATTATTGATCAGGCATAGTTTTTTAAAGGTTGCTAGAAAGAATTACACCCACATCTAAAAATGGAAGCACATTTAATGCACTCTTACTACGATGCAGGTTTTATTTGTTTGTGCTGTGGAAAAAGCTTTTCAAATTGTAGTATATTATTTTTGTCATAACTTCTGCTCTTCTAGGCTTCATTTTGCTGCTTTGGGAACATTAATGGAATCTCTCACTTAAATTGTATTTACAGTGGAAACGTGGAGCATAATAAATTATTTATTCATTGTGTTAGCAGACGTGCAAGCAAATGCCGGCGAAAGGTTGTTTGTTCTGTCTTCAACTTATGGCATAACCTTGTGCCACCATAACGAAATTAACTACTACAATGGCGAACAATTGAATCAGATGGCGAAAAACTCATGGGCAATGCTAAACTTTCTGCGTAGGCGTCACTGTTGTAAAAATGACACACTCTCTTTTCGACAGGGACTGTAGACAACATAGTGATTATTCACTATACTCCTAAAGTCCCGTTGAGTATTAAAGTATCTGTGAAGCTGACAATTGTGAATTATACAGAAACATTGTACAGCTATAGAAATGGGATTATAGAATATTTAATATCATGTACAAACTCTGAACATGCTGTGCTCAATGAATGCAATAAACATTGTATAAAACATGCTGTAATACATAAACCAAGAAATGTGCATCTAGATTTGAGTTGGCTTGGTAAATTAGAATATTCACTGAGAACTCATTTCATCTGTGACTTTCGGACCAGAAGAGAAGTTCTGTTCACCCGTCCATCATTATTTATGTCAAACAAAATAGGCACAGTATTATAACTAGTTCTTTCATAGGAAAGTTGGCTTAACGTGAAAGGTTGGTTGTATGATGAACATTACTTGTTAGATAGACTGACAGTCTGGGAAACTGATATCTTTCTCTCGTGGGTCCTATACAGGCCTCGTTAGTTTTATCAACTATGTGATGTAAAAAAAAATGTTTTACAGGGGACACAAGACTCTGACAGATTTGATTGAGGGCTGATGATTGCTATAGGATAAATGTATATAGAAAGCCTTTTAAAAAGCACTTGACATATTTCTAAGCCACAGGCTTTTGAATGCATGCCTTGTGAATATCATTTTGGCAGTCCAGATGTGTTTGGGATACTCATGGAATCATACATATATATACATAGAGAGAAAAGTATGTTCATCACGTTTATACTCCTGTACCATTTTGTATGTCTAATATAGTTTAAAGCACCTAACTTTATCTGGTAGCTTGGTCAATATCATTACTTTTTAGATTGTGATTGTACCAAATGTTCTGCTTGATAATACAATTAAGTGGAATATTCTGTATCATTTTTTCATAGTATCTTTACCAATGCACACCATTTTATGACCAACAAATTATATTTTCTTTACACATCCCTTTCCATTCCCCAGTTAAGTCTAGTTATGATTAAATAGCATATCACAGCAGTGTAAGTGGCATCACGTATGCAAGTTAACAAGACAGCATGTATGGCACCATATTTTCTGTGGTCATCAGTAACTTGTCAGCAATACAGAATTAATTCACAATGCCAGTCTAAAAATTTCACCTTCATTCCCGCAGATTTCATGTCCAATATTTTTGTCATATTTCAATCTTCTTTTTACCGTATGTGTAATGACTGCTCATTTATCTTACTTCTTGAGGTTTCAAATGTGTTCATACCCTTTTCCAAATGCCAAGGAGAGTGACGGTCTTTATAGATAGCCTTGGGAGTTGAGCGACTCAAATTAATGACAGCGGGCGATCAAAAATGTGTAGGCAGATAATCAAATCTGTCTATTTGTACTGTCTTCTGTAAATCACTTGTCTCTAGCAGACTTCAATTGCATCCAGCTTTAGAGAACTCATTTAGTTCTCACAGTAGGGCCACCACATTTCTCCATTTGTACAAGTACTTGACCAAAGCTTATCACTTCGACCTGACAATTTCATGGGATTTTCTAAAAGTGAACATATCACACAACACAGAAGTTTTCAGAATATCTAATATGAGTCACAGATTGCTGATCGTTCTACCTGACCTTCTTTGTAGACACAGTGTCAAAATATAACTATGTTTTTACATATGACATTCACATAAATAGGATGTATTGGCCTTTTTTACATTTCTCCAAAAAAAGGGTGGTCTGGAATTTAATATCTGACAGAATTAGGACCACTGGTCGGTAATTATTTTATTGTAATAAATCATGCATTGTTTTAAGACCAGGATCTCTTCATATATTTTATTTAGCTACTTATCGGCCATTAGAATTTGGTTCATAAAATGAATAGATCTTAAAAAAGTATGATAACCTACTTTGACTACAACATAGTTGACTTGGAACAAGTCAGAAACATTACTATGATTTATTATTTTGAGTTAGTTTAAATACAACTTGGTAGAGTCATGCCTGAACAACCAAGGCTGTTCTTAGGGCAAAGGGTGTGCATCTTAATAATATGTTCCTAATGTTTTGTGCATATGATTTACTATCAGTCTTTGGGTGTGTGATAAGTATGACCATGATCAACAATAACTAGGATTTGTCTAATTGTGGAATTATAAAAAATACATTGAGATTCTAGAGAACATAAAATATGCAATATTATACAACTACAAGGTAATAGGAGTTGACTTTTTTTATTTCAATAAGAAGACTTGCCCTCAGATAATCCATTGTCTGGTGATGCGAATCAGATAGAACCGAATCCCACATAGCATTAAAATACAAAAACTGCAACTCCATACTATGTTGGAGATGTAAAAAGGAAATTGGGGACCATAAACACATCTGGTGGCAATGTAAATCTGTAGTGGCTATATGGAAAGAGGTATATAAGGAAATAAATCATATACTGGGTGTAAACCTCAAATTCTTTTTAGAGGTGTCTCTTCTCCATATCATGGACAACAAAATAAAGTTTGATAAAAGATATCTCATTATTCATATATTGATGGCGACAAAAATGGTATTGTCCAGGGTATGGAGAACAGAAAAAACACCAACCTGGCTACAGGTTAAGAACCAAGTCTCCTATCAACACAGAATGGAAAAAAATATGGCCTATCTCCAGGGAAACCAAAACACATTCGATCGAAGATGGTCATCATGGTTGGCCTTTTACCCTGAAACTTAAACTTCACACCTTAACTCCAGGGCTCACATATTATAAGTAGTGAACATCGGGTCGAGAACCGGGCGCCACCCCCTACATGTTTGTATGTCAGTATAGGTCAATGTATGTCAGTGTCTGGTTTTGTCTGGTACAACGCCCCAGTTAAGGGGATATATAAAATTTATGGAAACTAAGACGAATCACAATATATGTAAATAAGCACCAAAAGGCTTATTTGATTAAATGACTTGGAGCACCCACAAAAAAAAAAAAAAAAACCCAATAAAGATTATATTTAATAAAAAAAATACAAAAACTGATAATAGGTGAACTTAATAAGCACCACACAGTCTCCTTTCTGAGATGAATGTCTCTTAGCAGTTCGCGGAAGCTGACGTAGGGATATGTGGGAGTTTTAGGCATGTTTGTAAACACAAGCCGGACAATTTAAGGATATTACAAAACAGACTCTTCATCTGAGTCTAATGAATTAAAGCATATAATTTATTACAGTTTGCAAATTAAAGGAAATCTAAGAAATGCTCTATGATGAGTAATCTGATTTGCAAGGTAGCTCAAAGGTGAGAGCCACATCGTACATGCATCTCTGGTTCTCGTAGGGTTTTAACGTTCCCTTTCCTGTGCTGTAGTTGTCTGCAAATATTTGCTATCTGTGAGATTGGTACCAGACACATTATTTATTTTTTCTTTCTGAAATGTATTAGCCTAAGTCTCTGCCAGACCAAGTGAGTGGTCATGTTAATCTCGACTGATATCAGTTTAAAGCCCATTAATTACCAAGGATTAGTAAATATATTACTTTGGGCTGTAAGTATAAGGACACAGAGAAAGTCAAACAAATATGTCCACGGTCATCTAACGAAGTAAAGAATAGATAGATTTATACTTTAATTTGCAAAATATAATGACGGTTAGGAATAGACAACCAAACATATGTAAAAAGAAGGTGATATAACATAATGATTATTATCTAGAGCAGAAAGGGACAACAGTTGAATGCTTAGTCACAGTCGCAGAATTGCTGCTTGTATTTGTACAGACGCACCCTTGGTTGTCATAGTGAGGGACCACATTTTTTTGCACCAGTAACCTTACCGGTCTTGTTCTGCCATATACTTTCCTTGTTAAGTAATAATATGAACAGTGCTATGAAAAGCATGCTGGAAATGCAATTTTTAAGAGAAAAGGTATATTTTTACTATTTCTTTACATGACACACTTACGTGTTTTATTGCTTAAATGTACTTAGAGTGCATGAAAATGACAATAAATATGTTAAGAGTTTATGCAAGAGATTTGTAACGTTTGTTAGAAAATCTCTGCCTTTAAGGGAAAAAAATCTAATATTCTTGACATGGCTAATTAGAACAATGTTCTGATGTTCCTGATGTCATGTTTCATAAAACACTGTAGCTTTGTTGAAGCCGTAAATTGCGTTTGATCTCTCCAATGTTCTCTATTGAAAGCGTTTGAGTTGGATGCTCTGGGGCTGTAAATTCCTGGCAGTGGTTTAGTCACATGTTTAAGGATGCCTGCTACACGTCTGTACTACAACTAACTATCATAATGTTAAATACATACAATCTTTTCAACTGAAGAGCTGTCATCCTTACCTGTAAATAAATTGGTGGTTGAGTATTCTCAGAAAGATGTTCAGAAACTCCATAAATATACTATTTTTTTCCTTCCTGAAATGTTCCTCTTAGTGTAGGCATCGTTGCAATGTAAATGCCCATTCAGCACAGTTCGAACAAGAAAAGCAGAGGCAAAGTCTTGTTTTGCGTATATCGGCACTATTCTCCCTATAATCCTTATAAAATCACTTGATTGCCATAATAAAACACAAAGGAGCAATGGGAATTTAGATTGTTTAATATGGTCCAAATAGAAAGCCACAAAGACCTTATGACTCCGACGTATGAAGTGCCAGTACAATTTCCTTGTTATATTGCATCATTTCTTTGGTTTTAATAACAAAATTACAATATGAAATGGCCCCATAAGTTATATAGTAGACTCTCGTTAGCGTTTATCAGTACTTGAGTCACATTGAAATTGACGGGAGCAATTGTAAGCTGTACGTATCTCTATAAGTAGTGGGTTTTGTAAGTCAATGTTGTCCTTTTTAATTTGGAGGGTTTGAGGCAGGACTTTATTCATTTCATGGGGTAATACAATTACGTGTAGGCTTTTAATCAAAATAGTAACATATAGTCAATAATATATATCTAAATTATAATGAACTTAATTCTATTGTATGTTTAATATATTTGACATGTGGATGTAAAAAATATTTGATTCTTAAAAAACTTGATTTGTTGTTAATATATACATTTATGTAATGTCTGAAAATATAAAATTAATAAAAAGTTATTTAAAAAAAAAATAGTAACCACATTAAAACCCTTGGGGCCTACATTTGGCCTGTGGTTCACCAGTTGGACATCAACATTCTAAGGGTTTGATTCAATAAGCTGTGATCTGGTCCTAAATGGGGTCAGATCAGAAAAAATAGATGAAATACTGAAGATTCAGACTTTTGACTATTCCGTAAAACCGGGATTGGGATGAAATTGGCTTGTTTAGCCAATATCAGGCCAACGCATTGGCAACATTCGAATCGGGGGAAACCTCTGCGTTTAAAGAGCAGGATTTGGGCTATTCCAATACCACTGATTATATCCGAATGGGGGCCAAAATAGCTAATTCAATTCTAAAGCTTAAATGGTCTAAACGTACATTACATTTTAAAGTGTTTTTTTTATATGAAAATTGTTACATAAATGCCCTAATATTATATTTAATATAATGGCTGGTATTGCAACCGCCAAAGTTTCGTGCTGAGAGGGGTCTATGACTAAATGTCTTTCCGCGTGAACCACATGAGGTAGTTGGCACACGAGAGCTATAATTTCCCCCCCATTTGTGAGGATTATTTTTGCATGTCGCTGTTTTTATGCTTGAAAATTATAAATAAAGTCTAAACTATTTTTACTCCAAGAGAGATTTCATCCTGTGTCTTGTATACTTAGAGGGGGTATGGATGTTTCCATATGGTGACACTCTGGAGTGGGAAGTGTGTGTTATTACAGCTTTAATGCTGCTGTTTGTCCTGTTTTTTTGTATACTCTATATGTACAAATTTTAATATATATAATTTATTGTATGTATTACTTTATATTGTTGTATTTATATGTCATTAGTATTTTTTATATTTACGTTTATTTACAGAGATTATATATATATATATATATATATATATATATATATATATATATATATATATAGTTTCATGTATTTATGTTATTATGATTTGGTTGTATATATTATAAGATTTTATGATGTTTTAATATTATGTTATATATATTTCTATAATATATGCTACATTAATATAGATATTATTAATTTTATCGTAATTGCTTTTTTACATGTATATTATTTTAATAGGGTTTATTGCTTTTTTATTTACTTCGGGGGCATTTTGGGGGAATATGAGAGAATTTACAGAAATAGCCAAAATCCTCCCATAGACTTATATGCGAGGCTATCATTTTAGTTATCTTAACTTCGGAGTTCAGCTGCCAAGATGTTGGCCCAGAAACTGGACGATTTACGGGGGGATTCGGGACACTTTAGTGATACCTGAATGGCTCGATTTTCTGGACCATGCTCCGAATATGGCAAAATTCAGGGCTCAGATTTTAGCTCCAAAAATCTGAGCTACCTGAATAAACCCCAAAGTTATAATTATTCCATTTAGTCAGAGTTGGAATATGTAAAATGTAGAAATCATGGTGCATGTGTAATAGACCTAATAGTTTCTGTATTATTTTATAGTCATATTCAATAAATAGTGAAAGGACTAGGAAAGAAAATTTTATAGAATGACAACGGAGAGAAACGATTTATCAGGACATGGTGATTGTTACTAAGCCATGAATTTGTAATTGTTGAATCAAATCTGATAATCATCAACTTCAAATGAAACTGGACTTGAAGTAAATATCAAGGAATATTGATAAAAACTCTGGGAAATTCAAAAGTTCTGAATTTAGCTCTAGGGTGAGCTGTTGAACTAGGAAGGAACATCAGCAATTTATTATTGAGTTGGAAATGTGATTTGCTGTTATTTTTAATTTGGAAGCAATTGACATGTTCCTTAATGCTGACATAGCAAATCTTTGCAAACAACCTGGCTCTGTTTCCCATGATGCCCAGTCAGCCAAATGCCCTTATTGAATACCTCCGATCATATCCATTAGTTTTATTTTTATTCAACACAAATACTTATGTGATTCTAACACTGGTAATATTTTTTTTACTTCTCAAACAAGGTAGAAAAAGTGTAAGAAAAGCTTTTTGGAGGTTAACCTCCCCCATTTTTTTTTCTTTTTTAAACATGATGTGATAAAAAAAACACACACTACCTCAAAGCTAGTTGCAATAATGGCTTATGACACACACCGAACCATAACTGATGCCAAAATCTTCTCTTCACTTGTGTAGCTGGGATTTACCAAGGTGTCAGCTAAGCCGTTTTAAATGGTAATAAGAGATTGTATCTCAGAGTAAGCTTTCTCTCTAAGACTGTATTCCTTCATTTTCTCCCCTTCCTGTAACAACCTGTTTGTTTCTCTATGTGGTATCCTTATAATGACTTAGTCTCTGTAAACCAATTTCTTTGCTTTTCTTCATACTTGCACTGTATGATTGCTCTGCGATAAATTCATTTACCTGCTTCCAAGAATATATCATCACTGTGAGCAAATGATTATCTCTTCTCTTACACGCCTCTGGTGTTGCTAGTCAGCACTTGTATAATCTGCAGGACTGTGATTGTGCTCAGGTTTCTAACCAAAGTCCATTTTTTTTAACAAACAGATATTTAAAAAACCACAAATATACACATATTAACTCTTTTTTACATTAATTAAATTAAAATAAGCATTTGCTTTATTTATGCATTACATTGATAGAACTATGTATCTCATAATATAATAACCAAGATAATATAGATAATTAAAATAAGTATTTGCTATATTTATGCATTATCTACATAAAACTTTATATCACATAATATAATAACCAAGGTATTGTGTACACATTTTGGGAAATTAATAATGAATATTTAAAATAAATTCCTTATGAGAACAAAAATAAATGTACTTTTGTCTCATTAATGTTTGTCTCATAAAATGTAGTGAGCCACATCGTTACCAAAATAATTACTGTACGTTATGTCTCACAGTATTTTGTCACTTCCGTTTTACTGTATTTTGCATGGTTAGCATAATCCTTCCTCCACTTGTCCCCAAAACAACCTTTATTGTTGTACTATTAGTAATATAAGGTGTCTCTTTAAGGGACTGTCTGGTGCCCAAAATGCATCGTCCAAACGTTAATGCATATTAATGTGCTTTCGGAGTAATTTATAATGCATGTTTTACATTTTGCATGGCTTACATTATAAAAAAGTGTTAGATGAATTTGTGAAATTACAGCAGTTTGCAAGAAACTAGGACTGCTCATACTATCTGAGTAAAAGTAATTTCCACTTTGTTTTTGTTGCTGCAGGAACCAGTGAGAGTAATTTTATCCAAATGAATGGAATATCCTGTTTCTCTAGTAATGTCATCAGACAATGCGTTGTACTGTTAAGACTGTGTACAAGAGCAAGGTCACTTAGAGTCCACACAATATATTCTATTCCAGCAGCACAGGAAGTGACTAAATGAAACATAACTTTATATGCCCAGTGTCTATATAATCAGTGCTGCCGCACCAATAGTCTACATGCAATCACTGAGGTAATCAAATCACTGGATAAAAGCCTGCACATGCCTATCTATTTTACATTCCTTATCTGGAGGACTGTTATGCCATCACTAGGTCAACTCCATATCTACAGTGATAATAGTCCAGCCATAGCTATGAAGATCTTACAGTGACGTAATAAAAGGAGATGCACACCAAGCAAGGTTGTTACATATGCTGGGAAGAGATCTACAACACCAATATCGTTTAGAGTTTTACAACCTAGCAACCATATCTATACATATCTATATGGTTGTTAAGCTATGATATTCTTAGAATGAAAGCACACATATTGTCATAGCTAAGGGTGCTAGATCAGGCAGCAGTCTACAGGGGAAACGTAGAACGCAATGCTAAAATTAAATGGCCACTCTTCAATTAAAAATAATTAAAAGACACTCAAATGTAGCAATTTCCTTCTGTGCAATATGTGCTTGATATTATAGTTGGACTAAGTGTTTTTCTTATACATTTGGTTGTTTTCAGAGTACTCATCTCCAAGTGCATTATGAATAGTGAATGCGAGTGTTTATGATTACCTTTACATCAAAGAAGTGTATATTTAATTTTACTCCACCCCTTTGGACACTGTTTTCTGCATGATCCTAAAGTTCCATTTTAGCAACAGTCATCCCAATAGCAACACACGTCTTGCACTGTGATATTGTGTCAATAGGACTGGATGAAGACATAGAAATAAGAACTTATTTGTTTGTGTACCTCTATTTCTGTTTAAATCTACTAGGGAAATTGTATTATTGTTTGTTGTGCTGGTATATTATATTTTGACAGTGTAATGCTGAGATATTTCTATTTCTTGTCACAGTGTATCTAGCTTGCAGCATCTTTCTAATTGCTCACATTGACATATTTGAAGGTCTTTGTTACATTCCTTGTTTGCTTACACTGAGCTTATTAAATGTTGTATTCTGTAATGTCCTCTGGCTGGTGTACAAATTTGAAAATGTGAAAACTAAAAATGTGCAAATTTGAAAAACGAAGTCCCATTACTATTTTGTTGCTTAACCCCAAATCAGAAGTAGGGAGCCTGATCTTTAATTTCCATGCGTGTTATTCCTTGACATTTATCTATCTATTTATTTCTTTTGAAGCATTAACTCAGGTACCCTTATCCTTTCTTCCCACTCTGATTCCCCTATTAGCTAATCAATCCAACACAATCTCTTGGGATTCTAGTGACATTCATTATTATAATAATACACAAGCTAAAACGTGCCTTATCAAATGGTTTTTGCTATTAATTGCTAGAGGTGAAAAGGTCAAATTACATGAGGGATACTGTAATGCAGTGGTGATACATAGAGGACCCTGCAGAAATAGAGGCTCCAGTGAATTTTCAAGCATCACCTTAACAGAGAAAGGAAAATCAATTGTTTCATTATTTGTGCTATTTAACGCCTTCACTGATGTAAAGGCCACATTTTATAAAGTTTTAGCGTGGGTGCTTATACAGCATCAATGGACTTTATTTGGACTCATTACCTTGGGTCACTTATGTTTATTTATTAAGTGCTATTAGTTTCCACCATACTCTCCATTTTTTAGGTGGTGATGTACAAAGAGTAAAAAAAGTAAGAATTAGTAGCCACATTGTTCTTAATTATTGCTGTATAGCCCACACAATGTGAAAAACATATACTATAATAAACGTGATAATTGTATGCAGCAGACACTAGGGCGGACCACTGGACACACAATATTGAAGTGAAAAAAGAAAAAGATGTGTTGCGCAATAAAAATAACGATGATACTTATCTTACACACTTGATAATTGAATGCCTTATATCCATCACAAAGTCTTCCAGCATTTTTGCCTGAGGATAGGGGGGACTGTAGTCCCGCATCACGATTATACTAGAGCCAGTTCATAGGCTCTAGTACATTAGAGTTGTTCTCTTTTGGGGGCTCTTATATTTAGTGGATTCTTCAGTATCACACATTGTATGTTTTTTTTTCTTTCCTATATGTACATGGTGATGGACAAGAGTGTTGGCTATCATGAAGGCCATTGCATTATCTTTAAATAGTCAATCTAATAAAAAATAAAAATATTGTTTTAAACACATTAATAAAACGTGGATGGTGCTAACACGAAGACATGTCCATTTGTGAATGCCCCTAAAAAAAGACAAATACCTAGTGTGTGTAATGGGCAAGTCTAGCTGGAGTTTTACACATTTACACAATCATTTTTGGTCCGTTTTGCCGGATGACATGTGGAATTAATGTTCAACATATGTTAAAGTCTGTTGTAAGAGACCTTGTAGATGATGAGCTGTAGCAAATATACTCAGTCCCATGTCATAGCACTAACTATCTAGCTATTGGTTTGTATATTTCGGTAGTGACAGATCTATTGAAGAAATGGGTGAGAAGTCTTGCAAACACTTCTCACAGCGACTATTGCTTGTTTAACTTTTTTTGCTTGAAATTACATATTTTACAGAAATGATATATTTGTTGCAGGTAAAAGTTATGGTTCGGATCTGTTCCACGCTTGTTGGCGAGTCTGCTGACTCCAGCTCCTTTTTGAAAGCTGATCCACGTAAAAAGCAGATTACGCTGTACGATCCATTGTCGTGTGGGAGCCAGAATGCGCTTCAAAAGAGGGGAAGCCAAATACCACCCAAGATGTTTGCTTTTGATGCCGTCTTTCCTCAAGATGCTTCCCAGGTAGGTGAAATGTTGGATGTCTTTAAACTAGGACACTGTGACCGGTGGTATCTCTGAATGCCTCCAAGACATTTTGGTGTCTTAAAGTAACTGGAGATGCAAATGTTACTAAAAGAACTTGCAATGAGAAAGAATGATGGCAAATAATGTTGTTTATATAGCTGAATGAAAATCAGATTTTAACCATTGAAGGAAATACCTCTCTAATCCACTGGTTTGGAAACTCTGTGGCTTTAGGAGCCCACGTGAACAAAGGGTGACATCAGTGCATCAGAATCATTTTACTAAATTAAATAAAAGCAAGATCCTCATGACGTCTCTTGGCACACTTCCAAAATGCTCTATACATTTAACACATTTATATACACATACAGTATGTATGTAACCATATGATACAAATTTAAAAAAGTGTATTATGTGTGCACTAATGTGTTTCTGGTATATTCTGTGCTTCTTTATGCTGTGCCACTGACTGTGTTAAGCTAACTAAATTTTACTGCAAAATATAAATCGTTTTTTAATAATCTTATGAGAGAGCTTTGGATTTACATTAAGTCATGCACTAAAAGCATCTAGCTATAAGCTAATCAAGTTAAAGACCGCCTGCTCTGTTAGTGAGTAATACAGTATGCCAACTATGTTCTCTACCAGGTCATTACTAATTCAACACTGGTATTTGCTCTCTTTAAAATAAAGATTCTCCTTTCTGGAACGTATTAAATCACAGCTCATTAATTTGCAATTCAAGTATATTTTATGCTTTTAAACATTAAAAAATAAAAAAAAAACCTTCCCTAAATTTTATACGTCGCCATAAATTTTGGCTAGTAATGTACCAACCCACACTGGCTGCTTGATAGCCCTTTGCTGAAGCTATTGCTGGTTAGTAAAAGAGCTGATTATATCTGTGCAGGAATTCATGAATTGTAATGAAGCAGCCTCAGCAGTCAGTGTGCAATGTGTATCATTTATGAGCTCCTTGTGTTGATTTTATCATGGACATACAATGCAGCGGAAAAAGCTGAGTCTGCAGATATTTCTCTCCTCTCAGAGTGAAGAGGGGCACCGAAGCGAACGTTCAAGCTGTTTCCCCATCTATCTTGCTTAGGTGGTCTTTTTCCACGTTGAAATCCCCGGTAGTGCCAGGGGGGCCGGCAGTATTCTGTGTTGAGCTGATAGTGCTGCTGTCAGTGTAGACAACAGGCATGTATATGTAAACAAAAGCCAGCCATGACCTTTATTCAAATAGAAAACATTACAAATAACATTGAGCAAATGCAGTGGCATAACCAAACAATGCGCGCTGCTCAGACGAATATCTCAAAAAAACTGTCAATCTCTGGGTCAGTTTGGGAAGTAAGGTCTATGAATTTGATGCCAAGATCCCCTTCATTTAGCATTTTCTTCTTCAATTACTGACATTTCTAATTTACCTTGCCACGTGAAACTTCAAGATATCAACAATTTAATATTCCACCAGAAACCGTTTATATTGCGATTACGATTTCTGGTTGGCAAATGATTCTAATACTGGTTCTCTTAAGACTCATAACTTGTTGGAACATATCGATATCATTCATTGAGCTACTTGCACTAAAGAGTTATCTGAATGATAACATGCCATTAATAGCTTCACCATCATGAAGGTTAATTTATTGTCCAATCATTATGTAATATTAGGATTCTGTTCTAGACTCTGTGACCCTGAAGTTCTGCTCATTCACCCTGAGGCTCAGTTTACACCATAATACTCAAACCCTGAGAAATCTTAGGTATGTTCATCAACAAGCTTTCTGTGCAGGATCTGTGTCATCTGAGGTGCCTGCCCCTTTGTGACAATGGAATGTGGTAACTAATGTCCCCCAGATCTTCTGAAATCTAGTATATCATCCTATGGTAAAGAAACTGTAGGTCTCTCTTTTGCATTACATCCTCTGGTTTGTCGCCAAGTGACCTATCGTCATAGTAACCTCAGTGTGACTTCCAATCCCATGTCAGTGGGGAAACAATAATACTAGTACACAGTGTGGGTAATTTTTCTACTTTACAAATATGCTTACATTTGAACTCTCTTAATATCCCCCAGATATTCCATCTGTTAGAAACAATTATTGTGTCCATTAATATTAAATGCACAACCTAAGCTGTAGTTTCACATATGCACATGTGCTCACAAAGCTGTCCTATGTATAGAGACATTTATTTTTAAAATACTATGCACTAGTCAGTTGGGGACATCAACACTCACACTACAAATGCATACCCACAAATGTCCGTACTGCAATGGATGATTCCTAATCTGTGGCCTGTCTTCAATTATCCTAACATGTCCAAAAGTGCATTAAAAAACATTCCATATTTTAACAGATGCCTGTAGCAGTAAACTATGTCTGTGCCACTAAAAGGTTAATCGAATAGCTTCCTTTTATCAATCTTTAATGCTAGTCATTCTCCATGAGAGAAATGATTTAACGTCTGATAGTGGTGACCTTTCTTCTTCAGGGGTCCAAAACTAAAGCCAGAATTAAATCGCTGATACCCTCAGGCATTGAAGCAATGCTGTTTCCTACCCCTATATTTGAATTATACCAAGAAGTAAAAATCCAGTATACTACAGCAAGCATTGGTGCAAAACATTATTCTGACTTTGGTCAGAATGGTGGAATACAAATTATAGAGCAGTGCAACAAAGAGCCACAGAATCTGATCAATTATTTGTAAATCGTTTAAATGTTACAGTTTAGTTACTGTTGTTAAGACAACAGCTTTATCAAATCTTAATCATGTGTATACAAGAAGGGCAAACCTGTCATTAGCCATTACAAGGGTTCAATGTTTGACTACACTGCACACTGCCAAGGATCATGGGCGTTCTTGACCCAAATCTAAAGCTTGGATTTAAATAACAATCCCCCCAACATTAATATACATATGTACATCAGCATGGTTATACAGTTAATTCGGTTGAAAAAAGACATAAGGTTCATCAAGTTCAACATATATTTGTTGATCCAGAAAAGGGCCAATAAAACACTTATACAGTAATATCATCTCATAGGGAAAAATAAATTCCTTCTTGAGTCTAAGGCATTTAGACTCGTAATAATCCAGTTTGCATTTCATATCTATAAAAACATCCAAAAATGTCTGAATATATTGATTAAATCACCCAAAACTACTACAGAAGGTAGTCTATTCCAGAATTTACCTACCATGACCATAAAGAAACATATTCTATTTTTAAGAAGAAAGTTCCTCTTTTCCAATCTTAAGGAATGTGTTAATGGAAGGTATGATTTATAAAGAGATCTCCAAAAAGATTGCTGTACTGACCTTGAACATACTTCTAAAGGGTTATGCATTAACAGGTAACATGGAATCCACTCTGTTGAATTGTTCACCTATGTAACTGATCTCCTTGGCTCAGGGGTTTCACTAATAAATTTAGGGATTTAGTCACCCTAAAGAAGCCACAGCTGTGAAAAGTTAGGTTTGATGTGACTACTCTAGATGTGAGAAACCTCTCCCATCAAGGTGGTGGAGGCAAGGTGTACCCTACCCAATCACTGGCCAGTCCCACCCGCTTTGGGATGTGACCCACCTCTTTTTCACTGTAATTCCCTGTATCTTCCTGAGATCTTGGGCTAATTTTGTCAAACATTTTTCTCAGGAATGGTTATAACCTAAGACTGAGGGTCTATGGTGGAGACTTCATGTTCTCACATTTAATGCTACAGGTGTTTCCAAATTCATATTTGATCTTATTATATCAGTAAATTTTAGAAATAATGAGTCCTTGATTTGAAAAAGTCCAATATGATTGGATTAAAGAAAAGGGCTGCTAACCATCGAGAAACCATGTAACGGTCCACAAAATAAGTTAGTATTTTTTTAGTCAACTCACTCCAAGAAATTACCAGGCATGATTATAGTTTCATAATAACATCCAGCTGTGTTACCCCGGAAATTAGTTTCAGATTTTTTGTAGCTAAGACATTTCTATATTGCATGAAAGTGAAGGGATTATTATGAAATTTATTGAAGAAAAGGACTAAAAAAAAAACCGTCAAGAAGATTTAATTTACAATAATATATTATTACAGTTTGCTCTGTGCTGATACATCTTCTGTTGCAAAACGAATCATCAAAAACTTAATTTCAAGCAATGCTTACCGTGTTATTACATTTTGTTGGTTTGTGGGTTTATGAATTCATTCATTTTTCCAGAGTGACATAATACTCCAGACTTTGATCAAGTTGTTGTCCTTTTATGTTTAATTTTTGAAAAAATATTGTTTGATAAACCAATAGAAAATATATTACAACAGATTATATTCCTGCACGTGTGTTAATTAAAGTTTTAGTAACTGAATTATGCATGAAGTAGCACACTGAGACAAAATGAGATCTGTCAAGTTCTGAAACCTGCCTGTTCATTTTGCTGCTTCAAAGAGCCTTGCATGAAGAACAAACAGTTTAAGGAAGTGCAAGGGTAGACTCAAGAAAAACAAACTAAAAAAAACCCATGTGAAAACAGCTCATGGTTGTTGAGTGTTTTTAGCTAATCACATGAAAAGATATAATAAAATATTTACAAAAATGTGAGATATTGAATATTTGAACTCTCTTAATGTAGTCCTTATGTACATTATCTTGAAATGAGGATGAGTCTAAGCATTCTGGCTTTACCTTCCTAACAGTGAACTTAAAGGCTGCAAAGTAAAAGCACAAAAACATTATATATGTTTGAACAGTATGGAATGAACATTTTTTAAAAAGTGTATTTTTATTTTTAAAATGATTTGTCGTGGCTTATATATTTACCTCATGAAAATAATATATATATATATATATATATATATATATATATCTTAGAGCTTTGACATTTCTCAAAAAGGCCTCGCTCCTCCTGTGATAATGAGTTTAATGATTACTTTGGAACAGAGTCATGTCTGATGGACAGCAATAAGTAGGGAAAGGCTTAGTGAAATAAGCAGGTTTAAGTGAAAAATAAGCAGGGCTTGGAAAAATAATAATAATAGAGGCATAATTAAGATGTGTACTTGTGCCTTGTTTAAGTGTGTCTGCCTTGAACCTGTATTCAGTTATAATAACCTGATTCCCCAGGGCATACAATAATCATACAGGTCCCATATACATAACTATCATTTCATTATGTCCCAAAGGGGGATACCAGTAAGTAATCAGGTATAGCCTTTTTTAATATACTATACCAGCAGAATTGAAATTGTCAATAGTGTAATTGAAGCTGTAGAGATATAGTTAATGTGTACCAGAAACTGGTGCATACATAATAACATAGTAATAAAACAAATGCCCCTCTATCAGGCTTAACAATTCATACATTTCTGTTGCTGTTGTTGACCACAAAAAAAGCTAGGGTAACCTTTCTTGGCAGTGCGCTCCATATACTTATTTTTCTTACTGTAAAAATAAAATATGCTTTCTAGTGCTGTAGGTGAAATTTCATTTTTTTTTTCTTTTTCTTTAAACAATATAAAGACAATAACCTCTAGTTATGAGAAAACAGTGAGTAAATGTCACCTCTCTGTTTATTTGTCTTTCCACTGTCCCCTTGTGGAATAGGCAGAGGTGTGTGCTGGCACTGTGGCAGAGGTCATTCAATCTGTGGTGAATGGAGCGGATGGCTGTGTGTTCTGCTTTGGGCACTCCAAGCTCGGTGAGTACTATCAAGGCATTATCTGTAAGACAGCCGAATATCACAATAACTAGAAAATCAATAAACAAGAACTTCAACAACATCCACCACAAATATTACTTTTGATGAATGAGTTCTAGAAAACATTTGCTCTCTGGGCATTTTTAGTGCAAACTGTCTTATCCAATGTTATAATGTACCATCGGGGGAAACCATGTCTGGTTTGCAGGAATGCATTAACTATAAATAAGTGAGTAGAAGTGATTTCAAATCATCTTTAATAAAGATGCCAGGTGTTTCATTTTAAGAAAGAATGTTTTTGATTATGGTAAAAGCTTGCAATTCGACCTCATGTAACTAAAGATATGAACAAAAAATAGTAACTTTATAATGTTTTAATTTAAAAATGTGTACAATGTTCTCCAACCAGTGGAGATCAAAGAGCATTTATAAGCTTTTACAAATATCTGCCGACTTGTGTATCTCATTGGTTATTCTTTAATAAATAATAATAATACTCCAACTAATGTGATGCTGGGTCATTTACCTCACAGAGCCCTACAGGTCAATAAATCAGAACTATACTTTTTTGTCACTTATTTCAGTGCATTAAAGAATATATTATTTATCAGTATTTAAAAATGTGCGTATCAAATAAAATGATGGAATAGGCGGAAGCTGTAGAGGATGGAAAGATTTCAGTTTTTTTTTTTTAGAAATCTCTTAATTCAGTTCTTTTTCCCCTCAGTATTTAAAATATGGGTATAAAAGACAATTAATGCCACCTTCCACAGGTTACCAAGGGATACAATTATTAGATTCAAAATTAATACCTGAAAATATGTTTGTCAGTAACACCTCTTTTCAATGTGTCCAAGATTATGAAATGTAGTCAAATTCCCCTGATTGAAATGTTGTTTTGCTTAATGTTGTGTTCTCCTCAATGCTGTTTCATTGTAGGAAAATCCTACACTATGATTGGCAAAGATGACTCCATGCAGAATCTTGGCATCATTCCTTGTGCTATCTCATGGCTTTTTAAATTGATTAATGAACGGAAGGAAAAAACAGGGGCGCGTTTCTCTGTCAGAGTGTCAGCAGTGGAAGTGTGGGGGAAGGAAGAGAACCTGAGGGATCTACTTTCTGAAGTGGCTACAGGTAGCCTACAGGATGGCCAGTCACCTGGAGTATATCTGTGCGAGGACCCTATATGTGGAATGCAGGTAATCATAGCCTTTCGGCATACACCTGGTAATATTGCCAGAATTATGGGTGCTGTTTCAGTTACAAACTTGACTGTAGTTATGTAAGATTTAATTTATTAATTATGTAACCAAGATTAGGCTGGTCTACTTAAATCCAGATGATTTCCAAGTCAGGTGGTTTAACAGATGGGACTTTATCACCCTGATTACCGTGGTATAGAATAATCCAGTATTATACATGCATATATATATATATAGTATAATTCATATTTAATATATTCACATCGATAAGAAAAATAAAGTCAATTTAGTAGTATTTGAAAACTTGTTACAAGGTAGAAATATAAATTTACATCTGTCTTCCAGCACTTGAAATGACCAACATACCGTAGGATTATTTACATTTCCAATATTGGACCTATGGGAAAGGGAACAAAAATAATAGTTTTAAAATTGGATGTACTGGTCCTCAAACTTTTTCTGGACCACATCCACCTTTTGCTGCTTGTAATGCACAACAGTAAAACAAATTCTAAATATCATGATTGGTGTCACACTCACCATTTAGATGGCCCTGTGGATCATCAGTGGTGCACTGACTGCAATTAGGATGACCACATTGCCATTTTATTCAGGCATGCTTATGAAAAATGCATTCTTCAAAGCTAAAATGAAGGCTGTAGACTGCTCTATATTTTACTGATTACAGTTCTGCAATATACATTTGTGATAAGTGTCCCTGAATAAATGTGGTCACCCTAACTGTAATCCATGTTATAATGTGGGAAATCCATCTTATACTTGACACATGACTACAGAACAATCGCAAGAAACAGCTGGATTATTCTACTATTCATGACACACAACATATTTTTTCATGGCATTGGTGAACACTGATTTTTGAAGGTGTTCATGCTGTCTTTAGACTTGTGTCTTACTCTGCATTTTATCTGTCATTAGCTCCAAAACCAAAGTGAGCTGCGGGCTCCCACTGCAGAGAAAGCGGCCTTTTTCCTGGATGCAGCTATCGCATCACGCAAGAGCAGCCAACGGGATTGTGACGAAGATGACCATAGAAACTCACACATGCTGTTTACTTTGCACATTTATCAGTATCGCATGGAAAAAAGCGGGAAAGGAGGCAGTGAGTATTAATACTATTTATAAAACAAATGTAGGATCAGATGTTGTAAAGTGTTGCATATTTCAAGGAATGCTTCTTTTAGATGATTAATATGCTTAGTGCAAAATGCTCCTGCTATATTTTTTACATTTCCATCATTTCTGTATATTCACTATACCCACACATGGTATAGTTTAAAGACCACTCAAAGGTCAATGCTGACATTGTTCATAGATGAATTTGACAAACAAACTAATAATATTATTGGCCAAATTGGATTTGTTCTCTTGGTATAGAGTAGGAAAGGTCAGGAAATGCTAGTACATGTTACGTCATCTGCAAGTATGTTATAGTTTGTCATATAAGGATCTTGACATGAACAATGCCAGTCCAGTTTATGTGTTTAATTAATACTATGTTATGGTAAAGAGCCACTAAACTTTTTTTTTTCACTTTTGTTTTAAATTTAGGGTTAAAGCAAAAGTGAAAAAACAGTGTCCTTTGTTCTTGAAGAAAATGGGATGTATATTTTAAGATATTTGCCATTATACCCTCTGGCTGTGAGCCTCCATGTTTCACAAGATTCAGGTCTCCACGGTTACTGATTGCCTGATAGATGTTAGCAATAAGTAGATGTTTTGATTGGCTGAGGCTTCTTCTATTAAAGAAGCAAAAGTTAAGAATTTTTTTTTAGTGCAACCTTATTTACAGATGCTGTTTCATTTTAAAATTTAAAAGTGATTCAGCAGTTTTTTTCACAGTTCACATGTATGTTTATTGTACTTAAATAGCCGGCAGGCAGTATAATTCCCTAAGATTAGTCATCCAATAAATGGCCCTTTGCAATTGATTGGAATGAATGAATAAGCTAGAATCTAATCCTTTATAGTGACCATTGGTCACTATTAAATACTTGCTGTTCCTGTGCAAACTGCAGAGTGTGGTTGTTACTCTCTTAACATTCTACGAAAGTTCTTACAAGAACATTTATTTACTTAGAGTACTTGATTCAACATTATTTTGAAAGTTTCGTTATATTTTAGTCATTTCGGGTACTTTTTGTATTTGGGTCTAGGACACTTCTGCGCGGCGAATTCATCGCTGACAGTTCAGCGCGGCAGTTAGAAGCCTGAACTGTCAGCAATGAAGAATAACGCGGCCGCGTCATTGCGGACGCGGCTATGTAAGAGCTGACAGTTCAGCGCTGAACTGTCAGCCTTACAAGCGTACAAGTTAAAATAAAATACCCCCCCTAATAAATGAATCCCCCCCAAAGTACCCCCCCAAACCCTAATACTAAAATTAACCTCAAAACCTCAATACTAAAATTAACCCCAAAACCCCAATACTAAAATTAACTCCCGAACCCTAATAATAACCCCCTAAACCCTAATACTAACCCCTAAACCCTAATACTAAAATTAACCCCTAAACCCTAATCCTAAAATTAACCCTGAAACCTAAAAACTAATTCCAACCCCCTAAATCCTAATTCTAACCCCCTAAACCTTAATTCTAACAACCCTAAACCCCAATACTAAAATTCTAATTCTAACACTCTATCTTCTAACTCTAACATATTAAAACTCACCTTTAGTGGAGAAATGACGGCTGTGAATTTTGGAGACACCCCATTTACTTATCACACTTTTAGCCAGTCTTGTCTGATTTCAATTCTACTTTGATGACAAGGGTTTTACTACATGAAAACATCGATCAGCCCTATACTTAATGTCTGACCCTCCCAAGTTTTCGCCTAGAGGAGCATATTCATCATAAGCATCAACATGGGGGCAGTTTACTGTAACTAAATTGCCAGCCCGATGCTAAATTCTCTTTCTTTTTAGTCCAAGGTCTGACTGAGCTCACTCACTATTGTTTAATGTATATTGTATTGACTGTTTGAAAATGTATTCTATAATGTATGTGAACCTTGCTTGAATGTCTATGAAAATGTATACTGTACTATGTATTTCGCCTTCCCCGGGTTAATAAGTCTTTTTATAAAATCAAGATGGGATTGCAAAAGTTAGACAGAAGAGCATGAAAAACAAGGAAAATCTGTTTTGTTTTATATTGGCCTTCCTGCTAAACCCATAATTTAGATGTAGTTCACGTTTGTAAGGGGGTTGGAAGCTTAGATGTTTATTATGCTAATCTGCTTATCCTTGCTGATTTGCATGAAATGGTACTAAAAAGGACCATGCCTCCAAAACATCAATCTGCATTGAGACACTTACATATAGGCTTTGATTCAAATCTCTGTAACTGTAAAATTTGAAAACAGACGGCAGATTTAGATTTGCGAGCTTCCAAATACCCTCCTGATCCAAGTGTTGGCTCAGCTTTTGGAACATGCTCCTCTTTATTATGGGAATTGTCTGACATTGAACTGTGTATTCAGATAAAAGAAATTACTTTTGCATGAGCCACGCAATGGTACAGTGTACCTCCTGCTGGTTAGTGCTTTTAATGTGGTAGCCAGGGCAGGTGGTTAGTAAAACTATTGTGAAAGTCAGAATACTTTTTAATTGAATGGTCAAGTCTAGAAGCTCTAAAGACATTATTTATCTGCCCCTCTCTATTTCGGCAAATAATGTGCACTGCAGATTGCTTTTTAATCTTCGTATCCCAGCTTTCACGATTACATAAATATGTCTTCTCCATGCCAACTCACTGTGCATTTCTCCCGGGAAAAGACTGTGGTTTTAACCCTTGATACTGAAATTGCCTAGAAATCCAATCAAAACTTGATTTGTTTCCAAGACATAGCAGGCCAAAGGCACTGTTCAGCAGTATTACACCAGCTTAGAAAACATGGATTATTATTTCCTCGTTACCATAAACACTTTGACAGACCTTTAGCATGGATCAGGAACATCCAAAATCCCATGGCTCACTAAGATGCTGATCTAGTCCTGAGTACAACAGTATCAGTTATGGTTGGGTACAGACCACAGGAAGCCACTCCACTGTACACAATAAGTCAGTAATACAGTGTAATAGAGAACGTCTGCAAATCATTATTAAGTATATATTCACACTCCACACAAGTCAGTAGGCCTGTTTTACCATAGAAAACTCCAGAGTGCTATCATCACTGCGCGGGATACCGCATAGGGATATGCAAATATGGTCTATTTTAACCTCCTGCTACTACCACCATGGATGGCAACAAAAGGGGATCTCAGCATTAACTAGGCACCACTTATCGAAACTGGGCAGAGCTTGTGGAGATGTTTCTCTGAACCCCACCATTGCTGAACTTCTAAGAACGTTGTGGTCAAAGCAAGTTTCTAGTCTGTTCAAACTCTTGAATAACTCTTCCAAGAACTCCCCCCTATGATTAACCATATTAATAGAACCAAATTGTTTATTAGAATACAACAGACAATCTGCTTAATGTGAAATAAGGACTTAACTGTGGGTACTGTAGTCATAGGTCACGTCACATGACAAGGGTTTATTAAGAAGAAATAAAAAAGCAGCTTGAAAGACTGCAAATAAATAGTCCGTTTTTATTAATATCACGTTAAATTGGGATTTGCCAAGGATTCTGTAACACATGCGTCTTTGTATTAGCGTAATAAATGTGCATCACATGACATTCCTTTCAAAAATGGTAAATGTGCTTTGCATCCTGAGTGTTTGTACATTAAAGGTCAATGAGAAAAGCATACTTTATCAATATATATCAGCAGAATTAGCTGACATTCATCACTCTTTAAAGGTAATCCGTTTGCCTATTTCATGTCTACTCTGTCTCAATTTTGTTTTTGTTCCTTTTCATGGCAGTGTCGGGAGGTCGCAGTCGATTGCATCTTATTGATTTGGGGAGCTGTGTTAAAGTACTGAGCAAAAATAGAGATGGAAGCACTGGGTTTTGTCTGTCGCTGTCAGCTCTCGGCAATGTCATCCTTGCTCTGGTCAATGGTAGCAAGCACATTCCATACAAGTAAGCGACCTTCAATTACATTGATTTGTTGTGTTGCAGAATTCTAAACTTGTTACGATATAGCAACTGCATAGAACAATATGTAAACAGAAAAAATGGGTGGGGCTACCTAATTATTATTATTATTCTATACAGGGGTGCTCATGAGAAGAAAAGTAATTAAAAGGAGAGTGCTTGATTGAACTAGTTGCTTTTGATCTTGTTTGCATAAAACAATATGTTAACTGATAATAGACAATAGTATGGTTTAATATAAAATGCTTACATTTTAATATCCTAATATGATATACGTAAGAATTCGCTTTCCTGGTAATACAATTTGTTATTATTATTTGAAAATCATCATTAGAATATTGAATTGGAAGTTACTGGATTCAGGTGAATGAATTGTATTATAGGTTTATAGAGTGGGTTCATGATTAGGAGAAAGATGGAGAATGTATCCCCTGCGTGACATGCAAAAACAAGCAGTTAGTGACCGTCGATGTGCCTGGCACAGCAGCATGCCATTTCTATATGGTGCTGCCCTGTAGTGGGATAAAGCTTCTGAAGTGATCAGGATGAAAATGGACTGATGATGATGCGTCATGCAGAGATGAGAAATCTGTGAGATCATATTAACACAGAAATCACAGTCAAGTTAATGAAAGGCTAGTTGGGATGTTATGCAGATCAAAAAACTAGCAAACTATCTCCTGAAATCAGTAATGCACATGGATCTGTTGTAGCCTCTCCAAAGATAACCTGATCCATCCCAAGCGAAGTGCTCTATATCCATCACTAAATGATTTTCATATTTGTCTCTATTAGGTGTATCTTTATGTTCAGTTCAATATTTCAAAAATGTATTGAACAACTATATTCTAGATGGAGAAATAAAGATGGAGGTTGTCCCATTGACAAACAATCTTTTTAAAATTGCATTGATGAAAAATTTAAATTGGATACAAAAAAAAGGGGAAGTGCACTCCACTCTCCCGATTCAATGCAAAAAAATGTTATTCAATTGGGGGGAGAACTAGCGTGCTTGAAAGGGGGATAGACTACCTTAGCCAACTTCCAAAGTGGTTTCTGATTAAGGATATATTTGAAACATGTTATGTTTTGTCACAGCTATTACCATACCTTATATACATGATGCACAGTTAATAAATTGGAATCGACATATACAGCTTGAAGTGCAGAGTCAGTTTTCTTCTGTTCAAGTTATGGTCTTCTGTTCAGGACGAAATGTAAATCCAAATATCAGACATATCTGCATAACACACTATGAGGCTTAGCAGTTTGCATTTACCCATATTATAATTTGTTGTAATGTAGTGGCCTGAGCACCTCTGTAGAAAGTCAGAATAGCCAGCATACAATTTGTGTTCAGGCTTTTATCTTGGTTATATAGTGTTTCTTTTTCATATCAGCGTATGTGGTCACATTAAATACTGCAGAAATATATAAGCAGTGAAATTAATGGCAAATAAAACAAAATGGCCTACTCCTGCTTAGGACACTTAGTAAACAGTTGATTACCCCCAAATAAATGTAAAGGTAATAGTTTTTACCAGAACAGCAACTCTTTTTTCCCCATGTCTAGGATCCAGTGATTGTCCCCTGTTTCAGTCTTCCTCCCTGGAGGGTGTCTGATTACATTGAGACAGACTGTGTTATACAGACTTGCATATAAAGCTCAGATTCAGGTGCCCAAATCTCTACACTACTGCCAGGTCTAAATTCAAGAATCCAAATAAAGTATCAGAGGCCGACACTTCTGCTTAAAGGTGCTTTATTCCCACATGCAGTGTTTCAGTCTGACAGGACCTTCATGATGCTATGAATCAGAGCATTCCAACTGGATGAATATAACATGCTATGGAGAAAAACATGCCCAAACATTAGTGATGGCATGTCTGTGTGCAATGCGTGCAATGTGAGCTCTTAGTGCTATGGCAAAACGTTTATAAAAGAGGTGCAGAAGTACGCCTGAAATTGTATTGAACATCTCTGCTACCATAAGGGTGTCAGAGGCACAATTTGGGGCAATAATAGTCTCAGGAAGTATGAGAAAGGCAATACATTACATGAGATCTCAGCGTACCATTCTTTTACTTTCCCTACACTTTTAGCAATTTCCAGTTTTGGATGAGCTGACCCATCTTGGTATATCGGGAGCCCTAGGGACCACCACGCTTTTTTTAGCTTTTGAATCCCTGCGTATCATTTGGGTAATAAGCGGCATGCACAGGTTCTACCTGGTTATTAGAGGGAACTTCTCTTATTTTTTATAAATTTAATTTGTTATCCTTATTTATACTTTAATATTTTTTGGTATTTAATATTTGTGGCCGGCTGATACAACTCTAGCATGCTGTTGTAAGGGGATTGCCTGCTGAATCAGCTGCCTTCACCCCAGTTTTGCCATCTGTCTAATGAATGGAGGCCGAATGACCTCGAACTGAGGTAAATACTCACACAGAGCAATATTTAACTCCTTGTATTATTCAAAATTAATCAAGCCCCAAAAATATATTTGTATATAGAAGGGGAAAAAAGAAGGGATAGTATGAGAAAATAAGAGACATAAAAATAGAGGTAAGTGCGGGATAAATAGGAATAGTGTGGAGCAAAAAACTAGACAGATGGGAGTTTATATTTTGACAAATTCCCTATAATTGCTGGCTGAGAGAGTTAGTTCCTGTACATAAATAATGCATGTATTTTTCTTTGTCAAAACTTGCCATATTTTCTAAAACAAAATCTTTGTTAATTTGCACAGCCTTTTATCTTATTAGGCATAAAATAAATGCAAACACCTTCATTTGTCCCCCTGACAGGTCTCTGTACATAGCCTGCATGACATTTGGAAAAAAAATAGTAGAAAAAAAAATTCACACACTGAGAATATGATACGTTCTCATTATTCTTCATCAGTGTCGTGCAGTGAGAGGCTGCAGGAGAGTATGAATTCATTAGTACATGCTCAGAGCTCTCTGATTAAAACTAGTCCCATGTAATCTAAACTTTCAATAGCGTGCATGTTAAGATCTTTTCACACAAGTGATTTTTCTGCAGCAAGAAAATATGGTTTGGCAAATTTCACTGTTAGTTTCAGCTAAAATATTCCTATCCCAGACCTATGTTGTAACTCCATCAACAATACTATAAATTAATCATAAGCATAAACATTTGGTACTAGAACATTACAGAAAAAGTTAGGTTAACCCACCGTTCCATGCTAACATTTGGGTTATTTTTTACCAAACAAGGATCTCCTTCTCTCCTGCCTTAAAATCCATCTAACACCTACTAAAACGTCCACTTAATGGCCCTTGATTTCCTTTGGTGTTTCTCCAGAACTACTGGTACTCTCTCATTACCTGCCACAATAATAACAGGCAGCCAATGAGAGTGCACATTTACAGAAAGACCTTAGAGAAGAAGTACATTTTTATATTTTTTGTGATAACTATTGATAAATGCAGATTACTATTATTGTGTATAGACTAGTTTTACTACCTGGCTTCACCCAGACTTTTAATTCTTGTCACTGCCCCTTGCTTTCAGTAAGTTCTTTTACGATCAGACATTCAATGCTTGTTCGTCTCTTCAACAGTTGCTTCTTCGTGTAGCAGTTTGCACTCGTTGTTCAGCAAGTTGCACTTCTGTTGTCTCAGCAGTTTCATTGTTCCATCTTGTAGCCGTTCGCAATTGTTATTCTGCAAGTCGCTATACTACTCAATGCTGAATTAACTCATAACTTGGGAAAGGAACAATATAGAGAGCTGAAAATAGTTGTGTTGACCTAGAAATGCCAGCATTAGAACCTCTGAAACCTATAACATAAGGTATTCAGGATTGAAATCTCATTTGCTGTTGAAAAGGAGAATATGACACTCACTGGTGATGTACACAATTGACCCACCAACTTTGCCATTTATGTGGTGTCTAATCACCCAAATTAGCTCATAACATGGGAAAGGAACCATGTAGAGAGATGCAAATAGTTTTGTTGGACTAGAAATTCCAGCATGAATAAGCTGTGCAAATGTCATAATTCTAGATTTCAGCGTTGGACAATTTTTAAACAAACATACAGGGAGGGAACAAATTAGGCAGACTTGAACACAAATAGTCTTAATCTGAAGTGAAATTGACTTTGCCTCATGTGTGTTATAATAGTTTCATATTGGAATCTGTTGGACTTTGTTTTGGGTAAGACACTTGAGGTATACAATTAAATGGCATAACTGTCTGTGGTACTTCATCCAACTTTACATGGGGACAGAAGTATCTACTGTTACTAAACTGTTAGCTTTTCAAAAATAAAAACACTGCCCTTCTTATTTTTGCATTCGATTTCTATTAACATTAAGTTAATCTTACCGGTTTACTTATAAAATACAGTATAGGATAACATTGTCATTTTATTTGTTGTTGTGACACATTTACAATAAGAAATCTATAAAAGCAATACATTGTAAATGCGTATAACCGGATGGAGTCCAATTGTATAGGCTTTAGAAAACAAATCCACAAGCAAACCACTATGATGAAAAGAACACTTTGGTTGCTAGGCAACACATGAGCTGTAAAGTCACAGTAATGCATTTTAAGAAATAGAGATTTTTCTTTATACTGAATGTTCTAATTAGTTCTTGTGTGCAGCAAAATAAACTTACATGCATGCATTTAAATAGACTACAAATTATAACATTTATGCATAAATAAACGTTTCCCTTCATCTTATTTGTAGCATTCAGATCATGGATATCAATGGAAAATCAGAGGTTGAACCTTTAATCTAACAGACTTGGAGAGCAGTACTGAAATGCTAATAATCTCTGTAATTTTGCTTTTTATTCCCTTGACCGCACATTGGGATTCCCTTTGATCTCTATTGAAGCAACAAAACATATATGTAACATTACATTAGCCATTGTGCTAGTGGTCGCCGACATCATATTACTAGCCATAGATCTATGTTTTCTCTGTGCTTAGCAGGGACGTCATTATTGCGTGGTAACATTGAGCTGGTATGTCTTTTAACACATACAGAATTATCGGTGGTCATTGCAAACGGCATGCAAAAAAAAAAAAAACACTCCACTCTCAAATACCTGTTAAACATATCACATGATGAGCTAGAAGTACTAGTGACCATTTTTAGAAGATTTATAAATTGATTGCTTGAACTGCAAATGGAGCTGATTTTTTTTTATATTTGCTCTACATTTTAATTCACATAGCCAAACATTAGGAGATGTGTTACTTGATTGCTTCCCTAATTAAACATTTATTTCTTTAAAAAAAAAAAACTTTAGTTTTTGGATTATAAAGCTGGGTTGTAAAGCTACATGAAACATGGAAAACCAGCCACTTTTGAAACAGTTTCAATGATTAAAAAAAAAAAATAATAATTTAAGGGGTTCCACCTACTAAACATTGTTTATAATGTGAATATAGAGAATAATAAATGATTAGCACGTTGTGCCAGGCATTTGTTTAAAATTGTATAGATTATTTTCAACTTTTTATACAATCGCAATATAAGCAATGTTTAGGTGATACAGTGGCTTTAAATGTACCTGTGTGCACACAGTGCAAAGTGTACCATCAAGACTACTAAGCAACGAGCCCACTTATTTTATAACACCTATTTTCCACTCTCAGCACTTGCTTCCCATTAACTGATGTATATATTTTAAAAAGGGCCTCCAGGCCTTCACAGCCACAGTCAGAGTCCACATTATTAGTATTGAGCGAACCCGAACCGCACTGTTCGGGTTCGTACTGGACATTACGGTGTCCGTGTCACGAACCCGGACATTTCACTGTATGTCCGTGTTGGAGTTCAAGGTTCGGCTATAAACCGAAAGTCTTTAAACCGAAAGTCATTCGGTTTATAGACTTTCGGTTTATAGAATAGCCAATAGCATTGCATGTATTCTATAAGCCGAAAGTCTATAAACCGAAAGACATTCGGTTTATAGACATTCGGTTTATAGAATATATGTAATGCTATTGCTATTCTATAAAAAGAAAGTCTATAAACAGAATGTATTTCGGTTTAAAGACTTTCGGCTTATGGAATACATGTAATCCTATTGGCTTTCTATAAACCGAAATAGAGTCCCCATTCATAAGAAATTCTTATGAATGGGGACTCTATTTCGGTTTATAGAATAGCCAATAGCATTACATGTATTCTATAAACCGAAAGTCTATAAACCGAATGTCGTTCGGTTTATAGACTTTCGGTTTATAGAATAGCATAGAATTACATGTATTTTATAAACCGAAAGTTCGGTTTATAGACTTTCGGCTTATAGAATACAAGTAATACTATTGGCTTTCTATAAACCGAACTAGAGTCCCCATTCATAAGAATTTCTTATGAATGGGGACTCTATTTCGGTTTATAGAAAGCCAATAGGATTACATGTATTCCATAAGCCGAAAGTCTTTAAACCGAAATACATTCTGTTTATAGACTTTCTTTTTATAGAATAGCAATAGCATTAAATGTATTCTATAAAACGAAAGTCTATAAACCGAATGTCTTTCGGTTTATAGACTTTCGGTTTATGGTATACATGTAATGCTATTGCTATTCTATAAACCGAAATAGAGTCCCCATTCATAAGAATAGGTCAATTGACCTATTCTTATGAATGGGGACTCTATTTCGGTTTATAGAATAGCAATAGCATTACATGTATTGCATCTGAGAGTCAAATAGAACCGTCAAATACTGTGCTTACAGCGCACTTTGAAAAATGCTATTAGTTTTGGGTGGTAAATAGTAGATTTGCGTCTTGCGGTACACTTCATATCTGAGAGTCAAATAGAACCGTCAAATACTGTGCATACAGCGCACTTTGAAAAATTCTAATAGTTTTGGGTGCTAAATAGTACAGTATTTTTAATTTGAATGTATTTTATGTTTTTTGAAGTTATTTCCCCATCCATATTTGTTTGCAGGGAACTTGTCCTACTCTTACCCACATTTTAATTCCTTTTGCAGCCCTCTAGCCCTTTCCATTACTTTTTTAGAGGCATTTAAGTGACCAAAAGTCTGACTTCAATGGGGTTCGGGGTCAAGTTCAGGGTCAAGTTCGAGCACGGACCCATACTTTTTTCCGAAGTTCGGTCGAACCTCTGGAACCCGAACATCCAGGTGTCCACTCAACTCTACACATTATCCTAAAGAGAGATAGTTTTCATTCCATCGCCTTCCGTTTCCTTAGTGTTCACGGTCTACACAAGAACAGGTTTCTCAGCATTAAGAAATATATCTCCCAAACTTTGGAGCGCTCTGCCTCATACACTCTGAATTCAGAGTTCACCAAAATGTCTCAATTCTCATCAAGCATTCAGTCATTATATCTGATCATCAGAACTTATAGTTCCACTTTTTGAAATGTGTATTTTCACAAGATAGAAATTTCTATAAAAAGCACAAATTAAAATCATTATATTTATGACAAAAACTCACTGGGTGTTGTATTAATTGTCATTCACACTCCGATAGCAGGTTAAGCTGGGACATCAAAGGGAGATGCTAAATGAACCCTAGTCAGTCAGCCTTAATTATTCATCATAAATCTCTACTATTTTTTTCTCATACTTAATCTTAATATCAATTCAGATCATTTAAAATGTCTGAGATTTTCACCTGAATGTTTTTTTTTTTTTTTACATATTCAGCTTTGTCCATCAACATCACGTTTGTGAATGTGGAGATGCTTCAGATTGATTTAGTCAAAACAAACACGCAGACACCCAGACCATAAATTTAGCACTGCTTCTCTGTATTTTATATGAATTGATTACAGTTCAATTAGGCATTAGCTGAGATTTTGCATACAAATGGGTTTGCTCTTAGTTCATTAAATCTGTATCTTACACATTAACAAACCTTCAGGTAACCGTATTCAGCAATACATTCATACCTGCTTTCCCCATGGTTTGAGATCAATTACAAAGAACCTCCCAACCCCTCAAACAAATACTGATTTAGTTAGTATTTCCATTTAAGCATTTTAATAAAGTTCATAACCAATATTTCTTGAAAGTGTATAGAAAATTGTACAAATAGCACAAATGCACAAATAGTTACACAGAATATATAAGAATTTTTTTTTTAATATTAGTATTATTGATTAAAAATACATTTTACCCTCAATGTTAACATTCAATATGAATACACAGATAGGACAAAGAATGCACATATACTAAACGGAAAAATTCCATCAGAAAAAGCACAAATATTAAATGGAAAATATATAGTTTAACCCTTTAAGGACCAGGGATTTTCCTGGGCCAAGGACCAGAGCGTTTTTCAATTTTTAATACGCGGTTTTTGAAACATAAATTTCCTCTCTCTCATTTAACGTACCCATACAAGTTATATGTTGTTTTTTAGAGGACAGCTAGAGCTTTCTTTTGATACCCTATACATAAAAATTATTTACATTTTAGTATTAAAAAATACATATAAAAGAGGAAATGTTTGAGGAAAAAAAAGTTTTTCCCCATTATTTTCCCAATAATAAGTTACATAACTAGTGCAACACTAACCCACTTATCCCCCCTAATTAACTAACTAATAAAAAAGAAAAATATTGGTTCCCAAACCCCCCATAACAAAAAAGACAGAAAAAAAAACTCTGAAGAGTTCGATGTCAGATCAGTAAAAATCATGCAACAGGCATGCAGGGGTTAAATTTTATTAAATAAATATATTAAAATTACCTTTATTTATTCAAAAAAACTTTATAAATTGTAAAAATAAAAAAATCTGTTAAAAAAAAACTAAATGAGGGCCATAAAGTGAAAGGAAACTGATCACAGTTAAAAACTGTGATCAGTTATGAAAGGGTTAATTTTTTTACATTTTTTTTTACCTATGTGTATGTAATTAATTTATTTTTACTTACAGGTCACTCTCTGTGCTTCACTATAAGAATGTGAAGCACAGGGAGTGAATTAGAGGCAAAGTCAGTGTGTGAACACACTGACTTTGCCATCTAATTTGCATGTTATCGCGGTGATGACTAAATCACCGCGATCACATGCCCGGAAACTGACCGATCGGGTCCAGGAGCTTTGCCTCGGGTGCGAGGCTTAGTCCTGGACCCGTTGCAGACTAGCTGGTGGTGCCCACGTAGCGCACCGCCGGCTAGACTGCATGACGAGTTAACTCGTCATAAGGTCGCTAATGCTGCGGCTCTTATGACGAGTTAACTCGTCATAAGGTCGGGAAGGGGTTAAAATACATAACACTAAAAAAAATGTAAATAAAATATCATTAAGAATATCCCTTTAAACAGACACACTATCTGGAAAAAAAAGATAGTGAACCCAGCTGGGCAATCACAGAGGCTGGAACAACAAACAAGCAAATGTGTTTCGGTAGAGCCTTTTCCCAAGCAGAGCGTTGCCTTGGTGTGTGGTGTCAATGCTGGGGCATCTTTTTTTGTGTGTGGTATACATTATGTTATTATGTTTTGTTAACTATACTACACTATTTTGTTTTTTATTTATTTTTTTCGATATGACATTCCGCGCCTCCCCATTAATCAGAATAACTCTGAACTGTTTATTCTTCTATAAGAATTAAAGATAATACTATTGTTAAGTAAAAATGATTCAGTATTAGATTCCACAGCAGTTTTAGTTATGTGTCAGTGCTTTGCGAAACATTTCTACCTGTAATCCCACACAGCACAGCTGTCCAGGCATATTGGTATATTGACAGTGCTTGCATCATCAGCCATATTTTGCAGTGCCTTGAGAATTTCATGTTCTTAACCAACACATGTCCCTTGGTTCCTAAATATGTGTGATCTCCCAGTTAGCATGTGTTGGATGTCACGAAACAATATGTATTTATTTGTGCTCAGTCAATTCTCCTAGTAGCATATACCTATTTGCTTATATCTGACTCCTCAATCCCTCCACTCCTGTTTTCCCTGGTGACATTTTTCTTGGTGTGTATGAGTGTATCACAGCGCTCCAGTATAAATCTCACAATTATTGTGCATATGTTTGGAAAAACAAAGCTTTTTGGCATGATGCATCACTCCTTCTGAAAACAGAATGTACCTTTTACATATACACATATAAAGTTCCAACAGATGTTCACTCAGCTTGCATGATATCTCAGTGGGTAAACAAATCGCCAAGGTGCTAGCTCCACCGGTTCTGTATATATTTGTCCGTAGATAGAATACATGCACAGGTCTTTAAACTTTAAATATAAGAATAAACACACTTTATTTCAGGAATATATACATAGAAGAAAATGGAAGTATCAAACCTACTCAAGGTTCTTTGTTAAAATTAAAATAATTTGAACTTCCTGCTTTTTATACTACTGCTGTGTTTTCTAGAACTCCTCCCGACAGGGAAATGTTTAGAACATTCCTACTTGTTGTCAAGGGAACTAATGTATACGTGTTAAATATGTCTGTGTGATTGAACAACCCCATCCACCATGACACAAAAATCCTTCTTCTAATAAGCCAATACTATTGGACTGGTAAAAACACCGGCATTTATGCTACACAGAGCTATGTTTTAATGGTCTACATTCACCACCCAGGATACTTTTTATAGCTATGATGTCAATCTCAATGTATATACTATATGATAAGAAATGGTGCTAATGGTGCCATAGTCCATACAGTGCCACAGTATACATACTGCTGATCTCACATTGTAATAGCAGTCTTGAGCGGACTCAACCCCTAACAAATGGAGGTATGTGATCTATTGCGACAAAGCTCAGTTGCAATAAATGATTACATGCTGCCAAAAAGTGCTTTGTTTGTCCGACTTCAAATCCCAGTATGCTGTTGTTATGGACGAACAAATCCATGTATTCTTTGTCTCAGCAACAGTTCTGTCTTACCCACATAGGATTATACACATGAGCAGGTGATCATATAAATGGCATGATCTGTCCTATTAGTATTCGATGCTTCATCTCATATCATTTGCATTTGTGTGTATTGATGAAGTGGGTGGATGCTTCCAGTGCGTGAGTATGTCACACATCCAAGACATTTGACTCATCCTAAACATTGGGATTTCTGTTCTGTGTACATCTTATCATAACACTGTACTCGGTCTTATTTTAATAGTCGACTATAAATTTACAATCAGCCAGAATTCTTTCCTTCACAGTTCACGATTTAGTGACTACCCCCTCCCCCCATATTGAATAAAAGGGCCAATTAAAACATTAGGTATGATATACCCTGTGAAATGTTATCACCGCTGACCAGCCTTAAAAATGATTTTTCATCAAAGCATATACTTAACATGCCAATTTCCCATTATTGTTACTTCTTGATATCATTTCAGGTTCATTAAATAATCATCGCAATAATTAACGCAAAATGTTCTCAGCAACAGGACTTTGGCATATCCATTTATTTTGGATAGCCAAATACATTCCATTTACATAGGATGTTGTACTTTATTTGTGTCTACCAAATAACTGAAAGCAGCAAGTATGAAGTTAACCCAATCAGTGCTTGAATGACCTTGTATTATACACTGTATGAATTGCCTTCTCCTGGCATTAAAATGGTTACAACTTTCTTCCAAGATCTGTACATTATTATACTGTGGTCAGAGTGAGGTCTGACAAGGGAGATAAACATGTAAGGCTTGCTTTTCTCTTATCTATTGCTATAAACCATTTTATCTTCTGCCATAACTACAACATAAGGCATATTATAAATCATGCTGTCTCCTTAAGGGGAAGTATCCCATAAAAACGACATCTTGTATTAAATACAGGCGTCCCCCAGTTGGGAAAACTTGCTTCTTTCTCTGTGAGGGAATACTTTGTTATGAAAATACTCTCTGAGTAGCCTGTTATTCAGAAAGCATCCAGTTGGTCCCAGTTACCTAGAAACCAGCAGTTACAAAACAGTTGGCCCATATATTCTGTCCTCTTTTTTTGTCTGCTTGTGAGTTTGTATTTATTTGCCTTTTAAGGCTACTTTGTTTCTTATGGTATGCAAATTTCCTGTTCTGTTTGCCTGACCACTATTTTCACAGATAATTCTGATGAGCCCTATAGACATGCTACCTCAAGGACTAATTACATCATAACCTATACTTGGTGCTGTGTCACTAACGTTATACAGGTGCACTGGAAGCATGTTCTGGCATCCTGGGTAACACATCTTCATCGGTTTAAACCATGACTCCCAATCATGATTTCATGGGATAATGTGGAGTATGCATTGAATCCCTGCTGATAATTGGAAAGTTCTACTGCATTATTCACACCCTTCTACACTCCTTTAGTATATCATTGAACTGATGTGATCAATGATTGACCAATGACCATAGTTGGGCTACATTCACATTCAAATATTTCTGAACCTTCTCTGTTTCAGCAAGAAGTTTTCCCAAAGGATATTCCTTTGGGAAAATAGACTGATAAATAAGCCTATCTTTACAAAAGACTTTACTAAGCTCTGTGCATTACATGTGCCATAAATGGCTACCTTTCAACACGGCCATTATTTTGTGAAAATGTAACATATAATTATGGCTAAAGAGCTGATATGTAAGTGTCCATTACTGCTCTTATCTAATTACCAGTGTCATGTAAAATTGAATTTGAAGATTCCTTTTTTTGTAAAGAAACAAAGCAACAGATAACATGGAAAAGTTAAGTGCAGCATTTAGACTCTAAATGACTGCAGAGACGTTGATAAACCTAATGAATGCCTGCTTAATAGAACATTCCCAATGGGTATAATGTAATATGTATATTTATTACAAGCCAACATTATCCACTGTGTTGACTGTAAATGTAGCATAATGCTTCTCATGATACAAGAGTTCAAAGGCAGACTGACTTCATTAACATGTGTAGTGAGCTAGCTGCCATTAATGTGCTAACTTTGTGATACGTTATGCATATTATATGTAAAGGCAATGTCACTAAGAAGAAGACGGGCCTATGGATTGCAGAGATATCTCACAGCCTTTTACAGGGTTCTGTAATATCTGCTTATGTTTACTTTTCAAGGATCAGAACTTGTTCATGAGAATAATAAATATAGCATCAATAATGGTGCTTATGGAACACCACACATTTAGAGTTCTCTATTTATAATTATTATCACTATGGGCCAATATTGAAAGGAAAATTGCTTTGCCACTGTTACATTTTTAACAAGTATCAGCTACATAACTGATCCAGACCTGTATTATGGGGATACCTAGGAAAGTTTGACCCCAGTTTACCATTGGCAATGACTATAGCATTTCTTCTGTTACCTAATTTATGTTTGTCAAATACCGGACTTCTCTCTAATCTTTCTTAATGAGCTGGAGCTGCACTACTTTTCATTTTTAAATGCCCCAGTCGGTAACACTTCTGATCTTTCTATCCAATTGTCTTGTCTGCCTATCAATAACAGGAAGTTATCTGTCAGCAAATCTGTCTTGTATGGCCATCAGCGTCTATTTCTGTGCATCTGAGAAAGCAGTATTGGGCAAAACGCGTCATGTTGATCTAAGCAACACTCATCCAGAAATGACCCTACAGAACAAGAGATACGGAGCGCGAAGTAGCAGTTTTGAGCACTATATATGTTTTTATGTTTTATTAAAAGTGTCAGTTTTTTCTAACATCCTCCTCCCCACTTGTCTATCTGTCTCCAAAATACTGAGAGTCTTTTTGGAAGTTTGTTTCTGGTCATCTCAGTTGGAGAGATTCCACTTCTCATACAACCACCTGGCATATGGATCAAGTCTGATCAAATGAGGATCTGCTTTTAAAGTCTGAGCAAACTCACTTGCTCAGCATACTGTGAGTGGGATTCTTATTGTTGGACACAAACATGTATGTTTGTGTTTTACATGTACATGTTGTTTGAGACATCAGACAAAATATAACTAATTTATTAGTTTATTATTATTATTATTTCACATATTGATCACTTATACTTTGTGCTGCACTTTTTTCTTTATTTGGTTTATTATTAGACATACAGGGGGCTGTGTGTGGAGTGCCAGCAGCATTTTGTATTTACAATTTTTTTACAAGTTTGTATTATTTTCATTATTTGATATATTTAATTGCCACTTTTAAGCACCTTTCATCACTTTTTTGTTCTATTTGCATATTTCTATAACATTATCATATCCCCTCTAAGCCGCCCTTTCTCTTGCGTGTACAAATTAAACCTTTCCAGCCTTTCTTCATAACTAAAACTTTCCATTCTCCTGATTAGTATTGTAGCCCTCCTCTGCACGTTCTCTAGTTCCATAATGTCTTTTTTTAAAAAGGCGCCCAGAATTAAACCGCATATCCAAGGTCAGGTCTTACCATGGACCTATAAAGAGGCAAAATAATATCTTCCTCCCTCACCATTCTTAAATTAAAAATAATAGTTTATCTATTTTAGTATAGATATGTTTCAGAAAAAGAAGAAATTAACACGCATAAATAAATTCTATTTTATTTCGTTTTTGAATGGCTAATGACCAATGTCAGACGAAGTATATAACGCACATATGCAGCACACGTCACCATGAAAATTTGCAATGTATCACATACATGTTTCATGGGAAAAAAAGGGTTGATCAAAAGTTGAAATACAACAAACCATTTAGAGTTGTGTGTCATGTTCAAACATTAAAGAATATGTTCTTGTGTATTCATGGACCATAATGCTGAAAAGCAAATACTCTATAGCCTTAGGGCCAAATGTACAGATGCTTGTAAGCAGATGGTGTTAAAACTCATAACCTTTTAAATGCAGTGTAAAGACTGTGGGTTTGTATAGGAATTAACAAAAGATTTTCGTATTTATGATATGTACACATTGTATTATTCGTATATATAGCTCAAAACGAAATATATGTCATCTTCCCTATTACAAAATGTTAAAAACTATTTTCTAGTTGCTCATTTGTACTGCTGTAGTGTTAATATTTTTTTCTTTTACAACAGGCCACATACAGTATCACATCAGATGGCCATATTACTGATTACATCCCATAAAGTATATGTTATTGACATATGCTCCGTCTTGTACTTTCCCATCTCTAGACATGACATGATCTGGTATCTGCAGCATGATACTGATTAGCATTCCATTAGGACATAGGGGGAAAAAAAACTTCAGGCCTCTGAAGTCACATCATGACAGTACAAGTGAAACATGGTTCACTAATGCAGCCTTAATTCATTTTGTTTCTGCAGAGAAAGCAAGCTTACAATGTTGCTCCGGGAGTCACTGGGGAATATGAATTGCCGCACTACAATGATAGCTCACATTTCGGCTGCCGCGGGCAACTATGCTGAGACACTGTCCACTATACAGATCGCTTCCCGTGTACTTAGAATGAAGAAAAAGAAAACCAAGGTAAGGGTTACTGACACTGGTCAGGATAGTGGTAGATGAGATTGGCACACATTTAGTGTCATTCAAAAGATTGCATGACCAAATAAACTGTACACAAGAAGAAAGGCTTTGTGTTTTCCAAGATCAATGAGCTGGACATCAGCATGCAGTTCTCAGTGTAAGAATTGCAGCACTGCCATGAATGAGAAAGTTCCTATTATTTGTAATGCTCTACAGAACATTATATCCATTATATTGCTGTGTTGAATTTGTAGGTGCATTAATATAGGATTAGGACCACAAACTACTTTTAATCTTTATGAGGCTCAAAAACAAGTTTAGGTCATACACAATGGAGTATTCCTAATAGTAGTGAAGAAGCTTCCCTTTTTAAAATTGACTGATAATAATGTACTAAATTCCTTAGACACCAATTATACTCTTCTGTTATTTGTTCCAAAATATTACTAATGAGAAATATTGTCCGTTTCATCAAGTGGGAAAGTGCAATATATACTTTTAATCCCATTGCACAGTTTTGCAAATTAGATAGTGGAGTTTATTGTATTGTTGTTTCAATTTTATCCCTAAATTATGTTCTAGAATTGTATTTCTACGTATGTTCAATTGTCAAATATAGCAATGTTCTACCAATTTGTTCAGACTAAGATGTATAAAACCAAGACATAATTTGTAGACACTGTACCAGGCATCATAGTGCATATCAGATACACAGGTGTGTAGAGAGACTCTGATGACTTCTAATTTAAGCATTTAGTATTCTACAATTAAGGATTTGAATAACATTTTATGTTTTTAGTTTAGTAGTTACTTGGCTTATTTGTTGAACATTATTTGCATGACCTCATGTGTAAATAAATGCCTCAGTGGAAACAAATAAAGTCAAGTTTATGATGTCATTGAGGACAAAGTAAAGAAACATCTTTGATGTATATATTTACCTACAATTCATTCTACTTCCATATATGTATATGTATGAAGGATGTTTACAGGTGTGCAGCAATCAAAATAGTTTTCGGGATGATCATATTACAGTGTTTCGAATTTTATCATATTACAATGTTTCGAATTTTAGGCCATTTAGATGTATTTTATTTGCTTCTTTTCTAATATTTTGACCTCTGGTTTTCAGTACACATCAAGTTCATCAGGAGGAGAGAGTTCCTGTGAAGAAGGGCGCATGCGAAGGCCAACTCAACTGAGACCATTCCATTCCAGAAATGTTGTCGACCCCGACTTTCCTCTTCTTAGCTTATCCAGTGACCCAGATTACTCATCGAGCAGTGAACAGTCTTGTGATACGGTTATTTATGTTGGTCCCAATGGTACAGCCCTGTCAGATAAAGAGTTGACAGATAATGAAGGTCCACCTGACTTTGTCCCAATCGTTCCAGTTTTACAGAAATCAAAGAATGAAGCAAAACTGGAAGAAGAGGTTGAAGCAGTACCAACCAAGCCAGAGAGGGATTGTCTGAAATGTAACACTTTTGCAGAGCTGCAGGAAAGATTGGACTGTATTGATGGTAGCGAGGAAACAAATAGATTTCCTTTTGAAGAGCTTCCAGTTCAATATGGCAGTGAGCAAACAACCAAAGGCCTATGTCAAGTCCTTGAACCTAAGAACATTGCAGAAACCAGTAAAGAGGAAAGTGTTTCTGAGAATCAGCATTCAGATATGGAGACAAGGGAGGGTATGGCTGGACCAGTATTAAAGATGCAAAGAAATCAGTCCCCAGTACCATCTGGACATGTGACCAACACTTCGACCCCATCTTCTCCTCGAAGCGTTACTGGTAGTTGTGGAGTTCAAAATGGTCCACTGCAATTGTCCCAAAGCAGCGGCTTAAAAGGAAGTCAAGAAAGTCTCAATAGTTCTGGATTTGTAGAAGGAAAACCAAGAGCAATGGGATCACCACGTTTAGGCATAGCCAGCCTTTCGAAGACCTCAGAATACAAGCCACCAAGCTCACCTTCGCAAAGATGTAAGGTCTATACACAAAAAGGGGTGTTACCTTGTTCAGCACCTATATCAACTGGAAATAAAGACTCGGTTTCAATTATTGGTGAATCTCTCCCACAACCAGAAATACGAACACCTCCAGTAGGAATGAGCCCTCAGATCATGAAGAGATCATTGCCAAATTCAAGTAGCTTTTCTGCAGAGGCTATATTAGTAGATGAGCAGTCAAGTAGTCTAGTAGAGTCCAAAAAGGAGGTTCTTAGCACCACCATGGTCACTGTACAGCAGCCTCTGGAGCTCAATGGAGAAGATGAACTGGTTTTCACTCTGGTAGAAGAGTTAACAATAAGTGGAGTTCTTGAAAATGGACGTCCTACTAGCATTATCAGCTTTAATAGTGACTGTTCAGTGCAGGCTTTAGCTTCTGGATCTCGACCAGTCAGTATTATCAGTAGCATAAGTGAGGATCTAGAGAGCTATTCCACGCCTGCACCTGTTTCAGAAGTAGGCATAACACAGCTCCTGCCTCTTCCAAAAGCTGGAATGGATGAAAAATGCCAGGAAGGCAGCAGTAGGCGATCTTCCATTAGTTCCTGGTTAAGTGAAATGAGCACAGGTAGTGATGGTGAACAGTCATGTCACAGCTTTATTGCCCAGGCTTGTTATGGCCATGGGGAAGCAATGGCTGACCCTCCCATTTCTGAGTTTACAACTGCTTTGCAGAATATTAGTGTAATGTGTACAAACAATAGGCAGAAATCTGGAATGGACAAAGTATTGGTTTCGACAGAAACAACAGAGGAAAGCCAAAGCAACATATCCCTCATAAAGGGCTGCAAAATATCAGCTATTGGTAAAACCACGGTCACTATCTCAAATACCTCAAATCTGAGTGGCTGTGAAAATTATATCCCAATGAAAACAAACATTACTGTTTATCCCTGTATTGCAGTGAGTCCTTTTAAAGCTCAGGAGACCAATGAATGCCTGCCAGAAATAGACTTGCCTGATAAAATTCCCATGGCGGTTGGAAAAAAAGAGGACATTGAGTGTAAAATTGAAAATATTTATGATGATCCATGGCTAAAACGTGAAGATGATGTAAAACGGGAAAGTACCAGTTCTAGTGATGGACAAGTGTCTGATGTCTCAAATAATGTGCTTGAGCATGACATGTACAGAACACAGAGCACAACAGACAGATTTAGCAGTAGCAGTGGTGAAGGGAGCATCTCACCATTGTCTGACACCCTTAAAAGAATAGTAGATGGTTGTGAGATGGCATTAACCTCACAGAGCCCCACCCATTTAAATGATTATTCCCAGAGAGGGAGTCTGCAAAGGGCATCAGAAAAGTCTTGCAAGCAAGAGGAACAGGATATTCTGAGTTATGATACTGATAGCAGTATTATTGGCTCTGCTACTGCTCAGCATTCATCTAAATCTACATTAGAGAGAAGAGCCGCCTCTCCCAAGCATCTTCTTTCTCGGCCTAAAGGAACTCCCCCTTTGCCACCTGTACGAAAATCAAGCCTAGATCACAGAAACAGAGCTAGTCCTCAGCACGGTGCAGGGAGTCCATCAAAATACTCTCTATCTTCTTTACCTAGTCTTCCAGATGAACTTAGTGGAAAGTTAGCAGGATTCAGCATGGACACTAGAAGCAACAGTAGTAGTAAGTTATTCAGTGCCAAACTTGAGCAGTTAGCTAGCAGAACCAATTCATTGGGAAGGTCGCATGGAAGTCATTATGAATGCTTGTCTTTAGAAAGAGCGGAAAGCCTATCTTCAGTCAGCTCAAGAATGATCCTTGGTAAAGATAGTACTCTTCCCAGATCTGGGAGAAGTGTAAATCGAAGTGCCATATCTTCGCCAACTAACTCTTCACTGTCTCAGTCAGCTGGTGCTTCACCTAAATCTAGTCCTTCAAAGATATCTGCAGTAGGTAAGCTCCTTCTTGCTAGCCCTAAATCTCGCAGTCTTTCTGCATCGGCAACTAAAACCTTAAGCTTCTCCACCAAGTCTCTTCCACAGTCGGTAGGGAGGAGCTCAAGCTTGCCTCCAAACGGTAAAAACATATCTTGGTCGACACAGTCCCTTAGCAGAACCAGAGGTTCTGGACTTGCTTCAAAATTGCCCCTCAGAGCTGTGAATGGGAGGATCTCAGAATTGCTCCAGGGAACCGCAAGTGGCAGGGGAGTGCATTCACGTGGAAATTCAGACTCAGATGAACGTGCCACCCTCCATGGAGAGGAGAAGCCTGTAGTGCATACTTTGCCTTCACCGTATAGCAAGATCACACCTCCTCGAAAGCCTCATCGGTGTAGTAGTGGCCACGGCAGTGACAACAGCAGTGTGCTTAGTGGAGAATTGCCACCTGCTATGGGCAAAACAGCCCTTTTCTACCACAGTGGTGGAAGTAGTGGCTACGAGAGCATGATAAGAGATAGCGAAGCCACAGGAAGTGGTTCTTCTGCACAAGACTCTATGAGTGAGAACAGTGGTTCAGTCAGTGGAAGGTGCAGGAGCCTTAAAACATCAAAGAAACGTTCCAATACAGGTAGAGTATGTTTCCACAAATACCTATTGGTGTGTGTATAAATAACAAGGTTTTTTTTGTCTCAATTTCTTATCTTAAATGAAGGCAGCTGTATTCCTTTATATTGAAAGGTCAACTCAAATGTGAATGCCATACATAGCACCAACATGTAGACATGTTTTTGGTGGAACTTATCTTGTTTATTGCTTAGACTTTCCTTTAATTTATTAGCTGTATTGCCCCAGTTTCAAAAGTCAAAGCATTGGTCATTGAGAAGAATTGTATTTGTTATTTCACACGTCAAGTACCCTCAATCCCAATATCTGCTCTTTGCCTCTATGTGAGAATCCTATGTATAAACATACATTTAACCTCTTCCTGCCTGTAGGACATTCTATGTTGTCCTAAATTATCCAGACTAGGCTCAAACGCCAGTAGGATGTTATCGCAACTGCCAGATGAGAACACTGTGAGTCGCCTCAACCTGACTGGGTTAATTTAACTCAAGCTCAAAGTTAGCACCTGTTATATTTATCAAAATCACACAGTGCCCGAACTTTCAGGAACAATGTCACGAGTGAAATTGTGAGATACCGCTATCATTTGGCAGGGACCCACAGAAAAATGTGTGCAGTAGACCAAATAAAATGATAAGGATAAAAGAAAAGAAAAAAGACATCTATGTATGTGTGATAAAATATATGAGAAACATGGTGAAAAATAATGTCATGATATAAAATAGATATAAGGGCACGACCTATGTGCAAAGAGCAGAAACACAAACGAAACATTTGTGAAAAGATGTATATAATACTGCTTCAACAATAAGAAAAAAGAAAGAATGTGCACAGCGCTTAATACAAATAAAGCATAAACAGTGTGGAAAAATATATAAATAAAAACTAACCCGTATGTACTCCACACAAAAAAACCTTATGGTAAGAAAAGGGAAAAAATATATGTCTCAAAATCGCAGGAGAAGGGGGCAAATCACTTACAAATAGTGGAAAAAAGTGTAGCAGCTAGTCTTACAACTGCAATGGACTGCACCACTGCAAAAAAGAAGCACAAGGTTAAAAAAGGAAGAGACAGCGCTAGAGTATACCCCAGAGACAACAGGACAAATGATTAAAGGAAATAGGATATTTATTACAGGTCACGAAATAAAAATATATAAGTAAAAAGACCAAAATAGGGGTCCAGTACCACTATGAACAGATATAAGTGAGTGGTCACATAGACATAGAAACAGAATAAATACGAAGTCTGAATATATAAATATACATAAAAATACAAAAAAGGAAAACAATAGGTTAAAATGGTAAATACAATCTTACCCACTGCTAATAAAGTGCTGTTCACCTGGCCAGGTAACTGAAAATAGGTATAAAATGTATACACTACTTGCACATACACAGTAACAATAGAACACCCTTCAGGACGCGTTTCGTAAGGAACTTCTTCAGCTGGTGGGTGTGTGTGCATAATCATTATGCACACACACCCACCAGCTGAAGAAGTTCCTTACGAAACGCGTCCTGAAGGGTGTTTCTATGTCTATGTGTCTCACTTATATCTGTTCATAGTGGTACTGGACCCCTATTTTGGTATTTTTACTTATATATTTTTATTTCGTGACCTGTAATAAATATCCTATTTCCTTTAATCATTTGTCCTGTTGTCTCTGGGGTATACTCTAGCGCTGTCTCATTTTTACTGTGTATTAAAAGGTATCTATTAATTGTCCGCTTGAAATTCATGTGTTCTGATATGAACCCTTCTAGATAGCACAAACATCCTATGGAATATATAAAGGAATAAAAGAAAAAATGTAATATATGTTTATTAATTAATAACTAAATGGGATTCCTCATTCTACAAATATTTAGAAGCATAAATTACATCTTCTACCACAACATGTAAATGTGAAAGTTGTATACGTACAGAAACGTTGACTAGATGAAGGGCACTTGTTAGTCAAAAGACCGCTATGAAAATGGAGGATATTAAATTATTGGTTTGAGTATAAAACCCCGCTAGCAATAGATATATATTGTTTTGTTTGTGTTTCTGCTCTTTGTACATAGGTCGTGCCCTTATATCTATTTTATATATCATGAAATTATTTTTCACCATGTTTCTCACATATTTTGTCACACATACATAGATGTCTTTTTTCTTTTCTTTTATCCTTATCATTTTATTTGGTCTACTACACACATTTTTCTGTTTCTTTTACACATTATACTTCGTTTTTCACTATCACTTGTTCATTTTTTTCCCATTACTACACTCTAGCTCGCCTGCAGCACTGTAAGGGCTAATCAGTGGTTACACACCGGCACTAATTTTTAGCCTTCATTCATTGGCTGACCATATGTACTTAAAAGCAGAACACACACTTGTTACTTACCTATGATTAAGCGTGTTTATCACGCAAAACGCGTAAGGTCCTTCCCTTATCGGCTTGTCTGTCCGTGAAGTTCCATCTGTTTGTCACATCATTAAAGCACTTTTTGGAAATCAGAAGTTGCTGTAGCGGAGTGCCCACTTTTTTCTTGCTGTGTACATGTATGCCTGATCCAAGTGTGGAGCACCTGCCTTCAGCACTAATTGATTGGAGTGGAGCCGGCTTGTGCTCATCTTTGTTGAAATTTGTTCAGGAACCCACAGAGTCTGCAAAGACCCTCATCAGGTCTCTGCCCAGTGGCAGATCAAAGGGGGGGCAATGGGGCAGTTGCTGCCCCGAGCAGAGTCGTAGTGGGGGATGGACCACACCAGATGCGGAGGTGAAGGTCCGCCCCCACTCTGTAGATCAGTGCACTGCAGGCCGGCTCACTTGGCAGAGAGACGCAGGCAGCATTGTGCCGGCCTACAGTGCATCACATCAGGTAGGAGGGGAGGAGAGAAAATCGCAGTGGAAAGAACAAGGGGGAGGGGGAGAAGAGAGAACACAGGGAGGGGGAGAAGAGAGAACAGAGTAGAGAGAGAGTAGACAACAGGGAGAAGGGGGGGGGGAGAACACAGGGGAGATCAAGGGGAGAAGGGGGAGAGAACACAGAGAAGAGAATGGGGAGAGGGGAGAGAACACAGAGGGGAGAAGAGGGGAGAGAACACAGAGGGGAGAAGGGGGAGAGAGGGCGAGATAGGATAGAACACAGAGGAGACACGGGTGAGTTAGGTGAGAACACAGGGGAGAGACAGGAGAGAACACTGATGGGGAGAAGAGAGAACACTGACTGGTGGGGGGGAGGAAGAGAGAACAAAAATGAGTAGAGGAGAGAACACAGATGGGGAGAAGAGGAAAATAGACAACCATCAGGAAGTTGAGAGACATACATGGGTAGAGGGACAAAGAGACAGACATGGGAAAGAAAAGAAGAGACAGACATGGGAAAGAAGAGAAGAGACAGACATGGGAAAGAGAATAGAGACAGACATGGGAAAGAGAATAGAGACAGACATGGGAAGGGATAGGAGAGAGACAGACATGGGAAGGGAGAGGAGAGGGACAGATATGGGAAGGGAGAGAAGAGAGACAGACATGGGAAGGCAAAGGAGAGATATAGACATGGGAAGGCAGAGGAGAGACAGGCAGACATGAGAAGGAAAAGGAGAGACAGACAGACACAGGAAAGGAAGGAAAGTACGACAGACATAGGAAGGCACGGGAGAGACAGACAGAGATGGGAAGGCAGAGGAGAGACAGACAAACATGGGAAGGGAGAGATAGACAGACATGGGAAGGTAGAGGAGAGTGACAGTCGGACATGGGAAGGGAGAAGAGAGCGACAGAAGGACATTGTGGAGAGGAAAAGACAGACGGACATGTGCCTATCCCGACATCAGGCTCGGGATCCGCCCCTGTCTCTGCCCCCATGTTCCTGCCTCACGGTCATAGTAACAATAGGGGTAATGAACACAAAATCTCTGGTTTAGTGCTTTTGTCCAGCAAACACACCATCCGGCATCAAAATGTAATCATGTAGGGTTTTGTTTGCAAACAAACTGCATACAGCTGTGTAGAGTGGACAAACATTCCACTGCCATCCAACAATCATCTATACAGTCATTCTATTCTGTTGCCAGAAACATCTTTACTGGTGACATCATCATGAGTGCCATTGATCGGTACAGCAGATGGGAAGCATAAAATTGTAGCTGCATACTATATTAGTAATCAATATGACAGAAAGGGGGTATGAAAAAATGGCCTTGAATATGATTAAGCAATAAAATTGATCATGTATTCTCTGAGCATAACATCCATTGTGCTGTAAAAAAAATTTGAAATTAAGCAGTCATGTTTTAAACATAGACGACAATTCCATCTTTTTGAAACCTGTACATTTGCATGAATAAAACAGAAATACCTACTGCTCATTACAAGCACTATAGTACTGTCAAATTGGAAATAAGATTTTTGCAGGCAGGGTAGTTTGGTCAGTTAATTAAAGAAAAAGACAGACGATGCGAGTCTCTTAGTACATTAGTCTCTTAGTACATTATTTCTCACTAAATGAAGGCACAAGGATGATAAAATAGTCAACTTGAAAAAGTCCTACGTGTTATTAGGTTTGGCAAAAGTGTTAAACAGGGGGCTGATTGCTTGGATAAATATGTATTGTTTGTGTTATCTTATGAAGGCCAAATGATAGCATAGATTTTACTTTACAAATTATAAATGGAAAAACCAAACTTACTTTTTCCAAACTACATGACATTGTAGTGTGTCATAAATCCTGAATTATGTAAACAAGGATCACTGTATCAGATTTGATCTGATAGATAAAGCCATTCTCTCTTCCCCTTGTCATATAGTTTCTGAGTTTCCATCATTCAAACTATTTATTCTGAGGTCAAGTATGCCCTATGTTGGCTCTTACCCATTACATCAGACAAGGGATTACTTCAGGCCCAAGTCTATAATCTTACTTATCTCAATAGATCTCTTGAATCTCATCCATTCAATGGCTGTTTCTTTTTCCAAGCTGCCCTAGCACTTCCTAAGCCAGTTGTATTAAATGTGTTTCAACATCATGGCTCCAGGAGGAATGTTGCTTCCTCTTTTGACTGGTAAATTCCTTTTACCTGCCATTGTTACCCAGAGGGTATTTTGTTTGACAGGCATAGCCTCTGTAGTATGAGTAATTGTCAAGTGAAGCTTTCCTTTTACTCAATTAAATAAGAATGTTGAGATACATGGATGGTTCATGACAATATGCAGCTTGATATTCAAACCACTTTCACCAGTGTCATACAATACAGTACATATGCTGCTTAGAAGTGGAAACACTGAACATTTAAAACATAGAAACATAGAATGTGTCGGCAGATAAGAACCATTCGGTCCATCTAGTCTGCCCAATTTTCTAAATACTTTTATTAGTCCCCCGTTCCCGGTCTTATAGCTAGGATAGCCTTGAGTCTATCCCACGCATGCTTAAAATCCTTGACTGTGTTTACCTCTACCACTTCCGCTGGAAGGATATTCCATACATCCACTACCCTCTCAGTAAAGTAATACTTCCTGATATTATTTTTCAATCGTTGCCTCTCTAATTTGAGACTATGTCCTCTAGTTGTGGTAGAGTGAATGTACATACTTACATAAAAACATTATAAAAATGATCTATACATTGGGACACTTATGATTTTTTGGGGTTTGTCCTGCATGTTACCTCTGTCCCACTTTTCCGCGCTCTAAACCAGTTCTCTGGTGTCTGGGACACCGGAGAAGAGGCACTGCGCATGTGCAGTGCTGTCAGGTAGTGTGAGAGTGCCAATGCGCATTACATGCACAGTGGTGCTGTCACAGTACCTCCCAAGCTCCGCCCCCAACATCCTGATTTGCCAGGGGGAAATCTTGGGAGGTATGACATTGTGCTTGCAAAATTGTAAGAAACTGCATAAAATAAGAGAAATACATGTTTTAAATGTGTGTGTGGTGTATTCTGTTTATGACATCAACTGTGGCTTTATATGCTTATAAAGTACTTTGCAATGGGAAATATGTAATTTGCATATCAAGCCACAAGTAATGCCACAAACAGGAGTTGAAAACATATATGGCCCTTATGTTTATTCATTTGCATCCAGTATGAACAATGTTTGTCAGAGTCCATTTAAATGTCAGTGGGCATGTCTATAGCAGATTTGATTTTCTGAGCTCACAAAGTAAGGATCCTGCTTTTCCATATCAGACATCGTCATGTAGATCAGCATACTGATAGCAGAGTGTCTCAGAGGCTAGATATAGTTCATGTAGGAGATTGATGCCTCCAGGCAGTATGACAGGAGGGGGTCAAAGGCAGCAACTCCCACAGCCCATCCTATTACTAAAGGGACTTTTTTTTTACTACCACTGATAATAAAAAGGAGCGGGCAGATTGAGTAAGGATCACACTCTGCTTATTGGTGTTAACAGCCCCAGAGCTTTCTGTCTTAAGATTCACAATCCATAGTTCTATGCAATTATGCCAGAGAAGATGTGCTCGTTGCAGGTCATGTGACCCTGTCCAGCTTGTTTATGACTACTGAGATCAGAATGCTTCCTGTCACAAATCATCAACATAAATCACAGGAAGTCTCCCAGCGAAGGCCAGATAGAGGCCCTGAAACATGAGCATTGCTAACTTGTTCTAGAAGTGCTTCTAATGATTGCTTTCTAATCCTTCAGCGTTGTAATCCATCTCCCAGACCAGTCACGCATTTTACCATCTGACCTTAGTTACTCTGGCTGTGAAAGGGTTAAACCCGTTCCCATCTTAGCATCCTATTAGCTATTGCTCCCAGCATATCAAGAACACAATCCAATTTCCCAGATAGCATTTGTGCACACATAAACATACACTTATTCACACCATTAAGGGTTCCTTCTATATAAACCATGCCACAGTTTTGACATTTAATGGCTCCCCAGTCATCAGAAGCTATTGCTCATATTTTGTGATTTAACAGGCACTGTATCAGATATAGCCACACATGTTTAAATCTGTTTCACTACCAGCGGCTCTGATTGAATTAATAAAATAAGGAAAGTTATTGACATGTCAATTTTAAGAAAATGGTTGAGGTGACTTTTAATGCACTTTCTACATGCGTGACCTGTAATGGAAGAACTGTGTATGTATGTATAATGTTTTCTATGCGCAAAAGAACTTTGATTGCCTTGGAGTCCTCTGTATTATCCCCAGGCTCACTAACTGTTCCACAGTCCACTCCAGTGTCCTGCAGCAAGTCCATGATTATCCTCTTGCTGCCCACAATAGGTTTTCATCTAGTAATGTATATATAGATATATGCATGCTTTAACCTACTATTTGCCCTTACGTTACAGCACCTCACCCTTGTGGTAAAGTGAAGGTAACATTTAACCCAGGAGCACAGGTCATCTGTATACTGATCCTTTGCTTGCCACCCCATAGAGCAGTTAGCCAGTGTCTGTATTATAGTGTTCTTATTGAGAGTGAATGGTGTACATGTTATCTGTCCTACTATCGTAGAATGCGTCCTCCTCATCTTGTGCATCTAGGTCTATCATAGCAGCACTCAAAAGACATAAAATAGAAGGGTAACAATAGATTACAAAAGTAGTAGAATGTATTATTGATTAAGGTCAGCTGGACTATGGAGACTCCAATGATCCACAAACCCTAATAATAACAACAAAAATAAACTAAACGCATACATAAAACCAATACACAACCCCTACTGTATGTACCCTGCAGGGCTAAACAATAATAGAGAGTACGCCAGGTTGTGAAGCAAAGCCCCCCAAAGATATAAATGGACGAGCTCAGCCTCAGCAAGGTATTCATAGAATGAAACACATTGTCTCATTAGGAATCAGTTAATTCCTACAAACACACAAAACCTTTCCCCACATAAACCGACATGTCTTTAAGCATCTGTATGACACATAAAAGATAACATGGCTGGGTTTTTCTGTCTGAGCTTGTCGTTTGGAATTTGTTCACCTTTCCTGTGCAGTAAAGTGTAACAAACACATGTTAAGTGTTTCCCTGCGATTGATGACAGTGATGACTGTCCATCCTCTGCATAGACAAGTTGCTACTGAGGTGATTCAAAGGTTCATGAAAGCAGGCGACTTTACAGACAGTTTCCTATTATTTTTATTGTTGGAGCAGGAAATTAGATGGATATATATAGACAGACAGACAGTTTTAAACATAACAAAGATGCTGTTAGAAAGTTACAGTGATCTGAGTTGCATTTCCGACAACTATCGTGCTTTACATGGTCCAATCCAAATGTGCTGTCCCGTGGTTCTGATTTCAATACGATGCATGTGCAGTAGTTCACGCATGTGCTACAGTACTGACCGCTCCCACCCAAGCCATGCCTGGAGTGTCCCTTGCTGCCAGTGGGGCATGTTGTGGGTTAGGTTCTAATAATACATAAGCAACACAGCTGCATGCTGCATGTCTACAGGCTGAATGATAAATGATAAACCTGTTGCCACCTATTTTTGATGTTTCATGTCTATCGGTTTTTATTATGATTATCATGTTTATGAATAAATCTATACTGGGTGAATAACTTTCTGGACTGATAATCAACAAGCAGGCAAGCAATGCACCACATTACCTTCTTGTCCGCAGACGTGTTGATCTCCCCAGCTTGCGCCCCTGACTTAAGCTTTTAATATAATATATTTTTTTTTATAAGGGAGCCTGCAGAGGGCCACTGGGCCCACCTCCTGATGGCGGCCCTGCTTACTGCTTCTGTTTGTTTCTTCGGTTTGCCATATGCTTACTTTTCTTTTTTGTCTAGATAAAAGACAGACACCAAGGTGTGATGAGAGAGAGCTAAAAGAATTTACTAGTTTGTTACAGCTTCCTTACTTATATTTGAGTCATGCTGAATATGTCAATCACTGTATAATAAAACATACTTCAGGCACTTTTTCATGTAGTGAAACCACAAACGATGAGTTTACTCATTTCTTTATCACTTTTCTACTTGTTTCTTCACTCCAACACTTTTTCAGTTTTGTGGAATAGATGAACTAACATTTCCTAAGGCCTTAATGTAACTCTTTGAGTTACTATAAGTTGATAAATGAGCAACATTTTAAACATTATACAACAAAAGCTAGTTACCAAGGTTATATACAGTAAAACACAAAACACAGCCAAGCATGCATGGATGGTTGTAGGTGTTTGGGGGTGCTAAACAAGAAACCAGATGGGGATCCCCATGTTTACTGTAATCTATAACTGTATCAGTTAGGCACTCTGAAGGTCCGCTAAGTCCCAGCTGCTTACTTACATGGTAGCACCACTGCTTTAATTCTCAATTCCACAGTTACCAGTCCGTGGGAAGAGGTACCCACTCCAAAGTATGACCACAGTCATACAATATAATTTAAAAGTGCTCTAGTGTCATCTACGTCTTATTCATCTAAACAATAAACCTTCCAGAGAAAAGCCTTTTTCAAAGTGAAAAGGCAATCTGAATAAATGATTATGTTTGTTTTATACTATGAGTTGTTACTAATGCTCTTCTGCTGTGACAGGGAAGTTTGACCCTGTATTTTCAATATGAAACAAAATATCCTTAGATGAACCTTGTTTTCAACCTTAGATTGTGTCTACTACTTTTACTATCCATCAAAAAGAAATAACTATATATTGCACATTCTAGAATTTGTGTATTGAGATTGTACATTTTTTCATAGATTTTGTTTAAACTATGCTTTGTGTTATACTTTTTATTGCCTCCATTTTATTTTTTCCCAAAAACTTGTTTCAACATAAAATATCACAATTTTATACAATGGATTTATTTCAGCAGATGATTTTTAATAAGCACAAACGCATTAACATATTATTTTAATAATTCAAATACTTGTAAATAATCTTTATAACTTATAATATTATAATAACGGTTTGAATCGTCTTTTGACAATGAAATGAAATATATATATATATATATATATATATATATATATATATATATATATAACTTCTGTTGCTCTAATGCAGTATATTACTTCCTGAATTGTACAGTGATATTGCAGTGACAAAAAATGTGCACAGATCCTGTACTGCAATAAACCGATTAGATGTCACTGTATAATAGGATCACAGACACAGAGGCTAATTCCAGCATTATAATTATCCTACACACTGATACTGGAATGTGTGATACATTATGGTCAGTGTCCATAGATCCTGTACTGCAATGCACTTGAGACTGATTAGTTGTCTCCATTTAATAGGATCGCAGAGACGGAGGCTAATTCCAGCATTATCACTTGACGCAACATCTCCTGTTAGAAAACCAGCCAACAGCCCTGGTGTGCGCTGGGTAGATGGTCCCATGCGCAATGGACAACGCAGCCTGGGTGAGCCATTTGAGATTAAAGTCTACGAAATCGATGATGTGGAGAGGCTTCAAAGGCGACGGGGGGAAGACAGTAAGGTAAGTAGAACTAGATTAAGTATACTGTGCTGTGTTATGTGGATTAATTAATGTGGATACTAATTAACAAATACATTGTACCAGTTAACCTTTCTCTCATGGAGATGTAATGCTCTTAGAAATCTCTGACAACTGTAACATTTTAGCCCTTTCAGAGCTAAGGGTGTGCACCTTGTGAAACCTTTCAGTGTGTGGTATATGGTCATTGTGTTTTAATACATAGAAAAGTATGGTAATTTGCATGTCAGTGATACAGCAGGAACATTAGAGAGAAGTTACAGTAAGTATACCTCCTGTGTGCTAGGCCCAAGCTGTCTTCAATTGGTGTTTCCTGTTTTACACAACAGGGCAGAAAGTGGTAGGATTTTTTTTTTTAAATAGGGAAAGCCACTAGATGGACAGGGTTCTTTTACTGCACCTGCTGTTTAATTTAATGATAAATAAGGCTAACAGTGTAGGTTTACAAATATATCTCACAATATACAGTGTCTGTGCCTGTTTAACATACATTCAATTAATGACATGTCACATATTATCCTAATAACACGGAATAACTGGTCTGTCAAACAGCAGGGCCCAGTTTGCCTTCAAGTGATCTCCTGTGAGAAGTTTACAATTTTGCATATTATTAACCAATTAATAGTCAATTTATTGCTGAACTGCATGGTACATTTTACACTAAATTTTAAGTCTGTGAGGATTTGAGCTGGATGATGACAAACTATGTAAAAGAGCTTTTTTTATTTTTATTATATTCATACCAAGCCTAGCAAAGTACATAAACCATTACTAAGTTAAAAAAGAGACTAAAGCTTTCAGATGATCTTTTGATCAGAAGGCAGTTACTTTTTGATTAAAAAAGCTTCTACATGATTTTCTTATGGAATTAGCATTTTGTCCCTCTTTAAAAGAGTTCTCCTAAATGAATTTGTAATTTGCAATGTCAGGATTTCCATTAGGCACACTCACTGTTATGTGGAGTCAAGATTTAGCTTATGGCTATAATATTTGTAATACTCAACTTTTATGGATAAAAAATATCGCTCCAATAAAAATAGTTTGCACACTTAAGTCAGAAACTATTGACACACAAAATAACACAGATATAAGTGCCTAAACAAATGTGAGATAAATGTAAAAATAGGAAGGCTACTCAAAATGACTAAATTAAATACCAGGACTGCTGGTACCCTACCCACCCACGACATGTCCCATAACCCACATTGCCGTCCCAGGACATTACCCATCACCCCATTGCATGTCCCCATCACATGCCTCCATCATTCCATTACATGCAAAAAATTCTGCCAACCCCCAGAGGCAGACAAGGCAAGTGCCGCCCTAGGCACTTGCCTTCATTGCCTCGCACTAAATACAGCGCTGCCAGTGTATCCTTATTCACAAGGCCTTTTTTGCATTCACTTTAAAACACACTCAGAAAACCGTGCTGTATGTGCCTAATGACTAGGCTTGCCACCTTTACTTCCAAAAAAATAAATAAAAAAAGAGTACAGGCTAGTGCATACATAGAATTGTTTAACCATTATCTAGGATTACCTGGGCTACCTTCCACCCAGCTGCATATAAGTGGTTGACTACCACAGTGAGTGGCAATACTACTGTGCATGTGCAGTATTGCTTGCACTCCCCTTTCGGAGCTAGCGTCCCTGGTGTCGCATGTGATCATCTGCACTATTAAGCAGAGTTTTTCAAAACGTATTCAGTATCTCATCACATGTGCATCAAGCATCCATCACAGATAGACTGGCGCAATGAAACAAAATAGTAATAAATATTTACAAAGTTGCCTCTACTGTCTGGGCTGTCATTGCATTACATTCTGCTGATAACAAAAGGATGAGCTAAAGGTATGTTCTATCTATGGGAGATTAATGTTTGTTGTTTGACAACAAACTAAATAAAAAGTATTTATTATAACCTCTGGTTTCCTTTCGAGTGTCATGTATATTAAATGGTTCATTGTCTATCTATGTGGCTTCTTCTCAACTCATTTTGATGCTGTACTATGATGTTGTTTTTTTACTTTGGTGTTAGTTAATATTATTTTGTCCTTGTTCCTTCATCAGACAGTGACACGATTTAGTTCCAAGCTGAAAATCCTAGAGCATCGTCAGCAGAGGATAGCAGAGGTCAGGGCCAAATACGAGTGGCTTATGAAGGAGCTGGAGATCACCAAGCAGTATCTAATGCTGGATCCAAATAAATGGCTCAGTGAATGTAAGGACCTCTTTAATTTACCTTGTATTCCTCAGTTATCACAGTCACATCCGTATACATAGTATGTAAAGCCATTAGACTCTATTGGATGATGTGAGTTATCACTTCAAATGCAGTCTATGGTTTTCAATGGCCAGAGAGAAAAGCCATTCAATAGAGTCCACTATGTCTTTAATAATATCTCCTATGTCCTAGGACTATGCTAAAAACAGAGGACATAGAAATGAAGAAGGTCATTTAGTTACATTTAAATATAGTATAAAACTGATTTTGATATTTTCATAGCACAGATAATTATTCACCCACAATGCCTTGCACGCCAAATATCCACCACCTCCTTCAAACAAGTAATGACAATCTAAATTTGCTGACACTGCTATGCATGCTTGCATATTTCCTAACATAAGTACGCAGCAAACGTGCACTTGGATCGTAATCATTGAAGTAACCAAATGCTGTTTCAAGCATGGATGATGGTGCGGCTACTCCTTCAATGCAAAGACATCACATTTATGAACTGTTCTAAGTTGATAGATGTCATGTTCTTTCATTGCAGTGCAATGTTATAAGTAAAAGAAGTTTCTTTGTTCTGAAGAAAGTATTTGTAGTATTGGTAAATGTCTACCAACTTACTTACTTTTAGAGCCTATAAAATCATGTTGGTGAAATATACAGTAATATAATGACTGTTACGAGTGATGATAGTTTCCATCTACGTGTGTAGTTTGTGCACTAACCTGTAGTGTCAGCTCTTGCTATCTTATTTTGTAATATATTTCATTGAAATCATAGTGTGTACCAGTGCTTTTAAGAGGATCTCCCCATATGAATACACAGTTATACAGCCATCTGAGGTTCCGATAACTTAAATGGTTATAAAGCCATAATTAAAAGTATGGCATGAAAACATGACCAAAAATCAAAAGAAAATACATGTTGAGTATCCCTTGTCCAGAAATCTGATATCCAAAAAATGTCTAGAATTTTGACACAAGTTGCAAATTCCACCCACACCTGTCAGGCGTGGGTGGACAGTGAACAGTTTATTCAGTGTCCAGCCCCCTTAAGCTGTGATATAGCCTTACCATGCATGCTCAAATTACCCCATGCCCATAAAGGGTAAAGCATTGGCACGGGCGCAGGCCTGGCGTACCAACAGCAGGTTCCCAACGAGGCCTAATATAACTACATCTGAGTAAAGGTGATTTATGTGCTGTATACAGTATTTACATTAATACTACTGTATTTCATGAGTGCTGAGAGACTTTAAATGTCTTATTGGTGAAAATGATCCGTTATCCGAATGATCCATTATCCAAAATACTTATGGTCCCAGGCATTTTGGATAAGGGATACTCAACCTGTATAATAACTGTATCTTTTAAAAGATTTTCTATGAATCCAGTCTCTTACTTTCTTGCTTACTAGTTTATGTATTTTTTTTCAGTTGACTTGGAGCAAACTTATGAGGTGGACTCCATAGAGTATTTGGAAGCTTTGGAATGTGTAACAGAACGTTTGGAAAACCGAGTCAACTTTTGCAAAGCCCACCTCATGATGATTACCTGCTTTGATATCACTTCAAGACGGCGATAAATAGGGTGGTGGGAAGGTTACGTAGTGGTGTGGTTGGAGGTCCACTAATGGTGATGAGAATCGTGGTCACTACAAAATAATTTTTCTCCCTTCCAACATGACCCAAAGACTATAGAACCAGGACAAACAATAGACAATGAAATTCGCATGTGACAGTGAATGTGACAGAGAATGTGATAAGGACAGAGAAGATGTTTTCATTGATGGTCAACACAATTACAACCTTAGGTTCTAAACAAAAAGAATCAAGCAAGATAAGGGTCAGCAGACTTCATGGAGGTTTAAGAGAGCACTTTGAGAAACTTTAAAGGTTCATTTTGTAAATAAAGACTGAAGGCAAAAGAAAGCTCTGTTTGCCTCCACTCTCTAAATAGTGGACGAGGTTAAAAGTGGGACTTATAGCTTCAAAAGTCATGTAAGAAAAGGATGAAGAAGAATCCACAGTGAGACTGATTAAGTGCCTTTCAAACTTTTACTATCCAAACATTTATGTTCATATTTTTCTGTGTACAGATGGTGCTAGTTATGGTAAAGACAAAAAAATCAGAAAAAAAAGAATTCACTTTTTTTTTTTTTTATGTATTTGCAGCTTGTTTGCCATGGTGTATAACTCTATTTCTGACTTGCTGTTTTAAGTATTTGTATTTGTTGCAATGTTTCCTGATCGGTACAGCCCACGACTATGCGTAAACTGTCCCTGTTACCAATGTGTGGCTACTCAAAGCAAAAGGTTTTGTCACACAGTCAGTATCTGTTAAAAATACATATTTTGTGACAGTTACTGATTCCACACAGCTTGTGCATGCATGTTTAGGTATACAGTATTAAATGTACAATGGGCAGAGATCCATACAGTATTAAAAAGAAGAAAAAAAAACAGTATGTCAGTCTCATTTTTTCAGAATTTATCACCAGTAAATGTATTCAAAGATTGCATTTTTTTTTTTAATATTTAGTATTCACAACACAAAGGACATTTTAGCACTTAAAAGATTAAATCTGTATTTAGGGGTGATGCTTGAAATCTACTTTCTTAAAAAGCAATCTATGAAACAAAAACCTCCTAGAAAGAGGAATGTGGCTGACACACCACCATCGTTTTGCCTGGAAACAAAGTAAACTCTCTGCCGCTCTGATCTATGATAATAAAGAGAGGCAGCCAATGGTTAAGTGTTCTTGGTAATCCTTTGGGTTTCTTAATATATACAGTGAAATAGGGGTATTTCAAGACCTAAAGAGCAGTAATTGTTGGTAGTGACTAAATATTCATTTTGTAGGGGAAATTTATTTGTTGGGAACTTAATGCATAATAATGTAAACAACTCATTTATCCTCAAGTGGTCCCGTTTGGTGAGAGACCTTCAACACAAAATGGGGCTAAATAAAGGAACATCAAGCTCTCAAACATTTCATTATATACTTTGCCTCCTACAAGAGGTATTTTCAAAACTGTACATATTTACCATAGCAACAGAACACCACTTCTCTCAAGACATGAGCTTAAGATGAGATATCAACCTAAAAATGATGAAGTCAGTTTAGCTGATGGCTGCATTACATGAAGACACTATGACCAATTTCGACATGGACCAACAAAAATAGTGGATGAACAGAGAAGTGCAACAGGTTGAAGACTTTCTCAGCCTGACATATGGCAAGGAGTGTGGTTTAATCCTGACCTTTTCAAAAATATAACCGTCCAGCAGCTAATGTATCACAACCTTCTACAAGTTTAGACTGCACCATACCGCATTTTTAAACTGCAGCACAGTCTATTGACTATCGACTGAATCGACCTACCTTCTTAGCCGGCTCCAATGGAGGAAAGACTGAAGGGTCGACTCAGGTAGCTACGATCTTCTTTGAAAAAATCATAGCTACGAGTTTCAGACTTCATCAGATCACTTGATCTAGTCAGTGTACACCGAAGCTCTGGAGTTTGGCTGCCAAAATGGTAGCCACAGTCCTCCCCTAATTTTTTTATGGTAAGGACTTCAACTTATTCCAGGGCCATTTCCGGATGACCTCAGCTATTACGGAAATAGCCGTAGTCCTTCATATAAGTCTTTGGGAGGACATCTATATTGCGAAAATAGCCAACATACGCCACTTAGTGACCCCAATAAATGTTAGGGAATGGCCATGTGTACATATATACATACATACATTATTTTATATCATTTTATCCACTGCCGTAACAGCTATTGTGGAATAACAATGCCAGAGATCTCATGCCAGCTATAGTTTGACAAACACCGCCAACAGCTGTTAGGTTGTATGTACCCTCCAGCCCTCATGCCACATGTACCGTTTCATGTCCATACATGGATGGCCACATTAAGGGCCAAATTTATCAAGGCAAAACAGGAGCTATTTTTTTTAAAAAGTGCTACATCTGGAGCAAACTGACATAACTTTACATTGGCTTCCATGGTTACTACTACTATTTTAGCACTTTTTTCTGAAATACCACATTAAATATGGTGGACATGAACTATTCACAGTGGACAATGGTGCTTTGGCAAAACAAAGTTGTCATCCATGCTATGGACATGAAAAGGTACCGTGATACATATGGCATGATTTTTGTAAGCCACGTCTACAAAGCAGCACACAATGGAGCTATGACAAGGTAAGCAGAGATCTGACCTGTGTTGCAAGTTAGGGTGCTATGCAGCGGTGCAACTTCTGGATATTTAAGGGTCCTCATTATGGCCGTCAACATGCTGACTCTGCATCCACACACCCTGCTCTGCATTAATACACCCACAAAGACAACCTGCTCTGCAATATGGTTTCCATACACACACTGAGAGATTTGTCATGCAGGTTGCTGCCGCTTACACTCAGTGATCAGTGTGAAGGTGGTACTCAATCAATCAGAGGAAGCTTCTGAACTCTCAGCCAATCAGGAGAGATTTCTGAGTGAAGTCCACACATGAGTTGAGAAGCATCTTTCACACGCATTTCGAGGTTGCAATGCAGGACATGTGGTCATAGCATCCAAAAGCAAGGAGGTTCTCAACACAACACAACACAAGCAAAATCAATAGAATTGTAATACACAAGCTGATACATTTATTGTAAGACTTTATGGAGATTGTTGGATTCTATTTTAATTCCATCTAAAGAAAACAAGTATATGTAAAATGTATATTTTCACATAGGGGTGTCAGATCAATCATTATTTGTATAGTTTAGAAATGGATTGCCATCTTTTTCAGTTTTACTGAATTACTGCAGCTAATTTGTCATTTTAGTAATCTTGCATACTCTTTGTAATAGTACACATGAAAACAATATCCGTGTATGGCAGATTAAGGACAATCCATCATAACATTTGCACATTGCAGTTATCATCGTCCATATAGTATATATTCACTAACATCTGCTCTCGATTATGAAAGCTGCTTAGTAAAGTATACTTGTTCAGTAAACTGACCTGAGAAGCTTGTACCAGATTAAGTAAATGAATGTGCAACATTTATCAACAGGCTTTCTCAGTCAATAGTGATGAAGGTGCTTTGTTATATGTCTAGTCTGCATTGGCAGCATCCACGCAGATTTATAAAGCATCTGTCTCCACTGTATTAAAATATCTTCCTAGCTATTATGTCAAAATTACAATGAAAGGCACACTTCCTTTATTGCCAGCCCCATCCCTCACTGCTAGAGCATTTTCTTATGATTTACATCAGATAGGCTGAATATTCCCATTTTTGAAACTTACAAAAGGGTGAAAAAAACACGGGGAAAGCAAAGACATAAGGGTCTACTCAATAAAGAGAGAATTGCCGGGAATTGAAAGAGGAATTTCGAACATAAGGCCAAACAAGCGGAGTTGGAATAATATTCCCATTGAGCTGCACTGGAGAATTTTTCCAACTCATTGCCCTAAAGTTTGAAATTTGTATTTGAAGTCCATACAATTCTCTTTTTATTGAACTGACCCTATAGTATTAAAATGACTTATATGCTAAGAAATCCCATCAGAAGTTATCAACTTGCCTTGTTCCACATGTTTTCTCTGTCTTTTTGTGTGCCTGTGACTATTTGAGAGTTACTGAAAAAAAATGTCTTCATTACCTGGGGAGTAAGTCTGTTCATTAAATTCACTACTGCACATCTGATGACTTTGGAATCTACCTTGTGGGACAGCAGTAGGTGTTCCAGCTTCAAGGGTTATTTTTCAGTTGTGCTTCTAACATAGAAGCACAAGTGAAATTTTAGTTGTCCCTAGTTTGAGGATGAACAAGTACACGCCAGTTTATCCTCTGACCGACAGCTGCCATGCTTCCATAGGACGCAGGCGGCCGTCTGGTTGGCGACTGTGTCTCTCTGCTAGCGCAGAGAGAGACCGTTGTTTTTGCATGGGATTAGCTAATTTCATGCAAAAACAAGAGTCTCTCTCTGCGCTAGCAGCTAGAGACCCTTGCATTCGGATGTCAGAGCGGCGAACCCATCTGATTGGCTGTGCGCATGCTGATGTCATCAGCATGCAACAACCACGAACTGTTGTGTCTCGCATTTGAGACACAGCAGATAGTAAACCCGCGTGTATCTATTAAATTTCCCAGGACATGTTTTGTTTAACCCTTGCTTCCTTCAAGGAAGCAAGAGTTAGACAATGTTTAACCTGAAGCAGGACTGTTGAGAAACATGCTATTTTCATAAATATCCAATTAATGCATTTACATTGGTTGGTATTTTAATTTGTCTTGATGGGTGTATCCTCCCCCTAATTAACTATTTTTTGTATACTCCTATATGTCAAACATTGCTACATGTATGCAAGTCTCCCACCAAAAAACAAAGTAGTTCCACTACTCTTATTCCTTCATTGTCTTCCAAAATTCATAGATTAAAGATCAGAATTGTTTACTCTAATGTCTGTAAAAAGACTGTCCTCTTTATCTTGGAACGTGTCTCTTTTATCTACTCTAATATTTAAGTCTGTCTTCTGCTTTTATAATCCCCATTCTATTTTTTTGTGATTCACATGCTGGATTATACTTATGTTCTGTTTCACTTCACTGTTCACTTCATTAGCACTTTATGAATATATTATATTATGAATATATTTTTAATGCTTCATTAGTAGAAACAAAATCCCGGTGCCACCTGCCTGGGGTAAACCTAATGTGCCATCTTTTCAGCAGGATGTGGGTGCACTAAGCCAGACAGCACCAGTTCTTGCACCACAAACCTAATCGGGGTCTGTCAGGTCTGGTTGTCTCTCTCTGCAGAGAAAGTCATTTGTTTTCAAATGCCACCATGAGAAGGGAACAAAATAAGGTCCCCTCAGTTCAAAAAGTTTAGTGGCTCTTTAACATTGGCATCAAGCCAATATGTTTATCAGCCTGCTTAATACCGACTGGGTGGTAACTCTTACACATGTATAGTAAATATATCCCTAAGTTCAATCATGTGGAGATAAGAACAGAGGTGGCCACTACTTACAAAAAAAAAACAGATAAAGGGTACAAAATGACTGTATGGTTTGCTTATTATCCCCTTACTTGGTGAAATCCTGTTTAGCTTTAAGGAATATCTTACAGTCCTTTGCACTCACTGGCTGATCGACATATATGTTTTTGTATATATTCTGGGAAGTTCTGAGCCCATCTTTCCCATATGGTTTTTTTTTTTTAAGTTTTGGTGTGTAAATACATTGGGGTCTAATAAATGACCTGAGTTAATTCAGCTCATGTGATTGAATCCCACAGGGTGTAATAGAAAAATGTGAACTAAAAACCAGTAATAAATGATATTTTGCATCATTGAATCGGGCCTTGTTGTGTACTATTCATGAAATTATTTTTTTATCCAAGTTAAGCACTTGCACATTACCATCGCTGAGGTATTCCATATTCACGAACACTTCTGAGGAAGTTTTATTTGCAAGTGCATGCAACTATCAGTATTGGGAAATAATAAGATTAGATGCACTGCTGACCCCTTTGCACAAATTGTATATTGTTGGCTCCAACTGACCACAAATCCTGCCCCAAACCAATGACTATTAAACTAAACCACACTGCTAAACTGTGAAATCCAAATAGAAAAAAAAAAATGAAACATTGTGCAGCAGTAAGTTAAACGAGACCATTCCCAGAGAACTTGAGAGGAGCCAAATTGATATAACAGTAATGCTCTCAGCAGACTGTGAAAGAAAGCTTGTGAAGAAACCACAAACAATAAACAGTCCCATGAAGTCTTCTCAAAAATTCCTCTTTACCTTTTCTGGATTCAATCTTCTCTTATATGTAATGAATGATCAGAGCTATAAACAGTCTCACAGAGCTGAAAACAGACACGTTACAAATTCACAACAGAAAAAAAAAAAAGAGGATGGATCACTAAACACCTATTTATAAGTCATCACATAGGGGTTAGTTGGTCCAGATGTTAATGTCTTCTGGGCCATTAATATTTAGAACAATGATATGTGTAGACACTGCCTCTGTCTGGAAAGTGAAGACCAAAATGCTGTCTTTGTGCATGTTATGATCACTGTGTATTTCTAAAGTTTTTCAAGGGGCAGAAAGCTGCTAGTAATGGACCTGTACATGAACACTACTGTATTAAAATGTGAGGTAAATATTTGTAAATAAATGGAATCAACCTAATAAACATAAATCTATGTATATACACTGATCTGCCATAACATGATGACCACTGACAGGTGGCAAGCCGGTGGAGGCGGTGTGATGTTTTTGGGCAGTGTTCTGCTGATATTCCTTGGATCCTGCCATTCATGTGGATATTACTTTGATATGTACCACCTACCTAAACATTGTTGCAGACCATGTACACCTTTTTATGGAAAGGGTTTTCCCTGATGACATTGGGTTCTTTAAACAGGATAATACACCCTGCAACAACACAAAGAATGTATATGAATAGCTTGGGAAACACAACAAGTTCAAGGTGTTGACTTAGCCTTGAAATTCCCCCCGATCTCAATCCAATCAAGCATCAGTAGGATGGGCTGGACAAACAAATCTGATCTATGGAGGCCCCTCACAACTTGCAGGACTACCTCACAACTTGCAGGATTGAATGCCACCCCCCACAAAAAAACACATACAAGTGCTTCCTACAATATGTAAGTTCTCTCTAATATCCAGGTATACTTTTGTAATGAAGGCACTTTTATTGTAGTGTATAAAATGTGCATAATAGGTGTATAATTGGAGTGGATAAAATGTATATATGGAACACAATGTACGTATGGCTGCAAAATGTAAACCTTCTCATTATGCAACACTGCAATAAAAGTACTCAGTTCCTATATTACAAAAGTATAATGATATTAGAGAATACTTCCATATGGTAGGCAGCAATTAACATTAAATAGAGTTATGGTAATGATATATGGCACTGATATTACATGGGGCAATTATCTCTCTCTCTCTATTTGCATTTATACTTATATTCATACTATATGCAACTATTTTAATATGGTATTCAACAATTTTATATGTAATAAAAATGTTATTGAAAAAGTGCATTTCTTGTTTTTATTCCCTTGCTCTGCGCCCACACTGCTCCTAAAAGACTTAAGGACACAGCATCTTACAGTACCCACAGCACTTGTCCTGCACCTATATTGTATGCACAGCACTTGGCTTGCACAGTGTCATTTTGCCACCCATAAAATACTACAGTGTCATGTTGCCCCACAGTACTGCCCGTGCAGTACATGCCACACTGTCACTTTGCTCCATAGTATATGTTATTTTGCCCCACAGAACACTGCCACAGCATCACTTTGCCAATTAAAATAAGCCACAGTCAGGTACTTATTAACATCAGCGTCGTTGGATGCTGAAAAGGCCTTTGACAGGGTCAACTCTTTTTTTCAGGTAACATAATTAGCAGATTATTAAGGCATCAGAAACATAAACAATACATTACAAATATTACAACATTCATTGAGAGAGTAGGGAACACGCGGCAGACATTGAAACCGCACCAATATAAAATATAACTTATAGCTTATCACTTATCATTTTTCGATTAACGCTTATCGCTTATCAGTTCTTGGATATCATTTATCGGTCATCGGTTATCAGTTATCAATTCTCAATTGTCCCGGGTGGGATGGAGGGGATTACATATTCTATACCAGTTTAACTTCCATTATCAAGTCAGATAAAGGTAGGTTACTCTTGTTCAATTATACTTATTGTTATATTTATTATTATTATTATGTCCAGGGTCAACAATCTCCCTCTTTCCCTCCTCCCCACCCTTCCCCCTCCACACTATATGTTGCCATAGTCGTTTATCCACTTGAACCATGGAGTCCATTTTTCTTCAAATTTATTATTATTATTATTATCATTTTGAAAAGATATTCCCCTTTCCATCTTATATTGATAATTCACCTGTGATTCCACTTGGAGCCAAGATGGTTTCTATTCTTGTCTCCATAGCCTAGCTAATACAATCTTTGTGGCTAAAAGTATCTGAATAGTTAAATATCTATTTTTATAAGGGAGATATGATATATTAAAATGTAATATTGCAACAACCATCTCGGGATCAACCCGGCATTCCAATATGTCAGAGATATTTTTTAAAACCTGACGCCACAAGGGGACTATTACTTCACAGTCCCACCATATGTGTATAGAAGTACCCTCCTCATGCTTGCAACGCCAGCACATGGTGCTTGAGGTGTGTGGGTCAATTTTGTTCAGAATGTTTGAGACTAAGTGCCACCGGTGTATAATCTTATAATGTAGTTCTAAGATGTTTATACAGTGAATAGCCTTCTTTACTTCTCCTATTGATTTAACCCAGATATCTGTGTGAATCTCTTCCCTTATATCCTTTTCCCAGTTCAGCCAGGATCTTGGTTTAGTGTCTTTATCCTGGAAACCAAGAATCTCTAGACATTGAGAAACCTTTATGCGCTTTAGCTTAGGGTTGAAAAAGGCGAGCAACTTAGCAGACCTAACTCTTTTTTTTTTAGATGGGGTATTGCTGAAGTTTGAACTGAAGTGGAATATTCTTGACAGCATAATGGCCTTGTACACAACCATCAACTAGGATCTGTGGCACCAGTTTTGTCTCTAGTTGGTTCCCGGTGTCCAATGGAGTTAGACAGGGGTGTCCACTATCCCCCCTGTTATATATCCCTTCGGTGGAACCCCTGGCTATCTCAATTTGAGATAACAAACATCAGAGGACTGGCCACATCTAGAGGGGATCTAAAAATAAACCTGTATGCGGACGACGCAATTCTTACCCTTCAACACTCTAGGGGGTCAATTCCTGAGCTGATTTCAGTAATTTCTGCATACTCTAGAGTTTCAGGCTACAAAATAAATTTAGACAAATCGGTTGCATTGGCTAATAATATAATTCCAACAGACAGATAAATCCTCTCAAGGATGGGAGGCTTTGCATGGGCTAAACATTGGATAAATCATTTAGGCATAAAGCTCACCTTTAACCCAGATAAATTATAGAAACTAATTTCCTACCATTCCTACATCAGGTTAATGCTACTTAGCGAATGGAAGCCTCTGGGCCTCTCCTGGATGGGCAGGATTAATGTGGTTAAGACGTATGTGTTACCCAAATTTACTTATTTGTTTATTTGATCCCACTGTGTATCCCCATTCCTTGGTTGGAGCTGGTCGAATCAGCAATAACAAGTTTTATTTGGCAAGGAAAATACCCACATATAAAATCTAATCTCCTGAAGAAAAAGATCTTCCGAGGAGGATTTGGAATGCCCATAATTCAAGATTAACATCGGGCTAGCCTAGTAATGCAAGCGCTCCCCACCCAGAAAGTAGACCCAGTTATGAAAGGATGGTATAAAATAGAACAAGATCTACTTAAGGTTAATACTCTGGGGAACTTGTTCTGGCAGAATAATGAGAAGATAAGGACAAGGAGAAAAACAGATAACCCATCTCAGGTCATTGAAGCCTTACTGAACTGCTTTCCTTTATCTTCCATCGCCGGAAACGTCATGGACCTGGATCTTAAGAGATGGGTAGATAAGGACTTAAACAAAATAGAAGATATTCTAGAGTCGGAGACTATTATACTGTTTGACCAGTTGTGCCTACAAAAAAATCTTCCAAACAGTGAGATATTTAATTACCTAAGAGTGAAGGGCTATATTGCTAAATCAGTCTTCAAAGGGGATTCAGAGGCAGTGAAAGCCCTGGAGGGGCTAATAAGCATTAAGAAACCAATATCTAAATGGGAGTCCTGGAGAAAGAAACTACAAAATTAAAGCTCCATTTATTGAGTAGGTCTGTATCTGACATCTCAGACACCCCCCCCCCCCCCCCCGCATCCTTAGATTTCTGTCTTTCTAGCCGGTTCTTGTTTTTGTTAATTGTATAATGTTTTTGATGATTCTTGGTTGCTGGGACATTTGAGAGAGAAACGTAGGGGCAGCCTCTGCCGTTGTCATTGACATAAGTCTGGCACGGCTTGGGTTTCCCTCGTTGCTCTCTCTCACTGATCTCAGCAGCAAAGGCTTGATGTATTTGCATGTTTTTTTTTAATGTATACTTAATGTGCATGCTCTTTTTGAAAATTAAAATAAAGTAGAAAATTAGAAATGGGAGGAAAAAAGAAAAAAATGTGGGGAAAAAAAGGGAAAAATATACGAGGAATGGATTGAAAAAATAAAAATGAGGGGCAAAAAACAGTTGGGGATAGGTGACTGGCTAGGTCTAAGTAAACTACTGTCTCACTGAACTGAAATAGGTAGTAGTAGCGTCGGGGAGAGAGAACAAAGAAAAAGATAAAAGCAAAATGTAACATAAGGCACAATCGGCTCTATCACCAGATGAGAGGTATTAGTCTATATCTATGGACTGCAACAGAAGGAAGAAGGAGTATGAGAAGCAGGAGAAGTACCAGGGCCAAAGAGGAACTATATATATACATATATTACATACACAGATACACAGAAGACACTTTAACAGAAGTGATACGTTTAATCTATTTGTTATGTGTGAAACAATCAATTAGTATATGATTTTTTATACAATTATGTTACAACATGGATGTTCCGGTTAAATAGTATAGGTCACCTTTGAATTACTATGAACAACTTTCAGATTTATTTTCTTAACCCTTTAAGGACCAGGGATTTTCCTGGGCCAAGGACCAGAGCGTTTTTCAATTTTTAATACGCGGTTTTTGAAACATAAATTTCCTCTCTCTCATTTAACGTACCCATACAAGTTATATGTTGTTTTTTAGAGGACAGTTAGAGCTTTCTTTTGATACCCTATACATAAAAATGATTTACATTTTAGTATTAAAAAATACATATAAAAGAGGAAATTTTTGAGGAAAAAAAAGTTTTTCCCCATTATTTTCCCAATAATAAGCTACATAACTAGTGCAACACTAACCCACTTATCCCCCCTAATTAACTAACTAATAAAAAAGAAAAATATTGGTTCCCAAACCCCCCATAACAAAAAAGACAGAAAAAAACTCTGAAGAGTGCGATGTCAGATCAGTAAAAATCATGCAACAGGCATGCAGGGGTTAAATTTTATTAAATAAATATATTAAAATTACCTTTATTTATTCAAAAAAACTTTATAAATTGTAAAAATAAAAAAATCTGTTAAAAAAAAAACTAAATGAGGGCCATAAAGTGGAAGGAAACTGATCACAGTTAAAAACTGTGATCAGCAATGAAAGGGTTAATTTTTTTTTTTTTTTTTTACCTATGTGTGTATAATTAATTTAGTTTTACTTACAGGTCACTCTCTGTGCTTCACTATAAGAATGTGAAGCACAGGGAGTGAATTAGAGGCAAAGTCAGTGTGTGAACACACTGACTTTGCCATCTAATTTGCATGTTATCGCGGTGATGACTAAATCACCGCGATCACATGGCCGGAAACTGACCGATCGGGTCCAGGAGCTTTGCCTCGGGTGCGAGGCTTAGTCCTGGACCCGTTGCAGACTAGCTGGCAGTGCCCACGGAGCGCACCGCCGGCTAGACTGCATGACGAGTTAACTCGTCATAAGGTCGCTAACGCTGCGGCTCTTATGACGAGTTAACTCGTCATAAGGACGGGAAGGGGTTAATTATCATTTCATGTTACAATTGTTTAAAAGAATCACGCCCTTACATTTACAATCTTATAAAAATGTAATTCTCTGCTACTGTAGAAATGCCTCAGTCATTTACATCCTATTTGTTTGCTTTCAAGGTCATATGATTACAATCAAGAAAGTCAAACGTTCATCGTTAGATAATTTGAATGAGATCATATAATAAATAAGCTAATCACAGCTGTAGTGGAGGGTTTAAGTCAATAGAATTTGATTTGTACTAAAATATCTGGTTAATGTTAAAAGTATATAAATTATATAAAATAATAGAAAGCTATTTAGCTGGTCCGCGAGAATTATTAATAGAAAACAATCTAGATTACATTTTTAAATGACTAATTTTTCATAAAAAATATGACTCGTATAGAAGTAGCTCTATATATAATAGGTAAGCCCCCGATTCCGGTATGCTTATGATTAAGCATTGCAAGGTGCAAAACACATTAATCCTATACCCCCCTTTTTTGTTTGTGCCTATGTGCTCGCTTTTTGATTTTATGGTCTATGGACTTTGCTATAAAATTTGGGACCATTATCATTCCATTTCCCCTTCTTTACCGGTGTGAGCTGGCGATTTCTTTTCTTGTGTAAATATTACATGAGCACATTTCTGCTTAACAGTAGACCCCTCGGCGCAGACTCAAGATTGGAGCCAGCCCACTTTTATTTTTCTTTAGGGGTGATGCTGAGGGGCTGGAGGTGACTATAACACCCCTGGTGCGTGAAATTAAAGTTTTTGGGGGGATAACAGCACGTTAGTTCTGAGCTGTCTGTTTTCACTGAATTGCATGTTTTTAGAAACTTAATGGCAGACATTGATCTACACCACAATACAAAGAGAGAAGTGTTTGACCATAATGTAAATCTCCCTTTATTTGACAAAAAAGGGCGAGTGCTTCTCCTGCAGTCCAAACCATTCATCTTCAAGTGGTCATCGCAGAGTGTCCATCGTGGGATCGCATACAAGGTGAGTATTATTAGAATTAGAATTTAGTCTTAGTGATAGAATTAGGGCTTTGGGGTTAGTGTTAGTATTAGGGGTTAGTGTTAGTATTAGGGGTTAGTGTTAGTGATAGAATTAGGGCTTAGAGATTAGTGTTAGTATTAGGGGTTAGTGTTAGTGATAGAATTAGGGCTTAGGGTTTAGTGTTAGTATTAGGGGTTAGTGTTAGTGATAGAATTAGGGCTTAGAGATTAGTGTTAGTATTAGGGGTTAGTGATAGAATTAGGGCTTAGGGTTTAGTGTTAGTATTAGGGGTTAGTGATAGAATTAGGGCTTACGTAATAGTGTTAGTATTAGGGGTTAGTGTTATTATTATAGGTGTTAGTGTTAGTATTAGGGGTTAGTGATAGAATTAGGGCTTAGAGATTAGTGTTAGTATTAGGGGTTAGTGATAGAATTAGGGCTTAGGGTTTAGTGTTAGTATTAGGGGTTAGTGTTAGTGATAGAATTAGGGCTTAGAGATTAGTGTTAGTATTAGGGGTTAGTGATAGAATTAGGGCTTAGGGTTTAGTGTTAGTATTAGGGGTTAGTGATAGAATTAGGGCTTACGTAATAGTGTTAGTATTAGGGGTTAGTGTTATTATTATAGGTGTTAGTGTTAGTATTAGGGGTTAGTGATAGAATTAGGGCTTAGAGATTAGTGTTAGTATTAGGGGTTAGTGATAGAATTAGGGCTTAGGGTTTAGTGTTAGTATTAGGGGTTAGTGTTAGTGATAGAATTAGGTCTTAGAGATTAGTGTTAGTATTAGGGGTTAGTGATAGAATTAGGGCTTAGGGTTTAGTGTTAGTATTAGGGGTTAGTGATAGAATTAGGGCTTACGTAATAGTGTTAGTATTAGGGGTTAGTGTTATTATTATAGGTGTTAGTGTTAGTATTAGGGGTTAGTGATAGAATTAGGGCTTAGAGATTAGTGTTAGTATTAGGGGTTAGTGATAGAATTAGGGCTTAGGGTGTAGTGTTAGTATTAGGGGTTAGTGTTAGTGATAGAATTAGGGCTTAGAGATTAGTGTTAGTATTAGGGGTTAGTGATAGAATTAGGGCTTAGGGTGTAGTGTTAGTATTAGGGGTTAGTGATAGAATTAGGGCTTACGTAATAGTGTTAGTATTAGGGGTTAGTGTTATTATTATAGGTGTTAGTGTTAGTATTAGGGGTTAGTGTTAGTATTTGGGGTATTAGTCATAGGGTTCATTCAAACTGCAGCGCTTAACTATCAGCAGTGAAACAAAAGACACTTTTATAGCATTGCATTGGAGTCTTAGATTACCTTAATCTCGCTCTCTCTCTCTCTCTTTTTTTCTTTGAAATTGTTCCAAAGACAGTTTTTATATTTTCTCTCAATTTCATTAACACAGAGACACCAATATTATTGTGAAACATGCCAGAACTAATAATAAACAGAATGGTAAAAAATACAGATTGTATGAGGCAATCATATACACATGTACATTGGTTCAGAGGAAATCTGTGTGTTTACTTGAATTCACTCTATGCCTTTAGTTCCTTTAATATGACCCTGAGTGGATTTAGTGAGAGGATACAAGTTCAACCATTCTGTCTAGCTCACACTGTGATTTTTAGTGACGTTCTTGTTCACTGGAAACACTTTCTATATATTTTGAAGACAGATAACATTTTACAAACCAGCATAACATATATTTATAGTATTCACGAAGGTTAACAGAGCTTAAAGAAAATGTCCCACAGCGTATGCTTGTTGTTCTTGTCTAACCAAGGCTGGCACCTTGGCATTTTTTCTAAAGCAGGCCAGAGACAGGTGAGAGATGCTCCACTTCTCCAATGACAAATCTCAGGTTTATTATAAGAATTACACATTAACAATAATTGAAATTGAAGTCTCAATTAAAAGTTAACATTTAATAATATAAATAAAACAGCTTAAATTTATACAAACAAGACAAGTGAAAAAAGTGCTCTAAAGTGATAATTAAAATGGTCTGTGTGTAATTAATATGCCATTTAATATGCCAGGATTTTGCTCTCAATATGCCAGGATTTTGCCCCCCAATATGAGATTTAATATACCAGGATGTTGCCCCCCAATATGCCACTTAATATGCCAGGATTTTGCTCTCAATATGAGGATTATGCCCCCAATATGCCATTTAATATGCCAGGATTATGCCCCCAATATGCCATTTAATATGCCAGGAGTTTGCCCCTCCAATATGCCATTTAATATGCCAGGATTTGCCCCCCAATATGCCATTTAATATGCCAGGATAGAGCCAATTAATATGCCAGGATTCTGCCCTCAATCTGCCATTTAATATGCCAGGATTTTTACCCCCCAATATGCCATTTAATATGCCAGGATTTTGCCCCCTCCAATATGACATATAATATGCCAGGATAGAGCCAATTAATATGCCAGGATTTTTACCCCCCAATATGCCATTTAATATGCCAGGATTTTGCCCCCTCCAATATGCCATTTAATGTGCCAGAATTTTGCCCCCCCAATATGACATATAATATGCCAGGATAGAGCCAATTAATATGCCAGGATTTTGCTCTCAATATGCCAGGATTTGGTGGTGTCACCCAGTGCAGCCCGCACCCCCCTTGTGACACCACTGAATGATTCAAATGTTCAGAGAATTAGTAATGCAACATGTTGGGGTAATATGTGCCAGACTGTTGAAGGAGATCGAATAGATACAATGTTCCAAATGAACTTGTAGTTAGAATGGGTCTCCTCAAAAGAGCTGAAAAAGTGGACTTATAGATACAGTGCTTCCTAACTGAGGTTGTTACCTTGGCAAAATAGAGAACATACAGAGCCATGAGCACTACCTCAGAATCTTGGTCAGACCAGGTCAACACTTGTGTGCAGCTCGGAAGGTGACCAGAAACTGTGAGAAGTATGGATTCATGTACCATGTTAACAAGGCAGCTGTGTACAATGGATGACACCAGAGACTGCAGTAAGGCTGGGATTAACCTTTGGGTTTTCCTTTCCTACACCCAGTAGGTTTTCTGCAGGAGAAATATTGAGGCTATAAACACTTATCCTATAGAGCTTTTCCCATGAAGAAGTAATTAATCTCTATGTATGTGATGGGTATACACATATATTAACATCTATTAGCACATATGTTTAACAGTTAGTCTTATTAAGGTACAGCAATACTTTCTCTATATGACTTAACAATTGATAGACTGTAGGTTTAACACGTAAGCCAGTATTTCCTTGTAGGTATAGCTGAAAGTGATGTGCCATGACTTACCTTTATGAACTGACTTGTAACTACAGCTAAGCCCTGCTATAACTCCAGGGATTTAGATTACCGTATTTGCTCAAATATAGGAGCAAATGCTCTGAAAAAGACCACTTGTCTTACATTTGAGGTTGTCTATGATGAAGCTGGGTCCTGCCGACATTATCATAAAAGTCACGGCGGAAGTGCCGGGCAGCATGGAGGATTTCTCCACGTATCGTGCAGTCATCCCCCTGCTGCCCCCACTACCCACCAGGGAGAGACGTGGTAAGAAGGGGGGGGGGGGGCAGAGAGAAACAGAGGGGGGGGAGAGACAGACAAGGGGAGGGAGGGGGGACAGAGACAAGGGGAGGGAGGGGAAAGAGACAGAGACAAGCAGAGTGGAGGAAGAGACAGAGACAAGGGGAGGGAGGAGGAAGAGACAGAGACAAGAGGGGGAGGGGGAAAGAGACAGAGACAAGGGGAGGGAGGAGGAAGAGACAGAGACAAGGGGAGGGAGACAAAGAGAGACACAAAGGGAGGGGGAGAGAGACACACACAAATGGAGGGAGAGAGACACAAAGGGAGGGGAGAGAGAGAGAAAGGGAGGGTGGGGGAGAGAGATATGGCTGGGGGAGAGACAGACAACACTAAGGGGGGGAGAGAGACAACGCTGGGGGGAGGGGAAGAGAGAGACAGCATTGGCACATAAAAGGAAATAAAAACAAGAAATGCATTTTTTTTATATAATTTTTATTGAAAAGCACTTTACATGTGAATATATACAAGGTGAACTTTTTTCCTATAGGGTAGTCTCATATTCAGGCTTTTAGTTTTTTTTCCTAAAGGAATATCCAAAGTTTGGGGAATCGTCTTATAATCGAGCAAATACGGTACTATAGTGAGAGATCCAGTGCTCCAAATGCAAGATTGCTGTGTTATAACAGTAACCACATTATAACACCTTGAATTATAACTGAGTTTACCTGTATTAATTCAGCCTCTGTCAATGTCTACTGTTGGGATGAAGCAGTAATAACAAGATTAGAAGTGCCAAACTCCACATTACAGTGAAGCAATAAAGATTTCCTTTGGCCACTGGTTTGTGGCCTGTGTCCCACTTCTGGATTTGAGGAGAGAGATAATATGAAATAAAACCCAAATATAACTCAATCCTAAAAGGTTCTAATTTGTAAAAAAAAACAAAAAAAACAAAAACAGAAAATAGTAAGACTACACTATGAACAGGTCACAAATATTCCATATGTAATAACTAATGTCATCTAATACAGTGTTTGTTACTGAAAGCACTACCTAAAAACACATTACTTACTGTCGATGGCATATATTTAAAGATTATAATGAGGAACATATCAATGGCCATTTATTTAAAAAACAACGTGAATAAACTATCCCTGCAATATAAACGAAAGCAAATCTAATTATTAATTTTCCTTTGAACAATAGCAATGATTGATTCGCAAGGAGTGTTTGTTTCCTATTTTCTTATTAACGTAGTATGTGCCGAGAGCTAGAAAACATTTACGGGTGAAAAAGCTTTGCCATCATTGAAACAAACACAAAGAGCACACTTAAAAAATATTACAAATTTAATGAAATTATTATTTTAAAAAAGAAAAAACCATTGATTTCCATGGTTTTGAACTGTATTACTTTACGATTAGAAGAACATATTCTGTTCAACACAACACCAAAATAACATAACAGGTGTAGTTATTACTTCTGCAATGCATTCAAGGCAGATGCACAATCTTCAAGAAGCTCTTTCAGGTCCTTCATCTGATTATGGTCTTTCCCATGTGTTATCTTCATTATATCAAAAACCTGCAACAGTGGGAAAAAATTTTTTAGGAGCAACACGTGAATGATATTGTGTAATGATATAGTATAATAGAAACATATAATGGTCAATTCATCAGCGAAAATTGCAGCATTTTGGGAAATTCAATTCAACAGATTGTAGGTAGAAAATTGAAGACAAAAAGTGTAGTAGAATAAAAGTAAACAAACTTCATTCACAAAAATACATACTATTATCTTAATGTTTTATTTTCTAATAGTATATTTACATTAATAAGAATTGCTACGTTTAAATTTTAATAAAAACGTATTTTATATTATTTTATGTTTAGTTTTATGCATTTAATAACGTGTCATTTTTATTTACTGATTTGACATATTTTTGACATTTTGGGCTATGTTGGGAGGATATGGGCTATTTTCGCAATAGCCAAAGTCTTCCCATTTATTTCTATGGGAGGATTATTTCTGTAATGGCCTAGGTCCTCCCGAAATGTCTCCAAAATAAGCCAAAATCCGTCTTAAACTCCGGTGAAGTTTGGTTTCCAAAATGTTGGCAAGAAAATCAGCCACATTCGCTGATTTTTGTGTCTTTTTTCATCACTATGATGGTCTCTGAGTTGCTCGAATTTTAGAATCTAAAAGGAAACAAGTGAAAAAGGGCAGTTACGTTGCACTTGAGGAGAAGGAACTGGAAGGACTATACTTTTAGAAATCTTTTTTTTTTACCAACTTTCATTCATAACACTATTTTTATACAATTACACTTTTATTTGAATAAAATCTGTATCATTTTCCGGTTCCGGTTCCTACTCCTCAAGTGCAAGTTAACTGGAGTGTTGTTTTTCTCTTTTTTCCTTTTGCATTCACATTATGATACTACTGGGTACCCAAATCTTAGATAGGCTGGGGAAAAGTGCTACCAGTTGAGCTCCTTCCAAACACTGTTTTTGTTCATCGACCCTAGAATCTGTCAGCACATAAGAACATTCTAGTGTACCCAATCTGCTGAATACATTAATTAGTCCCTGGTCTTATCGTATATTTAAGATAGCCTTATGCCTATCCAATGCATGCTTAATGGACAGCTGTGATAAAAGCTAAAAGATATATATAATTGAGCACCAATCAGAGAGCACTTCTTTATGCAAACATACAAGGCAACTGGGTCTTTTTTTCCAGTGTTTATGCCGTAGATGGTAGTCACCAAGCACACAAACCACCCTCTTTTTCTCTATCTAAATTTAAATATTTTAGGCAAAATCTTGGGGGAGGGCTGGAAGCTTTTGGCCCAAGTGGCAAAAACAATTTAGTGGCCCACAGTGCAACTTGATCAGCCCATCCATTATCAGAGCTAGACACAATATGGTATAGACAATATAAGTAAAAGGGATTAATAGATAAACAGGACAATTATAAGAAAAATAGAAAGTGCTGTGCAATGGGGCATTTAGAAGGAAAAAGTGTCGCAGCCCCCACCCACTGAGTCAACATTTGAGAACCTGTGCCATGGTTTCACCCATTTCATTAATCCCTTTGAAGCTGGTGGAAACATGTATTCTTTTAATTTCCCTTGAATATCCAATCCTTCAAGCTTCATATCTTTTAGTATAGGTACTAAATAGAATATACTTCATCTTGATAAATGCTGTGAAAATCTGATGTCAAGAGAGAGAGAGAAACCCACACACAAAATCTTATGCTGCCCATATTACTCTTTATCTGCATTTTCTGACATTTTACTTCATTGCTTTTATGATGTGAGGATCAGGTTAGTGAGAAAACAAAGCCATGTTGGGCAGAAGGTAATAAAAAGCCATTATGCAAGCTTTAAGGAAAACGTGAGCAAAAAAAAAAAAAAAAACGACCAGAGTGGCCTTCTTAGTGTGAGAAAAAGGCTATGTTGCAAGCCCTCAAGCAATCCGCTTGTATATGTTTGTGTTATGTTTCAGTACTTATTTGTAGCCATCTATCTCTCCAAGACTGCAGACATGTTGCAGATTGTAAATAAGTGATAAACGTGTAGAAAGCAATAATGTAAATTAAATGGATTTTGTTTACCAGAAAGACTAGGGAATATAAGACTTGATGATTTTTAATTTTTTTTTTTTTTTTTAATTTTTATTGCCTTATTATTTAAATAGGTTACATTATTATATCAGCATACGAAAATATACACAAAGTTTTCAACATTAATTATACAATTATTCAAAAGACATTCACCATCCCCAGCTTATCTTCATTCATATGTCCCTTTAGCAGGGATTCCCCCGTATTGTTCGGGAGGAGCTGGTGCATCCGCCTTTCTCCTACACCCTCTCCCGCCTACAATGGGTGGGGTGAGAAAACATAGCCAGTATTGCCAGACTTGCGATGAATATGACAGATCAACGCAAATAGAAAAAAAAACACAAAAAAAGACATCCACACACACCCACACAGGACACAACAAACAAAAAAAAAAAAAAAGAACACATGGACAATGACTCTGTTCCAGGCCCCCGACCCCCGCCACCCCCCAGGGTTTTTTTTGTGTTTTCCTCTATTCACTTATTTTGCCTCTATTTAGCCTCGGTTATTCCTTTCTCCTCTTTGATTCTAAATTACTGTCTGCATCTCTTCAGACTAAATCCTCCCTGAAGTGTTCTTCCCATTTTCCCAGTATTCTATCTTTCTAAGGCTTGGCCTTATGGTTTGGAGATATATGCCTCTTTCCATTTTGCACTGTTGTATCATTTGATTTTTTTATCATCTGCCATGTGATTATTTCTATGGTCTTCCATTTCTTGGCAATTAGGTATTTAACTGTTGTAAGTAAGTGTATTAACATTTTTATCCCCTCTCTATTTGTCTCTGGTAAATTTATGTATAGGATTGCCCTTTCTGGAGTCAACTCCCAGTCCGTCCCAAAAACGGCAATCAACCTATTGGAGACTACTCTCCATGTCTCAGCAATCCGCGGGCAGTCCCACCATATATGTTTCCTATTTCCCCTGTCTCTCCCGTATCGCCAGCATGTTGGGGTGTGGTCATTGTACATCTTCCTAAGGGTAGTGGGGACTAAGTACCACCTATTAGCGACCTTGTACTGAGTTTCATTTAGATTCAGACAATGTATTTATTTGTATGTAAGGCCAAGTGCTTTGTTCCAGTGTTGAATTGGGATTTGTATACCCAAGTCTTTTTCCCATTTTCCCTTTGCAGCTGGAACACTCTCCTTTCTAGATGCTTGTATAATTTTTAGGGCTTTGGCTTCTATCTGTCTATTTCCCTTTATGCTTACCAGTTCTTTTAATAGTGTCAGCGGTTTAGACTCGTTATCTTTGATCAATGTGTCTCGCAATAGGCTCTTAATTCTAAGATACGCAAAATACTCTACATACGATAGGTCAAATTCTTTTTGTAGTGACTCAAATGTCTTAATGCCTGTCTCCTCTAAAAGGTCACCTATCTCTTCTATACCCTTTCTTTTCCAGTTCCTTAAATCTATGCCTCCTATTAGCTCCTCCATTGTGGCCAATGTTAAGGAGGGTAGTATCTTCCCTGCTAGTCCCACCCTTTTTTTCAGATTTGTCCAATTTATCAGTATATGATATGACTTGATTTTTTAGGCAGGAAAAAAAGTCTGAAATTAATTTTAAGAGGTAATGTTAACAATTTGTAAGTGTAATTTTTAGGTCTGAATAATTCCAGGTAACTAACTAGAGACATCATTTTTTTCTTAAAAGTTCACTAAAATGCTTCAAGGAAGAGTGCAAATCTTATTTATATTTTGCATTAAATCGTCATCCCAGGGTCAATCTCCAAGATTCCAGATTACAAGCATAGTGAACTTAGTTTTCTTCTTCCTGAGGTTCATAAGATGAGTACCAATAAGTTAGACAATAGTAACATACTTCAAAAAGAGAGAAATCTGGAAGAACATGTTTATATCACCATCTAGTACAAATATCTGTTAGCTATTGCGCTGTATTAAAAATGGTCAGGGCGATGATGATCCGAAGTTGAGCTAGATACATTAATGCAATACAAATTTTGTTAGAATATAGTTCTTTGCAAATTTGAGAAAATTCTCGTTGTTTGGCTGAGACTGTTGTTGAATAGTCCTGAAATGCCAATATTTTTTTGTTTCGGAAGACGAGTCCATTGAGCATCACTTCTTTATCCGTGAAATTAAGACGTCTGACTATTTTTCTTCATTGTTGTTAAGGTCATCCTTGCACAATGCTGGTATTTTTTATAAATAAACTTCTCTAAGGTACATAATACATACGCCTAACTTTCTCCTTTAATTGCTAGGGATGCGGGTGAGGGGGCATAATGTCAGAAGTAGACAGATCCAGCTGTTACACATGCAGCGTGCCAATAAGTTGCACATGCACAGCATGCAAAGTACATAACTGGCATGCACAACAACAATGTGCCTGAAGCTGAATTACCATGCAAGTATGATAATACATAACAGTTTGCTGTACAGCATTCATTCTGGTATTGGTCATAAAATGCCATTTATAAATTGCAAAAGCAGGTGGCAAGCCGGCAGAGTGATGATTTGGGCCAGGACATGTCTCATCTACCACAGTGGATAGCCAAGACATGCTCCTTCACCAACATTGCACACCCAGGACATGCCCCAGCACCCACATTGCATGCCCTATCATCCACATTACACACCTTACATCACTCTATCACCCGCATTACATGCCCCATCATCATGAGTTGCTGCCTGTACTGGATTGGCACTTCCCACATTGCCATTAGTTCAAACTGACTTTCTCTTAATTTCTACATGTGCTTGCAATTCCGTGTACTACTATGTGCACATCATTTTGATCATTTTTTTATTCTCTACATTTACAGTATGAACATTGCTTAGGTTCCAGATATCTTTTACCTAGACCTCCTATACTGATTTTAAGCAGTGATAGAACATTCAAGAGAGTTCTCTCTTGGAAGAAATTGGCATTTACCTGGAAACGAAGGTGGTGTTTTCTCCAAACTTATTTTAAAATGTACATTTATTCCTTCATCAAAATTAAAATATATTCATAAACCCTTTACTGTTTTCATAATCTGAGAGGAAAGGCAATCCCGAAACACTACTGCTGAAAGTAAACTCTCTCCCATTTATCATAAACACACAGTATTTTGCATGTGAGATCCTTGGCAGATCAAATAGATGACAAGCACACAGTACTAGGTTTTATAAGTTGAGCAGCAATCCAGCTAGCTCTTCTCCAAGTTGAATAGAGAAGAACTTTGTTTTGATTTATGTGGCCTATAAAAATAATTTATTTTTGTCTATTTTATGAACTAGGTGCAAAATCAGGGCAAAAACATGTGTTTTTTTTTAAAATATGTAAATATCCAAAGACAAGGACTTATAAAACAAATGAAATAAAATATGTAGCATATTCCTGTATCTGAATCATAAACAGCTTCACTAGGACCACCCAGAATACATCAGGCCATCGTGTGAGGCCTAGTAAACCTAAAAAAAAAAAAAAAAACGTATGTCATATGTGTGTGGTGTAAAAGATTTGTGGTGTACTCAACATATATCTGATGACACCAAATGAAAATGACTTCGATTAGCTGGATGGAAACTTATCCTTTGTGAATTCAAACAAAAGTTGGCGACTTTCATCTATTTTCCATTCGCTACATGAAGAGGAATTAGGCCCACTGACATCATAAAATCATGTAAAAGTATGCAAATGGATGAGCACGCTGCTGGATCATGATAACAAAACAGCTTTGCAATGACTGCATCGCACACGTATGGCGTGCAACAAAACACAGTGATCTCTGGAAGTTTGAATTTCATCCCTGGCTGATTAAAATTGATGAGGTTTGATGTGAGCTACAAAGCAAATCACTTTGTGTATTTTCATGCATAATGAGTATGAACAGTGGAGTAAGCATTTCTCCTGTGTCTGATACTGGGTATTAACATTGTGTGAGCTAAATGTAACCGGGATAAAATCTATTATTCATTATACATGTGTACATGTATGCACACAGATATATACTCAATAAATAAAATGTTCAAAATCTATGAGAAATGAAACACACTAAAATAAAAGAGAGATATCACATGTGACACAAGACATAGAAGAAAAGAAATGGTTGGAAAATTCTTGCATCCACATTTTCTGAATAAAAGATTTTGAACTCACAAACTAACAGTTTAAAGGACAACTCACACTTAAAAAAAAGTACCCTTTTCATAATACATAGTAAACATGGACTAAACTTACTCCTAAGGATGCACCGCTCTGAAGCGATGCCCAATTTTTTTGGACATCTAATTGAGACTCCATCTGAAAGGGACAGTCTAGTACCAAAACACACTTTGGTGCAAGATGGAGATTACTGCTTTTGTAGTGCACCGACTTTTTTCCAGTGTGACTTCAAGCATTCTGCATAAATCACATTTTTAATATTTGACTCAAGCCCTCCCAAGTGATTACTCTGCATGTTCACTGCAGTTGCGGCAGCACTGATTATATAGACACTGAGGATATACAATTTTGTTTCATTTAGTCACTTCCTGTGGTCCTTGAATTGAATACATTGTGGGGACTCTAAGTGACAATGCTCTTGTACACAGTAGGCTATCTTAATAGTGCAACACATTGCCTGATGACATCACTAGAGAGACAGGAAATTCCATTCATTTGAATGAAATTTTTCTCATTGGTTCCTGCAGCCAAAAAAAAAAAGGGAAATTACTTTTACTCAGCTAGTGTGGCCATTACTGGTTTCTTGTAAACTGCTGTCATTTCAAACATTCATTTAGCTGTAAGCATTTGATATTTTAAGCAATGCAAGTACTTTGAAAGAACATTCATATTTGGATTGTTTGGAATGCATTTGGGGCACTAGACAGTCCCTTTACGGTATGGCACTTTAACAGCAGGCACATTCTATGTTTAGTTAAAGCTCAGCATAACAATATGGGACAAAGCTTCAGAAATCTAGATCAATGTATGTAGTGAACATGGCTTGCACCTTCCATTATTAGTTATTCACCTCACATTTGCAACTTCAGAAGTGCATAATAAGTATGTGAGGTTCCCATTACTATCTTTTATTCTAAATAGCACTATTTAAGAAGTGCATTAGTTCTACCACCAGGTAGCACCAGGGAGTGAGTGGTGATGTGTACGTTTTTGTTGGTCTAAGAGCCATGTGGGCTATAACAAAGGACCATGGAATACCAGACCCTTCCTTTGGAAGAGGCATGGGACTAGAAACTGGACATTCTGGAATGAGGTGGATAGAAGCAGCATGGCAGAGGTGAACACATATCTGAGATAATTTCCAGTAAAACTTATGAAACAGGAATCTTCAGCTAGTTAAGTGCTTAGTATTGTAAGTAAATTTATAAAGTAACCACTGAAGAACTCCTTTTAATTCTTCTTTATCACGCTTTTAGAGAATAGTGGGCTCAGGGTGTCATATAGGGAACAAATAAAAAGAAAAACAATAATGTAACTGCATTTTTTTTGTGCAGCTTCGTTTCATCTTACCATATTACTCTATGTTGTTTTATTTTATGTTCACAGAGTAAAAGAGCTCTTCATTGGGTCTTTGAGGAATTTTTACTATGGAAGTTTGTGAGTGCATTATACCACACAGTATTTGACACAGTGATTTGTCAAAATATATTACACTATTGTTTGTTTCTTTTTATTTTTACTGTATATGACACCCTGCGCCCTTTACTCTCTGATAGCAACATATTGTATACAGTACATTGAGGGGTCCTGAGAGTGGCAGCATTTGTCGAAAAGGGTATTTGTATTTGTTACATCAAGTTCAACCCTTCTACCTATCATTCCAGCTTTTGATCCAAAAGAAGGCAAAAACCCCTAAGGAAGCTATTTTGAATTTTGCCTCCTAGGGGGAAAAATTCCTTTTTGACTCCAAAGGGCAATCAGATTTCTCCTTGGATCAATAAGCTCTATTATTAATGCATATTCTATTATGAATAACCCTGTATGTTCTGCTTTTCTAAAAAAAAAAAAAAAACACAACATCCGGACCATTTTTAAATGCATCTATTGTGGTTGATAGCACAACCTCACTTGGCAGTGAGTTCCATAACTTTTTTGTCCTTACCATAAAGAATCCCTTCCTTTGCTGTCCATGAAATCTTTGCTCTTCCAGTCTCAAGGGGTGACCTCTTGTTCTTTATACATTTCTGTTAATGAACAGGTCACTGGAGAGTTCTTTATATTGGCCCTGCACATATTTAAATAATGTTATCATATCCCCTCTGAGATGCCTTTTTTTTAACGTATATAAATGCATTTTTTTAAGTCTCTCTTCATAACCAAGATCACCCAATCCCCTTATTACTTTTGTAGCTCTCCTTTGCACTTTTTCTAGTTCCATAATATCCCTTTTAACGACTGGTGCCCAGAATTGTACTGCATATTCAGGGTGAGGTCTTACCATTGATTTGTAAAGAGGCAAGATGATATCCTCCTCCCATGAATCTATACATACCAATATCTTATTGACCCTTGCAGCTGCTGACTGGCATTGAGCACTGTTGCCAAGTCTGTTATCTACAATTATTCCTAAATCCTTTTCATTAGTAGTTTTTCCAAGGGAAATACCATTCAAAGTATATGTTGCTTTGTTATTATTTTTCCCATAATGCATAACTTTACATTGGTCTTTGTTAAACCTCATTTGCCACGTAATTGCCCAGTCCTCCACTCTGTCCAAATATTCCTGTAAAGAACAAACATCAAGGTAAATCTGTATTACCTTACCTAATTTTGTGTTGTCATCAAACACTGAAACATGGCTCTCAACACAACTTGGGAGATCATTAATAAAAAACTTAAAAAGAAGAGGGCCTTAAACAGACCCCTGAGGTACTCTGCTCAATACCCTGGTCCAATTTGAGGATTTTCAATTTACAACAACCCTCTGCATTCTATCTTTTAGCCAATTTCCAATCCAAGTACATACACTTGCCCCCAAACCTATTTGTCTCAATTTGTAGGGTAACCTTGTGTAGAACTGTATCAAATGCTTTAGAAAATTTCAAATAGATCACATCAACTGCCACACCTAGATTTTTTTTTTACTGCCTTCTTCATAGAATGTTATTAAGTTTGTTTGACAAGACCTGTCTTTCACAAAACCATGTTGACTTTTACTAATTATATTCTGATTCAAGATGTATTCTTGAGTGTACACCTTTAGCAATCCTTCAAATAATTTCCCCACTACAGATGTCAAGCTCACTGGCCTATAATTACCCGGCAGAGATTTTGATCCTTTTTTAAATATTGGCATGACATCCGCCTTTCGCCAGTCTGTTGGCACTATACCTGAACTGAAAGAATCCCTAAAGATCATAAATATTGCTCTGGCCAGAATTATGCTTAACTCTCTAAGGACCATTGGGTGTATACCATCTGGCCCTGAGGCCTTGTCTATCTTAACAGAGTTTGCTTAAGCAAGTCTAAATTAAGGTTGTTAATTATTTAATTAATACATGTTACTATAAATTAAACTACAATCATCACTTTTTCACATTACTTTAAAAGGCAAAATAACATATCCTTTGTAATTACTTTCAGGTTTACCCGCTGTCCCAAAATCACACCGGTTATAATGATGACCGGTCAAATTAACTACTAATGAAATTACTGTACAAATATTACTAGAATACCATGTACATGCCAAAAGTGCAGAACAAAAGTAAAGTAATGCAAATGGCTCACATCTATTTATAGCTAAAATCCACAATGCTATATTACAGGGACTGTGTCAGCCTGTGTCAATCTATACATTGTGTTAGCAGAATTGCATACAAATGCATACCATATGTTTTTAAACATGTCTGTGATGTCTCGTGTTTAGGATATCACTTGTAGCTGGATATTCAAATTCATAGTTTTCAATGAGAAAAGTGTCATTTGCATACCAAGCCACAAGGTGATGTCATAAGTAGCAGACTCCATGGACACATTCAAAACTCATAATTTATGTGTTTGCTTGCAATACTGCTAACACAATGTACAGTTCATTCTTCAGCATTTTTTTATTCTCTACATTCACAGTAGCAACAATATTGTTTGCTCCATGATGACATGTACAGGTTCCTAGCAACAGCAGTTTCAAACAGTGTGAATCTTCTCAGCTTGCAAATATATTTTGTTTTCCTGAAATAACTTCATTATTGAGTGAGAGAATTGCAATTGAATGTGGAGATGATTTGTTTTCTAGATTATTGGATTACATAAAATGTAATTCCGAGGTGTTGAGTTATTATAGATTCGCCATTTCCCCCCTGATAAAGTTTATTTCTGTACTATTCCATGAGGCTCACAGTGACATATGTTGCATACAATGATGAATAAGCCTTGAGAAAAAAACTGCAGGCCACTATTTGTCTCATCAAAGAAACATGAGTTCTAACAGAGAGTCTTTGATTTCCTAGGGGATATTTATCCTCAAACTACTGGCACCGGCAATGCTTGTGGAGATATATATATATATATATAAAAAAAAGGCCCAACGGCATCACCAATTCACAGACAACAGCAAAACTGGTATTGGGCCTATTGGTTGAATTTTCATTTCCTCCAATGGCACCAATCTAATTTCTTCCTCTGCTTTACATTGTTCCCTAATATGTGTCTGAGAACTAGATAATGGGCACCGAACCAGAACAACAATGCTGTTATTGAAGACACATACCCAGCATGGAAAGAAGAAATCAAGGAGCTGTTGACCCTCTTGAGCAAGGTGAAGATTTAATGAGCAACTCACATGCATTACGTTTCTTGCCCTGGGACCAGTTTCTCAGTATGGTTTTGACCCCCTAACTAACTGTGTATGTTCATATATATCTATTCCTCAATGAATCTCTTTGTTGCCAACTATGAGATACATGTGTTTTAACATACATCACCAATCTTCAAGCAACAGGACATGGAGAACTTCCTTACTCCATTTAGAACTCTACCATCTAACTGGATTAGAGACTCCACCCTTCACATATACTATGGAACCGACAGTAACTTATATATGGACATTGATATTCAGGCACATCTTAATCAACTCATAAATGCTCCCTTTCAATTTAGCATCAAGGTGTGGACTTTGGGTCTAATCTACTTGCTTTGTTCTTAAATAACACACTCTTTGTATTCCTTTTTTGCTCCTTCATCCTCAAAATCCTTAATAACTTCAGAATAAAAATAAACAATGTACTCTTCCTGTGTCCCCATTCATTGCTTACCTTCTAAATTATCAGTGCCAGAATATGAGAGGCAAATAGTCAGTGAGATCAACTCTCTGTTTTCATGAATGGCATGATAACAATAGTTAAATACTTTGTACAGTATAAAGTAAAATTTACAAAGTTCATACTGAACTGCTATCTGAAAAATATTTAGTTAATTGTTAGGCTTGTACCAACTTGTCCATGTGAATTTAGTGTTGGATCATACTTATTCACCATTAGGTATTTGGTAGTTAGCAGTAACATTTCAAATATGTTCAGCTTCAATCTGTAGTCTGTCAACTTTGCAGAACTTGCTACTCTTTATGTTAACCGAGTAAATAAAAAATGTCAAGTGTTGTGACACATTTAACAAGAAGCACATAATATTTACTCAGGTATGGATAACCTTGACATGTGCAGATGTTTGGGAATGATATGTAGTTCTCAAACAACAGTGCCAAGGATAGCCATCACTACTGTTGGGCAAGGACTCCCTCATAAAAAGGCCTACAGTGAAAGCCTAGCTCAAATTTCCACCACAGAATTTAACAGTTATCAAGGAATTGTTGTTGAAACAAATCAGTTATACATGTTCTGGACAACATAAGATAACACATATTATTCAATTAGTAATATTAGATAATTATGCACAAGTTATTTTTCAGTTTCCTGATAAAAAAAACTCACTGCAAACCCTAGTAATTATAATCTCCTTTCAGATTATCCAGTTTATTTCCTTGTGATTCAAATCACATTGCTGATACAAACAGCATATGTCTCAGAGTAGCTGCAAAAAAAAACCCTTTGTGCATTTCTTTATAATAAGCAGGTATAGGATAATAATGGCTCACAAGACATTTAAAGGATGCTGATTCGGCAGGCCTTTGATTCCGCAAGGTGCTGAAGGGCAGATATCTATTGTACTTGACATGCAATTATATGAGAAACTGTGAGCAGAAAATACTCTGCTTTGTCTTGATAGAAAAAGAGCATTGTGTTTTTTAGTAAATTACATTTGTCAAAAGAATAGCATACATTTACACCAAAGAGCAAAAGTCTTCACTTATATAGCAACAAAGCACCCAATGTATATTATTCTAACAATCGTCATATTAATTGTGTTGTTAAGGGAAAACAAAGCTGACTAGCTGACCTTCTTGTACTACTACACAATCAATGTTTCAAGGTGGTAGATAAACAGGAGGTGGATACGTAGCAAAAACATCTATTAATTACCCTACAGGTTCTGCAGAAAAACAATAACATTTGTTCATTTGTCCCATTTTATTATTAGTTTGTTTGTTGTATATATGTCATAACATTTATTGCATATTTGCATGTAGTCACTAACCATTATTAGTGCTAATTAGATATATGTAGTTAATCTAGTAGGGCTGCACCTTGGTTTCAGGTGGTCTACATTTGGTCCACGGCCTGCAGGTTGGTAGCCCATTCTTTAGATCATCTGAAAATATATTCTAACACATATTCTAACTTTCTTTTTATGTGATTAGGGAAATACCTAGCCAGTTTGTGCGTACCAAAATCCACAACATGCCATGAACAAAAAAAACAGTAGTTCAAGAGTATACTGACCTCCTTGAGAGTTTGCATAGCTTCATTAAACATGCCATGGTAATGCTGCAGCTTGCCAACTTTCATTATCTGGATTGCCTGCACTGGGTGGTAGTTCAGGTAGTACAGACTGCAGATCAATAAAAGAATATGTTTTTGCGTTATCATTTTTGATCACGGATACAGATGATGATCTGATGACTTGTGGGTACCCATAAGACTAAGTTTTTAAAAGATTTTGTGCATCAGAGAGAAACTCTTAAGTCTGGTCGAACCAATCTTAGCTACTCAGTAACATGATAGTAATGTTTTGCAGACATAACTATTTAATGTAACATTAATGATGTAACCCATATGCATGTATATTCATGATAAAGACATTTCCCATTTACAACACATAAATAAAGTGTGCTTAAAATACATGAAGACATATACATTGAATTTCTTTAAAGGTCAAAGGCAACTGAATTATTTTACAACAGAAAGAATAAGTTAATCAGGATTAGAAAAATATAAATTGATTTATGTTGTTATGGATAAAAAAGTCTTACAAATCAAATGAGGCAGATAAAATTAAAAACAAACAATCTTTATTAAAACGTCTTCAATGTAAATAGATTAAATATATAATAAAGGTGAAATACAACACCTAAATATTCAGTAGAAACACAGAACCAACATTTAAGCAGTATGATTAGATTACATACATTTTTTGTGAGCAAATATAGAAGCACAAGTGTAATTCCCAATGGCACTAGTATGAGGAGAGACTGACATGTACTTTTTAAGGTACATGACAGTTAATCCTCTAGTCAGCAGCCATCATACTTCCTAAGTTCCCTCTGTTGGTGGCATGGAAGAATGAGTACCCCAGGCAGTGACGGACTAAGTGGGGGGCAGGGGGGTGGTCCACCCTGGGTGCCATTGCAGGGGTGCCACTGGCGGTGTTGCACATGGTTTTATAGAGTCTATTAGACCCAATGTGGCACGCGAGCGCAGAGGATATGGAGGAGCTCCACATGTGTGCAGCGATAACTGCACCTCCACCGCACGCCTAATTAAAAGCAGCATCTTAAAACTTAGATTCCCCACAATGCCAGAGCGCTGCACGTATTCCCTCCCCCTCCTCAACACTGTGTGTGACTTCATGCACAAGGGTCAAAGGGAGGGGAGCAGTCCCATCGGGAGCCCACAGCAAGGTAGGAAAAAAAGAAACTGTGTGTGAGTGTGTGTGTGAGTGTGTAACTATGTGTAAGTGCGTGTGTGTAAAAAAGTTATAACCTAATACATCCATATAAAGATATTTAGTATAATATTTAGTATAAAAAAGTGTGTGTGTGAAGTCTGTGTGTGAAAGTGTGACTGTGCCTCTGTACAAATGTGAGTCAAACACACACAGACTTACGCTTACACACTTACACACACAGGCTCACACAGACTGTGTGAGTCTGTGTTTGTGAGTGGTGTAGGTGTGATTGTGTTTCGCTCTGTGTGAGTCTGTGTGTGTAAGTTTGAGTTTGTGTGTGTAAGTTTACAAATTTGTGGAATAAATATTCTTGAAAAAACATTTGCAGCACAGCATCTATATCAGGCAGGTATGCCACTGGAAAGCTGCTCCGGCACAGAGATGCCACTGACATGCTATTTGGGGAGAGAAATGCCACTGGCACTATGGTTTGGGGAGAGAGGTGCCACTGGCAAGCTGTTTGGGGGCAAATTATGCCACTGTCAAGCTGTCTGGGGGACTGAGGTGCCACTGCAAAGCAGATTGGGGGAGATAGGCACCACTGGCAAGCTGTTTGAGGGAAAGAGGAACCACTGGCAAGTTGTTTGGGGGATAGAGGTGTGACTGGCAAGGGGTTTGAGAAAATACATGCCACTGGCAAGCTGTCTGGGTACGTAGGTGCCAGTGACATGCTGTTTGGGGACAAATGAGTCATTTGCAAGCTGTTTTGGGGGTGTGGATGATGAAGTTATCCTATGCAGTGGAAGAACTAGCTCAATGCAGTATTGTGTGCCCTCAGCCATGTTTGTCCTCAGTGATAACCAAATAGAGTATATGGGTTAATGTGATATATGTTTTCCATCAGTGCTGAAAGACTGCAGAAGTAATACACTGTTTGGGGCACATATGGCTGCTCAATGTGCTCCCTTCTGCACCTGCCTTCCATCTCCAGGGAACTGAGCTGACGCCCAATCCAAAGGAGTGCTTGGCCCATTTCCCTGTGCTAAGTGGCAGCTCTCACTGACCTGCACAGGGTCACATGATGTTGCACGATTACATCACGTGACCCCAAAAGCTAATAGGGCAGCAATTGCTGATTTCCCAGAACACTGAAAATACAGTGACAACTTCCCAAATCCCAGGACTGTCCCCGAAAAAAACGATAGTTGGCAAGTTTAATAAAGTGTTATTTATGTTACAAAACCAAAAAATACCCCCAAAGTCAATTATAATAAAGTAGCCATTATCCTTTTTAGGAGTACTGTGGCCTAATCAAATAAACTTATTGAGTAAATAAAGGTATTTTCATGCATTATGTGACTAACCTAAACCACTGAACAGTGCTATTTACACTTAAGAATTCTAATCTTCAAATACACTATGACATCCACTTGTAGTCTGAAGTTGTTTATAACTGGAGGTTTCTTTATCTTCTTATGATTAGTTTGAAGTGTCAGATGTATCTGAAGCGTGTGTGAGTTATGTACGATAGCGTCTGCTCAGAGGTCAACTAGAGAATTCATAAGATCGGGAAAGCAAAAGAAGCATGATATAAAACAAGAGGCTATTAATGCAAAGTAGGAAGGACAGGAAAGTATTGGGGAGAACTGACACCAAGTGAGAGGGAAACAGCTGAGTCAGAGTGAGCTAAACTACAAAAACAGTGGCGGAGAAAGAAGAAAGTAAGTAAAAGGAGAAAAAAAAGCATTAATTGGAACCAAAAAACAGATGAACATAGAAATCATATTAACATATTGTAGGAATCGGATAAGACGTGTTTTAGTCAGCACATTAAAGATACTGTACTCCATTACCCGGGGCCACCATCAGAAATTGCGTAGCCTCATGGAGACTAAATGGTCTGGGTCCCCACCACCTCCTCTCAATTTCTCCTTTTGTTATTGCTCCCACATCCCTTGTCCGAGGACATGCCCCATCACCCATATTGCACACCTGGGACATGCTCCATCACTCACATTGCACACCTGGGACATGCCCCAACACCTACATTGCACACTAAGGACATGCTCAATCACCTTCATTGCACACGTACATTGTACACCCAAGGACATGCCCCATTACCATCGTTGCACACCCAGGACTGTCAATTACTACAGTGAATTACTTTTTTTTCTTCTTAATCTACATATTTGTTGGCAATTCTGGTTTGACAACTAATAGATATTTCCTATTCTCTGCTTTCACAGTTTAAACAATGTTTAGGTGATAGAGTACATTTAACAAAAAAATTAATTGGTGTTGGGCTGCATTATACATAAATCTAACCTTTAATGGGAATGTCTAATTATTAATGTAAATAACTACATTGTGTAAAACTATTTATTATTATTATTATAGCTTTAGTAAACCATTAGATCATTCAAATGACAGAGAGTACTATCTCAGTGTGACTGGGCAATCTGCCATACTTTGCAAAGAATACCTTATTTGTGCAAGTATAAGGCGACCAGGATTCTAACTTTGGATGTTAATTTAGGAAAAAAAGAAAAAGGTCTGAAAATAAGACAACTCTTACAACAAATGGTTTGAGTAGTTAATATTAATTCACATGTACATCGTTTTTTTTCAGATCCAATAAAAAACACTTGCCAATTTGCCCCACAGGCTTAACAATGCATCACCAGACTTGCCAATGCATCCTCAGTCTTGCCAATATGATCCCCTAGACTTTCCAGTGCACCTCCCAGAACTGCCAATGCATCTGCAGACTTACCTGGTGTCTAGTGGGGGCAGCCAGAGGATGTGTATGTGTTTCTTGGTGGGCACAGACATCCTCCAGTGCTGCCCCGATCCTTGAGATGGAACATATGGAAGGTCACATGACCCCAACACTCCATCATAGAAACCTTGGTGGACATCTGGCAGCATTGAAGAATGTCATTGCATAGAGCACAGACATCGACAAGCTGCCTGTGACGAGGATCCAGGTCCCCTGCTGCTCTGCGGAGGATCTGGATCGTGGTCTTGTAGTCTTACCTCTATTTGAGGTCTGATTGTAAATCGACCCTGAATAGAAGACGAAGGGACCTGGTCTTATATTCAAGCAAATATGGTATTTATTATTTGGTTTAAAGACCTTTCCAAAAAAAAAAAAAACCTTTGCAAATGATACAATATTTCTATTTACAGGGACAACACTGCCAGTATAGCCTTATCTCTGAATTACACAAAGCCTTCTTTCCCTCTAGAGCTCATAATAGCAATTTGATTGTGGATACCTGCTTTGCCAATACTATTTTACCACACAGACAAGTGATTAATAAAAAGGGAAAAACCCATGTAGCAGTTTGTTTGCAAAGAGAAAATGGCACATTGGCAATGTGGTCTGAGTAGCTACAAAGGTACTGTTGATAGTCAGTTAGTGCTGAAGGAACAATTGGCAGGCTGTACTCCAGCTTTAGGAGAAATTAATATGTAGATTGACAATGTCATATGCTAACAGACAGCATCCTCCTTCCAGAGTAAAACTCTTTTCCAGGCCTTTATTGCACATTATAGCTCCTGAAGCCATCCAAGTGTTGCTAAGTAGTAATCCGCTTTCCCACAATTTAAAAAGCTGATTAGTGCCCCCTTTTATATGGTCACTGAATGCAAGGCTGCGGCACAATTAAAATATAGTAATTACAATTAATTTAGCAGGTGAGAAAAATGGAGCCAGTTCCCTTGGAGAACAAATGGACAGATGGACAATAAACAGTGAAATAAAAGGAACTAGGCTGTGATGAATTTATCCTGTTTAATATCATTATAGTGTTGGAAGGAAATGTTCTTCAAAGTATATCTACCTGGAATACGCTGTAATTAGAAGTTATCTTTACCAGGCACAACTTGACATATTTATCTTGCTATATATGTGTGAATATTTGTGCCAGTGGGCAACAGAAGCATAATAAAAGGCTTGTAGTTCTGATTTTGGCATGGAGAGGCTTGACATTTTAGTGCTCATTGAAAGCTGGCATAGCATAGCTGGTCATTTCACTAGGTCTCTGCACATGTGAGCAACAATGCTGGTTTGGCCTTAAGTCAGAACGAAATTCATTTAGTGAATAATTAACAACTGTAGTTTATGGTAGGCCACTATTTTGCTCTGTTATTAATGGCGTAAACTATCTATTGACTAGTGTGGGCCTGTAGAAAGGACAGAATGCAGGGTGTCAAGATCTACTCAGAACAGAGCAGCTCTGTGTGTGAGTATTGTGTGTGAGTATTGTGGAGGCCCCAAGTCCCCTTGTGGAGTGCCCCTTAATTAGTTTTGTACAAATCACATTCTATATTCTCACAGGTTCTATTGTACTACATTATTCATTTCATTTATTTGAAAAACAAGCCCAAATTTCAGGTATAGCACACTGCATTTTAGATAAAGATGGAGAACACTGCTATAGCTTGAAATGAAGCTGTGCCAGACAAAGCGTGTATACATGTTCTCAGTATTCATTTGTTCTCTTACCTTCTTGTGGATGATATCTTTAACCTTCACAGGTATTACAGGGCACGTTTCCAGAAATAGAATATGCGTTGATGTAATATAGCAATGTGTCTACGGTTGGCAGCAAGCTGGTATTTTACCAGCAGGGCGGTAAAGAAATTGGCTTGAGGCCAATGTGAATTCTATGGAGGAATAGCGTGGCCAGCTATATTTGAAGAAATGTTATAAATATGTTCGGTCACAAACCTGCCAACCACTATGTAAATGATCAAAATAATGAGGAAGAAGATCTTTAATTCTTCAAACTCCCATAACAAATCAAACAGAAAGAACTCATCAATGGCATTTTTTTAATTTCCAGTTGACACTGAAGAATAAAGTTTTAAGATGATATATTCCCTTTGTAATATAACAACACGGTATTCTATTGAACAACTGAAGATATTATTATTTTTAACTTAAAGGGACACAAAAATTTTATTTTTTACATAAAAGCAAAAGTAAAATGTTTAGTGCCCCTATTATGAGAATAAATGAGCATGTCATTAAACACTCGTTTTCCCCTGGAATCAACGAGCAGAGAGAGAACAACGGATCAGACAGATGAATGGGGGCAAGCTCCTGCTCTGATTAGCTGTGCGTGAGCTCACACTATCAATGTGCACCAACCTCCTGACAAGTTCTGCCTCAGCTCTGAGGCAGGACCAAGGGTAATCCTGTGTGTCTCTACGAATATACCCGATGGGTTTACTGTGGACAAAGATGACAACATTTTACCACTTGCTTCCTTCAAGCAAGCGAGGATTAAGAAAAAGTTTAGCTTTTCTTTAATGAAATAAACCTATTAGGCTTCATGGCCCCACCACCACTCATTATACTTAAATCTACAGTGAGACAGCACTATTGTGGTGTAACTATGAGTATTTCAGGGAAAGCGGATACAATTGGACCCAGTGTCTCTGAGAGATTGGTGGCTGGGTATCTCCTGTAAATCCATTTATCAGGAAAGTAGTAGATTTTTGCATTAGGTGGAGCAGGATAGTAATATGAGGAAAAACTAGAATACAAACCAACATCAGTATACATTGTAAAGGGAACTAGACTACCTAACCGGTACCTGGGCATCATACCAGGCTTCCCTCCCCTCAGGGCTTGCAACACAGATGTGGCTGTACCTTACCAGAGACCCACAACCCTTTGGCTGTGGGGGTCAGAGTACCCTTTCAACCACTTATAGTAACCACACACACAGCCCAGCTTGGCAGGAACAAAAATAACTAATTTTATTGGAATGAAACAGCCCGTTTATACACATCAAGGGGACAAACTAGATTAAAGACAAGAACAATGATTAAACGCACAAACAAGTACTCAGTCAGGGAATTTGTAGATAAAACAGTGGCTCCAGACTTAAAGGGACTGTCTGTGCCCAAAATCTTCCAAATGTTAATGCATATTAATGTGCTTTCAAAGTATTTTAAAAAGCATGTTTTACATTTTGCTGTGCTAAAAATGTAAAATACTCAGAGCTAGATGAAACTGTGAAATTAAAGCAGTTTGCATTAAAAGTAAATTTCCTTTTTTTTTGCTGCAGGAACCATGAGAATAAGTTCATTCAAATGAATGGAATTTCTTATTTCTCTGGTGATGTCATCAGACAGTGTGTTGCATGTGTACAAGAGCAAGGTTACTTAGATTACACACTGCATTGTATTCCAATAGCACAGTAAGTGACTAAATGAAACAAAACATTATATTCACAGTGTCTATATCAGGGGTCCTCAAACTTTTTAAACAGGGGGCCAGTTCACTGTCCCTCAGACCGTTGAAGGGCCGGACTATAGTAAAATTAAAACTATGAAGAAATTCCTATGCACACTGCATATATCTTATTTTGAACAAAACGAGAACAAATACAATATTTAAAGTAAAGTTAAATCAACAAATTTACCAGTATTTCAATGGGAATAGTGTGCCAGTCAGATGCCCAGGAATATTTTGCCAGTCAGATGCCCAGGAATATTTTGCCAGTCAGATGCCCAGGAATATTTTGCCAGTCAGATGCCCAGGAATATTGTGCCAGTCAGATGCTCAGGAATATGATGCCAGTCAGATGCCCAGGAATATTTTGCCATTCAGATGGCCAGGAATATGATGCCAGTCAGATGCCCAGGAATATGATGCCAGTCAGATGCCCAGGAATATGATGCCAGTCAGATGCCCAGGAATATGATGCCAGTCAGATGCCCAGGAATATTTTGCCAGTCAGATGCCCAGGAATATTGTGCCAGTCAGATGCTCAGGAATATGATGCCAGTCAGATGCCCAGGAATATTTTGCCAGTCAGATGCCCAGGAATATGATGCCAGTCAGATGCCAGGAATATGATGCCAGTCAGATGCCCAGGAATATTTTGCCAGTCAGATGCCCAGGAATATTTTGCCAGTCAGATGCCCAGGAATATGATGCTAGTCAGATGCCCAGGAATATGATGCCAGTCAGATGCCCAGGAATATGATGCCAGTCAGATGGCCAGGAATATGATGCCATTCAGATGCCCAGGAATATGATGCCATTCAGATGCCCAGGAATATGATGCCATTCAGATGCCCAGGAATATGATGCCAGTCAGATGGCCAGGAATATTATGCCATTCAGATGCCCAGGAATATGATGCCATTCAGATGCCCAGAAATATGATGCCATTCAGATGCCCAGGAATATTATGCCATTCAGATGCCCAGGAATATGATGCCATTCAGATGCCCAGGAATATGATGCCAGTCAGATGGCCAGGAATATTATGCCAGTCAGATGGCCAGGAATAGGATGCCATTCAGATGCCCAGGAATATGATGCCATTCAGATGCCCAGGAATATTATGCCATTCAGATGCCCAGGAATATTATGCCAGTCAGATGCCCAGGAATATTATGCCAGTCAGATGCCCAGGAATAATATGCCAGTCAGATGCCCAGGAATAGTGTGCCAGTCAGATGCCCAGGAATATTATGCCATTCAGATGCCCAGGAATATTATGCCAGTCAGAGCCCAGTAATATTATGTCAGTCAGAGCCCAGGAATATTATGCCAGTCAGATGCCCAGGAATATTATGCCAGTCAGATGCCCAGGAATAGTGTGCCAGTCAGATGGCCAGGAATATTATGCCATTCAGATGCCCAGGAATATTATGCCAGTCAGAGCCCAGTAATATTATGTCAGTCAGAGCCCAGGAATATTATGCCAGTCAGATGCCCAGGAATATTATGCCAGTCAGATTCCCAGGAATATTATGCCAGTCAGATGCCCAGGAATAATATGCCAGTCAGATGCCCAGGAATATTTTGCCAGTCAGAGCCCAGGAATATTTTGCCAGTCAGAGCCCAGGAATATTATGCCAGTCAGATTCCCAGGAATATTATGCCAGTCAGATGCCCAGGAATAATATGCCAGTCAGATGCCCAGGAATATTATGCCAGTCAGATGCCCAGGAACATTATGCCATTCAGATGCCCAGGAATATTATGCCAGTCAGATGCCCAGGAATATGATGCCAGATTCCCAGGAATATTATGCCAGTCAGATGCCCAGGAATATTTTGCCATTCAGAAGCCCAGGAATATGATGCCATTCAGAAGCCCAGGAATATTTTGCCAGTCAGAGGCCAGGAATATTATGCCAGTCAGAGGCCAGGAATAGTGCTCGTTATCCCTCCCTCCTCCCCCGCTTCCCCATCACTTACCTCCAGCTGCTGTGTCCCCGGACGTCTCGCGCGGTGTCCTCCTGTGGAGGAGGGAAACAGTTACCGTATCCGGATGTGACGTAACGTCACATCCGGTCGCGGTGATTTTTTTTTTTTTTTTCTTCCTGCAGCCGCATCCTTTGCGGCTGCCAGAAAGAAAAAAAAAGTAAACGGGGTGGGTGCCGGCAGCACCCCCCGCGGGCCACATAAATGCCCTCGGCGGGCCGCATGTGGCCCGCGGGCCGTAGTTTGAGGACCCCTGGTCTATATAATCAGTGCTGTAGCACCTGCAGTAAACATGCAAAGTAATCACTAGGAGGGCTTGAGTCAAATATTAAAAATGTAAATTTGTGCAGAATGCCTGCTTCAAAGCACACTGGAAAACACCTGTGCACTATTCAAGTAGTAATCTTCATTTTGCACCAAAGTGAGTTTAGGGACTAGACTGTACCTTTAACCTGTTTCAATTAAGAGACCATATTGTTCTGTCTACTAGTTAGGCAGGGAGTCAACAAAATCAAAATGTAATTATAAAAGCAAAGCAGAATTACAATAAAATATAGTGTACATAAACATAAGATCACAGCAGTATAAACTACATAAAAGGTAAAACATTAGCAAGGGCACCTGTCCCATGTTGTACACTTTGGTAACACAGGCCATGTAAAAGAATCATGGTTCTGTTATATACAACTAAAATACATTCTTACACTTTTCATAGATGTGTAACCTGAGGCCGAATAGTGCATGCAAAATGTGTAAGTCGGCCTGAAGCCTGAAAAAAACTCGTATGAGTTGAAACATCGCCAAACGTGTGAATAAAACTCTCACTTCACACTGAGTGCTGGACTCTGCATCTTTATTTCATTGTGAGTTTAGTCAAACCTAGGGAAGCACAAAACCTAAATACATTCACTTTGAACCACACAATTTACTTTTTGTGGAACATTACCAGCTCAGAAGAAATACATTTATTTATTGAGAAAGTGTTTTACCAGGAAGAATACATTGAGATTTCTCTTGTTTTCAACACATACAGTATACAAAGGAGTTTGTAAACTAATAACAGGTTCAATCTGTTTTTAAGGATTTGGGAGACACTTATTTTCAGGGATTTTAGACTAGATAATGATTTGGCAGAAACAGGAAGGCTATTCCACATATGAGGAGCTCTGAAAGAGAATCCACCTCGACCTGCTTCCTTTTGAAGTGAGGGATCGCTAGTGAAGGGTTGGTCCAGGATCTGAGATTGTTTCTGGAGCTTTCCAGAGAAGTGGTTATGCACTAGGTGGAGAGTACGCCTGGAGGCAAGCGTCAGCCAGTTTAACTCTTAACAGTTTACAGTTATGAGTGTTATAATCGCACTGTAGTGCAAAATGACACAATGTATTATAGATATATATATAAGAGGGCAGTAATCGTGGAGTGATTTGATCGAATCCCAGATTAAAGAAAGGTTAGATAGTTGGACATGTATTTTATATACATATCTAAATGTATTAAAATACATTTGTCTATGTACAGTAAAATATATATATATATAAAAAAATATATTTTTCTCAACCTCCTATGGGTGGTATGTGTCTTCTTCAACCTCAGATCACCTACACTTTTCACATCCACTCTGTTCTTTCCGGCCCTAGTACTCATATTTCTTGTTTCTGATGTTACAGTCACTTGCACCGCTATGTCTATCACCATCGCTGTCTTCTGGTCCTTTTCGTGTACCATGATGTAGAGTAAAAATCAGAACAAAGGATGCGGAGAGGAAATCCAGTTGAATTTTGAAAAATGCAAAAGATACTTTATTGTAGTGAAATGCCAGAAAGGCCGAATACAATAGACAACTGGTAGAACATGATGTCTTAAGCGTTTTGTGCGTACGACATCATGTTCTACATGTCACAGGACATTTAAGGTGTCCTGTTCTACTGGTTGATCTAATGGATTGCGTCTATCTTTATTTGGAATCTCATCACAATATAGCAACTTTTGAATTATTTCAAATTTCTACTGGATTCCCTCTAAACTTCCTATGTTCTGATTTTTGCTTTGTATCTATATGGGCTGAGTTGCCCAGCATTGCATTCAAACAATTACATTCCCATGGTAACTGAAAGTGCAGTATGGTGAGAGCTATCTGGGTTGTGGAGGCTACATTGTCATTTTGTACTATCACAATGTCAGGTTGATTGCCCAAAACCTGTTTGTCTACATCTTGAAGTCCCACATGATCTTTCCCTTGTTAATCTCCCCGACCTTCTATGAAATCTCCCATCTGGACTTTAGAGCGTTTAGGCCATATGTTGTGCAGATGTTCCTGTACATAGAGCCAGCTACTTGGTTGTGCCGTTCAGTGTATGCTGTTCCTGCGTGCATCTTATACCGTGCCACTGTGTGTTGGACTGTCTCAGAGGACCCTCTACATAGTATGCAGCTTGGATCATGTCTGGTGCAGTAGATTCCTGTTTCTATGAATCTGGTGCTAAGTGCTTGTTCTTGTGCTGCTATGATGAGTGCCTTTATTTTGTCTTTGTCCAGCCACAGTAGCTATCTGATAATGGTACATCCCATGCAGTGTCTTGGCTTGCCATGGCATTTTCTCTACTTGATCTTCCTGCCATGTCTGTTGTTGCTTCAGCCATTCTCTCAGCAGCTTATCTTTAGATGCCATCTTACTCATTCACAGATGCTATGGGTTTCGTCCAGGACGGTGGTTCTGTCACTCCCTAGACAATGCCCCTTTATTTATATATATTTATATATATATATATATATATATATATATATATATATATATATATATATAAAAGGTTGTAAACTATGAACATGCACAATCTTTTTAAAGAAAAACAGTATTTTTAGGAATTTTAAACTACAAAAAGATTTGAGGGAATCAATTCCACATTCGAGAAGAGAAGCACCTCAACTTGCTTTCTTTTTGTGTATGGAAGGTTCTCGGGCTGAGTTTTTGGCAGTGATAGGCATAGACCAAAGCTGTGATGGACATTTTCAAAAGTACAGACCTATGTAAAGGCCCCCAAGTATTTTTCAAATTCAGAACATCAAAAAGACTCAGTTTATTTAAAAAAAAAAGCTACATTAATCAGTTATTAATAGTATTACTACTGTTGATCGGTGGTAAGTTATAGTTATCAAATAATAATAAAAAATTTACATTTTTTTTAAAAATTTCCTTCCTCTGCCTCCTTCACTCCATTTCTCCCAGATTGCACCAACAGGACTTGCCCTACCACCGAGGTTGCACACATAGGAGTCCATCATGGACACCGGTGTCCGTATTTAGACTAGTTGCCGATCCCTGTTTATTGCATGATGATCAAGTAAAGCAGGTGCTTGTCAATAAAGTGGTTATAAACAAGGCAAGCCAGGCTGCATGCGGCAAGCTTCACCATTTTCATTTCATTAAGAAATCACAGGGATGTGTCTAATAATTGCATTGGAGGAGTGCCATAGTCAAGTTTACTGAGATGGCTCTGTGGTGCAGGTGCCTTTGACCCCATAGACTATGGCCACTGTCATGCAAGCGTCTGTCAAAAAATGAAAATACCACAGTAACTAATATTTTCAACAAATTATTTTAAGTTTCATTGTACATATGGTAACAAACTAACTCCCAGTAAATAACAAATGCTGAAAGCTTGATCAAATTTATATGACAGGATGTTTGCCTGGTTTTCATTTTTTGAAGAAAACATTTGAGAGGTTAAAGTGTCCATTTAGAGCCACTGTTGTGATTAAATAATTCAGTGCAAAGATAAAAAAAGAAGTGTACAAGAACCGATGGAGAATAATTCCTGTATCATCTGACACACTAAATGCCATGACTAGAAATGCAGGCAGGTGGCTACACAGATTGTGAAACAGATTTGGACTCTGTGGACGGAGATGTTGCCAGATTCTTAGACTGGTGTCCTCTGTGCTGAGGCGGTAAGGCTAACATCTCAAATCTGCTGTTCATTAAGGAAATGGAAATGGGCCATTTTAATAATAAATACAGTCTAATATTTGGACATACGTAAAGGAAGGACATGCTGGTAATAGGTCTGTGCTATGTTAACTCTTTAGTTGCATATTGAAACAAATACTCGGAAATACTGTATTATGCCTGGTAAGACTTGAGAGATGATCTTTTATTGTTAAAGGACAAGTGTAGCAAAAAATGACCTTATGTTTAAATGAAAGATTGTATCATGATTTATAAAGAAATTCTCAAATGCAAGAATATAAATTGAGTGCCTTATTGAGCCTTCTTTACTCCATATTTTTCTCTCAGGGGGCAGACATCTTGTTTAGAATCTTGGGTCAGATCTTCACTCACCTTGGTTCAGATGAACAAATATCTGACCCATCTAACCAAAAATTCTAAACAAAATGGATGCCTTAGGGTAGCACTATACGGAGTAAAGATGGCTCAATAAGGTACTTCATTTGTAGTATTTCATTAAAGCATTTCTATATAAAATGCCTACACTTGATGCCATCTTTCAATTAAACAGAACTTCATTTTTTGCTACAGTTGTCCTTCAGAACTAGAGTTGAGCGGACACCTGGATGTTCGGGTTCCAGAGGTTCGGACGAACTTTGGAAAAAAGTCCGGGTTCGAACTTGTCCCCGAACCCCATTGAAGTCAATGGGGACACGGACTTTTGCCCACTAAAATGCCTCTAAAAAAGTCCTGGAAAGGGCTAGAGGGCTGCAAAATGAATTAAAATGTGGGTAAGAGTAGGACAAGTGCCCTGCAAACAAATATGGATAGGGAAATAACTTAAAAAACATAAAATATATACAAATTAAAAATACTGTACTATTTAGAACCCAAAACTATTAGAATTTTTCAAAGTGCGCTGTAAGCACAGTATTTGACGGTTCTATTTGACTCTCAGATATGAAGTGCACCGCAAGACGCAAATGTACTATTTACCACCCAAAACTATTAGAATTTTTAAAAGTGTGCTGTAAGCACAGTATTTGATTGTTCTATTTGACTCTCAGATATGAAGTGCACCGCAAAACACAAATGTACTATTTAGCACCCAAAACTAATAGAATTTTTCAAAGTGCGCTGTAAGCACAGTATTTGAGGGTTCTATTTGACTCTCAGATGTAATACATGTAATGCTATTGATATACTATAAACCGAAATAGAGTCCCCATTCATACGAATAGGTCAATTAACCTATTTGTATGAATAGGGACTCTAATTCGGTTTATAGAAAGCCAATAGCATTACATGTATTCCATAAACCGAAAGACATTCGGTTTATAGACTTTCGATTTATGGAATACATGTAATGCTATTGCTATTCTATAAACCGAAAGTCTATAAACCGAACTTTGTTCGGTTTATAGACTTTTGGCTTATAGAATACATTTAATACTATTGGCTTTCTATAAACCGAACTAAAGTCCCCATTCATAAGAATTTCTTATGAATGGGGACTCTAGTTCGGTTTATAGAAAGCCAATAGTATTACATGGAAGAAGAGAAAAAGAGAGGAGCGCAAATATATATTAAACAATTGTGCAATAAAAAATAATAATATAAATATGTGAAAAGAGACAATAATAAATAATTATTGTGATGAAAAATAAATAAGTTTTTTTTGTGATGAAAAATATTTTTTTTTTCAAGAGATACTTATTAACTCTTGAAAAACTTTTTTATTTTTCATCACAAATAAAACTTTTTATTTATTAAACCGAATGACTTTCGGTTTAAAGACTTTCGGTTTATAGCTGAACCTCGAACTCCAACACGGACATACAGTGAAATGTCCAGGTTCGGGTTCGTGGCACGGACACCGTAATGTCCGGTACGAACCCGAACAGTGCGGTTCGGGTTCGCTCAACACTATTTAGAACATAATATTTTATATTACATTCCATTAAACAAGTGACACAACCTGTAACAGTCAAAAGTTATATGTAAGGGTTTTTCCAACAATACACCTATCTAAAATGACTACACTTCTATTAAACATACCTTAATTTTTGATGACAGTTGTCCTTTTAAAATCTGAACTATACAGCGGCTATAACAACTGTATTAAGATTTGATCTAGATTACAGCTCAAGGTTCTTTTTCTATACAGTAAAGGGAACTTTATGATACAAGCCAGGACAGTGATTGGCAGTCTGTCGTAGAAGCATCTAACTGAACAACAGTCAATAGCATTCCATATCTATATTTTTTTCGATTGCTTAGTACTTCTATTACAAACTAAAATTGAATAGACTTATAAAAATACAGGAGAAGAATACTAGCTCAACAATATTCCTGATACTCACTTGGCTATGCTAAAGAACTAATGCCTTATATAGATTGCAATTATAGCTATGGCCAGAAGTTTGTATGCATATCTGTACATAGATTATATGTTTTTATATGTTGTTATTGAACTGCATTTAGAATACACCAGTTGGATGTAGAAGGTGGTGCAGGCTGGTTGTCTTATCAAATCTGAGACATTGTGCTAGGATATAAAATGGCACAAACAAACTGTGCAGATATACTATTCAATAGTGTTTTGCCAGCCTATCTATAATGACATCTATTGCTCTAACTTGGGCTTTAAGAACATACATTGTCAAAGCTCGGCGCAGTCGTTCGGAAGAATGTTCCCCCTCGGGTAATGAGTGAAGGTGATACAGAAACATTAGTCCTAGAGAGATTTCTTCTGGGTTTATATTATGTATGAGCTTCTGACATGAGCTGGTCTCAGAGGAAGCAGCTACAGCTGCAAGATAAACAAATCACCAGGAATGCTCTTATACGGAATACCCAGAGATCCATAGGCATCTGTAGTATGGTGTGGGTTGGTACGACTAATAAATAAGGAATAGGTATGGGGTTTCTGATTCTTATTAAAAAAAAACAAAAAAAAACAGTGTCATTTGTTAAACCTGTAAATATGTCTGCCCTCAAATGAATAGCACGTTTACAATTATTGCTCATGGAACTGAAATATGTGACTTTAACGGTCAGGGCCTGCTAGAATTATATGCTCCAGGGAGTGGGTGTACTTCATAATATACTCTGTACTGACATTTCTTTGAGATATGAGGCAAACCTGGCAGCCTGGATGAGACTGCACTGTCTGCTTGAGGTTTACTACATCAAACAGAGCTTTGTTTCATCTTCACTCAGTTGCTTTGGCAAATATGGACATAGTATGCAAAATGGAAGATATGTTAGATAACTAAAATCTCATGGGCTGTTTTCCAGAAAGTAAAAACAAAAAAAGATTGTTTTTATTCATCCTTACTCTCTCCATTGATCATTTCCCAAGAAAGATGAATCTGTTTAAGGGCCCGTTCCATTTGTTTCCAGTATTTGAAAGAACGTGCTGCCTTACACACACCCTATTATGTTCCTACTTAATCATGCAAGGAAACATGGGGACTCCCAATGTGCATCCTAACGGTACATAGGCATTGGACATCGCCATGTACTACTATGGGAGCATCCGGACCGACTCCCAAGAAATACTGGGATGACAGTTTTTAGGGAGAACGTTTTCAAGGTAAGCATTGCAAAGTGAAACGAAAAAATTGTAACAAAAGTATGTTCATTTTGAAAGCTGTGACTAAAGTATGTAACTTAACTATGCTCATTTTGGAGGTTTAACCTTTATATGATCAATATTAACTCAAATCTTTATGTTGGAATGCTCTGTTAAATCTTTTTAAAACAGGAAATGAAGAATTCAGCAGGAAACTTGTTCCCTCTCTGACAAACAGCAAATGCACAATACAATCTTACATATTGCATGTTTAGAAATGTGATAAAATGCCACTTCATGTATGAAAATTGTTGACCTTAATAATGCTTTGGCCTGCCATTATGTGAAAACAGGATTGTAGAAATGTATTACCTTCTTGAACATCTGTGGCTATCCTGATTTATATAGCAGTTATTCCAGACTATGTTTATAGCAGTAAAAGAGTTGCCTCAAGCAAAATAAAATGACTTTCTAGGACTATAATAAAATAACCAGCATTCAAGAAGATGATATGGCAAAAAAATAACATATAATACAGTCTTAAAACCATTCATAATAATTTTACAATAAGTATTTGTGATTTTCTCCATTTTTACATTCCTCACTTATTTCAATGTTAAAACTCAAATAGGTAACAGAGTTTAAAAATCAGCCTTTGTTACTTCAGCATTTATATATACACGTTTGCAGCCCCTATGCTGCAGATAAATAACTACTTCTAAGAAGAAAACCAATAGTGGGGATCAAAAGGTGATTTGTGTTCAAAACAAAGCCCCTAGCTTTCTTTGAATGGTTACCATGACTGAGTGAAGTGCATGAGGCCTATAGCAGTAGTCTGCATGCATTTATTCATGTACTCCTAGAACAGAGATGAGCAACCTGCTGGTACTCCAGCTAATGTGGAGCTATTATCTTCCTCAGTAAGCACAGAAGTATCTATGTGAAGCCATTTGCTAAAGATAAAATACATCATCAACACAAGGAAAACACAGCAGCAATCATTAAGACAGGAGTGTAAAAAAACATATACTGCAATTAGTTCTATGTGAAGCTTTTGAGATAAAAACCACAAAATACTTTGCTCCAATTCTTTGACCTGTTTTTTTGACAGGCTAGCCTACCAAAAGAAGATATGTTGATGCATGTGGATTGAATAAGAACAGTTATAATTGGTAATGAACACTCACCCTGCGTCAGGGACCATGGCTCATTCATTGAACCTGTGACATTAGAAAAGCTGGGTAGCCGCAGCAGCATTTCTACGAAACTCAGAATTTAAAAGAAATGAGCAACAAATCAAATTATAAAGGAATATTTAATAAGATCGGCAACTATTGGTTTCACTCCCACACAATGCTACAATAGGAAGGGTGATGTTATATCAAGTAGTGGTCCTGCTAATGACCATGGCATGTCAGGAAAAACCTTTACTGCATGGTCAGGAGATATATATACATATGATGCGTCAACAAACTGTTATGTATCCAAGTATGGAGCTTTACAAAAATAAACTAATTCCTGTATGCATATATGTGAAGCTCTCTCAGGAAAACTGAATAATGTCCCATTTAACTCTACCTCAGGTGTTAAAGTGTAGTTAAGACTTGTTCTTGAGTTAGACTCAGGAACAAGGCTTGCCATCTGAAGCATGTTATCCCTATGTGTTATATTGGCCCTGAAGGCTACAATTGCCCTGTAGATAGGATGGGTACACCCTGATAGATAAGCTCTCCATATTCACCCTAGGTGTGCAAAGGACAGACACAATTAACTGCTATCTTGTTGCCTGTTGGACCATTTTGTCCCTTGAGATGAACTGCCCAATGTGTTGTGTTCAAGTAAACATTTCGTCATAAAATAAGAGAGCGCCTGAAGTCTGAGTTTTTTGTTTTGTTTATTCATCTGTCTGCACTGAGTTACAATACAGTAGCTGAGGATCTGTCTAGATTATGGTACTCCATGCCAAGATCAACACCTGAGTGACAGAGACCGAAACCTGAACTTTTTAGCTGTAAAGAGAAGAGGTCAAAAAAGACCTTACAACAAAATCCCTTATATATGTGAATATCAAAGAATGTGCGTAGTGTCTATCACACTGGATGCATATTGCATAGTGAAATAATCATATAGAGGGGACCCTGAAGACCTCCATTGTCATTTACTCAAGGAGCATTCAAGGCACCCTCTATCCAAAAAATGAAATTTCCACAGTTTTATTACTTGTATCCTAATTAGCCATCCCTCTTATCCCACTTTCTGCATTGCTACTATTTCCTTGATTCTAACCAGAATAGATTTGGACCTCAACTCCTCGTACTGTCTGCTGTATGCCTGTCATACCATTAATAAGCTGCCCTGCAGGATGTGTTATTCATATGTGTTCAGAGAAAAATCATTTAATAAAAGGACTTCCTATGGGATCCTATACTTCATCAATAAATAGATTCCCCTAGGACACATGCATTCTTGGACACTAAATTATGCAGGGAAGTATGTAAAAGTTATATGTGTCTTTCAGCTTGCTGACCCGGCAATCCTAACTGTACACCTAATGGAAAGAAATGTGTGTTCTGTACTGACTCCTGTGACATACATTCACATACTCATTATCATTCTAAATACTTTGTTTGTTGCATTATTGAAACACTTTAAAAGTTGCTATTCTTGCTGCATAGCACCAGCCAAATTCTGGAGTTGGATGGTCAGGAGAAGCTGTTATGCTGATATTTGTGACTAAATTACATGTATTGAGAATACAGATATTGTACTTTTTTTTTATTACCAGATACATTGTTATAATTATTCAACCTTAATATGCATTAAAAAGTTAGGTCATTTTCAGGTTGGAGAGGTCTAGGGACTCTGTCAATCTAAACATTGCTTATACCTGGAAGAGAGTAGAGAATAAAACAAATGAACAATATACTGTACTAGCAAAATTGCATGCAGGAGAAATATGGGATCTCCAAGTGATGGTTGTCTCCTGCTTATTACATCATATGTGGCTTGATATGCAAATAGTCTAATTTTCATTGGAAAATGTGTAATCTCCATACCAAGACACAACGGGATGTCAAAAGCAACACAGACCTCAAACACATGTAAAAAATGTTTTTATCTTCGGTTAAACATTTTTAAGAGTGTGATCACAAACGTTCAAGACCAACATGTTTGGTTCCCTTCTGCAGACATTAATGACAGATAAAACTAAATATTCTTATTATAAAGCACAGTTCACATCTTCAAAGGGCAAAATAAACACAGGGGTTTTTTAAAAAAAAATTCTCAGCAGTAAACTAATCATTCTAGTAGAGGTCTAATAGATACATTCAGTCTCCTCCTTGGTGAAGGGGGCCATACAATCATTTGACAAATGCTAGATCCATGAAGGTGTCAAATGTTTGAAGTTATGCACAAATAAGTTAATTGCAGTAATTATTACATTATTGCATTAAACCAGCATATCAGTTTGACCTCCCATATTTTTCTCTCCCTCTGGGTGTGGAACAATATAGGATTTGTATCTGGGTTTTTTTCTGATTGATAGTATATTTATGGGATTTAAACTGTTTGTGTAATGTTTGGCCTGTTTCTCACACATATATTGCTATTGCCCACTTGGCACACATGATTTGTATACCACATTAAATGATTTGCACGTGAAGCAGCCATCGATTTTATGGTGCAAATGTGAGCTTAGTATTGGTGTTTTATTCTGTGGCTATTGTCTGGAGTCTTTCATCTGTGTACAAAATTGTGTGTAGTTCCCTTGAGATCATGCAGGACTTCCATTTGTGGATTGTAGCTTACCACCAACGGTATCCAATCTCCTTTTTGTATCTGCTGGTTTAATTTTTTAGGCCATCATTGGGCACTCAGATGGGCCGAAAGTTTCTTATCTGCCGACACAGTCTATGCACACTTAATTATAAAAATGTATGCATTTATTAACATTTTAATATCTGTATTCTAAATATGTTGAATTTTAGAGACACATATCCTAATTTTACTGATTTATCATCATTTGGATGGACTCTGTGAATAAATGAAGCAACATTTTAAAGTGTTTCAAATTTGCAAAACGTAAAGACTCCAAAATGGTAACTATACCTGCAATGTGTGCAAAAATATAAGGCACAAAGCCCTTACAAAGCACACATCTGCTAGTGTTTTGTTGGACACGTATAGCTTTTACCTGCTCCACTGCAGAATATAAAAGGCAAGTGTGTTCATGAGAAACCAGTTAATTAATCAAGGAGTAGATCCCATAGTATCTATTTTAATTAAGTAACCGCATTCCCATATGAATTATACAGTCTGCAGGGAGAATGTAAAAGTTTTATGTCTCCCTACAACATTGGCTCAGCATACATAAAGCATGGAAGGGAAGAAGGAGAAGTTAATTTAAGATCTATTGAGTTTAATAGCAAGAACACAATAGCAATCCAGAAAGTGTGATTAATATAGATGTCAGCTTAGAGTACAAGTAACAAAATTGTGTACATTTTTTGTTGTTGCTTGGAGTAAACCATTAAACTTATTGTCAAATAAGCCCCACATTCAATGCAATTGCCTTATATAAAAGAAACAGCAACACATTTTTTTATAATAAAAAAAAAAAGCAAAAGTATGTTTATATTTAAGCCTTCTTAATTCTTTAAGAGAAGTGTGATAATCTAGGCTCTCATATACATTAGCAGCTATACAAAATAAAAACAACATTAATTAGAGGAAAGTACACGATCAATAAAAAACATTCATCATTGGTGTGGTGTATTTCATCTCACATTTCCACTTTGGCCATTAATGGAAAAGGCTCCTACATAGCCTGCATTTTAACAAACTAGCACTGTTTGTGTTCATACTAATCCCATCAAGCGTGATAAATAGCAAGATGGCTGAGAATACCCACTAGGCACCTGGAAACAGATGTTTTCTAGCTTAATGCAATGTTACTGGATATCAGCACCCAGAAAATAACAATGTCAGATTTATTAGTATGAAAATATATCTGAGGACAGAAAAGGAATGATAAATAGAATTCATATCTCAAGGACATTTATAAGTCAATTTAAGTAGAATATTCTTTAACTTCAACCAGCATTTTTCGTAATAATAGTGTGTTTGCCTTGGTATTTTAAACTAAACCAATTATACTTTACACTCTTTATTACTTGCGACAGTTCAGGTACATTAACCCTTCATTACATTTACTGATACAACATTATAGGGACTCTGTGTCAACTAAACATAGCTCATACGTGAATGAACAGAATAAAAAATGATGAAAAATGATCTAAACAATAATATAGAAATGTGTTTTAAATATATCTGTGGTTGTACCCGTTGAGTTTGACACCTGGCCACACAGGCAAATGAGACTCCCGATAGCAAATAACATGTAACAGATTTATTGCTTTTGCAACAGTCTGGCCTATATCTCTAAGTAAAATAATTTTTAATACAAAACTACAAATTGTTTAATGTAAAATAACTGCAGGTCACAAAACACCATGAAAAAGATCCATCTATGAAATCAGCGCATTGCGTACAGATAGAAACATATGCTTTAATATACCCTTAAATCATTAAGCAATAATGTATTTCTTTTTTCATATTGCAGACATTTTGCAATCTGCTTTTAACTTTTGCACTGTTGGAATTAACTAGTGACAAGGGGCATAGATATATGAGACAATTGAACTTTTTATTCACTTGTGCTTCAGTGTTCCTAGTATGAGGATTAACTAGCATGTACTTTTGAAAGTATATTCCATTCCAGTTTATCCTCTGACTGGCATGAACCATGCTTCCCTGGGAAGCAGGCAGCACGGTCAGGTCGGCAACTGTAACTCTTGTGCAGAGACCCTCATTTTAAAAGGAGATCAACAGAGGGGGACCTAAGCTGAATACAGAACCCAATCAGATGAGCAGACACTGTCAGCGGGTGTCATTCTCCAGCCAGGCTCTGCCTCAATTCTGAGGCAAAACCGAGAGTAAACCCTATGTGTATCTATAAAGATACACCGTCGGCTTCCAGCATGGAGAAAATAGGATCCTCTATGCATACTAGGTATAGGACACTCTCAAGGAACAAAAGCAGTTAATGGGAGTATTCACCTCAATGGTAACTAACCCTTGGTTGAGCAGTAGGCTCGATACCACCAATGGATTAGCATCCCTGCTACTACCTGACATCAGGAGAGACGGTCCAGCAAAATACAGGAACACAGCAACTGTACCACAGGATATTAGTACAGACTGGTCAGGAGGCAAAAATAGATCAGGGATGGCAGAGTACAGGCAGAGTCCGGAGCAGGCAAAAGTCAGGAACCAGGAGATCAGTCAGAAACAAAGATAAAAGGGTGCCTGAGAATTTATTAGTGGGCACCTGAGAATTCACTTTTACTTCTATCCATGGATGCGTGGAAGGATGTGTGAACTATTTTAGATTGTAACAAAGTTTAAATGTCCTTGACCACTAGGTTCATCTCACCTCTACGCACCTTCTGGTGATTAGATCCCACTAAGCTTTGATAGAATATAGAGCTCTGAAGAATGAAGAAATAAACTTCAAACAATAAAATCTATTTAATTCAGTCATGGCAAAGACAGTTCTTTCTAGAACATGAACGTTAAATTGTTACCAGGATACCTTATGTAATAATGACGTCAAGCATGCAAGACTAACGTAAGTAGCAGGGATGTTGTTATGCCTTTGCAATGTAAAGGTTACTGTTTCATCTATCCTTACGCCCATGTCATTATTCTACTTCCATTTTAAAGAAGTAATTTAATCATTCCCATGCCAGATGCTAGGTGAAAAGAGCTCCCTCTGAATCCAATCAAGTCACATATTTTGTATTTACACTTAGATGAATATTCCTGGCAGGGCTTTTTAGAAAAAGGTGAGGTCATTTTATTGTAAACTATGGACTGTTTGAAAAGAACACTTAAATTGAAAAAGTCTTTGAGTTCTAAAAAATAAATAAGGGGGAAACTACTATCTTGGGGATGGAACATGTCATAGCTATAATTGTACATTAATCTGCTTTTATTATATATGTATTCTACAAGTAGTTCATGTGTAATATATGTGCATTATCATATTTCATAACATGACACACATTATTAACTATTCATTATATTATTAATAATTACAACCTTACTAGCAAAGATCACCTGGGAACTTTCAGGTTTTGCATTAGAGAGTCAAGTTTAATTGGCCTTTACTAGAGGTCTGTAGGGACTCAAAAACGATTCGGATAACATGCAGACCCTTTGTGCCCCAAAAAGTGGGCACACTTCCGGCTTCCTGCCATGGCTTGACAAAGACCATTTCATTTATTGCAGGTCTTCAAATGTTAGATGGAATTTATTGAGAGAAGTGAACACTTGCACCATTGTGTTGAGTAAATTGTGTACCTATGTTCTCTATGTACTTACAAAGGGATCTAAAAATAAGCTGTTTATTTTCACAATCTGAAATAGTTGTGCATTATATAATGAGCAATATTGCGTCTTGTTTTGTACTTACTGGCCAACATTGAAGTTTTGCTATTTTTCATAGAAAACACTTACATTAATAGGAATAGTCATTAATCCTATTAGAAATCATGCAGCCATTGGGGAATATGCTTTAAAGCTGACTGTTCCTTTAAACATTCTCCTGCTTACTTGTTCAGAAGTAGCAATAAATAGTAGTCTGCATATTGACGTATAGAAAGTAAAGGTAAATACAGGTCCCAGTGCTCTTTTCAGCTTTGTAACATGGGTGTCAAAAGCTTTCCTTTCAACTATCACTTCATGCCAGAGGGCATATAAACAAACATTCTTAACAGAGATTTACAGCCACAGAGAGGAGAAGAGAAATGAAGATTTTTCTACTTTTAAACACTTTTAGAACACCAAGGGACTTAAACAGATTTGACATTAAACCCTTTCTTTGTTTTACTTGAATGTGCGAACAAAGCTAGGAAATAGATGCAGTGAAACAGTGAAAATTCAGACTCTGCCTGCCCTGGAGCGCTACTGAAGAATGCTGTCCGCTGCTTTAAATACAAAAAAGTCTTTGTCGGTGACCAACAAGTGATCCAGAGAAATCCCAGCTGCCCTATGTGTAAAATGGTGACCTAGGCTGTGCTAACATGTTGTTTAATAGCAATTGGAACCCTCTTGCCTGGGGCAATTCATTTTCCCACACCTGCAACTAATTATTACACACTACAATTAGCAGGCTACAGAAACACATAGCATTGGAAGATAATAACACCATTGTTTATTGGTAAGTAGCTGTAAAAAGGCACAGTTGCACCTAGTTTATATTCTGTATGTTATACATGTTTCTGATATATGGGACATGCAGTTAGTTTTACTTTAAAACTATTTATAGTTTTGAAGTTTTACACTGAAAATTATTTCACTGAGGTCTTGAAATTCAGTGACATCCAATAAGAAGGATAAGAAGGACTTGGAGAGACAGGCAGGACTGTTACTATAGCCACAATTCTATCATACTTTATATTCTATAGGGACTCTCATCCACCCAAGTGGCCACGGACCATACTCAAGCTGGCAACTCTGCATCTTTGTGGCTGGGGGCAAGAAAAAGGTCTTTGGCTCAGTTGGGGGAAAGTAGGCTTAGGGGTGTGCCTGACCTTATTACTACACCAGAAAGAGCGGTGTTATGTCATGGGCACATAGGTGGAGGAGGCAGGGCACCTCATTCTGAGCCTGGCAGCCCATTAAATGACTTCTAGGTTAACCTGTTGATAATCGGCTGTTTTGTTGCCTATGGTGCTCTTGGTCAGTTTAAATTTGTTTGTTTTTGTCCTGCTGTTCCGGCTTTGACCTCTGCTTGCCTCGACTCCTCTAAGACTTGTTTCCAGCCTACCATTTGCAAACGTTACCGCCTGGCTTCATGACCATCCATCTATTCTACTACGTGGCCCTCATGCTCATGTTGGTATCCACGACTCTGTCTGCATTATCAGTCTCATTGTTGCCTCCCTGTCTGCTAGCTCCAGTCCTTCAGAACTTTTTCATATAAGAAGCATTGAGAAATAAACTGACATGACCAATCTGATTCTTATTCTTTACTTTACATGTAGTACTTATCTAAATATAAAATGTTGGATACCGTGTAGCTAAAACCTATAGCAATCACTCTTCAAAATCACGCAGCATTATTCACAAGATTTCCATACTTAATGATGTTTTCCTTGGGACAGGTACATTGTATACCCATTTGACACTCGAAGAGTTAACTGTTTAGTTCTGTAACAAAGTCTGTGATGGTCCATAAAACATCATTACATTGTCTGTCGCAAAGCCCAGTAAATGTCCACCACGAACAATATTTAGTGCCTATCCCTAAAAAACCTGTGATCTAATGTTGTATCATTTCCTCTTCGCATTGGGGCAGAATGGCAGCTAGGATTGTCACCCAACTGATGTTTAATGGCAGATTGGATGGCACACCAGAAAAAGTAGTAGCTGTGGATGGTCCTTCAAACATGAAAGAAGAACATAGAACTTGGCGCTCAAAGGGTTAAGTAAAGTTAATATAATATGATGTCTAGCCTGACGTTTCGACCCATGACAGCTGGGTCTTAATCAACAGCAGTACAATACACAGCAAAATGGAAAAAAAAAAAAAACAGGCCAGTTATTATTTTCCTGTGTATTTTGTGGTGTATTGCCTTTGATTAAGACCCTGCTGTCATGGGTCGAAACGTCAGGCTAGACAACATGGACAGCAATAAATTGACTTACGGCTAATATAGGGGCAATAGCATGGCCAGTAATTTCTTGAAGAAACAATGGCAACCCTAAAGGCATCTAGCATTTGTAGCTGCAGGTTTAGAACAAAGCTAGTGGGGAGTTGAGCAAAAACAGCCCCAGGAGCTTGCCAATAAGCTGCCAAAGAAGAGCTTTTTTAATTGTATATTGTTCCCTGTGAAACTTAAAAGGTTATCCAAAGCTTAATTTGACCACGTACACGGCTGTAATTACAAATCAGCCAACTTTCTTGGATTTCTTAGGACAGTAACCTGCAGTCATCCTAAATTATCTGGGTGGCATGTGCAAGTAAAGCACTATGGGTTCTATTTAGTAAGAAATACTCAGCTGGTAATGAAGCTCGTCCAGTTTATTTAACTGAGCTGGTATTACTGAATGTGTTTGTGTGCACATACATTTATTTTGGTATAATATTGCCACCCTGACCATCTACTACCTGGCTGTCAGGGATGACTTTGACATGTGGTACCTGAGGAACTGACTAATGGAGCATTGCTAGAGCTAGAACAAGAGAGAATAGCTGAAGAAGAGGCAAGGGAAAACAAAACTGCAGAAGGAGAAAAAGAACAGGTACAAGAGAGGTCCATTGTTAAGGGGTTTGCAAAATTCTTTGCAGACCTTAACAGCTTATTGTAGAGTGCTGTAAAGATGTACCCAAACACGGATTCATTGATGGAGATGAATGCTCGTTCAGGGTTTGCTGTATATAAAGAAATATATGAAGAGAAGAAAAAGCAAACTAGCACACACAACACTTGACTTATTTCTGAAGTCAGTTCATCATCGATCTGAAACATCTTACAGTGGAACACAATCAGGAAGCAGTGGACAGACATGTGGATGACTTATTGCTGAAGATGCCAACACCTCCACAAGAAAAACCTCAGCCAAGTCATTCAGGCATTACAGGAGATGATATTGTCATTGTTGGTGACAGATCAATGGAAATTACAGGTATTGGACCTAAAACTCTTCCCATGAGGAAGTTATGGACAATGATGTGAATGATTCTGCTCCTCTTACTTAAATTGTGCATTAGCCCTGCAAGCTCCAAATGTGCTAAGTACAGATTACACAGTACATACTGTTTTAAAGTTCGCACATACTGTTGTAATGCAATGTTCCTATGGTGCTTGCACAAGATTCTACTCATATAACGTCCTATTTCACAGAACGTATCTCAGACATTAAGTGATGCATTAGAATATCTATCAGTGCTCATGATTAATGAGGCAAAAACTGATAACTGACTTATGTGAAAACGTGTTATACCTACACAAACACAAGTTTAGCAAATATACCATTGGTATGCACATTCCAATGTGTTCATCAAGATAAATGTACCCTAGTGTGCATGTCAATAAATATATATAGTTTCCAGAAGCTGATAAATGATGCAGATAAATTCAAGCTGCCCTTGAAAATATATATATATATATATTATCATGAAAGCAAGTGTTGATGCCCAGCTGGTGGCACTCCACATTTAAGAAGTTGGGCAATATATAATAATCCTGGTACACCATGGGTTAAGCATTACAACATACATGTAACATAAGTAAAGACTATGGGACAAATTTATCAAGGCAAAATATGTGCGATTTTCAAAAAAAAGTGCTACATTTGGAGCAAACTCCCATCCATGGTTTCCATGGTTACTACTACTGTTTCTGCACTTTTTCCTGAAATACCACCTCTATTCTGTATTTGATAAATACTGCCCTTTGTGTCTTAGCACATAGCATTATAATATTATACAGACATGGATCAATATGATCACATTAAACATTTCAAGATATTCACTGTAATATTGCAATGTCACTGCTTTAACACAAAACATTAATTACTGAGCTGATCAATAAAATCATATACAAACATTTCTTATCAAACATCTAACATTTGACTACAAAAATTTGTATGTGATTTTATTGATCCGTGTCTGTATGATATTATAATTGTTGAGCACTAAGACACAGTGATTTCTCCTGTTATAGTGTTTCTGGGGCTCGGGCACTTACCCTTGTGTTGAAAGCTTCTAACTTTATCCTGACAGTCCAGACGCTGAGGTCCAGTCCCATCCTATATATTTATTATATAATGTCAAAATAATGAATAGCTGCTTTCCACGTTTCTTTACCCAAATGAATGGTTTGCTTTGCTGTATAAAAATATCTGCTTTTACCAAAGGAAGTTTGTTTAAAGCAATGCAGATGTATTAAACACTATGCCTATGTTCAAAAAGAGCACTATCTCCCTTCCACAAGTCAGCTTGCTCTTCATTAGCTTTCCATATTTTCTGTCACATCAGCTAGCTGTTAATTTATCACCTCCACTGTAACCTTGCACTTCCGTTAGCAGCTACACAGTGAGCTTAAGTAAACTACCTTGGCAAAACCAAACACCAACTGTGATGTACGACTTGGGCAAAATCATCATTTGTATGGTGTTAACAGACTATTTATTGTTTCCTTTCTGAAAACTCTCAGGACTAAATTACAGCCTGTGAAAATCACTACATATATACGGTAGAAATCCAGCAAAGTTAATATTTATTCTTAGAGGATTTTGTCATTTTCTTAGACCGGATAGCCAACGTGTTAAATAATAATGAAAGGCTTCTGTTAGTTATGAATTGCTTCTAATCATTTAGAAATAGTTTAATTGGTAAGTTCTGTTACGATTTTAGGATTAAACTATTGTAGTGGTTGTTTATAACGACCAACTCTGGGGCAAAGTTCTAAACATGTTGACAATTTGCCTCAGAATTGCTATTTATATGTATGTCCAATGTGAGTTTAAACTTAACTACATGAAGAGCTCAATCAACTGTTGTAGAAACATGGAGCTGCTGGCTTCCTAACAAGTACCTCAGGATCTCCAAAAACCTTAGAACCCATTAATCCCAGCTGGGTTTTATCTGGCTATATAGCTATCAACAATACTCTGGAAACTCTTTTAACTATAGCATTATTGAACTTTTAGAACTTCCCAAATGATAATGAGAACGTGTGTAGATGTCCTATAGATGTCCTATAGATGTCCTATAGCAAGTTTGACATTTGGAAAATATGGAAGAAAGTATGTGAGTCAAAAAGGCCAGTTGGCCATTAAAAATGAGCAATGTTACTTGTCTTTATAAATCACTGCAATTTGTTCCTGATGTGAAGGGAAAGATGTAATCATCTGTGTCGGAAAATTATCTGACAATCTTGCAGTGAACATATTCCTATTTTCCTATACTATTTGTTAAACATTGACGAGTTTGCTTGCTGTCAAGCACACAGTAATAATAACAGAAGGCATTTCCTTTCCTGAGTACTAATTGGCTGCTCGTCTAACATAGTTGTCAAATACTAATGGGGTTTAGTAGTGAGCATGTAGCACTCTGTTTAATTGGACGGAAACTGACTTTCTTAATTCAAAATCATTTTCGCATCTTTGTTTGCTGTCAACTTTGCCCAGATTGTAAAGAGATTCAGAGATATAATGTGGAAATTACTTAGTGAAACCCAACCATCAAAAAGTAATGGTAAGCAGGGGCATACTTAGGGTTAGGGCGATCCATGTCAGGTGCCATACAATAGGGGTGGGGGTTACCAGATCAGCCTCCCTAGTGTCTAGGCGAATGTCCTCTGATGCTGCTTGACACTTCTGCCTGGATTTCTGAGGCGGAACGCCAGGAGGTCAAGCGACTCGACTCCAGCCAATAACCAGTGGATGTGTCAGGCAGCATCGGAGGACATTCTCTGTGTGCAGTGAACAGACATCCTTTGATACTGCCCCCACTGGACAACAGGGAGGCTGGAGGGCAGAAGGAAGCTGTTTGGGGATGGAGATGGACCTGGCAAGATGTTTGGAGATATGTATGGCAATTACAGGCTGTTGGTGGAAAGATCGCACACTGGCAAGCTGTTTGGGGACAGTGGTGGCTATGACCAGCTGTTTGGGACATAGATGACAAACTGTTTTTGGGACAGATGACAAGCTGTCTGGGGACAGAGATAAACCTGATAAGCTGTTTGCGAATTGTTACTGCACTGTAAATCTGTTTGGGGACATATTTGGTACTTGCAAGCTGCTTGGTGACAGATATGCCACTGGCAAGCAGTTTGGAGTCAAATATTGCACTGAAAATCTGTTTGGGTACAGCTATGCCACTGGCAAGTTTTTTGGGGATAGATGTGTCATTGGCAATCTGTTTGTGGACGTAGATAACACTAACAAGCTTTTTTTTGTTATGTTTAAAGACTATTTGCACCATTATGTAATGCTTTAAAACGGTTATCTTGTGCTGAAAATGTTTAATCTCTTTAGCAGTTTTCTTTTTAGAGCTAAAATGTACTTCTAACCTGTATATCCTGTTATTTTTCCTGGCATAGTGGGCAAATTGAAACATTTCCCACTTCCACTTGGAATCCTGCTAGCTTTCTGCTCAACAGAATTCCAGGTACTGATGGACAGCATCTTTTATTCTCTGAGGAGGGTAATCGAATCTTTGGGTTTAAAAATTGGGATACAATTTCAAGATGGCCACCTCCACACTGAAAATAAGTCATTTGTTCAAATTGATTCGTGCAAAGGTAATTTTATCATAACTTCACATGCTTCGCCATGACAAGCCCCTGTCTAACATATGTCTCCTAAAGTTCCACATAAACAATCCTGAATGTGCTAAAACATACCAAATATCTATTTATTTTAAGGGTGCTACAAAGCAGTGTTCATTTACTCAAGGGATGTTTAATACTAGGCATCCTTTGTGCCTTTAATTAGAGCGGTGTGCAAATATGACACCAGGGTGCTGAGGATCTCGGAATCTGTTGTTGTGGAGGAACCTTAGATGGTTAAGAAATCTTCATTTTCAAGAACTCCCTGTCCAGAAATCATAGGTCTTCCTATGGCCCAGAATATGGATCAGAATACAAGGAGGAGGGGTGGGGGTACATACTTTTATTTAATGTTTAAAAAAAAAATCTGTTCAATCCTCTGTCTGCTAGTTTGCACATCATATGGCACTGAATTGACCACCTGGTCGTTACCTGTCTCTATACAGCAGTTAACTGGATACATACTAACAGCTCTTTCATAACCCCCCCCCCCCCAACCCCCGTCATAGTACTGCTCTCCCTTTCTCTTACACTCAACAACTCAAATAAAAGTTCTCACACCAAGTCCCTCAAAGGTGCAGTCCTACCCCAGATGTTTTCTACAAACAGTGAATGGTAATACACATTGGAATAATAAATGAGCACTTACTTTCTAATTTTGTAAATATACTTTTAGAGAACCTGTAACATGCAATTCATCAATAGGACCTTTAAACTATTATTTACCATGGCAGGAAACAGCAGTCAAGTTATATAGCCTTAAAAAATCTTAAAAATGCACGCTCCCATTTTTCAAATGCTAAAGTAAAACAAGATGTAGAACATTATCAAACATGTATATTGTGCAACAGACTATTATAACTACTTTTATATATGAGATAGTAAAGAAGATAATACATTCACATACAAGTTTCACTCTATTATTTATTCTTACACATTATTTTTTTTATTTATTTTAGTAGCGTGTTACCTTGAATCCATACTTTTTGCAGTTGTTCCACAAATTTCTATGGCTCCCTCAGATATGCTTATTCAAGGATAAGCAAAAGTGTGCATTTCAAGCCACTGGGGCCGTGACATGGTCTGTGAAGTTCCTAAGAACATCATTAAATTGTCCATCACAAAGTTCATCAACCTCTGTCTATCTGTGCTTAATGAACATTAGAAATCCCCATAAGAGGCAAGTGTGTGCAAAAGTAAGTTAAACAAAAAACAAAGGTCTGGGATCCCTCTCAGCGAGAACGGGCAAAGGCTGAAATAGCCAGCACTATAGGATGTAACCTACTCGGAGGAGAGGAATCACCGTTTTTTGCTCGCTTGCACCATTGCAGAGGAAACCTCTCCATTAGCACATTAGACTGGTCCCACCCATAAGGACAGTCCAGATCCAAATAGCCTGGCAGGTCTCCTCTGCACGTAGAATACAGCAACCACAGACGTACATTTCGGCCTTCAATGGCTTCAAAGTGTGGTACGGCTGGTATCCCTCTATGTGCAGCGAGCTAGGGACCCACATCTGGGCATACCCTGATAACTCAGGGAGACAAAAAACAAAGGTGTGGGATCCCTCTCAGCGAGAAAGGGCAAAGGCTGAAATAGCCGGCCCTATAGGTTGTAATCTACTCGGGAGAGGAATCACCGTTTTGTCTCCAAAAGTAAGTTAACCCTGGGTTACCACCCAATTAAAAGTAATAATTAGAATTAGGTGTTTAAGTAATTAGGCACATTTGGTATGCTCCATCCTATACTCAGAGCCTGGTGGAACTTTGAACTTCTGCACACAATTAAGGACCACAGAAAGGCTGTTAATGCTGCTTATTGATCAGTAAGGGGATAGAAAAAGATTAAGCTCTGTGGTCATTACAGAGGAGGAGGTGGTGAAAGATGTTAATGAGGAAGCCATTGCTTTATGAAAAGAAAATGGTTGTCTACCCAAAAATCACAAAGATCACCGTTGTCAAACCTGGAGCTTTGTAGACCATAACTTATATTGTATTATGCAACTAATTTAATAGCGAAAGCCTTCAAAACCAAAACTATAGATAGGAATGTGGACCACCATTTTACACAGTTGGTAACATTGACACACATGACATATAAACCTTCTGGGGCAATGCTGACTTATCATTTAAAGGTAGATGTTTGGGGCCTAAATGAGAAATGGAATGTTTCACAGCAAACTATCAATGCTTCCTAAAAGAAGCATTGTGATGGGAGTGTAATGACTGGGGGGCAGTTTCTGCCTCCGGACTTGGACATGGCCATCCAGAGGAACAAATTCCATGTACTGAAATGTTCTAGTAAAAATCTGCACTAAATAATTATAAAAATATTGTAGCATTGTGTAAAGTGATCTGTAAGGGTAGGTACCAGCATTGTTCATGGTGGACATTTACTGAAATTTGTGATGGATAATTTAATGCCATGGATACCAGTGTTCTTATATAGATACCATACCTATCCCTGGTCAGTTGTCAATACAATGAGTGTGGGAAACAAGGTTTCTGAAATGTATAATAATCCAGCACCAATGATATCTCACCACTGTACATTTGTAAACAAATGTATGTTAATAATTGTGAACTTGCAATATTGTTTTTTGGGCTTTGATATTACAGGATTGTATAATATCGTGTATGATAATGTTCTAAAACAATACAAATAGTGCAATGTTCCTAAAAATATTGTTTTGACCAGCTATTTCACTTATTCCTCAATCTCTGTTTGTAAACGCACTCGAGAGGTCTTGAAAAAGGTCAGCGTACCTGACTGAAATGTCCACCAAATAAATCACTATTTGAATGAATTGCCTCCAACTGTAATTTATATGTCTATTTGTAAATTTTGTATAAGAATGCATTAAGGCTGCATTCCTCTATTTTTCCTTTGGCCATCTTTTCTTGTATATATATGTGCAATATTTTTATATACACATATGTAACCAAAGTAATAAAAATCAGCACCACAAACAATAACAAAGAGTAGCCAGATACATAAAACCTCCGGAGTAGATTTGTACTGAAATACAGGTATACAAACTTAATAAGTAGAGAAGTATATTTTAAAAAAAGTATCATACAATTGTTTGGACACAGTGTAAGCTTTAAACAGAGCTCGCTAACTCATGTATGTCTCTAATCATCTAACGTAGTCTTTAGTTACTACAATGAGTGCTGCGTATACTGTTGATACCATATTAATAAACGTTAATGTATTCTTCTTTAACATTTTGTTGGTAAATATTCCAAAAATTATATCAGTGATTCTTCAGGCAAAAGGGTATTCTCTCCGTTGCGTCTCTCAATTTTGTGGATTATCGTTGTAGTCCTTGGTATGCCCGGCATGATGGGAAGCCAGGAACCATTTCATATTTGAACTGCAGCGGGAATACAGGTACAAAGTAAACTGTGTGGACTTGACTTCACCGTGGTAGTCTTTAACGTTATTCATTGTGTGTATTCATAAACATGTTTATTCAATCCTTTTATGGCCACTTGACATGTCTTTCTTCTCTAATGTCTTGATGGGACAGATATAAAGCAAGAGCATTTGGATAAAGAGCTTAAATCTTGATAAAGCACCTGGAGGTAAAGCATATTATTGTGGTTTAAAGTTGAGATCCGCTTGGCTAATCCGTAAGGACTGCAATGCTGGAAGTCTGAAAGCAGAACTCCACATGGAATTAGAAACACTGCTAAGGTAGGTAAGATTGCAAGCATTGTTACTGTATGAAAACTATTTTTATTACATTTAAGTAAAGGTTGTTACATTACTATATGTTCTGCTGTTTCCCTCAGTCTTGTATTTTTTTAATGTGTGAAATATGTCAAGTGGCCATGAAAGGAATGAATGTAACTTGTTCATAAATAATGTGAGTGTTATTTCATCACCTTTTGCATAGATAATCGATTTTTTTGGGAACCTTTAGCAACAAAACAGGTTAAAACGACTGTATAGTTTCCCTTGGTTGGGAAAAGTATGTGCGTGCTTTCCTACACATTGCATAGACCTTTAATACAGTTGACCATGACATCTTGTTCACATGTGGGATACCCCAAAGATACATTCCTAGCTCCCAGCTGTTCTCATTATTTATTCAATTTCAAATTTGTATTTCAATCTTTACCCAATACAAAACAAAACCAACAGTACATGAAATTAAAGTCAATTTAAGCATAATTATGAATAGTATATATAAGAACAGTCTACCTTTCCGTACATAGGAGATACACAAAATCAGAGGTGCTCAAATTTGCCGGTCAAGATTCTTATCCAGTGAGTGGAATAAAGATTTAAATGAACAATGATTTAAGGATGGGGGCTTGAAGGTGCTTGAAGTCCCATTTCTTACTGGAATTAATCATTAACCCTTTAGTGACAAGACCTTTTGACCTTGTCTTTCCCTTGGTGACAAGGGCTGTTTTAACATTTCTGGGGTGTTTGTGTTTAGCTGTAAATTTCTTCTCTCTCACATATTGTACTCAGTACAGTATAGGGCTTTCATAAGAAGGGCTTTCATTAGATAATATTATGTTTATCATTATAATTTACTTCAAATAAAACATAAAATATGATGAAAAATGTAAAAAAAAAACACTTTTTCTGAATTTGACCTAAAAAATTATTTAAGCAAATACAATCATTAACAAATACCCCATCTAAATTGTTTCTAAATTTTGTCCCGAGTTCAGAAATATACTTGTTTCCATGTTTGTATGCAGTTTTTTGGGAGTTATAGGGCAAAAAACAAAAATAGTACCGTATTTGCTCGAATATAAGACAAGGTCGTTTTACATTCGAGGTCTTCTTATAATCTGACCTCAAATTGAGGTCAGATTATAAAACATGGATCCAGGTCCCCAGCAGAGCTGCAGGGGACCTGGATCCCCCTCTCTAACAGCAGGGGATGTCTGCACAATGAGCGCAGACTCCCCTGCTTTCGCCCGGCACGACCACCGGGGCTTCTATGAAGAAGCCGGGTACTTCCGGCTACGTCACAGAAGTCCCGGCGAGCGTGCCGGGTGGCAGCAGGGGGCTGCCCCCCTAGCCACCAGGGAAAAGCGGGCAGCTGGGGGATGTCTGCACTATACGTGCAGACATCCTCCATGCTGCCCGACACCTCCGTCTATTATGACGGACCAGCTGTCCGTCATAATAGACGGAGGTGTCGGGCAGCATGGAGGATGTCTGCACGTATCGTGCAGACATCACCCAGCTACCCCCACTAGCCACCAGGGAAAGGGGGGAGATAGAGAGAGAGGATGGAGATAGAGAGAGAGGATGGAGATAGAGAGAGAGGATGGAGATAGAGAGAGAGAGGGGGGGAGATAGAGAGAGAGAGGGGGGAGATAGAGAGAGAGAGAGAGGGGGGAAAGAGAGAGAGAGAGAGGAGATAGAGAGAGAGAGGGGGGGAAGATAGAGAGAGAGAGAGAGAGAGAGGGGGGGAGAGAGAGAGGGGGGGAGAGAGAGAGGGGGGGGAGAGAGAGAGAGAGAGAGAGGGGAGAGAGAGAGAGGGGGGGGGAGATAGAGAGAGAGAGAGAGAGAGAGAGAGAGAGAGAGAGAGGGGGGAGATAGAGAGAGAGACTAGGGGAGGGAGGGGGGAGATAGAGAGAGAGACTACGCTGGGGGGGGGAGAGAGGCCACAATGAAATAAAAACAAGAAATGCATTTGTATAAGCAATTTACATATATACAAGTTAAACTTTTTTTTCCTATAGGGTAGTCTTATATTCAGGCTTTTAGTTTTTTTCCTAAAGGAATATACAAAGTTTGGGGGGTCGTCTTATAATCAGGGTCGTCTTATAATCGAGCAAATACGGTAAATTTAACCCCAACGCTAACCCTTATGCGAACCCTCAATATATTCTAATTTAATTGTAACCCTATCCCTGAAGCTAAAGGTAATTTAAGTGTAACCCTAACAACTATTCTAACCCTAGATTTTAGTTAATTAAGTCTTTTCTTTTTATTGCAAGGTTGCTGATTGCCTCTAGGCAACAGCGTCAGAGCGTCGGAAGTGAATTTTTTTCCACTTCCAAAGCTCTACCCACAAGAGGGCATGCTGCTCCTGCAATATGGTGCCCACGATCGCTCTGCGGAATTATTAATGCCAGTTTAATTTATTTGTTGAATTTCGCTACATATTTGTGTGTATATAAGATTTTTTACATGTTTAATACTCATATACTATTTGGAAACATTTATGAAATGCTATCACCTTAAGTAAAACAATTGATCTTAGAAAATTTGCCACTCTTATATAACAAAAATGTTAGCTAGCAGAAAGATTATTAAAGTTCCTGTAACTGTGGTAAGGGTCTAACTGTGAAATGAATAAACAGGTCTACAAAGTGTCATATGCCTACTTCTATACATTTTCTATGTTAAAAAAAATGTATAGAAAATTCTCACCATGTATAACTGACCTCCCCACAGTGTGTAATGCTTTTACTGTGCACATGTATAATTGACACCATCATTCACACCATAATTTGTACAAGCAATTCACACCTATCTCAAGCAGAAGCTGTACTACAGGAACAATTTTGACTATGTTCTATACTTTAAACATTACAAAACAATATTGCAGTAAAAGTATTGAGCCATCGAACATATCATTAACCTTTGTAATGTAAGTTAATTAAAATTGGAATGTTACTTTGGTGGGCTTTTACCAAACATAGTATTTAACTGATCCTAAACATAATCATCAAGATTAAAATGGAATGTAACCATAAAAATCTAATGTTCATCTGCAGTATGGTACAATAATGGTTATAAATCCATAGCAAGTCTATTAAATAGGTTAAATCCCTTTATGAGCCAGCTCTTCAGCAGTCATTCTTCATACATGCCTACCTCTCTCACATGTACACAGATCCAGCCTCCAGGCAAGTAGAGACAGCGAGATCTGTTCTGTGTCAGTGATAGGCTGTTTCCAATGCTCTAACTACTATAGACTTCATCTCTCATCAGACCTTAATTATATTTTTTGATTTCTTTTGCAAAGAAAAGTAGAGTTTATTTTCTAAATGTATGCCAACTGAATACAATAATATAATCTATAACCTCAATAAACATACAATAGGGTGCATTACAATAAAATATAGGAGTATAAAGTTACAGTTTATTAACTGAACAAACCTGTCATTCTGCCCTTTGATCAGCGTGGTGCCAAATTCTCCAATCAGACTCATACGACAACCAATTGAATCAATTCAAGAAATATGTCAGTCAAGGAAATTCACTCACAAAAAAAATAATAATATTAAGAATTGAAATCACACTGCAGATACATGAGCTAGTATTCCAGTACCAACACCAGAAATACTGCATTCTATTTTAGCATATACAAAATCCAATTTCTTTGTATTAAACCATGGGAGAGGTGTTGGCACCCACAAACAAGGAAGTGGTTAACATACAAAACAACAGGGAACAATTAGCACCCACAAATCAGGGCAGGCAAGAGTTCCACACTCACTCACATTAGGGCAGGCAAGAGTTAAACTCTCCCTCACTCACTCCTTCTCTCCTCTTACCCTAATATTAGTTATTTCACTGCAAGTTTCCAGCTGTCAGAGGAGAGTAGATCACCATCTTCTCATACTACAGAAGCTGTTCTCAGAGCAGTCTGCACATGTGCACTGAAACCATGGAGCTTATCTTTGGTTGTTTGGTCTAAACTCCAGAGATCGCGCTCCAGATATTGATCATAACTTTGAATGGAAACAGACAAGTGCCTCTGTTAATTGCATCAGTGTTCCCATGTTTTTGTTGCAAGCAAAGCCCAACCAGTTGCCCAGATTTTTTCCACTTCAGATATACATTGAGTATTCAGTATTTTTTTTCTATTTATTTTTTTCTCTTTTTTCTCTTTATTGAGTATTCATGTACTACACACTACATGGACAAAAGTTTTGTGACACCTGGCCATTACACAAACATCTCATTCTAAATACATAGACATTAAAATGTAGATAGTTCCGTCTTTGCAGCTATAATAGCTTTTACTCTTCTGGCAAGGCTTTCCACAATGCTGGAAGCATAGCATTGTCCAAAATGTCTTGTAATATTTCCCTTCACTATTAGTAAGGAGCCTAGCCCAATCCCTGACAAATAGCCCCATACCAGTATCCCTCCTCCACCAAACTTTACAGTTGACACGGGTTAGTCATGTTTTCACTGCTCCAGCATCCAGGGACAGTGTGCCATACACCACTCAATCAGATGGTTGGCATTGTACTTGGTGAATTGAGGCTTGCATGCAGTTAGTCGGTCATGGAAACCCATTCCATGGAGCTCCCGCCGCACCGTTTGTGTGCAGATATTAATGCCAGTGGAAGTTTGGAACTCATCAGCTATGGAATCAGCAGAGCATTGGTGACTTTTACGCATCATGCGCCTCAGAACTTGGTGACTCCGGTCTGTGACTTCAGCTTCGTGCCTGAGTTGCTGCTGTTCTTAAAAGTTTCCACTTTATAGTTGACCGTGGAATTTCTATCCAGGATGACATTTCATGAACTGACTTATTGCAAAGGTGGCATTCTATCACAGTGCCACGCTTGGATTCACTGAGCTCGTCACAAATGTTTGTAACTGCATGGCTAGGTGATTGATTTTCTACACCTGTGGCAATGGGTCTGATTGAAACACCTGAGTTCAATAATTAAGTGGTGTGTCCTAATACGCTTGTCCATATAGTGTATTTTTAGCACTCACATTCTCCTCCAACATATTTGTGATATAATTCTGAAATAATTGTATTAATCTGGTAATCTTACTAAATACTGCTTTTAAAATACTGGGGTACATCAGTGTACACATGTTCCAGATGTCATGTTTTATAATGTCATGAAAATATGCATAGCTTCATGTTCAGGTGAAAAATTAGAACAGCGAATATCAGGGTTGTCTTTAATTTTAATGGGCCCAGGGCAAGTTTCTATTTATAGGTCCCCATCCTACCATCTTTACCGCATAATGCACATATAAGATGGAGTTTAGACTCCAGCCCACTGTTTGGTTTGACATGAAAGGTGTGACCTAGGAGAAGCTGGCCAAAGGAGTGAAAGATAGACAGGAAACATGGAAAACAGGATGAAGGAAAAGTGGTCTTCTGCAGCATTCTTGGACCCAGGACAGATGCCCCTTTTGACACGTAGTAAAGACAGCCATACTTATATATTAAAGGGATTCTGTGAACTAAAACCTTGTTTATACTGTGAATGTATCGAATAAAAAATACAATACAACAGGGAGCAAGAGGAGAGGGATTCCCAAATGTTGGTCTCTAAAGGAAGCCTTGTGTGTGAGAAATAGGAAAAACCCATTACATTTTAAATTAATAATAGAAATACTCTTTGCATCAGAGTTGCTCTTTATAAAAAAAAAAAATCCTCATTGACTCCATTAATATTCCTGTACAGTTTTAAGATCTGACTTTTTCTGTTTTCTGCTTATGGGATCTCTATTAAAGGACTTCTCAAGACATGAAATTGATTATGGTACACATATTAAATAATGCAATTTGTTTTCTGTGTCGTCTACCAATGCCCTTCAAACATGCAATCTGTCAATTTTCATTCACTTCTAGTAAACCTTTCATGTGAGATTTTCCATGATAAATACACTATTATCCTATATGTTCCTATAGGTTGCATTTTCATCTTGTATATGTATCTTGAGCTTTCTAATGTACCGTATTTGCTAGAATATAAGACAACCCTGATTATAAGACAACCCCCCAAACTATGGATATTCCTTTAGGAAAAAAACTGAAAGCCTGAATATAAGACCGCCCTATAGGAAAAAAGTTAAAATTGTATATATTCACATGTAAATTGCTTTTTCATATTTAATAAAAACTTATGATATAAAACAATTAATTTATTGTTTTTATTTACATTTTATGTTCCAATGCTGCCCCTACCCCCCGACTTACCCAATGCTCCCCTCAACGGTGTCTGTCTCTCCCCTCCTTCCCCCAATGTTGTCTGTCTCTCCACCCCTCCCCCCCAGTGTTCTGTCTCTCTCCCCCACCCTCCCCCCAATGTTGTCTGTCTCTCCAGCCCTCCCTTCCCCCAGCGTTGTCTGTCTCTCCCCCCCACCCTCCCCCCAAGTTGTCTGTCTCTCTCCCCTACATCTCCCCAATGTCGTCTGTCTCTCTCGCACCCCCTCCCTCCCCTAAACGTAGCCTCCCTGGTGGCTAGTGGGGGCAGCCGGGGGATGTCTGCACAATATGTGCAGACATCCCCCGGCGGCCCATATCTCCCTGGTGGCTAGTGGGTACAGCCGGGGTATGTCTGCATGATACGTGCAGACATCCTCCATGCTGCCCGACACTTTCGTCCATTATGGAAGTGTCAGCTTCATCATAGAAGTCCCGGCGGTCGTGCCGGGTGGCAGCGGAGGATGTCTGCTCACATTACGCAGACATCCACCGGCTGTTAGCAAGGGGATCCAGGTCCCCTGCATTTCTGCGGGGGACCTGGATCCCAGTCTTATAGTCTGACCTCGATTTGAGGTCAGATTATAAGACAACCTTGAATATAAGACAGCATTTGCTCTGAAAAAAACCTTGTCTTTTATTCGAGAAAATACGGTAGTTTCTCTACTCTCTGATGCAAAGCTGTGCTATGCATTCAGTACACGCAATTCTTTACAAATTTCCACTCTAAATTATATTCAATGCGAACAAGAAATATTTGTACCAGTGTCAGACACATTTAGAGAGTGAGTAATGCACTAAACTTCCTGAGAATATGTCACTGTCTAGAGTGAGATTTATTTGTCTTGAAATTAATCTATGGTGAATGAAGACAACTGTGTCCGATTACTCGGGTCACTGGTATACATAACTTATATTAGCCATGAAGATGTGACGGAGAACAGGACAATATACTCTGTCCCAGGCTCCTCTAGAAGGCCTGTCTGATGGTGAAATCCTTTAAAATAAGAGCCTTGATGCAGCACAGGTATAAAGTAAAGGATTGGAAAATCGTTTAGCACACTGCACACAAGAATAGCTACATTACAATCCCATGCTTCATAGTAGTGAATTATAGCAGTTACATAGTATGTATAGTTACATGCCCATTTATATGTGCTCACCCGAGTATTAATTTGCTTGTTCGTGTGTTACAACCTTCTGGGGGGCATATCATAGATGGTAAATTGGAAAAGCCATTAATCAAATAATGGGTACTGAATTTACCATTATATAAGTAGGTATATACTGCTCTTTTTTGCCTGTGTAATTGAATCAGCTATGTCTTCATAGCGGATTCTCAGCAAGTCCACCTCTTGTAGTTAGAAGCCGGCTGCCAAATTAAAACTTTGGACTTGGATCATGGCAATCCAAAAACATATTTGTGCCTACTCACTATTCAAATAGTTTAAAGGGATGCCGACACCTAATTTTTGAAAAAAATCAATAATGACCTACATGGCAGTGCTGACTAAAATAGACTGCTTATAAAACCTATAGAAGGCCACATAAATATAATTAGACTGCTTATAAAACCTATAGAAGGCCAGAGTTTGAGTTAAAAAAAATAAAGCTGCTGGGGAACCAAGTATATTGCGCTCCTATTTTTAGTGCCTGGTACTTCACCTGTAAATCTCCTACTACTGTTCAAAACACAGCACATTAATTACATTTACACTTTGTTAACTACCAAGATATAATGCAGAGGTGAAGTACATACTGTCACACAAATTTGTGTAGTGCATACCTACAGCTGATACCCGGTAGAGATGGTATGACATTTGGGATGTCAAAAGCTTTACAACTTGAGTGTTTCCTTTGAAGCTGGAACTGATGTTACAAGGTGTGAAATGTTACACTGAGTTAGTTGCCAGTATGTCTATGTCTGTATTCCCTCATAGATAATAGGTTGTTTTGATATGCTAAGTGACCCTTAGCAATCAGGAGACTATTCCTGCACACGTCATATCCCAAACACGGCTTAATAATAACTCACAGATTATTCATCATGCCACTTTTTGTGAATATTTAGACGGGGGAGAGTACACTCTACAAAATGAGTACACATATGGCTGGTACAACTTGAGCCATTTGCAAGATATTGTCAATAGTCATTGACTTCACAAATTGCAACAAATTAGTAGAGGCAAGAATTATCTACGTGACATGCATAGGAGAGAATATAGAAACCGAATTCTCTATTTAACCTGGGGTTGTTGCACCACACAAGGGGGAGGACACTTCTAGGTACACCTTCCCATCTTTGGGCCGGCTTGGAAAACTGAGATGACCTGAGAAGGTATAAATCTAATGATGGTAAAGTGACTAGTGTGCTTATTGGGGGCCAATATCTAATTGTGCGTAAGTCGCCATAATTTCCTTGCCGCAGTCCCTTGGACAGAGAATCCTGGTTCTTCTCCATCTAAGTGAGTAGTAAGTTTTCTGTTAATTTCTCTTTTTTATTTTGTATCTGTTTTGGTGTAAATAATTTGTCATCTGTTTTATTTTATGTATGCACTGTGACTTTTGTTTTGTTCATAATAAATATTCCTTTATTAAGTTCTGCCTTTGTCTGGTAAAGAGACTCACGTAACCTGATTAGACCAATCGCATAGATATTGTTGAAAGAGAGAGTGTGCACAGATATTGTTAAATCATATTTTGTGGGTTTAGTCTAATTTGCTTGGGAGACCAAGGCACCCCATTTATAAATTGTCTTGGTGGTGGCATTGTTATGACATTAGTTATATCAGTATAATTAGTGTGGGTGGTGTTAAAAGGGGGGTTATATCATTATTTCTAGTCTAGGGCAGACAGAGAGTGCCACCATAACCCAGTCACATGCACTCTTGGAGTAGGGGGCATTCGTGACACATCCCATCTACGATTGTAAAAGTAAGTAATTACAGAATATTAAGAGTAGCCTATGACTATTACAATATATTTCCCATTTTTCAGTGTTGAAAGATTACAAAAACTTGAAATGCAATCAGTACATTTTTAAAGAATTATAATTGGCTTCCGTATGCAAAAAATATAAAAAGAAAAATTGTGTTACCAGGGACAACTGCAGGCCTTCATGCTTAAATAACCTACTACAACAAAAAAAAACATCTAACACAAAAAGCCAACTCCAATGGCTTAAAAGGGCATCACACTCCTAACTTGGATTTTACAATCCAAGGAATGTAGTAGTGCAATGAGTTCACGGGGTGTCCCATCCCTAATAGGGCATCCAGGATACACTGAACCCCACATTCCTGATTACACTTGTAGGGGTGAAAGTGGTAACTGTGCCAAAGGCAGGAGAAACCAGGAAATGAGCCAGCTCAATATCAATACCTTTTCCCCCTTGTTCACCTTCTTCCCTCCTCTCTCCTACATTTCTTCACTTTCTATTCGCTTTCCTCACCTTCTTCCCATTTCTCACTGTATTACACTGCAATACAATGTATTGCAGGAGATCCCTAATAAGGCCCACATCCTGACTATAAGTTGCTTGAAGCAAGGGTATTCAAAATCAGTATTTTGTCAGTGTTTGAGGTAAGAGCTAAGTGGGTTTAGCTTGAAGTTAATTAACAGGTATTCTAGTGGGATGAGTAGTATACTTCCTTAAAGAGATGAGTTTTGAGGACCTTTTTGAAGTTTGACAATAAGAGAGGAGTAACTGAATCTAAACGATAAGCAAGAAAGATGACCCTGGCAGCTGCGTTTTGAGTATATTGCAGGGGAAAAAGACGAGCCAGAGGTCAATCAGGACGGTGTTACAGTAGTCAAGGGGAAAGATCATTAGCGAGAGCACTAGGATTTTGGCTCTCTCTCCATCGAGAAACCGGCAAATGTGCTCAATGTTCCTTAGGAACATTGGCCATGATTTGGCTAGAGACTGAACAGGGAAAAAATGTCCACAAGACATTGGAAGTGGTCAGCAGGTACAATCAGCAATTTCAACGATGACGGCAAAGTCAGGTACAGGGACAGAGCTTGAGGGAGCGAAGATGATAAGCTCAATTTAGGAAAGGTTAAGTTTTAGGTAGCGATCAGACATCCAAGTGGAGATGGCTGTAAGAAAGTCCACAACATGCGACACAACAGAAGGAGTGAGGTCAGTGGGGGAGAGGTAAATCTGGGTGTCATCCTCATACAGGGAAAATAACAGCGGGCCAAGGACCGTCCCTTGCAGGACACAAACAGAGAGCTCAGATATGTACAACTGTCCAAGAGAGCGCAACACCACCTATGCCAGTAATCAATGATAATGTCTTAAGAAAGAGGCAGTGATCAACAGTGTCAAAGGAAGCAGAAACATCTAAGAGGATCAGTACAGGAAGTGGCCTTCAGATTTGGCAGCAAGTAGGTCATTCGACACTGTAGAGTAGAGTGTAATTGTCTAAAGCCAGATTGAAACAATAATAAATGATAGAGAATTTCAAATCAATCAATAAATGAAAAATAATAATTCCACATTTTTAGATGAGATAGGAGAATGGAATATGTCCTAAACACTGACAGACAATTGATATTGGGGAGGGGAGGCCTAAAATTAGAGTATAATAGAGGAATAGACTATTTATTATTTTTATGTATTTTAATTTTATTTATTTTATTTTTATTTTCTATTTTGAATTTTGACTATTTTATTTTTATTTTATCTTATTTTAAATTTTGTATCTATTTTCTATTTCATTTCATCATAACTATTTATATTTTTTATCTCTATATTTAGATTTATTTGAAATGTTTCACTTTTATTTGTATTCCTATTATATATTTCCTTTCTCTCTTCTTTCAGTTTTTATGTACCTATTTATTGTGCATGTCTTTTTAACTGGACTGGTGTTAGCATTTATATATAATACACAGGTTTAGAAGTGCTGTATGCATCTCCCCGAGGAAGCAGACAATGATCCGAGAAACGTGTAAGAGCAAGACCTAATTGGACTCCCAGTGTCTGAATCTGTCTCCTGCCTAATGCCACGCTATCAGCGGATATCTAGAGCGCCCAATACTCCAGTGGGTGAACATCACAGCAGTGGAGTCTTCCTTTTTGAATATCAAACATCATCTCTACACGCCATCTGACACATCAGTGAGTTCAATTATCACTTGTATCCCACAAAAGGAGGGATTGATATATTAAATGATCTTTTTTATACGCGATGAGGTCCTTTTTGTGCTTTTATTTTTCATTTGATCTACTACATTGAAGAAAACCAGCTTCCCTTTTTATCAGCTGCATAAGCAGTTTAATATTACTACAATCATGTGTGTGTTTTTCAATGTATTTACTATATGTCTTATATTAACTAATCTAGTGGTGTTGAGCACTGACCCTCCCCTTTTTTGTGTTAAATAAACTCAGTTAAACTAAATTCAGAGTAGAAAGTATGAGTTAAATAGTAACGATTGGGAATATTAGTTTCCCGGTTACCGTTTCATATCCAAATTTATCCAGTGTACCATGCACAAACAAAAAAGAAAAAAATACTTCTAAACAGCTATTGTGCATATTAAACAGCAGTGCAAAAATCTATACTAATATAATCTCATTAACAGCTGTTTATACATTTATACAAAAAACCTGATTAGATGATATTGATCTTGTTCCCTTGCTAAGACTGGTCACTGGGTACCTTATAAGAAATAAAACAAGAACCGTTGTTATTAGTACCACACCTATATTATGCCAAAGAAGCTTGAACACATAGCTACATATTTGTGAACAATGAAATAGGATACTATATAGAATTAGACCAGGCTTTACAAAAACATAGGAGATAAAAACAGAGCAGAAAAAAGGATTAATTTCTTTTTCCTGATTATATTTTCATTGGTGATGGAAGCCAACCAAATACAAAAGAATTGGGCATTCTTCTTATTATTGTGTTGGGTCTTGCTTACTATTTCAATTACTTTCCTTGAAACTTCAAAAGTCAAATTTGGAGAAGTAAGTCCCAAAAATAGTTAGTCTGCTGGAGGAGACACCAGCAATCTGGTCGAAAATCTCCTTTGAGGTTGCACTTTTTACTCAGGTCTAGGTAAGGAGCTGGTGGCTATAAATCAGAGGCCCAATCCAGAAACTGTATGCTTGGTAAATACAGTGCTTTTAGAAACTATGGAGTGCGATCTGGGAGTCATAAATTGTAATAAAGTCATAAAAAGGAAGCCCTAACTATATAGCAAATTCTTTTCTTGCAGTGTCTGGGTTATTGGCTATAGCGCTCTTCTTGGTTTTGAGAATGTATGGGGACAAGTCAAAAATATATTTATTAAAGAGCTTTCCAATGTAGAGAGAAATATGATTTATATGACAACTCTGTATTGAATGATTTATATGGTGTGTGATCCTTGTTCTTAGTTAGCACGGTCCTCTTGGGCGAAAACATGTGCAGTCATTTTAATTGTCTTAAATCCAGGTACTTTATTTTTGTGCTTCACCCCGGATACAGCAGAAAATGAAAGTAACCATAATATAACATAAACCTTTGTAAACAAAAAACCTAGCTCGTCTGAGCACTTACTAACATAAACTTCCCTATCTGTCAAGGGTTCAACTATAAGAAAACAATATTGGTTTCACCAACCTAGTGCCTTGTCAGAACTCTGCACTCTGGTTCGCAGGCAGTCTGTTGTTTTTCAGCTCTTCAAGAGAGAAACAAACAAAATCTCCTCCTTTCCTGCCTGGCAGGGAGGGGTTTATTCCTACTGCTGCAGCTGATTACCTGCAGCTGAGCAGTATATTTGGAGACAGTCCAAGACCCTGACATGGACCTATGTCTCCCAAGAATAAACAGCGGAGTGGAGCACTGGCCCACCCTGCACTCCAAATGCTCCACCCCAGGGGCCCATAACTAAACAGTAGTTTAAGTCATATACACACATATATAACACATACTCCCCCTGGTGTTAAATATCATATGCCTCTCTGAGCACTTTATTGGAAATATACACTCCCTCACAAACCACCCCATTCACCTTATCACAGGTGACATACTTTTATATGAAAATAAATAAAAAAGAGCCTTTCAAAATAGTGCATATTACATCTCTGGGAGTGGAGGGTGAAATAGATGGTGGTCTAAGTAATACATATATTTTCACAATTTTGATAATACCATTTTTGCAAAATCTCATTGAATATTTTTTTTGTAATGTATGAGAAATATTTTCTGGGCAACACTTATAGTAACACCTCTTATTCTAAGGTTACACTGTTGTCTAAATGTTCAATTAGACTCTTTAGGGTCTAGATAGTTTTTTCCACTTTGTAAGCCCACATACCTTATGGCATCAATAGTCTGGCACCCCCCCCCCCCCCCCCTTTAGATTGGCTGCCCTGTTGCCATTATCTACTCGTATATATGGGCAGCAATGACTTTTCAATAATATCTGAAATGTCTAAAATTACCATCAACCTGCTAATGGAAGAACATTTTGAAATTCAGTGTATTGGTTTTCCACCAATAAAGTGCTCATAGGACTTGATGGACTTGTAGGTTGGGACACTGTAGCAGTCACACAGTGTCCTCCATACCAGGATTCAACATTTATGACTGCGTGTTACCAAAAAAGTTTGGTATGACTAGATATAAAAGAGAAGAATTTTTTACTCAGAGCACCCCGCAGGACCCCATGCTGTACTCCATATACCAAAGCAGAGTATAAACTTGTATGTCAGACCTCTTAGGCTCAGGTTTGATCCCAAGTACCTTATGTATTCTTGTCTGGTTCAGTCCCCTTACAGACATCATTTTACAATATTTGTATGTTCTACACATTAATGATGTACGGGTTTAATAAATTAAAGGTTTCAGTCAATGAGCAAAATAATATTGGGTGCACATGCAGTGGCTGCATACTCTATTTTGGTGGTTGGGTTAAGGAATTTAATTCATTTTTTGTTTCCTGAACAGAAAGTTCAGTACAGATTGCACAAAGTTCAAAAATTATTTATTCAACAAATAAATCCAGGCTCACAGATGTTCAATAATAAAGAGACGGCGCAGCAAACATAAGTGACCTTGTGGGACACACAAGTCATGGCTCGTTATCATAGACAATAAAAACATTTCCATTCACGAGGCAGAATGATGCGTTTCATCTCTGCCAGACGTCTCTGCCCACTTATTGACAACCATACTCTCAAGTATAGAGTCAAGAGTGTAACTGCTGAACAAATTTACAGAAAACATCACTGAATATGCCTCACACACATCTATGTAAGATATGGGGCTAGTGCATATTTGAAAGAGGGTTATTTTAGTACCATCTTATTCCCACAATGTGTCAGTGTGTGAATCTCGGATTTTAAAACAAATTGTCGTCCTGTTGCAAGACCCCGAACACACTTAAGGTGCTGACAGATTAATGCATTGTTCATTTGCAGCATACATTCTTGCATTCTCACACATGGTCTTATAAGGAAATGGAGCTCAATAAGCACTTAATCACAACCTGTGGGTAATGTTATTGTGTATAATGCAATGTTCTAATTCTGTTTCAGGAAAAGCACTTTGCTATCGTTGTCTAAACCATACATGTCAGCAGTCGTGCCAAGAGCATTGGAAAACAAGTAAGTTGACTGAACAAAGGGACAGTCAAACTGCGACCGCAAGCTAGCTATAAAAGCCAGGTGATTTAAGGAATAATTTTCAGAAATCTCTGTATTAACTGACTGATCTGTTCATGAAGGGATTATTCCTTTTGGCACAAAGGTTCCTTCTGTCTCTTATGTTTATCTCAGTAGAGTCAGCAAGGCATTGCACCTCAGCGGCTGGGGAAAGGTTTTATAAGGCTAAAGGAAAGATAAACAAAGGAGATATGTCAGGGTGCCAATAAGTGGAAAACAAAAACAGTTCTGACTCGTGATTATCAGGAAAGATGAGAACTAAGCTATCTAAATCCTTACAAACACAGACACCTATTCCAGAAAGTGTAAACTATGCGCATTGTGGCAGCCTTTGTTTTGCGGGAGGTCTGGTTGTGAGAAGGTCCAAGCCTGCCAAATCTCGTGAACACCTTGGCACAGGACACCAACTAACCAGGTCATGCTGCAACTGCCCCAAAGTTATACTGAATGCAACATTATTGAAGAAGTTGGTATCTTGACCATAAAGGCACAGTAAAAACCTCAAAAAATGTATACTGAGGAAAGTGAGGCACTTACTGATATGTCTCACTATTTACTAAGCATTTTTGCGAGGTTGAGATGTGATGTAGACATGCAAAATGGAGAGGAGCGAGATTAAACTCGCCTCCCATTAAATTCAGCGAGTAAAGAAAACAAAATGGTTTTCAGACCAAGACCAACTGTCGACTTGGATTTTGTCTGAGAAACAGTCCATCAAGGAAGTTAATGTGCTCGTTAAAAAAAGTGCCCTCTATAAATACTGCCGAAATGGCCCCTTAATTAATATTGGAGCCAGGGACTGGGCAAGATGCCATTTAATACCAGGGCTGTTGGCTGTGCAAGATACCTGCACCCGTGGCCTAATAAGGCCTGAGGCTGTGCATGATGTTACTGTCTCTCTTTTAATAATGGGTCCTTAATGATTCCCTCGATCACTTAATGGCAGTGTGGCCAGTGGCTGGCTAAAATGGCCTCCAACACCATTCAATAAATGGGGCTGGAGCTGCCCAAGTGCCCATGCCCCCCATATTAGCCATAGGGCAGGGGCTACAAGGAAGTAAGTGTTAAAAAAAAGTTTAATTGTCCTTAAAACAATAAGTATTTGATAGATATTCTGCTGAGGTCAATTCCCTAGATTATCTAGACTACATTACAGCAACATGTAAAAGCATTTTCAGATAATGATTTTGTATGAAGATAATGGATTACTACTTGGAGACTATAGCGTGATGTATGCAGTACAATCTTAAGATTGTTCTCCATTTTGTGGGAATGTAACTATTACAATTGCAATCATTTTCTTAATGCGGGACTTCATTATTAATAAAGGAAAATGCATACAGAAGTTAAAATGACTGTATTTCATAAACACATGTATATTTAAACAGTCATGCAAAGAAAATTAGAGAATGGAATTATAGAACCTTTCTAGATCACACTGACTAAATATCATTACTTTTAATAACTTTATCTCTCACCTTATACTTTAAAGGATGCGTAAAGCCGAAAATATCTTTGATGCTCCATTTTTTTACCCTTCCACTCTGTAATTTAGATAATTTGCCTTTGCCCAATGCTTCACAGTGACACACACTGGTGTCCTTGTATGGATTTTTGGCCTATTCCCGCTACTATGCCCATTACAAGTGTCGATACTAAGCTCAGTAAATGGAGAGAACGCTGCATGGTAAGAAATCTGATATCATATCCTGAAGCTCTGGCAGCAGGATAACTGCAAAAAGAGTTCAGTGATGACGACCTCTACTCCCTCACAACTTAATAGGTGAGAGCGTGAATAAGAGTGTACAAGGTTTCTGCTTTCTACCATTAATATGACACAAGGCACAAAGATCTCAAATAGCGGTTTCTGCTATGTATTTTGCACCTCCCTGAAAATGTTCTGCCTTTACATCAACAGAAGGGGTCTCTTCTCTAAACAGTGAATGGTGGGCATCAAATGTAGAATTGTTTCAATACTCAGGGTTACAGATGTAATTGCCAGTTAATGGTACTATCCCTGGATATTGGGCAGCAGTATAATTAGCATGATGTAATGATATCCAGGGAATATCTCAGTGTACCTTTCCTGATTAAATACTTTATCATTATAACTAAAAATAGTATTGCAGATATCAGGTCAAGATAACAGTTTGAAAAATTCTCCAAATGTCCTATTTTTCTATCTTTATTTTGCTCTTATATTTTCAGCTTGATTGTCAATTTACCAAACTTGATCGCCTAGTGAATAGGGCTGATTTGTATGTATATAAACATTGTTTCATCAGTGCTTGCCCTTGTACAAATATACACATACCAATAAACATTTACACCTTGAAAATTGGCCCACCTTAACTCAGTTAAATATGGTTCAACCTATTTTTAAAATATTGTATTTAAAGTGATTTTTTACATATTAAACAAGACCTGGCACGGCAATCACTTTGTGCACAGCTTTCTCACAGAGGAATTATACTTGGAAACCGGTTCATTCTTTGTAGCTTTCTCACTTTGAAAAGGACATAAATCATCAAGCAGCCCAAGTGCAGCAGCATCTCCTCTGGCTTCAGTTCATATAAAACTCACATAAAAGCTCCCGTAAGCCATCTGGTTTCTGACTGGGGATTTTTGAATGAGATACCGTGTCAGCATCCTTTCTCGGTTCACAAAGACAGATGGATTACTGTTGCTATGCAGGATGATAACACCCTAGTAGTACTTATCTATTAAGACACTTTTTAAGTATAGCAAGGTAAATGTAGACATTGACATTACTATATTTTGCAGGGTATTATATCAATCTGTATACCCACCTGTCACGCTTATAACGCATAAAATATCCTGTCAGCGAAAAAATGTGTTAGTCACACAGAACGAAAAATTTGTTGAGCATTGTAAGTAGGGTGACTACATTTTATTTCTGACATTCAGGAACACATTGGAGTCTATTCAGTGACCTTAGTTATTTATCTAATGTAACTGAATCCCATAGCCTGCAATACAAACATGTGAGTTGTTACACTCTGCACAGTGCTTACACTGACTTCTGTGCTAAGGAAGGATTCAAGCAATCAGGAGAGGCTTCTGAACTCTCTGCCAATCAGGAGATTTGAGAAGTCTTTCCTGTTTTCCTGTTTCCCTGATTCGCTGAGATCTCTTTCATTCAGGGTTCTTTTTCAGGAACTCTGCATTTATCCTAAATGCAGCTGCCTGGGGCATAGATGGACACCAGTGTCTGTGGCAAGTTTTTAAATTGTCCACCACAAACCCCAGTAATATATAATAATAATAATAATAATAATAATGCAGAAGCCTACTATATGTAGTTTAACCCCTTAGTGACCGAGTGCTAAGCTGCATTTGATTTGCCTTGGAGACCAGAATTCCATTATTTTTGTCATACGTTTGCTTAACTGTGATTTCTTTCTTCGTGTTCAGTACACCCACACAAATTATATATAATTTTTTAAAGGACGGATAGCGCTTTCATTTGAAACTATTATTTTCATCATATGATATAATTTATGTTAAAGAAATATGCCAGGTCAAAGTTTTTCTAACTTTCAACCTGATTTTTTTTAAAAACAATTAGAAATAGTAAAAACAGAGACCCCGTCTATCTATTTCTATTTTTTTTTGAGTTTAAAAAGACCAATGTTTCCATGTTTTTCTGTTTTATTTCAAGTAATAGAGAAATAATCAATTAGTGTTTTTTGTTTCATGACCATTTTCTTCTACAGTGACCTTTTAACCCCAACCCTAAACCTAAATTTACCCTAACCCTAAATCTACCCCACCCTGTAATCTAACCCTTGTACTAACCCTAGGGTTAGCTTTCTCCTTTTTTTCCCTGTCTAACTGTAAGGTAGCTGATTGCCTCTAGGGGCAGTCAAGCAACAGTTTCAGAGCAACGGAAGCAATTTTATTTTCTCACTTGCGTCAGATCCGGAGCAGCCTTTGAGAATAACTGCCAAGGTGCATTAGGGGGTTAAAAGGGGCTGTCTGTCTGTTCACAAAATGCATCTTACAAATGTTAATGCATATTAATATGCTTTCAAAGTGAACGTTTTACATTTTGCATTATTTCCAATGTAAAAAACTTACCGAGTTGTGAAATTATAGCACTTTGCAAGAAACCAGGATCACCCATACTAGCTGAATAAATGTCAATTTCTTTTTTTTTTGCTGCAGGAACCAATGAAAATAATGCCATTCAAATAAATGGAATTTCATGTATCTCAAGTGGTGTCGGCAGACAATGTGTTGCAATGTTAAGAGCGCCTACCATGTACAAGAGCAAGTTTATCACAGTCCACACAATGTATTCTATTCTAGCGGTACAGAAGTGACTAAATGAAACAAAACTTTATATCCTCATTGTCTATATAATCAGTGCTGCCGCACCTGCAGTATACATGAAGTAATCACTGGGGGAGGCTTGAGTTAAGTATTAAAAATGTGATTTATGCAGAATGCCTGCATTAAATCATACTGGGAAACGGCCTCTGCACCATATAAGCAGTAATCTTCAACTTGCACCAAAGTGAGTTTAAGGGCCTAGACAGAAAAGAGGTCAGCGATATGATGCAGGATCCTAACATTGGCTAAAAAAAATGAATTAACCCTAAATTAAACTTAGTGAGAGAAAGAGGTCTACCTACAGCTAGAGAAAGCCATCTTTGGGGCACACTAAGACAGGAAACAATGGAAAAACAGACATATATCAGGAGCAGACAAACAAAGGCACTGGACAATGGCATTCATGGTTTTAAACATAGAAAATATAATTATGTATGTATATATATATAGATATACAAATATACAAAGATTCCTAATTAAAGATACATCGTAACATAAAAGTGCCTGTTCTAATCTGAAATAGAAAAGTATACTTTGATTATTCTCTAGTACTTTGGGTTATGTAAGAGTTATAAACATTGTTAGTTGCAGACACCAAAAAGCTGCATTACTATTTTTAAACGAAGTAAAAAAAATAAATCCTTAGAATATATAAATCTTACCACATTAATTACATGACAATCAGGACACAGCCAGTAGCTGGTGTTAAAGTATGGCATCAAGCCATTAATGATCTCCTGAATTTTATATTATATGTAAATCATATCTAGAACCTCATTAGGAGAATGTTTGATCTTTAAAGAAGAGAACAATTATCAGATGCTAATTTGCATTTAATAGACACATAATTAAAAGAGAGAGAAAATGTTGAACAGTTCAATACTAGAGAAGGTGATACTGATATATTGTATCTACAAACATAACCCTCCATCTTGTTAAAGCATTTTTACCTCACATAATGTGTCGAACCATCAATATTCCATATGATACTGTTTTGATGGACTTTGTGAGGCCAGTAAAAAGTATTTATAATTAAGATGTAGAACATACAAAATGAAATCATCTATTTATTATGTTAACAGCAGCAAAAGAAAATAAATGTATTAAAGTAGGAGGAAAGGAAAATGTTTGTATGAGTTTGCAGATGAGCTTAATTATGCTATAGCCAAATCATATATCAGTGTCTCTCATTTCTATTTATTTATACACTTGATGTCAACTGTCTGCATGAGAAGCATAAATAGTGTTGTTTATTATTACCGTATTTGCTCGATTATAAGACGACCCTGATTATAAGACGACCCCCCAAACTTTGGATATTCCTTTAGGAAAAAAACGAAAAGCCTGAATATAAGACTACGCTATAGGAAAAAAGTTCAACTTGTATATATTCAGATGTAAAGTGCTTTTTAATAAAAAATTATGATATAAAAAAATGCATTTCTTGTTTTTAATTCCTTTTATGTGCCAATGCTGACTCTCTCTTTCCCCTCCCCCAGCATTGTCTCTCTCCCCCCCTTAGTGTTGTCTGTCTCTCCCCCCAGCGTTATCGCTCTCCCCCACCCTCCCTTTCTCTCTCTCCCCTGCCTTTGTGTCACTCTCCCTCCCTTTGTGTGTCTCTTCTTCCTCCCTCCCCTTGTCTCTTCTTCCTCCCTCCCCTTGTCTCTTCTTCCTCCCTCCCCTTGTCTCTCTTTGTCTCTTCTTCCTCCCTTCCCTTGTCTCTCTTTGTCTCTTCTTCCTCCCTTCCCTTGTCTCTCTTTGTCTCTTCTTCCTCCCTTCCCTTGTCTCTCTTTGTCTCTTCTTCCTCCCTTCCCTTGTCTCTATCTATCTCTTTCCCCCCTCCCCTTGTCTCTGTCTCTTCCCCCCCTCCCTCCCCTTGTCTCTGTCTCTTTCCCCCCTCCCTCCCCTTGTCTCTGTCTTTCCCCCCTCCCTGCCCTTGTCTCTGTCTCTCTTCCCCCTCCCTCCCATTGTCTCTGTCCCCCCTTCCTACCCTTGTCTCTGTCCCCCCTCCTCCCCTTGTCTCTGTCCCCCCTCCCTCCCCTTGTCGCTGTCTCCCCCCCCCCCCTGCTTCTCTCTGCCCCCCCTCCCTCTTACCTCGTCTCTCCCTGGTGGCTAGTGGGGGCAGCAGGGGGATGACTGCACGATACGTGCAGCCATCCTCCATGCTGCCCGACACTTCCGTCTATTATGACGGACAGCCGGTCTGTCATAATAGACAGAAGTGTCAGGCAGCATGGAGGATGTCTGCACGATACGCGCAGGCATCCCCCGCTGCTGCCCGGAACTTCTGCCGGGACTTTTATGATGAAGCCGGAAAGGACCGTGTCAGACGTGTCGGGCAGCAGAGGGGGATGTCAGCGCGTATCGCACAGACATCCTCTGGCTGCTTGAGAGGGGGATCCAGGTCCCCTGCAGCTATGCGCGGGACCTGGATCCCAGTCTTATAGTCTGACCTCAGATTATAAGACGACCTCGAATGTAAGACGAGGGGTCTTTTTCAGAGCATTTGCTCTTTAAAAAACCTTGTCTTATATTCAAGCAAATAAGGTATTATCAGGATTTTAAGGCCCTAATCAGTGTCTGAGACACACACATGTCTTGGGATGTATAAGCAATTGCTGATTGACTTAAAGTAACAGATTTTGCCATTTTGTTTTAGTGTGCAGGAGTATTTATATATAATAACATTGTATTTGCAGCATGCTCACCCCTGTTTAGTAAGCATTTTAGTATATACATAGTATCGGAGCTAGTGACAAGCTTAGCATACCAAGGAGAAAACATTATTTTCATTTTAAAATATTAACGATTAAATGTGTTTATAACAATTACTTTAATAACAAAAACCAGATATTTGGCTTCGGCTTATATTTTAACACACACATTTTGGAAATAATATTTTATTTTTTCCATTTATTTCCCTCCCCACCAAAATCCATTACATTGTGAGTTAGTGCCTTTCCATTAAAAAGGGTTGCTATGATGTCCTTGTGGCAACATTCCTTAATAAGCGATTGATATGCAAAAGCAATAAGTTGGCTTTTCATCCTTTTCTTTTCCATATTCATGCTCCTTTATGGAGCTATATCACTTTATTCCTGCCAAAGAACCATATTTCAAAGGGGCCTTGCTGATTATTCCTTGCTAATTTCTTAAAATGTCAGCATTTAGAATTAATTTATTTTGTTTTGTTTCATCATACTTCAGTACAGATAACCAATTTAAAAGGCAATTATTTGAAAGATGAATGCTAATATATTGGAACAATAAATAAAATGCTATTTATTGGAAAATCATTGTTGCAAATCTCACAGCCAGCATTGTTTAAGCATAGCAATTGGTTTTAATTTCTGTCTCTTCCTTCCATGCTTATTTTTAAATGCCATTGCCAGATTACAAATACAAATACATAAATTTCTTCAAACATATTTCAGAAACAAAAGAGACAACTAAACAAGGATATTGCTTGATATGTACGTCTGACTTTCTAATATTAAGTTTTATTAAGAGATTAGGTTAGAGCTTTTCAAACTTTTCATGCTGGTGACAAACTTTTTAGACATGGATAATTTGGAGAGATACGGACACATACATAAAATGTAATAAAATGTATGGGGACCCTATATTTCACAAGTAGATCGCCAAATTCAAGACACAATTAGGAATACGTTCATTTACACCACTTGGTACAATTATTATCGGGGCGTGACCCATTGCCTCTTACACCTGAATAGACTGGGAACAACTGGGGCTACGAATCAAGGGAACTGGACGGCGACCATTATTTTCAGTGTTATTCAATGTTCCGGACCATGGCGATATGTTACTTTCCTGTTTTGTACTGCCTGAGCAATTTATTATTATGTTGTTGTTGATTGTTTGTTTGTGCCAAAACTAGTTTACCGTATTTTCCGGCGTATAAGACGACTGGGCGTATAAGACGACCCCCAACTTTTGAGGTTAAAATATAGATTTTGCCCCTCAATATGCCAGGATTTTGCCACCCTCCTCCCCCCTTCCCCAATACTTACCGACTACTGCTCTGTCTCCCGCTGTTGTGAGCTCCCTCCAGCCGCGCAGTCAATAAAGTTTGTTTAAAAAAAAGTTTAAACAAACTTTATTGAAGCCGCGTGGCTGGAGGGGAGCGCACAACGCTTCCCTCACAGCCACGGACCGGCTTAACAGCGGGAGACAGAGCAGAAAGTAGGTAAGTAAACCCCCTTACGGTAGCGCCGGCCCTGCCTGCACTATGCGACCAGTGCTGATCGCATAGTGCAGGTAGCAGTTACGGATGGGCAGCGGGTCCCCCTATAAGACAACACCCGGCGTATAAGACGACCCCAGACTTTTAAGAAGATTTTCCTGGGTTAAAAAGTCGTCTTATACGCCGGAAAATACGGTACTTAATATGCACCCTAATGTTCTCCTGGTGAAATCCAACACATCATTGCCTCCTACTCTGCAGTAAACTGTTCCAATGTATGTTTCTTTTTGTTTCTCCTATACGCCTATGTATGATACCTGTCCTATAGGATACCTGACACCTCTGAATGGGATCACTCAATGTCATGATATTTAAAAACAATAGAAATTGTTATTTAAAAAAAGGACACAACGTATTTCATGAAAATCTTTCATTTATATTTGTAAAAAATATAATTTCTAAGAAAATAACATACATTTCCAAGATTGTTGTCATTTATGAGTAACAATATGTAAATATGTGCAAGAATTAAAACATATGCTACTGTTAGTTTGCCATTAACATGTTTCCCAGCCAAGTGCTCAATAAAAACATAACGCCCTCCTCCCCCCCTTCAACAGTACTCACCTGGCTGTTGCTCTATCGTGTGCCCGGCTGTCTTATCACTGTTGGCAAGCCATCGGGTATGACTTTCTGTTATATCCGGCGGCAATGACAGCTATGCAGCAAACCGCATCGGCCGGATGCTGGCTGGCAACCGCTGCCCTAGCGTGACGTCATGCTGTCACCCTAAAATATTGCAGGCAGCTGGCCGCACCACTTACGTGTGACACACCTACACACTGCAGCTGACACATTATCGTGTCACAACACACAGTTTGGAAAGCTCTGTATTAAATTGTATAGCCACACCCCAGTTTAGCATTCAGTCTGCAGACAAACTACAGTACAGGCAGAAAAGTATGGCTCACAGCCACAAATGGGCTGAATAAGCATGAGAATGGTTAGCGCTACATGTGGCTCCTGTTTATGTTAAGTGGCACCCATAAAACCAAGTTCCCAATGTGTCTTATGGGAACTATGTCACAATTATACTAATTCTATATATTCTATTCCAAATAGATACATTAATATTAATTTAGGTTACTTTTTTTTTAACTGAAGCATGACTTGAATGCATTGTGGTCCCTATTTTCTCAAAATCCTTTTGTTTTGCAGACATATTCCCTAAATTCACTCATGTGTAGCATCATTTTAGATGATGCAATAGCTGGGGTACGCGTGCGAATTTGAAAATAGAAAACCATAGCTGCTTCATACATTTTCTGAAAGAAAATGATGAAACAAAGCTAGTAATTTTATCATCCACACAAATTACAGGTTTTTTTTATGAGCTACAAGAATTTATTCTATTTCCCACAGTTCCAAAAAAAAAAAACTTACCCATGTTACAAACTGAATGTTAATTAATTATGTTTTTAAATTCCTTTTCTCTTATTATAACATACCAATGTGTCACAATCTATCATCTTTATTATGTAGAATTGAGTGCCAACATTACACATCAGATGAGAGCCAGTGTTCCAGGATGTACATATACTCCAGAAATCTCTATATATTTCTCATCCCACTTTAACCAGTTGCCAATAATCTCAGCCACTTTAAAAATACAATGACATGCAGAGAGACATACACCAATAGTATTCAAAGGATGGTTGTGCATGGTCGTACACTGTAAAAGCTGGTGTTTTTGCTGTTTTTAATACAATGCATTTGAATCCTGGTGACCCCATGAAATACAGATGATAATGAACAGACGACATGAAATCAATCTCAGAGGATCAAAGACTCAACAGTTGCAATAATTCAATAAACATTTTTTTGTATAGAAACATGGCAGATGCCCAGGCCTGGTATCCTTAATCACTTCTTCTATTAAAGCACTTGTTTAGCATGTCTGGTAATATTCTTGCTTAATATCATAGAAACGTATATATATGACAACAGGAGGCCATATGTCACATATCAAATGCTGTGTATTGTTCACTGAAAAATAGTAATCAATATTTCTACAGTTATAAAGACTAACCACTGGGTAACAGCGAAACAAATTAACCATTGCAGTTTGAGTTTTATGGCAGAACCAAATGTTATAGTCACATAGGAAGACACTGGCCACTGTATTACTGGTTGGTGAGTGACTAAGCAAACAATGTGCTGTCCCAATGTGTATTTTGTGCCAAACTATATTTCAGGAGTACCACATACTGATGGAGTTGACATTTAAAATAAGACAAAATAGTTAAACTATCATGCTTATCATCATTTGTTATTGACTTACCTGTAAGGCTGCAGAGTTCGTAAGCCAAAGTGCAGAGCCTCCTCCCACAGTTCCAGATTGATGCATGCATCCATAGCATAGTCAAGAACTTTGAGCTGGTAAATATTTCTGTCTGGGAGTTGGATGTTGATGATCAGAGACTTACACATATCCAGGACCTTTTCATCTCCTGTTATAGTTGTTATTTAAGGAATCATATTTGACATTAGGAAATGAATTGCAAGGAACCTTCTCATGACATAAACCCAACATGTCGTGAAAAAAGAATCTACCCCTCTAAAGAAAACAAAAAGTCGCAGTAATACATCCTTGGTTAACGTTTGGAAAGGTGTATCTGCTCCGTATTGCCTTTGCTATGGGCAACTTTCACCAACATTGTAACTACTTTATCTTATTTAGCACGGGCACATAGACAGTAAAGTATGTCTATGATCAGCTATGTTCACTTAGAGAACACTAATATAAGTTTTCACGAAAGCATTAACATTTCTTAACCCTTTAAGGACCAGGGATTTTCCTGGGCCAAGGACCAGAGCGTTTTTCAATTTTTAATACGCGGTTTTTGAAACATAAATTTCCTCTCTCTCATTTAACGTACCCATACAAGTTATATGTTGTTTTTTAGAGGACAGTTAGAGCTTTCTTTTGATACCCTATACATAAAAATGATTTACATTTTAGTATTAAAAAATACATATAAAAGAGGAAATTTTTGAGGAAAAAAAAGTTTTTCCCCATTATTTTCCCAATAATAAGCTACATAACTAGTGCAACACTAACCCACTTATCCCCCCTAATTAACTAACTAATAAAAAAGAAAAATATTGGTTCCCAAACCCCCCATAACAAAAAAGACAGAAAAAAACTCTGAAGAGTGCGATGTCAGATCAGTAAAAATCATGCAACAGGCATGCAGGGGTTAAATTTTATTAAATAAATATATTAAAATTACCTTTATTTATTCAAAAAAACTTTATAAATTGTCAAAATAAAAAAATCTGTTAAAAAAAAAACTAAATGAGGGCCATAAAGTGGAAGGAAACTGATCACAGTTAAAAACTGTGATCAGCAATGAAAGGGTTAATTTTTTAAAAAATTTTTTTACCTATGTTTATGTAATTAATTTATTTTTACTTACAGGTCACTCTTTGTGCTTCACTATAAGAATGTGAAGCACAGGGAGTGAATTAGAGGCAAAGTCAGTGTGTGAACACACTGACTTTGCCATCTAATTTGCATGTTATCGCGGTGATGACTCAATCACCGCGATCACATGGCCGGAAACTGACCGATCGGGTCCAGGAGCTTTGCCTCGGGTGCGAGGCTTAGTCCTGGACCCGTTGCAGACTAGCTGGCGGTGCCCACGGAGCGCACCGCCGGCTAGACTGCATGACGAGTTAACTCGTCATAAGGTCGCTAACGCTGCGGCTCTTATGACGAGTTAACTCGTCATAAGGTCGGGAAGGGGTTAAAGAATAACCACTACTGTCAACATTTTTTGTTTATAGAAGTACAATTAACAAAATAGTGTTTGAATAACAGATTTTTTTTTACATTTTTTTATAGGTGCTTAAAAACCAAACCGCAAACAAAAACATTTCCAAAATGCAATATAAGTGCAGCTGACACTTTCTATATATATATCTATATCTATATCTATATCTATATCTATATATATAGATATATATATATATATATATATATATATAGATAGATATATATTTATATATATATATATATATATATATATATATATATATATAGATAGATATATATATACACACACACCTATAAAAGTACTATAACATTGCTTAAATCCACAAATCCTCTCGGGTATAGAAAAGAAAGTACTCAGAAAATGAAAAAGAACAAAAACCAGTATAATAACTCACTTATAGCTAAGTCACAAAAATCTGTCACAATGTTATAGCTAGACATGTGACATTATTCAACTGATCCCTTGGGATTCCTTATTTGGACTCTTTGTTGTTGTAAACAAGCATTCAAATACTGCTTTTAACTATTACAAGTACTCTGTGAACCTTATTATACCAAAACATTTCACCAAAGCAGTTTAAGTTTACTACACTATATTGCCTGGGAAATATATTTGAATATATATCAAGTCTATGTTCAGCTAGTTTGGTCTGATTTTTGCAACTTGCTTGTCTTAACATAGTTCACTTATACTCTAGACTGTTTTATCAACGGCCTCCTTCCAACCCACACACGTATTCTTACATATATTCACAAGTTGCAGTCGAATGCCGTACTATTAATTTTAGGCTGTTTTAGTATGTAAAAGCTATTACACACTGGTACTACCTGGTGGAAAAGTCTGTGTGATTTAAGATTGTTATCAGCATGTTTTCTTTCCATGCATACTGATTCTACAAGAAAACTCACCCCTTGGCTAAGGCCAACATCGGCACAGCAGCAAGCAGATTAGTAAACCCCGCAAGCTAGAGGAGTGAAGGCCTTTTGTTGCTGCAGACAGTGCAGCAGGTGTTAAGTTACTGTCAGTTAACTCTTCTTACAGATGTTGAATGACACACCAGATAAAGCAAAGTGCCCAAAATTCTCTCCGGCTAGATGCCTCCCTCATAATCAAAACGCAGCTAAATGATTCTGACATTAGTAAGAGTCTAAACCTTTAACCCTTTCAGAGGAAAGGGTGCTCAATATGTGGTAAACTGATAATAAGACTGATTTGAAAAGTCATTTTATATATATATTTAATAGCTTCATCCATCTTTTAGATGTTTAATGTTGCATTCCAATTGAGCACACCCCATTCTGGGGATGCAAATAATCCAACAAATTACGACCATGCTTTGCCACTTTTATTAATGTTGCATACAAGGCCGGACTGGCCTACCTGGATAAGGTTATATAAAAAAAGAAAACGTCAGTTTTGTATGTTTGTCTGAAGCAGGAAAAACTCAACCAATGTATTCTAGAATAGGTCAACGCAACTATTTTCATTTCGCAACGTTGTTCCTTTCCCGATTTAGGAGTTAATTAAGTCTTGATTAGGAACGCGACTTGCAGAACAACGATTGACGGCTACTACTAGATGGGGTAACTAATTTAATTAAGGTGATTAGATCCGTTTCAACAGCAAATGAGACTCTATCTGGAAGACCTTATGTTTTAGGTGTCAAAGGGTTCAAAGGCTGGCATTTCTAGGTCGACACAACTATTTTCAGCTCTGTATATTGTTCCTTTCCTGAGTTACGAGTTAGTTAAGTTTAGAGAAGGAAAGCGACTTGCAGAACAACGATTGTGAACTGCTACAAAACGGAGCAACAAAACTGCTTAACCCCTTAACGACAGGTGACGTGCCAGGCACGTCACGGCAAATCGAGGACTTGCCGACAGGTGACGTGCCTGGCACGTCATGCACTAAATGGAGTAAAGAAAGCGACCAGCGGTCGCTTTCTTTACTCTAACGGTGTTGCTACAATGCCTCTAGGTAGAGGCATTGTGCAACACCCCCCAAATGTGCAGGGGCGCGCTACGATCACTCCACGGAGTGATCGTAGCAGCCATTTAAAAATGGCTGCGCCCGCTGCACACATGTGCTTAGAAAGCGAACGATCGTTCGCTTTCTAAGCATCTGCGGTGTTGTTAAAGTGCCTCGCTAGCGAGGCACTTAACAACACCTTCAGCTGCCCCAGAGCCGATGGTGGTCGCTCTCCTGAGCGACCCCATCGGCTCAGTAGAAGGGAACGCTGCCTATACAGGCAGCGCTTCCCTTCTAATGGCAAGAGCATCGGAAGTGAAAGTATTTCACTTCCGATCCTCTAGGGGGAGCCAATCGATGCCGGCACAACAGATCTATGTGATCTGTGTGCAGGCATGTATGGTAAGTGCTCTGATGAGCACTTACCATACTGTCAAAGGCAATATTAGTAAATATTGCCTTTGACAAGTATTGATCTGCCTCCCTCACCTTACTAGTTATAGTAAGGGAGAGAGACAGATCAGATAAAGTAAAAAAATAAAATAAAATAATAAAAAAAATATTTAATAAAATTTTAAACACCAAGGGCTTTTATAAAAGCCATTTAACCCCTTCCCTGCCATTGATCGCTGTGTACGCAGTGATCATACACAGCAGCACATTTTTTGCTGTCTGCATTTTTTAGGGGTTCATTTTTTTTTTACTGTAATTCATTACAGTATAAAAAAAAAGCTCTTTTAAGAGAGATTAACCCCTTTCTTGCTGTAGATCACTGCCTAAGCAGCGATCTGACGCAAATGCAGCAATCTTGCTGCAGAAGCATTTTTAAATTTTTTTTAACTTTTTTATTACACCCGTCACGTGTTAATTATACCCGCTAGGGGACTACGTTTAACGTAAAAAAAATTTTTTTAGCTGTCTGACCGCATGTATAGCGATCAGTAACAGCTGATAAGTGACAAAGGCGGGTTGGCGTTTGCTTAGATGAGCATCACCATTCGTCTGGTTAGATCAATATTTGTAAATATTTGATCTGACCCGTGTAGATCTGCCTCCCTCTCACTTGAGTTTTAGTGAGGGAGGGAGACAGAGCTGTATAATGTAAGTTTTTAATTATAATATATTTAATAGAATTGAGACCCAAAGGCTTTTATAAAAGCCGTTTCCAGTATTTAACCCCTTCCCTGCAATTGATCGCTGTGTACGCAGTGATCTTACACAGCAGCACATTTTTTGCTGTCTGTGCATTTTTTTAGGGGTTATTTTTTTTTACTTTGATTTATTACAGTATATCAAAGGCTCTTTTAAGAGCTATTAACCCCTTCCTTGCCGTATATCACTTCCTAAGCAGCACATATGGTCACTGCCTAAGCAGTGCATATGGTCACTGCCTAAGCAGCGCATATGGAGCAATCTAGTCGCAGAAGGATTTTTTTTTGCTATCAGCATTTTTTTTGTCAGACTCGCTAGGGGTTAGTTATACCCACTAGGGGATTACGTGTATTCCTTTTGAAGCTGTCTGAACGCGTGTATAGCGATCAGTAACAGCCGATCAGTGGCAAAGGTGGTTTGGTGATTTCTCAGATGAGCATCACCATTCGTCTGGTTCGTAAATATTGTTCTGACCCATATGGATCTGCCTCCCTCTCCTCACTTGAGTTTTAGTGAGGGAAAGAGACAGATCTGTATAACATAATTTTTTAATTGTAATAAATTAAATAAAATGTAAAAAAATTGTGAGTCCCAAGGGCTTTTATAAAAGCCATACCCTTTGTATAGTGTAGTGTATTAACCCCTTCCCTGCCACTGATCACTGCACAGCAGAACCTTTTTTCTTGTCTGTGCATTTTTAGGGGTTAATTTTTTTGTACAGTACTACAAAGGCTCTTATAAGAGCTATTAACCCCTTCCTTGCTCTACATGTTCAAATTCCAAGTTTGAAAATCAAAAAGCGCACCTCTCAAATGTAGCCTTTCAACACCCAACAAAGCTATGCATGGGTGGTATCCCTGTGCTCGGGAGATGTTGCTGAACATATATTGTGGTATTGTTTGTCAGTGACACATACCGAAATATGTGAATTTGTGTCTAAAGTACAATGTATGTGGGAAAAAATACACAATAAAATGACTACCACAAACTTTGACAAAGGCTGGTGGTAGAATTGGTGCATGGAAAGTGTTAAAATAACACCATTTAAAATAGCCTAGGGTGTCTACTTTTACAAAATATATACTTTTTGGGGTAAAATACACTGTCCTACTTTAAAAAAAAAGTCCCAAATGAAAGATGGGCTCAGGCTGGCTACACGTCAATATTCCAAGTTGAAAATGCGCACCTTCACAATGTGGCCCTTTTAGCCCCCAAACAACCCAACAAACCTATGCATGGGTGGTATCCCTGTACTCAGGAGATGTTGTTGAACACATATTGGGTTATTGTTTGGCAGTGACACATACCAAAATCTGTGAATTTATGTCTAAAATACAATATTTGTGAAAAAAAAAACACACAAAAATTACTACCACAAACTTTGACAAAGGCTGGTGGTAGAATTAGTGCATGGAAAGTGTTAAAATACCACCATTTGAAATAGCGTAGGGTGTCTACTTTTAAAAAATATATGGGTTGATGGGGTAAAATACACTGGCTGGTTTCAAATATGTCCCAAATGGGACATGGGTGCAGGCGGTCTGCATGTCAAAATTTCAATTTGGAAAACCAAAAACTGCACCTACCAAATTTGGCCTTTTACCCCCCAAACAACCCAACAAACCTATGCATGGGTGGTATCCCTGTACTCAAGAGATGTTGTTGAACACTTATTGGGGTGTTATTTGGCAGTGACACATACCAAAATCTGTAAATTCATGTCTGAAGTACAAGGTTTGTGAAAAAAAAACACAAAAAAATTACTATCACAAACTTTGACAAAGGCTGGTGGTAGAATTAGTGCATGGAAAGTGTTAAAATACCACCATTTGAGATAGCCTAGGGTGTCTACTTTTAAAAAATATATGGGTTGATGGGGTAAAATACACTGGCTGGTTTCAAATATGTCCCAAATGGAAATGGGTGCAGGCTGTCTGCATGTAAAAATTTCAAGTTGGAAAACAAAAAACTGCACCTCACAAATTTGGCATTTTAGCCCCCAAACAACCCAACAAACCTATGCATGGGTGGTATCCCTGTACTCAGGAGAAATAGTAGAATCTATTTAGCATGTTTTTTCGTTCGCTATTGTCGATGAGGAGAAGTTGTTTCAAATAAAAACAAAGAAATTTGTGTATTTTATTTTTTTTTTTTAATAATATGATAAGATATGATCAAAAATATGGCATCCATAGAAAGCCCTTTTTGTCCCGATAAAAACAATATATAATATGTGTGGGTACAGCAAACGACGAAGAAGAAAATTACTGCTAAACACAAACAGCACAGAAATGTTAAAATAGCCATTGTCCAGAAAGGACAAAAATGTTTCAAAGGCTCTGTCCTTAAGGGGTTAAGGAAACAGAGATATACGATTTGCTGAACAACGATTGAAAACTGCTACAAGATGGAGCAACGAGACTGATGAAGAGACTCACAAATGCTGAACATCCGATCGCCTACGAGAGAGTTACTGAAAGCAAGGAGCAGCGACAAGAATCTAAATCCCAGGTGAAGCCACGTGGCAAAGCTAGTACTGTTATATTTCCCGGTAGGCCTTCTGCACCAGTGGCGTAGCGTGGGTTGTCAGCACCCGGGGCAAGGCAAGTAATTTGCGCCCCCTAACCCGTGGATTTTAGCACTCGAGTCTCTTCTACTAGATTAGTTAAAGAAACCCTTACCCCCCAAGCACATGTATTGTTTGTTATGAAAATACTTATGTAATTAAAGTAAAATGCATCTAAATACAAGTTTATTTTCCAACACTTTATTGAGTGCGAACATGCATTACACACATTCTCCACATTTTCAGCAGGTCTATGAATACAAATATACACATGTAGTAACCTAGCATGGGCCATGCTATTATATGTCGTCTCACAACCATCGTAAACGACAAACAATATCAAGAACAAAAACTAAACATCAAAATGGAACCATACCCTGGAGATGATCCAAGACTGGGCTAGATGGAGCCAACTTCCTCAATCCTGTACCTCTAATGTTACCCCCCCCCCCCCCCCCCCACACACACACACATATGCCATAATTGTTGTGCCATTCAGATGCCAGTAATATTGTAACTTTCGGATGCCAGTAATATTGTGCCAGTCAGAGCCCAGTAATATTGTGTCAGTCAGAGCCTAGTAATATTGTGCCAGTCAGATGCCTGCAATATTGTGCCAGTCAGATGCCTGCAATATTGTGCCAGTCAGAGCCCAGTAATAATGTGCCAGTCAGATACCAGTAATATTGTGCCAGTCAGATACCAATAATATTGTGCCAGTCAGATACCAGGAATATTGTGCCTGTCAGAGCCCAGGAATATTGTGCCTGTCAGAGCCCAGGAATATGGTGCCTGTCAGATGCCTGTAATATTATGCCAGTCAGATGCCTGTAATAGTGTGCAGTCAGAGGCCAGGAATATTGTGCCAGTCAGATGCCTGTAATATTGTGCCAGTCAGATGCCTGTAATATTATGCCAGTCAGATGCCTGTAATATTATGCCAGTCAGATGCTTGTAATAGTGTGCCAGTCAGAGACCAGGAATATTGTGCCAGTCAGAGGCCTGTAATATTGTGCCAGTCAGATGCCTGTAATATTATGCCAGTCAGATGCCTGTAATATTGTGCCAGTCAGAGCCCAGTAATATAGTGCCAGCCAGATGCCTGTAATATTATGCCAGCCAGATGCCCAGTATTATTGTGCCAGCCAGATGCCCAGTAATATAGTGCCAGTCAGATGCCCAGTATTATTGTGCCAGTCAGATGCCCAGTAATATAGTGCCAGTCAGATGCCCAGTATTATTGTGCCAGTCAGATGCCCAGTATTATTGTGCCAGCCAGATGCCCAGTAATATAGTGCCAGTCAGATGCCCAGTAATATAGTGCCAATCAGATGCCAAGTAATATAGTGCCAGATACCCAGTAATATAGTGCCAATCAGATGCCCAGTAATATAGTGCCAATCAGATGCCAAGTAATATAGTGCCAATCAGATGCCCAGTAATATTGTGCCAATCAGATACCCAGCAATATAGTGCCATTCAGATACCCAGTAATATTGTGCCAATCAGATACCCAGTAATATTGTGCCAATCAGATACCCAGTAATATAGTGCCAATCAGATACCCAGTAATATAGTGCCAGTCAGATACCCAGTAATATTGTGCCAATCAGATGCCCAGTAATATAGTGCCATTCAGATACCCAGTAATATTGTGCCAATCAGATACCCAGTAATATAGTGCCAGTCAGATACCCAGTAATATTGTGCCAATCAGATGCCCAGTAATATTGTGCCAATCAGATACCCAGTAATATAGTGCCAGTCAGATACCCAGTAATATTGTGCCAATCAGATGCCCAGTAATATTGTGCCAATCAGATACCCAGTAATATAGTGCCATTCAGATACCCAGTAATATAGTGCCAATCAGATACCCAGTAATATTGTGCCAATCAGATACCCAGTAATATAGTGCCAATCAGATACCCAGTAATATAGTGCCAGTCAGATACCCAGTAATATTGTGCCAATCAGATGCCCAGTAATATTGTGCCAATCAGATACCCAGTAATATAGTGCCATTCAGATACCCAGTAATATAGTGCCAATCAGATACCCAGTAATATTGTGCCAATCAGATACCCAGTAATATAGTGCCAATCAGATACCCAGTAATATTGTGCCAATCAGATACCCAGTAATATAGTGCCAATCAGATACCCAGTAATATTGTGCCAATCAGATGCCCAGTAATATAGTGCCAGTCAGATACCAGGAATATTGTGCCAGCCAGCCCCCCCCCCCCCCGTACTTACATGAAGCGGCTCCGTGTCCCCCGCCGGATGTCTCCTCCGTGCAGTCTTCCCTCTTGCACGGAGGAGGGAAGCAGACACCGGATGTGACGCGACGTCACATCCGGCGTCAGTTTTTTTTTTTTCCGGCCGTCGCATCCATCGGATGCGGCTTGCCGGAAAAAAGCGTTCACAAGCGCAATGCGGTGTAAACGCGGCAGCAGGGGCTGGGGGCCCACGGGACAGCTGCCTTGGGGCCCCCCAGGAGTAAATGGGCCCAGGGCAGCTGCCCCGTTTGCCCCGCGTTAAAGACGGCCCTGGCGGCCGCATAGGGCTAGTGCGCCCCCCCAGATATTGCGCCCGGTGCGGCCGCCCCCCCCTGCTACGCCACTGTTCTGCACTAGTGGATTCCTGCTGATTGTTCCACTTTTAGCATCTTACACCAGAATTTAAGCTTTACATCTAACCCCTTATATTCTTTCATATTTCTCTTTATCTATAAAGAATGCATTTTTCAAATGTGCCTTAAAAATGTATTTTTCTGAACAATAAAAATATAATGCAATGTTATGGGACTGGTATAATGACGCTATGGAGCTAGTACATAATCGTTTCCGGGGCTGTTTTTCTTAGTTCAGCTCTGGTTACATATAACAGATAGTTTGAATGTATCATATTGTGATTGGAGTGGTATAATACTAGGAGACACAGGCAGGAGAGAGAGGAAGAGGGACAGGGGAGCAAATGCACTCTCTCCTGACTCATTCAAGGCTAGGTAACCTTTAATCTCTGAATGCTGGATGGACAGGTACGGGCAGTAAGCTATACCCAGTGAAGAGTAGGAATAAAAGAAAAGATCCACAGATGGATAGAAGTTCAGACCACTGAATTCAGACTCGCTTAAATAAATATATAATTAAAAAAATATATTTTTGGTACAATGAATATTTAGATCCCAATTATAGACAGCATCCTCAGGCTAAGAGGTACAACCCATTGCACCTGTACATCGTATGCAGTAATTCTATGTATAGAACATTTTATTCACTAAAATGTTTTTGACGCCAGACCAAATGTAGCCAGGACTTCCTCACCTGCTTAGACACTTGTCTTTCCTAAAACAATTGTGTACATTTGCCCTGAGTAAAGTAGTAAGGTGAGAGAAACAACCAGTTCATGTGCCATTCTGTAATAATACAGATCCTTTAGAATACCAGGACCTAAATAATTAAATGTCAATGAATCCCACTTAAAAAAAAAAGTCTTGTGCAGAGCATTATATTGCAGTGGTCCACAAACAGTGGTATGCAGGCCACTAGCTGTGTCCAACGCATTTCCAATTCCAAATGGTTTTACGTGAAATAACACATAATGGGAAAGTGGTTCAACCTTTTCTAACGAAGTCCCCAGACTGAGAACATTTTAAACCAAAATGCTATTGTTATCGCTTTCTTAATAATTTAATTTGTATGCTATGGTATATAGCAGCTCAACTGCAGAATATTACAGCACACTATAAGCACATGTTATCATCTTGTTATTAATTACAGTGACTTTACACTGGATAATACACTTATTTCTCTTGTAAAGGATGATTTCCTTGCTACATGCCATACATCTCTCAGATTTCTACTATAAATAACAGCATCCAATTAATTTTATTAAGCTATGAACCTCCTTGAAAGTTGTGTTTAGCTGCAAGGCTCTCAGTGTGGGATGACTTATAAAACCTATTGCACTTTCTTGCTTCAAAGCTAAACTAAACTATGTGCAAAAGAAAAAACATTTCATTTCTCTCACTGCAAAGTAATGACATTTTTGGTTTGTAAACTTCATGTAATCCTTCAATATTTACGCAAGGTATTTACCTTGAACGTGCTTGTATTTAACCTTAAATAAGTCATTCGGCTAAAGCTGTTAAGTTTGTTACCCTATTTTTCTGTTGGTCACAAACTTTATTTTGCCATCATTCTGTGACAAATATAGGTTGTGACTATATTAATTGTATGATATATAATTTATGTTACATAATAACAAAACTAAAAATCTATTCTTCCATACACAAAGTGAAATGTGCAAGCTACAACATCTGTTTTGAACTAAAACACTACTAATAAGATAGTCATCAATATTTGCTGACAGAATGATGCAGGTATAGGATGGTTTGAGATGATGTAGATAGTGCCTGGTAGCCTACACGTAGATGGGGTTGTAGCTAAATTCAGTGTTTGTCAGTCCTGCTCACATTACAAACAGCAGCTGAATCAATAGATTAAAGATTACAAATCGGTAATTCTCATTTGTCACCGGAAGGAAGACCCCATGCATCAAACCAAATTTAATGCATTTGTTTAACCTGAACATTGCACAATGTTTTTGCATACAAATGTATGCAGTACATGTTTGAGGTTATCTTTCTTTTATTGCTTTAGCTCTCTCCCCTGCTTATGTTTACTTGCAAGATGACCAGTGCAGATGACCTTGGTCCTCCAGTACTAAGAATCAATAGTTACAACTCCAGAAGCCAGTAACTGCATCCCATTTGTTTGCTTTAGCAATATTAAACATTTCACTAAAGAACAGGTTCTTGCACGGATCAGTTATGCATTACAGTTTAGACCACTGCATTTTAAAATGTTTTGCAATGGGCACTATGTGCCAATTACACTAGCAAAAATGTATACTTCTATAGCACATACATGTTGGAGATTTGGTGAGCAAGAAGATTACCTTAATATGAGGATAGAACTTTGGGGAAAATGGGTTAAAATATTGAAGAACAATTAAGAAGACTAGTATCTTCTTGACTCTGCTCGGCACTTTGTTTGTCTGTATGTATTATTATAGATGTTAGACTGGAATATTTGATACTGATTTATTATAACAAGGAATTATTCCAGTTGTTTGTAATGTTAATAGATATACGTATTGTTAGTTTGTTTCATTTTGTCAATTTTATTATATGTCTTTTCATATATTCTTACTTTTGCATAAATAAATAAAATAACCTGCTATTTAAAGTCTCCATAGAATTCTTTACGGGGGAAAGAAAATCATGCTAACAGAATTTCAAAAAAATTTATAGGATGCAGCAAGGCTTAAAATGCAGTAGCAGGGGAGCCATGGTTTAACTTCACTGCTGTCACATAACTTTTTCAATATTTTATAAATTATTTTATAGCTCCTAAAAAATGATATACGTCTGGCAGACTCGTAAATTCTGCAGACATCTGTGTCCTTTAGAATGCAAAGTGCACACAGTAAATAAATCCTCTGCTAAATGCGTATGTAGCACCAGAGATCTGTGACAAGGCAAGTTTGATTGCAAGAACTATCACCACTTTTATAAAATAATAAAAAATAATACAGTTTTATACTGAATAAAACACAATGAAAATAGCAGTCCAGTGCTAGGAAAAGCAGGTAATACATAAATGGAAATGCACAGAAGAGACAAGGCCTACCCCAGTTAGCCATCCTGTTACCCACAATGAATCTGTATTTAAGGATACTGCCTTGGGACCGTAGATCCTCCAGTTTTGCAAGTGAATATTCCATCTCTTTTGATGCTTGTTCATCTCCTGCCAGCATGTCATCATCCTGCATCAGAACAAACACACAATGCACAAAAAAAATGATATTGGATTTATAAATATTGTGTTTACAACAAAAGTATATGTTTTTACATTTTTGTTGTCTGGAATCAAACTCATTATTACCAGAGTATGATAGCATGCTGGGATTTTCTATGACCATTGCGTGTAGTGTATAGAATCAAACTATATATACTTAGAATTCCGAGAGAACATGTTACTGTTTCTTCCAAATGTGTTGACTAATGATCTCTCATACACAATCCCTTAAGGACTGGTATTTTTGCCTTGAACATTCTAAACAAACCAACCTTAACGCTGTGTTCTTTGTAATTCATAATGGAGATGGTAATAATTTCAATGATAATAATAATATATTATTCTTCCAAAGCTTAGGCTAAAGGAGAGTGTTCAACATATGACAATAATGACATTGCATATTAGTGCAATAGGATAGCCTAAAACTTGAACTAGACATGGAACCTCTAGATTGTAAGCTTGAGAGCAGCGTTCTCTATCTCATGTACCAGTCTGTTCTAGTTTGTCTAACTTAGTATGTTGTTCCCTTCTATGCTCTGTACCTAGCGCTACGTAAATTGTTGGCGCTATACAAAGAAATGTTAATTTAATGAATCTGCTTAGCCAAAAACTTCTTTTAACTTTTCCCTGAAATCAGAAACACGTTTTTCATGTATAGACATGAGTTTGATATTGTTTTTAAAGAATAATATTATTAAGACAAATGTCTTCGGTAGCAGTGAGAGATCACCAACGTCTCTCGAATCTACTGCATCATTTAGCTGAAGGCAAACACTAATGCTCTGCAAGGACCTCTAATGCTCTGCAAGGACTTCTAATGTGATCAGCTAACAATTGGGCAGTTATGGAAAATAGCATGGAACTTTAAATGCACATATTACTTATTCGAACATGACCAGGGCTGTTTATTTGCAAACATTTTACGGATGTTTAGTGACTTCTTAATAGCAAAACTCATGGCCCTTTTGATTGATTTGGTAGATATTTATGAGACTAGTGGCTTATCAATAACCAACTCCTGTCCACTTAAATTCTTATCTTTTAATCTCCTATACAACCATGCTCTGTTCTATAACCAAAATTTGACCAATCACAAACTGCAATTTCCTCGCTCCTATTTCCATTATTTCAGTCTATAATGATAGAGAACTAAAATTATTCTGAATGATGCTTAAGTGTAGTTACTGTAATTCAAATGAACGACTGTGATAACAGCTTATCACACTTACTCTAAGTGAGAACAAAAGCCCCATAATTTTGGAAATGAGTGATTCCCAGTGTGCGGCCCTCATTTCAGTTAGGTTTGATTGGTTTTCCTATACATGCATTCCTGAAAATGCAATAGGAATCCCCCCCAAAATGAAGAAATATAGAGAAATAAAGACAAAACAATTATGTAATGATATATATCCATAAATATACTGAGAATAAAACAGGAATGTCACATAAGACCATCTGGAGACATTTGTGTCATTTATAATCTGGCGTTTTCTGGTTATGGTAAAATAATTATTCTTGTAAAATATAATACTATGTGTTAAATATATGTGGGTATGTACTGGTAGTTTAATCATATAAAAACATTTATATACCACAGTAATGCTAAAAATTAAATAATTCTTAAGATGACAAGATTTAATTTTAACAAGGATTCTCGCCTAATTTGACGAGGGAAAATCCTCAAAGTTGATGGAAATGATATCATGGAAAAGCTGTCAGTTAATAATAGAGGACATACATGGTATGTCCTTTGGTGAAATACACCTATGATTAGCCAGTGTTGCTGTGATGCCTCGATATCGAGGCATCCAACAACACCAAAATGTTCCCACCCCAGAGCTCTGTGTTCCCTCCTTGCAGAGATGGCAGGCGCCATATTGGAAGGTAGCATGCCCCTCAATTATAGCACTGCCCTGTAGTTGGCAAGGGTTGCAGAAGTGACCAGTGATCACTTCCATTACTCTCTTCAAATTATTTTTTAACATAACAGAAATGATAAAAAAAATATGTTGAATGTAAATTACAAAATGGGGGAAATAACAATAACAAGATATACATCCATAATACTTAAGTGAAAAGATAATATATATTATATACACTACACATACTACACATATGGTTTTACATAAAATATAAAAAATAATACTTAATTTATTATTTTATTGCATTTTTATGTATTTCTATTATCTTTTGTACATATACTTATTATATCATATATGTACAGAAGAAAATATGATATAATAACTATATGTACAGAAAAAAATAGATCTACATAAAAATGATGTTGGCCAACTGGGGCGGCAACACCCCAGACTGTACATTTTTTTCTATGTCCTCTTCCTACATTGCCCACTCATGATGCAAATTAATATATTTTTTAGAGTTTTTTTGTCTGAAAACCAATTCACTTCTTTAATGGATTACGGTTGAGTTAGGGTTAGATTTAGGGTTAGAAAAAGTGCTTTTAATATATTTTTTTCATCTTATTTTATGATAAGGTGATACTATGAAAATAATGGCATCTACAGTAAGTCCTTTTTATGGCAATAGATACTGAATATAATATGTGCTGGTAAATTACATGACATTTTAAAAGTAGTCCAGTCACTAACGAGTTAATGGATGACTTGTGCAGTTCACCTGACAGTTCACTTTAGAGTAAATAGACCTTATTGTGATTGCCACACTACTTTTTACCTTCAACAGAAGATGAATTTACCAACATGGAAAGTAGATACCCTACACTTAACTTTGGTTAGTATTCACAGATTCAGCAGGCTAATTTCCCAGGAGCATGAGGCTATAACAGTATGGCGTGTTATGATGACACATATATAGAAAGATGTTTGGAAGAAATGTCATTTTTATATCATTAGAAATTACATTTTAACAAAATGAATTTTCATCACTTTTTTAACCCTTTAGTGACATGACCTTTTGACCTTGTCTTTCTCTTGGTGATGGCCTGTTTTGACATTTCTGGGGTGTTTGTGTTTAGCTATAATTTTCTTTATTCTCACATACTGTACCCACACAAATTATATATTGGTTTTATCACCATAAGAAGGGCTTTTGTTAGATACCATCATATCAATTATATCTTTTCATTTACTACAAAAAACACTGTTTCTAACTTTTACCAAAACAATAATTTACACAATCTAAATAGTTTAAAAATTTTGTCCCGAGTTTAGAAATATGCTTGTTTCCATGTTTCCAAAAAGATGCAATTATCAGTAGGTTATGTATTATGGCATGTATATGTTTTTTTCAGCAACTCATTCTTCCAGGGTTTTTCCAGCATAAATGGAGCCAACTCGCAGGAGTTAGCATTATACATTGGTATAGGCTCGGTAGCCAACTTCTAGGCACTATTTCTGCTTGTATCATTTTTTTTATACACAACCCCCATGTTTTCAATTATTTTAGCAGCGTGATATCAAAATAGATCTGATTACTCGGCTTAGTCAGGTATAACTTTAATATATATCATCTGTTGCATGCAATGACTTGTGAAAATGCCTTAAAAAATTCAGTATTTTAATATCACACAGAAGATGGTGTTTTTTTTCCTCAATAAAAAATCCTATGAGATAAAAATGCAAACCATATGGGAACTATTTTGCTAGGAACGGATATAATTGCAATGCCAAGTTTTGAAGGTTAGTAATGGTACAAGAACTACTCAGACTGAAGGGGTTTGTAAGTTGTATAACAAATTTAAAAAAAAAAAAGGTTTCAAGATATTACCTTTAGCTGACCTTCTGATACATGCAGCTGTTTTAAATATATAAAGCATTACATAAATGCCATTCATCTACACCAGTAATGAAAGGCCTTAAAAAAAATCAGCCCTTTACCCACTTATTTTATGGTGCCATGCCATAAACATAAAGTCTACTTTATGTGAGATAATGTTATCACTGGGCTTCCTTTCATTGAAAGGTACCCTCGGCAGATCCCAAGATTTAATGTTCATACAGGAAGCCCTTTCAAACCCAAGACATGTGCACCCAATTTACTGGAAGGCGTTTGATGTTGATTTGCCTGCACATTGACTGACTTCACATGGTTTGGCTTAAGGGATATTGTACAAACACCACCTGTTTTCCACCTATGTACATTTTCCACTTGTGTATCTATAGGCCAAGATTGCATGGTATGCCAACAGTGAAATATTAAATGTTTTTATGCTGTAGATTATTTAATCTTAAGGACCATTAACAGTCCAGTATGTCTGGATTACCCAATCATGTTGAAATAGGGACATCAAGCACCCTGAACTCAGGGTCAGACATTTCTAGATAAAGAAACTAGTTCCCCTTCTAGACACAAGGGTAGGGTTGCCACCTTTTCTTCAGAAAAATACCGGCCTTGGTACTGTCTCCATAGACTTAACATTGGCCTGATGCCAATTTTGTACTGGCAGATGATTATTATTAGTCAGTAGGATCAGGGAAACATTTTGTTCTCTCTCCTTTTTGAGCAAATTATTCAGAATACAAGCATTCCAAAGCCTGCAATCGGCATGTTCCCGGTACCACCGTATGTTCCTGCCACTGTAAATGTGACACCAGATAATGCCCAGCACATACTCCTCATAATCAGGGAATATAAATGGCTTGGAGATTCAGGTGTAATGAAGGATGAATAGGTCGGAAACCAAGATGAGAGCTAAGGGACAGACGGTAGGGCTCAGATAGAGGGAACATAGCTAAGTTTCTCTCTAGTGATGGAATATAAAACCGAGGGTGTGCTAAAATTCTCAGTGTGTTAGGGGCCTTCTTGCTTTCAAGGAAGACTAGTGAGGACTTTGGAGTAAGAGGAAGTAAGACGCTGGAGGAAACTAAACAGAAGCCAGAGAGTATAGGGATCAACAAGGGAATAAAGCAAAACGCTGGTTATCAAACAATATGGACCAGGGAGGGGAGAATGGTCAAGGTAGTAAGACGGTATGAAACAATGGTCAATTCATATTTTATATTGTAGATCCAGGGGAGATTAGTTTGTTAATGTGATATTTTGAACTGCAATATTTTTCCAGGGAAGTTATGTCATGTGCCGCCAGGAAGGATCACATCACTATGGAAAGAACAGCGTGGGCCATCTCTAAATAAACTGTGCCAATGCATTATATGTGGAAGACAAACATGATCAAATATGCTATTGGTTTCTACTGGACTAACTAAATGTAAGTAAAAAAGGCCTTGCATTGTGCTTAAAGCCTAGCTCATAAGTTATATGTACAGTGTGCCAATGCACACCCTAATGCTAAACGCACCATATTATACTTTTAGAGTAGTGTGCGCCACAGGCCTGAGGCCTCAGGGAGCCACAAGGAACATGCTTTCTTCCCCCCATAGATGAGTGGGGATGATTTGTGCTTCTTCTGGCACAGACCTGCAAACATTCTCACTGTTTTCCCATAGAGGGGTAATCAAAAGGGAGTGAGGTGTTTGAATTTGGTTAGACAAATATTCCTGAGTGAAACAATGATTTCACTTAACATGTTTCATCCATGGAGATGGACTGGCGCAAATGTAACTATGAGCGATGCTGTCCCCATGGACGGAACGCGATTTGCTGCATTTGTGAATAAATCCGTCTCCACTGATAAAACACATTGGTCAAAGTCAGTGCTTTTTAGATTGCAATTGTTATACCCATTTCTGTGGAATGCGATTTTGAAGGAATGGAGTGAATGGAAGTTTTAATATACAAGTCTTGGATTTGTATGTTTTTTGTATATGCTGCTACTGGTTTGCACGTTTGGTTATGTTCAAGTAGACAAGTGCATAAAAGTGTTCCTATATAGGCTAAATAATATTCCTAAGGCATCAGTGAGTTATGGAGTTGTGGAGCCATGTTAAATTACAAAACATATTTACAGTCTACATTTTGTTATAACCTTTCTTTCCCCTTTGCAGGCAGTCACTGTGTTGCCAAAGGGGGAAAATAACCCTGCAATCTGCTCATCAGTGTACAGGCCATGGTACTCCCCCTACAGTTACCGTTTGTGTTCCAGCACAGAGAATGTAAAGGAACACCAGAAATCAGAAGAAAAACTCTCAGGAGGAAAAAAAAATGTGGTGCACAGGTGTGGGGGAAAACCGATCAGCTCAACTGCTTCCACTTCCTCCTCTTCCAGCTCCTCCTTCTCTCCCCCGAGTCAGGTGACTTTGAATTCCCGGGAGCAAACCCCTACCTGCCTACAGAACAAGAAAATTAGCCATCAAGACATCCTGAAGGTGTGTGTTTCCCTGCCACGTAGAGACACAGGATATGGCTGTGCCTCCTGTTGCCGCCTCTTCCCTAGACTTCAGTCCTTATGCAGACACATACACAATGCACGTACAGAGGGCCATAGCTGCAATGTATTTAATCTCAAGCTAAAATCCTTCTGGAAGAGGAGAGAGGTCACCAAAGGGAAGAGGTGGAGAGGTCACCAAAGGACTTCAAAAATGACTCACCCCATAAGAAAAAGTACAAGAAAGGACCAAAAGAAGAGGAAAAGAAACTGCCACAAAAGGCATTGACAAAAAGGGATACATTTAGAGTGGAATAAATACAGGTTCTATAAAAGATGGAAAACAAAAGAGATAATAAAAATGTGTTCAAAATGTAGCATTTGCAATTTAATGGTGTGCTAAAGGCAATGAATGTTATATCTGGGTTCTATCCACTGCTTAATATTAATGAGATTTGTGATATTCGATAAGTAGAAAATAATATATTAAATTTTATGTTTAACAGTTGTTACGTTTCACTAAATAAATTATCTGGCCAAATGTGAAATTCTTTTATACTTTGCCTAGTCATTTTTAAAGAATCCTTATACTTTTTTGGCCATGTTGCAAATGGATGAAATAGAAAGGGAAACCATTTATAAAAAGATACCGGACATGAGAACGTAAATCTTTAACATAATAAAATGTCACACAAACAAATCTTGTGATTCTTCAATGGAAAAATTATTTTCACAACAAACATTCATTAGTATTAATCTTTTAATAACAGACTGACACCACCATAACTATCTGGTCTGTAAAAAAAATATTGTGATATGTAATGTCCTTCTAATTTTTTTAGTTGATGATAATAAATCAGGCCATTTTTTATTGGCTTCAGCAAATTAAGGACCAGAGTATGACATTGAAATAGAATTGTATTCGTTATTAAGGGGCTAAGTGCTGTGCATAAACAATATTGAGCTGCTTTTACGTCATGTTATAACGCAGGGGACCAATGCATCAATGCAGTGGTATAGTATACATATTTACATCATTTATAACGCAGGGTACCACTGATGTCAAAGCAGTGGTATAGTATACATGTTTACATCATGTTATAACGCAGGGTACCACTGATGTCAAAGCAGTGGTATAGTATACATGTTTACATCATGTTATAACGCAGGGTACCAATGATGTCAATGCAGTGGTATAATATACATGTTTACGTCATGTTATAACGCAGGGTACCAATGATGTAAATGCAGTGGTATAGTATTCATGTTTACGTCATGTTATAACGCAGGGTACCAATGATGTAAATGCAGTGGTATAGTATTCATGTTTACATCATGTTATAACGCAGGGTACCAATGATGTCAAAGCAGTGGTATAGTATACATGTTTACGTCATGTTATAATGCAGGGTACCACTGATGTCAAAGCAGTGGTTTAGTATACATGTTGGACATCTGTCTATCCAACAATATTTGTACTCTTGATTTCTGGGTGGATTGGACTAAATTAGGAAGCAGTACACGACTGAACCACATGCCACGGCATACCAATGAGGATTTAACTGAATATTTCCATTACAAGAAATATAAAACAAAATATCAACAACACGAAACCCCCATATTAACAAACCCAAGAGGTCAGTGAGGCTTCAATGCCACTCGACCATTCATATTCATCCAGGATTACTATTTCCTGTTTCATCGTCAAAGCAACTTATTAGTCCTGCTGGTGATGAAAATAATTAGTGACAAAGGAAAACATCTCATTGGACATTGATGGCCAAAACTGGGCACTCCAGCAAATCCAGACATCTACTACAGTTCACAAGAATCTCAGTCAGCCTTAGTTTACATTACCTGGAGTACCAAATGTTAGAAATCAACAGTATAGAATTACATCCAGATTTGATCTGTGTATTACACGTCAAAGTTATTTATATTTGTATTGTATATTTTACAGATAGTATCAAATTAAATTACAAATAGTTACAATTGACACCTGACTGGTATTTTACCAGCAGTTTGGTAAAAAAAAAAATGGTTTGAGGCCAATGTTAAATCTATGGAGGCAGTGGCAACTTTTGAGGGGGACATTTATGCTGCAGCCGGATCTTCTTTAGGTTCCTGCTGAGTGCCGTGTTGTCACGTGACACTCGGCACTAGAGTGCGTTGCGCTGAAAGAAAAAAAACGGATAGTAGTGGCAAGGGCACCCTGTGACTAACAGCACCCGGGCTCCAGGTCTGATTTCCTGGTCGCCATGGTGACCTGACGCCCGGGGTTTGTCGAGCCCTGAGCTTTGATATGTTTTGATTTACATAAATGTAGAAATTGCTGTTAAATTTAAATTAGGAACTACAAAACAATTTAAGGACACAACAACAGAATTAAATCTTAGTCTACTTGTAAGACATAATATTAAGAATCTATGAGTGGTATATTTACAAGATCCCAAAAAAATCTGATCACCTTTCCAATATATCTGTTACAAAAAACAAGATATCATAATCATAATCTAGATGGTCTCATTGCTAAATTAAGGGCCAGATGGACTAACTTCTTGAGACAACTCATTTTAATGATTTATACCATTGCCCCAATTAACCTAAAGCTCCCCCAGAGTCGAAGTCTGGCTCTGTGCATAATGACAAGAGCAATGCATGTCAAGCACACTCATTTTTTTTTTTGCTTTACGTAAACATGCAAACTCATTCCACAGGATGTGCTGCTAGCTCCTGCAGAGGAAAACACATCTTTACAAGGCTCCATTGGCTTGTCATTTTTAGAACCAGGATTAAACTGTGCTACATGTGTCAATGCTTTGAGATTAACTTGATAGGAATCTTTGTACAGATTAACCATAAAAGCTGATTTACAAGATCTAAGTCATCATATTGTGTGCACATATTACCTATGGGTTGATGGGTACCCATTATATTAAGGAACCAGATTAGAACAATGTAATTTAACAAATATTATCCTTAAAGGGACTGTCTAGTGCCCAAAATGCATCTTCCAAATATTAATGCATATTAATGTGCTTCCAAAGTACTTTAAAATGCATGTCTTACATTTTGCATTGCTTAACCCCTTAGTGACAAGACATTTTCACCTTGACTTTCCCTTGGTGACAAGGTCTAATTTGACATTTCTGGGGTGTTTGTGTTTAGCTGCAATTTTCTTCTTTCTCACATACTGTACCCACACAAATTATATGTTGTTTTTATCGTCATAAGATGGGCTTTCATTAGATACCATTATTTTCATCATATCTTATAATTTACGACAAAAAAAATCATAAAATATGATGAAAAATTTAAAAAAAACTTTTTCTAACTTTCACCTAAAATATAATTTGCACAAATACAATCATTAAAAAAGACCCCGTCTAAATAGTTTCTAAATGTTGTCCCGAGTTCAGAAATATGCATGTTTCCATATTTTTTGGTATTTTTTTGCGAGTTATGGGGCAAAAAACAAAAATAGTGTTTTTTGTTTTTTTCCTATATTGACCTTTTGACCCCAACCCGAACCCAAAATTTAACCTTAACACTAAATTTAACCCCAACTCTAACCCTTATGCCATCCCTTAATATATTTTAGTTTTAATTTAATTTTAACCCTATCCCTTATGTTAAAAATTATTTAATTTTAACCCTATAGGCTAATCTAAGTATATACCAGTTTTTGTTTAATTAAATATTTATTTTAATTTTTTTTACATTGCTATGCTACTTAACTACCACTAGGGGCAGTCAAGTAGCATATTCAGAGCGACGGAAGTGAAGTTACTTTAAATAAATGTACTTTTAAAAATGTTTATTTTCTTCACCATTGCATATGAATGGCCTGGAAATGCTGGTTAAAAACATTTTAAGTAGTATCAATTTTGTAACATGGGATCCTTTCTATGCATTAGAAAAGAAAGCATGTTTCTATCTTTTGGATCTTTCTCAGGGTTAGTAGTGGAGGCTGTGGTAAATACATAATGCATGGTTGGGCAGGGAATGGTTACCCTTTATATAAGCATGGAGTAAGTAGTAACAGTTCTGATATTTTATTTAGCCTGCAAGTTTACATGTGACCATAGCAGGCATCAGAGATAATTTAATTTGCTAAATTATTTCTGGGCAGCCTTGATTGATATTCACCTCAAATTTATAGCTCAGGGCAATTTACTACAGCCACGAGTAGTAGTTAATATCACTATCTACCAAGCAGTTACAAACATTGTTGGCACTATCTGAATAAATGTGAAAATATAATATATCTTTAAAGGGACTGTCTAGTTCCCAAACTCACTTTGGTGCAAGATGAAGATTACTTCTTGTATAGTGCACATGCTTTTTTTCTACTGTGATTTGATGCAGAAATTCTATATAAATCACATTTTTAATATTTGACTCAAGCCCTCTCCAGTGATTACTCTGCATGTTTACTGCAGGTGTGGAGGCACTGAGTCACTGAGGATATAAAATTGAATACATTAAGTGGACTATGAGTGACATTGATCTTGTCCACAGTAGGATCTCTTAACAGTGCAACACATTGTCTGATTACATCACTAGAGAGACAGGAAATTCCATTCATTTGAATTAAATTATTCTCATTGGTTCCTGCAGCAAAAAAAGAAAGTGACTTTTACACAGCTAGTGTGGGCAGTAATGGCTGTAATTTCACACTTTCATCTAGCTGTAAGTTTATATTTTAAGCAATACAAAATGTTAAACATGCATTTTAAAGTATGTTGAAATATGCATTAATGTTTGGAAGATGCATTTTGGGCAGTCCCTTTAATTCACCAGGTTGTACAGCACTCTGGAATATAATGAGGAGTTGTATATAAATAACAGTATTGACATGTATTTAAATGAGGACATAGAATAGGCTCCCGACTAATTTTTCCAAACTGTTTCATAAAATTCCAAGGTTTCCTCCCTAAATTGGCACTGTAAATTCACAAACTCTGACCCTTCTTCCCTAGCTGTCAACACAGTAACTTAGAGATTTATTGTAGCAAAAAAATAATAATCATGAGTATTCATTAATTCATTAAAATCAAAGCAGTATGTCAGCTGGTATGGGAATAGTTAAACGGAACACAATTAACAATTCACACTAATAGAGGTTTCCATTTATTCCTCAGAACCAGTGCATGCGTAACATATGCAACTGAAAAGGAATGCATTTGTTAGAGAGGAACCCACAACCCTTCATTTACAGGATGTGTATCTACAGAGTAACATGAATCAATATATTCTTAGAAGGTATTTAGCATTCTTCTTTCCTCCCCTAGGATGTGTTTGCTATTCAGCTCTAGATTTCGAGTTTACAAACCATTCTCCCTGGTCCTCAGTTAGCAGGTAATTTTCTGGCAAGGAGTTCAAAAATCATCAGATGAGTAAACATTCTTAATTACAGATCAAACATCTGCTATGCAATTCATGCCCCCTAGCACTAAAGGATGAAAAAAAACAGCTTACAGACAAAGCAAGAGAGACCTAATATTTTGTACAAACCTTACTTACTGGGGTTCAAACAAACAGATTCCCTGAAGAGCTGGTCTGAGGTAAACATTAAAGTGACAATAATACTTTAGAAAATAAATCTTCAGATAAAGGTTAATAAGAAAACTATTATATCTGGGTCTCGATGCATCCAATGCCTTCTTCCACTATTAAATGATACAACAATATCCAAGCTCCTCCACATTTGTTGACCATCACTTTTAGAGCACTGTGGGAGTCAGTGGTCACAGACCACATAGTGTAAATAAAGATTGACTCCATACTTCCACGGGAATCTAATATGTATGCTAAGTAATGGGGAGAGTCTTTTCTGTTGGAAGATTTTGATCGTGAAAGTAGACACTATGGGTGACATACAAAAACTCCCGCACTGCAATCACCGTTTGATATCTATAAAGGCTATGGCGCTTTTTTGTAACTCCCGACACTTTGCAGTTATGGAGAGAGGGACCTCCGTCACAAACTGTATTTGGCCATGGTTCCCCGACACAAATCAGGTTCTTTTCAGCTTATTTCTATACATAGGCTGCGCAGGCGCATCAAACGCTGACACAACCTAAATATACGCATTCGGTGTAGATAACGCAGACTCCAGTGAATCTGCTCTATACATTGGCACACACGCCAATTACGCCGGTATTTGACGCAATCTGCATGTGTGCTGTGTTTATTCATGCCCCCTATGTGTCTCTGGACAGAGATATCATTGGAAATCTTCTTAATAACATGTATATGCTGTTGTTTTCGGTCACAGTAATTGTTTTCTTTAATCTCAGCAGAACCGCAGCATCTACATGTGACTTTCTAACGCCCTTCCTTTGTTGCTCAGTCTGATTAAATGATTTGTGTCATTTAATATTTACTATTTAATAGAGAACACTACAGATTGAAAAATGTCAGTGTTTACTGTGTATCTTTCACTGAAATAAAACACCACTACTTCATAGTTGCTGAGAATTTCATTTTTATTGCCTACTAAACAGCTAGCCCTGATTCTGTCAGAGATGATAGATTATGCTGCTGATCTGGTGCTTGCCAAACTAAACGGCAAGTGTGTAAGATATCCAGCTTAGCCATTATGTCAGTGATCCAATAATTCATATACTCTACAAAAAAAAAACAATAACATTTTTAGCTATAGATTTCCATTTATTAAATGCTTATGAAACACAATTGGGAAAAATGTTAATTTATGCATTATATTTGATCTTAAAAATGTATCACAGCTCTATTCATTTTCTATAAAACATATCTGAATAGATGGCCAAGATGTGGTTGTATAATTATCTGTAAAATTTGCTAAATGTTTTCATCTGCATCCAAAATATATATTGAAGTGAACTCAAGCAAATTTAGAAAATGTGTTTTTTTAAAGAAATTGAATTTGGTGGGACATGAGAAGCATGGTGAAACAAGGTCGTTCTGCCCCAGTGCAGAAACGATTTCTGCCCCCCTGCCCCCATAAGGCCAATATTTGTCTTTCATTCTGGCTAAAATAGATTGGTCAAGTCTACATCCTGCTACATCCCCTATTGTTCTGCCCCTGCATTCAACCTCACCAATGTTCTACTTGCTATAAAACCTAAAATCTAATACGACCCGTGATCCATGCATGGGACAGACATATAGACATGAAGCTATACTAGACATGAAATAAGGCTAGGAACTAATGAATGTTTATTTTTCAAGGCAAAAATTGGCCAGACTAGATGGGCTGAATGGTTCTTAGTTGCCGACACATTCCATGTTTTTATTTGTGAAGTAATACTCTCTCACATACAGGAATGTCTAAGACTCTAATTCCATAGGCATCTCTAAAAGGGGTCTATTCACTAAAAGGTGAGTTGCAGGTGAGATGAACCATTTTAACTATACATTGTGCAGGGACAAACCTGGTGAGTTTCCCTTGCTAAGTAAACTCACCCGGTTTGTCCCTGCACAATGTATAGCTAAACTGAATAGAGGAAATATTCATCTCACCTGCAACTCACCTTTTAGTGAATAGACCCACAAGTCATGAACAAAGACTGCTAGACTATATGACCCTGAAAAACATGTCCCTTCCCTTTTTCTTGAAATGGCATTAGTCACCTTTTTTGCAACCATCCCTACAGAATATGTAAACAATAAACACAACAAAATACTAGCATAATTTATATTAATAATAACAATTAGAAATGCTATCACTTTGTTATTATTACATGGTTCCAGATGGTGGTTCAGGGAAAATGACTCACGTCAGCTCGGCAGCTTTGATCAAAGGTGTTACTAAGCAAGGTCATACATTGAAGGTCAAACAACCATTACTAGAGCTGGGCACCCTGCAAGCACTTTATATTGAAAAACACTAGTAAGAGTTTCTATTTAAGACTCATTCATTTACAAAGGGTATATGAACCACATTATACATTGCTTTGAAAAGCTCAGCAAACCCCCTCTAGCACGGAAGTTGTTAATGTAATGTTCCCTCTCGCATAATAATATGCCGCTAAAGCCTGAACTACATGACTAATGAATTATCGCCTCTTGTTATTTCATAGAACAATTTAATTGCATTTTGATTTGTTCCAGCGTTTCTGTTAGTGTCTCGTTTTATGGGATTTGGGGAACTAGTTAACTTGTGTATGTTCTTGTCTAGTGTTGCAATCTTGTCTGATGTTTCCCTTTCAACTTAAACAACATGTGGCAGTATCAAAAAGATTATATTATTAGCTGTAGTGAAAGAACACTACAAACGCTTCCCTGGTGGCCAGGCCAATATTAAAACATTATAATTTGCTAACATTTGGAGTTTTACACTTGGCTTGGTTTGAACTGTGTTTGTAATGGGTATTTTGTTGTGCATTTTATGTTTCACTGTTGTATCTATTCATCTTGAATCTGTCAATTTGGTGGAGATGAAAAGCAGTACTTTGATTTATTCCTAATATTAGCACAAGGCAGCCGAGAAAATAGATATATGCTAATTTCAAAGGAGATAAGTAATTACATTTATTAAACTGGGCTATCACAGTTGAATAATTAGAAAGTAGTGGCGACCACACAACATGGGTCAGTGGATGTCAAATGGACACAATTTAATAAAAAGCAGAAAAAAGTAAAGATGTTATTATTTTAATAGCTATGATAACTATCATGTTATTTAACAACAACAAAAAATCTGGGTAAGTTACATTTTATTTTCAGCAACATAGAAAAAAAATGGAAAATCAATGTGAATATTGACCATTAAAGTTACGCAGCTGGTTTGTACAGGGAGTGCAGAATTATTAGGCAAATGAGTATTTTGACCACATCATCCTCTTTATGCATGTTGTCTTACTCCAAGCTGTATAGGCTCGAAAGCCTACTACTAATTAAGCATATTAGGTGATGTGCATCTCTGTAATGAGAAGGGGTGTGGTCTAATTACATCAACACCCTATATCAGGTGTGCATAATTATTAGGCAACTTCCTTTCCATTGGCAAAATGGGTCAAAAGAAGGACTTGACAGGCTCAGAAAAGTCAAAAATAGTGAGATATCTTGCAGAGGGATGCAGCACTCTTAAAATTGCAAAGCTTCTGAAGCGTGATCATCGAACAATCAAGCGTTTCATTCAAAATAGTCAACAGGGTCGCAAGAAGCGTGTGGAAAAACCAAGGCGCAAAATAACTGCCCATGAACTGAGAAAAGTCAAGCGTGCAGCTGCCACGATGCCACTTGCCACCAGTTTGGCCATATTTCAGAGCTGCAACATCACTGGAGTGCCCAAAAGCACAAGGTGTGCAATACTCAGAGACATGGCCAAGGTAAGAAAGGCTGAAAGACGACCACCACTGAACAAGACACACAAGCTGAAACGTAAAGACTGGGCCAAGAAATATCTAAAGACTGATTTTTCTAAGGTTTTATGGACTGATGAAATGAGAGTGAGTCTTGATGGGCCAGATGGAAGGGCCCGTGGCTGGATTGGTAAAGGGCAGAGAGCTCCAGTCCGACTCAGACGCCAGCAAGGTGGAGGTGGAGTACTGGTTTGGGCTGGTATCATCAAAGATGAGCTTGTGGGGCCTTTTCGGGTTGAGGATGGAGTCAAGCTCAACTCCCAGTCCTACTGCCAGTCCCTGGAAGACACCTTCTTCAAGCAGTGGTACAGGAAGAAGTCTGCATCCTTCAAGAAAAACATGATTTTCATGCAGGACAATGCTCCATCACACACGTCTAAGTACTCCACAGCGTGGCTGGCAAGAAAGGGTATAAAAGAAGAAAATCTAATGACATGGTCTCCTTGTTCACCTGATCTGAACCCCATTGAGAACCTGTGGTCCATCATCAAATGTGAGATTTACAAGAAGGGAAAACAGTACACCTCTCTGAACAGTGTCTGGGAGGCTGTGGTTGCTGCTGCACGCAATGTTGATGGTGAACAGATCAAAACACTGACAGAATCCATGGATGGCAGGCTTTTGAGTGTCCTTGCAAAGAAAGGTGGCTATATTGGTCACTGATTTGTTTTTGTTTTGTTTTTGAATGTCAGTAATGTATATTTGTGAATGTTGAGATGTTATATTGGTTTCACTGGTAAAAATAAATAATTGAAATGGATATATATTTGTTTTTTGTTAAGTTGCCTAATAATTATGCACAGTAATAGTCACCTGCACACACAGATATCCCCCTAAAATAGCTTAAACTAAAAACAAACTAAAAACTACTTGCAAAAATATTCAGCTTTGATATTAATGAGTTTTTTGGGTTCATTGAGAACATGGTTGTTGTTCAATAATAAAATTAATCCTCAAAAATACAACTTGCCTAATAATTCTGCACTACCTGTATACCAATGTCAGGTGGGAATACCGGGTAGTTTTATACATGCAGTTGTTCTGTGACATGTTGCCCTTAAACTCAATGAAACGCAACTGTACAACCATTGTTATAGGTTAAGTTTGAGTAGGTGATTGGGAAGGAGGAGGTTATTGATCAAATTGTAGAACAAATAGTTTAAGAGCTGTTATTTCTTGGAAGAAACAAAAAAAACATTCATTTGGTTTCAGCTCTCTTCCTATGTACTTTCATATTAAGCATGTAACATAGTAACATAGTAATTTAGGTTGAAAAAAAGACATAAGTTCATCAAGTTTAACTCTTCCACCTATCATTCCTGCTTTTAATCCAAAAGTAGGCAAAAACCCCTAAGGAGGCTATTTTGAATTTTCCCACTTAGGGGGCTCCAAAGGGCCATCGGATTTCTGCATTTTATTAATAATTCTAATACTGAGAATTTTTGTAAACTAATAAACTTCTGGGCATAAACACTCTACTTCCTAGAGTAACAGATAAAATAGCACTGAGATACATAACTACAAGGTGTTATGTCTTATACGAAATTAAATAAAGGTGGTAGAATACCAAGAGGAGAAAATACAGAACCATAAAGGTTCGAAAAATGTATTTTTGTTTTACAGGCAACAGAAGTACAATTTTACCCCCTCTTACATGGATAAGGAGAACAAAGCCGAACAGACAGAATTAGCTGGGACCTAAATAAATAAATAAGTTACATGTAATAAATTCTAGACAAACCTGCAAACAGTCTATAATCTAGGAAGAGGTTTTAAACATGCTAAAATAGATTAGAACTATTAATACGGCTGGTTGGGCAGTTTTAAAGAACGGTTCAAACTAATGCCACAATTCTCCAGAATATTTAACACCTCTACCCAATGGCTTATATCCAAGTGATAGCAGCCTATACATGCAGTATTTTACAGGGCGAACAAAGCACATGAATCAACACAGCATAATAAAAGGTCTATCTGTGTTGTTCAGTAATATTTAATATGCTCTGAATGACAAACGTCAAATTACCTCCTGTGAAATGTTTATGCCTTGGGCATTTTGGGCATACATCTAAACAACAATTTAGGCACTTTTTTTTCCCAATACCAGTTGAAAACTGTTTAAAATGATACAAAATAAGAAGCTATGTCAAAAGTGAAGGTTAGATGCATGCTGGGAGCTATTCCAATCCTTTACAAAAGAACAATAAATAAAAGTATACTTATACTATACTACGTATAATAGAAATAACAATCTTTAAAAAAAAAAAAAGTTGTTAAAGAGCCACTAAATATTTTTTACACTTGTGCTTCAAATGTGGAAGCACGAAACTCGCTATGTGTGCAAGACCTGGGAGGAAAAAAGCAACATGCAGAATGAAAAGTCTCCCAAATGATAACTATTCTTGCAATAAATATATTGCACAGAAGCCTTAGAACCCACACATCGGCAAGTTTTCTCCTTCAGTTGTACAGCTAGGATTGCCAGGTCAGCCAGTGTCCTGCTGGACATAAATAACTTTTACCTGCTCCCCTGCAGAATGCTCCAAGAAGAGCCAGTTAATTAATCAAGGAGTGAATCCCAGAGGATGTGTCTTGATTAATTGAGTCATTTCCATCGGAACATATTAACTATACATTTCTGCAAAGCAGCCTGTTAAAGTTTTATGCCTGCTTTAATCAAATGACCACACATATGCATGGAATGAAAAGTAGGTGGAATTAATATAACACCTATATTAACCCCTTTGTGACGTTAGGATATTCTATGCCGTCCTAATTTACATATCATAAAAGACGCTAGGATGCGGGATCCCACCTTGGAGTGGCCTCGGTGAGACAGGAAAAAAATGTAGCCAATGCTCAAAGTGAGATCAAGTGAGATCTCACAAGTCTTCAGCAGGGACCCACATGGTCTATTAAGACTCGTATCGGGGTCTATGCCACTGTGCACCTGACTACCGATCACTTTGTAATCGAGCCAGGAACAAAAAAATGCATTTTGGTGCTTATGTCTTTTAGGATTCAAGTATCATGCATCATGAATGGGTTAATATCGAGAAAATATAATATATATGAATAGTGCTTTGGTTTTTATACATCTGTAATGATATTTGCCAGGTAATAATACAAATTATTTTAATAATACATGACAGGCCTGATTCAATGATAAACCTATAAAATGAACAGTAAAAGATGACAACTAATGTGGAATGTTTTGCACCAGATAAATAAAGGAACATCTGATACTGCGGACATATATTGATGACTCAACAGAAATTCTTGTATTATTTTTTTTTTTACTTGTGATCATGTGATAAAAAAATCTAAATCAAAATAACCATACACTATTAACCATAATTAAGCTTGACGCAGCCTATCATCGGACATATCCTACATTTACTCTTAACACATAACTCAAAACACAAAGACATGTAGAATCCTGGCCCAAACATAACATCAGTAATGATAGACTGTTTTGTTCAACTCAATCCCTTAATTAATATTTGCTTTGCCATGGGAGGATGTTTTGTTAGTTGCAGAAATAACTCAAACAGTTGACATTTCTTCCCAATCTAAAGTAATCAACTGTGTGATGGTGTAAAAAAAAAAACATATAAAGCTAAACACATGGGTATTCATGAACAAGAGAATCACAGGGAATCGAGATGGAAATTTCAAACTTCGGATTAAAGTAGCCGAGTTGGAATATAAAGTTCATGAAATTATGTGAAATGTTCTATATATGAATTGCATGGTGAACTATTGAAGGTCATCATTGTTATAATCTATTCATTTGACTATAAGATGGTGATACAGTCATCAGGGATAGTGTCTGTACAAGGACACCAGTGCCCATGGCCTGGTCTGCAAAGGTCCATAAAACATTATTAAAGGGCCACTATGACTTGAAAGACAGCCACCTTTTTTATGTATATTAAAGTTAAGTTATTCTAAAATATTTGTCATTTTTACAATTTGAATATAACATTTCTTTTTTTAAGATAACATAACTTTTACCTACTCCTCTGGAGCATGCAAGTGTGTCCAAGAGGAGCCAGTTAATTATTCAGGGAGTGGATGCTAAAGGAACTATCTTGATTAATTGAGTACATTTCCATCTGGACACATTAACTATACATTGCTGCAAAGCGGCCTGTAAGGGCCTGTAAGTATATGTCTGCCTCAAACATATGGCCTGTTATACACACATAGCATGGAATAAAAGGTAAGAGGACTTAATGTAATATCTATTCAGATTAATATCAAGAAAACAGTAGCAATGTGTAAAGTGTGATTGAGAGACGACTTCTTGGATTGAGCCTTTAAACTGTCCGTCAGTAACTGTCCACCATGAACAATAATGGTGCCTTCCTCTTAAAATGATTACTTATCATACCTGTCATATTTACAGGGCCGCCATTAGTGGTGACAGACAATACGTGATTGTGGGTGATGGTGCATGTCCTGGGGTGCTGGGGTAAGTTGTGCGGTGTGCATTATGGGTAATGGGGCATGTCCTGGTTGTGCAATGTGGGTAATGGGGCATGTCCTGGTTGTGCAATGTGGGTAATGGGGCATGCCTTGCGTGTGCAAGGTGGTGCTATGGCAAGGGATGTGGTGGTAATAATTAAAGGAGACATGGAGTGGAGAAATTGGGGCCCCAGACCTGTAAGGGGCACACCATTTCTGATGGCGACCCTGCATCCTTATCAGTAGGCTCTGCAGGCATGCATTTTCGTCAAAGGTTAATACAACTAGAAGAAAGCCACAAGTATGATGATTTTAAGTTTACAAACACCTAAAGTAGAATTGCTCTATTGCAGCTAAATAGCTCTAGGCCAATACCCCCCAGCATTCAATAGTTGGCTTTACTCAAATTTAGTGATCTCATTTCATTATATGATATGTTATAGTATTTAAGTATAAACAGTTGATTGGTCTCAAGAGCTTGTATCTAAATGCACAGCCTATCGTTTGTAATTGCCACCTTTATGACAAAAAAATAGCGGCCATGCTATTCCCTCAAGCAAATTTTTTTTTACCGGCCCGGTCAGTAAAATACAACCCAGGTGGCAACTTTATTTCTAATGAATATAAATGGCGGAGTTGGTGGTGTCATCAACAAACATTTAAAGTAGTACTAAAAAAAATACAGGTAACGGACAAAAAAGTGATATAACAAACGTTTGTGGAAAGCCGTTAAAAAGCAGCATTTGTGCGCCACTTATAATACTGATATCCCAGCATGATTAAATGTATGTCCTAGAGGCAAATCTGGTCTATGTTGGGCCTAAAATCCCTATACTTCTCCTTCTGAGCCCTCTCTTCCACACGTGCTTCTATCTATACTACTCAGAGCTTGGACTTATTCCATTTACACTAATTTAAAAACCCTTTCAGTCAAGTCTATCCATATAAAATAAGCAGCATGCATTCGGCAGGAGTAAAGGAACGGACACAGTTCCTGCAAATTGAAAAGTGTTTTTAGTTGTTCATGACACCCTTAATTACCAAATTTCACGTTCTGAGAGAAAACTAGAACATTGTGTTTTTAAAGGTTGTTCTTTACTCAATTTACTTTCATTGCACATTACCATGCTCTGGTCTAGACATTACTTTGCAATCACTGGTGCATGGGAAAGAATTTTCTGCTGACTGCCTTAAAAATAGTATATATTGAAAATGTTTAAAAAAAACAAATACATCTGTTCTATAATAATTTAGAGCTCATGACAAATTGCACAAAATACATGTTGTAATCTGTAATGACAATGCAAATATACTGTATATGGATACACACTATATATAGTCTTAAATTTGAGGTCTTCTAATGAGGTCTGACTATAAGACTAGGATTCAGGTTCCCTGCAGAGCTGCAGGGGACCTGGATCCTCCTCACAGGTAGCTGAAGGATGTCTGTGTGCCGCACTTCTGCCGGGTCTCGTGAGCTGGAACATTGGGGTCACTTGATCTCCCGTGATTTTGCCACACATCCTCCAGCTGCCCCACTAGACACCAGGGAAAATGGCAAGTCCTGGAGGATGCATTGGCTTGTCCAGAAATGTTAATTGGCAAGTCCAGGAGGGTGCATTGGCAAGAGCGGGAGGGTGCATTAGCATGTCTTGGGGGTGCAAGACTTCAAGTATACACTTCAAGTAGAGAGGAAGAGGCGCTGTGTGGAACAGATCTTCCTCCACTGACTTTTACTCCACCAATGGCCATTCATTTTGGATTTGAGGCGGTGGGGTCATGTGATTGCGTTGATGGTAACAGCTTTTCTTTTGGTTTATGTCCGCCTCCGTTTCTAATACTAATACTAAGTCATGTGACCTCGCGGCTTCCATCATAATAGGCAGAAGTGTCAGGCAGCATGGAGGATGTCTGCATGATTCACGCAGACATCCTCCGCTGTTGCCCGGCACTTCCACCGAGAGTACTACCATGAAGCCGGAAGGTCACATGACCTCCCAGCTTCCGTCATAGACATCCACCGGCTGCTTGCGAGGGGGATCCTGGTCCCCTGCAGCTCTGCGGGGGACCTGGATCCTAGTCTTATAGTCAGACCTTTATTTGAGGTCAGACTAGAAGACGACCTTGAATATAAGACCTCTCCTCTTTAATCTTTAATCCTTCAAGCAGATGGGTCATACTGCATGTGGAACGAAGCAGCACTGGGTGCTTAGAATTAGGCAAGTCACTATTGTTTGAAATGTGTCTTGACACATAAAGTCTTAAAGATAGCATGACCAAGCTAGTTTTTTATACATATCCCGATCTACAAAATCTGTGGTACTTGAGAAGCATGCTGCTTTTTTGTAGATAATTAAGAAAGTGTAAAAACACTTATTAAAGTTAAAGGTTCCTACGTGAAATTCAGCTGCTGATCTACTATTATCATTTTGATAAACTGGGCTTGCAGTATTCAGATTTCCAATGCAAAATTTCTCTGAAGGAATGGGTAACAGTATATAGGTAACGTTAGGAACTATTGTGTGATTAAGAGAATGACACCAGTAACCTCTGACAACATAAAAATGCATTAGCATCTTGGGACGGGGAATTCTCCTTAACCGTAATGCTAACCCCTAATACAAAGCCCTAATACTAAGCCAGAACTTTAATAGTAACCTAGAACCTCAATACTGTCCCCTAATAGTAAGCCTGAGTCCTAATACTAAGACCTAAAACGAACCCCTAGTAAGTGCCTAATACTAATCTCTAACAAGTATAAAATTAACTGTTCCTCGATGCTGTCCCATGATAAACTATCCATCGCGCGGTGAATCTCTCACACTAAACCTCTCACGGTGAAGCGGTTGCGAGGAAGCAGCCACAATGAACTGTCCAATCACTAACCAGCCTAGAACAAACACATTACATGACCCCTGTGCTCCAGAATTCCATTTACAGCCAAAGCGCTGGATGCCACATGATTTGTTTGCTTGGTTCCTGGTTAAAAAAAAAATGTTTGGGGGTGGGAGGGCTTCTGCAAATGTCCATAGCTTGTAGGAAAGACGTAACAGAGGGAATATGATAGAAACATTTAACCCTTTAAGGACCAGGGATTTTCCTGGGCCAAGGACCAGAGTGTTTTTCAATTTTTAATACGCGGTTTTTGAAACATAATTTTCCTCTCTCTCATTTAACGTACCCATACAAGTTATATGTTGTTTTTTAAAGGACAGTTAGAGCTTTCTTTTGATACCCTATACATAAAAATGATTTACATTTTAGTATTAAAAAATACATATAAAAGAGGAAATTTTTGAGGAAAAAAAAGTTTTTCCCCATTATTTTCCCAATAATAAGCTACATAACTAGTGCAACACTAACCCACTTATCCCCCCTAATTAACTAACTAATAAAAAATAAAAATATTGGTTCCCAAACCCCCCATAACAAAAAAGACTGAAAAAAACTCTGAAGAGTGCGATGTCAGATTAGTAAAAATCATGCAACAGGCATGCAGGGGTTACATTTTATTAAATAAATATATTAAAATTACCTTTATTTATTAAAAAAAACTTTATAAATTGTAAAAATAAAAAAATCTGTTAAAAAAAAAAAAAATGAGGGCCATAAAGTGGAAGGAAACTGATCACAGTTAAAAACTGTGATCAGCAATGAAAGGGTTAATATTTTTTTATTTTTTTTTTTACCTCTGTGTATTTAATTAATTTATTTTTACTTACAGGTCACTCTCTGTGCTTCACTATAGGAACGTGAAGCACAGAGAGTGAATTAGAGGCAAAGTCAGAGTGAACACACTGACTTTGCCATCTAATTTGCATGTTATCGCGGTGATCAATCAATCACCGCGATCACATGCCCGTAAATGCACCGATCGGGTCCAGGAGCTTTGCCTCGGGTGCGAGGCTTAGTCCTGGACCCGTTGCAGACTAGCTGGCGGTGCCCACGGAGCGCACCGCCGGCTAGACTTAACTCGTCATAAGGTCGCTAATGCTGCGGCTCTTATGACGAGTTAACTCGTCATAAGGTCGGGAAGGGGTTAAATACATAAAGGGAATCAACACAGTAAAGAAAGAGAGTATATTTAAAAGAAGAAAAACTACCACAACTAGAGGACATAGTCTAAAATTAGAGGAGCAACGATGTAAAAGTATTACTTTATTGAGAGGGTAGTGGATGTATGGAATAGCCTTCCAGCAGAAGTTGTAGAGGTAAACACAGTCAAGGATTTTAAGCATGGGTGGGATAGGCTGACACACCATTTTAGACTTGCTCAGTGCAGATCAAACAGAAAGGATGCAGGGTTGTTATTGAAGTCATATACATCTTTTGAAGCTAGATTCTTAATATGTGCTAGAGTCCATTATACTTCAGCATTCACTGATGTCTGTATGTGGCACACCAACAGGTTCTTAACCAAATTGATGAGGGCCGAATCTCTCATCCTAGCAAATGCTTTTGAGCGTGGACTTCATCATTTTGGTGTCGGACTTGACTGGTTGCGGTCCTGAGACTGTGACTAACAATGAACTGCTCCTTGTGATTCATTACTGTCTCTAAAATCTATAATGCCTCAAACTCATTAGGAATATTCTATATTACATATATTCTATATTACATAGCATATCCAAACACAATAAGACATTATAAATTAGCAATACAATTTAATATACAATAACAATATAAAGTGTCCTCAATACAAATAAGAAAACACAAAAGGGTTCATTCAAGTATATGTGGCAGGGGAGAAAAGTTTAACATTATGATTCTGTGTATCCTGTAACACGTCTAAGAGAAGATAAAAGGCCTTCCCCTTGGACTAAACGTCATCCTTTGTCTTTTAAAAATATGTATTGTGTTGGTTTCCTATGGTTCAGAAATCTTTATGCTGCCAATTTTACTTGCAATACTGAAGGTAAAACATTTAGGGCTTTTTTCACAAAAGAGGGAATTGACAAGGGAATTTCCAATTCAAGGTCAAAGTAACAGAGTTTGAAGACAAGTGTCTCTCTCAGCACTAGCAATGAGAGAACACCGGACCTAACAGACAAGCAGGGCGGTCGACGCTCTGACTGGAGGTGCGCTCGCTGACCGGCTCTGCCTCCGCTCTGAGGCACAGCCAATAGTAATCCCACATTTATCTGTAAAAGGTACACGTCGGCTTTAATAAATATAAGCAAAGCTAACACTGTACCCTTTGCTTCCTCCAGGTAAGCAAGGGTTAAGAGAAAAGTTTAGGTTTTCCTTTAGTGGGATCATACGACCGATCAACTCGGCCGTATGATTGAAATTCCCTTGTCAATGTCCCTGCAATCCCGTCTTTCTTGAATAAAGTCAATAGGTTTTTCTTAACCACTTGTCATATGTATAGTACTGGAGATGAATAGAGTTTAAGTGTGTTCATTGTGACCTGGATTGTATTGTATGTTGTCTGACATGCATGCATAAATCAGGACCAGGCAGTGATGCATGTCCAATGCAGCCGCTATGCAATGCAGGCAGAATCCAGTGGACTGGAAGAAAAGCAATTATCTGCCATTTTTATTTTACACGAGTGGGCATAAAACAGAATTTTACCTTATGAAGCAATTAAAATATACTGTAAAATATGTTGTCTATTTTTCTTTAACACAATTGTTAGTTCAACTAAAGTGTTCTATGTGTCAAAAAGCTTAGTAAAATAGTGTCATCATTTACAAAGCTTAATTTTGCATTTAGATGTGCTTGAAATACTAAAATCATGATAATATAGTGTGACTTTTAATGATCAAAGATAATTCCTATATGTGGCCAAGAGATATCATTTTGCCAAAAAAAGGAGTTCATTGATTACTTAAAAAAGTAGTTTGTTTTTTCAGGAAAAATTTAACTTAGAGGTCGTAAGGATGATTTTGGCAGGGATAAAAGTCATTTAAGAGAACCGTAGTAAATTAAAAACATCACACATAGTTTGTGGTTCAATGGGTGTTTTGGTTACTTTACTTTCCTGCCCATAAAAAAATCAGGTCCTAACAAAATCCCCTGTCAAGTGAATAAGCTATATTGCTTCGGCGTAAAGTCTAATCTGTCAAAAATGTTAAAACAGCAGAGTTTTCTTTGGACTAACTTCCATTAAAGTATGAAGCGTCCATACATAGCAAATATATGTGCAGGCACATCAAGCACTGGGCTTCTTTTTACAGTGGAAAACTGAGAATTAGGATGGAAGACTGCTTGACTTATATCTCAAGTTTTAATAACCCACCTAGCTCCTAAAAAAGACCCTTAATCTCTGCCAGTTCAACTACAGTTCATTTCTATGTGGAGTAAAGACCTTTTTTAAAATTTGGTTTTACTTGTTACAGTATTAATAAATAGAGAATCAATGACTGTTTAAAATTCATCTCTCTTTTTACTTCTACATTTTAGTTTCTTAACATTGAAGTAAGCATATTCAGTTTTCATATGGAAATTGTGATATGTGTTTTATTGTGTTTTAGGGGGATACAGAGGAGGGGAGTAAATTATAAAAAGAAGGAAGAAGAGATACAACAATGTAACCATACAATGATAATTTGTAAAACTTGCAATGAAATATAAAAAAAAAACAATGTGGTCGTCAAGAGATTAATAAAGAAGTTGCCTTGTCTCTCCATCACTTCTACAACGTATTATCAAAGTAAAAGGGCTTATATGGCTGGTATTGTCTCCCATGTAACCACAGGCTCCAGATATCTTCATAAAACTCATAAAGACATGCAGCAATTGCACAGAGAATTCAAGAATGCAAGTTTTGTTAATCCTGTCACAAACTTCTGTCCAGGACACATTTAAAAATGATTCCCCTTATGTGCTGCAGCGACCTGTAAAGCACTCCTCAGATACATACATAAAATAAGGGCACATATATATATAAAGAGAAAAAAAACAATGTATCCATAGTGTGGTACAGTATGACCAACAATAAGTGAGAGTCTGCTTATATGTATGACCAACAATAAGTGAGAGTCGAGTCTGCTTTTATGCATGGCCAAGGATATAAAAATATTACTGGTCGTCTGGGGATGCGGGGCAGCACACTCTGATGCACGCGGTTCATGAAATAAAAATTAATTACCCCATTGGGGTTAGGGGCCGTAGTTATGCCCCTAACTTCTTTAAAAAGGTAAATAACCTTTCCCTGGGGCTAGAGGCTGGCAATATGCTGTTAGCCCCTATAAAAGTAAAAGTTTCCTCCGCACTGGGATTAAAAGCAGGCTCTATACCCCTAGCCCCATTCAAAATAAAATCACCCCCATTTGTGAGAGGGGATGGCTAATTGCCCCTGGCACAATGCAATATTTGAATAAAAAATACAAAATATTGCCTACCTATTGCCCCACTGACCTGTACCTTGCCCAGGTAGGAGGGGATGATTCAATAAAAATGCCCCAAACCTGTAAAAAAAAAAACCTATTGCACAGGCCCGCAGACCCTAGGGGCCACTATTTTTTTTTATAAAAGGCCACAGGCATCGCATCAGTTCACAACCACTGATCACTGGCCTATCATTTTTATTTAATGGGGCTGAATATTTAATGTATTGAGGCTGCTGGGGGTGGCTAATAATGCCGTTATTTTCTCACCACAGTACCAGTGCTTTAATGCATGGTATTTTTGCGATTGCCATTGAAGTGCAGTAGCAAAACGTTAACTTTTGCTGGCCTTAATAGCCTGCCGACATTGAATCTACCCCATTGTCTTGTGCCATTTTAACCCACTGCTCATCTGTTGGTTCAGCCAGTTAGAACCAGCCCATGGTACTCTATAAGAAGACTTACTGAAGTTACGTGGCCTCATGTATATTCAAGATAGGCCTAGTGCATCTGTATAATACTTTCACTCCTGGAAAGCTATTACATGCATCATCTACTCTCTTGCTAAAGTAATCATTTCTGATGTTACTTTTAATACTCCATGGTAGTTTTCCTCCTTTTAAATATATCCTCTTCCATTACAGTATTTACTTTCTTATGTATTATATCATCTGATCCAGATTCCAAGTCTACTTGGTTTGTTGTGTGACTACTTTTTTTAATCCAGCTTATTTACATGTATAGTACATCACAATGCTACCAGGTAGGAATAAAATGACCAATAAACGGAATATACGGATATTTGGCATTTCCTATACAAGGAAATTCTTTCTTATTTAAACATAAGATTATTTGTTGGTGTAGTTAAGAATAAATTCTACATGTGTTATCCTGAATGGTTCTGATACCTTGGAGTATTATTGGCATACTCAAAAATAACACTTCTATTTTCATTTGGTGTCATGCATGAAAGGCAATTCTGAATCTTTAAAATGAATCTTTCACCTTTTATATTGCCTTAGGTGTCATCAAACCCTATTATATGGTATCTTGGCTCAGCTTCTCAGATCAAGCAAACTTTGATCACTGCTAAGAAAAATGAAAACCACAATCTATGAACAAATTTAAAAGAAACACCCATAATAATTATTGGTATTGTTTTTACTTATCGGAAATGAAGACCTGACAAATGTATCCATCAACAGCATTGTGAATACCTCATTAGCACATTTAAAAATACTGCTGTGCCTTGTGGTGCAAAGTTCGATGACTCAGCCTTACGAATTTAATGCAATTATCTTGAAAACCACTTATGACATCCCTATTAATACAGGAAAGTTTAAAAGTCTTAACAGAGTATAAAGCAGAACAACCTAAACAGGCATTTCAAACACTATATACAGTATTGTGCAAAAGGCAGGTGTTAAAAATGATTTAAAGTAAGGATACTTTCAAAACTAGACATGCCATATTTTTTATCAGTTAACAAAATGCAAAGTGAGTGAAAAGAAGAAAAAATTAGATGAAATCAATACTTGGTGTGACCACCATTTGCCGGCAACACAGCATCGTTCGTCTAGGTACACTTGCACATGTTTCTTATGGAACTCAGCAGGTAGATTGTTCCAAACACCCGGAAGAACGAACTCCATTTGTGTAGTTAGGCAGTCTCAGTTGCTTCTCCCTTAGGTCTATTCGCTAAAATTTGAGGCCCTCCAGACATTTCCCATAATCCTCTGCCAACCTCTTAGCTGAAAAGAGCATTATGTAGCTCATCAGCAGTGGGAGGGCTGCAGGTTCCCCACCCCTGCTATAGGCGGAATTGCCCCTTCAAGTACTGCGAGCATGATCATAAGGTTCCTAAAATACTGCATTTTTTTATATTTTATGTAAGAAGAGAGCTGAGGTAAATTAAAGTGTAGTGCTGTCAATTTATTTCACAAACAAGCTTGGGCAGGAACGTTAACATATGATATGGGGTGTACCCAATGTACTTGGCACTGGGGCGAATCTGCCACTGTGAACAATAAAAACTGAAAATCGAAGATAGATTTTATGAAAGACACATAGGCATAACATTGCTGGATTGGGACTACTAGATGCAGCGTTGACACATCGGAGCACACTGTACCTTATCTCTCGAGAGGCATCGATGACAATCACAAGTGAAGCAGTACTGGCGCTGAAGCTGGTCCTGGCGCTTGTGTGAGGGCATCATCACATCAATATAACAGATAGTGAGCTGTAGATGGTAAAACAATAAATACACTTGTGTGAGCATTCAGTAGAGCATGTGGAATTAATATTGAATTTATAATATAATAGCAGTCCTTATACCAATACCAGGGAACCACATGGACTGGTAATTTCTAATTTCTCAAGCTGGTACTTAAAGGACAATAGTATTTTAATCATTAGAAAGAACAAGCTTTTATTACATAAAATATTTTTTAATAGTGCAGTTTTCCAGTTATGCTAATATATTGTGATCATTTTGCTCCCACTAAAGACTTTTATGAATGTTTTGTAAAAAAAATAAAAAAAATCTTATTCTGCGTGTAAAAATTACACCAGCTTTTAACAAATGGTAATAACAATGGGCAGAAGAAAATACTCAAATATGCCCATTTGTATTCACAATTTGCTCACATTTACTATTTGAGTGATAAGTACATTGCAAAAATTAAAAACATCAAAAATAATTTTGCAATTAAACTGTATTTGCTTTTTCTTAGTACATGTCCCCAAATTCTTTTTTTTTTTATCCCCACAGAGCTCCACATTAATAAACCTCATAATATTTGGTGTGTTCGAGGTTGCCTTATAATCAGATATCAAAAGACTTTTCTGATTATAAGGCTCAGAACCAGTTCCCCCACGGAGTTGTTGTCTACCTGGATCCTAATAGTTTGTGACTCAGTAGTTGTGCGGGTATCAGATGTCTGAGCCTTGCTCCATGCGCATCCTCCAACACAGTCTCTTACTGCCTGCGTGTCTGCAGGAGTGAGAGCAGCAAGTGTCATGATACTTTACAGTGGTCTTACTTCTGCAGACTTGCGCAAGCACAGACACTGCGTTTGCCACATTAGACACCAGGAAGCTGCAGCAAAATTGTAGGGACATCCTGGTCCTGTGACAAGTACTGTGTGGGCATCCTTTTGCTATGCCATGGACTGTGTGAACAGTCTCTAATGTGGTTGTGTATGGGTTATCTGGTGGTCTAGCAAGGACTTTGGTCAATCGAGAATCAGGTGCTGTGGGGACAATCTGGTGGTGTGGGGTAATCTCATGTTGTGGCAAGTATTATGGTGGCAATTTGGTTACATGCTATAGAGCAATAACCATTATAGTAATAGCTCCAGCACTATAAAATATATGCAATGTAAGAGTATCACAAAGAGCTGTGCCAGTAATAGTAATTTATTATTGTATTACACTCACGTCATATCTTTACCACAGAAGGTTTTTTTTTTTTTTAACAAAACATTAAACAAATAGCCTCTAAATTATCATGATATACTTAACAGTGTAGTACATGTCTCATTATTAACTAATTCATACAAAAAAAACTAACAAAGCACACAATATGATGCTTTATTTACAGTAATGTTTTAGACAAATTAGGCTGGCTAGTTTGATAAGGCATCTATCATTTGCCAGCATTAATAATCTGTATGTTTATAACAAACATGTAATTTGTCATTAAAGGCCTTTCCAAGTGAAACTCTGTTCTACTACACATAATTAAATATGAGGAGCATTTAATGTTCGCATTCATGTTAATGAATATCCTTAATTGATTTATAAATCATTTTGGTAGTACAATTAGATATAATATACATGTCACTTATCCCACATCTATCCTTATAGGCAGATCCTACCTGAAGTATTCACAATATTAAAACATGAATAATTCTTCTCTATTTTGTCCACTGTGAGTTTAATATATATTATAATATATATATTTTTTTTTATTGCACCATAAACTTTGCATGTAAAGGACATAGAATGTGTCGACAGATAAGAACCACTCGGCTCTTCTAGTCTGCCCAATATTTTATTAGTCCCCAGTTCCCTATCTTATACCTAGGATAGCCTTGTGCCTATCCCACGCATGCTTAAACTCCTTCACTGTGCTTAGCTCTACCACTTATGCTGGAAGTCTGTTCCATACATCCCCTACCCTCTCAGTAAAGTAATACTTCCTGATATTACTTTTAAATCATTGCCCCTCTAATTTAAGACTATGTCCTCTAGTTGTGGTAGATTTTCTTCTTTTAGATATATTCTCTTCCATTATTGTGTTGATTCCCTTTATGAAAATATTACATTCCCATACCGGGGAGTTGAACCAGGGCCACCAAGGTGAAAACCAGGTATCCTAACCGCTAAAACCCCTGAAGAAGAGTATATTAAAAGCACTACAATTAAATATTTCATTTCCGTTGTGGACTTTTGTGTAGTAATTATATATGTTACCCCTTTAATACCTGAGAGATAAACACCGCCCTGACAAGTATATCATGATGACTGTGTTTGTGCTATATTTATACTGCTATAACAGTATAACAGCTTAAAGCAGGTTATTATAAAATCCATCATGTACACTATACTTAGGAGCGACATGGGCTTTTCTAGAAAACAGCACGGTACCCGTGAGAGTAACCACAAGTATTATGGCATAATGATGCAGCAGTTAAATATTTAGAATCTGGGATATGGTAATGTGGAGGAGGGGAGATATGGCAATGTGAATAGTAGGGATGCAATTTAAAAAAGAGGTGTAACTAACTGTAGTGGACTGTACATGCAGAATCACCAAAGAAAGTGATTATTCTGAGGGTGACTGGGATATTGTGTCACCAAAAATGTAAAAATAAAAAATAATCAGACTTTAACATGGAACATCTTGGTTTATTGGGTTATTAAACGAGTTGAACCATATTGTAATTCTGTGCTACATTCGTGGTGTATTGTAGGTGTCTTGCTATACCTTATGTGTGTGACACTACTGAGTACTGGTGATTTCGTTTTTAGGAATTTTCCAATAAAATCATGAACTTTTAAACATTTGGATAATCCAAAGCAGCTCAACTTTTTGTTTCACTTCTTGCTTTGTGCCGATATTGTTGAGTCATGGAGTCTACAAATCTGGACTGGAAAGGTGCATGAATGTTGCCCTGGATGGAGATTTCCAGAGTCCCTTTATTGGAAAATTCATCCTCCAAGTTATAAATTGTTTTAATTTTCCTTCCTTGTATTATCAAAGAATGTCATGATGAAAAAACCTCTATCATGTACCATTCACAAGACAATAGTGTTTTAATAAGCAATTATCTTCTTGGTAGAGTCCACATAGCAAGCTGGGAGGAAGGATTTTGAATGTAGACTGTCTTTATGGTAGTATTATGGTAGTATCATCGCTTCTTATTCAGAAAAGCTTTGTAATACCATGACTTAGATAAACAAATAGTGTAATGATACTGATGTTAGCAGGTTTTGGAGTCCAACAGCCAGATCAGCAAAGTCTTCTGCCAGAAGTAGCCACTCGTTACCCAGGTGGTTGAGCCCTGAGCTTTGAGTGAAAATCTGGTATTTAGCAGAGCTGAGAGGCTGGGACAAAGAGTAGAAGTGTAGTCAGGCAAGCCAAGGTCAGTAGGTAGGAGAAATCAGAGTAGTCAGATGGTCCAAATCCGTAACAGGTAAAAAGAGATCACTAGAAAGCTTGATTATGATGCAGGCAGGAACCACAATACTCTGGCAAAGGTACAGTGACAGGAAGTGGCTTTTATAGGCAGAGAGTGAGCACATGGCCAGACACAGCTGTGGAGAGTTGATAATTATAACAAAGCTTTGTATATTCATTGCTACTAGAACAGAGTCTTACATGTAAAAGACAGGCTGGTGAACTGGTAAAGAAGAGAGCTAGGAACATGGAATTCAGGGTTCAAGCCCAGGTATATTCAGTTCATGACATCACCCCCCTCCTCTACATGCACTTTTTCCTTATTTATCAGGTGCTGCTGGTGAAAAGCCATAATTAGACGTGGGGCATGAACATTCTCCACTGGTTCCCATGACCTAGCCTCATCACCATAGCCTTTCCAATGAACCAAGTATTGCAGTTTATTTCGGAAGATCCTGGAATGGAGAATTTTTCCACCTAATATTCATCTTCACCATCCACCAGGACAGGTGCAGGGGCAGGCAAGGTCCGTCCAGGAAAAGGATTTTCATGAAAAGGTTTTAGCAATGCAGTGTGAAATACGGATTGTACTCTTATGGAATCTGGGAGTTGTAGGCGAAAAGTTACAGAATTGATCTGAGCAATGCTCTCATAAGGCCCAGTATATTTCTGACCCAACTTATGAGATGGAATCTGAAGCATGAGGTTCTAAGTGGAAAGCCATACCTTGTCACCAATGCGATAAACTGGGGCCTCTTTCCTATGTCTATCAGTAGCTCTTTTGTAACAACCATGAGCCTTCAAAAGTGTTTCTTTCAATAGTTCCTGGGATTGCTATAAGGTAGTAAGCCGGTCTGCCACTGCAGTAGTGGAAGTAGTAATTGGAAGACTCACTAGGAAGTTTGGATGGTAACCGTAATTGGAAAAAATGGGCTCTGACAAGTAGAGCTGTGTTGAGCATTGTTGTAGGCAAACTCTGCCATGGGTAGAACGTCTAGCCAGTCATCCTGCAGGTAGCTAATAAAACACCGCAAATATTGCTCCAGAGTTTGGTTGGTTCTCTCAGTCTGTCCATTTCTTTAAGGATGAAAAGCTGATGACAGATTTACATTCATTCCAAGTCCAGAACAAAAACATTTCCAAAAGCGTGAAGTAAACTGTACAGCCTGTCAGAAATCCCTTCATCAGGAATACCATGCAAACGAAATACCTCTGGAATAACTAAGTCTGCAGTCTGTTTGGCAGAAGGGAGCCCAGGAGCAGGTATAAAATGACTCATTTTAGTAAGCCGGTCAACGACAACAAGGATGGTAGTGTGTTATTTAGAGGGAGGCAGTTCTACAATGAAATCCATGGACATGGATCCCCAGGGTTGATTAGGAATAGGAAGAGGCTGTAGCAAGCCTACTGGCGAACAGTGAGGAATCTTATTCCTAGCACATACATCACAAGAGGACAAATACTTTTTCCACATTTAGGCCACCAAAAGGATCTGGAAGTAGCGGTTTTCCACTCATCACCAGATCTTATGCGAACCAGATTATAGGCCCCTCGTAAATCAAGTTTCGTAAACATTTTAGCTGAAAGTAGTCTTTCCAGAAGTTCAGGAATACGAGGTAAAGGATAGCGTTTTTTTTTACAGTGATATCATTTATTTCTCTGTAATCAATGCAAGGCCGTAGACTGCCATCTTCCTTTTCTACAAAAAATATAGGAGCACCTGCTGGGGAAGTAGATGGTCGAATAAAGCCTTTGGCAAGAATTTCTTGTAGATATTCCCGGAGTACTTTCAATTCAGGTTCAGAGAGAGGGTATTTATGGCCAAATGGGATAGCAGCTCCAGGTAGCAGTTCTATGGGGCAATCATAGGGCCTGTGAGGCGGCAGTTGATCAGCATTCTTCAAAATTATGATACTGTGGAGGAAGGTGGGTAATATCTGTAGCAACAAGTTTGTTAGTTGCTGTAAAAGCAGGGGTTTCATTAGAAGGTTTAAAGTTAAGCAAGCAGTGTTCCCAAGGGAATGACAAGGCTCTAGTCTTCCAGTCAATCTGTGGGTTATGCACAGCAAACAAGGGTATACCCCAAATCACTGGAAACTGTGTTGAGGAAATTAGTTGAAAGGAGATGGTCTCATGGTGATTTACTTCCAGAACCAGTTGTAAAGGTTCAGTCTCATGTGTAACTGTCCTGATGTAAGTGGAGAACCAGTCACTATTTCCATTAATATAGGTGAAGGTTTAAGTTAAGACTCAATTTCATTTCCATCAGCAAATTGAATGTCCATGAAGTTGCCTCCTGCTCCGGAGTCTATCATAGCTGAAGTTTAAATTGTTCTACCAACATATTGCAAGGTGATGGGTACCACTAGATGAGGATGCCGAGTCATCATACCTTCTTCACCTTGTGCCAGAAAAAATTATAATTTATGTCACATAAATAATTATGTGACAGAATCTAGCTGGTCTAAAGTCTGGTGTAGGTGTTGGATCTGTGCACCTTCAGCAGTCATAGCTATTGTTCTTTTAGGGCAATTGATGGCATAATGCCCTGCACTAACACAATAGAGACATAAATGGTGATTGCGTCGCCACTGTTTTTCTTCAGTGGACAGTGGCCCTCTTATTAGATCAACCTGCATAGCCTCTGGTTCAGAGTGTACAGATAATTGAGGGGTTTGAGCAGAAATTCTTGAATGGAATGCAGCACTAGCACTCAATTTAAAAGAGCCCTGTCTTTCCAATCTTCATTCTGAGAGTCTCTGATCTATACGTATAGCCAACTGCACAAAATAATCAAATTCATCAGGAAGGTCAACACGAGCCAGTTCATCTTTTATAGCATCTGAAAGCCCCCTTCGAAAATGGAATCTCTGACCTGATTGGTTCCAAGTAGTATCAGCAATCCACTGCCTGAATTCAGCAGCATATTCAGCCACAGAGCTCCTCCCTTGATGTTAGTTAAGGAGAGTAGCTTCTGCTGTTGCACAGCGATTGGGGTCATCAAATATTATGCTCATAGATTAATAAATTTCCCAAGTAAAGGGGAGCCCCAGACAAGGGCTTTATCCTTTAATAGGGAAAAAAAGAATCCCACCTTCTCTCTTTCAGATGAATATCTGTTGGATAACATCATGAAGTGCAAACGGCATTGATTTAGAAAACCCCTTAATTTTCAGCGGTCACCTCCAAACTTTTCTGGCAGAGGCAAGCGGGCATCTTGTGCAGGGGCAGCAGTAGCATTAGCAGCAACTGCAGCAGCAGCCGCTACAACATCATGTGCTCTGTAGCTGGTAAATTCATTGTGCATGGTAAGAGCTTCATTTTGTAGTTCAGCTTCCTGATATTTCAGCACTTAAATGGTTTGTGCCTGGGTCTGCACAGTTCTTGCATTAAATGCAACCTGCTGGGCTAATGCAGATTCTGATCCAGCGGTCTCCATGAGGCCAGATTATTCTGTAATGATACTGATGTTAGCAGGTTTGGAGTGCAGGAGCCAGATTAGCAAAGTCTTCTGCCAGAAGTAGCCACTCGTTACCCAGGTGGTTGAGCCCCTGAGCTTTGAGTGACATGCTGGTCTTTAGCAGAGGTGAGAGGCTGGAACAAAGAGTAGAAGCGAAGTCAGGCAAGCCGAGGTCAGTAGGTAGGAGAAATCAGAATATTCAGATGGTCCAAATCAGTAACACGTAAATAGAGATCACTAGAAAGTTTGATTATGAGGCAGGCAGGAACCATAATACTCTGGCAAAGGTACAGTGACAGGAAGTGGCTTTTATAGGCAGAGACTGAGCACATGACCAGACACAGCTGTGGAGAGTTGATAATAATAACAAGGCTTTGTATACTCATTGTTACTAGAACAGAGGCTAATTTGTAAAAAAAAAAAAAAAAAGGCTGGCAAACCAGCAAAGAAGAGCACCAGGAACATGGAAGTCAGAGTTCAAGTCCAGGTCCAGTCAGTTTCTGACAAATGGATTTGATTTTGATTATTTGTTTACATTTTTTTTTAAATGATTTGCTATTACTTTAAGTTTTGTTTATTGTTAACTAACCGTTATGCGTTCTTCTGATGGTGCTGTGGAAGTATTTTGCCCACTTTTACAAGAACCAGTTGTTTAAAAATTAAGTCAGTTAAAGAATCTAAACCAAAATAATCATAGAATTGGACAGGGAAGGAAAATGTAAAGATCACGTAATTCTGTCTTGTTGATTGCTAGGCTTCGGTTTAGTAGCAGTACAGATGCATCTCGTGCTTGTACGATAAGGTTGGCGTCTCAGTGAGTGTGACCACTTACAATTTACATCATTCTTACATCCAAATTTTCTTTGATGTGTTCATGATTGGGCATGCTCAACAAGCCACTCTGCATCATCATACATTGCGCAATCTGTTCTGGTTACCACTTGTCTCATATACATTCTGAGAAAAATGTATTGCCAAGCAATCAGACGACAAAACCACTTGGCACTAAACATAAATAAATGGAATATGAAGTGGTTACATCTTACAAGCATAGGACAGAACCAGTCAATAGAAAACAGGAGACCCCTAGTGGTTCCGGAAAAAAAAATATTCATGTAAATAGATTTTGCATACAAGCCTCTGTCATTTGTTTGTTGATAAGGACTGGAATCCAACACAATGTTAATACAGCCACAAAGAAAGAATTCCTAAAGGAAAAATGCTCATTTTTACCTCAAATTTATCTCAAATTGGAAACTTCCATAAAGCAGGATGAAGGACAAGATCAAGAACGGGTATCACAAGACAATAAAAATGCTCAGCACTCCAAATCTGTGAGGTCAAACATTTATTCCGTACACACCAGTGGCAACGTTTCGACCTAGTGGTCTTTTTCAAGCCATCAAAAAAACTGTACTAGTCATCAAATACTTCAAACCAATATAACATGTATATTGATAAGCACTTAAAGGCTTTCCTTGGGTGATTTAAATTATCTGAGCAGCTACCTAAAATACCAAGATGAGGCCTCTCAGCATAATCAAATACGGACACATAAAAAATAGTGGTGGGAGCGCTTAGGACATCTAAATAATCTACTATAAGTTATAATGGCCTATACATTTGGGAAACCATCAAGGTGTATATATTACACGAACCAGGTATAATTGGATTTAATAATAAAATGAATTTAATACCATTTAACATATGACATGTACAATATCCATTTATGTACTTTATGTCAAAAGGAGTGATGTAATTACCACTGCTTTCTGAGGCGTTTTGCCCTCTTTTAGTGGAGAGAAAAACTGGCCTTTGGTTCTCATATCACAATAGCCTAGGAAAGTCTCTTCTTGTTATTGTTTCTGATAATAAATGTGTTCTATGCAATATTTGGAGAAAAGATACCTTTTAATTCCTTCATTGTTTAGGATGATCTTAAATCTGGATGTGGGTGATGGGCTTGAAGTTGTAATCCAAGTATAAAATGCAAAAATACAGAAGTGTCTAATTTAAATATTCTTAATTTGTTCTAAGGATCATTAATCTTCATACCATTGCTAGCTTGTCAAATGTTTTTGATTGATAAACTGACACTTTCCTTTTATACTCCTCTATCAGGGCCAAATTAATATGTAGATTAATGATGTGAACACACGCAGTTCTATACTGCTCTCTGAAGAATAACTAACATTATTTTTTAGGGAAAGGTTTTCCTTTTTTCCCCACCTTTACCTACCAGCAGAGGAGTAGAGCTGGTACTCCTATAAGGAACTCTGGCCCTTTACAGCTTAAGTGATGTACTCCTGTTAGTCTCTGATTTCTGTACGGTAGAGTTTCCAAAAGACTCAGCCTGACAACACATTTCAAAGGACCCATATTTTCTTTTGTTCTTTAACTATATTACAGCATTGGTTTTGCCTTTTATCGGCATGGGGTGGATTTCAGGTCATAGTAGGGGCCAAGATCAGTAATGCCTAATGGTAAAGCAAGTCTTCTTCATAAAGAAATGAAAATTGGCATATAGGCAAAGATACAACAGCTATAGATAAGTGTCTCCATTATAGTTGTATTCTCACAAAGTTTAATAGTTTCAATATGAAAGGGACTTATGTTCTATATAAGCCTTCTATCTCTAATGAACTTACCAGTCTGTATAAAGTGACCATGCACAATGTTTTTGACTCTAACAGTCTACATTCACACATGTATATATATATAAAATTTCCATTTTTATCCACTTTTAGGAAACCAACTTTCTTGATTATCTCACAATGTTTGCTCACGATTTAATTAGTGGCTATGCTCTCATAAGTTTAGCCTTTATCAAATCATCTCGTACTTGGGTATTATTAACAGAAATGAGCTATTGCTTTCAGTGTTGCTTAATTACGTAGCACATGAACGTGTGCCAAAACCAAACCTTGGTGATCCTTCACTTAGATTTACGTCCAACCAAGTATTTCATATCCAAGTGTGGGTTGGTTTTACTAGGCCTCTGCGTTTACATTTATCCAGCAACTTCCAGTATTGCACTTTGTAAAATGCTTTCACAATATAATAAAGTAGACCACATCCACTGCAACACCCTGCTCTAGATTTTATTTCTTTAACCTCTGTAAAAGAAAACTAATAAATTAGTTTGAATACATCACCAAATATATAACGGAGCCTATATTACCTTGGAAGTCTTGTAATTAGAAACATTTATATGGCAGGCTTTGCTAATTTACACACTTACATATGAAATCCAGGCTTCTCCTGGAAGAATTACATCAACATATGTTTCATGCTTCATATTTTCTTAATTACTGAAGGATGTTTTCCTAAGTATTACATGTGTTTGGTTAACTGAAAACACATTTTTTCATAAAGTTAACCACAAAAAAATATGACGAACAATAAAATTACAAATAAATAGATACAGAACACAGTCTATATACATGTGTTGGTTTTGGCTCATTGTGGGCTGAAACATAATAAAGACAATTGTGGTTTTTAGAAAAGTCAATTCTGGGACAAAGTTCTAAAAGTAGTCTAAACTGCAGGAACATTCCATTGGATTCCGTGGTGACTACTCCACTTTCAGAGCTTTGCTCCAGAATACTCCAATGTATGGAAAAAGTGTTCATTTGACCGTAGGAATATTCACTCAAATTAACTCAGTAAAGGCATGTACTTTAGCAGCACTTTCTTGTAAATAACTAATTAATTATACAAGTAAAAGAATCTGTCCAGATACTTGGCTGGATAAATTAGATATATACTGACCATACATTGAGTGTTTAGGGGTAGCCGCTATTTAATTTAAAGACTGCATCAAGTGTAAATATTTTAAAGCACAACTAAAATGTTTTGTAACTCTACATCCTATAGGGCTGGCTATTTCAGTTTTTGTCCGTTCTCGCTGGGAGGGTTCCCACTCTTTGTCTCCGTGAGTTACTTGGGGTCTCTGTCTCGCTGCACCTAGAGGGATACCAGCCGTACCACACTGACTAGGCCAAGGAAGGCTGAAAAGTATGTCTGCGGTTGCTGTATTCTTCGTGCAGAGGAGACCTGCCAGGCTATTTGGATCTGGACTGCCCTTACCAGTCTGATTTGCTTATGGAGAGGTTTTCTCTGTAATGGTGCTAGCAAGCAAAAAAATTATGATTCCTCTCCGGAGTAGGTTACATCCTATAGGGCTGGCTATTTCAGCTTTTGTGTGTTCTCACTAGGAGGGATCCCAGTTTTTGTTTGTCTCCAATAGAATTATAGTAAACATTTTTCAAACATACTAATATGTATATATAATTATAATATTAATGTTACTATATAAGTTTATACAGTAGTCCCCGGTCTACATTCATAGGAGGGCAGAGCCCCGGATCCATTCCTTTATTACGGTGCCAGAGGAATTATTAACAGTCCTGGCCTAAGTATTTGGAGCCAGGGGACTATGTCCATTCTTAGCCCCTTTATAACTAGGGGATCAGGGGCACTTTTGGCAGCCCCTGTCCCTGGTGTTAAAGGGAAGAAACGTACTGTTAATGTAATAATGTTTTTTATTAGGCGTGGTCGTTTTAGCACACCTGTTAAAGAACACCACTAGCACAGGGTGAATTGGACATCAAAGACCAACTCCTCCTCCCCCCCCCCCCCCCCCCCAATCAAACTCCCTTCTCTATTTTGTGAATAGCAATTTTTATTGCATTTAGTGAAGATTGTGTTCGAAATGGGAGTCCAAGTTGGACTTTGTCGAGAGAGAGAGGGTGACTTTATTCTAGTGAATAGGTCAAGGGGGTCAGGTTGGGAGGTCAAATTCAGTGTTTAAATCAAATCAAATTTGAACTCCCATCATCAAACAACATCTTCACACTAATTCGATTTTTAGTGAATAGCCCCCAATGTTAAGGTGACAGTGTCCATTTAAATGGCTATGTGGCTTTAAATAATTTGAGTACGTAATTTATGAACAGCCTTGATTAACAATAATATGCTTTACATTCTGTACAAAATAGATCTCAGAATAAGCACGCATGGCAATGGAGATTTGGTACACGCAGTAATTAGAATCTATGTGCCTACTTGCAACAAGTCGTGATGATTCACCCTTCATTAAAAGGTACAATATAATTTGGAATAAACATTGTGTAAATAACCTGATATCCTGTGTAATCTGTTTAATTAAAGAGTAACTGATTCATTATGGTCATGCAACTTTACAATGAGCCCAAGGATATACTTTAGCTCTAATTTAAAGGAATTGGGATAATACAAAGTCACAGTTCTCTGCCAAGCCCCTTAAATTAGTCACAGCACCCAATTGAAGATTAAGTGCCATTGGCTCATCTTGGAAATCCTGCCTAAAATGTTTCCTTATTATCCTTAGCTGAATCAAATCATCTCTCAGTAATTAGTAAGACACGGTTCAGCTCAGAATTTAGCTAGGCTAATGATATTGCAAATGTTACTGGACCATGAGAAGCATCCTAGCATAAAACATATTATTATCCAAGTGTATATTTTTGTTATAAGATCTTTTCTTACATCGCATTACAGGATGGCAAAGTCTCATGACAAACATTTAATGCATATTAAAAGGTGACTATGTAATAATATACCACACAAATGTCTGCTCACCTATGTGGGCAATGAATAGCTACTGAATTCACACGAGTCTCTGATCCCCTGATACACATAAGGCAGCAAAACAGGTTATCTTTATTTACATTGAACAGCTCACTAAATAGGAAACAGGGAAATGGAATGCTGTTTGATGCAGATTTTGTTCTCTATTTCTCTCCCCCATTTATTTGAATGGCTGCCATCAGAAATCTTACGGACTTAATATTATGGGGCCATTATTGGTGCCCTCTCATTGGATATGTAATCTACTACAGCTAGTGCCAAAAGCTGCAGCTTTTGATGACTACATTTTCTAGGATGCATGTTTTCATACCAGTCACATGTTTACAGAGGAAAGGGGATTGACGAACAATGTAAAACACAACAACTGGACTAATCAACTCAAAATTAGAAGCTGACTACCTTTCTCAAGTTGCTCAGTCAGAATAATGGAGGCCAAGCATTATGTGACAAGGTTGTCTAAAACAAATTGTGCAGTCCAGGTGTTGTGTACTACATTCCCCATGATGTTCATCCATTGTAAGAAGGCTAAGCATCAAGTGAAATGTAGTCTAAAACAGTGCAGGAGCCACTAAATATAGGGAACATAAAATTAAGAATTTAAGGTGGACAGATGTGCACCCCAGCCTGACCCATCCTCTGCCACCACAAATACTCCTCACCCCCCTCACTGTACATATATTATAACTGAACAGCAAGAACTGCTTGTGTGGGTATATAGACAAACACATTGTCTGGGCCCAAACTTCTTATCAAATGTTCCACATGTAATAGATTCTAATCATTACAAGTAAACAGGAATGGTAAAAAATACTTCTTAGGATTTGATTTTGAGACGTTAACTATGGTTAAAATTGCTTTCTTTGCCATTTTATCATTCAGTGTGACGACAAAAGCCATTTTTCACATTTGTTTGTCAAGTCAATGCAATTATATGTCCCATTCGGGCTCCTGGTGGGTATTTGAATCCTATATAACAATCATTCATTGTCACAGCTAATTGAGATGTGACTGAAGAGATAAGCAATATAAACCATAGATGTAATATTCACAGTGAATTAAACTAATCAGATTTATAGCTAATCAATGAAGTTTGCAAGTATGAATTATAATGTAATTCTGGCATCAGTAGTGCAATGTTTATATGTATTGGAAATTAATAATGATTAAGGATTGTTCTATTTGTTATACATTATTCTTCCCATAATTAACATTGTCAGTAAAACCAGAACTTCATTTTAATTGATAAATACATCATCGCAATTACTGATACTGATTGCAGCAAATATATTTTTAAGACTTGTTTAAAACAAGAAGAAAAGAAAAAAAAAGAAATCCACAGGATATGCGTGTCTAGTAATCTAAGCATAAAGTGGCAGCATCAATATTTTACAAAGGCGGGAAGCAAGCGCTACCTCCCTTCTGCCCCAGGTACCCATGGTTGATGTAAGACTGTACAAAGTTGTAAGGTAGTGAATTCAGAATGCACTGGAAATGTGTTTTTCTAAATTCTGCTTGTAGACATATTAGTGCACATTAAAGAAGGTCTAAAATAGCAATTAATATTTTAATGATTTCAAAACCCAAATATTCACATAAATATATGTAAATGGGTCAAGATAAAAAAAAATCTCAAGCATAAAAATGTGCATCTTAGCTCTTAAATGCCTGCCTATCAGTGATTTGTTGAACCGAATGGTTCTCTGGTAGCCTCCAAAGTGTTCCTGTCTAAAAATAAATATGTAAATGGCTTCTAATTTACTTGCTTATATTAAATGCATGCGTCATTTACATCAGTATTACTTGAAATGATCACAAAAAATATTAATAATATACTAGTATGCCTAGGAAATACTGTAACAGCATATTAAATGTGTTCTCATCAATAGAAGGTTTTTTTAAATTTCTTATCCCTCCGGGATATGCAGAAAGAACCTAAGTGGAATTTACTAAGCTCTGAAATGAACTAAAAGGTAGAATTAGGTTTTAGCGTGTGATAATAGCTATAGAGTTCCTGGCCAAGTAGGCCCTGTATTACCTCAGATTCTTTTTTTAGGGGGCAATATGTTGAAATATTCAGTATATTATTATTATTTTTCATTATTAACTCTGTACTCTGTCATGTAGAATATCAATTTCTAAATTAATATACTCCTAAAGTCAGCTATCTATTCTTGCGACTATCAAATAAATAGTTTAAGTTCTATTAACACAAATTATATACATAGCTCTTTCAGTCTACCTGAGGCAAGGAAGTGGATGATGTACCTGCTAGGGCTGTCACCTGGTCAGTATTTTCCTGGAAGGCCGTTAAAAAAATTAGGGTTGAGGCCAATGTTAAGTCTATGGAGGCAGCAACCTGGCAGGTATTTTTTTGTAGAAAAGGTGGCATACCTTAAACATGGCAAAACTACACACTTAAAAACCATGCTATGGAGGTTCACCAATGCCTTCCTTGTGGCCAGGAGAACTGGAACGTGGTAAGTAACTAAACGAGTGTATACATTTTACTATTATTTCAAATAAACAATGTAAAAATTACAAAACAAGACTACCTCTTAATTGTTATTTAAATGTATCCAGCAGTCAGAACAGATATAAGGCAATAACATGAATATCCCTGCGGACATATACACTATAGAACATGGGCGTCCAACATGAGGCCCGCCGGACAGAGAGGTGCGGCCCGTCTGAGAGGGGCAGTGGTAGAAGCCCCTCACAGCCTCTCCAACAAAGTGTGCACTGGGATGTCACTGACATCCGATGCTCCAACACAGTCAAAGCAAAAGGGGGCGGAGCTTTCTCCCCTCGCACAGGGGAGAAAACTCAGCCCCTCGCACTCTGATCCTGTTGGAGCATCGGATGTCATTGACATTCCGGTGTTCAGATGGAACAATCCCCCTCCCTGCAGATAAAAGGTAAGCAGACAGGAAGGGGGGACAAACAAAACAACAGGGATATATTTAAAAAAGAAGAAGCAAAGTCTGTGTGTGGAAGTGTGACTCAGTGTATGTGTGGAAGTGTGACACAGTATGTGTGTTAATGTGACTATGTGTGTATTTGAGTGTGTGTGTATGTTAAGTGTAATTTTGTGTGTAAGAATGACTGTGTATTTTTGTATGTTTGTTTGTGTATGCACATGTGAATGTGTGTGCATTTAATTTGAGTATTTTTTATTTTTTTTGCTGGGGAATCTGTGACACACTGCGCATTACTGTGAGATATATATATATATATATATATATATACATATATATATATATACATATATATATACATATATACTTATGTATATACAAAATCCAAAGTCTCATTAGCACCCCTTATAATATAATATATGCTTTATTAGGTGATTGCATTCCTTTTGGATTTGTTTGTCCATATATATATATATATATATATATACACACACACACACACACACACACACACACACACACACACACACACATACATACATACATACATACATACATACATACACACATACATTTTCTTTCAATGAAACATCAATGCAGCCTGTGCACAAATAGATTTACGGTGAAGTGGCCCACTGCAAAACAAACTGAAGTGGACACCCCTGCTATAGAACAACAATTGGTGATTTAAAGGTACAGTCATTTAATGAAGCTAGTCCATTCTTAATCCCAATGAAAGCTGATGGAGATGATAGTAATACATTTTATTAATTGATAAATAAATATCCTACTGCTAAGATCTCTTTTCTGAAAACTACAAGCCAGGCCCGTTTGCATGATCATAAGGCTTGATATGACACAGATGTGCACCTTGGAAGCAAACCGTTCACATATAGGCAGACATTGAGATGAGAGAATTGAAAGGATACAAGATGGGGTTGCTCGTGCAGTTACATTCTAAACTAAATGAAAAATCAGAAAATACAGGATAAAGGCACTGCCAGCGGCATAAATACCCTTGTGCTTCTTGCAGTCTGCTGGACCACGGGTCCCGAGCCCAGCCGTAATTGGCAATCAACAAAAATTAGCAAGAAGAAAAGTCCAAGGAGCAGAAAATTGGATGAAGCTCGATCCAGTTAAAACATAACTTCCTCATAAGTCCGAATGGACGAAACGCGTTAGGTGATTTCCATTGCTTCCATTGTCACATTTTGTATTTTATTATACTGGATTAAACGTTATGTTTTAACTGGATCTAGTTTCATCCAATTTTCTGCTCCTTGGACTTTTCTTCTTTCTAATTTGTGTCCAAACTAAATGAATCTAATGCACAATCTGGATTATAGATATAATTCAATAATAATACACTAAACCTTCTTTCCAAAAAAATGAATGGTCCTATTGATGAATGGCATGTATTTTTTAAGGTTTTCCTAGATAGCTAGTGCAGTAGGAGACCTCTGTTTCCATAGGGGGTGAACAGAGAGGACTTTTACATGTTCAGTGCCTCCAGAGGTTTGTACTGAGTGCTAACATGTTAATATGGTACTGGTTGTACTGTCTATCCTTAATGAGACCCTGGCAGCTGGTTGAACCCAAGATATCCATGGTGACAAAAATGTCTTCTGAAAGTCTTGCACACTATTGTCGAACACACCATCTTTGCTATTTTTATATGGTGTATGCATTTTATGTATGTGTCAAAGGACACGATTATATTTTATTTGTAATACATGTGATGCAATATTTGAATATGCATCTTTCAGCAATTCAAGGAGCTTGCACTGGGTTTTTTTACAGGCAGTGGGACTATAGGGCCGGTCAGAATACCAGCTGCATCTACAACAAATTAATGCTTTTCTACTTACTTTTGAAGAGAGATCTCCGAAATATCCAGCTAATTTGGGTCAACTATTAATTAGAATATATGAATATTTTATTTAAAAGCATATAATATTCCAATTAATATTATTCAAAATTAAAGGACCAGTGCAGAGGTGATAACCACACTCAAGACGATGCTGGGTTTGAACCAGAGGTGGGACTTTCAATAGCTGAAATTTCATTCAGTGTCAAGTGGTGTTTAGCCCATCTCACTTCCTGTCTGGTCCTGCCTCTTTTTTGGGTAGAGCAACTCGCTCATTGCTGTGTCCCACCCATTTTTGAGTTGGCCAACTTCCCTGCAGCCCAGGAACCCACATGGAGCATAAAAATGCAAAGTTCCCAGGAATAATGATGCTATGTCCTTTTCTGCAGATACAAGATGAGGCTATACTTATTCTAAGCTATGAGACCCAAACATCTTGGATAGTACTTGGACGTAAAACTAAAAATATATACATAACTCACAACTAGCATGAAATATGATCCAGCATTCACTATGACGTTTAAAGATTTACGGACCTAACAGAATCTGAAATACAGAAATTACTGCTTGGGAATTCTCAGAATGATCAGTGAATGCAGTTTTCAACTAGTAAGTATTTCTTCATATGTTTTGAAGAAAAATTAAATCAGAACGGGTGTCTGGATCCAAAATATGAGGACACACAGGAATTTATCTTGGCAGTGTGTGATTTATGACAAGTAATGACACAGATAGCCGAGCAGCAGGTAAAGACAGCTTAATGGATCGTCCTTTCCATGTGAGATATGAGCAGTGCAAGATAATTTATACTGTATGTGAAGAGGGGAATGAGGCACAGCTCAGCAATGTAACTGGGTGAATCTCACTATTCCAGGTGTTAGTGATGGGAAAGGACAAGTTAATTATCTTACCTCTTCACCCTTTGGGATTTCTTTCACTGTACGGAGGAACAGACATCTTCCTTCAAATACAATCACGCAGTTTGGGTCACAACTGTGGTTTAACAAAGACATGCTGAAAGACAAAAAAAGGGGAACGTCCATTACAGTAAGCTTCATTGTCAGGTTACCTCAGGAGAACTAACAGCTAACTAACCTTAGCCAAAATGGCCCACAATGCATTTCAGTATATTAAATGCAGATGGTTAGTAAAAAAAAAACATAAGGTATATTGAATAATTGAAAAAATTATCAACACAAGAAAAAGGGTGGATAATTCACTATATATTCCTTTAAGAAAACAAAATCCAAGTTTGGTTAAACAAAAAAAATAATTCCTTTATAAGTCAGCAGATAAGCACGAAATAAGTTAGGGATTTTGTAGTTCAATGTTTAGGCCTTTATACTTGCATTATGTCTTTTTTAGCCTATTTTAAAATAAGGACAGACAATTAAATATATATCATTACAAATATATACCGTTACAATAAACGATACTTTCAAAAAAGATCAGAAATACCAAGTATGCAACTAATCAATTGAAACCTTCATTCACATTTATAAACATTTATTCAGTATTATCTTTGTATGAATAACTCGAGCCTCTAGGGAGTAAGGTTTTTTAGCATTTGATTTCATCTTTTCACAATGCAAGGTAAATTAATTAAAAATCAAAACTTTGTCTTCAAGTATTACATAGGAGAAATATACTTCCCCCTTTATAGATCATATTTTAAAATATCAGTGGAAATCTATACATGTACTCATAAAGGACCCGTCAATCTTGAACCTGACTTTAGTTTTTTCAAATTATAGTTTAAAAATGCTACCATAAAATGTGAATATTGGTATTCTGAGTTTGCTTTACTCACAGATATTAGGTTTGCAGCTTCTACTCAACCTCCCATTCAGCTCTCAGCATTTGGCATGTAAAAAAAGCAATGTAAGCAAAGTATCCCAGAATATTCATACAAATACAGCACAGGAGCCTGTACAGGACACACATCTGCAGTTTATTTACACTATTTGTACAGCTGGGTTGCAAGGTTGGTCATTTTTTGCAGGACACATACCGTATTTATCGGCGTATAACACGCGCCGGCGTATAACACGTACCTCATTTTAAAAAGGAATTTTTAGGAAAAAAATTTTCAAATAAAGAACTTTGAAGCCCAATATGCCATTTTAATATGCCAGGATATTGCCCCCAATATGCCATTTAATATGCAGGATATTGCCCCCAATATGCCATTTTAATATCCCAGATATTGCCCCCAATATGCCATTTTAATATGCCAGGATATTGCCACCAATATGCCAGGATATTGCCCCGAATATGCCATTTTAATATGCCAGATATTGCCCCCAATATGCCATTTAATATGCCATGATATTGCCCCCAATATGCCATTTAATATGCCATGATATTGCCCCCAATATGCCAGGATATTGCCCCTTAGTATGCTCGTTATGCCACCCTCCTCCCCCAGACCCCAGTACTTACCTTGTTCCTGCTCTGTCCCCCGGTGCTCTGAAGCTGCGTGGCTGTGAGGGAAGCATTGTGAGCTTCCCTCCAGGGAGAAAAAGTGCGTGTTATACGCCGATAAATACGGTAACTTTTACCTGCGTCCCTGCAGAATGTAGAATGCAAATGTGTCCAGAGAGAACCATTTAATTAATCATGTAGGAAATTCCCTTGATGGTTCATTATCTTTAGTTGAGTTTTTTGGTTTTGTTATTGGGGCAGTTGGTGGAAGGCACTCTAGCCCAATTTTTTAATAATGCCAAGAGTCTTCATGAAATAAAAAAATACAAGATTTGTAAAAACAAAACAAAAACAAAAACAAAACCCTATAATAAAAGAAATGGAATATGGCATCTACCAGCACATAGAAATGTCTAACCAAACTTGAAATAAAAAAATCATAATTAGTGATTATATGAAACAATACGTACGATGCAATTCCAGATACCAATCAATAAAAGTTTACAGAGTACACATTTATTCAGTTTTTGATAATCATCTATAATGGTATTTGACATACTACATTATGTATTCATATATTTTTTATCTTTTCTATTTATGTGTGAAACCCACTTGATATTACAATACAAAAAGCTAAATATTCTTATTATTACATTTTAATGTGTAAATGGTAGCAAATCAATTTACCTACATTTGCATTTTTTGAATTTGTTTATTAACTTTCAAAAAGTTCATTAAAAATTCATATTTTTGTCATCTTTACTTTGTAATACAGTATCAGACCCGGCCAGAGAGAAACAGTCTGCAGGAAAACATAAAGCTGACTTAAATAAAACTATGTTAGCCTTATAATTCAAGACATCTTTCTTTTGGAGAAAAACTGATCCGCAGCAGAACAGATGGCCTTATAATTAAATAACTTTAGTTACCGTATTATTTGCTTGTTAAGGTAATAACACATTTTTTTCATTCCAGACTTCGAGTGAACCATTCTATGTCACACTATTACTTGGCTTATAATATTTTACCTAAGTGGCACATGCGTTTTCTTCATACTTCATGATATAGCAATCTTGTGTTTGTCTGTATAAATGTGTCTCTAATCAAGCAGCACTTTTTAAAATGAGAGAGCTGACAGAATATCTTGTAAAGGGTTAACAACATAAAATAAAATGAATGTAGCTTCTCATTGTAGTCATATATATGGATAATTAAGACATAAATCCCACTGTCGGGGTTGTCTCCAGAATCAGGATAGTTGGCAGGTTTCGGAAAACAAACCCGCTTTCTAAATGAAACAATTGTAGAAAGAAGATTTTGGAGCGGCTATATACACTTTGCGATACAAAGTAATGTCAATTAATGGCCATAACTCATCCTCAGATAGAACACACAAAATGGGATAAAGGATATTTTTTTTTATAACAGTGGGATCAGTGGCAGATGCTCCATATGTGCTAGCTGTTCTCAGCACACAAACCCCCGGAAATACACGAGAGACACTGTGCCTCCGCCCAGGGCCGGACTGGCCCACCGGGAAAAATCCCGGTGGGCCGCCTGCCCCCGGGGCCGCCTTGGCCACTTAAAGTGAAGCGGCGGCGGCCGCCACTTTAAGAGTTCAGCTGCTGCAGCATCCGGCGGCAGCAGACGAATTTCTTAAAGCGGCGACGGCCGCCGAATTGCTTAAAGCGGCGGTGGGCCACTTTAAGCAATTCGGCGGCCGTCGCCGCTTTAAGAAATTCGCCTGCTGCCGCCGGATGCTGCAGCAGCAGTTCCGGCGGCGGGATGGGGAGCAGAGAACGCAAGGTGAGTGAGACATAAAGGGCAGGGGGTGAAAGACACTACAGGGGGGGAAGGGGGGGGTGAAAGACACTACAGAGGGGGAAGGGGGGGTGAAAGACACTACAGGGGGAGGGGGAAGGGTGGGGTGAAAGACACTACAGGGGGGGAAGGGGGGGTGAAAGACACTACAGGGGGAGGGGGAAGGGTGGGGTGAAAGACACTACAGGGGGGGAAGGGGGGGTGAAAGACACTACAGGGGGAGGGGGAAGGGTGGGGTGAAAGACACTACAGGGGGGGAAGGGGGGGTGAAAGACACTACAGGGGGAGGTGGAAGGGGGATGAAAGACACTACAGGGGGAGGTGGAAGGGGGGGGTGAAAGACACTACAGGGGGAGGTGGAAGGGGGGGTGAAAGACTGTACAGGGGAAGAGGAGGGTGTGAAAGACTACAGGGGGAAAGGGGTGAAAGACACTAAGGGGAAAGGTGGGAAGAGTGACGCCACAGAAAGGACAGAGAGAGAGAGAGATGCCACAGAAAGGACACACAGAGAGCGAGACGCCACAGAGAGCGAGACGCCACAGAGAGCGAGATACCCAACAGAGAGAGAGATGCCTCAGAGAGAGAGAGAGAGAGAGATGCCACAGAGAGAGAGAGAGAGATGCCACAGAGAGAGAGAGAGAGATGCCACAGAGAGAGAGAGAGAAAGAGACGCCACAGAGAGGGAGAGAGACGCCACAGAAAGGACAGAGAGAGAGAGAAAGGACACAGAGAGAGAGAGACGCCACAGAAAAGACAGAGAGAGAGACGCCACAGGAAAGACAGAGAGAGAGACGCCACAGGAAAGACAGAGAGAGAGACGCCACAGGAAAGACAGAGAGAGAGACGCCACAGAAAGACAGAGAGAGAGACCCCACAGAAAAGACAGAGAGAGAGACGCCACAGAAAAGACAGAGAGAGAGACGCCACAAAAAAAAAAGACAGAGAGAGAGACGCCACAGAAAAGACAGAGAGAGAGAGACGCCACAAAAAAAAAGACAGAGAGAGAGACGTCACAGAAAGGACAGAGAGAGAGAGACGCCACAGAAAGGACAGAGAGAGAGAGATGCCACAGAAAGGACAGAGAGAGAGAGACGCCACAGAAAGGACAGAGAGAGAGAGACGCCACAGAAAGGACAGAGAGAGACAGGCTACAGATATGCGAGAGACAGGATATGTCTCACACACTGCCCTGATATATACCTCTGCACAGGGCAATTCATATAACTCTGTGTACATACTGGAGGTATATATATTGCCCTAGACAGGCTTATATATCAGTCTTATCTATATATAATACACTGTTCAGATGTGCTTTTTAAAATGCATGATTTTCCCTTCTATGAATAAAAAAATTATATTATGCTATGGGCTGGTTTAAAAATATTATGCGATGGGGCTGGTATATACATTTTTTCCAGGGCTGGTTTTTGTTCCCAGTCCGGCCCTGCCTCCGCCTGTCACCCAGGGGCACGATACGCCCCTGATGGGACCTAACCAGGAATATCAAGGTTACCTTTAAACATTCCATTGTGAAATAGTTTTTTTTGCGGAACTGTTAAACTACAATAATAAAAAAGAGTGGCTGAAAACTAGCCAGAAACATGACCTGTACCTTATTTTGGGTCAACACCAACAGATGAAAAGTATGATTCATAAATGCTGGTTTAATTAATCATAACTACAAAAATATAGTGGATGTAGCAATGAATACCAAAGGTTTTAAAGAATAAGAGAAAGAGAGTAAGAGGAAAAAGGTAACATGTGACACGGAGAACTAGAAATAATTTAAAGGAATTGTAACAATTGATACAAATTTCCAGCTGTGCAAAAGTTTAAAATGTAAGTTAGAATTAAAATATCTCATTCCTTTTCCCTGCTTATATTACCATGGTCTCTTCCAGCATGAAATCTAAACGAAGGCTCAATGTAAAGGCTTTTAACTTGTTTCCATCCCTAGTGAAAGCCACATGCTTAACTTAAACAAAAATCCATCAGTCTTGGCCTACATAAATAATTTCTTCAGCTGTTAATGAGGCATTTGGAAAACAAATTCTAAACCAAATTCTATTTCTCCCCCTTCCTTGGAATTCAACAGTGGAAGTAGTTTTCTTCTGATAAACCCCTCTGGCTACCTACGGAAGTAAAAAAAAAAAAAATCTCATGTAACCACTGTGAATAAAGCAGTGTATGTATTACCTGGGATATAGGCCAACACCAATGTCTTGCATCTCTCCATCACTAATGGTGAAGCTGTTACAGGTCACCTGTAAAAACAAGCAAAGTAAACCCTGGATTAGTGGGTGTTTGACCTCAAGGAAAGAAACGTTCAATAAACAGACTTTTATTCAGCAAATTGCTCTAAAAAGGCATAAAATTCAACAGCAGCACTAGATTCTATTATTTTACCAGCCTGCATTACGCACACTAGTGTCATTCAGAAAACAAGGAATAAAGCATATGTACAAACATAGTTTCCTTAATTGCGGAACAGAATGTGTAAATAACATGCATTATAATGATTTCGCCAACACTTCGCTTTATGTCTTTATTAACTTGCATTCTTACAAGCTGATGTGATTTACAAAAATGTTATACAATTTAATTTTAGTGGCAATACCCTGGCATATTAAGTGGCAATAGAGTGGCAAAATCCTGGCATATGGAGGTGCAAAATCCTGACATATTGAGGGGCAAGATCCTAGCATATTGAGGGGCAAAATCCTGACATACTGAGGGGCAAAATCATGGCATATTGAGGGGCAAAATCATGGCATATTAAATGGCATATTGAGTGGCTAAATACTGGCATATTGAGTGGCAAAATAGTGTGTCTCAGGTTATGTGTGTCACTGTGTGTTTGTAAGTGGTAAGGGTGTGTGTAAGTGTGTCACTTTCTGTGTAAGGGTGTGTGTCACTGTGTCAGTGTAAGGGTGTGTGTGTAAGTGGTAAGTGTGTCTTTGTGTTTAAGGGTTTCAATGTGTGTTAGGGTGTCAATGTGTGACAAATTTAGAGCATGCAAGTTGAATATTTAGATGTATTTATTTTCCACACTATACATTATACTTTTATATATATAAAATATATGGAGGGTTGGTAGTATGGGAGTCGTGGCGGGTCAGAGGAGGGGGGCACCAAAATTCACCTCCGCCTGTGTAGACGAAAATCCTTGCACCGCCCCTGGAGGGGGGTTGAGGCGTGATTGCATGCCAGGTAGTGAGGGGGAGGGGGGGCTGTGGATCCAGGGGGCGCAAGCAAATTCTTGCCCAGGGTCCAATGAATATTAAAGATGGCCAGGCATAACAATCATCATTCAGTTCTGCAAGTGGTGATGTATTTGTGCTTTAGGATGCATAATTTAAGTGAGCTTATTCTTTCTTCCAAGCCACCTTATCTATATATACATACAAAAAAAAAGTTGTTCCTGCATGATGCATTATAGAACATGTAAATCAGGAATTGTTTTTTAATGGCCATTCCTACAGTTTATAGGAAGGCCCATAAAGACATGGTTGGATGTCGAAGAACTTGACTGGCCAACACAGAGCCCTGACCTCAACCCCACTGAACACCTTTGGAATGACTGAAACAGAGATTGTGAGCCAGGCCTTCTCGTCCAATGCTCGATTGGATGTACAATGCTCTACTGGATGAATGGCAAAAATTCCAACAGAAACTCCAAAATCTTGAAAAAAGCCTTCCCAGAAGAGTGGACGCTGCTATAACTTCAAAGGTGGGACCAACTACATATTAATGTCTGTGTATTTACAATGCACTTACATAAATGCTGGTATGGTCAGGTGTCCCAATACTTTTGTCCATATAGTGTGTGCATGTCTCAAATCAGCCTGAGATTGTAATATATAATATACATTTTTCTTGTAGAGACCCTTTAAACACTAGATCCCCTCCCTACCTTGCAATTTCTAAATCCAGGATGCTAAGGACCTAACAGATGGTGAGGTGGCAGGCATGACCTTCCCATGTTTACTGGAATATACAGGACTTTGTAACATGGATTCTTTTAGTAAATGATATTAAAGTGTTGCATAAAATATATTGTTTCATTTCTTGTAAACTACAAGGGAATCAAACCGATCAATGTTGACAGTGCATCCGAATAAACAGGGAGCAGTAAAATAAGTTTAATATAAAATAATTGTAAGGCCAAGTGGCATCACTTGTGGGTAAACAATGATGTAGAAGAAATGCCAATACAGGCAGCAGTATAAGCCTGCTAAGGGAGGATTCATTTATTTTAAAACCGCAAAGAGTGCAGCTTTGGAAAAAGAATGTGACTTATACGGCCATGTTCCTCTCCAAGACTAATTGACTAAATGAAGATAAATCAGGGCAACGGGAAGTTCATTTCCCAAGATCAAGTAAAAAAGATAAGCAGATTACAATGTCTTTAGCCTTTTTGTGTTTCTGGTGTAGGACGACAATTTAATGTGTGATCAGACATGCTTAAAGCAGTATGGAAATTTCCAGTCAACTTCTTGATGCCGCAGGTACAGAGATAAGGACGGATGAATTAACATGCTGAAAGTCATCTGGTACTGATATGGTCTGTGTGGATGACTTTATTAAAAATATATAAAATCATTTTATGTAATAAAAAAAAGTATAAAACCATTTTATGAGCAGAATGCTGTCTGTAGTGAAACTCTCCTCTGCACAGCTTTTAGGACCACTAGCAAAAACATTTAATGCAGCTGTCCCATTTTAATAAATCTATCATAGGTATACCCCAACCTTAACATACACAATGTGTCCAGATCATGTATGTAAACTGAAAATGTACTTAACCCCTTAAGTAAGAAGGAGAGGAGAGAACACTGATGGGAGAGAGAGGAGAACACAGATGGGAGATGGGGAGAGGAGGAAAATAGACAGCTATGGGGAAGAGGAGAGATACAACCATGGGGAAGAGGAGAGACATACATGGGTAGAGGGACAAAGAGACATTCATGGGAGGCAGAGGAGAGAGACAAGCATGGGAAGGGGGAGGAGAGAGACAGACATGAGAAAGGAGAGGAGAAAGACAGACGTGGGAAAGAGAATAGAAAGAGACATGGAAAGGAAGAGGAGAGAGAAAGAAATGGGAAAAAGAGAGACAGACAGACATGGGAAGGCAGAGGAGAGATAGACACATCACATGGGAAGGAAGAGGAGAGACAGACAGGGGAAGGGAGAGGAGAGACAGACAGGGGAAGGGAGAGGAGAGACAGACAGACATGGAAAGGGAGAGGAGAGAGACAGACATGCTAAGTGATGGGAGAGAGACAGACATGGGAAAGAAGAGGATACAAAGACAGACATGAAAAGGAAGAGGAGACAGATGGACATGGGAAGAGAGAGAGACAGATGGACATGGGATGGGAGAGTATGCGACAGACATAGGAAGGGAGAGGAGAGCAACAGGAGGACAAGGGAAGGGAGAGGAGTGCGACAGATATGGGAAGGGAGAGGAGAGAGACAGGGCGGACATGGGAAGGGAGAGAAGAGAGAAAGAAGGACATGGGGAGAGTAAAACACAGACGGACATGGGGGAGAGGAAAAGACAGACGGATTTGGTCCCCTTGAGACCAGACTCTGGATCTGCCCCTGCATGGGAATTGCAACATTTATGCCAAAATAGCATTAAAAAGAAATTCAAATCATGATGCTATTACGGCATATATCTGTTAATTTCCACATCCTATTGATTCACCAGGCCAAGTTCCCTGAACCAAATCGGGTCGAGGTTTCATAATGAAATTGTCGAAAATCACTGAATTAAGGCTGTAATCGGTCATATTGAATAGTCGCATTGCTATCAGCCCTTAATTTCGAGTAAGGCTGCTTGATTTCTTTGATCAACTGCTAAAAGAAAAATAAATATTATTTCATTATTTCCTGCTTGTCATTTGTGAGTCGGGCACTGAGCTGTTTTTTTTGCGAGAGTATTTCTTCTGATACTATTGCGGTGGAACACCGCACAGCCCTCTGAGAACTCAAGTGCCTGAACTGTAAGTATCATTTATTCATACATTACTGACACAAGGTGGTTACCACAATCTATATATTTAAACAACTACATATCAAAAAATGTAAAAATTGCTCTGGTCTTTGACACACTTAAATCCATGGTCTTCAGAGGTTACCGTTCAAATAAATAGTGAAAAACATTTGAAATTTTAAAGGTAAAACATAAAAAATAAAAATAAGAAGCCTAAAACCTGTGTAAAACTTATATTTGTCCTTTATTTTTTGTTAAATAGGGATAACTATATTCCACAGAAAAAATATCCCCCCCCCCCACTCTGTTTCACATGTTAAAATATTTTCATTACAGTGAACCCGTGATTTGATTTAATATACATTCAGTGTGACAAAGTTACCAGGCAGCAATGTGCCCATCTGATTATAACAATTGTTTGAAGTGATATGGCTTGAAATGCAAATCCATTTTCTTTGCCGGCTGTTTGGAATTGAACTGTGGAATTTTTATTAGAGAGGTGCCATGGATTTTCTTTTTTTGTAAATACTTAATTTTTCAGTCTGTGCGTTTCCCACGTTGACTCTCTGAATGCCCTTGGAGTTTGTCATTCAGTCTGGAGCTGATGGGAGATAAGGCCAGCCGACAGCGCAGACAAATAGCACTATGTCATTATGAAATGCAAGATTTAAAACAGAACACATCCTGCACGCATCTTCCTATGAAGGGCAATGGAGGATTTAAAAAAAAAAACCTGTGTTCTTATTTGACCCTAGCATTTAAAATATGTATTGCTTCACTGGTCTTGGTTTTTCCGGAAACATTTATGTTGTTCTAACTTCTGGCATCCCTAGCTAATGCAGACTAGACATGACGCCTAGTTGAAGCCACTGTAGGCGAAACGCGTAGCGGCTGGATTCACCTGCTTTTTACCTTAAGGACTTTGCTATTATTTTATTGTAATTTTAAAGAACACTGCAGAAGCGTTTTTCCTCATACAGACCAAAGTGTGGCGCCCACCTTGCAGATCTCAGGAAACCCTTCATGTAAGCAGATATTTGTTCTTTTTATATTAAAACCTGTTTTATGCCACTCATCTGTTGTTCCACTTCTTCCTTGTCTTTGGAGTTCTAAAGAAAATTGAAGTACCGAATCTTTTTTTAAGAAAATCGTCTGATGAGCATATTTTATACTTGGAGTCTGTGAGTGCAAAATCCAAAGGGAGATTTTATCTCTCCTGAAGTTACTATTGTTTCACCATTTTCACTCACCTATTGTATATATTAGGTACTACATAGATTCCACAGTTTATGTAAAGCGCACTTTTTTTCTGTTTTGTAATTTTTGTATGTTTTGTGTGGTTTAGGAACACACTTATTAAGTGCAACTCACATTAAGATTAAGCGCTGGGTTAATCTCCCTATTTTTTGCACCTCTTAGCATGCTCAGCCAGCCGAGATCTTGCTAAGTCAGGTCACAACTGGTGTTCCAGAGCTGGACCATAAATGCTAATAAATAACGCTGCATCTAAAAAGCGAATCCAAAGTCATATTGGGAAAAAAGGGTTCATTATAGAACTGTCCTGCAAGAAAATCAAGCTTTTAACACGGCAGAATTTCCAGTGTAAGTTCAAGGTAGAACCAAGGCTATTACAATGCAAATAGGAAAGCCCTCCTCTGTGCTGTGATGAACAAGGCATCCAGGAACTCCGTGATTGCATCAACAGATGAAAAACTGGAGAAACCATGGGCAATCTTGCAGCTTTTCACAAAAAATATCAATTTATTGAATCCATTAAAATGAATACAAAGTGATTCAAAGATAAAGGAAAACAGGTCAGGTAGTGAGCAGCCAGCCTTACCCGATTTTCTTCGTCTATGTTGGATCACTTTGTATTCATTTTAAGGGATTCAATAAATTGATATTTTCTGTGAAATGCTGCACAATCTGGTTGATTTTCTGTTTCTCGTTTTTTTTCACTATTCCAATGTAAAAGGCAATACTGATTCTTTTCAACTAATTCAGGGGTGCATGTGATTATGGGATCAAAGCCCTGTAAGCAAATAATGGGAATGTGTGTGTGTCTTGTAAAGGTTGTGGGTTTCACAGTGGCTTGCTGGGTCTCCAGTTCAAACACCCTCCAAGCAGGATAAATCTGCATATAACTCCATCCACCTTTGCCTACAAAATGCCCATTTGGGGGTATTATTGGAATTCCCACAATTTCAGTGCCCCTCTTCATTTTAGAACCGCACATTTTAGGGGCCCATCCCCTTATTAATGGGGACTGGTCTCCTTCTTAACTACAGGGAAGGTTGTATATTTGCACCATTGTCCTACCATTGCTCCTAGGTAGGGATAAGTCTCAGGTCATTCATTATTAACACTTGGCGTTGCAATATAAAATGACATTTAAATTAACACCATCCTCTAGACCCATAATTGTTTAAGTCCCAAAGAGCATCTCAAAAGATAGAGCCTCCTCTAATGCAAAATGGGGGAGAAGGGAATGGTTAGCCTAAGTAAATTATTTTTTAACTAATTAAAAAAAAGTAATAATAACCTGCTGATTATATGAAAAAACCCTGAAAAAAATCTTTTTGACAAAATCTTTTTAAATACATTTTTTTTTTCAACAATTGGGAAAAAGCAGCATCAGAATAAGACGATTCCTACACTGTTTACAGGTCAGAATATAAGCAGTATAGGAAAGGTTGAACAACAAGAGAATAGGCAATTCAGCATCGGAATGTAAGAAGATTCAGTAAGGTCCAGAGGTTATACAATAGGATACATTATTTTGAAGTAACTTGAAGAGAAAATGGCACCAACAAAGATAAAGGAGGATAAGTGTGTTGACTAGATCTGATTAGAGATTGAGGCACGCACACAGAGTACGTACTCTCGCAAAAAAAACAGCTCAGTGCCCGACTCACAAATGACAAGCAGGAAATAATGAAATAATATTTATTTTTCTTTTAGCAGTTGATCAAAGAAATCAAGCAGCCTTACTCGAAATTAAGGGCTGATAGCAATGCGACTATTCAATATGACCGATTACAGCCTTAATTCAGTGATTTTCGACAATTTCATTATGAAACCTCGACCCGATTTGGTTCAGGGAACTTGGCCTGGTGAATCAATGCTGGGTCTCCAGTTCAAACACCCTCCAAGCAGGATAAATATGCATATAACTCATCCACCTTTGCCTACAAAATGCCCATTTGGGGGTATTATTGGAATTCCCACAATTTCAGTGCCCCTCTTCATTTTAGAACCGCACATTTTAGGGGCCCATCCCCTTATTAATGGGGACTGGTCTCCTTCTTAACTACAGGGAAGGTTGTATATTTGCACCATTGTCCTACCATTGCTCCTAGGTAGGGATAAGTCTCAGGTCATTCATTATTAACACTTGGCGTTGCAATATAAAATGACATTTAAATTAACACCATCCTCTAGACCCATAATTGTTTAAGTCCCAAAGAGCATCTCAAAAGATAGAGCCTCCTCTAATGCAAAATGGGGGAGAAGGGAATGGTTAGCCTAAGTAAATTATTTTTTAACTAATTAAAAAAAAGTAATAATAACCTGCTGATTATATGAAAAAACCCTGAAAAAAATCTTTTTGACAAAATCTTTTTAAATACATTTTTTTTTTCAACAATTGGGAAAAAGCAGCATCAGAATAAGACGATTCCTACACTGTTTACAGGTCAGAATATAAGCAGTATAGGAAAGGTTGAACAACAAGAGAATAGGCAATTCAGCATCGGAATGTAAGAAGATTCAGTAAGGTCCAGAGGTTATACAATAGGATACATTATTTTGAAGTAACTTGAAGAGAAAATGGCACCAACAAAGATAAAGGAGGATAAGTGTGTTGACTAGATCTGATTAGAGATTGAGGCACGCACACAGAGTACGTTCATCCATAACATGGAAGGCTAAACACAGGACAGGTTCACAGGTGGGAAGATCAACATATCCAGTTGTCATTTCATGAACAACAATATGAAATGGCCACATCAGACAGGAATGCCTGCTAACGGAGGAGGGGATGATGGAGGTGGAGGGAGTGGAAATCTGGTATGGAAATTAGAAATATTCCCCAAGAAATACCAGGAAGGCAGGATAAAGAAGAAAACAAACAGTAACCTCATCACAGAACAACCCATCAAAGAGGAAATATCTTTACTGGTAAATATTTGATATTATAATTGATTATGAAATGTATTTATTGGGTCTGTCATTCTGACAGATAAATTACGGTATGTAAAACCACTGAATTTGATAACTATTGATTTACACAGGTTATTCAGCGATTAAACGCATTTGTTATAACATGGTACATCATCATTTCAAGCAAGGGAGAAAGCAGTCCATTAGTAAAGCTCAAGCGAGCTCAAGAGATATAAAGTTAGTTTTAGCTCATCCATGACCAATACATTGGAGGAAACCTAAGTTCAGATTGTACACAATGAGATTACTAAGTTAGGTGAACAAGACATGGCATGGTTGTGGGTATCTCTAAACTTGTTGGCGTGTGAATTGGATGGAATGTTTTAAAAATGTATTGTTAAACAGTCCTACAAGGATGGTGCACTAATTATAGTGAATGAGATCAAGTGTCAAAAATCAACAGTCTATTAAATTGTAAGAATACATACAGCAAACCGTGAAGGGCATGGACATTGTATTGGAACGTCTAACAATATATTGATAACAAGAACCTAATATGGAATATGACCATCCTATGACCATCCTTTTCATTCAGAAATCATTCATTCTGTAGCAGGAGGCGAAAATCTACTGTTTAGTACTATTATTATAATTATTTCACTTAAAGATAAACTTACATTTTATGGAAGCATTTATAATTCTAATTTGCTGCTCATTTGTTTCTATTATTTCTTAAAGGTATATAAATGAAGATCTTGTGAAATACACAATAACCCGATGATAAACTCTGCTTGTGACTTTTTTTTTTATTATGTAAAATACAAAATTACAATAAATAACTATTATCACATTCCATGGTAATAAATCATACACATAAAGATGTATAATGAAAGTCAACACTCAGCCACTCATACATGGATTCATCTATTCTATTAGTAGATTATTCTACTTAATAGGTTGCCTCCTACCCAACCAAGGGGACCATATAATAAAATAAAGGTCCATCCTTTCTCATTTGTTCTTATTTCTTGCGTAAATCTAAGTTGTCCAACATGGAAAATAATTAATTTCGGATCATGCATCATAACCTCCCGAACCACGTTGGACAAGAGGGAAATTATTTATTCCCAGAAAAGCTTTACCATAGGTGACCCAATGTACCTTCATACTTTAAGCACCTTCAGCAGGAATGACTGGATCTATGTACCACTTTAAAATATCATTCTACCAGGTTCAAAGAGTGTAAAGCCATTTTTGTTATTTGCATTGCCAATATGCAGTCAGCATCCTCCATCTCTATGCCAAGCTCTTTCTCCCATTTGATAATTATTGGTAAGGTCATAAATATTATCTCAAGATTTATTGCATTGAAGGGCCGTTTGCCAAATTTGCTCATCCATTGAGCCTTACAGAAGGCCTCTAAATGTAGATTTTCTGTATAAGCTTTGGGAGCTACCTTCTTTTAATAAAGTTTTTAGCTCTCAAATATGTATCGCACAATTCATATTTTATTCATCAGTTCTGAGAAGGGAATAATTCACTAGAAATAATCTGATAAATAGATTCAATGTTGGTTTCCTTCCAAGTTTTTAGCTTTAAATCCTGTATACTCTTCTCTTAATCTTCCAAAGGCATCTGTCTGTCTATTACATAGGTTGGCAGATACAGGTTATCCAAAAATCCATTATCCAAAAAATGTGAGATTTTGCCACAAGTTGCAAATTCCACACACACCTGTCAAGCACACAACAGATTCATCAGCATTAATCAGATTACTACAGCTTCTTTAAACTGCAATACAGCCTTTTCATGCATGCTCAGATCCCCCCCACACTCACAAAGGGTAATACAATGGCACCAACTGCTGCTTCCCAACAATGCATCACAGCTACATCACAGCAAAAGTGATGTATTTGCTCTGTACAATATTTACATTGATAATATATTTCATGAGTGCTAATAATATTTTTCACCCCCTGAAGTGTTTTGGATAATGGGTCATTTAGGAATGTACCATTTTCACCAATTAGATATATTAATACACTTCTGGTCCCAAACATTTTGGAATAAGGGATACTCAACCTGTACATCTTTCTTATCTTTTTCCACATATAATTCAGGTCATGAACTACGGAGCTATCTGTTAATTTCATCCCAAATATATTTTTTAACTATTTGATTTATATTGTTCTTTACAGTTTGCTTCTTTAGTCTGTTTCACCCTACTATTGCATTTTTATTTTAAATATAAGAGGTTTCAATTTCCCATGTTTACTGCTCTTTATTTCTTTCTTTAATCCTCTAATTTTTTCCCAACAGCTTATTCTGTAAATCCTTGTTATGCTGCTTTTCCAGTCTAAACCATTTCTTTGTGTAATTGTTGGTATGTTAACCTACTTTTTTCCAATTTTGCTAAGAATTCCCCTATATAACTGCTTTAAATCCACACCATAATGCAGACACTGAGATTTAATAATTTCCTGGAAGACATTTGTAATATCTATTTGAACCTGGTTTTCTATTCGACCATTCATTTGCAGAAATTAATTTTATTTCAAATTAAATACATACCTAATTTTACCCTCATCTATTGACATACAAAATGAGGCATGATCTGACCAAAGTCATAGATCCTAAATCATATCTTATTCCAGCAATACCTCCAAATAACCAAAATTAAATCAATATAGGATTAGGAGTGATGAGGGATCAAAAAAGTCCCTCGGAGGTTGGATTCAAGACTCTCCTTCCAAATTTCCTGGAACATTGTTTCCATTTACCACTTACGTTTTTCCTGGATGTATTTTTTTCCATCTAAGTCCACATGAGCCACACAATTAAAGTCTCCACCTACAAGTAATAATCCTTGTGCTACTTTGTCTATCTGTGTCAATACATCAAAAAATCGAATATGATTTTTGTGTGGTGCAAAAATATTTACTAGTGTCTACAAATTAATATAAAAAAATCTTCCCCTTTTGTCCACAACTTTATGAATAACCTCTAATTATAATGATTCTCACTATAATCATTATACTCTGTCTCATAAATTTATTTTTTAGTGGGTTTAGTCCAGTAAGTTTCTTGAAACCTACCAACTTCAATTTGATTATGGATCAACATATCTATTAGCATTTTCCTTTTATATGGTATATTCACTTGTGAATGGTTATTAATGGCTATTAATGGGCATATTATCACTGGGCTATTAATGAGCAAATTATCAGTGGGCTATTAATGAGCAAATGATCAGTGGGCTATTAATGAGCAAATGATCAGTGGGCTATTAATGAGCAAATGATCATTGGGCTATTAATGAGCAAATGATCAGTGGGCTATTAATGAGCAAATTATCAGTGGACTATTAATGGATAAACTATCATTGGCCTAATAATGGTCATATTATCAGTGGGCTATTAATGGTCATATCAGTGGGCTATTAATGGTCATATTATCAGTGGGCTATTAATTGACATATTATCAGTGGGCTATTAATGGACATATTATCAGTGGGCTATTAATGGACAAATTATCATTGGGCTATTAATGGACAAATTATCAGTGGGCTATTAATGGCCATATTATCAGTGGGCTATTAATGGCCATATTATCAGTGGGCTATTAATGGACATATTATCAGTGGCCTATTAATGGACATATTATCAGTGGCCTATTAATGGACATATTATCAGTGGGCTATTAATGGACATATTATCAGTGGGCTATTAATGGACATATTATCAGTGGGCTATTAATGGACATATTATCAGTGGGCTATTAATGGACATATTATCAGTGGGCTATTAATGGACAAATTATCATTGGGCTATTAATGGACAAATTATCAATGGGCTATTAATGGACATATTATCAGTGGGCTATTAATGGACATATTATCAGTGGGCTATTAATGGACAAATTATCAGTGGGCTATTAATGGACAAATTATCAGTGGGCTATTAATGGACATATTATCAGTGGGTTATTAATGGACAAATTATCAGTGGGCTATTAATGGACAAATTATCAGTGGCCTATTAATGGACATATTATCAGTGGGCTAATCATGGACATATTATCAGTGGGCTATTAATGGACATATTATCAGTGGGCTATTAATGGACAAATTATCAGTGGGCTATTAATGGACAAATTATCAGTGGCCTATTAATGGACATATTATCAGTGGGCTAATCATGGACATATTATCAGTGGGCTATTAATGGACATATTATCAGTGGGTTATTAATGGACATATTATCAGTGGGCTAATCATGGACATATTATCAGTGGGCTATTAATGGACATATTATCAGTGGGCTATTAATGGACATATTATCAGTGGGCTATTAATGGACAAATTATCAGTGGCCTATTAATGGACATATTATCAGTGGGCTATTAATGGACAAATTATCAGTGGGCTAATCATGGACATATTATCAGTGGGCTATTAATGGACATATTATCAGTGGGTTATTAATGGACATATTATCAGTGGGCTAATCATGGACATATTATCAGTGGGCTATTAATGGACATATTATCAGTGGGCTATTAATGGACATATTATCAGTGGGCTATTAATGGACATATTATCAGTGGGCTATTAATGGACATATTATCAGTGGGCTAATCATGGACATTTTATCAGTGGGCTATTAATGGATAAACTATCCGGGAGAGGTGGCAGAAGGGGCCCTAAAATTTCTGATGATGATGATGATTTTCTGAATATGTAGAAACTTGTTTCCTTTAATTTGCAACTGTATAATCACTGTATAATAATGGAAATTATATTGTACCACTTCAGTATATGGCTCAGTATGTAATGATAATGGGAGGTATGCTATACTACCGTCAGTGTCTTGCTCAGTATATACCATATTTGCTCGATTATAAGACGAGGTTTTTTTCAGAGCAAATGCTCTGAAAAATCCCCCTCGTCTTATAATCGAGGTCTCTTATAATCTGACCTCAAATTGAGGTCAAATCATAAGACATGGATCCAGGTCCCCAGTAGAGCTGCAGGGGACCTGGATCCCCCTCTCTAGCAGCAGGGGATGTCTGCGCAACGAGTGCAGACTCCCCTGCTTCCGCCCGGCACGACCGCCGGGGCTTCTGTGAAGAAGCCGGGTACTAACGCTTTCGTCACAGAAGTCCCGGCGAGCGTGCCGGGCGGCAGCAGGGGAGGTCTGCGCTCATCGCGCAGACTTCCTCTGCTGCCCCACTAGCCACCAGGGTAAATCGGGCAGCTGGGGGTTGTCTGCACGATACGTGCAGACATCCTCCATGCTGCCCGACACGGCAGTCTATTATGACGGACAGCTGTCCGTCATAATAGTCTGCCGTCTCGGGCAGCATGGAGGATGTCTGCAAGTATCGTGTAGACATCCCCCGGCTGCCCCCACTAGCCACCAGGGATTGAAGTACAGGTAAGGGGGGGGGGGACAGAGAGACAGGGGGAGGGAGGGGGGGGACAGAGAGACAGGGGGAGGGAGGGAGGGGGCAGAGAGACAGGGGAGGGAGGCAGAGAGACAGGGGGGACAGAGCAGGAAGGGGGGGAGAGACAGAGGAAGGGGGGCAGAGAGAAACATGTGGGGGGAAGAGACAGGTGAGGGGGGAGTGAGACAAAGCTGGGGGCAAGGGAAAGAGAGAGGCAGCATTGGCACATAAAAAGAAATAAACACAAGAAATGCATTTTTTTTTATATAATATTTTATTAAAAAAGCAATTTACATGTGAATATATACAAGTTTAACTTTTTTCCTATAGGGTAGTCTTATATTCAGGCTTTTAATATTTTTCCTAAAGGAATATCCAAAGTTTGGGGGGTCGTCTTATAATCAGGGTCGTCTTATAATCGAGCAAATACGGTAATTATAATTGGAGGCATGCTATACTACCATCAGTGTCTTGCTCAGTATATAATGATAATGGGAGGTATGCTATACTACAGTCAGTGTCTTGCGCAGTATATAATGATAATGGGAGGCATGCTATACTACCGTCAGTGTCTGGGTCAGTATATAATGATAATGGGAGGTATGCTATACTACCGTCAGTGTCTGGCTCAGTATATAATGATAATGGGAGGCATGCTATACTACCGTCAGTGTCTGGCTCAGTATATAATTATAATGGGAGGCATGCTATACTACCGTCAGTGTCTGGCTCAGTATATAATTATAATGGGAGGCATGCTATACTACCGTCAGTGTCTGGCTCAGTATATAATGATAATGGGAGGCATGCTATACTACCATCAGTGTCTGGCTCAGTATATAATGATAATGGGAGGCATGCTATACTACCATCAGTGTCTGGCTCAGTATATAATGATAATGGGAGGTATGCTATACTACCGTCAGTGTCTGGCTCAGTATATAAATATAATGGGAGGTATGCTATACTACCGTCAGTGTCTGGCTCAGTATATAATGATAATGGGAGGTATGTTATACTACCGTCAGTGTCTGGCTCAGTATATAATGATAATAGGAGGTATGTTATACTACCGTCAGTGTCTGGCTCAGTATATAAATATAATGGGAGGAATGCTATACTACAGTCAGTGTCTGGCTCAGTATATAATGATAATGGGAGGAATGCTATACTACCGTCAGTGTCTGGCTCAGTATATAAATATAATGGGAGGTATGCTAGACTACAGTCAGTGTCTGGCTCAGTATATAAATATAATGGGAGGTATGCTAGACTACAGTCAGTGTCTGGCTCAGTATATAAATATAATGGGAGAATGGGAGGTATGCTATACTACAGTCAGTGTCTGGCTCAGTATACAATGATAATTGAAGGCATGCTATACTACCGTCAGTGTCTGGCTCAGTATATAAATATAATGGGAGGCTTGCTATACTACTGTCAGTGTCTGGCTCAGTATATATATATAATGGGAGGAGTGCTATACTACAGTCAGTGTCTGGCTCAGTATATAAATAAATTGGGAGGTATGCTAGACTACAGTCAGTGTCTGGCTCAGTATATAAATATAATGGGAGGTATGCTATACTACAGTCAGTGTCTGGCTCAGTATATAAATATAATGGGAGGTATGCTAGACTACAGTCAGTGTCTGGCTCAGTATATAAATATAATGGGAGAATGGGAGGTATGCTATACTACAGTCAGTGTCTGGCTCAGTATACAATGATAATTGAAGGTATGCTATACTACCGTCAGTGTCTGGCTCAGTATATAATGATAATGAGAGGCATGTTGTACCCCTGTGTGTGGCTCACTATATATAGTATAAAGTACATGTACACATTTACAGAGGGCACAATTTTCTATTTTTGCCTTCGGGTAGAAAAGGAGCTAGATAAGGCTATATCTGCATGTATTCTGCTCTCCTCCTCATCATGCAATCATGGAAACACGTAGGCAGGTAAATTAGCTTGCAGAGCTTCTACATGAATCTGATTTACTAATGTCAGCTAAACATTGAGTTGTACACTGAATCACCAGTTTTAATTAAATCAGAATTGCTTTCATGGTAATCAGTTATATTACTATATTATTTTGTGAACAGCAAATTGTTAATGTTATGTGTTTCAGGTTATAATGTTTCTTAATAAATATTAAAGCTCATTTTCAAATCCACTATTACAAATCATTCACAGTATGTCCAGCATTGCATCATTCAGGACAGTCATTCACAAAGGTGAAATTAACCATATATGATGAGATGCTTTGGACCAGATTTTAAATGTTATTTATTCAGATGACATTTACATAATTGAAAGGTCACAGATATGCTAATATAAGTCTCCATTGATTTTCTTTTCTTCAATTCAATACCAGTATTGATCTTATCTTCATTAGTCATTATTTTGGGATTCCATCTTGTTTTGACAGAACCAATTGATATGAATAGCACAGGGTATTGCTTTACATGATAAAAGCAGTCACAATTAACTTGGAGGTGCATTTGTGTGTAATATACCTATCTACATGTTGAGGTCCCTTGTAATAGACTGTCTTATTTAAAATTATTTTACCTTTATTTCTTTCCTCATACTTTCGGTGTGCACTGTTGCCATACATATATCTGTATAACAGCGTACAGCCCTCTCTTCAGGATAAACTGTTGCAAGCGCTGTATTTAGCGTGAGGCAGACAAGGCAAGTGCCTTGGGTGGTAAAGATGCGGACCCTTTTTTTTACGAAAAAGCTTGCAGGCAGTGGCCTGGCTGGGGAGATCATAAGATCTCCCCCTCACTATCCTTCTGGTGTCTGTATGCTGCCCAGGCGCGCAGACATTATACCATATTGCCTATTGCATTCCTGCCGCGTGACTGACTTATATTATATATACACCAAAATAAGCCCACTATGAGCAACCATTTTGTTAGTTTTTTTTTCTGGTAGATGAGGCATAGTTAAAAACGCATATAAATTGAGACATAATTAATAATATTTGAATCCTGCTGATAGAAAACATTACATGTACTGTAATGTGCTGCATCCCACAGCCTGCACTAAAGAGTTTGCAATCTGTGTGCTACGTCTTGACATGATGTACAAATTAAAATAAGACAGCTCACCAAGAGACGGCTACCCAGGGCTTCTTTATCATTACAGACCATCTTGTGAGCAATGTACTAAAATGTTCCCATAAATTCATAACTTCACATGAGAAAAACATGTGCTGCATTTCAATTCTACAGCTAAGTGAACATATTTTTTTTCAAGTAATATTTATCATTTCAAACTCAATATTCTTGAAATCCAAAATGCAGGTTTTACATTTCATGATTTTTCTTAGCACATTTCTGAGGGAGGCAGCTTCTTTGCTAGGAAGCTGCTCAGCAGGAAAATAGACAGACTTTCAACATAGGCCACTAAACCATTATTTTCTCGGTTATAACTAAATAAAGGGAATAAAATATGACACTGCAGACTAAACAACTAGGAAACTTTTCAAAAGCAAGTTTCTATGTATCTGTATTTAAAATAAAATTGTGGCTCTCGCCAAGTAAACCAGTGATGGATACATATATTAAAAAAAAAAAAGATCGTGATTATGGAAAATAAAAAATTAAAGTCAAAACTGCACTATGGAAACAAAGAATTTTGCTAAATAAAAGTGATCTTCATATGGGAAGTTTCTATCATTTGCTATTTGAACCTAGTCTTTGTTCCAACAGACTAAGGGAAGCAACTCTCTTCCAAACACATACCTCCCAACTTTTCCCCCTGGCGAATCGGGACACCGGGGGGCGGAGTATGGGGAGGGGGCAGGGCACAGGGGGTGGAGTCTGGGGAGGGTGGTGTCAGTGCTACCACTCATGTGTGGTAACACTGCCACCCACTTTAGGTCATAGCATCTGAAGCCAGGATTGCTACTGCGCATACGTACAATGCTGCGTATGCCCATTAAGCATTCTCTGGTGTCTGGGACACCGGAGTATGCGAACAGGACCGTGGGATTTAGGACTCGAGTCCTGCTGTCCCACTGAGCTCTACCTCTGTCCCGCAGAGTGCGGTGAGACAGCGGGAGTAGCTCCCAAAGTGGGACAGTTGGGAGGTATGCACACATTGCACTTCCTGTGGTGTCTTACAGACGTTACCTGCTCAAATAACAAAAGTAAAATACAACTGCCTTCTGCTAAAATAGGATGCACAGCCATGGAAGTCCCCAGAATTCTTTCCAAGGGGGCAAAATATCCTCCCCACTTTTCCCCTCTCCCACCTCAATACTTCCTTACTTACTTATTCTCCATTGACTACCTTTGATGGCTCAGGAAAGGGGTTCCCTGGTAGGAATCAAATGTTAGGTACCCATTAATGGGAAAAACGTGATGACTGTGGTAGTAGTAGCTAACAGACCTGCGCAACTTTAGTTTACAAAAGCTGGGGTGGTAAAGATTAGCCACAACTACCTCAGTTTACAATTCCTATGGTGTTCAGCCAGTAATGGCTGGCTGTATATCGTGTGACCTTCAGTCAACAACTTCCACAAACTTCACTTCCTGTGGTGTCTTACAGAAGTGACCTGCTCAATAAAAACAAATGTAAAATGCAATTGCTCTCTCATCTACTGAAAAAAAGGACGTACAGCCTAAAACATACATGATACAAAATGCTTGTTGTTATAGGAACAAAGGTTTCTACACGTTCCTTTTTACCAAATATCAGTGTTGATTTGTGCCCTTTTCATCTAAAAAAAAAACATTTTGCAATTTACCCTGGAAACAAAATAATAAAAAATGATTTTATGTTCTCAGATATCACACCTTTATACATAAGAGTCAGATGTAAGTATATAAAAATACACAATTAGCCTTTTTTTACCCTTTAGGCAAGGGAAAATAGATCAAATATACTACCATTATTAATTGTAACTAGCCTTTAGGTAAGAGAGGGATGGGATTAAGAATTATTCATAATTAATGGGCATTATTTATTACGATTTCCCCTTGGGCACAGGGAAATTTCAGTTTAATTAATGGCACCATCAGCTCTAATGCTTGCATAGGTAGTGGTAGATGCCATTAATACAATATGTATGGCCCAATTAACCCTATCAAACTGGTTTAATTATATTTTCAGGAATAAAATAATACGTTGTAGGGAACACAGTGATTGGAAGAGTTATTTGTTCATCATACTGGGGTAAATGGCAACTATTTTTCATGCATTAGCATTTTGAGAATTAGGGGTCATACATTGTATATGTTTTCTAATTTTTGTATTGAAGGGTGAACACAAAATACCCGTGGAAGAGTGCACCAACTTCAGAATTATTGTTCATGAATTAGTTTGCTTTGTTTACATTATTCTAAAAAATCAAAACTATAAAGTTGGTATATCTACAAAAGAGTATTTCTTACTAAATCAAAAGTTATTTTTCATTTATATTTATGTATGAAGATTGTGCATGTTTAGGTATTACTGCACCCATCTGCTTAATGTCAGCTTCCAACAAAGATGGACTCTCCCATGATGCATTGTTATGAGAGTCCATTTAATGTGGAATACAATTTATATCATGCTCAGCTGAACATTAGACTAGATGAACATAATGTGAATATCCATTCAGGATATCCACAGTGCTTTACAAGAGCCGAGTTCCAGGCACCCGGTACCTGTACCGAGGAGCCCAAAGATTAATCTTGTAGGGTCATGCAACATTGAGTGGATCTGCCATTTTTGTAGCCCCACCCTCAGCTACGACCGGTAATCTTTTGAGGAAAATGTGGCAACCCTACCGGGCACTGAGGAATAGTTCAGTATATTGGACAGACACAAGTAATTTCTCCACTACTCCATGCCACTAATGCAAAAGGCATGCTTTGCTCTATGGATTCATATGATTCTATCCTCTATTGTGAATAGAGACTAAGCCAGCCAGTAAAAAAAAAAAAAAAAATGGTTTGAGGTCTACAGAGGCAATACCATGGCTGCTATTTTGTTTTAAGAAATCCTAGTTATGAATGAAGGTGGCTCTCATTGTACAATCCCTGTTTCATAAATACAGCTGTTGTATTTCTGCCTCAGCTTCCCTCCAGCCCCTCTGAACTTGAGGAAGCTGACAGATAAAAGATGATGTTATTGCAGGGCTTTCTCTTGCCAGGCAATATTTATTGTAAGCTATTTCTCTTTCAGTTCTGCTTGTTGGCTGCTGCTCCCCAAGAGAGCCAAGGGGAAGATGTTTGTTATTGATGTTTGAATGTTTTATCTTCCGTCTGTCACCATGTGGTGGGTGTATCCTTGAAGAGACACACTAAAACTTGTGTCATTAGTACAGTGTATTAAACTGTACATTATGTCCCCAACATATTATGTTAGAAAGCTGACACTCTATGCTGAGCAGGGAATATAAACATATAAACGTTAGCTTGAAATTTAGTTTTACACCCCTTCTTGCTAATGACGGACCTCGCAACAATTTACATGGTGAGAGAAAGCTTAAAATGGGAAATGTCTATGGGCCTTATTTATCACGGTGAAAAATGGTGCAAAAATAGTAGTGATAACCATGGCAACCAATGGAATTCTATAGCAGTTTGCTCCAAATGTAGAACTTTTTTGAAATAGCACCTTTTTTGGCCTTTATAAATCTTGCCCTTGATTGGGATCTCTTGTATATTATTGTGAGGAGGGCCCAGTGAGATGAATACTGTAAGCATGCAATAGCCCACATGCTTAAATTGATCATGTTATCTGGATGTGTTCTTAATCTTAACTCTACCTCCAATCTCCTGTCCCACAAAACTGTGGATATTTATAATACACCTCATCTGGACAATGTTTTCTCTTTTCATTCTGCAGATTAGCTTTAGCTTGTATGAGCACTTTACATGATGGGTTAGCTTTAGTTTATGTATTATATGGCTCTCAATAGTCCCTACCACCTTGTCACTCACACCTATATTAAGATATAGGGTTTGCAGAATATATTGCATGACGTAAGATTTTTATGTTTTTACTATACTGTCCATTTTCATTTGTCCTTTCTTTCGCTTTCTGCTTAAATGTATTCTTTTAGAATGCTTATTACACTTACGGTTGTCACCTTTTGCTCAAAGAAATACAAGCCATAGTTGTGGGTTGGCAAGGGCACAATGTTTCGTTGAATTGGAGTTTTAGCTGTGGAGCTAATGGTTAAACCCCTTTGCGTGACCTTATGATGGGTTAACTCGTCATGTAGGTAAAATGGCAGTGCGCTCTGTGTTACCGTCACCACCATCCAGCGTGTGTAACAGGTCCAACTGAGGCAATACTCCTGGACTTGATTAGCGGGTTTCTGGCCATGTGATAGACTGATCACCATGATCACATGCAAATTAGATTGCATGTTTTCATACACTGACTTTGGCTTTAATTCACTCCATACTGTTTGTGAATTACAGAGAGTGGCAAATGAAAAGAAAAAAAGAAAAAAAACACAAAACCATTTCTTGTAAAAAAAAAAAAAAAAAAATTTAAAAAATGAACCCTTCCCATCCTTTGCTGATCAGTTTGTTACTGTGATCAGCATCGTTCATACTTTATGGCCTTCATTTTATTTTTATTTAGATTTTTTTTTTTTTTTGCAATTTCACAGTCTTTTTCTAAATATATTTTACCAGTACATTGTAACTTTAAGTCCTCTGAAATAATTACCCCAGAATCCCTTTCCTCAGATGTTGATGTTAGGACTATATCAAATATTCTATACTCTGCCCTTGCATTTTTAAGTCCAATTGACAAAACTGATCCATTGTCAGTTAACACAACTCTGACCATTGTTCTGGTTTACCTACATCATTTGTCATTTGGCTCCGGAAATATGAACTTTGTGGCAAATCTTTGTATCATCAGCAAAAAGACATACCTTAACAACAAGACCTTCTGCAATATCACTAGTCATTTTCCACCAGTAACATGCAGGAGGTTTGCAATACAGTGACCTTCAGTTCAAGTTTGGTCCACAGGTCCCTGTTTATTCATCCATGAAGACGGTTCATCCCTCTCAGGTTATCAATTTTGTGCTATCCTATTGTGGTTACTCTGTTTTCCAAGCATCCCGGGCGGTTGGTACAGGTCCTACTCCTTCCAGATTGGAAGGCTGGATTGGAAGGCTGTTCGGGTGGGTTTCATTGATTGGGACGTGCCGGCAGTGGACAGGTGTGTTTCTTCACATTTCAAAGGATACATCTGCCCTCATTTTTGTGATCTGCTATTCCACCTGGATCAATGAACAGTTCTTTATTCACTGGGCTGAGTCACGTGCCAGTTGTCGGCTTCCTGGGAGAACTTTGGGGTCTCCTCTGGTGAGGCAGCTGGTCCATGGCCCAGTAGTGCTGATAATCCATGCAAGCGGTAACGATTTAGGTCACGTGAAGACCATAGACCTGATCAAAACCATTGCTATGACCATCCTGATTGCCTAGAGGTCTGGGCAGAGATCGTCCCCTGGCTCAGGTGGAGGGGTATGAGATCTCACTTGCCATTGGAGTGTGCTCAGCACTACTTGAATGTCCCGGTTTCCCTGCTCTGAGAGAAAAATGAGAGGGGGATTTAATTATAGGTGGATTTTTTTTGCAGATCAGAGCTGGAAGCTGGGATTGAAGGCATCATATTGGCTGATACAGGCAGCCCCAGACTGAGGGTTAATATTTGTACCATGGGGATTAGCAGGCATTTAAGCATCCTCCAGACCCTGGAGGGTGGTCATGTTTTATTATGAGGGCCAATTAGTTGTTGTGTAGTTCCTATAGTCATCATAGCCTGTTTCAGGTTAGTTAGTACTAAACTCTGCAGTGATTATTGGGAACTCATTCATTACACTGATCAAGTGTCATTTTTATTATTTTTTCATATAAAGGAGATGAATTATAGGCACCAAGTGTCTAGCAGTTGTTTGTTGTTTTTTTTCATCTTTTGTTACATTTAATATATTTTAGAAAACACTAAAGCCACAATTTCCAATCAGAGCAGTGATGAAAAAACGCAGTTCAGGAATCCACATCAATGGTTTTCAGTTTCATCAACATGGGGACATTTTGTATTTTGGTCAAAACAAAATCTTATTTCATTAAATCAAAGTCTTCTTTTCAATAAAGTAAAACAATCCCAAATGGGATTTTCTGTGTAATGGATCTTCTCAATGCAAGCGATCTCTTGGTGGGGGTTTAGTTAGTGTATCATTTGATTTAAGACATTTTAAAATGATCTGTAAGTGAATCCAAGCTTCATTATTGGAAAATAAAAGAAATATGTAGAAGGTAAAGTAAGGACACACATTTATTTATTTTTTAATCTAAATATATATTCCCAGAAACATACTTAACCCTGTCATATCATTAAAAAGCAGGTGGGGTTGTATTGTTCCATACCTCCCAACTCCTGGCCCCGGCATATTTGGGGTGTAGCTTGTGAGGTCGAGCGTCAGCAGTATCGCACATTTGCATTGGTGCGCTCACTCAACCTGACATTGGTCCTGTGCATGCCCAAAATGCAGTATTTGCACAGGATGCATTCTCCAGTGCCCCAGACATTTGGAAGGCACTTTCTTCTGCGAATACTGTTGCCACCTTTTCTTCCCAACACATTTTTTTTACCAACCATGCTATTGCCTCCATAAACTAAACGTTGGCCTCAAGCCAAATTTGTAATCCTCTGCCGGTAAAATACTGGCTGGGTGCCAACCGTAGCTGTGGATAGGAGGCAACTGTCAAAGGTTTTAAGCTTCATGGTGGGTTAATTCCCTCATCAAGTCCTGGTATGTAATTAAATATAGTCACAAAATTCCATTTGTCCTAAATGTCATTGATAATTTCCAGATAAGAATCCCAAAGCTACTGACAACATCAATTACTAATTGGAAGTGAATACTTCAATTTGCATAACCCTAGCTGCCCCAGTATTGTACCAAGTTCAGTGGTCAGTTAACAGGTAGGTGGAGGATTCTGTAGTACCTATTAGCAATAATTCCATAATACGTTCTATTAACTCTTAAAGGGACAGTCTAGTCCCCAAACTCACTTTGGTGCAAGATGAAGATTACTGCTTGTATAGTGCACAGGCTTTTATTCCAGTGTAATTTGATGCAGGTATTCTGCATAAATCACATTTTTAATGTTTGACTCAAGCCCTCCCCAGTGATTCTGGGGAGCAGTGATTCTATAGACACTGAGGATATAAAGTTTTAGTCACTTCCTGTCCTCCTCAAATTGAATCTATTGTGTGGCCTCTGAGTGACCTTGCTCTTGTACACGGTAGAATCTCTTAACAGTGCAACACATTGTCAGATGACATCACTTGAGAGACAGGATATTCCATTCATTTGAATGGCACTATTCTTATTGGTTCCTGCAGCCACAAAAAAAGAGGAAATGACTTTTACTCAACTAGTGTGGGCAGTCCTGGTTTCTTGCAAACTGCTGTAATTTCTCAATTTCATCTACCTGTATATTTTAAACAATGCAAAATGTATAGACATGCAAAGACATGCAAAATGCAAAGACATGAATTTTTAAAGTACTTTGAAAGAACATTAATATGCATTAATATTTGGAAGATGCATTTTTGGCACTAGACAGTCCCTTTAATAACCAAAATGAATCTATTTGCAATAAACTAAGCATTACACTGCAATTACAAACACTACACATAACTATTACACTTTCACAATTAAACTAAAACACTAAAGCTTAGCTATGATTTTCTCATGGAAAATTGGAGCTCACAATTTTGGACCACTTAGGTGATCCATGAATTCGAGCTACTCAGAAAACACTAAAGTGCTTCCACATTGGTCCAAATATCAGAACACTGGTAGTAGCCTCTTTTCTATCCTCCGCATAGATTAGCAGTGTCCTCTGGCTCTACAAATAAAAAAAAGTATCTCTGGCCCCTATTAAAATCATGGAAGGCCAAGACATGTAGCCAAAGTACCGTATTTTTCGCTCCATAAGACGCACCTGACCATAAGACGCACCTCGTTTTTAGAGGAGGAAAACAAGAAAACCACACATAGAAGATCTTTACTAAATTCTTATCTGCCCAAAAGTAAAACATTAACAATCCCTGTGATAGTCATAAGACTGCAGTGGTGACTAACCTTTTGCATCCCAGATGCTTTGGACTATAATATTTTCCATTATGCAAAATATGCCAGTATTTAGCCACTCAATATGATTGGATTTAGCCACTCAATATGATAGGATTTAGCCATTTAATATGCCAGGATTTAGCCATTTAATATGCCAGGATTTTGCCACTCAATATGCCAGGATTTAGCCATTTAGTATGCCAGGATTTAGCCATGTAATATGCCAGGATTTTGCCACTCGATATGCCAGGATTTAGCCATTTAATATGCCAGGATTTAGCCATTTAATATGCCAGGAGTGTGTCACTCAATATGCCAGGATTTAGCCACTTAATATGCCAAGATTTAGCCATTTAATATGCCAGGATGCGTCCCAGCTGCTTTGGACTATAATATTTTCCATTATGCACAATATGCCAGTACTAAGCCACTCAATATGTCAGGATTTTGCCACTCAATATGCCAGGATTTTGCCACTCAATATGCCAGGATTTTGCCACTCAATATGCCAGGATTTAGCCATTTAATATGCCAGGATTTAGCCATCTAATATGCCAAGATTTAGCCACTCAATATGCCAGGATTTAGCCATTTAATATGCCTGGTTTTGTCACTCAATATGCCAGGATTTTGCCACTCAATATGCCAGGATTTTGCTAGTTTTTTTGCCACCCTCCTCCCCATTACTTACCTACTTGTTGCTCTGTCTGCTCCGTGAAGGCTTCCCTCCTGCATGGAGGAAGGAAGCAGCGCGGCTTCAACAAAGTTAAAAAAGATTTAAAAAATGCGACCAGAGTTTCCTTCCTCCATAAGATGCACAGACATTTGCCCTTACTTTTGAGGAAGAAAAAAGTGCGTCTTACGGAGCAAAAAATACGGTATATTAACACCCCTCCCCAGGCAAGTAGCCCTGCCCCCAATGATAAACAAGGCTGGGAGCTAGCCAAATGGCACATAGCCCCCTTAATATACATTGGTGCTGGGAGCTGGGCAAAGTCTCCCAAACTAGCTGCAGCATGGCACCCCTGCTTTATCCAAAGAGGTGACATTCTTGACCTACAAGAATCCCTTCTTACACAGTCAAGAAAAAAGTTACAACTGAAAAAATTTGACTTTCTTTTATGGTGCCAAAGATTGCTTGTTTGTTCTTTTGTAAGGACATGTCCTTAACATATTATTCCAATGCTGAAGTCTCCAGTGCAAGACCAGAGATAGCAATGGCCTGCTGGGATATTAATTTATTGAAACATTTTAATAATGCAAATAATAAGCAGGCCTTTGGCTATATTCAAACGATGCCGCAATGGCTTATGCAAATTAGGCAGTAAACATCACATGCATGTAAAACTGTTTGATATGCTAAAACACTGTGATGTATCACTGAATAAACAGACCAGATGTCTAATGAGGCTCAAAGAAATCCAGTGGCACAACAAGAATACAGGAAAGTTGGTATAAATATTAATCTGCATTATTCTTCCTTTTTAGATATGACCTAAATTAGACCTTGAGTTTACTACCTCGGAATGAAAGTAATTGTTGAATTGTTAACTCATAACAGTAGATAACATATAAATGTTCTGGAATGTTAAAACAATAACCAAAATTAACATCAGCGTATGGGTTACACACATGAAACAGGGAGCAGTCCCTGCTTTTTTGACTTACTATTTACACTATCTTGAAAATATCACTGAAATAGTCAGTTTCACAAATGCCAGGCATCAAGGAGCCATGATTACTAAAATCCCTGCCTCTGGCTCCTAACATTTGGGACTCTTTTCTTGGAGCTCTGTGGAAGTACCATTTTTCTAGCTCCTTAAAATAACTAGGCTGGCTCCTAAAGCCATAGAGAAAACGGGTAAAACAAATCCTAGATCCACGAGACACACCTGTCCATATCGCTGACACTGGACACTGCTCTCTGCACTCCCACCGAAAGCAAGCAGTAACACAAAAACAGGAAGGAGATCCACCACAGTCAGGATATAAAAAAAAAAAAAAAGAGACTCCAAATAGCGTAACAAAATACATTTATTATAAAACGCCACAGCAGGTGTGCTGAAGAGTGAACCACCCGGTGGAGTGAACCTATGCATTACACGCCCACAGACTAGCGCTTCATCAGGGATATATCCCTGACTACCGGGTGGTTCACTCTTCAGCACACCGGTTGTGGCGTTTCATATTAAACACATTAAGTCACGCTATTTGGAGTCTCTTTTTATTTTTATCCTGACTGTGATGGACCTCCTTCCGGTTCTTGTGTAGTTGATGGTTCCTAGAGTCTACAAACATTTGTCATACCCTGCATATAGTAGCAGAGAAACCAAGCACTAGGATACTTACGCAATTCATTTTTGCCTGTCTGATAGTAGGTTTAGTCTGCTCCCTTACTGGTCTGTCAGATTGATTGTCAAATAGACCAGTAAAGGGGGGTTTTGTTTGTCAACAAGGCCACATCTACTTTGCAGGTTCCAGAACGCAAATATATACTGCTTGTTTTCTAAATGAAACATTACAGAAAGCTAAAGTTAATGTATTAGCAGAACAGGGCCAATGTATCAAAAGTTTAGCAAATTTGACATTATTTGCCCTTTGCCCTGTAAAACCTCTAGCGCAGTTAACAGATTCCATTATTTCAGTCCCCATTGAAGCTAAAACCAAATCACTTGATTATTAGAAGGAGGCCTCAGTATGGGACAACATATTTTATTAAATAGGAAATTCAGTTGGCAATATCAAGGCGAATATTTGCAAGTTATCACAAGTATGATATACAAACTCCACTATGTAAAGATATATATACAGCTCTACCTTTTGGCAATCTCTGCGCAAAATCATAGCTAATAAGGAGAAATTACAAAGAAAATATTTATACACAATAGATATTTAAAACAATTGAATATACTTTTTGAAAGCCATGGTGTGTTAGAGGCAGTATCTGCAATCACTTGCCAGACTGCATCATATACAAACATGGCTGTCACCACTGGCATACTGCCATAGGTCACCATTTAGGTGTTACATGAGGGACAGAAAGTTACTACAAAGTTAAATCTAGGAGGTTACAAAAGTCTATGAAACATAAACAAGTGGCTATATAGAACAAAATAGGGGTGTGAATTTAGTAAAAGTGAAAGAGGGGGTCCAGTCCATGGGTAGTGTAAGAAAAAGGGCAGTACGGAATACAAAAGACATGCGTCATCCTATAGTAACAAAGTATTCACCTCCGACGCTCCGGCTGTTTATGGACTACAACTAAAATAGTTATCTACCGTTCTTCAAAGCTATTTGAAGATTGTTGGAGTTGTTTATCAGAAGATAGCGGGATGCAATTTGATTGTGAGGGACTTTAAAAGAGAGTGAACTGAAATTCAGAGGAAGAGGAAATGAGAGAGCAGTGACTGTGTACTAAATATGTATTTAATTAGCACTTGGTTGCAAAATACGTGATAGAAGCCCTATGGATAAGTGCGGGTGAATCATAGCAAAATAACTATTTGCACAAATGGTGCGAGTACCATTTTGCTTTTAATCTAAGATCTAAAGCAATGGCTTTATGCATCCTGCCTACCAAGGACCTGTGTAAAAATAGACTTTATACAACTACAAAAACATTAAGCACTCTTCTACCACTGTGGTATTTGCAGAGTGATGACAAATTTTTTATGATTTAAGGAAAAAGTTTACCAGAATAAGTCATTTCTGCATAACAGTGAATAGAATATAAATATTGCAATAATACAAAGCATGCTATTATATCCATACATCTAGTTAATGGTCACCAATTATTTGATAATGCTTCTAATTAATAAACATGCACATTCATACTTCACTTGTATGCAAACATAACCCACTCGTACCATACTTTTTCATTGTGACAGTTTGGTTCTTTCTGAAAACTCACGAATATGTATGGCACACAATGAAACATAACTCAAATGATCACACAGCCCAACAAACCCTAAATAACATCATTAACACAAACAAAAAACAGGTTTATTTATTCAGCAGTCCTTGGAAATACAGCAGGAATGTGGCAGTCATATGGCAAAGCAGATTGTTTATTTTCTGACAAATCTTTTGACATAGACTCGAAACAAGAAATCTGTCAAAAACGGTTTCAGAACCTTGTCTGGAAACACAAGCTACGCATGTTCTGCTTTGTTTAAATTCAATGAGAGCCAATGAATGGAAGCAGCCATCTCATGCACTGCTGCACTGAATTATTCTAGCAAACAGTTTAAAGGTTGTTTATGTGCAATGAAATTCTCTCCTGTCTAATGTAAAAGCAATAGTGCGTCCGTGTTTGATCTGCCATGTGTTTATACAGAGGGGATGTAGCGGTTTGTTTATACCAGTTCTAGAAAATGACACAAACAAAATAGATTTATAGAGGTTTCTTGGAAATACACATCTTGCATTTGTGTGCATGTATGTTGAATATGAGAAGGGGAAGGAAACAAACAAACGTGATTTAGACTATAAAGAGCAAAGGCATAGACTTCCGTACCCATTGCACTGAAACCCGTACAGTTGACAAGTGGTAATTTAATGAGGTTCTATAGACCTTACATCTGATCGTCGTTATTTTACCAGCATGTTATGATGTCAGAAGTGAAAAAAATAGGGCTGTACAAAGATGAGATTTAGCACAATGGATTACCTAACATGGCTTTGGTGGCCACACACTGTATAGATTCATACAGCCACTACAACTCCATTCCCTTACCACTCATCCGATGACAGGGCTTGGTCAATAAGACATTAAGGGGGTCATGTATAAACATGTTGCATGCACTGATTGTGCCGAATACTGGCGCAATAGGCATGTGTGATTAAAGCACAAAGAAATTTCAGGAGTCTGAACTGCCTCCGCTGAATACAGAGATTTCGGTTGTGTCGGCATTCATTGTGCTGGCGCAGCCCTTGTATAAAAAAATCAGGTGCTGAAAGGAATCTCTACAATCTCACTACACAAGGTCAGGCATTATAAAAAGGCGCAATCGGCGTTATCCATAACAAATGGATATATAAACTTTAACATAACTTTGTGGTGCAGGAGTTTTTATACATTTATTTACAAAAATATACACAGATATTAGAGAGACCTTACATATGTTCATATATATTTATAAATATCTATACACATCTCGCTCTCTCTCACTAGTTGCATTTATACTTATATGAACTTCTTAATATTATATTCAACTATTTTCATATGTAATAAAAATGTTATTGAAGAGTTGCATTTCTTGTTTTTATTCCCTTTTTCTGCACCCACATTGCACCTAAAGGACTTAATACAGCCCCATAGAGTAGCCACACAGGGCCGATCCTAGGGTCAGGGGCGCCTGGTTGCAGGTTTTCTTTTGGTGCCCAAAGGTGGGCGTGGTTATTTTATGAAATCCTCCCCTTTAGACACAAACTTTTATTTTAAATAAAGATATATATTTTGCCATATTACTGTGTAGTAGTTTTATATATTTCTGTGATGCTCAGCCAGCAACTTGGGAGACTTTTTGCTGGCTAGCAGAATGAGTTTTAACTACCGTTCCCATGATGCCCAACCAGCCAAAGTCTGGCTGAGCATCACTGGAAAAGATGTACACAAGGAGCGATAAATAATATTCCACCATTCTCACCATGTCAGTCACTCACGTGTCTCTCTCTCCCCATACCCTCATGTCTCTCTCTTTCTTTATCTTTCTCTCCATACCCTCATGTCTCTCTCTTTCTTTCTCTTTCTCTCTATACCCTCATGTCTCTCTCTCTCTCCATACCCACGTCCCTATTCACTCATACCCCATGTCTCTCTCCCTCTCTCCACTCATACCCCATCTATTTTTCCATGTTTATCTTTTTGTTCCACATGGTGGTCTCTTGTTCTGCATATCTCTGTTTCTCATCCTATATGTCTGTCTGTCAACTCTGTGCCTTTAACATGTCTGCCTCTCCCCCATATCTTTCTACTACACCTCCTACCATCCATGTATTTGTCTCTTCCCATGTCCCTTTTTCATGCCCCCTACTGACCTCATCTCAGAACTCAATTAGCGCTGCTTTGATCTCCTCGCACATATTGATGACTCTGACCGTTATGTTCCGAAGCTCTGAGTCATCACTGTTCACGGAAAGAGCAGAAAGCGCTGACTGATGTCTAAGAGGAAACATGGCGCCAATCTGCAGAGCTGGCTCTGAGGGGCAGCAAAGCAGCACATAGGCAGCCCATTTGCAGAGGTGTACCTAGAGTCTCTAACAGCCCCATAGAACTTGTTATTTTGCCCCACAAAAGATCCCACAGCATCACTTTGCCAATTAATATGAGCCACCGTCAGGTATCAATTAACATGCCACTGTCACTTTGCCATTTACATTTGCAACAGCCAGTGTGCCCTTTAAAAATGCCACAGTTTGCCTATTTATATACCACTGTTAGTTTCCCTATTGATATGCCACAGACAGTTTTCCCATTTATATACCAATGTTAGTTTGCCCATTAATAGGCCAAAGCCAATTAGCCCATTAATATCCCACGGTTTTATTGCCCATTAATATGCCACGGTTAGTTTACCCAATAAATGCATCTCCTCTCCCGCTTTCCGCCGTACTCACCTTGCTGCTGCTCTCTCGTGTCCCGGGCCGTCTCCTCCACACAGTGGGAAATAGACGCCAGCTGGATGCGGACTGCTGTCACACTCACACATAAATACACACACAGGTCAGACAGCCACCCTTACACACACTGTCACACTCACATAAGTACACACACAGCCACCTTTACACACACTGTCAGACAGCCACCCTTACACACTGTCACACTCACACAAATACACACACAGCCACCTTTACATACTTAGACACAGGATACACTTGCACAGACATTAACACACATACTTATACACACTGACACACACACACCCTGTACACACTGACATACACTTCCATATATTGACACACACAAACACTTCCACACATCTATTTATTTATTTTTGAACCCCCCCAAACTTATGGTGTCCTCCTCCTCACCTTATCGATGGTGTCCGGCATCTAGTTCCTTCTGCCGGATGTCAATGTCAGCTGACATCCAGCAGAAGAAACTAGATGCTGGTGTCCTCCCTCTGCAGACACCATCCTCCTTCCTGCAGCCAATCATAGCGCGACGGGGCGGAGCACCTCCTTGTCACACCAAGCACAGCCCGACAGGTGTAAGCTCTGCTCCTGTTGCGTTCTGCGATTCATATGCCTCTCCTTTCATGCGCCTGGGCGCGGTGCAACCGCCCAGGATCAGCCCTGTAGCCACAGCACTTGTCATGCACCTATATTGCACCCACAGCACTTGTCATGCACCTATATTGCACCCACAGCACTTGTCATGCAAATATATTGCACCAACAGCACATGGCTTGATCTCATATTGAACCCACACAATTTCGCAAGCTATAGTGTAAATTTGCCCCACAGAAAATACCACAGTTTCACTTTGTTCCACTGAACTGCCCATGCAGAAAAATTCCACATTGTCACCCCATAGTACATGTTATTTTTCCCCACAGAACATGCCACAGTCACTTTGTCATTGCATATGCAACAGACAATTTGCCCGTTAAAATATGCCACCGTTTGTCCATTAAATATGCCACAATGTGCCCATCAATATGCCAGTATTATTTTGCCATTAATATGCCATAGACATTTTTCCCATTAATATGCCAGTATTATTGTGCCATTCAGATACCAGTAATATTGTACAATTAAGATGCCCCAGCTAATTTGCCCATTAAAATACCAGTAATATTGTACCATTAAGATGTCTGTAATAATGTGCCACTCAGATGCCAGTAATATTGTGCCAGTCAGATGCCTGTAATATTGTGACATTCAGATGCATGTAATATTGTGCCAGTCAGATGCCAGTAATATTGTGCCAGTCAGAAGCCTGTAATATTGTGCCAGTCAGATGCCAGTAATATTGTGCCAGTCAGATGCCTGTAATATTGTGACATTCAGATTCCTGTGATATTGTGCCAGTCAGATGCCAGTAATATTGTGCCAGTCAGATGCCAGTAATATTGTGCCAGTCAGATGCCTGTAATATTGTGCCAGTCAGATGCCTGTAATATTGTGCCAGTCAGAAGCCTGTAATATTGTGCCAGTCAGATGCCAGTAATATTGTGCCATTCAGATGCCTGTAATATTGTGCCAGTCAGATGCCTGTAATATTGTGCCAGTCAGATGCCAGTAATATTGTGCCAGTCAGATGCCTGTAATAATGTGCCAGTCAGATGCCTGTAATAATGTGCCAGTCAGATGCCTGTAATAGTGTGCCAGTCAGATGCCGGTAATAGTGTGCCAGTCAGATGCCTGTAATAGTGTACCAGTCAGATGCCGGTAATAGTGTGCCAGTCAGATGCCTGTAATATTGTGCCAGTCAGATGCCAGTAATATTGTGCCAGTCAGATGCCAGTAATATTGTGCTATTCAGATGCCTGTAATATTGTGACATTCAGATGCCTGTAATATTGTGCCAGTCAGATGCCTGTAATATTGTGCCAGTCAGATGCCAGTAATATTGTGCCAGTCAGATGCCTGTAATAATGTGCCAGTCAGATGCCTGTAATAATGTGCCAGTCAGATGCCTGTAATAGTGTGCCAGTCAGATGCCGGTAATAGTGTGCCAGTCAGATGCCTGTAATAGTGTACCAGTCAGATGCCGGTAATAGTGTGCCAGTCAGATGCCTGTAATATTGTGCCAGATGCCAGTAATAGTGTGCCAGTCAGATGCCAGTAATAGTGTGCCAGTCAGATGCCAGTAATAGTGTGCCATTCAGATACCAGTAATATTGTGTCATTCAGAGCCCAGTAATATTGTGCCATTCAGAGACCTGTAATATTGTGCCAGTCAGATACCTGTAATATTGTGCCATTCAGATGCCTGTAATATTGTGCCAGTCAGATGCCTGTAATATTGTGAGATTCAGATGCCTGTAATATTGTGCCATTCAGATGCCTGTAAAATTACACCATTACCGTGCTCGTTTTATTCCTCCCTCCTCCCCCCCCCCCCCGTACTTACCACCTGGTTTCTGCTCCGTGTCCCCGGCCGGACGCCAGGAGGGAAGACTGCACGGAGGAGGGAAACAGTCACGGATGTGACATCACGTCACATCCAGTGGCAGTTTTTTTTTTTCCTGTCGTCGCATCCAGCGGATGCTGCTTGCCGGAAAAAAACGTTCATCAGCGCAATGCGCTTTGAACAAGGCAAGCAGGGGCTGGGGGCTCATGGGACAGCTGCCTTGGGCCCACCAGCAGTAATCTCCTGAAGGAAGCTCAGTGGTTGTTAACAATTGGCAATGATTGATTTCTAAAAGGAATTATTGCTTCATTAAATTATGTTTCATATGCTGAAATGATAAGGTAGCAATCTATGTAATTGTAGCCTCTGTCTTCTGAATCGGTCATCAGAAAACATATTTAATCTGTTAGAGAGGACACTCGGTTATGAAAATGATCTGGGACAGGATATTTGAGCTAGATGATTAATTTCAAGCACATTGGAGATTTGATTCATCACTGACAACCTGACTTTATTCCTGTATTGCGCTAACCCTTTCAGTAATGTGTTCACAAAAAAATGAATTGTTACAATTTGACAACCAAGTTCCAAAACAGCCCACTCCAAACAGACATTTTTCTGCTTGTGCCCTAAGCAGTCATTGTACTCAATCACACTTTCCAAATTGCTATTATTTTCTTGCTATTAACTTGAAGAGATCTTACCGTAACTCCTGCTACTTCCGCCATATTTTAGGAGAGAAACATAATGTTTACATGCTGCCCTCAATTCATGTGTTCTGAATAAAATCAGCACACTTACATTGTACATTCTGCAGGGAAGCATGTAAAAATCCTGTGTGTCCAGCCCAAAAAGTGTGAGATGGCAAAAAAAACTGTGGTTTTATATTCTGTAGATGCTCCTGTGCAAATGCTGGCTGAGCATGATGAGAAATGATATCCATAACAATAGAACTGTCTCCCAACACCTGAATACAGACTGAACCTCACTCATTTGTCTTTTTAGTCCTGTGTGGGTCCCTCACTCCTGGTGTCTAGTAGGGTTGCCACCTTTTCTTCAAAAAAATACCGGCCTTGGTACTGTCTCCATAGACTTAACATTGGCCTGATGCCAATTTTTTACCGGCCTGCCGGTAAAATACCGGCCAGGTGGCAACCCTAGTGTCTAGTGGACCTCCTCCACAGTACAGGAGTAGTAAAAGGATTTCTCATCCCTCACGTGTTGTGACAAGGAAGGAGGTGGGGGGGGGGGGGGATTTAAGCCCACCAGCTGTTCTGCCCCTGAAACCTTTAATGTATTCTATGACTCCCATGACACAGGCTGAAATGTATCATTAAAAGGCATTAACAGATACTGAACTAAGAAAAATGTCAGCACAACAGAAAGTTTGTCCTACGCTGTTGATTAGTGCAAAGGTTGTTGAGAGTTACTAAATGTTTCTGTGCTCGAATTCGCACTAAGATGACCACATGTGCCAGAATGCCCGCAACAGTCCAGCAATGGTACTTTAGGTCCTGTGTCCAGGCGAGTCTCAATCTGGTACAATACAAAAGTCCTGGAATGAGAGATCTGAAGTCTCAGCCAATCTGATTAGTCCTCTAAACTCTCCTGATTGGTTGAGAGTTCAGAAGCCTCTGCTGATTAGCTCAGTTGCAACTTAACACAGAGCTCAAAGCTGCAGCAGCCTGCCTGCACCAGATAGGAAAACAAAGACACATTCTCTCTCTCTAACAATGTGACTGCCTGTGTATGTGTCAGAGACAGTGTATGCCATGTTTAGTTCTCTGTAGCTGCCTATCAATCAATGCAGGAGTTAAGTTTTCTGCCGCTGCCTATCAATCAATGCAGGGGTTAAGTTCTCTGCAAATGCCTATCTAGCAATGCAGGGGTTAAGTTATCTGCAACTCCCTTTCTAGCAATGCAGGGTTTAAGTTCTGTTCAACTGCCTATCTAGCAATGCAGGTATTAAGTTCTCTTAAAATGCTTCTGTTGTAACTCGCAAGGTCTGGGATGATGGTATTAGACCCCAAGTGCCCGAGTTGAGAAGCTGCGGTGAAGGGGTGGAGACACAGGTCCTGGTACAGGGCAACTGCATATACCTGGTAGCTTGAGGCTTTAGGTTATGCAGCCACATACTGAGGCTCTGTGGAGGCAGCTGATGCATCTAGTATAACACAGCTAGGACTGGAAGGACGATGCAGACATCCTGGAGCAGGCATGGATAATAACTCAACATGAAAGCAGGATGTTGCAGGCTAGGACAGAATAAACTAAGACAGACCAAGCAGAGCAACGGCAGAAAGGCAACTAAAGGCAGAACACAAATGAATACAGAGTACAGGGATAAAGGATAGACTAGAGAAGGACCGATGAGAAACCAAACTAAAGATAAAAAATACACGGCACAGATATATATATATAATAACATAGATATAATACATGACACAGACTAAGGGCATCGAAACAGAATTTAAAGTGACAGGCAAATATATAACTAAGACAACATACAGAGGACAGGTCTAAGGAACACAGGGAAACATCAAAAGAAAAAAAACATACAGGAACAAAAGTCTAAACTAAACCACTGAACAGAAATGGGTGTGGTATAACTAACAAGGAAGAGGAACGCAGAGAAAATCTGGAATGGAACATAATGACAGGCAGAAAGGAAAACAGAAATGGAGCAGCAGAGAAGAACAAAGGAACAGAAGCCAGAAACAAGGGAAACATATAGCAGGATATTATGACAGGGCTGGAATATAAAACAAGACAGGACTGAAACTATGACAGGGCCTACCCCATTATGGGGTTCTAAGACAGGACATCTATTACAGGACTGGAACAGGATTGAAGCCGCATTAGGCAGGTGCTGCTCTGGGGCCAACTGGGTAGTTGCCGTTTCTTAGCAGGTGCCACTCTGGGGCCAACTGGGTAGTTGCCGTTTCTTAGCAGGTGCCACTCTGGGGCCAACTGGGCAGGTGCCATTCTTGGCATGTGCCCAGTGGTGTATCTTGGTTTTGTGCTGCCCTAGGCAGACAAATTTTGGGCACCCCCCCTACCCACGACATGACCCATAACCCACGTTGCACACCAAGGACATGCCCCATCACCCCATTTACATGCCTCTATCACCCCATTACATACACATTGCCAATATTATTTGCCCATAATATTCCCCAGTTAATTTGCCCAATAATATGCCAGTATCATTTGCCCTTAATATGCCCCAGCCAATTTGCCCAATAATATGCAAGTATTATTTGCCATTAATAAGTCACAGACAATGTCCCCAATAATATGCCAGTATTTGCCATTTAATCAGCCCCTGCCAATTTGCCCAATATTATGCCAGTATAATTTGCCATTAATATTCCCCAGCCAATTTGCCCAATAATTTGCCAGTGTTATTCTGCCATTTACCGGTAATATGCCCCAGCCAATTTGCCCAATATTAAGCCAGTATTATTTGCCATTTAATATGCCCCAGCCAATTTGTCCAATAATATGCCCCTGCTAATTTGCCCAATAATATGCCAGTGATATTTGACATTTTATATCCCGCAGCCAATTTGCCCAATAATATGCCAGTGTTATTTGCCATTTAATATGCCCCTGCCAATTGGCCCAATAATATGCCCGAGTTATTTGCCATTTAATATGCCCCTGACAATTTACCCAATAATATGCCAGTGTTATTTGCCATTTAATATGCCCCTGCTAATTTGCCCAATAATATGCCAGTTATTTGCCATTTAATATGCCCCTGCTAATTTACCCAATAATATGCCAGAGTTATTTGCCATTTAATATGCCCCAGCCAATTTCCCCAATGATATGCCAGTGTTATTTGCCATTTAATATGCCCCTGCTAATTTGCCCAATAATATGCCAGTGTTATTTCCCATTTAATATGCCCCAGCCAATTTGCCCAATAATATGCCAGTGTTATTTGCCATTTAATATGCCCCAGCCAATTTGCCCAGTAATAAGCCAGTGTTATTTGCCATTTAATATGCCCCAGCCAATTTGCCCAATAATATGCCAGTGTTATTTGCCATTTAATGTGCCCCAGCCAATTTGCCCAATAATATGCCAGTGTTATTTGCCATTTAATGTGCCCCTGCTAATTTGCCCAATAATATGCCAGTGTTATTTGCCATTTAATAAGCCCCAGGCAATTTCCCCAAATCCCCCCATTTCCCCAGCACTTACCTTTCCCTGGTGGCTAGTGGCAGGCAGCATGATCTCGTCGGTTGTGGTTGTCGGTTGTGCCGACAGGTCACGTGACCCGGGGGCGCATGACGTCAGTGCGCCGGTCACGTGACTGTCGGCACTTCCGTGTCACACTGCATGGGAAGCCAAACAGGCAGCACAGAGGTTACTCTGTGCTGCCTGTTCGGCTTCCTGTGCAGCCTGCCGGCAGGAAGATACTAAGGGGGGCTCTTCCGATCTCTGCCTGCAAGCGCGTTCTTTTTTTTTTTTTTAAAGGGGCGGGTTTTTTTTATAACATTTTTTTTCAGTGCTGGGGGGCGGTAAATACAGCACTGCATGTGCCACTCTGGGGCCAAATGGGTAGGTGCCATTTTATGACCAACTGAGCAGGTGCCACTCTGAGGCCGAACAAGGTGAATGTATGTGTATTATAAATATACCATTCAATCTGAGGCTTAGCTTCCTAATTTATACAATTATTATAATTATATAAAATGTGTCCCTTAATGGCAGAAATAAAATGTGGTCACCCTAATTCTCACCTTATTAGGAACACTGGTGATAGCTATGGTTGAGTTCACTGATTAATTGACAATGCCATAGTAAGTGAAGGAGTGGTTTCTTTGTAACTGGGAATAGAGTGGGTCATAGTCCTTTATCTCAGGAGGATTACAACCCTCGACTGAAAGCTTGCTGGTAGGTTTCCCCAATTCCTCCAGGCAGTTTGCTTTATTAAGGAACTAATCCAAAACTACTTGAGACATACAGTAATATTATGTTTAGGGATAAGTACATTCCAGGTGTCAAGAAACTAATGGTAGAAGCTTTTTCTTGTTTCTTATTTGATTGCTTAAGAAGGTAGCTCTGAGGCACAGATACAAGTGACAATAGCGGCCCATTATAGAGGTCAGTTAATGAATTTACTCTCGTGTGGTTCTTGAGCATGACAAAAACTACACTGGTGTGTTATGAATCACTTTAAATACCTATTTCTGCTACATTTTAATGTTAAAATAAATTTGTAAACATTTCCATAGGTGAACAGAATTGGATTTTTTTTTTATCAATGTCTAACTGAACCCAGGAAGTTCTAGGGTAAACAATACATAAAATGGACTGTCTGGTGCCACAATCCATCATCCAAAAGTTAATGCATATTATTGTGCTTTAAAAGTACTTTAAAATGCATGTTTTACATTTTGCATTGCTTAAAATATTTGTGAAATTACAGCATTGTGCAATAAACCAGGACTGCCCACACTAGCTGAGTAAAAGTCATTTCCTCTTTTTTTGGGGGCTGCAGAAACCAATGAGAATAATGCCATCCAAATGAATGTACTTTCCAATCTCTCTAGTGATGTCATCAGACAATATGTTGCACTGTTAAAGAGACTGCCTTGCTTCTTTCAAATGTCAATGCAAATTAATGTGCTTTACAATCCATATTTTACATTTGGCATTGCTTAAAATATGAAAATCTTACACCTTTGTGAAATTACAGCAGTTTGCAAGAAACCAGGACTGCCCAGACTAGCTGAGTAAATGTACATTTTCATTATTATTATTTTTTTGCTGCAGAAACCAGTGATGCAAGGGCTAAACAAGTTGGAATGTCCCTTTAAGGATTCCCCCCCCCCCCCCCCCTCTCTCCCTCTGTATGCACGTCCTATCACCCTATTACAATATACCTGAATCCTGGCTATGATTTAAAGGCGGCACCCATGAAATGATTTAAGAGCACATTATATAAGCAGCCGCTTATTTAGTAAAGTATTATCTACACAGGCTCAGGGAAAGGAGCGGCAATGGGAAGGGGAGAGGAAGGTGAAGGGAGAGACAGAGAAAGTGGTCAAAATCACAAGTTAGGGAAACTGGTAAAGATGGCATGGTATAGGTTTTCCACAAGATACTTGGTGGAAAGAGCACAAATTAAATGACATGACATTTTTATGGAGAAATAGAGATTTAAATCAAATATGTTCCCACTTTGGGTAACCTTAAAGATAGCACAAATAGGTACACTGATGGATATAAGTGGTATGAAACTGACACACGGGAGAAGAGGTAAGAAGTGCGAACAGGTGGGCCGGTCTAATGGGGAAGATTGGGAGACAAAAGAGGTAATACAGGGTCCAGTCATTTATCCTTATGGATTTCAATTTTTTATTATATAATTTTGTTTTGATCCATTGGCTCTTTTGTTCCCAATTATTGGGACCCAATTACATTAACATTCAAAAATCTTCAATAAAAGTTGAATTACAAAAAAAAACAAAAAAACAATGCTGGTTTACATAGAAATCCACCCATATTCTAACATTAGATGCTTGTTGAGCAAAACATCAAGGGTCCAACCGATTATAACCAATTTTAACACAGTATTTGTCAGTTTTATAGGAAAATGTGCATGTTTTCACACAAAATACATATAAATGGGACTTTGCATAGGCTTTCTAAGTGAATACTCAATGTAGCATGCAGGAATAAGGAATTTGGGTTTATATTATGAAAAATCTACTAAAAGCCTCAGTTAAAACCTCCAATAACAAGGAAGGATGTGGCTCCCTTTTCCCTGTTTTTCCAGATCGTGAATATAAACTAGAAGATGAGTCTTCATTTTGTGGAATTGGTGTTCCATTTCACAAAAGCACTGGTAATGAGCAAAGACCCAACACTCTCAGCCAATCAAGCTGACATATTTGTAAATATCAGTAAGGAGAAATATAGCCTTCTTTTCTAAGCTTCTCTATGAGCAGTAGAAAGCAACATTAGAATAGTTTCTTCCTTCACTTTATAGATTGTCTCAAGATTTATGGTACTAACTTTTCACAGGCAAAGTGAATTCTGATGGTGACTTTTTATTGTAGATTTGTGATTATAAAGGAAATCCATTGCTGACCTTTTTAATCCAGTCTATTTAGGTTCTTATATTTTATTCTCTTGTAGGAATGCGATATTGCTGTGATCTTAGGATCTGAGATATGCACAAACCCTGAAGGGCTGAAACAGGTCATGATTTAATAATATACCTGCTTTTATATACGAGACAGAATTATAATGACTGAGCCAAAGTTACCAAGAAAAGGGACCCTCTAAATCCTGCCTGTAGCTTCAGCCATTAAGAATCCAATTTGACATCAGTTACTTTAAGATCTCTTGCCTCTCATACTTTTATGTTCGAGATCAAGGAAGTGCAAGACAGGAAATAGACTTCTGCATAGGGGAAAAAATAGATTTTTTTTTCCCCATGGAAATTGAATGGAAGTGGCACTGAATAAATAATTGCATGCCTTATAGCTGGATGTATCCCTGTATGTGTGACAGCATGACTGCATATATCTGTCTACTGGAGGTGTGGCCAATTGGTGCTTGGGTCACATATATTTTACTGGTAGTCTAGTAAATATTGGCTTGAGCCAATCTTAAGAGCAACACACAAAGCTGCATGACCACACAGTGATATGATCACACCAGCAGAAGCCTGAATCGGACTAGAACTGCAAAATCTGGAGCTTTGAAAAGACTCTGTTACCTAAACATTGGTGATACTGCAAATGTAAAGAATCAAAAATGATCTATACAACATGTTAACAGAATTACAAGCAAATGTATCAATTTATAAAAGTTTGCATTGGACTCTACAGGGGAATTGCAAAATTATGGGAAAAATAGAGTTTTTTTTATAAATTGGAGAATCTTTCTAACGCTACTACTTTGACTTTATTGCAATTCTTTTATTAACCCCTTAACAGGACACAGCATTCATGAACATCCTGTGTATGATGACCGACGAAGGCAATCAGTACTCAACGATCAGATGGTGTTGCTATGATGGAGTCATCAGGCAATGCTGAAGAACTTCCAAGACCGTATATGCCATACCGGAAATGTAGCTGCCTCTCCAGTATGGCGCTTTCCTGTGTTGGGCAAGCGCTTTGGAAGTAGTGATTCGCTGCCTATGTTGTAATGCCTAGACCTCTAGCAGCAGTCATGAACATTACACCTGAACAGATCTTAGTGTTACATTCTAAACACATATTAGAAACTATTTAGATGGGGTTTTTTTTACCATTTGTAGATGTGTAAAATATTTTACACGTAAAAGGAGTGTTTTTTCATTTTAAATGTTTCATCATATTTTATAGTATATTATAAGGTATGATGAAAATAATGTATATAATATGAGATGGGTATATTAAACAAGATATAGATAAAGAAAAATGACAGCTAAACAAAAAAAAAAAATACTGCATAAATGCCTCGGGCACCTAGGTGTTAATTCCCTCTTTCATGAATAAAGCCCATAGGGGTCTATTCACTACTGGTCGAGTATAGTGCGATGAGGTCGTTTATTGGCTTTCAGCCCTCCTAAAATGATTGGGCCAGGGACTTGCCCAGGGTCCCTAGCACAAAATAATATATCCCCATAGTGAAGGGGGTTATAATTGACCCACCCCTAATTTATAATAATATCTGGGGCCTTTCCCAAGGCCTTCGGGCAACATAATAAATGATTCTTCAACCGGTACACAAAAGGTGCCCTGTAAATAAAATATTACCTCCCAGACTGAGTTTCATTCTAGGGAAAGCCTTCGGTAATAGGTGGACAAAGTCAGTCAATCACTTATTATGCACATTTGAAAGCCCAGCCGTCCTTGGGCTGAATTTTCATTCTGGTTTGCCCTCCGCTGAGAGTGAAGCGTTAGAGCTAGCTCAATCACGTTTGTTGTTTAGATTTTTGTTGGTGCAGATTTTTGAGTAATACGTGGATTATTTTTTCTTAGATTTTATAGATAGCCCCTTTCCCTTGGCCGGAAGGTGAGGGTCCAGGGCGTCGCTAATCGCTGCTGGAATCTGGATACAGGTGATATTTTATTTACATTTATGCTTTGGAGACATATTTGAGATTCATCCCCCCTCTACCTGTCCAAGGAAGAGGGGGTTAATGCAATTTTACTTAATTAATTATTGTTACCCGGGGGCTCTGGGGCAGTCCCCTGATAAAGGGGCATATTTTATGTTATCTTTTTTATATTAATTATTATGTCGTCCAGGGTTGTGGGCTTGGTCTGGACAGGGGAAATAACTTATTATGTTACCCAGGGTCTTGGGCAAGCTCCCAGGTAATATTAATTAGAGGGGGATAATTATTTATTTTACAAAATCATTACATTACAGTTGTTTTTTTCTCTTTTTAATGGGACAAAGACCCTGGGCAATTCCCCAGCTTTTTTTTATATCAAACTCTACCTCTGATCTCAAAGGTAGAGTTTGATGTAGTTTGACCTTCAGCTAGGCTCATCTCGACCTTGCACAAAATGTTAGTGAATACTATTTTGTGTTTTTGGGATGAGGGGTGGTGTGTCTATTCGTGTTGTGAAGGTCATATATATAGTATTTCATGGATAGCTCCTTGATTCCTTATTTATAATTCTTCAATTAGTAACCTTATTAAATGTTATATATTCATTAGTATTTATATAATTTCACAAAACAACATAACATCTCTTGTGGACCAACAATACCGGTGATGATAGGGTGTCATCACATCACTGGACATTGATCATGGTCAACAGCTGGTACAATATTTGAAACGTCCCCCATCGTGTAACGTACATCAGAGTACCATTTCACTTCCAAAGTGAGGATGTCACATTGCACACTGCAACATTATACATTGTGGAAATTCAAGGGTACCTTCTATAGCATGGAAGAAAGACAAGACATTTCTCAAAGCACAAGGAATCTTCTATGCACATCGTTAGTTTAGTGACTTTCTTTACAAATATATCTTTCTTTCATGCAATATATTCTCTGATAAAAAATAATTGTTTATTAAATCTGTATATATGTAATTTTTTATAATATTGTATTCTTATGTACTATATTTTGGATTTAGATAAATTGTATGTATATATTATATATATATATATATATATATATATATATATATATATATATATATTCATTGTGTATTTATTTATGTATTTTATATATTTTATTTATATATAGTTATATAATATATATTTTAAATTAAACACATCATATATACAATATATAAAATAGAATAATTTATTATAGATTTACTTTGCTAGGCCCTGCAATTCTCGTCAATTCGAGCAATGAAAAGAGACGGTCTAGGCTATTTTTTGCAGTTTTGGGGAAATTCCTGTCATTTTGGTGCAATTCTCTGATACATGAATAGCTCGATTTGTGGAGCAATTCTCATCACCAAAATTACAGGAATGCAAATTTCTCAGACATTTGCAACTAACTGCAGGAAATTGGCAAGGGAATTTCAAACATAAGGCCAAAATAGCACAGTTGGAAAAATTCTCCAAGTCAGCTTTCAATTCAATACAATTCCCTCTTTCAGGAATAAAGCATGTAGTGTTCATGGATATCCTCTTGGTTTCTAGTTTATATAGAGTCTGCGGATAGCTCCCTGGTTTCTGGTTTATATAGAGTCTGCGGATAGCTCCCTGGTTTCTGGTTTATATAGAGTCTGCGGATAGCTCCCTGGTTTCTGGTTTATATAGAGTCTGCGGATAGCTCCCTGGTTTCTAGTTTATATAGAGTCTGTGGATAGTTCCCTGGTCTCTAGTTTATATAGAGTCTGAGGATAGCTCCCTGGTTTCTGGTTTATATAGAGTCTGTGGATAGCTCCCTGCTTTCTAGTTTATATAGAGTCTGAGGATAGCTCCCTGGTTTCTAGTTTATATAGAGTCTGAGGATAGCTCCCTGCTTTCTAGTTTATATAGAGTCTGAGGATAGCTCCCTGGTTTCTGGTTTATATAGAGTCTGCGGATAGCTCCCTGGTTTCTGGTTTATATAGAGTCTGCGGATAGCTCCCTGGTTTCTGGTTTATATAGAGACTGTGGATAGTTCCCTTGTTTCTGGTTTATATAGAGTCTGAGGATAGCTCCCTGGTTTCTGGTTTATATAGAGTCTGAGGATAGCTCCCTGGTTTCTGGTTTATATAGAGTCTGCGGATAGCTCCCTGGTTTCTGGTTTATATAGAGTCTGTGAATAGCTCCCTGGTCTCTGGTTTATATAGTGTTTGTGGATAGGTCCTTGGATTCTAGTTTATATAGAGTCTGCGGATAGTTCCCTGGTCTCTGGTTTATATAGAGTCTGCGGATAGCTCCCTGGTGTCTGGTTTATATAGAGTCTGGGGATAGCTCCCTGGTTTCTGGTTTATATAGAGTCTGCGGATAGCTCCCTGGTTTCTGGTTTATATAGAGTCTGCGGATAGCTCCCTGGTTTCTGGTTTATATAGAGTCTGCGGATAGCTCCCTGGTTTATATAGAGTCTGGGGATAGCTCCCTGGTTTCTGGTTTATATAGAGTCTGCGGATAGCTCCCTGGTTTCTAGTTTATATAGTGTTTGTGGATAGCTCCCTGGTTTATATAGAGTCTGGGGATAGCTCCCTGGTTTCTGGTTTATATAGAGTCTGGGGATAGCTCCCTGGTTTCTGGTTTATATAGAGTCTGTGGATAGTTCCCTGGTCTCTAGTTTATATAGAGTCTGAGGATAGCTCCCTGGTTTCTGGTTTATATAGAGTCTGCGGATAGCTCCCAGGTTTCTAGTTTATATAGAGTCTGCGGATAGCTCCCTGGTTTCTAGTTTATATAGTGTTTGTGGATAGCTCCCTGGTTTCTAGTTTATATAGTGTTTGTGGATAGCTCCCAGGTTTCTAGTTTATATTTTAACAATGTTTTGTAGATTATTTTTTTAACATGTTGGGTTTAGATCCAAGAGCCTGCAGGATTATTTTTCATCTTAATAAATTGCTAAGGGGATAGTGCAGGACTGGGAATTAAGAAATGAAAACCTTCACCCGTAACTACAATGTGCACTGCAAATATTTCTGCAGTCCTGGCTGTAATGATTGAAATGATACATTTAATGACTATCAAGGGCATTAAAATCTCATGTTTGCTTTAAGTTTTGCATTACCCTCTTGGGGCATGTAAAGCAGTCAGTAAAAAACAATCACAAATGGATAAAATTTATATTTATACACAAAAATAAAATCCCAAAGGAGAGGAAATCATAATATTTTGTGAAGGTCAATAATTATTTTTTCAACTAGCTATAAAACGCATGGGACCCTGTATTTCTTTATAAAAAATAATAATAAAGAAATCCAGTCATTCATTCACTGCTTTGCACATGCCATTACATATAAACCCAAAATTAGACTTCTGTTTCCCTTTATATACGTCCCCTTATTTTACGGATTATCTTTTTATTTGCATAATACTGTGAGTTATTTAGAAGGTTCAAGGCTACTATGCACATGCACTGAAGTTCTAACCAGTGTGCAGCATATGCACGATGGTTAATCAGTGTCTAGAAGACAAGTCAATGGCATGTGCTCGGACAATTGGCCTAATGTATGTCATTGTAACTGTACATCTGCAAATGCACCAACACTGTCATAGTTGCCAACTGTCCCGGATCCGCCGGGACAGTCCCGGCAACTATGCAAATGTCCCGCGTATATTGTGATCGCGGGACAGTCCCGGGAAACCGGGGTGTCTTGCGATCGCGGCGGGTCACAGCAGCAGCAGCTTTTTTTTTTTTTTTTAATCTTCGGCTAATGTACTTCCCTCCTCTGTGTAGGACCCGACGGGGACCAACAGGTGAGTACTGGGGAAGGGGGTGGAGGGAGGGTGACATTAATGGGCAGCATAACCCTGGCAAATGATGTATGAATTAATCCTGGCAAATGATGTATGAATTAACCCTGGCAAATGATGTATGAATTAACCCTGGCATATGATGGATAAATTAACCCTGGCAAATGATGGATAAATTAACCCTGGCAAATGATGGATAAATTAACCCTGGCAAATGATGTATGAATTAACCCTGGCAAATGATGTATGAATTAACCCTGGCAAATGATGTATAAATTAACCCTGGCAAATGATGTATGAATTAACCCTGGCAAATGATGTATGAATTAACCCTGGCAAATGATGTATGAATTAACCCTGGCAAATGATGTATAAATTAACCCTGGCAAATGATGGATAAATAACCCTGGCATATGATGGAGAAATTAACCCTGGCATATGATGGAGAAATTAACCCTGGCAAATGGTGGGGAAATTAACCCTGGCAAATGGTGGGGAAATTAACCCTGGCAAATGATGGATAAATTAACCCTGGCAAATGATGGATAAATTAACCCTGGCAAATGATGGATAAATTAACCCTGGCAAATGATGGATAAATTAACCCTGGCAAATGATGGATAAATTAACCCTGGCGAATGATGGATAAATAACCCTGGCATATTATGGAGAAATTAACCCTGGCAACCCTGACAAATGATGGTTAATGATAATTAATAAGTAGTGATGGTCTGTGCGGAACGGAAATGCCCCCTTCCCTGCAATGAGATATAGCAGCAGGGAGGGGGGACATATTGATCAACATTTTTTTTAAGATAAAAAAAAACCACTTGTATGAGTGTATGTGACAGACTGTATGTATGTATGAGTGTATGTGACAGACTGTATGTGTGAGTGTATGTATGAGAGTATGTGACAGACTGTATGTATATGACAGACTATGTATGTATGATTGTATGTGTGAGACTATGTATGAGTGTGTGTGTCTATGTGACAGATTGTATGTATGTATGTATGTATGTATGTATCTATGTGACAGACTGTATGGGTGTGTGTGTCTATGTGACTGACTGTATGTATGAGTGTGTGTCTGTAACAGACTGTATGTATGTATGGATGAGTGTGTGTCTGTGACAGACTGTATGAGTGTGTGTTTGTGACAGACTGTATGTATGAGTGTGTGTTTGTGACAGACTGTATGTATGAGTGTATGTGACAGACTGTATGTATGAGTGTATGTGATAGACTGTATGTATGAGTGTATGTGACAGACTGTATGTATGAGTGTGTGTCTGTAACAGACTGTATGTATGTATGGATGAGTGTGTGTCTGTGACAGACTGTATGAGTGTGTGTTTGTGACAGACTGTATGTATGAGTGTGTGTTTGTGACAGACTGTATGTATGAGTGTATGTGACAGACTGTATGTATGAGTGTATGTGACAGACTGTATGTATGAGTGTATGTGACAGACTATGTATGCATGTACGAATGTATGTGACAGACTGTTTGTATGTATGAGTGTGTGTGTCTATGTGACTGACTGCATGTATGAGTGTGTATGTGTGTCTGTATATGACTGCATGTGATTGTGTGTATGTGCTGTTGTCTGGCTCCTAGATTTTTTTTACTGGCTCCTAAAACTCAGTTAAGTTCGTCAAGCCCTGGCATAAATGCAACTAGTTATATACATATATTTGGGGTCTACCTCAAGCTTTTGAAAAGGCTGGAAATATTTAATATTTTATAGGTTTTGTTTTGTGATTATAAACGTAATATTTTTTGCTGCGAGGGTGGTGGGTGAATGGAATACCCTTCCAGTAGAAGTGGTAGAGGTTAATACAGCGAATGAGTTTAAGCATGCGTGGGACAGGTATAAGGTTATCCTAGATATTAGGCCAGGGACTAATGAAAGTATTACTTTACTGATAGGGTAGTGGATACATTGAATGGCCTTCCAGGAGAAGTGGTAGGTTCATACTGATGTATGTTTTATGGTGTACACACAGCTCTCTGACTGAAGCAGATCTGCACCAGGTCTTACTATATTTCACGTAAAGGTGATAATATCCATATGCCTGATGTAGATGTTGTGCTGTGAATGTATCTGTTGTATACCAAGGATGCATGGTAATGTTGGTGGGAACTTGGTGATATAATCTACACTGTGACAATAAAGTGGAGTTACATTATGCTAATTATGTGGAGTGGGTGGAGCTTTGGGCAGTAGGTGTGGTCAGTGTTAAAGTACTGTATTTGCTCGATTATAAAAATCTACCCCTCGTCTTATAATCGAGGTCTTCTTATAATCTGACCTCAAATTGAGGTCAGATTATAAGACATGGATCCAGGTCCCCAGCAGAGCTGCAGGGGACCTGGATCCCCCTCTCTAGCAGCAGGGGATGTCTGCGCAAAGAGCGCAGACTCCCCTGCTTCCGCCCGGCACGACCGCCGGGGCTTCTGTGAAGAAGCCGGGTACTTCCGCTTTCGTCACAGAAGTCCAGGCGAGCGTGCCGGGCGGCAGCAGGGGAGGTCTGCGCTCATCGCGCAGACTTCCTCTGCTGCCCCACTAGGCACCAGGGACAATCGGGCAGCTGTCCGTCATAATAGACTGCCGTGTTGGGCAGCATGGAGGATGTCTGCAAGTATCGTGCAGACATCCCACGGCTGCCCCCACTAGCCATCAGGGATCAAGGTAAGGGGAACGGAGGGAGGGGGGGCAGAGAGACAGGGGGAGGGAAGGATCGGAGGGGGACAGAGAGACAGGGGGGACAAAGAGACAGGGGGGAGGGAGGGGGCAGAGACAGAGTCAAGGGGAGGGAGGGGGTTAAGAGACAGAGACAAGGGGAGTGAGGGGGTTAAGAGACAGACAAGGGGAGGGGGGAGAGAGAGAAAAATGGGGGCAAGGGAAAGAGAAAGGCAGCATTGGCACATAAAAAGAAATAAAAACTAGAAATACATTTTTTGATATCATAATTTTTTATTAAAAAAGCAATTTACATATGAATATATACAAGTTGAACTTTTTTCCTATAGGGTAGTCTTATATTCAGGCTTTTAGTTTTTTTTCCTAATGGAATATCCAAAGTTTGGGGGGGTCATCATAATCAGGGTCGTCTTATAATCGAGCAAATACGGTAAGTAATTGGAAGCTGAGCTGCAAAGTGTTCCTGGAAAAAAATTTCAAATGTTGGCAACTATGCACTGTCCCTGCCAAGGCCCCGCCTCTTCCCACAATCAGTGGGTAAGAATGTTAGGAGTATGTATTCCATATGTGCACTGATTTAACCTATGCTAAGTTTAGCACATTCTTCGTATGGGTGAGTACCCGAATATCAACAGTTCTAGATATAATAATGATAACACTTAGTGAGACTGTGGTGAGAAAGACATGTCAGATTCCCATTTGACCCTCACATTCAGATCAATAGTAAACAATATAATAATCATGGTTCACTCCTGCTTTCTTCTCCTGAGCTCTTCCATGTGGTCTGCGCATATAACATTATTTTAGCAATGGCACGCTGTGAATATACTCAGTTATAATGGATTCATTAATGTAGTGGTTTTATAGTACAATAACTTCTAATGAAAACTATCAAACCATTTAGTATGTGGTACAACAGCAGCAAACAGAAATGAAATGATTTTGAACCATATGAAAAACTAATTTCAAAAGAAATAATTGCAAATTATAGAATATTAAATGAAGGCTAGGTACTGTAACACAGTCATTAGCAACTCGGGTTTGTGCATACATTTATCTCAGCTTTGTCATTTTTATATTCTTATGTTCGTTGTGCTATATTGATTATGGCTGATAATGAACATGATGTGTTGGCATGTCCTACTTTAAACACGTCTGGTAATAATTTTTTGTATCTTCATTTCTAGCGCACACTACTTACCTCAATTCCAATAAAACAAGCCTTATAGGCAGCCAGTATTTGGTTTCCTAGTTGTACCGTCCAAGATGGTCTCAAGGATTAGCAGTTAAGTCACAGGATACCCCACATCAAAATGTGTACAGTACCCATGGTCTTTTCAAGAAACAGTAATGAAACGTTAAAATAATTCCAGAAATTAGACATTTTATCTGTGTCTGAATCCAGTGTCTGCTTTAATTAAATCTAAGAAAATAACTAGGGGTCTCCCCACTTGCTACTATTTTTATTCTGAGCAGCTGGTGTAATTGTTAGTGTAATTAAATACTAAAATAAAAGAGACAAGTATCACTGGAAAGCGGGATACCCGAGAAGCATACTGGGACGGAGGGAATCAGGTCCCACTGCACCCAGGACAAGAGGCGTTGCTAGGGGTGGGCTAAGGGGGCTGAAGCCCCGAATGTAATGAACAAAGCCCCGAGTCTCTGCAGCTCAGTGATAGCTCTGCCCCCTGACATCACACAGACAGTGTGTGAAAGCCCTACACTGATAGGATGCTGAGTGATGTGTCAGCCAATCAGTGCAGGGCTTTTACACAGCATCGTTACTGTGTGTGAAAGCCCTGCACTGATTGGCTGACACATCACTGAGCATCCTATCAGTGCAGGGCTTTTACACAGCATCATCACAGGGATGTGAAGGAAGCTCCACGTGGGACAGTGAAGCAGCTCAGAAGATATCCTTACTGGGTTGCCACCTGGCCGGTATTTTACCGGCAGGCCGGTAAAAAATTGGCATCAGGCCAATGTTAAGTCTATGGAGACAGTACCAAGGCCGGTATTTTTTTGAAGAAAAGGTGGCAACCCTAGTCACCTTGTGGGAGATGCAGAGCAGGTCTATTCCCACTCAGGTAAGCTCTGGATATGGTGGAGAGAAGGGAGGGTTGGGGTCACTGATTTACATCCCCCTTTGTGTATTTAAGCTATATATTGTTGGTTTGAGATTCCTTATTACAGGACTGCCAAACAGCATAGGAAGGATTTATGTTACATATGTGTGTGTGTGTATATATATATATATATATATATATATATAACATAAATCCTTCCTATGCTGTTTGGCAGTCCTGTAATAAGGAACCTCAAACCTACAATATATAGCTTAAATACGCAAAGGGGGATGTAAATCAGTGATTTATGCTATATATGCATAATGATTTATGCTATATATATCTATCATAAATCATTCCTATCCTGTTTAGCAGTCCTGTAATAAATAACGTCACACATGTGTGTTATGTGTATGTGTGACATGTTTTATTACAGGACTGCCAAACAGCATAGGAAGGATTTATGTTTATATCAGGGCTTGACAAATTTTATTTAGTTTTAGGAGCCAGCAAAAAAATTTAGAAGCCAGACAATGGCACATCAGAAAAGCATACATACACAGAGACATTCACATGCACGCACCTCACATACAGAATCACAGAAATACACAGAAAGTCACATACACACACCTCACAGACATCCAGTCAGTCACATACACAGCCAGTTACACACACACCAGTCAGCAAGTTTTTTTGTTTTTTTTTTTAAATAAAAAAATCATTCCTTAATGTGTCCCACACGTCACATGCACAGCCAGTTACATACATATTCACATACAACACATACACAGCCAGTTACATACATACACACACACAACACATACACAGCCAGTTACATACATACACACACAACACATACACAGCCAGTTACATACACACACAACACACACACATAGACAGTTACAAAGATACACACACACACAACACATACACAGCCAGTTACATACATATACACACACACACACACACACACACACAGCCAGTTACATACATACACACAACACACTCACACTGACATATACACACTCTCGCTCACACTGACATACACACACTCACACTGACATGCACATACTCACACTGACATACACACACTCTCGATCACACTGACATGCACACACTCTCACACACTGACATGCACACACTCACACTGACATGCACATACTCACACTCACATGCACACACTCACTCACACTGACATGCACACACTCACTCACACTGACATGCACACACTCTCACTCACACTGACATGCACACACTCACACTGACATGCACACACTCACACTGACATGCACACACTCACACTGACATGCACATACTCACACGGACATGCACATACTCACACGGACATGCACATACTCACACTCACATGCACATACTCACACTCACATGCACACACTCACTCACACTGACATGCACACACTCTCACTCACACTGACATGCACACACTCACACTCACACTGACATGCACACACTCACACTGACATGCACACACTCACACTGACATGCACACACTCACTCACTCACACTGACATACACACACTCACTCACACACTGTCAGTTTTTAACTTACCTGCTGCAGGCATCTCTTTGCTTTGAGCTCAGTGTGAAGGAGGTCTCAGCAAATCATGGGAGGCTTAGGAACTCTCAGCCAATCAGGAGAGTTGAGAAATCTCACCTGATTAGCTGAGACCTCCTTCAATCAAGCTCCCCTGGACACAAGAAAAAAAAAGACTGCTGCATAGAGCAGCAAAGTGCCGCCCCTGCCAGGGTGCCGCCTGCGGCAGCTGCCCCATTGAAGGGCCGGCCCTGTGAAGGCTCCTAAATTACAAAACGGGCATGAAGCTCAGAGCGGTGAGCATATATTGGTAAGTGCCCGTATGGTTCCATATAAAAAACTAAAAAAGTCTTATGGGCTATAGCCCCAGATCTTTTGGAAACCTAGCAACCCCTCTGCCCAGGACACTTATGATGCATTCAAAAAAACAAAACCAATGGTGAATGGCGAATGGAGCTTTAGGACACAGTTGGATGGTACAAAATGTAATCCTATTTATTAAATAAATGTGAAAAGTGGGTACAAAAGAGCAAGAGTACAGCTGATTATAACACATTTTGTGGCATACTAGCACTTAATCATAGAAAAAAAAGAATGAATGGGCAGCACAACCGGAACTGACATGTTCGGCAGTGTGCAATTGACATCCGTTCAGTAGCACACTGCATTCAAGGTGTGCTGGCCATGCAATGTCTTTTTGCTGTATGGAAACCTGACTAACCTTCTGGCCGTAGCACCCCACCCATTCACAGGTGCTCTATATATTTATGTTGTATAAATTCAAGCAAGACGTAGTTTAATTTATTTGAGAGTTAGAATTCTATGTAAGTAAGATATAGGGTTCGGACTCAACAAGTTTGAAGTACATTGGGCTAAGCAAAATATGGCAATATGGTTTGACAAAATCTCCAATATCATCATGCAATATAGGTGCTTTTAAATAACTTTAAAGATAATTTGCAAACTTTGCTGGAAATCTCTATGTATAATGTGTAAAAGGCACTTAATCATACATAGAAACATAGAATGTGTTGGAAGATAAGAACCATTCGGTCCATATAGTCTGCCCAATTTTCCAAATACTTTTAATAATCCCCGGCCTTCTCTTATATCTAGGATAGCCTTGTTCCTAACCCACGCATGCTTAAACTCCTTCACTGTGTTTACCTCTACTACTTCTGCTGGAAGGCTATTCCATACATCCACTACACTCTCAGTAAAGTAATACTTCCTGATATTACTTTTAAATCCTTGCCCCTCTAATTTAAGACTATGTTCTCTAGTTGTGATAGCTTTTCTTCTTTTAAATATACTCTCCTCCTTTACTCTGTTGATTCCCTTTATGTATTTAAAAGTTTTTAAATATCATATCTCCCTGTTACACCTTTCCTCCAAGCTATACATTAGAGGTATGACTAAGCGCCAACAAGGCATGAAACGCATAAAGCATTAAAATCAGCTGTACTCTTGCACTTTTGTATCCAGTTTTCACATTTATTTAATACACCGGATTCCATTTTGTACCCTCTGACTGTGTCCTGAAGCTCCATCCGCAAATTCCACCTTAAATTCGGCAACTCCGGGCAATTTTTTAATTATGGAGGGGGTGGGGCTACTTGCCTTGCCCTCATATATCCATATTATGGATCCAGGGGGCCCTTTGGGGATTGTTGAGGTCAGCGAAAATGCATTGAGGTCAATTGCGCCGTTCACAGTCAATTGCAGAGGAGGACAGTATGATCTTCTCCCCCACTGGCAGAGTATGCAGCATCAAAGACAGTGAAAACCAATCATGGCTGCCAAGTCCCAAAGCAAAAGCTCTGTGATATGACACTGGCAGCCTGGAAATCATCAAGGGTTAGGTCAAGGAGACCTCCCAATAAATTGAGAATTGCTTCTGTATGGTGTATTATAGCATCATTCAGAAGTCTTTTTTAAAAGTTAATATGGTGGTTTAGTCCTTTTTTAAGAGTGGATGGCTGCGCTTCCATTTAGGCAACTTTCAACAAAAATCACCCATATTTAAGCATATATATATATATATATATATATATATATATAAAAACATAATTAGATATAGATACATATATTTCCTCTAGGTTATAAATATACAAGTCCTGTCCCCACCAGTTTGTAACTAAATGAGCAGTGTTCCCTACCTAATGCATCGATTCGTCTCTGTCAAACTACGCCAATAAGTCACTTTAATGCAGCATAATTTGTTTGACCTATATAAATGTAATGTTATGTTACATAACTTTGTAATTTTTATCTATAGTAAAGCATGTAGCAATTTGACTGATGTTCTCATGTGAATTTCTAGATTTTAGTAAATTTGAAAAAAATCACAAGGTCATAGTTTACAGAGCTACAGGCTGGCCTTTAAAACAGAATGCCCTCTATTAATTTCACAAAGGATGTTATAACTGGAAAGACAAATATAGAATTGGATTCCAGCATTGCAGAGTACTGAATAATGAGCTGGAAAGTTTTACCTTTATAACTGGTTTATGGTTGGTAGAAAATGCAGGCACGTATCAATATAAAAAGGTAAACTAGTATATGCGCTAGAATTTTTTTTTAAAAAAGGTTTGAAAGGGGACTTTTACCACAGAATATTTATACCAGTGTCATGGGAAGGTAATACATTGCTTACTTACAACAGTTTAGTATCAGTCCAACTCCAGGAAACAATGATACCAAAATGCCAACTATGTATGTCAGGATATATAATGAAAACTCTAAAGTACTACAAAAATGTAATGAACTAACCTATCATAAAATTATATATAAATATAACACGGGTCTGAGGCCTGGTTGAACTTGCCCATACCAACGAGCATGGTCATAGTGTCTGGGACAAACTTTGGTATACCAACTAGAGTAATATACAGGGAGTGCAGAATTATTAGGCAAATTAGTATTTTGACCACATCATCCTCTTTATGCATGTTGTCTTACTCCAAGCTGTATAGGCTCGAAAGCCTACTACCAATTAAGCATATTAGGTGATGTGCATCTCTGTAATGAGAAGGGGTGTGGTCTAATGACATCAACACCCTATATCAGGTGTGCATAATTATTAGGCAACTTCCTTTCCTTTGGCAGAATAGGTCAAAAGAAGGACTTGACAGGCTCAGAAAAGTCAAAAATAGTGAGATATCTTGCAGAGGGATGCAGCACTCTTAAAATTGCAAAGCTTCTGAAGCGTGATCATCGAACAATCAAGCGTTTCATTCAAAATAGTCAACAGGGTCGCAAGAAGTGTGTGGAAAAACCAAGGCGCAAAATAACTGCCCATGAACTGAGAAAAGTCAAGCGTGCAGCTGCCACGATGCCACTTGCCACCAGTTTGGCCATATTTCAGAGCTGCAACATCACTGGAGTGCCCAAAAGCACAAGGTGTGCAATACTCAGAGACATGGCCAAGGTAAGAAAGGCTGAAAGACGACCACCACTGAACAAGACACACAAGCTGAAACGTCAAGACTGGGCCAAGAAATATCTCAAGACTGATTTTTCTAAGGTTTTATGGACTGATGAAATGAGAGTGAGTCTTGATGGGCCAGATGGATGGGCCCGTGGCTGGATTGGTAAAGGGCAGAGAGCTCCAGTCCGACTCAGACGCCAGCAAGGTGGAGGTGGAGTACTGGTTTGGGCTGGTATCATCAAAGATGAGCTTGTGGGGCCTTTTCGAGTTGAGGATGGAGTCAAGCTCAACTCCCAGTCCTACTGCCAGTTCCTGGAAGACACCTTCTTCAAGCAGTGGTACAGGAAGAAGTCTGCATCCTTCAAGAAAAACATGATTTTCATGCAGGACAATGCTCCATCACACGCGTCTAAGTACTCCACAGCGTGGCTGGCAAGAAAGGGTAAAAAAGAAGAAAATCTAATGACATGGCCTCCTTGTTCACCTGATCTGAACCCCATTGAGAACCTGTGGTCCATCATCAAATGTGAGATTTACAAGGAGGGAAAACAGTACACCTCTCTGAACAGTGTCTGGGAGGCTGTGGTTGCTGCTGCACGCAATGTTGATGGTGAACAGATCAAAACACTGACAGAATCCATGGATGGCAGGCTTTTGAGTGTCCTTGCAAAGAAAGGTGGCTATATTGGTCACTGATTTGTTTTTGTTTTGTTTTTGAATGTCAGAAATGTATATTTGTGAATGTTGAGATGTTATATTGGTTTCACTGGTAAAAATAAATAATTGAAATGGGTATATATTTGTTTTTTGTTAAGTTGCCTAATAATTATGCACAGTAATAGTCACCTGCACACACAGATATCCCCCTAAAATAGCTTAAACTAAAAACAAACTAAAAACTACTTCCAAAAATATTCAGCTTTGATATTAATGAGTTTTTTGGGTTCATTGAGAACATGGTTGTTGTTCAATAATAAAATGAATCCTCAAAAATACAACTTGCCTAATAATTCTGCACTCCCTGTAGAAGGAAACGATTCAAAGTCATTCAGCTTAGGGTCAAATTCTAGGTTTTTGGCCAGGATGGAAACACGAATGAGCCTAGAGCAGTGATGGCAAAGGCTTTGGAGCCCAAGTGCCCATGTTTTATGCATTAAATCCAAATTAATGATCTCAAAGTGCCATTTATTCCTATATTATGACCCATCTCCCATTTTGAAGGTCACAATGAAGACAAATGGTAAGTGCCGCCTCAGAGGCACCCTGTGCCATAGGTTCACCACCACTGGCCTAGAGCATAGTGAAAGACTGCTGTAAACATTTAAAATTAACATTGATTATGTCTAAGTATTCAAATACATGGGTGCAGAGTGAAGCATGGCCTCGACATCTACACTTATGAATCATTAGTGGACAAAATAAACATACTTTTGTTGTTCTAAACACTATAGGGTCTACTCAATAAAGGGAGAATTACAGGGAATTGAGATAAGAATTACAAACTTTAGGTATTTGTAAAAATTCTCCAGTGCAGGTGAATGGGAGAATTTTCCCAGCTCAGATAATTTGGTCTTAAGTTTGAAATTCCTGTCTCAATTTGCTTCAAATCTCTCATTATTGACTAGACCCTTATGTATTACTATACTTTTACTATTTTGTGCACTTCGCATTACATTTTGTTCATCTACAAAAATTCCAACAGTAGTCTAATTAACATAAAATGGTAGGTCAGTATAATATTGTGGTGGAACAATACTCCATAGATATACTCTCCTAGGAAATCACCAAGTACTAAGTGTGAGATGTGAGCATGGGAGTATTCAACCCGTTTTTTTTTTTATCCATTACTGGATTCTTCCATTTAGACATTCCAAATATTGGTTCACCAGACTAGAGATTTGGCCTTTACCATCAGATAACATAGTCACTGCTCTCAATATTTGATCTCTCCATGGGAACGATAAGATCGTTATCATTGCATGGTATAGCCAGTGTCTATTTTGACAAGCCATGTACTTTATATTCAAATTTAAGAGCACTATCCCTTTGCATTTTCCTTTTCACAAGTCCTATTCATTGTAGAATCATTATTTATGGTATTTATTTGAAATGATTTTTAAATATAAAAACATAAATTTGATATTCTCAATCAATCAGTTCAATCGAACTAATACTGAATATGGAGACTCCATGCTTATGTTTGCATAGTTTTCTTTCTTCCCCTTTTCCATCAATTTTATTATGATATATTTCCCCCCCTTCTCTTAAAAGTATGTCCAATTGTTTTTAAATTCAGTTTAAATGTATCAGTATTGTTGTCACCAATGAATGCCAATTGAGCTTAACTAGCTCAGTGTAATACACAGCACTATAATAGGTAAAAGACACTGTTGCCATATTAACTTGCCGTGGGCGTGACTTGGAGCGGATTGGCATTCCCCGCACCTGTGACACTTTGTAGCACACTATTTAAATGTTTGTTATAATATGCGAGTTTAACTTATGAGTAAGCTAAACTGTAAGAGCGAAATGCGTCAAGCGGCACATTTGATTTGATTGCTGTCACTTTCCCTGTTGCTGTGGATATTTATTTGGACTTTTTACATCTTAATAAATCACCTTTTGCTACTATCTTACCTCTGGAGTGCCGCTTCTGCTTTACCTGTTGGCAAACTTTGACTCCGCTAACTTTAGGAGAGGTTCCTAGGCAGTGCATTGATCCTAATGGGCTACCTTGATATTCCATAAGGTTTTCCAAGTAAGCATGCTTGACCATGAGAACATTTTTTTTCTAACTACAAATGAATTTTGACAGCATTCATAGACCATTATATTAATATAACCCGTCAGTAATAATATCTATCATTTTTCACACGTACACACAACCCAATTACTTAGCAGGACATTTTACCCTTAAACCATTAAATGAACATCAGTGAAATGTTTCTTTAACCTTCAGTAACAATGGAAACATGAATTCTAGATTACAAGTGAAATCTTTAGATACATGAGCATTGCAAGGCTTCTATTGATTTGAACATAACACAGGGGGCAACATGTATCAACAGGATTATGTTTCTTGAACTGCCCTCATCTGACATCTATGTTTGCATCTAGTCTACACAACTACTATTGATGTTTCTGCCAAAATCTTTTAATCTATGGGAAAACATGAAACAAGAGATTCATACCTGACAACAAAGTACAAAGAGTATCAGATAAAACAAAAAATGTAAGAGTTTCTATAGATTACATTTCAATAATATCTAGGAAAGTCCTAGAGAAATGTATCTTAAAAATTAGTACCACGCCACCCTGGCATGAGCTGTACTACAAGAACATGCATATTAGACGGTTTATCAGGCTAAATTATTTTCATATAATTTAAACAGTACCATATGATTTTTTTTTAATCTGCCAAGATCACTTCTGCCTGGCTATAACTGCAGTTTGATAGAGCAGCACTCAGTGTAGCAGAGAGAATAGATCAAGCAACCAGCCCTTCCAGATACTGGTGTGTGTTTGTGTCATCACATCACAGCCAATAGCTGGGGAGGAGATGCTGGCATGTCACGATGATTTTTTGACTTCCACATGAATTTTAAATTCTTCTGAATTAGTCACCCCAACAGGAAAGGTGATCTTCTTTGTGATTAAAACTTGTTTTATGGGTGACTTAGTACTTTGATTAAATTGTATTACCTGCCAGGAAAATGTATCATCCTTACACTTACAAGTTAAGGAAAACCTAGTCTAAGCACAGGTCAGGTTACCTTATTCATTAGACATCACTTAATACAGTTTATTATGCTGAGAGACATTTTAAGATATACCACTAGGGGAGTAGTGAGCACCTTTTGAATGATTTCTTTTGTTTCCATGCCATGCCATCAATGTAGTCTGGAAATTAAATTATACCCATGTTCACATGGGTAAAAATATTAGCTAACAAATAGGCCAAATCCCCTTAGTCATTCATCACAATAGTTAAGACAAAGCAATATAGTGCTGATGTGCAGCAAAAGGTTGTTGAGGCAATTTCTGGCAATAAACAACAGAGGTTTCTGGCAATAAACAACATAGGTGAGTTTGGTGCAAACAGAGGAAGCCATATAAAAAGGAACTCATGCCCAAGGTTAAATATGATGGTGGCTCTTCAATGTTTTGAGGTGGTTTTTCTGCCACAGACATTTGTGTTATGATACATGGCATCATGGGCCCTATTAAATATCAACAGATTTTAAATGAACACCTGACTGCCTCTGCCAAAAACCTTAAAATGGGCTATGGTTGATCTTCCAGCAGGACAATGATCCAAAACATACATCTATCATCAACCCAAAAATGGTTTACTGACCACAAACGCAAGATTCTACCATGGTCATCTCAGTCCCGTGACTTATACCCCAGGGCTTGACAAACTTAACTGAGTTTTAAGAGCCAGCAAAAAAATCTAGGAGCCAGACAATGGCATATACTCACAAACACACACAGTCAGATACAGACACACACGTCACATGCAGTCAGTCAATCACACATATACAGTAAAACAAACAGGAGCAGGGGTGGAGCAGGAAATCTGTGCAGCCGGTGCAAACTATTTGCTCCCTCGCGCGCCAATGAAGTTAAAAAAAAATGAACTCAGCGATGCCGACACCATGCAGGGCTCACAGTACATGGTTGCCAGGTCGGATTTCATGGTCACCATGGTGACCTGGCGCCCAGGGTTTGTCGAGGCCTTTTCTGTGGGGGGTAGTGAAAAGGACCAGTGTCAACCTTTGAGATTTGAAGGATTTTGAGAGATTCCGGATGTGGGAAAATATATATATTACATTATTTTATTTTTTTGGGATAAAGCCAATTGTTTGATATCCATGAGAGCAGGGTATTTTTGAAGAAAATACACAAAAAAAGCACAATTTGCTCAACCTTCTTTGCTCATATTTACCAAGGGTGCCAATAATAGTGGAGGGCACTTTAAATTGTATTGCTGTTATTCCTATTTTGTTTAGTTCATTTTAGTGTGATCAAAGTATATTATTTATTACTTTGGTTAAACTAAAATCATTTTGGATAACACTTGTGAGGGGAAAGATCATTTAACCCTACACAGCGGTTGATGTGTATATTGTATTGTGATATCATTGCATTTTATTTTACAAGTGTGACTGTATGATCACAAGTTTATACACACATATATACATATATATATATACACACACACACACACACACATACACACTGCCTTATTTTTATGCCTTTATATTTTAAACGTTTATATATCTTTTACATAACTACTCAAGTGTGTGCATCAGTTTTGATTTTTTTTGTTGACTTTACCTCTTCAAGTATACCTTAACATTTGGAAATGTGTTGTTGAAGTACCACTTCAGGAGAGTGTTATTTGACTTCCAGTGTGATACATGCCACATGTGACTAACTCCATTTTGGATTCCTCCACATGGTGAAGGGTGACCATTTTGGATTTGCTCTATTTTTGTTTTTGCATGAGTAGTTTTGGGAGCCAAAATATGATATCAAGAGTTAATAAATATCAGTCAATATCATATCTGGTATTAATTTAGATATTTGGGAATGTAGTGATCTTGATATTATTTTCCAATAAATTTGGTTATTTTAACTCATGCTCTCATAGTTAACTAAAGAACAGTTTTACCTATGATTTAAATAGTAAAATTAATGTTTGGTAGAATCTGAGTAATAAGAAAAATATCATTATGATTCTTTGGTTCAGCTCAGTTTTAAAGTTTCTGATCAGGTCTTTAATTATGAATGATGCTTAAATATATAAAATGTACATATGGATATATAGCATTTGCAATTCATTCACTTTAGTTCAAATGTCTCCAGAGGTTGGATGCTTTTCCAGTCGTTTTGATTTACGGTAAAACAAATCTCTTGTTAAGAAACAATCACATTCTTCAAATGATTTGTGATATGCTTAAATCAGAATTTCATCTTGTCTGCTGGCAGGGATGCCACATAACCAGCATTACTTTTTTTTTTACACAAACACAGTAATGAATTCTTAGGTTGATCATCTGAAGTTTGTGGAATGTAAAAACTAGTTTGAAAAGCTATTTCTCGGCTTTGAAAAAGTTTTTTTTTCCTTCTCATAAAATGAAAACTAAACCAACCTCATATATTAAAATGTCCTGTAGTTTATTATTATTTCTTACATGTCAAACACTTTAGCTACTGGCTAAACTATTTTAGAGTGCTTATAGGCAAATGGTAAATATTTACGTCCTTACCTCTGTAGCTGTAAGCTCTGTGGTTCAGTGTAAAGTGCTTTAAAACTTTATATATAAAAGACATGCAGAGCAATGTCTACCTCCCTGTCACACAAATATATACTTATTATAAGCTAAAAAGTTTGGAGTTCAATAATGTATAGAGCGCTCTAAACATTTGTAATAGGAGGAAGCACCAACCATGCATAACTTATATACTACAAAAATCAGTCATCATTATGAGCATATTGAATCCATCTTTATCTCATCTTTATTATGATTTCCATCCACTTAGACATTGTTATATTAAAACGATAAGGCGTTTTTTTTTTTTTTTTTTTTTTTAAGATTAGCAGATCACAATGACCTCATCATATAACTATAACTGTTGGACTATCCACATAGTCTGGAGAACAAATCATATTAACACCTAACAGCAAAACTGTAAGAAGCCAATATAAATCTGTGGCAAATGAATCTGTCCGTGATGCAGAAGTGTTTGAAAATTCTACCTTTCTTCTGAATGCTTCATACAAAATAACCAAGGCCTCTCACAACAATTTGTCCATTCCTCAGACCACTATCTGTCCTCCGTCATCTTACCAACTTCATGACCTGATCTGTGGCGAAAACCTCATTAGACATCAGGTTCCATTGTCCCTTTAAGACATGCACTACTTATAGATGTTGAAGATAAAGAGGGAATATAAAAGCTTTTGAGCATAATGAATATTGCTACTAATCAATGCCAAAAGTGCTAAATGGATATAAAGGCCTATTTATGTTAACTAGCAATTTGTTTGAAGGTCAGATTCATTTTTAATTTAATTTCCTTACAACTGAAATTCCCACAAGTCTGTGCATTACCTTTAGAGAACTCATACATCGCACTGAAAAGTGACCTCTTTCAGGAAATGCATAAATGAAGTAATAAAATCACAATCTTGTGGAATGGACATTCTGCTCTGATTTTTTATTGTTAATAACAAATTCCTTGATAAGTGGTTTTAATAGTTAGGGTCAAAATTAAAATGGAGAAAAGTTCCAGCACAGGACTACTGTGAAAAACATCTATCGTGACCCTCTAGTCTCCCTGCACAATTATCTATTGCCTTTCTCTTATAACAGCTTTTATACACACTAGAGAAACAGCATCTTAGAGGGGATATGATAATGTTATATAAATATGTCCAGGGCCCACACCAGGGGCTTTCTAAAGACCTGTTCATTAACAGAGCAGTACAAAGGACAAGAGGTCACCCGCTAAGACTTGAAGGAAGGAGATTTAGTCTACGACAGCGGATGGAAAATAAATGTATGGAATTCACTGCCTGAAGAGGTGGTGTTAGCAAATACATTGTATGCCTTTAGAAGGGGCCTGGATATTTTTTTTTTAATGAAGCAGAACATGGAGCGCTATGTATACTATATGGATAAAAGTATTGCAATGCATCTATTGAATTCAGGTGCTTCAGTCAGATCCATTGCCACAGGTGTATAAAATAAGCACTTGGCCAGTTTGCTTTGGCAAACATTTGTGAAAAAATGGGTCATTCTGAAGAGCTCAATGAATTCAAGTGTGGTACTGTGATAGGATGCCACCTTTCCAATAAGTCAGTTTGTGAAATGTCATCCCTGCTAGACATTCCATAGTCAACTGTAAGTGGTATTATTGGAAAGTGGAAACGTTTAAGAACAGCAGCAACTCAGCCATGAAGCATAGCTGGGGCCTAGTTTGTAAAATGGTCTGCTGACTCCATAGTTGAAGAGTTAGAAGTTTCCACTGGCAAAAACTGTGTGGCGGGAGCTTCATAGAATGGGCTTCTATAGTCGAGCAGCTGCATGCAAGCCTCACACCACCAAGTACAATGCCAAGCATTGGGTCAAGTGGTGTAAAGCATGCTGCCACTGGACTCTGGAGCAGTGGATATATGTCCTGTTGTATGGCAAATCATGCATCACCGTTTGGCAGTCTGATGAGTCTGGGTTTGGCGGATGCCAGGAGAACATTACCTGCCTGACTGCATTGTGCTAACTATAAAGTTTGGGGGAGGAGAAATAGTGGTATGGGACTTTTTTCCAGGGGTTAAGCTAGGCCCCCTACTTCCAGTGAAAGGAAATCTTAATGCTTCAGCATAGCAAGACATTTTGGATAATGATATGCTTCCAACTTTGTGGGAATAGTTTGGGGAAGACCCTTTTCTAATCCAGCTTCACTGTGCACAAAGCAAAGTCCATAAAGACATGGTTGGATGAGTTTGGTGTGGAAGAACTTGACTGGCCTGCACACAGCCCTGACCTCAACCCCATCAAACACTGGGAATTCCAGGAAACATGATCATCCTAACTAACAGCAGTTTACTTATAAATAAATAATCCTAGGAATTGAAACTAGACACAAAGGTGCTTGAATGATCCTGACCTGCATGTAATATTTCTTAATGTGATGTTTGTTTATATACACGTATATGTCATTTCCATATGTTTTGTTCCATTTGTATAATAATCAAGGCCTGCATTTAAATGAAAGCTGTATTTATGCAACACATTAAAAATGCAGTAAAGCTTTACCTTACCTCTCAAAAACCACTTGTGTATGCAAAGGCTGGCTGGTAATGAGGTTTAATGCAACAACAGTTGATTTATCTATGTATGACATCTTACTTGATTTTTTTAAAGGCTATGTATATTTCCTCTGACTTCTAATAATCCTCAATAGGAGTGAGGTGATACCACTCCAACTGTGCTCTCAGCAGCAGAAATAGTATGCGTCTCTCTTTAAAAGTACACAAAAGTGAAAAATTAAAACAATAAAGTGACAATAGTGGGCTAAATTGCAAAATCCAAAATAACAGTAATTGGTAGGATTACCCCTTTTTGCATACAGTATAAGCAGAATTCTAACCATTTTCTTCTACAATAACCTTTTAACCTCAACCCTAAATTTACCCCAACCCTAAATCTACCCCCACCCCTTTATCTAACCCTTGTACTCACCCGCGTCCCCCTGTAACCTTAATTATAACCCTATTTATGACCCTAACCCTAGATCTAGGTTTAGTAGATCTAGGGTTAGCTTTTTCCGTTTATTTATTTAATTTAATTTTCTATTTCTAACTGTAATATTCCTATCTGCCTCTAGGGGCAGTCAAGTAGCGGTTTCAGAATGACGAGAGATATTTTTTTTTCTCTCTTCTGTCGCTGTCCTCTGGGCACGCGGTATTGGACGAGCATGCTCCTCCAATTCAGCACACACCCGCGATAACCGGGTGATCACGGTGCCCAGGGGGGCACAGAAGGTGTTGCATGATGCCTAGATCGAAGCATCATTGCAACACTTTACACACATAGGCAGTGATCAGCTTTTCCTGCCTATGTGTGTTAACGCGCATACGATCAGATTCGCGGATCCGAAGCAGCCTCTGAGAGTAGCTGCAGGCATGTAGCGTTGCGCTAAGGAGCGCAAAGCTACATGTAAACGGAGGACGTATATATACGTCCTCGGACCATGCTTTTCAGGACGTCCATATGCGTTAAGGGGTTAAATAGTACGAAAAGCATTGTAAGTTTTGTTAAAAGGACTCCAACACCAAACACACAACAGATGTGCAGGCAATGAAGAAAATACTGAAGGTATCTGTACTTTTAACACGGATACAAATACTGTAAGTAAGCTATTTTCAGGCAACAATACTAATAAGATGATGTCACAAATTTGCATAACTGTGGCCACCAATAGGAAAGTGTGGCATGATATGCCAATCTGATGCACAACCCCTCCAGCAGGGAAGTAATGTCGCTTGCATAGGATTGCCTATAAACCAGTGAATTGGCTTAAAAACACCTTTCCAGCAGGGGAAGTGATGTCACTTTGTCTCCTGGCAACCTGAAACATATCTCAGTGCTTGTGTAAAAAAAAACAGGACACACATTTCAAATCTGCATTTTTTGACATGTGAAAGTTTTTGAGGTTATCTACTGCTTCATCTACTAAATCTTTTCCTTCACTTTTTATTGGGCAGTGACTGGTTTATGACATACAATTAGGTCTCAGGATGGGGTGGGGCTGTGTTTCTCTGGGTTTTATGAGATGCATTGCCTGCTTTGTCAGTTCTATTATACAGTGGTTGTGTCATGTGGACTAAGCAGATCTTTCCTGAATGGGTTTTAATTGTTATTGTTAATGGGAAGCTGAATGTGCTGATGGTGTGCAAAGTGGCATTTGTACCTTGTGCTCCCATCTTGGAGAATTAACATGTTTGACAAGATATTACTTTACTCATACTACAGGGTACATGTGTGCTGCCAAGACCTACACCTTATGTCCACTGTAGTGCATTCCATGGGCTATACTGTTTTGCCTCCATTAACCACCCCCAAACAAAACAAATTATGTTTGAAGCACAGTGAGGTCTCTGCAGGGGGCACTTGAACAAATCAATGTTTCCTCAACCTGGTAAGCATTGCCAGCACATAGGAGTGGAAAACCAACATGCTAACGCCACCCTGGATTTACTATGTACCTGTTGTGATGATACGGAACCCTAGGGCAGCCTCTCCCATAGGTGTATCATCCTGAAGAGGAACATTGCTGAGACCTGGGTCAAGTCAGTGACTATATCTCCCCCAGGATGCTGGTCTCAGTAGGGAAACTTTGTGAAGTGAGGCTGAAAGGGTGGTAGCTGGTAGCCAGGCTATCACAGATTCCTCTACCCACTGGAGAGGGAGGCAGATATCAACCCCTCTGCCTCCAAGCGCAGCCTTTCCAAAGGCTGCCAAGTAATAAGCTCAATGCTGGCAGATCTGAAGACTCTGCCCCAGGAATGGACACACACCAGTATAGGAAAGAAACAGGAAAGACCATTTATTTGAAAACAGCACAGATATTTATACACAAACAAATATGACATGACTCATTTAAAACAGGTAATTAGAAACAGTAGGATATAACATAATCACACCTTTAAATACAGACACTTAATGAACACAACAAAACAGTAGGACATACAACGAGGAAATTCTCCTTCACACCTTAATCTAGTAATAACACATCATACCAACATGATGGAATTACAAACAGGAGGACATAAAATAGCAAGTCTTAACACTTCAAAATAAACATTGTGCAAAACCCATTAAGCATAATCCTTCACACAAACATTAAAACAAGGTCTCCTTTTCCTGAGTATGGATGTCATCTGCAGCTAAGTATTGGGGTGAGGGAAGGCTGGTCTGATCACCTTATACCTCAATGAAACACAGGAACCCCAAAACTGTATCCAAACTCAACAGTCTTCCGGGTCCCTAGGACTTGGGGAAACATAGCACAACGGCCCCGGGGGAAAGCAGTCCAAACAGATCCCCCGTACCAATCTCCACAAAACAGAACCCCTTGCAAGGCCAGGGCCCATAGTCTGTAGGAAGGAGACTAGCCTTTAGTTCTCTCCAGGACCCACAGAGGGTTCCAGCACACCTGTATCATTTGCTGTGCATGATTTGAAGCTGCACTGTCACTTATCTGATAGCATGAGTGGGATTACTTAGTGGGCTATTCACTAAAAGTGAGTAACCACCAGACTTCATGCAAATCAAGCAGAAGCTAACTGCTAAAGATCATTTATACATATTGATGAGCCTTTTCCTTGAGAAATTTTTGGATGCAATATCAAGCACAATTCAACTTGTACCTTCCTTGCAGTGTATTTTACTAGGTTTGTTCCCTCTTTTCTTTCCATGCATATGCAGTTAAACACACTAAAATCACATTATTGCTTTAATAATCTTCAATGTTTCTTTAAAAAAAAAAAAATAGTTATGCCTCATTTATAGTAATTGCGATTCATTCTATACACTTAGATCATTCAGCAGTGATCACAGAAATAAACCTGAAAATAGTTTTTAAAAAGTAATAATTTTCTGTAGTGTATTTGGGAAATAATCTTTTTTTATGACAATGTTTAAATATATGGCTACACATTTATTACATCTGGTTTCTGTATAGTGTTTACTGTACCATATAACAACATCTGCTGGGTTAACACCTCTCTCCCCACTAAAAATGGTGTAAGGAACAATTATAAAATGTGTACTATAAGTTATCATATTAGATCATTTCCAGTAACTTCCATGTGTTCAACCAGCTGTAGGGTTAGACAGAAATGGACATGGACATCAAAAGGCAGTAAGCAGGGGTGTACCTAGAGCATTTGTCACCCGGGGCGGATCCTGTATTTGGCACTGCTCCCCAAATTTAAAAATTAAAATACACAGATATTTTGATGCTTTCTAGAATATCTATTACACAAGTTTGTAAATGGTATATTATGTTTGTGGGAGGTGGGTAAGGGGAGGGAGGGCTAGGGGAATTAAATACTGTTGTAAATTGTTGATCCCTTATTTATGTATGGTTGTATATTTTTTGTTTGAGGTGGGATAGGAGAGGGAAGGTTATGGGAATTATATAGTACTGTAAATTGTTGATCCCCTACTTCACGCAGACGCACACTTTCACACATAGTCTGACACTTACACACATACTCAAAATACACATGCATACTCACAATTACATGTACATACACACACTTACACACTCATACTCACACACTCATTCACACATGCATTCTCGCACTTAGATATACATATTCACAAATGCAGACTCACGGTTACATACTTACACATGCATTCTCACACTTACACACTCATACTCACACTTGCATGCACATACTCGCACATGCATACTTACACATGCATACTCATACACACAGACACTTACACGCACAGAGATGTCACGCGCAGGGTGGAGGAGAGAGGGGATTCCACACAGCACTCTTTGCAGCGTCGGGAAAACTTGTGTTGCGGTTACTGCTTAGTAATTAGTTATGAAGTGACTCACGGCCCCCTAGATATAGAAAACAATCTCCTGTATGGCTTGAGAAGTGTTGCAGCAGCAGCATCATAATATTTGGGATTTTTGAGTAAGCATAGTAGACAATTGCTAGATTGCCATATTCTATGAGCAATCAAGATTTGGGACCCCTGCCCCAAAACCGGGTTATTTCATGGAAAAGGAAATTAAAAGTTGTTATGTGTATGTAAGGGAGTGTACTTCTATTGGTGTGTCTACACCTCCAATCCCACATCCAGCCATTGCAAAGTTGGGCAGTTGCAAATATATCATCAGAGACAAGTAAACTTCCCAATGCCCCAATTCCATCTAGCTAATAATGCTTATAGTGTGCATCACACGGTCAGATCCAGCCAATGGTAGAGTTGGAATACTGTCTTCATTTAAACTGGAATCTCTGGCTGAGGAAAGATGGTTGGGTACCTTTTTTTTCTTTTTTTGCTGATGGGATTTTATTATAATAGGTGTATTATCGTTATTTGTAGGTAGCCTCTCTCCCTGGGACAAAGATGAGGATGACATGAGTGATTTACACTGCCCACTCTCCAGCACTCAAAGGGTCTTACCTGGGCATGTAGAGGTAGATGATAGGTCTGATTTTAATCTTATTTTGATTAATTTAATTGGGTCTGGGGGCATTTGGCCCTCTAGACCCGGTGAGGAAGGCTTTTATTTTATAGGGGGAGGGGGGGGGCACTTGACTAGGGCTACTTGCCCTGGCCCACCATGTAGGTAACAAGGGGCCATTTGGCCAGCTCACAGCCCCATTTATTATAGAGGGTCATGGCTATTTGGCCGGCTCACAGCCCCATTTATTATAGAGGGTCATGGCTATTTGTCCGGCTCCCAGCCCCATTTTTATTTTCAGGAGGACTTTGGCTATTTTCGCAATTCAGAAGTCAATCGGTGCTATCCAAGTAGGCCGAATTCCAGGGTTATTCAGATCACCGAAGCTAAAATGGCTTTAAGTCCATTGTTTAGTCTATGGTGACGTTAGCATGGCTGGGATTTTTTGGGAAAAAAGGTGGAAACCCTACTTGAAGTGTGCTTTTCAAAATATTTTTAATGAAACAAACAAATAGTTTTGAGTCAAATTTTATAAAAACTTTATATTATTAGTGATATTCCATACACATTTAAATGATGAACAATTGCATTTGTACTACGATTCCTGCATGATATGGAGGATAGCACACATTGGGAAATTGAGAATTTCTGGTGCTGTGACATCTGCCCGTTTATAGGCAGCATGCACTCCTGCTGTGTGCACGTTTCACAGGCACTATAAAATAAGAAGCATGCACAGCAGGGGAGCACATACATATTTGCTTTAAAAATCTGTAGTGTTGCACAATGTTGATAATGCTCTAGCAATCTTTATCTTCCATCATTATGGTTTTCTATTGGCCATTTTTAGAGCAATTCACTATAGATGGTAGTTTTATATCTTTCTGCAGCATTCTAAATGGAGTTTAAGGAAACAGCCTGCTATCTATACTGGGTTTTTATGGTCCAACTTAAAAATACTACATCACCTAACATTGTTTATATTATGACTGTAGAGAATAAAGAAAATATCAAAAATAATCTACACAATGACACACCACAGACACATGTGACCCCTTACTGACAGGGCTGTTTTTATTTTATTTTTTACAATGGCTGTTTTAACATTTCTGAAGAGTTTATTTTTAGCTGTAATTTTCCTTTATATATATATATATATATATATATATATATATATATATATATATATATATATATATATATATATATACACACACCGTATTTGCTCGATTATAAGACGACCCTGATTATAAGACGACCCCCCAAACTTTGGATATTCCTTTAGGAAAAATACTAAAAACCTGAATATAAGACTACCCTATAGGAAAAAAGGTAAACTTGTATATATTCACATGTAAATTGCTTTTTTAATAAAATATTATATTAAAAAAAAATGCATTTCTTGTGTTTATTTCTTTTTATGTGCCAATTCTGCCTCTCTCTTTCCCTTGCCCCCAGCTTTGTCTCACTCCCCACTCCCCCCTCACCTGTCTCTTCCCCCCACATGTTTCTCTCTGCCCCCCTTCCTCTGTCTCTCCCCCCCTTCCTGCTCTGTCCCCCCTGTCTCTCTGCCCCCCTCCCTCCCTCCCCCTGTCTCTCTACTGCCCCCCTCCCCCCCCCCTTAACTGTACTTCAATCCCTGGTGGCTAGTGGGGGCAACCTGGGGGATGTCTGCACGATACTTGCAGACATCCTCCATGCTGCCCGACACGGCAGTCTATTATGACGGACAGCTGTCCGTCATAATAGTCTGCCGTGTCGGGCAGCATGGAGGATGTCTGCACGTATCGTGCAGACAACCCCCAGCTGCCCGATTTACCCTGGTGGCTAGTGGGGCAGCAGAGGAAGTCTGCGCGATGAGCGCAGACCTCCCCTGCTGCCGCCCGGCACGCTCGCCGGGACTTCTGTGACGAAAGCGGAAGTACCCGGCTTCTTCACAGAAGCCCCGGCGGTCGTGCCGGGCGGAAGCAGGGGAGTCTGCGCTCGTTGCGCAGACATCCCCTGCTGCTAGAGAGGGGGATCCAGGTCCCCTGCAGCTCTGCTGGGGACCTGGATCCATGTCTTATAATCTGACCTCAATTTGAGGTCAGATTATAAGAGACCTCGATTATAAGACGAGGGGGATTTTTCAGAGCATTTGCTCTGAAAAAAACCTTGTCTTATAATCAAGCAAATACGGTATATATATATATATATATATTTCATTTAATATACCCATACATATTATATACTATTTCTATTGCTATAAAATGTGCTTTCTTTAGATACCATTGATTTTATCATATCATATAATTTGCTATAACAAAAAAATCATAAAATATTTTTCTAACTTTGAAATTAAAAAGTTTTGACAAAATTCCATCGGTAAAAAAAACACCCCATCTAAATAGTATGTAAAGTTTGTCCTGAGTTTAGAAATATGAATGTTTACATGTTTTTCTGTTGCTGTTTGCAAGTTATCGGGAATAACCAAAAGTAGCATTTTTTCTAACAATTTTCACCTACAGTGAAAATGGAAATGCCGGTTTTAAAGGCACACTGCCTTTAAAACGGGTGGCAGTGAAAAGATTACTGAAAGTTACTTTTTTAGTCACTTTCAGTGCTCCAGTGTATTGCTGCAATGCCTCCGACAGAAAGGCATTCTGCAATACTGTGAGCACTACCTGATCGTTCCGGAGAGTGTTTTAAAATGTCGATTTTAAAGACACACTGCCTTTAAAACCGACAGCAGTGAAAAGAGTTCTGAAAGTTACTTTTTTTGTCACTTTCAGTGCTCTGGTGTATTGCTACAATGCCCCCAATAGAGAGGCATTGTGCAATACTGCAAACACCACCTGATTGCTCCAGAGAGTGATTTAAAATGTCGGTTTTAAAGGCGCAGTGCCAGAAAATGAAAATTTAGCCCCAGATCTTCAGCCTCAGGAAGCATGGCTAAAATGGTTTTGAAATAGCATTGCACTGCTTATACGTATTGCCCTGTAAGCTGAATAAAAAAGCATAAAAACATTGGGTATTTCTAAACTCAGGGCAATAGTTAGAATCTATTTAGCAGGGTTTTTTGTTTGCTTTTGTAGATGAGTATACGATTTTTCAAATAAAAGTCAGAATTTTTTTTTTTTTTACCATATATATATATATTTTTTTTACATAAAATTATATGATCAAAATAATGGCATCAAATGAAAGCTCTACTTATGCCGAAAAAAAACAATATAACATTTTTGTGGGTACACTAAATGAGGGGGATCAAAATTACAGTTAAACACAAACACCTCAGAAATGTTAAAAAAGCCATTGTCACCAAGGGAAAGGGAAGGGTAAAAAGTCTTGTCCCTAAGGGCTTAAGCAATTTTTATTTCAGAAATGTTACAAACTATAACAGACACAAGATGTCTAGTAATATCATAAGATATACAGTTTAATGGCAAACTGACATTTTAAAAGAGTTCAAAAGAAACATTGCTGAAGATTTTGAAACAGAATATGAAATAAATAGATGTTAATATTGAACGATCTCATGATATGCAATAACTTTCTCCATTATTAATCAAGCATACTGTAACAATGTATCATTTATTTCACCATATTTTAGCATTACCATAAGTGACTGTCGTACATTTAGAAATTAATAGTATTAGATGGGAAACAGTTTCTTTTTGGAAACAAAGTCAATATTAGTTTGGTAAAATATGTTGGTATTTCAATAGAAAAAGGTTGAGTTCCATGCATCCAAGATATACATAGAGTCTGAGAAATCCTTATTACCTTATTTGCTCGAATATAAGAACAGGTTTTTTTCAGAGCAAATGCTCTGAAAGAGTCCCCTCATCTTATATTCGAGGTCATCTTATATTCGAGGTCGTCTTATAATCTGACCTCAAATCGAGGTCAGATTATAAGACTGGGATCCAGGTCCCCCGCAGAGCTGCAGGGGACCTGGATCCCCCTCGTCAACAGCCGGAGGATGTCTGCGCGATACACGCAGACCTCCTCTGCTGCCGCCCGGCACGACCGACGGGACTTCTATGATGAAGCCGGGTCCTTCCGTCCTCCGGCTCCTCCACTAGACACCAGGAATATCTGGGCAGCCGGGGGATGTCTGCACGATAGAGCTGCCCCCACTAGCCACCAGGGATCAAGAAACAAGGTGAGGGGGAGGGAGGGGGAAGAGAAAGACAAGGGGAGGGAGGGAGGGGGAAGAGAAAGACAAGGGGAGGGAGGGAGGGGGAAGAGAAAGACAAGGGGAGGGAGGGAGGGGGAAGAGAAAGACAAGGGGAGGGAGGGAGGGGGAAGAGAAAGACAAGGGGAGGGAGGGAGGGGGATGAGAAAGACAAAGGAAGGGAGGGAGGGGGAAGAGAAAAACAAAGGGAGGGAGGGGGAAGAGAAAGACAAGGGGGGAGGGAGGGAGGGGGAAGAGAAAGACAAGGGGGGAGGGAGGGAGGGGGAAGAGAAAGACAAGGGGGGAGGGAGGGAGGGGGAAGAGAAAGACAAGGGGGGAGGGAGGGAGGGGGAAGAGAAAGACAAGGGGAGGGAGGGAGGGGGAAGAGAAAGACAAGGGGAGGGAGGGAGGGGGAAGAGAAAGACAAGGGGAGGGAGGGAGGTCGAAGAGAAAGACAAGGGGAGGGAAGGGGAAGAGAAAGACAAGGGGAGGGGGAAGATTTAGACAAGGGGAGAGAGGGAGGGAGGGGGAAGAGAAAGACAAGGGGGGAGGGAGGGAGGGGGAAGAGAAAGACAAGGGGGGAGGGAGGGAGGGGGAAGAGAAAGACAAGGGGAGGGAGGGGGAAGAGAAAGACAAGGGGAGGGAGGGAGGGAGGGGGAAGAGAAAGACAAGGGGAGGGAGGGAGGGGGAAGAGAAAGACAAGGGGAGGGAGGGAGGGAGGGGGAAGAGAAAGACAAGGGGAGGGAGGGAGGGGGAAGAGAAAGACAAGGGGAGGGAGGGAGGGGGAAGAGAAAGACAAGGGGAGGGAGGGAGGGAGGGAGGGGGAAGAGAAAGACAAGGGGAGGGAGGCAGGGAGGGGGAAGAGAAAGACAAGGGGAGGGAGGGAGGGGGAAGAGAAAGACAAGGGGAGGGAGGGAGGGAGGGAGGGGGAAGAGAAAGACAAGGGGAGGTGGAAGAGAAAGACAAGGGGAGGGAGGGGGAAGAGAAAGACAAGGGGAGGGAGGGGGAAGAGAAAGACAAGGGGAGGGAGGGAGGGGGAAGAGAAAGACAAGGGGAGGGAGGGGGAAGAGAAAGACAAGGGGAGGGAGGAAGGGAGGGGGAAGAGAAAGACAAGGGGAGGGAGGGATGGAGGGGGAAGAGAAAGACAAGGGGAGGGAGGGATGGAGGGGGAAGAGAAAGACAAGGGGAGGGAGGGAGGGGGAAGAGAAAGACAAGGGGAGGGGGGAGAGAGAGAAAAGTTTGGGGGGAGGGTGAGACAACGTGGGAGGGGGAGAGAGATAACACTGGGGGAGAGAGAGGCAGCATTGGCACATAAAAGGAAATAAAAACAAGAAAGGTATTTGTTTAATATCATAATTTTTACTAAATATTAAAAAGCAATTTACATTTGAATATATACAAGTTAAAAAAAATTGCTATAGGGTAGTCTTATATTCAGGCTTTTAGTTTTTTTCCCTAAAGGAATATCCAAAGTTTGGGAGGTCGTCTTATAATCAGGGTCGTCTTATATTCGAGCAAATACGGTATTACAGTTCAAATTGCAAAATACACCTTTGTTTGTGTCTGCTATTGTTGTGTAACATATGACTATATACACAGGATTTATTATTAGTTTGTGATCTCTGCTGTGTGCTCATCTGCACACTAATCATTTGAAAGAAAAAAAAGAAATAGGGAGTCTTGAATAAAAAATTCCAAAAGAAAATATTGTGCTGGCACTCTGGTTCGTAAAGTGAATAAAATATTTAATGAGAGCAACAATGTGACAGATACAGAGACAGAAACACGAGTCTACTGACTTTTAATTATAAGTGACTCCTTTTTGGGGGATTTTTCACTGAGTCTTATTGAACAAGTGAAACATTGCAGCTGAATTTTGTTACAGACCCTACCACCTATATAGAGATAGCCACTAGCTCAAGAATAATTAGAATCGTGGCAGTCATGATTCTCGTTTTATAAACATGTTTTAATCCTCTGGTTGCTCGGAAATGTAATCTGTAACTAATGAAGATAATGACATAACTGTGTGCAGGGCCGGCGCTACCGTAAGGCAGCACAGGTGGCTGCCTTAGAGCGCACCAAGGGGGGGGGGGCGGGAAAATCGCCCGCGCCCCCAGGCCCGTTTACTTACCTTCTTTCTGCTCTGTCCCCCAGTGCAGGTCCGTGGCTGTGAGGGAAGCGTTGTGCGCTCCCCTCCAGCCGCGCGGATTTATAAAGTTTGTTTAAACTTTTTTTTAAAACAAACTTTATTGATTCGCGCGGCTAGAGGGGAGCGCACAACTGTTCCCTCACAGCCACGGACCTGCACCTGAAGACAGAGCAGGAAGAAGGTAAGTATGGCTGGGGAAGGGGGGAGGAGGAGGGGGAATCCTGGCATATTTGAGGGGCAAAATCCGGGCATATTGGAGGGGCAAAATCCGGGCATATTGAGTTGCATAATCCGGGCATATTGAGTGGCACAATCCAGGCATATTGAGTGGCACAATCCGGGCATATTAGAGGGGCAAAATCCGGGCATACTTAGTGGCACAATCCTGACATTTTGGAGGGGTAAAATCCGGGCATATTGAGTGGCACAATCCTGACATTTTGGAGGGGTAAAATTCGGGGCATATTGAGTGGCACAATCCGGGCATATTGGAGGGGAAAAATCTTGGCATATTGGAGGGGCAAAATCCGGGCATATTAAATGGCATATTGGAGGGGCAAGATCCTGGGATATTAAATGGCATATTGAGGGGCAACATCCTGGCATATTGAGTGGCAAAATCCTGGCATATTAAATGGCATATTGAGGGGCAAAATGCTGGCATTTTAAATAGCATATTGGAGGGGCAAAATCATGGCATATTAAATGGCATATTGGAGGGGCAAAATCATGGCATATTGAGGGGCAAAATCATGGCATATTGGAGGGGCAAGATCCTGGGATATTAAATGGCATATTGAGGGGCAAAATGCTGGCATATTAAATGGCATATTGGAGGGGCAAATTCCTGGCATGTCAAATGGCATATTGGAGGGGCAAAATTCTGGCATATTGAGGGGCAAAATTCTGGCATATTAAATGGCATATTGAGGTGCAAAATATTGGCATATTAAATGGCAAAAGAATGGCATATTGAGGGGAAATACTGGCATATTAAATGGCATATTGAGGGGCAAAATACTGGCATATTGAGTGGCTAAATACTGGCATATTGAGTGGCAAAATAATCTAATAAACAACAGTGTAAGGCGTTACTATAATTTTGATTTAATCAATAGATAAATAAATAAATAGATGCAGCTCACTACTCAGTAGAAAATTACCTCTTATTTCTACAAATAACACAAAGATAAAAACAAAAATGAGAGGAGCGCAAAGAAAATATATAAGTAAAATTAGTGAAGGTTTAAGTGAGCTATGGACAATAATATCTATATATCTTCCAATAGTGAAAAATAAATGAAGCTAGAAAAATACTTATATCTGGAACAAAATCTCAATCGTTGATTGAAGGTCTCTCACAGTGGTATTCATTCAATATATACAAAAAAAGAGAAAACAGAAAGAACAATAGTGCTCTCTGTATGTGAATAACAATTTGAATGTTAAGGATAATGGGTGTTGTACTCACACATTAAAGAGCAGAAAAATACTGCTCAATATTTGAACATGAAAGGAAGATTTTGCAGGGATATTTTCCAGGGATAATGAAGGGCTTCAGCTGTTCACAATATGTACGTGGAATCAGAGTGTTTGCCTAAGCAATTGCTCATTAAGTTGATTTGTACATGTGTGTAAGTGTGTCACTTTCTCTGTAAGGGTGTGTGTGTAAGTGTGTCACTTTCTGTGTGTGTAAGTTTATCACTGTGTCTGTGTAAGGGTGTGTGTAATTGTGTCACTGTGTCTGTGTAAGGGTGTGTGTGTAAGTGGTGTGTCTCTGTGTGTGACTGCACTGTTTGTGAGTGCACTGGGTGTCTTTGTGTTTAAGGGTTTCAGTGTGTGACACATTTAGAGCATGCGAGTTGAATATTTAGATGTATTTATTTTTTACATTATACTTATATATATATATATTAATGGTGTGGGAGGCGTGGTGGGTCATTGGAGAGGGGGCACCAAAATGCACCTTTGCCTGTGTAGACGAAAATCCTTGCACCGGCCCTGACTGTGTGATCCAGAGACACATGTTACTGGATATATATATATTTCCAAATTGTCCTAAATAGATTTATGCACCAAGGCCTGAAACAAACCTACTTCCATGTACTGTATACCGATACACAGAGTAAATGTGTTAATTAATGGTTAATAACAGAATATAGACAATTGTGAAGGAAGATCTGACCCATATGACCCCAAGATTCGAGACATGTCCCCAACTGTCGTGTGTGTGAGTGTGTGTGTATATATATATATATATATATATATATATATATGTATTTAATTTTTTCCCTGCTGTTATATGTGAAACATTGTGTAATGCCGCTCTGGACTTGGTCCCCAGGACATACTTGAAAATGAGAGAAATGTCAATTCTTCTTGGTAAAAAACTTTCTAGATTAATAATATCGGACTATAGAGCCAGGTAGAGGCACTGGCTGGGGGAGATCAAAATATCCCCCCTCACCAGCCCTCTGCTCGGCATTCTCTGCTTGGTCCGGGGAGGGGGCGGAGCCCACCCCGGGAAGCAGAGCAGCATCTGCTTCACGGGGAGCCCCGGGCAGCATGAGATAGTGCTGCTCGGCTCCCCATGCTTGCATTAAGCATGGGGAGCCGAGCAGCACTTTGTCTTGCTGCCCATGGCTCCCCGTAATGCAGACTCTGCTCTGCTTCCCGGGGTGGGGGCGGAGCTACACCGCTGTGCCGGTTAGCTCCGCCCCCTCCCTGGAGCCACCTTTTCAGGCAAAGGTAAGGGAGGGGGGGGGGGAGAGAGACAGAAACGGGGATTAGGGGGGAGAGACAGAACAGGGGGAGGGGAGAGAGAGACAGACAGAACAGGGGGAGGGGAGAGAGAGACAGACAGAACAGGGGGAGGGGAGAGAGAGACAGACAGAACAGGGGGAGGGGAGAGAGAGACAGACAGAACAGGGGCTGGGGGGAGAGACCGACAGAACGGGTTAGGGGGGAGAGAGACCAACAGAAAAGGGACAGGGGGTAGAGACAGAACTGGGGGAGAGAGACAGAACAGGGGAGAGGGGAGAGAGACAGAACAGGGGACAGGGGAGAGAGACAGAACAGGGGACGGGGGGAGAGAGACAGAACAGGGGACGGGGGGAGAGAGACAGAACAGGGGACGGGGGGGAGAGCATTCTTGTGATTCTCAAACATATTTTCATTGCTCAAATGAATTAATACTTATAGAAAAGACACATGCTGCACCCGTGCATGGATAAAGTATTATTGTACTGGGGGACAACTTTCAGATTTGTCACGTAATCTCCTGACACTTAACCTCTAAGGATTTCTATGCAGTTTGTTAATCATAAGAATACTTTTGACACTTGAGAAATGTAAAACATCTTTGTACCTTTGCTTCCATTTCGGAACTGCACCCATTTTGAAGGCAATTGTACAAATATATAGCTGACCCCATACTGAGGTTAGACCTACAATGCACAATTAGGCTATCAGTTCTCTGTACACATCAATGACATGGAACATAATTAGTCAGCTGTGAGACAACCTAATGATCCCCTGTGAGGATTGCGATACCAAAGGATTCTCATTTTCTGCTCTGTGATGTGTATATGCAAAATCTCCTTGAAAGAATACAAGACTAATAACCAGTCTCTGGAAGGCACACACTGGCATTGTTTTCCCAGATAAAAATACAAAGGCCTTTGATCGGTTCTTTGACTGCCTTTTCTCAAACATATTGAAGCAACACAAATAGTGGTTACAAATGAAGGCCCTTTGAATGGTCATCAGCTAAACTGATGTTGAGTTTAGCACAGCAGAGCGTGTTTGTGCAAGGCCTCGGGCTAGTGCTTCTCTGACATATAAACTGTGCAAAAGCCATTAAAGACAAAGAAAATGTGTTTACAGTTAAAACCGATATGTTCTTATGTTTAACCAGGAACGCTAAATCCGTGCCAAAACGGACATGACTTAAAAGACCTCAGAAGATTGTTCATTTTCAAATACATGGGCGTTTTGGAAAAAATACAAAGTTATTGGAAAATTGCAAACAACAGAATGACTCTACAGTGTTTATTAATAGGTATTATTATTTCAAACTAATCAAATTTTAAAAAGTTAAAAGGTCACTCAATAATGCTTGACAAATAAATAAATACAAATATCCCACTCTAACAGTAATCAGTCAGTGTTTGTATTTAAATATAAAATGAATGGTTTTATTTACAGAGCATAAACATTATATGCAGAGCAGCACGGAAGGATAAGACATGAGGCTGAACAAATATATATTTTTTTACATTTTAGAGCTTTTCCATTTTTGATTCCATCAAATCAATATGAACCGATTTTGTAGCCTTAAAAAAATAGTCCAACTTTTCCAATCCTTTTTGATGCTATTTATATAAAATTAGGCAAAACAAATACATTGAGACAGTTTTCCAACTGTGCCATAAAGTATAAGGTGAATGGAAAATGTTTATGTCTCCAAGATGGGAAACTAGCTTCCATTTTAATTATTTTCAATAAACTGAGCAATCATTTAGAGCGAAGAGGTCACATGTATGAAGGTTGACACAAGAGTAAGCAGAATGGTGAATTCCACATTGTGAAAATGGACAAATAGCATCGCTCTGTATCTACAAACATCACTGATTAATGTAGAATTGTTTTCTAGGTATATTAGAAGTACTAAAAGGTGACGTAACATTTCTTCTCACCGACTCAACTAACTCGGTGGGCTAACTCTGTTCATCTACCAGGAAAAACTGATCAGGCTTGTCTCTGCAAAAATGCAACTTTCAGGTAGTAATATGAAATGTTCATCTCACTTCAACTCTATAGATATGATTATACATGTGGCCGGGCTTCTAAGTAGCTCTGTTTGGCTCTTTGTACAAATAACTGACAACCCAAAGGCTACATTCATTTTTAATAATCATGAACAGTATGATGACCGGAAACATTGCATGATCCAGTGGCATCTGCTAAAGCTAGGTGGAAGTATCCAAGTCTAAATAGTGGAAACAGTTTGTCACAAAATGACTAGGAAATGGCTGGTGAGACACAAGAACAGTAACAAACAGAGTTAAAAACTCATTATATAGCATCACTATGTCAAAAGCTGATATAATTAAACTACAATTAAAATCACAACTCAGACAACTACTTGGCTTGAGGTACTCATGAAATAATCGTTTTGCCAATGTTTCTAAACAATGTTGCAGAATCTACACCATAAAAAAACACAGCTGTGTGATCATGAAATGTAAAAATACAGAGATAAATACCAGGTTTCCTTCCACTGATATACTTGTACAGTGCAATGCTTTAGAATAGTAGACTGTTATTATTTGGTACATAGTGGTTACTTTGCAGTCATAGTGTGGAGCTGGGCCTTGCACAAACCTACTACAGTTTTATTTTTTTACAGTTGTATTTTCTCCACATGTGATGCCATATGACCCCACTGTGCTACACAATTTGGGTTTACTACATTTGTGTGCCCTCCTTGCACATTTGTGTGCCACTGTGTAAGATCGGTATTTCTGTCCCGCGACGGGCCCCTCACAGCATGGCTCTCAACTCTTCTCACCACCGGAGATCCTCTTCAGCACGCACCCGTCACTGGAGACAGGCGCGTGCATTAAGAAATACCCGTTCGCTGCTATCTCGGTCATCACTATGGCGACGGGCAGAGAGACGCGCGTCGCGTACGTCAAGGGGGCGGAGCTAAGCCCTTTAAATTCATAGCGCGCGCAATTCAAACTTGCTTGATGAATATGCAAGCTATCTCTGCGTGGATTGCTTCTAGCTGTTCCGTAGTTGATCATCCTGTGACTCTATGTTATTCTGCTCTACTGGACTTCTGACCTGGCGTGTTTTTTGGATTATCCCTCTGCTTTTGCCCTTATACTTTGGCTTTCATCTGGACTCTGCTGCCCTCTGGAATCCCTGACCCGGCTACCATTTTCTGACTATCCTGAACTCTGGAAACCCTGACCCCGGCTTGTACTTCGGACATTTCTTCACTTCTGGCTCCCCGACTCGGCTTATACCTCGACTATTCTATACGGCTGCAGCCCATCTATACCTGGTCCGCGGACGTTCGTGCCTGCTGCCATCTATTGAAGTCTGCTTGCCCTGTAGTCCTCGGTATCGGTGGTGCCAGGCAAGAACAGTCTAATCTGCTATTGGGGTCCCTACCTCTCCGTACGAACCACGGTACGTTTACCTCTATTATTGTTACACACTGTATCTATACATGTTTAATGCAAACTTTATGCATACAATTAAATTATTAAAAAGATAAATTTGTCTGTTTCCTGTTACTAGACCCCCACAGAATTCCTGCCAGCCCATTCGAGTAACTGTGTCCCTTTTCCTTTTGTGTACATAATAATTTCTATTCTATGTCCGCACCAGGCTATAGATCTAGACTATGGATGGTGGCTATGCTAATGTTTTTGGGTCTAACAATAAGACTTTTCAGATACTTTTTATATTTCAATGACCTGTACTAAATCCCTAAATCTTCCCTTTCATTCACATATTTGGTTCTTGACTTACTCACTTTACTTTCCGTCAAAATAAGTTTGTCATAAACTTTAAGAACTATATCAAGCCTGTGTAAACTGTTATTTTTCCTATATAAATAAATGATAATAAATGTACCTCTGTATATGTATTGCATTCGTATCGTTGATTTAAATGTGACACACTTCAATTCCAAACTAAAAGCAGAGTTAAACAACCTCATTTTAAAACCAAATAAAGGATGGAAATTCATGTATGGAAATGTTACAGAAAGAATTGATGAACATTTGGAAGAATCCCAACAAAACCAAGACTATCAGAAGATGGGAAAATAATTATATGAAAGACTGTGTGTGGCCTTCCAGGTTACAAGTGAAGTCTTAAGTCACTGAACGATCTTCATCACATCTAAATAGAAGAAGGTCATGTCTGTGAAATTGTGTTTTCCTGTTGGTTCCAAATAGACATAAAAAAATAAATAGAAAAAAAACTTTCAGAAGACAATGTAACTGATACATTTGGAAAACAGGAATGACTCTCTGGAGCATCGATACTCTGGTATTTCCAAGACTAGCATGGTACAGTGCTTTTACCATTCTTTGCCCTCTTGTCACAATTTATGAATTGTCTTCCCAGGCCATGCACAATTCACATATGTAGATCAGTAATCTCCTGATCTCCTAAAGGCTAATGTTTATCCAAACCTTATCCCAGGATTGGTGCTTAAAGCTCCTGTACGAAAACAGTGTGGTAATACTAATTCAAAACTATGGGGACATTTGTGCCAAAGATCCATCTCAAGTAATGTAAGATTATATAATTCACATTGCTACTTGGTCCTCCAATGCAATAATACTACCTACCCATATTTAACAAACTATACTGAATACACAGGCATGTCACATGAATATGTCCCATGAGTAACAATGGATGTGCCTGACATGTCCTGCAGTTCCAAGCATTGTATTACATTACATTAACAATTATATATAGAGTGCCAACAATTTATTTAGCGTCTGCAGGCATCCTGTGATGGATATAACAGACATGGCTGAGTGCAAACATTCTCTCTTTTAAAAAAAAAACAAATTTAGGCTTAGAGTTAGGGTTAGGACTAAAACAAAAAGGACAAATATTAGAATCTATTTAGCAGGTTATTTAATTAGTGCTTATAAGCCTGTAAAAGCTTTTTCAAGTAAAAGTTAGAAGTGTTTTTGGGTGTTGTGCTGCAGCATTGTTCTAATATTCTTATATGTATTATTTAGTCATTGCTACTACAAAGTAAGTTTTTTGAACATTTAGTACTGTATATATTGTACATATTAACAATTGATGTGGTATAACCACACCAGCCTGATTGAAAAAAATGGATTAAAAACGGTTACTGAAAGGCCTCCTTTAATCTCTAGTTGGTAGGTGATTACCATATACAATACTCTGCTCAAATGGACTGGGTTTGAGTACCCTGTTTTATTATTGATTCTCCCACATTGGACATTATACTTGGTGAGGAGTAGGAGATGGTTGGATTCTATTTAGTGATGGCAAAGTGTCACTTCTAAATGCATTATGGGAGACTGCAGATAAAATACAAGTCATACCAACAAAGATGGCACAGTGAACAAATGTTGAAATATAAAGCAAATAAGGCTATAACCCATGTACTATCATTATCTAGATTTTGGAAAAACTCATATATTCCAAGAGGTTTATGTATGTTTAAGAAACCATCCTAAGGAGTGTAAAATACAGATTTTACAGATAAATGGGAATCTATTCTAAATAAATATAGCATGGACCTTATGTTGCTGATTATAGAATCTACTTGGAGCAACCTGACTATCCTGCAAAGTGAGATCCAAGAACTGGAAGGAAAAATTAATGATATGTCGCAAGAAAAAAAAACCCTACAGGAGAAATATCATGGGAACTGGAGAGAGCTGAAAATGAATTGCATAATACAATTTTAACTTACAATACTCCCAGAAACATAGACATCAACACTTCTATTACAATTCTACATTATTTAGACAAATTGATACAAATTGATCAAGAAGAATACAACAGATTAGAGACCTGTAACCAGGAGTCAAGGTTACAGAAAAGATGTCCCTTACAATACACTACATATTATATCTTGGAGATATAGACTGAGTCCACCAAAACACCTTCATATGACAATACATTCGATATCTTTACAGCTCCGATCCTATGTAAATCCTTTCAACATGAAATCACCTTTCCTACAATACCAATGGATATCTCAAGATGTCCGTGAAGTTTCATGTATTAAGAGACCCCATCTAACACCAACAAGGTAAAGCACTTCTTGACCTCAACACTAAAGACTACCCTGGGAGTCCTCTACTGTCTTTCTAATGCTTACTGCGCACGTCTTCCTTCTCATGTAGCAGCATAGCTATTGATATCACTGGGGTGCAGGTGATTCCTAAACCTGAATTCCAAGTAGCTCTGCACCCCTTGTTGCCCCATCTTCTCTTGGATCAAAAAAAGACGAAAGGCGTCAAAAATTCTGATATAGAGCTGCAACACAATTGGCAATACCTTGTACATGTGTGTATGCATCTTATTGCACACGCTTGTTTCTTAAAGTGGAGTAAAGTGTTACTTGAGTGCTGAATGTGCACAGGTAAGTGCTATATAACGTTATGTTTTATAAATTAAATATAATAATAATATATATGTTACACAGTGAGATACAGCTATGTCATCTATTGCTTAACACATCCAGATGCTGGACACTAATATCGCCGGGAGTCATACATATGATTTAAGAGAATTCAAAGTTTGCAGTGATCTGTGTTCTGTTAAAATTCCAGACACATCAGGGCATAATGGCCCACTTTCTGAAAACTATAAAGACAATGGCATTTCAGGCATTGTTTCTCAATTCTGTCCTCAAATAACTCCATCTTTGTTTACAAATATCCATGCATAGACCAGATAAAACATCCTGATATAACAACTAGTTATCATGTCTCATGAAAGCATATATCCAGGGTTGTATTTAGGTGTTGTGCTGCCCTAGGCCTGACTGGACTCATGTACCCACAATCCTCATTTGTCGCACCTCTTATTCTCAAGGTTACACTCCTTCCTCGCATAACTTTTCCACAACACTAGATTGCCACCACATGTCCAGTGCACTATTTGACTCCATCTCCCTTTCCAATGCACCATATTTCTCTCTGGTAATCTAGTGGCGCCATCCTAGATGTCTGTGGAGGTAATGCACGGTGAAAGAGGATGTACCACAAATAATGGTGCAGCTGACTCTACTGATGGTGCTGGTCCCCTCTAGTCCGTCACCCTATGGTTAGTGCTTGTGGGCAGAAATCCAATACTAGATGTATCTACTATTATAAAAGACTGGCTTGGAAAAACAAGATCCTAGATAACATGTTGAAGAATAACGATCTAAATAAAAATGATTACTCAATTTTATATTCATTTCTACCTGCACAAATCAAAGATTCTTAAACAGAACTGGTCACCTAAACATTGTTTATACTGTGAATGTAGAGAAAAAAAATATTTAAAATGATCCATAATTTGCGTTAGCAAAATTGCAAGCATATGCATAAATTAAGATACAAATGTGTATTTAACTGTGACTGTGATGTCTCCTTTTGACGACATGGCTTGATATGCAAATTACACATTTCCCATTAAAAAGTAGTTCATTAGCATATCAAGCCACATGTGATGTCATAAACAAAAGACACCACAGACGCATTTAAATACACATTTGTATCTTAATTTGCTCCATAAATGAGTTATTTACAGCAGTAGAACTGTGAAAATGCATAAAATATACAAGAACTGGCTTAATTTTACTCCACAAAGCTGACAAACCCAGACTGGTGAAGTAGGATATACTAGCGATATACTGAATCAGTTCATATCCTGCACCCCAAATGGTCATCATGCATGCTCATCTGTGGCCACCAGAGTACGGTACTGCATTGGCATCTGAGTAACACTGGCACAGGACATGCATTTAACCAGGATTTATTAAAATCAACACTAAATAAACAAGTTGCCTCCTGACCAAGTCTCACACAAATAAATTCTATAATGAACAAATTGTGTGTTTTAAAGAACACAGAGTGTGCAAACATTGTGTTAAAAGCTTCTTTACTGTGGAAATGTCCATTATCCAGCAATAACTATAACATCATAGTGTTTAAAAGGACATGATCTTATTTTTCAGAGAACAAGTTTATGGCTATTCTGATAGAATAACAATCCAAAAACAACAGAATCAACTCGCAACATGGGACATACCGATTGGCACCTCTGATTAGTGCTCAAGGGTTCAGGTGTCTCTTCAGAGATCCACAATAAATACATTTAACACTAAACAGCCAGAACTATCTGTATTATCATCCACTCATCCACATGTAATCTAAATACAGACAGGTTAGTGATTGGCTTTTAAAAACAGTTTGTGTTTATAGAGGCAGTAAAGGCAACAAATAAACAGACTAGTCTGGCAAAACTATTTTACTAGGTTTACTGTGAGTCATTTAAAAAAAATGGAATAAATGATCAATAATTTCAATTTAAAATGGCATAGTATCAGGGCCGGTGCAAGGACTTTTGCCGCCCTAGGCAAAATAAAAATTGCTGCCGCCCCCCCCCCTACATTATCATATGATCTGCCCATATCATGACATCACATGTTCCACCCCTTTCTCAGCATTTAAATTAAAAGAGAGTTAACAGAGTTATATGTTGCAATAAAGCACCCTATTAAGAATGGTGGAGAATAACTACCATAACTTAAGCCATCGCTAAAGAAACAAGCCTGTGTATTAGATTGTTCGCTTACTCGTAAATTTGGCAACTTCATGGTTTCTTACCCAAATTTAGTTCTTTAGTGCAAACAAAATTAATGATTTGTAAAATTTATCTACGTCAGTTATGCTTTCATTTAAGCTACTTTGACCTTAAATTTAAAATTCACTTTTAACCCTGTAGCTTTTGGTTCAAAACACTGACAAATTGCACAAAAGGCCATAATATAAAATAAAGTGCGATTTCCCCCCACAATATGCCAGGATTTGCCACTTAATATGCCAGGATTACCCCCCACAATATGCCAGGATTATGCAACTCAATATTCCAGGATTTTGCCCCTCAATATCCCAGGATTATGCCCCTCAATATGCCAGGAGTTAGCCACCCAATATGCCAGAATTATTATGCCACTCAATATGCCACGATTTCCCCCCACAATATGCCAGGATTTGCCACTTAATATGCCAGGATTTTCCCCCACAATATGCCAGGATTATGCCCCTCAATATCCCAGGATTTTGCCCCTCAATATGCCACGATTTTCCCCCACAATATGCCAGGATTTGCCACTTAATATGCCAGGATTTTCCCACACAATATGCCAGGATTTTCCCACACAATATGCCAGGATTATGCCCCTCAATATCCCAGGATTTTGCCCCTCAATATGCCAGGACTTTCCCACACAATATGCCAGGATTATGCCCCTCAATATGCCAGGATTTTCCCACACAATATGCCAGGATTATGCCCATCAATATCCCAGGATTTTGCCACCCAATATGCCAGGATTATTATGCCACTCAAAATGCCAGGATTTACCCACACAATATGCCAGGATTATGCCCCTCAATATGCCAGGATTATGCCTCTCAATTTGCCAGGATTTAGCCACCCAATATGCCAGGATTATTATGCCACTCAATATGCCAGGATTTCCCCACACAATATGCCAGGATTTCCCCACACAATATGCCAGGATTTCCCCACACAATATGCCAGGATTATGCCCCTCAAATTACTGATTTGTAAAAATGATCTACGTCAGTTATGCTTTCATTTAAGCTACTTTGACCTTAAATTTAAAATTCACTTTTAACCCTGTAGCTTTTGGTTCAAAACACTGACAAATTGCAAAAAAGGCCATAATATAAAATAAAGTGCGATTTTCCCCCACAATATGCCAGGATTTTCCCCCACAATATGCCAGGATTTGCCACTTAATATGCCAGGATTTTCCCCCACAATATGCCAGGATTATGCCCCTCAATATCCCAGGATTATGCCCCTCAATATGCCAAGATTATGCCCCTCAATATGCCAAGATTATGCCCCTCAATATGCCAAGATTATGCCCCTCAATATGCCAGGATTTAGCCACCAAATATGCCAGGATTATTATGACATTCAATATGCCAGGATTTTCCCACACAATATGTCAGGATTATGCCCCTCAATATGCCAGGATTATGCCTCTCAATGTGCCAGGATTTAGCCACCCTCTTCCTCCCCCCTTCCCCAGTACTTACCTCATCGCTGCTGCTCTGTCTCCCGGTGCTGCAGGTCCTTGGCTGTGAGGGAAGCTTTGTGCGCTCCCGTCCAGCCAATGCGGCTTCAATAAAGTTTGTTTAAAAAAAAAGTTTAAACAAACTTTATTGAATCCGCATCGGCTGGAGGAGAGCGCACAACGCTTCCCTCACAGCCACGGAAGAGGGAGGATTTTTTTTTTAAATGCACGGTTCCGGCGCCCCCTGCTAAGTTGCGCCCTAGGCAGCTGCCTAGGTGGACTTACAGGTGGCGCCGGCCCTGCATAGTATATATGAGAAATGCTGCAATCTGGTGCAGTGGATATTACTGGTTCTAAGACTATTGTTTGAACACAATGTACAATGTCCAAGTCATTGCTCAAAGCAAAACATGATCAACACTGATCCAAACCAGAAGAAATCCATTAAGAGCAACTTCATTTTCCTATTGGCACATTTGTTTGCAGTTTTTATTTTGAAAATGTAACTTCAAAGTACAATAGACAAACAACACATTTACATCTTCAATAAGGATACAAACTTGACATTCATTTGATACTAATATAGATTCACTTATATTAACTACCCGTGAGTAACTCCACTTTTCAAATGTGTTGCCACATTTGGTAAGATCCTATGCTTAGTGACTTTACCGATACTTGACTTCAATAAGTCCTACTGGATGATACCAGATATTCTTGGAAGCTATTTTCCCCCATTTTTATGTAAACCTTATGTAAAGTTATAAAATGAATTAAAATATAGTGGTAGTAGCATATTATATGTGTAATATATTATACACCAGGTGCGCTGTGTATTTCCTGTGTTTGTATGCTACGAACACAGAGCTCACAAACCCCAGAAATTCATCCGGGAGACAGACGGCAGCTGCGAATTCGGCAACAGAGTCACTCACTCTGTTGCCAATTCGCCCAGCACGAAAGGTATCTGAAAATTTGTATACTTTTAGCGCTGTTGCCTAATTCGCAGCGGCCGTTGGCACCTCGGGTGCATCTTGTGTATTTTGGGGGGTTTGTGTGCTGTCACTCAGGGGCACGATACCCCATGTTATACACTATTTTTGTGCCCCCCCCCCCCCCCAACCATCTATATTACACCAACTCTGTTGTTAATTAAAAATGTTGTTACAAACTAACATGTTTTATATATCATATATATTTTATTACACCACTACATCTCTACAGCAATTTAGCAGAATAAATACTCCTGTTTTTGATGCACTAATGAGGATCTAATAAACGTACTATGCTCTACAGATAGAAGAAAATCACACTTTAAGTATGGATATGCTAATGTGACCTTTATAAATGATGCACAGAATATGTTTAGCACTAATACCAAATTCATAATCTTTATGTCAGAGCTAAGTGAGAAGTATGTGACTCACTAAGGATTAAATTCTCAAATCACAGAGATGAAGGAGAAGTATTCATAAATAAAAGTTTATAGTTTTACATGCAATTCAGCATTTCTAACCTATTTAATTAGTTTTACCCCAAAAAAGAGAATTAAGTAGGCAGATGACTAATTCATTAGGCCCTTAGAGGAGTTCAGTGTTAAAACAGTAAAAATATAGTGCAGGGTTATAGGGTTCAATTATAAGGAATGAATGGTGGTGTACCAAGTGACAGCCATAAGTGAGCCATCACCATAGAAAACATACAGTGAATGCTTAGTGGTCTCTATGTTTCGCACAGCACGCACAGTAAAGTAACCTAACTTGCATGGTGGCTATAGGGAAAGCATACTAGACATGGCTTGCCGTGCAAAACGTCTTGAGGTTTGATATTTTTAAAATAGTAGAAGCAGCTCATGGAAAACAGCATGGCTACAGTCATAGACAGTGTCAAGATTTTGGACAATCTGAACTTCATATGGTGTGTCTGCTACAAATAGAAATAACATGTGTAAAAATATATTGTGTATCTTTATCTACTGTAATGATGGGAAATAGGAAAACACCAGTCTTGTTCCTTAGTCACAACAAGAGAACTTTATTCAACATACCCGTTATTTGATTTTTCCTCCCAAGGTAATGTGTGTTTTAATTTCTTGTTTCTATTATTACAGGTCTGAAATTCATGGGGTCTATTAACCCTTCGGTGACATGATTTTTTGGCTGTGTATTTCCTTTGGTGACATGGGCTATGTTTGTGTTTAGATATTATTCTTAACTCATTTACTATATCAACACACATTATATATTATTTTATTCCCATAAGATTGACTTTATTTAGATACCATTATTTCCATCGTATCATAATTTACTATAAAAATATTAAAACATATGATGAGTTTTATTTTTTAAAGATAATTTTTCTAACTTTGGCTTGAAAAATTACAAATGCTAAAAAAAAGATCCTGTCTAAATAGTTTCACAATTTTGTCCTGAGTTTGGAAATATGTCTTGTTTACATGTTTTTCTGTTGTTTTTTTGTAAGTTATAGGGCAATACCTAAAGTAGCATTTTTGTTTTCCTCCGGTGAACTTTTGACCGCAATCCTATCAGTAAATGTAACCCTTACTCTAAACTTTTTGCTAACCCTAATCCTAGATCTAAAGATGCTAATTTAGCCTCTTTTCTGTATCGCAATTTTGTTGATTGCCTCTAAGGGCAATCTAGAAAGAGCAACACAGTGATGAAAGTAAGATTTCATCACTTCCAAAGCGCTTACCCACAAGAGGGCATGCTGCTCTCCAATATGGTGCTGCAATGTGCTCTGTGGAGCGGGTTCCCTGTGAACAAAATGTTGGTGTTGCTTAATGCCGTCCTACTTTTTAATGCCTAAAAGCATGTAGGATGGCATAGAACTTCCTGCATTTAACAGCTCATTGTGGCCCCCCGCGATGAGCTGTGTGCAGATCCCTTATATCAGAACTTATAGCAGTGTCCCCACTGTTAGATGAGGTCACTTTGAGTGGCCTCAGTCTGACACAGAAAATTTAGATGATGCTCAAATTGAGGAGGGTCTATAGAGACCCTGGTCAGGTCTCTGCTTGTATGTTCTTGGCTCCCGATCACCAGGAGCACGAAGATGCCGGTTTGGTCGTTAAGGACCAATGCACCATCCGGCGCCAAGGGGTTAATGTTCAGCATCAAAGCATTACAGCAACACAGCTCTTTTTTAGTCTGATTATCTGAATATTAACATGCTTGCCAGTCTTTCACTGAAGAAAAGAGGGTCTACAATCTTTCAAAACGACTGTATATTTATATTATATCTGTACAGCTGGTGAAAAAAACTGCAGATGTGTAAAGCCTAATCTATTCATTTATAGTGCTTTTGAAGACTTGTAGGCAGGATATTGGATGTACTACCAAACCCAGGATTTGAAGAATCTATTGGAGAAATGAGACCACCACAAAAAACACAAAACCATAGAAAAACTTAATAAATATGTTAAGCCCTGAGCGATATCAAAAAAGAATCAGCTGCTGGTTGTAGTTCAAATGGAATGTGCTGTTCCTGAGAGTCAGAAGTGAATGTAATATAGTAGGGGGGGGGGGGGAAGGGGGAGAATGGGTCTTCTAAAGTGACTGGTTACAATAAAACAAGAATGCATTCACATGTTGGACACATGCCTCGAAGGATGTGATCAAAGAAAAATATGTAAATGTAGCAAAGATGACATTTCATTAGTTGTCTTAAGGGTAAATGAATCATGTTAAGTTAGATGCCTCTAAGTTCTTTAAACTATCCTATGTTATTTTAATGGAACACTTGGCAAATGCTTTTACCGCAAAGCACTGAGAAACAATCCATTACAGTCCCACAAATGAATATGCAAATAGCAGCTGGGAAAATGTACGCTGTTGTGGATGTGATCAGGCAGAGGTTGCACGTACAAAGGCAGAATAAACATGCACTCAGGAGAGAAGGGATGCAGGCTGTATCTTGGTTTTGTGCTGCCCTAGGCAGACAAATTTTGGGCATCCCCCCTACCCACGATGCACACCCACGACATGACCCATAACCCACGTTGCACACCAGGACATGCCCCATCACCCCATTTGCATGCCTCTATCACCCCATTACATACACATTGCCAATATTATTTGCCTATAATATTCCCCAGCTAATTTGCCCAATAATATGCAAGTATCATTTGCCATTAATATGCCCAATAATATGCAAGTATTATTTGCCATTAATAAGTCACAGCCAATTTCCCCAATAATATGCCAGTATTTGCCATTTAATCAGCCTTTGCCAATTTGACCAATATTATGCCAGTATAATTTGCCATTAATATTCCCCAGCCAATTTGCCCAATAATATGCCAGTGTTATTCTGCCATTTACCGGTAATATGCCCCAGCCAATTTGCCCAATATTAAGCCAGTATTATTTGCCATTTAATATGCCCCTGCCAATTTGCCCAATAATATGTTAGTGTTATTTGTCATTAATAAGCCCCAGCCAATTTGCACCAATAATATGCCAGTGTTATTTACCTTTTAATATGCCCCTGCTAATTTGCCCAATAATATACCAGTGTTATTTGCCATGTTATATCCCGCAGCCAATTTGCCCAATAATATGCCAGTGTTATTTGTCATTTAATATGCCCCAGCCAATGTGCCCAATTATATGCCAGTGTTATTTGCCATTAAATGTGCCCCTGCCAATTTGCCCAATAATATGCCAGTGTGATTTGCCATTTAATATGCCCCTGCCAATTTGCCCAATAATATGCCAGTGTGATTTGCCATTTAATATGCCCCTGCCAATTTCCCCAATAATATGCCAGTGTCATTTGCCATTTAATCAGCCTCTGCCAATTTGCCCAATAAAATGCCAGTGTTATTTGCCATTTAATGTGCCCCTGCTAATTTGCCCAATAATATGCCAGTGTGATTTGCCATTTAATGCGCCCATCTAATTTGCCCAATAATATACCAGTGTGATTTGCCATTTAATGTGCCCAGCTAATTTGCCCAGTAATATGCCAGTGTGATTTGCCATTTAATGTGCCCAGCTAATTTGCCCAGTAATATGCCAGTGTTATTTGCCATTTAATGTGCCCCTGCTAATGGCCAAATCCCCCCATTTCCCCATCACTTACCTTTCCCTGGTGGCTAGTGGCAGGCCGCATGGAGTCCTCCATGCTGCCTCTTCGGCTCCCCGGCGGTTGTGCCGTATGCTGACGTCATACGCGCGCCCGTCAAGTGACTGTCGGCACTTCCGTGTCAGACTGCACGGGGAGCCGAACAGGCAGCACAGAGGTTTCTCTGTGCTGCCTGTTCGGCTCCCCGTGCAGCCTGGTAGGCAGAGCGATGGTGAGGGGGGATCTTCCTATGCTCAGAAAGTGTTCCTGATTGCCTCGCAAGTCGAGGCAATCAGGAACACAAAAAAAAAATGCACGATCTTGGTCACTGAGTGACCAAGATGGCGCTGCCCTTCTAAGGGCAAGAGCACAGGAGGCAGGAAGTACCTGCTTCCTGTGCTCTCTGGCTGTCACACGATTGCCTCTTCACAGAGGCAATCAGTGACTGCCAGGCACACTGACAGGCAGTGGGGATGTTCTGCTGAACATCCCCACTGACTGGTCAGATCAATATTAACCCTATATTGATCTGACCAGTTATGATCTGCCTCCCTCTCCTCACATTTTTTTTAGTGAGGGAGAGAGACAGATCAAAGTTCTAAAAGTAAAAAAAAACAATAAACACACAACACACAAATATTAAAACAATAAAAAAAAACTTATTAAAGCAATTCCCTGCGTTTAACCCCTTCCCTGCCACTGATCTTGCACAAGCAGTGATCGTGCACATCAGCGCATTTATTTTTGCCGTTTGTGCATTTTTTAGGGGTTAATTTTTTTTGTACTGTAATTTATTACAGTACTAAAAAGGCTCTTCTAATAGTTATTAACCCCTTCTTTGCCGTCGATCACTGCTTACGCAATGATATTGACGCCAAAGCAATTTTTATCTGTCTGCATATTTTTATTTTATTTTTTTTACACATACCCGCTAGGGGATTACATGTAAAGTAAAAATATTTGAGTTTTTTTTTTTAAGCTGCCTGAGCGCATAGCGATCAGTAACAGCGAATTAGTGGCAAAGGCGGTTTGGTGATTTCTCAATTAAGCTCACCATTCGCCCTGGTCAGATCAAAATTGGTCGGATCAATATTCACAAATATTGATCTGCCTCCCTCTCCTCACTTACATTTTTGTGACGGAAAGAGACAGATCAGTATTAGTGATATAAAATAACATTTTATAAAATTGTCAGGTTTTATGAAAGTCTTTCACTGTGTATTAACCCCTTCCCTGCCATTCATCACTGTGTAAGCAGTAATCTTGCACAGCAACAGTATGTTTTTCTGTCTGCACTGTTTTATGGATTAATTTCTTTGTACTGTAATGTATTACAGTACTAGATAGGCTCTTCTAAGAGCTATTAACCCCTTCTTTGCTCGAGATCACTGCTTACGCACTGATTCTGAGGCCGCGGACTCAGGGTTCGATTTTGACCCTATTCAGCTTTCTGATACATCATCTAGCGATGTATCGGTGGCTGCTGAGCCCTTGCCACAAGTAGTGATGGGGGTCTACCGATAAAAAAATATATGGTTTGGTGGGGGTAAATTACATTGGCTGGCTTCAAAGATATATCCCATAAAGGACACGTACGCAGGTTGACTACATGTCAAAATTCCAAGTTGGAATTTTGAGATGCGCATCTCACAAATGTTGCCTTCTAGCCAAAAACAAACCAACAAACCTATGCATGGGTGCTATCCCTGTACTCGGGAGATGTTGCTGAACACATATTGGGTTGTTGTTTGGCAGTGACATATACCAGAATCTGTGAATTCATGCCTGAAGTACAATGCATGTGGAAAAAAACCTCCCAAAAAAGTACTACCACAAACTTTTACAAAGGCTGGTGGTAGAATTAGTACCTATACAGTATTAAAATACCACCATTTGAAATACCTTAGGATGTCTATTTTCCAAAAATATATGGTTTGATGGGGTAAAATTCATTGGACGGCTTCAAAAATGTTCCAAATGGAACATGGGCGCAGGCTGACTACATGTCAAAATTCCAGGTTGGAATTGCGCACCCCCTAAATGTGGAATTTTAGACCCAATACAAACCAACAAACCTATGCATGGGGGGTATCCCTGTACTCAGGAGATGTTGCTGAACACATATTGAGGTGTTGGTTGGCAGTGGCAAATACCAGAATCTGAAAATTCCTGCCTGAACTACAATGTGTGTGGGGAAAAAATGACATCCCAACCCTTTGACATAGGTTGGTGGTAGAATTAGCACTTGGAAAGTGTTAAAATACCACAATTTTAAAAACCCTAGGATGTCTAGTTTTCCAAAATATATGGTTTTATGGGGTAAAATACTTTGACAGGCTTCAAAAGTGTCCCAAATGGAACATGGGCGCAGGCTGACTACATGTCAAAATTCCAAGTTGGAAATGCACCCCCCCTAAACATGGCCTTTTAGCCCCCAAATAATCTAACTAACCTACACATGGGTGGTATCCCTGTACTCAGGAGATGTTGCTGAACACATATTAATGTGTTTTGTGGCACTGACACATAATAGGATCTATGAATTCATGCCCGATGTACAATGAATGTGAAAAACAAATTACTATCCATAACATTGACATAGGCTGGTGGTAGAATTAGTGCATGGAAAGTGTTAAAATACTACCATTTGAAATACCCTAGGGTGTCTAGTTTTCAAAAATATATGGTTTTGTGGGATAGAATACACTTTTTGGCTTCAAAAATTTCCCAAATGGGACATCGGCGCAGGTTTTCTGCACGTCAGAATTCCAAGTTGGAAAACCAAAAAGCGCACCTCTCAAATGTGGCCTTTTAACCCCCAAATAACCTAACCAACCTATACATGGGTGGTATCCCTGTACTCAGGAGATGTTGCTAAACACATATTGAGGTGTTGTTTGGCACTGACATATAACAGGATCTGTGAATTCATGCCCAAAGTACTATGTATGTGAAAAAAAATTACTATCCATAACATTGACATAGGCTGGTAGTATAATTAGTGCATGGAAAGTGTTAAAATACTACCATTTGAAATACCCTAGGGTGTCTAGTTTTCAAAAATATATGGTTTTGTGGGATAGAATACACTTTTTGGCTTCAAAAATGTCCCAAATGGGACATGGGAGCAGGTTTTCTGCACGTCAGAATTCCAAGTTGGAAAACCAAAAAGTGCACCTCTCAAATGTGGCCTTTTAACCCCCAAATAACCTAACCAACCTATACATGGGGGGTATCCCTGTACTCAGGAGATGTTGCTGAACACATATTGAGGTGTTGTTTGGCACTGACATATAACAGGATCTGTGAATTCATGCACAAAGTACAATGTATGTGAAAAAAAATTACTACCCAAAACATTGACATAGGCTGGTAGTATAATTAGTGCATGGAAAGTGTTAAAATACTACCATTTGAAATACCCTAGGGTGTCTAGTTTAAAAATATATATGGTTTTGTGGGGTAGAATACACTTTCTGGCTTCAAAAATGTCCCAAATGGGACATGGGCACAAGTTTTCTGCATGTCAGAATTCCAAGTTGGAAAACCAAAATGAGCACCCCCTAAATGTGGCCTTTTAGCCCCAAAACAAACCAACAAACCTATGCATGGGTGGTATCCCTGTACTCAGGAGATGTTGCTGAACACATATTGAGGTGTTATTTGGAAATATCCCTTCACATTTTAAGGTAATGTTTACCTAAATTGCAATATATGTGAAAAATTAAAAAAAAAGATTTTTTGCTGCAAACTTTGGCATAGATTGGTGGTAAAATGGCTACATGAAATGTGTCAAAATACCCCAAGTTAAATGCCCTGAGTTGTCTAGTTTTCAAAAATATGTACATGTTGGGGGTCATTCATGGATTTAGTACAGAAATCAGTGTTACAATGTCACTATCGCTAATTTTGAAAGAAAGGATTTTAAAATAGCTTTGCACCACTTATAGTTCTGGCCCTGTAACATGAATAAAAAAGCACAAAAACATAAAAACATGGGCTATTTCTGAACTCAGGACATATATTAGAAACTTTTTAGCAGTGTTTTTTTGTTGTCTCTTGTACATGAGTATACAATTTTTCAAATAAAAGTCATAAAAAAAGTATTTTTTCAATTTTTTTGCCATATTTTATTATTTTTTTACATCAAATTATATGCTATTATCAAAATAATGGTATCAAAAGAAAGCCCTTCTTATAACGATAAAAACAATATATAGTTTGTGCGGGTACACTAAATGAGACAGAAATAAATTACAGCAAAACACAAACTGCTCAGAAATGTTAAAACAGCCCATGTCACCAAGCGTCGGACAAGCCAAAAAAGTCATGTCACTAAGGGGTTAATGAGCAAATTATCAGTGGCTATTAATGGATAAACTATCGAGGGGGGGACCCAGAATATTTTTCAATAAAGGGCCCTGACATTTCTGATGGCGGCCCTGCCTCCAAACATACAGCTGTATGATCAGCCATTTTCTTGAAACACTTGTATAGCTTTTACATGCTGCTCTGCGGAATTAAGAATCCATATGTGTCCAGAGGAAAATAAATTCACTAAGAAAAGCAGTTCCTATTGGCTAACCTGGCAAAACTAGATGTAATCCCATTGGTGTGTGCTTTATACAGGCTTCTGAGAAATATACGTATGCACACATTGCAGGTATACTTAAAAAATAGCAACATTCAAAGTACCCCAAATTCTAACTCCAGACAGCTGAGAAGGAGAAACAGTAAAAGCTGCTAACCTGATTTCAATTTATTTATTTAACATGCATTTAATTAACGGTTGACATTTAATATTTTCCACCATCATTTCACAGTCAATGGACAGTTACACATTTATCTAGTATTGCGTTTATAATGTTGTAATTTTCGTTAAAGTGAGTCTACCCAGTAATATATTTAGCTATATTGTTTTCATTAAATAGCTTTGTGAAAATTATCAAGGGTCCCACTAAAGTAATCAGTCTTTTTATATAAATATTATAATGATATAATGAAGATTAATGAATAGTTCTAATTTTAATTTTCTACTGAACATAGACATAATTTTTCTTTATATTGAAATAATATCTTATAGGCTTTTTCGGGTCACGGCAGTTCTCTGCATTCTGGGGCCTTAACAGCTGAGGGTGATAGGATATACAGTTAACAAGACAAACACAAGTGAACTTGCCTTCCTTCACGGGAGGCGTTTATTACAGAATATTTTTACAAAACCAGTACAGAAAAAAAAAAAATCTTATTTCTAACAACAGCCCTTTAGGAATACAAACGTAAACTAAACACTTAAAAACAATCTATAAACAATCTATAAACTATGTTAGTAAAAGAGAAAATATTTTACATTACATTGTATTTACATCCACAAATATGAGCGCTAATCATTTAAAAAAAAATAAAAAAATCTAACTTTTACATGAAAAATATGTTATATTTTTGATGATATATGTGATGGGTATTCTCTAGGGGAGTGGTCTTATTGGATACTGATAGAGGCTAGGGTTGCCCATGTTTGCAGAGTGTTGGAGACGTCAGGAAGTATAAATCACTAAAGCCTACAAAAGGTAAGATTTCAAAAACTACAAAAATATTTTAAATAAATACATATTTATTTTAACCTCCTTTGCTAAAATTGAAGTGCCGTTATTTTTAACGCAAAAATTAGAAAGTGGTTTAATTTTTCCATCAAATTTTATTATCATTTTTTGATCAAATAATAGTATCTTAAGAAAGCCCTTCTTATCCAGAAAAAAATATATATATGATTTCTATGGGTACAGTAAAAAAGGAGAAAATTACAGCTAAACAAATACTGCAGAAGTTTAAAGCAGCATGTACCCTGAACAACCAAAAAAGTCTGGTCACTAAAGGGGTTATAATGCATTTATGATTGTTGAAGTGGACTTTTAACCCCTTAGTGACAGAGTTCTATGCTGCATTTGATATGCCTTGAAAACCAGAATTCCATTATTTTTGTCATACATTTGTTTAACTGTGATTTTTTTCTTCATGTTCAGTACACCCACACAAATTATCTATCATTTTTTAGAGGACAGATGGGCTTTCTTTTGATACTATTATTTTCATCATATGATAAAATGTAATATTAAAAAAATATAAAATATGATGAAAATATGCCAAAAAAAACCCTACTTTTTCTAACTTTGACTTGATATTTTTTTTTTACACAATTACAAACTCTAAAAAAGGCCCCGTCTATATAGTTTCTAATATTTGTCCTTAGTTTAGAAATAATATGTTTCCATGTTTTTCTGGGGTTTTTTTCTCCAAGTAATATGGCAATAACCGATACAAGTGTTTTTTGTCCTAAACATTTTCTCCTCAAGTGACCTTTTGACCCAAACCTTAACCCTAAATCTACCCCACCCCTTAATCTAACCATTGTACTAACCCTAATTCTAACCCTAACCCACCTGTAACCTTAATTGTAACCCTGACCCTAGATCTAGAGTAAGTAGCTCTAGGGTTAGCTTTTTCCTTTTTTTTTCCCTAACTGTAATGTTGCTGACTGCCTCTAGAGGCAGTCAAGCAACATTTTCAAAGTGACAGAAGAGAAGTTTTTTTTAGTACTTCTGTCGCTCTCTGCTGGGCATGTCATTTTGGAGAAGCATGCTCCTCTTCACCCGGTGAATGGGGATGTCCTGGGGGGGGTCAAAGAAGGGCGTTGCATGATGCCTTGATCATTGCAACACCTTTAACATATAGGCAGTGAAAGCAGATCACTGCTTATGTGAGTTTAAACGCATATAATCACAATCACGTTGATCGTATGCGTGGGGGGAGGCGGCGGGGGGTGCCGGAGTGTAGCTTCCAGAGTGTAGCATTGTGCTAAGGAGCTACATTTAAACTCAGGACGTATTTATACGTCCTCATGGTCCTCAAGGACCATGCTTCTCAGGATGTATATATAAGTCCATTTGCGTTAAGGGGTTAAAGGGACACTAAACTTTGTGTAGAAGCACAAGTAAAATGTTAGTTGTCCCTAGTGTGAGGATAAACTGGCATGTACTTCTGATAGTACATGTCAGATGTCCGTTTATCCTCTGACTGGCAGCTGGTTGATGACTGGCTCTCTGCTAGCGCTGAGAGAGACACTCGTTTTTGCATGGGATCAGCAGAGGGGACCTTAACAAGGCCCCTTGCTGATCACATGCAAAAATGGGGGTCTCTCTCTGTGATAGCAGCGAGAGACCACAGCATTCTGCAGACCTCAATCAGACGGAGCGGGGCGAGCCCCGCTCTGATGGGCTGTACACGCTGACACCGCCAAAGCGTGACAGCCTGGTACTGCTGTGTCTCAGCTGTGAGACACAGCAGAGAGTAAAGCCGTGTGTATCTATTAAGATGCAGGGCATATGTTTTAACCCTTCAAGGAGGCATGGGTTAAAAAACTGTTTAGTTATCCTATGACTTAAACCAGGTGCCTACTTCATAGGTATGTAAGAGAGAACCAGTGCTATTTTAATACAGCATGTTATGTATGCTACCGTATAAGCATTTAAAATGAAAATGTCAATTATCATGCAAGACACACATGGCACCAAGATGCAATTATGGAAAACGTGACACAATCCATGATTCATAAAAACAGGCGATTGAGAACAAAGCTCTCTTCAAGCACTTTGTCCCATGTTACAGAATAATGCAACAATACAGTAGAATCCCCCCCCCCAAATAACTTTTTAATTGCCTCTTTTCTTTTCCATTAACCTATAAAAATCTGTGTCATATCTCTGTTCTGCAATTAACAAAATGGGATAAACACATTTATTTCAGGAAAATGTTTTCCTTTTAGATGAAAATACAATCTATGTCTAGTTAAATATACACAGGAGGCTGAAGTACATAATAGCATTTATACAATGCTTTCTATTATGTAAATTAATTTACCCACATTGTGAATCTGAATTTTCAGTAGATGTTCTATATAAATTACTTTATTTGAGTATAATTTGCCAAAGGGAAAATCAGCCAATATATGCTTTAGCTATAACCAGTCACCAAATTACGTTTTAATGAAAAAGCACAAATACCAAATACTTCCAAATGTGCTGACCCCAAGAGCCTTAATATTAACTGGTTCATGGTGTTTTACCCAGAGTGTATCTAGTAAAACAAAAAGAAACATGGATGCAGTGATTGTAACAGCAAATAGGAACCAAATGGCCAACCTATGTAGTCTTCCTTTAATAAAAACGCTGGCGTTAGTGGAATTACATGCAATTACATAGATTAAAGGGAAATGTGTTTTAAATGAAATTGGGAAAGGTGTAAATTAATTATCAAGTCACAAGGAGAAGTCATAATGCAGGAGACACAACAGACACATTTATAAGATTTTTCTCTTAATTTAAGCATTTGGATATGCAGGTCACTGTTAATCATTTAACATCTCTACATTCACAGGACACAGAATGTTTAGGTCAGTCCCAAACACCCTTGATTTAATTTATAACTTTAATTGGCTAATTATCGCTGGTATCCCCTACTTGTTCCATAAGATAATAGATTCTCACCAGCTGGGCTATTATCTTGTTTTAATACCTATCATATAAAGTCTTTCAAGACATAAAAGGGAATATGTATAAAGGTAAGTTATAGGGTAAAGTTCTAGATAAGTTCTAGAAGTGATGCAAACAGCAGGAACATTCCACTGGTTTCCATGGTGACTGGACCACTTTTAGACCTTTCCTACACATTTGACTTTTAAACATAACTCCTATAGATATCATTAACAGAGGCACACATTTCAACAATAACCCAGTAGAAATAGATTATTTGCTAGACAAGCATAATCTAATAAGTGTGGAATTTGAGAACCTGAGAATCTGACCATTCATCAAAGCATACATTCCAAATGTACATATATGTACTGTTATAGAGATCCATCTTATAAAAATCAAACCCTCCTCAACAACAGGTTAAAAGGGCTTACAAACAATGTTCCTAGCTAAAAAGGTTAAAAATCTATTTTTCTGGGCCACGCATAAGACAGCAAACCCATCTCCAATTGGCAAGGAAAGGCTGATCACATCCACAGCTGTTGGTTGTGTGCCGGAACACTGAGCTATCAAATGGCAGCCTGCTAGTGTTTACTTCTGCACAGACTGTGGGATAATATCTTTTGAAGGGTGCCTTCTGCCTTTAAAGAGCATTCCTACAGACCAATACATGACCCCCTGATTCATTAGAACATACAGAATATGCATGTATGTTAATTTACTGGTGATTGATTTACATGTTCAAAACATTGGGAAATGTGAACCCAAAAAATTGGCAGGAATAGCCAATAGATAAAATCCCAGCTGTCAAACTACAACTCCCATGATGCTGAACTAGCACATTTACAGCCAAATCATGCCTGAGGAACATGGTAGATGTAGCTGAGCAACAGCTGGAGAGCTCATAGTGGAATTTTACTAATACAGACTTATATTTTTTCAATAAAATATATTATTTTATTGTAAAAGTGTCCAGTTGTTTTGCCTGACTTCAGTTTCTTTCCTAGTTTAATGCAGACGACAGATCTAACCCAGAACCTCTCTATTAACTCCAGAGGTATCAGGAATCTTCATCGGCAACCTGAAAAAGTCTCTTTCTACCAATAAACAGAAAAGCTTGTGCGTACTTGAAACATAAAGAAACAATTCCACAAGAGAAACTGCACATGCTATCAAAAAGTCTTATTAAACTCTGCAGGCAAGCAGAAGGCTTCCAATGGCTGCCAAACAGATGTTGTGTTTGTAGGGTGATATTGTTGTAAATGGTGCATACATTACTGCTCCATAGCTGAGAGCTGTGTTGTACGTAAGTAGGGATCAACTAATAAAAGGTTTGTTACCATATTTCTAAATTTTAGATTGCAAAATGTCTTTTTTTTTTTTTTAAATCAAGGTAATTTCCATCAAGGTTACTGTTGGATATAATGGGTTAATTTTCACCGAGTCTCCTTTGCTATGTTTATACTAACTCAATTTTATATGTTAGTGTAATTTGCTTCCTACATTTTCCATAGTTTATAGAGTGCTTTGAAAAGCATGTGTGCTACATCCTTCCTGCGCATATGTCTTGTTTGGCACTTTATGAGGCCCTACATGAAAAAGAATTTGAGTAATAAAATGGCCGACCCAAACAAATTGAAAAATCAACTGTTCCTTGGTTGGAGCAGGATAATATACGTTATGGCCTTATCCAATCAAGCTACCGACAAACAAGAAAAGACAAGGGGACGGGGATGCAAATATGTAATTTTCTCTTATAAGAAAATGAGATTTTGTTTTAGATTTACTTTAAAGCCAATATTGTTCAAAAATAGTTAGTCAGATATAGGTAAGAAAAGCAATCACATCTAATGCCTTAGCTTGTCAATTTATACTTTCAATTTAATGCTAGGCAGAAGATTGCTTTTTACCTCAGCTGTGACCAAACAGCATGGCTCAGGAATAGCTGTTTAAAGGCATTCCTTCACCCACCCCCCTTTCTTCTTTTTTCCTCTGCGGGTTTTAAAGTATGGCTACCACAACACACACTGAAGCATGACATAAGTAATTGGTAAACTAAGGGTCGTTGGGGTATGCCACATCATATACAAAGCCAAAGTAAATGCCGTTCATTTTCATAAAAGGCAAGCCAGTCATTGATATGTTATAACTGAAGGCAGAATGGATTATTAGGAAATGCCTATAAAACGCAGGAAAAATAACAAGTGCGATGTCCCTTAACATTTTAATCAATTTCCCCTTCTCTGCTTTGGGATTGAGAAAAAATACTTGTCACTGGAGAGATGGTAGTATAGTTTAGAATGTGTCACATAGAGAGACAAAATGGATCCACAAGCTCAAAACATTAGGTAATGAACTAAACACTGATTTCGATATGTCTTTTAATGATAAATACGCTTAATCATGTCTTTTTTTCTAAAGCCTGCTGTGTATCCTGGTTTTATCATGTAGGTTTTATGTTTTTTTAATCTGCACATGATCAAATGATTTTTTCCATACGTTTCAGAGTGGGCATCTGAATTTATACGTATTCATATATTATATTTTTATCTTCCTTTTGTTCTGTGTATTCAGATTCTAAGAAAGGTTTTTTTCAGTGTGTTTTAGTGGAAAATTATATATGTGTTCACAATATTTATTAGATTGTTTTTATATGTTTTTTGTATACACATTCATTTCTGTGCAAAAGATTTTTTACATACAATATATTTTTCATATTATTTTTCATTTATATTTTTTCTTTTTTGAATATATTTATTTTTTAAATAATAATTTTCTATTTGGGTATCTGTTTTAATATCTATGCGAGTTCCCTTGGTGACTACAGAGATATTTGTTCGTCTGGTTGGCATGACGACTCACGTGATGGTGTTTTTATGGAGACCGTGGAGTTATTTGGTTACCATGACGATGTGTTTATTAGTTCTTTATTTTACATTGTATCATTATTAAAGCATTTTTTTTTACAATTGTGTATTTTTATTTTCAATGGCGATCTTTACACTTTATTTCATCCAAGGCAGTTTAGCATCATTACATGGAGGAGTATGAGGAGCGCTGTTCTATGTTATTCCTGCTGGTTACTAATACAGCGGGCCTCTTCCTCGTTTCTGACGTCAACAGGAAATTATGTTGAGTACAGTTATCATGAACGGGGTTCCAGGTGACCTGGGACCCTGAAGTACCATAATCAAGATAGTCATACTGCAGATATGTACACACAGGGCCTGATGCAGGGTAACTGAACTCCCTTGGAGGCTGGAGGCCCCAGGTTAATGCGACCACATACCAGTGCCCAAAGGCGATATCTGCTTAATCCAGTAAAACCAAGGCTTGGAGACACCCTGCAGATATCCTGCATTGAACATAACTGACAGGATAAACAGGATGCTGCAGGCTTAAGCAGGCCGTCTAAACAGAGCAATATCACAAAAGAGAATTGAGAGAAGAGAACAGAGTACATGGCTAAGGGCAAAAAGCAGACAACTAGAGCATGTGCAGAACAGAAAACAGACACGAGCAGGGCAAAGCAGAACCAAGGATAAGAAATACATTGCACAGGACTAAAGACAAAGACATATAAACAGGGCAAATATGTGACAGGGATTCTTAAAATGGGTTTATATATATTATGCTTTTAAAATCTGAATTAAATTAGACATTTAAACAGGGAAAATATGTGACAGGGATTCTTAAAATGGTTTTATTTAAATTATGCTTTTAAAATCTGAATTAAATAAACATATGAATTCAATATATATTTACTAATTTGACCAGGAAACTTCTAGCCATAGAAGTGAAATATATTATGTGTCTGCAGTGGAGGGCAGGCAACTGTTGACTCCTCCATGAGTATTTTAATATAATGTTTCTCAGGGAAAAGAAATTGGTGTTTTGGATTTTCTGGAAGTGATCACCATATTTGTGTCTTCGGAGTGACGATTCACTTCTTTTCCTTATCTACAACTTTGTTTTGTCAGCAGCGGTCTGAGCACTTGAACTGACACCGGTAAGCTGAGCACTTTCCTTGCCAGCAAGCTGGAGCCGGGATTCCTTTGTGGTGAGGAGGTTCTTTCATTATAGAAAAGAAAGTCAAGTACAGTCTTAAGATTCTGATGTTTTGTCTAATATCTGATGTGTTATAATGTAAATGGTATTTATAGAATACCAACCCACCTTCGAATATTATATGCATAATAAATAAAGCAGCAACATACGTTAAAAACAAAAATATGAAGCCTGATCCTTGGGTTCTTACAAGTCATGGATACTCCCAAAATGACCACCTCCTTAGAAACAGTATCCAATGTAGGTTAACTGATAAGTTACAGTAGAGCAGCGGTGTCCAAGTTTATTCTGCAAAGGGCCACTTCGCTAGAAATGTATGCGTGCGTGGGATTGCATTCATTTTTCATTCATTCAGAGAATAATATATATAATTATATACATGTGTTTTTTTCGATTTTGGATATCGCTATATGTTCAGAGCTACACGGCACCCGGGCAGAGTGTATCATTGTTTGGCTGAGTGCACCCGCCCTTGGATTTTTGTATTGTATGGCATGTGCTCGTGCTTATTGGGATGCACCGCGCAGTTTAAGATGACTGACACCCTTATACTTTTAAAGGGCTAGTCAATTGTTGTTCATCTCACGTTGTGTCTATCAACATAACTTTGTTTTGTTTCTATTGTCCTGTTACGTGTGTTCACATATTATGGAAGATTTTTTGTCTCGAGCAGGAGCTCTTGAAGAGAGAGCTGAAACTCTGTTGATTTCTGATGAGGAAGCTACTAGAGCTTTATGGACTACTTCTCAATTGGATCTACCGAGTACTGACACCATCAAGGATCTGTACTTCGAGTTATTAAAATTAAAGAAACGTGAGATTGATCTAGACCTGCATGGTCTGTTTCTTTCGGACTATTATAGGGCCAAACATATTCCACGTGGCTTTAGAATTAAAAATATACCCACCATTGGACGTAACAATCCGGATTTTTGTCGCCGTTGGATCGGTGTATTAAACAAATGCTCGTTGGACCTTTTAATCCTTGTCATTGAAGAAGTCGGTAGAGACGTGATTGGAGTTCGTGAGAAAATTGTACAATTTGATTCAACACATGCCATACCACTTTCTACTCCTGAAGCAACTGTGTCCATGACAAAATTACAGGAAGAAGTTAACAAATATAAAAATGAATTACTACGCTTCAAACGCCAGAAATTAAGTAAAGTGAATAATGATTATGTAAACCATCAAGTATATCGTTGGCTTAGTGGCCAAAAAGAACCTTTAATGGCTAAAACTCGGCGAGAACGAGTGAGAATTGTCAAACCCCGTGAGCCTACTATTGATTTAACATCAGGTGAATCAGCATCAGACGGTGATACAGGCTCTGAAAGTCAACAAATCACCTCACATTCCTCACAGAGTTTTTTAGATCAAACCCGGGATCAGTCAGTCCTACTGTCCCAAGGGGTGGTAACACGAGGACAAACAGACAGAAGAGCAGGTCCCATATCCGAAGGGGACAGAAAGGCGGCTTTTTTCGCCCCCCGGGGCAAACCTCCAATAAGAAAGACATAATTCCCATTTTTAATCTCTCATCCCGTCCTCTAACTTCAACAGAATCCAAATTACTCTCCAGAGGTTTGTCATTTGTTCCAACTAACGTACCCAATGATTTCGAGCAAGAAGTAGATCTCTATAAGTTCTACAGAAATATACGATTAAAGGAATTTTTTAAAAACAGTGAACAACAGAGTATCAATCCTTTTAAACTTAAAAGCAGTTTCGATCCCTGTAACACCAATATGTCTTTGAAGACATACATCCAAGTGGTTAACTCAGAAGTTAAGACAGTTTTACATACTAATCCCATTCGGTGCAATTTGTCTTCGGCAGAGATAGCCGCATTAAAAACATTATCTTCAGATCCCACCATTATTGTCCGCCCAGCAGACAAGGGCGGTGGAGTGGTAATCCAGAACTACACTGCTTATCGTGATGAGATTCTGCAGCAACTTTCTGTCACATCCACATATACTGAAATGACATGTGACCCTACAAAAATGATTACTGATAAGATCAGTCATCTTTTATCACAAGCTGTGTCCTGTGGATACATTGATGAAACCACTCGATTGTTTCTCCATGAGACTAAACCTATTTGCCCGGCTTTGTATACTCTGCCCAAAATCCATAAAAACCCTCTTAAACCACCTGGACGTCCTATTGTATCGGCTCGTGGTAGCTTACTCAAACCTATCGCTAAATGGATCGATTGGCATTTGAAAGAGACTGCACTGGCTCTACCCACATGCCTGAAGGACACTCCGGATTTTCTGTCAAAGATTAAAGATCTCGTCTTACCAGAAACTGACCTGTGGCTCGTAACATTGGACGTTACTAGTCTCTATACCATCATTCCTCATCATGAGGGTCTCTGCGCTGTACGGGATACTCTTGAACTATCTCCACACTATCAAGGACCACCTATAGAATTTTTGGTCCAGATGCTTGAACTCACTCTCACGTCCAACTTTTTTAAGTTTGAGAAGAAGTATTATATACAAAAGTCAGGCACCTCGATGGGTGCGGCTATGGCCCCCACGTATGCCAACATATACATGCACAGATATGAACAGAATCACATTATTGGTCCATACGGTGAAAAAATTTTGTACTATGCGAGATTTGTGGATGACATTTTTCTTATTTGGCTCTCTAATGAGACTGAGCTACATCAATTCGTGGAACACCTCAATTTGATTGATTCTTCAGTCCGTCTAACCATGCATGCTGACAAGCACACGATTCAATTCCTAGACATTCAACTGTTTAGAACAGATCAAAAACTGGGCTACACTTTATTTCGTAAACCAACAGATCGCAACACATTGTTGCATGCCACTAGCTTTCATCCAGAAGCTACTAAAAAGTCACTTCCTTATTCACAATTTCTACGGGTGATCAGGAATAATTCTAACACTGTCACTAGTGAACAACAACTACAAGAGATGGCACTAAGGTTTCAGGAAAGAGGCTACTCTAAAGCTACTTTACAAGAGTCATTGAAACGTGCAATACAAACCAGCGCATCACCAGCTCCAGTGAAAGACAAAGAACGCTGTATAGTGTTTCCTACCAAGTTCCACACTGCCTCTCATCAAGTTAAGAAAATTGTGCAAAAAAATTGGAATATTATCCAAAGTGATAAACATCTTGCATCCATTTTACAGACACCCCCATTTGATTGATTCTTCAGTCCGTCTAACCATGCATGCTGACAAGCACACGATTCAATTCCTAGACATTCAACTGTTTAGAACAGATCAAAAACTGGGCTACACTTTATTTCGTAAACCAACAGATCGCAACACATTGTTGCATGCCACTAGCTTTCATCCAGAAGCTACTAAAAAGTCACTTCCTTATTCACAATTTCTACGGGTGATCAGGAATAATTCTAACACTGTCACTAGTGAACAACAACTACAAGAGATGGCACTAAGGTTTCAGGAAAGAGGCTACTCTAAAGCTACTTTACAAGAGTCATTGAAACGTGCAATACAAACCAGCGCATCACCAGCTCCAGTGAAAGACAAAGAACGCTGTATAGTGTTTCCTACCAAGTTCCACACTGCCTCTCATCAAGTTAAGAAAATTGTGCAAAAAAATTGGAATATTATCCAAAGTGATAAACATCTTGCATCCATTTTACAGACACCCCCATTTGATTGATTCTTCAGTCCGTCTAACCATGCATGCTGACAAGCACACGATTCAATTCCTAGACATTCAACTGTTTAGAACAGATCAAAAACTGGGCTACACTTTATTTCGTAAACCAACAGATCGCAACACATTGTTGCATGCCACTAGCTTTCATCCAGAAGCTACTAAAAAGTCACTTCCTTATTCACAATTTCTACGGGTGATCAGGAATAATTCTAACACTGTCACTAGTGAACAACAACTACAAGAGATGGCACTAAGGTTTCAGGAAAGAGGCTACTCTAAAGCTACTTTACAAGAGTCATTGAAACGTGCAATACAAACCAGCGCATCACCAGCTCCAGTGAAAGACAAAGAACGCTGTATAGTGTTTCCTACCAAGTTCCACACTGCCTCTCATCAAGTTAAGAAAATTGTGCAAAAAAATTGGAATATTATCCAAAGTGATAAACATCTTGCATCCATTTTACAGACACCCCCATTTGATTGATTCTTCAGTCCGTCTAACCATGCATGCTGACAAGCACACGATTCAATTCCTAGACATTCAACTGTTTAGAACAGATCAAAAACTGGGCTACACTTTATTTCGTAAACCAACAGATCGCAACACATTGTTGCATGCCACTAGCTTTCATCCAGAAGCTACTAAAAAGTCACTTCCTTATTCACAATTTCTACGGGTGATCAGGAATAATTCTAACACTGTCACTAGTGAACAACAACTACAAGAGATGGCACTAAGGTTTCAGGAAAGAGGCTACTCTAAAGCTACTTTACAAGAGTCATTGAAACGTGCAATACAAACCAGCGCATCACCAGCTCCAGTGAAAGACAAAGAACGCTGTATAGTGTTTCCTACCAAGTTCCACACTGCCTCTCATCAAGTTAAGAAAATTGTGCAAAAAAATTGGAATATTATCCAAAGTGATAAACATCTTGCATCCATTTTACAGACACCCCCATTGATCTGTTACAAAAGAGGCACGAATTTACGTGATCGGTTAGTAATAGCGGATCCGGTACAATGCTATGATCCCCCGATGAAAGCAGCACCCCATCAACGATTGGGATGCTACAGATGCCTCAATTGCGTTACCTGCTCGCATATGGCAGCAGGCACACATTTTGTACATCCACACACTGGCAGAAGATTTATGATTAAACATCGCATCACATGCATTACCGAATTTGTTCTATACATCATTACGTGCCCATGTGGTTTGTCGTACGTGGGTAAAACTGATCTTACTTTACGTGACAGAATGAGAGGACACAGATCGTCCATAATGTTGGCTTACCGAGACCTCAAGTCAGATAAACCAGTAGCCAAGCATTTTTTACAGTTCGGTCATAGACTGTCTCAATTGAGATTCATCGCCTTTGACCACATACCATCGTCTAGACGAGGTGGAGATAGGTCACGTTCATTGCTAAAACGGGAAGCATATTGGATTAGAACTCTGGACACGATCTCCCCTAAGGGGTTAAATGAGCAGATCCGATTCATCCCATTCTTACCATTGAGATAAATGTTTATGGTGCCTTAACATCCCTTTGGATACAGTTGGTCCCCTGAGAGTACCGTTGTCTGCTATTTATCTTTTTTCAACTGCTCTTTGCTTTATGTTTTTCTTGATATATGTGTTTAATGTTGTTTGGACAGGTATTCTTGTCCTGTGTTGTTTTTCGTGGTTTTTCATTTTGCACAGATAGTCTTCCTTTAGATGTTATCACACGTATATGTTTGGCTCTATGTCTATTAATTCGTTTAAGTATTGTGTTATTGTTTTTCTTTTTCTTTTTCTTGCTTTTTTGTAGCAATGGGTTTCACTGTATAGGTAAGCACACGTGGGCGATGTTGTTTGGTTGTGGTGCTATATATATTTTTTTTCACATTAGTATTCAAATACTGTGTGGGGATCTCAATGTCCTCACTTGTCGTTTGTATCACTCTGCGCTTATCCTTTTTTACTTTGGTATGTCTTAAGCATGTTTTAATTACGTATATATTCAAGCAGCCTGTATATATTAGGCTTCTTTGTATTTAAATATCTCTGTATCTATGTTTAAGTGCTTTATGTGATCTCCACTGTTGATGGTTGGCGTTTGGGCACCATGGCAACTGGTAACACGCATGCGCAGGTTTCCTTTCAGGTGAGTAGACCCTTTTCTTGTATTCACAGTTCCGGCGCTTTGCCTGACACGACACACTTTCGGTGAGTAACGGTTTTCTCTCCTCCTACTTTCACGTGTAAGTACGCTTGTATTTTGCTTTTGTGTATATATATTGGATTCATTCATTGTTTATCCAAGTCTTGATAAAGGTCCGCGGTGCGGACCGAAACGTCGACTGGATCTACAAACACTATTTTTTGTATGATATAAAGTTTCAACCATTGGATTTATACTGAAGACCCGTGAGTGCGTGTTTTTTTCGATTTTGGATATCGATATATATATATATATATATATATATATATATATATATTTTACACTAATGTGTAGTGGTCACATTAACTACAAACACACACATGCATACACAGTCACACTTACCCCCACTTCCCACACACACAGTCACAATTACCCCACACACACATTTATACACACATACTCACGTACATACATACACATACCCCACACCCACTTAACATGCACTCACATAGATACACATTTATACACATACTCGCATACATACACTTACCCCACTCACACACATACACATTTATACACACACACTCACATACATACAGTTACCCCACACACACACTCACATACACTTACCCCACACACTAATACACATTTATACACACACACACACTTACCCCACACACACATTTATACAGACACTCACAAACATACATACACTTAACCCCCACACACATCCATATTTATACACACACTCACATACATACACTTACCCCACTCACACACATACACATTTATACACACACACTCACATACATACATACAGTTACCCCACACACACACTCACATACATACACTTACCCCACACACTAATAAACATTTATACACACACTCACATACATACACTTACTTACCCCCACACACATACACATTTATACAGACACTCACATACATACATACATACATACACTTACCCCCACACACATACACATTTATACAGACACTCACATACATACATACACTTACCCCCACACACATTTATACAGACACTCACATACATACATACACTTACCCCCACACACATTTATACAGACACTCACATACATACATACACTTACCCCACACACATACATACACTTACCCCCCCCCCACACACACATACACATTTATACAGACACTCACATACATACATACACTTACCTCCACACACGTGGCTGTGGAGGTTGTAGGCTCCCGGTGCGCTTCTTCCCTCCCTCTGACCCTTGCCCATGACCCGCACGGGAAGCTGTATCGGGGAACGAAGTTCCCTACACAGAAACGTGTTGGGAACTTTGTTCCCCGACACAGCTTTTCGTGTGGTGTGCAGGTCGAGGTGCGGCTACCGGAGCAGAGCTCAGGCGGGCCGCACCTTGATGCCCGGCGGGCCCCATTTGGCCCGCGGGCCGCACGTTGGATGCCTCTGCAGTAGAGGTTACTAGATATATACAGGTTTTGAAAGCGTTAGTAAACTTCTCATGTCATCCAATATATACTACTATCTCTTGTTATTTTTAAACACTATTAGATAATAAAGAGTTCATACATGTTATACATAATTAAACATATCAATTGCTAGATCCTAAGTAGTAAATTATGTTATATATCTAAATGATTGCAGGGTCTGTGCAATATGCTGTCAGCACACACACTCCTCCTCCTGCTGCTGCTTGTGCGGCTCTGTGAGAGCCGGGTCACATGATCAACTGTGCTTCTGACAGGAAGAGTGGCTGGAGCTGTGAGCAGGAAGGGGAGGAGTCTGTGCTGCTTGCAGGGTCTGCCACCGCTGCTGCTCACAGAAGGTAAGGGAAAGTGAACAAAAACAAATGTTGCTGTGTGTGAGTAATGTGGTGTGATGGGAATGATGTGAGTGTGCCTATCACTCTCAGCCAGCTGGCATTTTATGGGGGGACTGCACTGCCTATCACTCTCAGCCATCTGGCATTTATGTGGGGGAATGCACTGCTTATCACTCCCGTTTCTATATATTTTGCAAGGCTAATGTCTAAGCAAATATATTAAACATTTTATCAGTATATTTGGAATTTATTTTAACCTTATCTCTGTGCCAACAGCATGGACTTTGAGTAAATTATGCCTCTGCATCTACAAGTGCATCAGTTGCGGTGGCCATGTTGGAGATGGCACCGGGAAACTTAACCTAGCAAATGCATAGATTAAATGGTTATAGCTGAACACATTTCGTAATGTAAAGGGCAACATGTAAAAACTATTTTCTCCCTCCATCACCCCTCTCCCTCAATCTTATTACCCCTCTCACCCTCTTCCTCCAGCTTATCATGCCTCTTCACCCTCCACCTCACCCCTGCTTCCAGCTCGTCAACCCACCCACCCTCTATTTCACCTCTCTATCCAGAATATCACCCCCTCTCACCCCCACCCGTATCATATTGCACCTCTCACCCTCTCCCTCCATTTTACCCCTCTCCATCCAGCTTATCCCCCTCACTCAAACTCTATCTCACCCCATTGGCATCATCATATACATCCATTTATATGTATTTATTCCTTATATTATATATACACCCATTGCTAATTGGCATCATATATATATTTTATAACCAGACCCAAGCATGTGAGCTTATTTACTTGTATCAAATCTGTCATGGGCTCTAGCCCCAGATCTTTTGGCGACCTAGTAACGCCCCTGACACAGACTCATGAAAAATGTCGGGAGTCTGCGCCGCTGCTGAATTTCCCATTTGCTCTGGCAATCTGTGCCCAGCACAGTGCCTGCATAAAGAATCAGGCACTTTTCAATGCCTGATTAGCATCAGAGAACCTCCGCCAAACAAGGTGTTGGGATGTCTAAAAAAATTTTTTACAAATTGCAAATGCCATTATTAAAAGCAAATCTCAATTGCCCCTTTTTATTTTGGGCGGAAAGCTCAAAACAGTATAGAACTATACTGAGATGCATGGGGACAGCCAGTGCGCATGCATGCAACAATGATGCTGCACAACGAGGACAATGACAGGTGGATTCCTTCTTGGTGGGGGAAGGAAGATTTTAAAGGTATGTAATGCAGAAATAGAACTAAAATATGATGAATACATAATATATTGTCCTTATGATGTCATTTTTAACTATTACCTCAGAGTGGTGAAGGTTAATGCTCCATCAAGCATTCTTGAACAATGCTGGAGGGGCTAATTATCTGTGTTAGCTTTGTCATTGCATGCCCAGTTATATAAAACCTCTGTTCATCACCTTTCACTTCTAAGATTTTGTTTTAATGTTTACAAAGCTCCAGTACTGGACTTAAGAGCCCTGAAGCTGTAAATTAGCTGAATAACATTTACAAACATTATCTACCAACTTCAAAAGGGATTCCTATTGCTCAGTTCACTTAACATCTTGGCACCAGAGTCTTATTTGACAGACTTCTAAACTCTAATCCTACTCACAGGGCAATATGTCTACCCTAAAAAACATGATCCTCTAAATTACCCTGAAAAATGTATATATCTCAGTGGGCCTGAACTGAGAAACATCTCTTTTACCAAACTTGTTCTATTATATCAACTAAAGCTATGAGAGTTCTGGTCAATAGAGAAAACTGTCTCATTTCTTAATAGCATTCAGTAATACAAAATGGATATTGTGCACTTAAGCATAAACAAGCTTTATGGTTACTACTCTGTGTTTGCGTTTCAGCTCCAACAAACAGTAATTGAAAATTTGCACAGAACCAGCTTTCGATTTTACTTATGTGGATTATTTGGTTGTAAGAATCTGAATAATAACCGATGTCTGAAAGTTTTAAAGCCATAGTGCATTTTCTGCCCACTTGTCTTACTTGTGTTTCATTAAAAATTACATCTGTTATATAGTGCCCTGGTGTTATTGTATAATTCCTTGTGGTTCGTGACAATAGTAGTGAATGGTATTAAATGCTGGCTCTATTGGAATATCAGCTAAAAAATGTCCAACTTCATTGCTTTAATAAACATTACAAAAGACACAAGCATCCTGGGCCGTCTTAATTGGGGGGGGGGCAAACTGGGCAGCTGCCCCGGGCCCAAAGTTTCTGCCCCATGTGCCCCCTGCCCGCAACAATTTATTTTACGATCAGCCTGCATGTTGGACTCAGGAGTGCCTAACCGCACCTCCTACTTAACTGCTGACAGATGCTCTCTGGGCTGGCTACGCTGGACCATCCCCCTTCCTGCCATGCACAGTAAAGAAGCAGGAAGGAGGGCATAAAGTAAACTGTATTGTTTTTTTTTTTCTTTAATACCAAAAATAAAATTACACTGTATGTGTGTGAGAGAGACAGTGTGAGTGAGAGAGAGACATTGTGTGTGTGAGAAAGACACTATTATTGTGTGCGTGAGACAGTATGTGAGAGACACTATGTGTGTGAGAGTGAGACACATACACTGCACAATACTGTGAGTTTATTGCTGTGAAGGCTGTGATACACACAAACTGCATGACATGTATAACTGTATGTTAATGTGTGTATAGCGTATATGTGTGTGTGTATATATATATATATATATATATATATATATATATATATATACACACACACAGACATATATATACACACACACACACACACACACACACACACACATATATATACATACAAACATACACGCTGAAAAATAAATACATTTTTGATGAAGTAGGCTACAGCAGAAAAAAACTTGACACCTCAGCCCTACTGTATAATATTTGCCCTGTAATTTCATTGTGATATATCCTTACTGTAAGATAGTTACCGTATTTGCTTGAATATAAGATGACCCTTATTATAAGACGACCCCCCAAATTCTGGATATTCCTTTAGGAAAAAAAAATAAAAGCCTGAATATAAGACTACCCTGTAGGAAAAAAGTTTAACTTTTATATATTCACATGTAAATTGCTTTTTAATATTTAATAAAAATGATATTAAACAAATGCATGTATTGTTTTTATTTCCTTTTATGTGCCAATGCTGCCTCTCTCCCCCTCCCCCCCACCTTGTTTCTCTTTCCCTGGTGGCTAGTGGGGGGGCAGCCGGGGGATGTCTGAACGATACTTGCAGACATCCTCCATGTTGCCGACACTTCCGTCTATTATGACGGACAGCCGGTATCCCTGGTGGCTAGTGGGGGCAGCCAGAGGATATCTGCACGATACGCACATCCTCCGCTGCTGCCCGGCACTTCCACCGGGACATCTATGATGAAGCCGGGTCCTTCATCATAGAAGTCCCGACGGACATGCCGGGCAGCAGCGGAGGATATCTGCGCAGACATCTACCGGCTGTTAGCGAGGGGGATCCAGGTCCCCTGCAGCTCTGCGGGTGACCTGGATCCCAATCTTATAGTCTGACCTCGACTTGAGGTCAGACTATAAGACCCCAATCTTATAGTCTGACCTCAACTTGAGGTCAGACTATAAGACGACCTCAAATATAAGTCGAGGGGTCTTTTTCAGAGCATTTGCTCTGAAAAAAACCTTGTCTTATATTCTAGAAAATACGGTATATGTTAAGTGTTGCTTACCATATGTAAGGGCTCTCTAATATCCACATATATTTTTGTAATATAGGCACTGAGTACTTTTATTGCAGTGCATAATAAGAAGGTATATATTTTGAAGCCATAAACACATTTTGTTCCATTTATACATTTTATACATTGCAATGATACACTTACTTTGGACATTTTATACATTGCAATAAAAGTACTCTTTGCCAATACTACAAAAGTATACCTGGATATTAAAGCGCACTTGCATATTGTAGGCAACAATTGTGAGTGTGTTTTGTTCTTTTTTGGGGTTCGGGTGGATGGCATGATTGCATGGAGGGGGCCAGGGTCAAAAGGGCCCAAACAAATGCTTGCCCAGGGTCCAATCAATATTAAAGATGGCCCTGCGAGCATCCCATAAAGGTAAAATCAAGGATCCTGAAATGTATTATAGATGTGTATTTGAGAATCAGTTAATACGCTAAACATACATATTGGGGTTTTTGTGTGTGTCTTTAAAAAGATAATTAAGAGCTTTATCATATACACACAATTCCCCATTTATATTTTTGGCGGGTAAAAGTTTTGCTTGGCTTGTCATTTTGCTTGAGTGTAAGCAGAGGGATGTTTTGAAATCCAGAAAATGTGGATGTGGCTTTAAAATTGGCCATCAATATTCCATCAGGTAAGGCCATGATTCATGTTTGATGAATGATTAGCTTCATTGTAACAGCTTGGGGGGGCTTTACATATCTTTCTTTCTATAGTAATAAAAGAGCTGAAACATTAAGGGTCACAACCATATTAGGTGACAGCGAGGCTACAAAAACAAACTACATAGAGTATACATTATTTTTTCTTTAGTGTTGAAGTAAGTAGAGTACATAGTAGTATATATATATATATATATATATATATATATATATATATATATATATATACACACACACACACACACACATGTACATATATTGAATAATGAAAACTATAATAATATAATTTAATGACCTCGTCTGCCAAATACCCTTATATTCATTATCTCCCCATCAGTATAATTACCATCTGTGGGGCACTTAAATGAGAGAGCTATCATACAATACTCTACAGTCAAGAGCATTCCAAGATCTCCAAATATCTCTATCCCAAGAACTTAAAGGACTTATTTTTTAGTCCTCAAATGTACATCATTAAATCAATTGGCAAGTGAACTGATTTACAGCATAACTGTGTTTAGAAAAAAATAAAAAGTTCAATCCAGGAGGTCCAACAGGAGAATTCTACTCTAGAGTAAAAGTGTTATAAGCATAAAGGGTGAATTTCAGTGACTAAAAAAATGCCCGGTAACATATTACTGGTCTGATCTCTTTTCTTGGCTTGTGGCGTAATAGGAAAGCATAGTGGAAAGTGGGTGGCCCTTGAGGCCTGTCTAAAATAGTACATAAAGTTCTTATTAAAAATATAGGGGTCGGGTTGGCATGATTCTCCTCACAATGGCGTACATTCCAGATCCCTGCCAAATGTTTGGTAGGAAACCTTTTAATGACATTTGCTGCTCATTTAATATCTTCCCCACCTGACTAGTAGACTTCCTGAAGGAGCTATGCATTTCAATATTGGTATACTGAATTTATCAGTTGGGAATATTTAAAGCAATTTAGAATTGTTTTAGAAGGCCTTTTCTGTAATAGAAAAATCAACTCAACTTTAACAAGCTGGTTTATGAGTCACTGGAACAGAATAAAGAGAGAGACCATTTAGTGTTTCAAGTAGTAAAGTAGCTTTGCATCCTTGCACAGATGCTCATAGATATTCTTTAACCCCTTCCCACAATCGGACGTATAACTAATCAGATCAATCATAGCTGCCTTTAACATGAACAGGTTGAAAGAAAAGAAAGCCAAGTTTTATAAATAGCTGGAATATAAGTCTCCGTCGTCCCCTCCCAATGAATGTAATAACAGCAGGATTTCTTTCTGGCACCTAGTTAAAAATAGACATCATGAAGGATCCGAATATTACTTTATTGCTGAACATATTGCCAAAGGGAATATGTTCAGTATTTCTAGGATGAGGGTCTGTTCTCTTGATAGTCTGCCTGACAGAAGGCTAAGTAACATGTATAATTACTACAGTGTTCGGAAAATTATTAATTCCGAATGCATCCTTTCAAGAAGACAGCTGGACCGGATAGGCTCAGCATTTTCAGGGGACTTGAATGAAATAGAAACAGGTCCCCAGTTGTTATCAGGGTTTCTGTGGTGTATAAATCTGGCACAGTGCATAGATAGGTGAGCTACAAATGTTGGAAAAATGGGTGTGAGACCGTGACGATGCATCGGATAATTTGTATATTAGCACAGGCCAAAGTCTTCCCAGTTGTCAAACCTAACTCGTAAAAAGATACTGAACAACCAGAATTCCAAAATATTAAAATAATACTCTCCAACTTAAATATCCAGGTCATAGAAGTTTTCAAACGATCTGGGGTTAAGTGATCACATCACCCCCCCCCCCAGCCCCCCCCAGACCTCCTACTATGGTACTGATTGTACCCATACCCCAAGCCCTCCCACCCAATAGCAACTTTGGGAATGTTTTGAAAACCAGATTTGCAAGCTAGAGAACACACGGTTTGACATTGCCAGCTAGTCCTGCTCAGCTGCACTCAATGATACCAGAATAGAAATAATGTTTAATTTGAAAGCCACAGACCAGATTGACCGTGGTCACATTCCTACCGCCTGTCACTGATTGTACAATGGGGGGGATTGTTCTAATAAACCTTAACTTACATAATAAGTCAAGTTCCTCTTACAGATGGTCATTGTATTTCACATATTCCTGTCTCTTGACAATATGATTTATTGGCTTAGACTCAATGGCCCACATTACTAAGTGGTATTAGTGGTCAATGCCAGCCACTAACACCATTAACTGGTGCTGTAAAATCACTACTGTACCCATTAAAAAAAAGCTACTAAAACACTGCATTGTATGGTAATTACCACCCAAGCAGTGACAGCCAGGAAATCGCACATTTTACTGGCTAGCAAACCATGACCTAATGTGCAATGGATGTTTAACGCAGCCGATATATGAACATTTTTACCCTTTCAGGGCTGTAGAGAGAAAAAAAAAATCAGCAGGGGAGCCACGTTTGCTTTTAGTCTGCCTCTCCCACACCACAAAGTCAACGCTATGCCTGTGTCACATTTAAAATAATAAAATCAAAGCCATGTACACCACACAGTGCAGTACTATGGCCACCAAGAAAGACACAGAATATTCTCAGTTATAGTCTGAAGGGAGTTACGCACCCCTATATATAATTTACAAAAACCTCTGCAGGCTAGCATGCATTTTAATGCAACCCTGTAGCAAAATATTTGTATAAATGTACAATCCAGAAGAGCAAATCAGGGAAAAGCATCAGTGGCAGTGTGGAGGATAACGTGTGGTCTCCATGGTTAATATGCCCATAAGGTGTTCAGGGTAGGAGCAACAGGACTATGATCTGATTTGCACCAACCAAACTGCACAAACAGACCCTGGAAAGCCGTTTAACTAGGATAACAATAGATACAACAGAATGCGTGTAACAGGGACTTTACAGGGTAAAGTGACCCGTCCTATGAAGAAGCTCAACGGTGCAAAACGTTTAATGTTGTCATGTGAAATCCAAGCTACTCAGTAACCTGAAGGGCAGCTAATACTATCATGTCTTCAGTAGTCTACAAACGTATGGACTGTGGTAGGGGGAACCTGTATATTTCAAACGTAAGTAGAGCTATACATTTTTCAATAAATATCACATTAATGCCTGGTCCCCCCTTGTCTCTTTATTGTCCTCCGCCTGATCTTCTCCACTGTATGCAGATAATCAGGAGGTGGGTGGATTCACTATGTGAATGCCTGTATCCTCTCACCCCATCACTTTATATCTTTGAGCCTGGATTGCAGAGGCGCAAAAGATTGTTATATAAGTTTACTACATAGGAGGCATATTGCCAGGATAATATCTGTGTCCTGTTTTTATTTCTGCTTTTTGGGTTTGATGTGATGTCAATACTACAATGCTAATTCTGTCCCAAGATTAGACAAGTTTATTATTTTTTTCCACCATCTTACAATTGTTTTCACCAAAACATGAGACTTTAGGCTGACAGGTAGTTTGTGGCTCAAGGCATCACTGGCAGGTGCACTGAGAGTGATAAGCAGTGGTGTATCTTGGTTTCGTGCTGCCCTAGGCATACAAAATTTGGGCACCCCCCTACCCATGATGCACACCCACGACATGATCCAAAACCCATTTGGCACACAAAGGACATGCCCCATCACCCCATTTACATGCCTCCATCACCCCATTACATAAACATTACCAATATTATTTTCCATTAATATTCCCCAGCCAATTTGCCCAATAATATGCCAGTATAATTTTGCCATTAATATGCTCCAGCCAATTTGCCCAAATAGTATGCCAGTATTTTACATTTAATATGCCCCTGCCAATTTGCCCAATATTATGCCAGTATTATTTGCCATTTAATATGCCCCTGCCAATTTGCCCAATAATATGCCAGTGTTATTTGCCATTTAATATGCCCCTGCCAATTTGCCCAATATTATGCCAGTATTATTTGCCATTAAATATGCCCCTGCCAATTTGCCCAATAATATGCCAGTATTATTTGCCATTTAATCTGCCCCTGCCAATTTGACCTATAATATGCCAGTATTTGCCATTTAATATGCCCCTGCCAATTTGACCAATAAAATGCCAGTACTATTTGCCATTAATATTCCCCAGCCAATTTGCCCAAAACACACGCCAGTGTTTTTCTGCCATTTAATATTCCCCAGCCAATTTGCCCATTAATATACCAGTGTTATTTGCCATTAATAAGCCCCAGACAATTTGCTCACTAATATGCCAGTGTTATTTGCCATTTAATACGCCCCTGCTAATTTTCCCAATATGCCAGTGTTATTTGCCATTTAATATTCCCCAGCCAATTTGCCCAATAATATACCAGTGTTATTTGCCATTTAATCTGCCCCTGCCAATTTGACCTATAATATGCCAGTATTTGCCATTTAATATGCCCCTGCCAATTTGACCAATAAAATGCCAGTACTATTTGCCATTAATATTCCCCAGCCAATTTGCCCAAAACACACGCCAGTGTTTTTCTGCCATTTAATATTCCCCAGCCAATTTGACCATTAATATACCAGTGTTATTTGCCATTAATAAGCCCCAGACAATTTGCTCACTAATATGCCAGTGTTATTTGCCATTTAATACGCCCCTGCTAATTTTCCCAATATGCCAGTGTTATTTGCCATTTAATATTCCCCAGCCAATTTGCCCAATAATATACCAGTGTTATTTGCCATTTAATCTGCCCCTGCCAATTTGACCTATAATATGCCAGTGTTATTTGACATTAATAAGCCCCGGCCAATTTGCTCACTAATATGCCAGTGTTATTTGACATTTAATACGCCCCAGCCAATTTGCCCAATAATATGCCAGTTTTATTTGCCATTTAATATGTCCTCATGGTCCTCAAGGACCATGCTTTTCAGGACGTATATATACTATTCTGTGTTTAAACTAAAAAATAGTTAGTTCAATATACACATCAGATTTCTTTAAATTGAATTGTATTTTTATTTACAGATGGTTTGCTACTATTTATCTTGTTCAGCTAAAAAAATAGATATTTTCAGAATACGTTGGTTTCAACAATAGGTACCCTCTCTACCATGATACATATCGTATATGAGTCAGGATTTGTTGACACGTAAATAAAGTGCGTAGAATCCTTTAGTTACAAGCAGCAGGTGGAGTTAGATCTATGCGGGTTAATAGCAATAACATGGTAGCAATTCTGATAGCTTGATTGAGAAGGATGGCTTTTTAGGGGACAAGAAACAAAAAACAGTGAAAAATGCAGCTAGTACCTAGCAACGTATATATCTAGAATTTAGAGGCCAGTTTTAGTAGGCCCACGTGGCTCAATGCTGAAATTATAACACTGATCACATATTTCTGATGTTACAGCTATATTTTAACTTTCTCATATATATATATTTTCTTTGCTGCTGCTTTACTCATCAGCAAAGGACAGTTTTGACAATCTTAATTATACCGGATTTGCTCGAATATAAGACGAGGTTTTTTTCAGAGCAAATGCTCTGAAAAATCTCCCTCGTCTTACATTCGAGGTCGTTTTATAATCTGACCTCAAATTGAGGTCAGATTATAAGACATGGATCCAGGTCCCCAGTAGAGCTGCAGGGGACCTGGATCCCCCTCTCTAGAAGCAGAGGATGTCTGCGCGATGAGCACAGACTCCCCTGCTTCCGCCCGGCACGACCGCCGGGACTTCTGTGAAGAAGTCGGGTACTTCCGCTTTCGTCACAGAAGTCCCGGCGAGCGTGCCGGGCGGCAGCAGGGGAGGTTTGCGCTCATCGCGCAGACTTCCTCTGCTGCCCCACTAGCCCCCAGGGTAAATCGGGCAGCTGGGGGATGTCTGCACGATACGTGCAGATATCCTCCATGCTGCCCGACACGGCAGACTATTATGACGGACCAGCTGTCCGTCATAATAGAGTGCCGTGTCGGGCAGCATGGAGGATGTTTGCACGTATCGTGCAGACATCCCCCGGCTGCCCCCACTAGCCACCAGGGAACTAAACCAGGTAAGGGGGAGGGGGGGACGGGGGACAGAGGACACAGACAGACAAGGGGGGGGGGAATAGAGAGAGTCAAAGGGAGGGGGAGGGGGGAGGACACAGACAGACAAGGGGAGGGGGGGAGAGAGAAAAGGGGAGAGGGGGGGTAGAGAGACAAAGGGAGGGGGGAGACACAGACAAGGGGACGGGGGGGATAGATAGAGACCAGGGGAAGGGGGAAGAGAGAGAAGTTTTGGGGGGAGAGAGAGACAACGCTGGGGGGGAAAGAGGCCGCATTGGCACATAAAAGGAAATAAAAACAAGAAATGCATTTGTATTATATAAAGTTTTTATTAAATATTAAAAACCAATTTACATATATACAAGTTAAACTTTTTTCCTATAGGGTAGTCTTATAATCAGGCTTTTAGTTTTTTTTCCTAAAGGAATTTACAAATTTGGGGGGGTCGTCTTATAATCGAGCAAATACGGTAATTATTGATTTGTTGTACTTTGATCTATCAGCTATGCATTAACTGAAAATATATTTTCAAACCATCACGTGCCTAGTGATAGTTGCACTATAAAGCCAGCCTTCTCTACCATTCTAGTGATATTTATCACTATACTATTTCCTTCATGCTATATTAGGTATTCCATAGAGGGCTAGATATCACTATCACTAGGCACATGATGGTTTGAAAATGTTAGTTTAATTAATACATAACTGATACATAAATGTACAACCAATCACATAAAAACTTCAGATTTTCGAGATTTTGAGAAAGATTTAATTAAAGAGAAATTTGATATAGATGTGACTAGGACAGAACACTTTGAAACTAAGATGGCTTCTTCATAGGTACATAAAATAGATTATGGATTTTCTTAGAAATGTCTTACTTTGCTCCAGTAGCCTAAAGTTTGAAATTCACATTTCAATTGCCTGCAATTCTCTTTTTATTGAGTAAAATCCTAATAATTTAAATTTATTGAGTAGACCCTACAGAGTGACAATAATCCTGCCCTCATGAGTAACAATAGCATGCTGGGCCACAATTACCTGACAGTGGCTTGTAATCTACATCTAAGATGTTAATTGCAGTGGGTATCATAGGAGAAACCTAATCATCAGTTTTGCATAGTTAACAATCAACAGGAAGAAGAGTCGAAAATCCGGGTAGCAATTACAAGATGTGCAACCAACATGAGATGCAGTTTTTTGCTGTTCTCGCACAATATTTAGCGGGGTACCACTTTCTGCTCCGTCGAGAACAATGTTTACTGCTGGCTGGAAACTTAAAGGGGTAGTTTCAACTACCCTGTCTGAAAAAAATATTTTTAGATACATCCTGCATTATGCAAAGTAAACAAAAAGAATCCGATTTGTCCCAACACTTCCTAGCTCATAAACACTGACAATAAAGTATAATAGATGTATTGCTCTTGCTATAGCAACAGTCTGGACATCCTTATTGGATGTCATTGAGTTTAGAGGACTTTTTGAGATTATTTCAATGTTAACCAACAGGATAACTGTAAATTGTTCCAAAGTAAAAAAAAAAAAAAAAACATTTGACATATATTAGAATAACATGCAGAAAATAAGTTAGGAGGAACTACGCCTTTAACCTCCCCGGGGCTGTTGCTTGCACTTCGGTGGGGGATAACCTCTTCGCTTCATGATTATACACAGGGTTTACTTTAACCTTGGACTTACTGACTTGCTTAATGTGGCATATCTAGAGCAATAACAATGCAGTATAATGATATACTTTAATGGGATTCTACATCCTTTACCCAGATCCTGTATATATTTTTTACAAATAAATCCGTTTGTGTGCTTACTGTGTCAGTAAGTATAATGACCTTCATGCACTAGATTGCTAAAATCGGGACTTTGATCCAGTCTGATTAGAAACTATTCTATCTGTAACTGAAAAATAATACTCACCTAGTGATCTAGAACACATAGCCATACACTTAACTAGTGGAGCATAGTGCTGACAATGGCCAAACAGATGGCTATGTATATTGCAGAATTACATGCATCATATTTCTTGGTTCATCTACATAAATGTGGTGTTGCCTGACTGAGGACAATCTGTCCTGAAATAATTACTTTGGTATAAAAATCCTGTTTTAGTTGCGGATATAGCGAGAGCCCTCATCTTTATTGACAGTTCTCTTATTTAACAATGCAGGTCAATATAGCCAAGTGGGAACATGGCCTACATCCAGTCTGCACTGAGCCGTGATCAGTAAAACTAATATCCTGTCTTTTTCAAGCTTGATTTAAAACAGAGTGGAAAGCTTTGTAATCTGGAAGCAAGATAATAATTCTGATCCGTTATCTTGAGGTCAGATAATGCTGGAGACTATGGAGAGAACAAGTCATCCCTTTAATTTAGACTATGATACAAATCATATGGGATGCCTCAAAATTGTTATTTGGAGAACAGAGTAGAAAACTCGCCTCTTTTATTTGAACATTTATTGTAGCAGGCTTCATATTAATTTCAAAAACATTGATGTCAGACCAGCAACAATAGCAAATTATTTGAAACGTATGTACGGCTAGAACTGCTCCAAAAAAGAAAGCATTTTAAATATTTTAAAATATATTGGTCTGGTATTTCAAAAATGAAACCGGGTTTAGTTAGGATCTTAAAGGGAACATGTTATATAAAAGTTGAGGATGACATGTTGACTCAGGTAGGTATATACTTATAATCTACATGTTTGTTGGCAAAATCAGCAGCAAACAAGTAGCACAAGATGAATAAATATGAAATGCACTTATGTTACGTTAACACAATTTACATGTCTCCTGCAGTTTTAATTGATTATAATTTCACAGGGGCCTCTAGATCCAGTAAGAACCAATAAAGAGAACAAGACTGTTGCCATAGTACCTGCAATAAATCGACTATTCTTTATTTTCAGTTTTTAGTTGAGTTAATTATTATTGGGCAAATTGGCTAGGGCATATTAAATGGCAAAATAATACTGGCATATTATTGGGCAAATTGGCTGGGGTAAATCTAGTACACGCCAATTAACATTATCTATTTATATTCCAATAAACGCATAGGGCATAATGTATAAACATGGCACACATGCAGAAAGCACCACTGTGAAGTAGTATGAGGAGTGCAGGAGTTTTAAAAAAAATGTCCAGTTATACATTACATTGCAATCTGTCACAAATACTTATTTTATTATTATACACCTGCAAAGTGTCATGTGTCTTTTTTATTGCCTCTACTCTCTGCATATTGGCATATTTCCAATTAATTATTAAATATCTATTTGTAAAATTGTACACAATGGCTCAAAACTGTAACGTGATTAATTTGCATTTTTCGTTTGAGTAAATAATACCTATTTATGCACTAGATATCAGTCTATCAAATAGATTATTCACAACTTTTATAAATGCCCAGAGAACAAATATATGCAATAACAGTCTGAATACAAGTAGAATTCTGTCTACAGAAAATGGAAACTCAGGATTCGTTCTTCATGCACCATCAGATTATATCACTAGATGACATCTCAAGCTTAACCATTTACTCTCACTGCTACAATATACTGTTCTGCCCTGCTATCAATTGGTACATTTCTATTTAGGAGAACTTGCAGATATAGAAGGGAGTACAAATATAGACCAAATAGAAGGATTTTTTCCTAGTTATCATAAAATGATGTTTGTTGTTGACAGCTGGTGCTCTGGCTAATTACTGTATAAAAAAATGACAGATTAATTAGTGCTTATGATTTGTAGCTCATACGGGTGAGTTTTTCTATATGGAAAAATCATAGGTTCTGCATAGCACATATTTAGCATTGTACAATTATACCGTATTTACTCGATTATAAGACGACCCTGATTATAAGACGACTCCCCAAACTTTGTATATTCCTTTATATGTAAATTGCTTTTTAATATTTAATAAAATATTGATATTATACAAATGCATTTCTTGTTTTTATTTCCTTTTATGTGCCAATGCGGCCTCTCCGTCCCCCCCCCCCCCCCCCCAGCGTTGTCTCTCTCCCTCCCCCCCCCCAACTAATCTCTCTCTATCCCGGCTTCATCATGAAGTACCCGGCTTCAGTACCCGGCTTCATCATAGAAGTCCCGGCGGTTGTGCCGGGCGGCAGCAGGGGGAATCTGCGCTCATCGCGCAGACATCCCCAGGCTGTTAGAGAGGGGGATCCAGGTCCCCTGCAGCTCTGCTGGGGACCTGGATCCCCGTCTTATAGTCTGACCTCAATTTGAGGTCAGATTATAAGACGACCTGGAATGTAAGACGAGGGGTATTTTTCAGAACATTTGTTCTGAAAAAAACCTTGTCTTATATTCACAAGCAAATACGGTAATAAATATGTAATCCAGTAATAGAATAAAATAGATCTGAAAAATGTCAGTAAGAAATATAACATGGATATAATATAATATATTATCACAATGAAAACTGACTATAAAGTGCCTGATCAATACTTTCATCATTGATTTAAATATGGACTGGATACATTGATATTTACTGCTTTTATGTTTAACATATATGGTATTTTCTCTTTCATTGTAAAATGTATTGTTATTGTAAAAATATCTCTTTAATAAAATATATCTGAAATATAACATGGAAAATTATACCAATAGTCTAGTATGACAGAAACACTGATATTTTTTTGTACCTACCTTTAATCCTATGGATTTTTTCCCCTAAAAATTGAGACTACATGAATTTGTTTCTAGCACTATTAAAGGTTGACTGACGCAACCCACTAGTTTACCTCAGTAAGCAAGCCCCTACATCTCTTTTTCCCTTGAATGCCTTATTTTTGTAGGTCACTTGTCAGTTCAGCACAGTACCTTTTAGAGAAAGGACTGCGTGAGGAATTTTGTTGTATAGTAAAAGTTTCCACAAGTGGATAAATAGACTTATATGTCCTTTGATAAGAGTTATATGCAGCATATCTGTGCTCCATATCAATGTTAATGTTACTACTTACATTAGGAAAACATAAGTCAACTGGAGTAGACGATTATGCCAATGCCAGGCTTCATTTGCTTAGAGAAGGCCTAAATATGAATTTATCATTAGCCCTCACATATTTCCACACTATTTCCTTAGTGAACCACATACAGTAAAAGTAGCGATATATACCGCTATCCTGTCCTCTCTTCAAATGATTCCTCTTTTGTCCCTCTCCGTTGGTCTCATAAGGAGTTATAAGCGATGTAATGAGACAGATACCCATGGTTGGGAACTACGCTCACCAAAGATTAAATATCCTCTTTAGCCTGCTAGGGATTCTTTAAATGCCCACAAATGTTCGCCTGGTACTCTGCTATATGTTCGCAAATAATCCACAGACATGTTTCTCTTGAACAGCAAAACAAGCACATTTTATATCAGTATATATACTTTTACAGACCAGGATAACAGCTGACCGAACAATTGAAAACTTAAAATGATTATCTCCACACAATAGTGTATCCTAATCCCATTTAGGCCAGGGTAGTAGGGACCAATGGGAAGGTGAGAGATGGACTAGGACTGTTACAGTTAATCACCAGAGAGTTTATTTATTAACAAGTATATATTGATTTAAGTTCTGTGTGTATTTGTGGAAACCTCACTTCACCTGCATGTTATGTGGGAATGACAGGCACTTGAAATTTGCACTTATGGGCGGTAATTGTGTATGTTTTATCACATGTTTCACCACTTCTGGTTTGGGAGTATAAACTGAGTTTAGGTGGATTTAGACCAGGAAGAAGCCTGATGATGAAACTATCATTGTTTTTAGTTCTTTCCATCTTATGCATGCATTTAGATATCCAAAAGCATTGTATTTTTATCTTCTAGCTTCTTAAGTGCTTTGGAAGTTAGCACTTGAAATGGATGCTGGATGATATCAAGGCTTGCAATTACCGTGAGACCCTGCTTGTGAGGACGGATGGCAACATCTCCAATTTGAGGGGAATGAGTGACCTTGAGTGCTACTCATATGGGTCTGTTCACTAAAATTTGAGAATAGCTCAAGGAGGTAGACTTTCATTTTGAGACTAAGTCAAATTCGCCGCCCGCGTCTGAAAGTAATGGGTGAATTTACCTAATGTCGCATTTTAGTTTTATCTTGTGGGCTATAATTAACATAATATATTTTTCCTGACTTTTATGTCCTTGTAGTACTTCTATGTTGATCTGTTTGGTGGGGTTCTATCCCTTGTTTTCTTAAGAACAAAAACTGTCTGCGCTTCTCACCCTAATGAGACTGTATCTCCAGAAGGATATTGATACTTTGGAGAGAGGTCAGAGAAGGGCTACTAAACTGGTTTATGGGTTGAAGGATAAAACTTACCAGGAAAGGTTAAAATCATCTTAACATGTATAGCTTGGAGGAAACACAGAACAGGGGGGATATGAATTTGAATACATAAAGGGAATCAAATCAGTAAAGGAAGAGAGTATATTTAAAAGAAGAAAAACTACCACAACTAGAGGACATAGTCTTAAATTAGAGGGGCAACGATTTAAAAGTAATATCAGGAAGTATTACATTACTGAGAGCTTAGTGGATGTATGGAATAGCCTCCCAGTGGAAGTGGTAGAGGTAAACACAGTAAAGGATTTTAAGCATCTGTGGGATAGGCACAAGGCTTTTCTAGATAAAAGATAGGGAACTGGGGACTAATAAAAGTATTTAGAAAATTGGGCAGACTTGATGTTTCTATGTAATAAATTTAGCATCAAGTCTATAAACATAATCTAAACGAAAAGGTTTTGTGAATTGGCCAAAGCATAAATAAGCTTATCTGCCACGTCAAGGCCCAATCTCAATTGGGTGAGATCTAACCTCACATATGATCTACTGGGCACATAAAGCACTATATACTGCTACCAAAATCTGCCCTGCTTGCATATGTAACAAAAATATAGCTGACCGTGTGTTTTTCATGTGTTACAATTGATACGTATATATTCTCTGTGGTTTAATGAAGTGAAATGAGCTGTGCAATGTACGGATACCAAGCAATCATTTCCACATGGCTATGGGGATTGAAGAATGGTAATGAAGGTTGACACTGTCAATTGTAGAAAAAAAGGACAATCCCACAGAGATATGGTTAAAAAGTCTATTTTTCTTGAGGGAATGTGTATCAAACAGCAGAAATACTTCAAGTTATTATAAAAAAAAAAAAAGTAAACAATTTGTGCTAAGTAAACATGATACAGCTCAGAAGCTAAAACAGAACCAGTTGTGCTGGGAAAGGAAAACATACATGCACTGAAGGTAAAAAAAAAATATCTTTTTATAAAATGGTCCCAATTCAGATTCCTTATTTTTGGATCAAACACCATGGAAATATTTCCTGACACATTATGCATTGCACTCCCGAACTGCTCTTGATAAATCCAGACTACTGTTTTCTGTGGCACCCAGAGGAGGTTATTCAATAAAAAGTCAGTGGGAGGTGAGTTCAGGTGAGATGAGGTGAAATGAAAATTTCATCACGCCAATTTGGACATCCATTGTGCAGGAGAAATAAACTTGACAAAGAACCAGGGGGGTCGAAGCGATGCCGTGCATGTTGCATTAAACTTTACCTGGCTCCTGCATTTTGGGGGTACTGTTTCCCAATTGTCTCTGGGTGTATACATTGTGCAGGGACAAAAGTGGTGAGTGTGATTAGAGTGGAAACTCACCATATTTGTCCCTGCACACTGTATAGATACATTTGTGAGATGAAATGTTCACCCCACCTCGTCACATTTTAGTGAATAGACCCCATAGTAAAATTAAAACATGCAATATTTTCATGCAAACCAAGTGAATTTTAAAAATATCCTCCATTACTTTAGCTAATGGATTATATTGTAACCATAACTATAGAAGACATTGGTTGAAACTCAGCCTTTATCAGTCAACCTGTCCACACATGGGCTGAGATAGGTGCCAATATGGTGAACATTTAATGGACTATGGACACTGGTGGACACTTTATTCCTGCGTTGAAGAAAGTGATGGGAGTGTTTGCTGTATACCTTTGTTTGAAGGCCTCATTTCACTTAATTATTTGTTGCCACTGTAAATGATGTATGTCTAATGCAGCCATTTATATGGATGCTGTTTGTTGTTTAAGAAAAGAAAAATGTAAGAATTTGTATGTCAATAGATGAATCCTCATTAAAGGGTTAACAATATGTGATGCAATTCCAAGATGGACACCTCCGCATTAAGCTTATTATAACTTAATAATGGTCTCAACTTAGCTAATTGTCACCTGATATCCGTATGGACGCTGTACTTAACAAAATCAAATTTCCAAAGATACAAGAGAAAACCAATGAGTGCACCATTTTACAAAATTACAATAAGAAACCACTAGCTGGATGATGTTCTTTTATAACCCTTCAATCTTTTAATTCAAAAGATGGGCTGATTAAATTAACAGAGCAAATCCAGTATATTACACGGGGACAAACAGGTGACAGAGAGAAGATGCTCAGGGATTATCTGTGATATGTCAAGAACAGACTTCAGTGTTGCAAAAGAAAAGCGAAAGAAAAAGAGAGAGTAACTGTTTTAATTTCAAATCTCTTAATTGATTTTTAAACCTTTAATGACCCCTTTCATGCTCATATTTAAATTACCTAATGAATCCTAGGCAACGTGGCAGTGCCTGTTTAATAACCAAAATTTAGAGGAAACTAGACGCCTGAAATAATTCCAATCTCATTGTTTTGTCTTAAACTCCCAAAACACAGAAGTAATTTAAAGTTGGCTGGGCAGACACAAATTCATCAGTGCTTTTTAAATCCAGTACAACTTTTTGATACATTACAGGTACCCAGAGCAGTATAAATGCATCAGAGTTTCAGAGACTGTCATGACTAATTACAGACTGTAAACTAAGCCAAATATCTAGCGTCTTTCACATAAGCCATTAAGAGCAAACGTTCCCCACATTAGATAAAGGTTAACTGAGGTACTGAAATCATAAAGTCATTAAGAAGAAAACAAGATGATGGACAGAACAGTCCAATTTATTTATAGTATAGCATAGTTATTCCCATGTTTGCCCCCTTTTAACTTCCTTGTGACTAGACTTTGTGAAAATGTTGGGGTTGTGCAGAACAATGGCAGTATAAAAGTGTTCTGCAGTGATTGTGTTTAGCTGTCAGTTTCCACTCTCATGTACTATAACCACATACATTATACATTGTTTTATTCATGATAAGAAGAGCTTTCTTTAGATACTACTATTTTGATCATATATAATTTACTATATATAAAAAATACCAAAATATGATGGGGGGGGGGGGAGAAACTGTTTTCTTTACACAATCTACTAAATAGATTCTAATATTTGTCCTACGTTTTAGAGTACCCCAAGTTATAGGGCAATAAGTACAAGTAGCACAGTGCGATTTTATAACCATTGATTTCCATATAGCTAACCCTAACTATAACTTTTTTTTTTTTTTAAATGCAGGGGTGGTACCCCAGGTGTTTGGTGGTAGGTGGTACTTGCATGGGCGGGGAGAAACTAAAGCTAAACATGGCGACTGGATTTCATAGAGGGAGCCTCTGCAGACAAGGCGTGTGCCTTGGTCCCAAGGCTCTCAGCCATGTCTGTTACAGCCTGAACTCAGTATGCCAGTAGGCAAAGCGTGATCGAAAATGCAGGGCACGCCAGGCAACAGAAAATTTTCCTGTGATGTGCCTTACTTATCAATTATCATAAACAGGTTGAAAACATTTCAGGGATCATGTGTGGAACAAAGTTATTTCAGAATGCATACTACATACCTCCCAACTTTGCCCCCCCCCCCCCGGAAAATCGGGACATCGGGGGGGGGGGGGGGGTATGGGAGTCTGGTGAGTGGCCGGACTCTGGGAGGGGTAACACTGTCAGCCACTTTAGGTCCTGGCATCTAAAACCAGGATCGCTACTGTGCATGTGTATGCGCAGTAAGTATTTGCTGGTATCTGGGACACCAGAGAATGAGAACAGGACTGCGGGGATTGTGGTCCTGAGTTCTGCTGTCCCACTGAGCTCTACCTCTGTCCCGAAAAGTGGAACAGAGGAAGAGTGCGGCGAGACAGTGGAACACAGCTCCCAAATTGGGACAGTCCCGCTACTAAATAAAGTAATGTTGAAATCTGATAAGAAAGCAATCTTTAAATTGTTGGGAAAACATAGCTTGTTAAATAAATAAGGGGATTCAGGTGAACTAAGATCCATTTTGCAAAACAAAACTTAAATAGAAAGGCCCCTATTATTCCAACTGGCCGGACCACTCTGTGTTTAAAAGGGCTATCTAGGTTAAGCTTAGGGTTAAAATCATAGTATAAAATTCAGAAGCAACTTGAGACCTATAAAGACTATTGACTGTCCCTGAAACAGATTAAGGAATCGGGCAGATAAATATTTCCTTTCCCAACATCAACACACAAGTAATTATTGAAATTATCTTATTTAACAATGGAACAGCGTGAGCATACACAAGGACTGTAAACGGTCCTGAAAAACTGTGAGGCCTTGATAAAAGTGGCATATCAATCTTCTGTCTTGAGGTGCTTGGAGGGTTTACACAAAACAACAGGGGATAAAACACATTATTGATGAAACCTGGCCAGATCTTCGTGTCATTCCCTGCAGCATCTCAAAACAACAAGCTAACAAGCATGTATTTAGGCAACATAATGGGGAATGAGGACATGTAATGTAAGCCTCGGCACATGTTATCCATGGCATGTATGTCATTTTTAACGAAGGCCTGCATTGCCACCTGTAGTTAGGTAAAAAAAGATCTAGTTAGAGATGGGAAAGTATGACTAACCGTCTACTTATTGGTGATAAAATTTGGAAATTGTCTGTGTTTGGTCAACTTTTTATTTATTGTTTTTCTTTTTTCAATGAATCTGGGACAGTGCCTTGTTTTTTGTGAATAATGATTGATGTATAGCTCCTCACACCATGTTGTCTATTCATTAAGCCATCTGTGCTTTGGTGAACTGATGAATGAACTGCTTGCTACAGTAAATAATTAATACCGTAGCTATAAATACTTTCCATTTGCTTATTTTCCCGCAGGTACATCAGGTACAGATTTTTGCAGTTCATTCGGCAGTTGATTAAAGTTCACTTTTGGTGAACTTTTAGATTCCACTGGAACCCAGTATACCAACTCACCACCCCAACCTGACTCCTTTTACATTCTCCTTCCCTCTGATTCCGACTGTTTACTGGTATGTGCATGATAAGCTTCACTATGTTGAAATCGACTAGTGTTTTTTAAAATGCATATTTGTTTATATTTTTGATAAAAACAAATATGCATAATTAACTGGATTCCTTGACTAAATTGACCTGCTGTAGAGCTTGTAGAATCTACTACTAAAAGAGTAAAGTGCATGCAAGGTGGTGCTATGGCAAGTTATGTTAGTGAAATCAGGTACTGTGGGCGGCAATGGCAAGGGATGAATTGGCTCAGTAATATATGGGTGTTAATAATAATGATGTTGTTGGTGCTGCAAATGAATCTGTGAGCAAGACCAGTGAGTGCTCTGGCATGAACTGTGGGTGCAAGCTGGGTGCTGTGTCAAGTGCTATGGGTGCTGCAAGGTGATGCTATGGCTAGTTATGTGGATGCAATCAGGTGCTGTATGTGCAGTGGCAAGAGATGTGGGAGCAATAACAAAAGGAGTGTAGGAGAAATGGAGTTGGGGGTACCCAGACCATTAGTTCTGTAGGGTATACACTAAATAACTTAATGTTCGTATTCCATGTCCCACCTCAAACATGTTCACCGGCTGATTTGGTTCAGTAATAAAACGGGTGGTAATACTGATAAGTTTGTTGGTGCTGCAAATGAATTTGTGAATATTTAGTTAAATTATTAAATAAAGTAATAAATATAGTTGATATGTTTCAGGACAATTTTTTTGTTTCCATGTTCATTTGGGATAAGAGCCATTTTACACCTTTAGCTCTGCATGCGGTTAAACGAAAGTGCAAACTTCTTAAATGAATGCCAATGTTTTATATGTTGTTTTTTAACCCCTTAGTGACATGACTTTTTTTGGCTTGTGTGATGCATGTGACATGGGCTGTTTTAACATTTCTTCGGTGTTTGTGTTTTGCTGTAATTTATTTCTTTCTCATTTAGTGTACCCATACAAACTAGGTCCGTCCTGTGTCATTAACGCTTCGCCACACAGGACGGACCTAGCATGTCCTGTGTTGGCAAGTGGTTAAGACAGACAGGGCTTTCTTTTGAGAACATTTTTTAGGCTTAGCCCTTTGTGTACTGTATAACATTTAATAAAGCATGTAAAAAAAAATGTTAAAAATAGATTTTATGAATAATTTTTTCAGGGAGCGAGAGGTAGAATTTTTACAGTTTTGTGATTTTCACAGTGATTACATATATAAATTAAAAAAATAATGGTCTATCTTGTCCTGCCTAACAATTAAATTAACCATGATCGACCCACCTTTATCCACCGCCCCAAATTAGTGGATGCCTGTGGATGACAGGCTTGTCAAATCCTCTGTGCAAATGCTGGGGTGGCTAGTCTCAGAAATTGTGGCTGCGGACTTCCTGATTTTTGGGAGTTTCGGGTCTGCCTGAATCAGGGGCATCCTGGAACACTCCTCACTCAAATTGCAGGTTTGAAGGAATAATTGAGAGGTCAGTAATCATCTCAGGTCTGTCATTTTGTTTGCGTTCCTGGATAGCTTCATTCATGAGACCATCCTGATAAGCTATAATCGGTGGCATTTTTAAGTGACCATGTACACACAGGGAGTAACTTATGACATCATCATGCTGGCTTTGGCTACAGTTGTAAAGTGAGATTGGCTGGAAGATTTTGGATGGTGTTGCATTATAAGTAGTGTTGAGCGAACCCGAACCGCACTGTTCGGGTTCGTACCGAATATGGTGTCCTTACCCCGGACCCGAACATTTCACTGTATGTTCGGGTTGGAGTTCGAGGTTCGGCTATAAACCGAAAGTCTTTAAACCGAAAGAAATTCGGTTTATAGAATAGCCAATAGCATTACATGTATTCTATAAGCCGAGAGTCTATAAACCAAATGTCTTTCGGTTTATAGACTTTCGGTTTATGGAATACATGTAATGCTATTGCTATTCTATAAACCGAAATAGAGTCCCCATTCATAAGAATAGGTCAATTGACCTATTCCTTTGAATGGGGACTCTATTTCGGTTTATAGAATAGCAATAGCATTACATGTATTACATCTGAGAGTCAAATAGAACCGTCAAATACTGTGCTTACAGCGCACTTTGAAAAATTCGAATAGTTTTGGGTGCTAAATAGTACATTTGCGTCTTGCGGTGCACTTCATATCTGAGAGTCAAATAGAACCGTCAAATACTGTGCTTACAGCGCACTTTGAAAAATTCTGGCTACCTCCTCCTCCAGCGCCGCTTCCACCTACACCGCCACGGTCACCGCCTCCTCAACCTATGGGTCACTTAGTATAAACTGAAAGAGAATACCCTGCACTCCAACCGTCTCTCAAATGGATAATTCTGTTGATCCTCCTGGCAGCCATGCTTTAGATTTAGATTTATGTTCTTCCAAAGCTAAAATCAAAGATTCCATCTAGTGCTATTTTATGGCTCAGCTGTATTTGTAATTTGTATGTATTTTATGTTATTTTAAGTTATTTCCCTATCCACATTTGCTTGCAGGGCACTTGTCCTACTCTTACCCACATTTTAATTCCTTTTGCAGCCCTCTTGCCCTTTCCATGACTTTTTTAGAGGCATTTTAGTGGCCAAAAGTCCGTGTCCCCATTGACTTCAATGGGGTTCGGGGTCAAGTTTGAGCACGGACCCGGACATTTTTTCGAAGTTCGGTCGAACCTGCCGAACCCTAACATCCAGGATGTCCGCTCATCTCTAATTATAAGAAATGTTTACGAAATGGAGCCATGAGATAAACACCCAAATTTTATTTTTCCTTTTATATGCAATTAATTCAATCATATAAAAAAAAAAAACAGTAGCATATGATTTATATATGTGTTTGTTTTAAATGACCAGGTTATCTAGCTTATGTAAGTGTTAGTGTCCCTTTAAGCGCTGCTTTTTCAGTCAGCGTGTGTGAATCTGCTTGTTAGAACCATCAGACAACAAAGTCAGGTGACAGGGAGGAGACCAATCAGCACACAGAGCTGCAGTCAGCAGCCAATCAGGTTATAGTGCAGTTTCCAGCCTTCTACATAATCTTGCAAAAGAAAGGAATACTGTATTTTCTCTGGTTCCTACCAACATTGTAAAAATGAATGTATTAACTCTGCCTTCTAACGAAAGGCACACCATGGAATTCTTATAACAGAAAGAAATAATGCCAGCTAGGATGCTGTGTCATGAAATCATGAAATGAAGCTCTACTTTGATTCGTGTATTTCTTGGAATTGCAGAAAATGCAATTGACGAAAGGTGCTCAACATTCGCCTTGGAAATTGGTTTACCGACAGTTGTCTACTGTTCGTGACAGTCGCTCGTTTCTTCTCTCATTTCTACAGTCTCTCTCTCCTCTCATTTCTACAGTCTCTCTCTCCTCTCATTTCTGCAGTCTCTCTCTCCTCTCATTTCTACAGTCTCTCTCTCCTCTCATTTCTGCAGTCTCTCTCTCCTCTCATTTCTGCAGTCTCTCTCTCCTCTCATTTCTGCAGTCTCTCTGTCCTCTCATTTCTACAGTCTCTCTGTCCTCTCATTTCTACAGTCTCTCTGTCCTCTCATTTCTACAGTCTCTCTGTCCTCTCATTTCTACAGTCTCTCTCTCCTCTCATTTCTGCAGTCTCTCTCTCCTCTCATTTCTGCAGTCTCTCTCTCCTCTCATTTCTAGTCTCTCTCTCCTCTCATTTCTACAGTCTCTCTCTCCTCTCATTTCTACAGTGTCTCTGTCCTTTCATTTCTGCAGTCTCTCCCTTCTCTCATTTCTGCAGTCTCTCCCTTCTCTCATTTCTGCAGTCTCTCTCTCCTCTCATTTCTGCAGTCTCTCTCTCCTCTCATTTCTGCAGTCTCTCTCTCCTCTCATTTCTGCAGTCTCTCTCTCCTCTCATTTCTGCAGTCTCTCTCTCCTCTCATTTCTGCAGTCTCTCTCTCCTCTCATTTCTGCAGTCTCTCTCTCCTCTCATTTCTGCAGTCTCTCTCTCCTCTCATTTCTGCAGTCTCTCTCTTCTCTCATTTCTGCAGTCTCTCTCTTCTCTCATTTCTGCAGTCTCTCTCTCCTCTCATTTCTGCAGTCTTTCCCTTCCTAAATCCTGTACTTAATGTACAGATCCATTAAAAAACAAACATACATTTCAGGGGCTGGATTTACCGTTTCTGGTACATATTTCAGGGTCTGTCAGTGCAATTAATGTATATTTATTACACTGACATCTCTAGAAGTAAAAAATCATCAAACAAGGTCTCTATTGAATCCAATTGTTTAAAACTGTGTGCCCACAAGTACACATCACATACATTTCTGGCGTCCATTAGATCAGTACCTGTCCTCAAGCTCCCCAAATGGTCCAGTATTTAGGGATTACCCAATTGTGATTACATAAGAACATGTGTTACACTTGATATGGTTCCTTTATGGTTAGGGAACCACACCTGGTGTTATACATATTCTTATTTAAACACCTAATTTATTTTAATGCATAGAAAAATAAACAAACAGTTGCATATGCCATATATGTTTTAAATGCACAGGTAATCTAGTTCCATGTAAGTGTTAGTGGCTTCTTAGTGCAGATCTGGATTTGTGTGATGCATGTATAAAAATACAATGAGAATATAGCTTCAATTTGAATTTACCTTCATATGTGTTCAGGTGTGTTTAAATGTCTGCCCTTGCATGTGTGTTATGTAGGTAAGAGTATATCATGTGTAGTGAGGCAGTTATTATCAATGCATCAGGGCAGCAAGTCAGTTACAAGTGTAAGATTTGCAATTCTGATTTGTGTCCCACCTGCAGCTTTTCTCTCTTGCTGCATAAACTGACTGGTTACTATGGAAACCACTGGCAGCAATTGATCTTATCATGGAACTTATACTTTGTCGTTCTTCATCTTGCAGCATATTTGACTGGATATTGAATAATTTGTAGCCTTCTTATAGGCATATACACATTTTATAAAAATATACATGTACTAATATACACATACATATACTAATATACACATACATATATATATATATATATTAATATTAGAAGTCATGATAAATATTTATATAAACACTGAAATCAAACCCCACATTTAATATGTAAATGCTAATAGAATATGCAAAGAACATTTTCTTTTCTAGTTTTCATATAAAGGTAATGATTATTATGAAAGGTGTTATGTAATATGCCAATCAATATACATATAAACTGTTATAGATTTGTGAGCCACTTCAGGCCAAAGCAGACATCATCCCCATATAGCAGGCTACTGTAGCACTATCCAGCCTTGGTTGAGTTGGTGAGGATGCATATTAAGGATGAAAAACAAAGAACAGATGAACTGGACAAGGTCCCATTTTACTGATCCTACTTGACAGTTTAACATCCTTGGTAGCAGCTCTACAGAAGGACTCAAGGTTAGGACTATCCCTTTCATAGAATGTTTAACATTATTATTGGATAGTGGAAGTGTTTAGGAACAGTAGACCACATAAAGCCACAAAGCCTGGCTTTGTGACTGGAGCAGCTGAAACGTGTTCTGCGGAGGGACTTATCACGATCCACTGTTTAGCAGTCTGATGGGCGAGTCTGGGTTTTGCAGATGTCAGAAGAACGTTACCTGCTTCACTGCACTGTGCCATCTGTAAAGTTTGGTGGAGGAAGGATACTACTATGGGGCAGTTTTTCAGGAGGTTGGGCTAGGCCCCTTACTTCCAGTGAAAGGAGACATTTTGGACAATAGTATGCTTCCAACTTTGTGGGATAATCAGTTTGGGTATTCCAGCATGACTGTGCCCCAGTGCACAAAGCAAGGTCCATAAAGACATTGTTGGATGAGTTTGGTGTCGAAGAACTTGACTGGTCCATACAGAGCCCTGACCTCAACCACACTGAACACCTTTGAGAGGAACCGAAATGGAGATTACGAGCCATGCCTTCTCGTCCAACATCAGTGCCTGACCACACAAATGCTCTACTGGATGAATGGACAAAAATTCCCACAGAAACACTCCAAAATCTTGTAGAAAGCCTTGCCAGAAGACTGGAAGCTGCACAGAGGGGACCAACTACATATTAATGCATTTAGAATGCAATGTCATAAAAGTCCCTGTTGGTGTCATGTCGGGTCCAAATACTTTTATCTTTATATCAAGAATTTCTGAGGCAAACACACTTTCACAATTCCACCACTAGAGGTCAGAGTGCTTGGACAGAATCTGTAGGCAATAGGGACACTTCACCTTTTGCACCCATAATCCGCAAGCAATTGTCCTACCTATATAACATATTATCTCAGTCAGCTTTTTGCAACCATCTGCAGCAGAGAGATATGCGTTGGAGTTAAACTATATTCAAATTGGTACGGGTCATAATATGCTGTCCAAATAGTGATTTATGTTAATATATATGATGTTTTTTGTTTTATTTTCTAAGGGCAGAAACCATAGCAATAAATACATTTACTATCCAGCTTTGCTTCCAGGCCTGTGTGTATTATGAAGACAGATGAATGACATGAAGCTTGAGCACTGGGTTAAACCAACAGAAATGTTAGTGAAAATTCAGCTTTATTTCCTGTGTCATTATTTCTTTAGCAGAGGAGTCCGAGAAACAGCCATTTAGATTTGTTTAATGATATACATAAATCTATTCTATGGTGCGTTAACTTCTGTGCTAATAATGATTTAACCAAATTTAATTGGGAGTAAAATACTTTAGAAAACAACACAAAAAGAGTGGTCTGTTTTAAAAAAAAAAAAAAAAAACAATGAAATGTCAAATCTGGGCAATAGTTAGGATGTATTTGGATTTCATTTTCAAGAATTAAAGTTTTTGGAGCTGTGATTATCAGCTTATTTGAGCAGGGCTCTTAGTTTAAGTATGTTTTTATGCTATACAAATACATTTTAATGTAATGTTTGCCAAGCTGATTCGACTAAAATCAGAAACCGAAAAAAATCTGATGGACTCAACATGGGTGAAAGCACACGCATGATTAAATGAGGGTTTGTGTAAGACACTAAATTGTACAAACATCAAGATTTAGATTTTAAACACAGCTGTAGCTTTCCAGCAATAACCCAGGATGACATGCAGCTACCCGGTTCATTCACTTTATATCCAATTGGTAATGTAGGTTCAGACCCTAGAAGGCTGACTAAAGAATCTATATTTGTTCCATTGAAGGGGTTTGATCTTTATCTATAATTGGTACTCAAAACAGGTAGAAAAAGAGAAGTAAAAACAAAAAGAAAATCAACATCTACAGTGTCAGAATGCATGACATTTTGTTCCATTACCTAGACATTGGATATAATGATGCTTGTGTGGCGCAAGGATCAGTAATGTAGGACATACATTGAGTTGTTTGATAGACATGTTCCTAAAAATACTTTTTTGTTCTATAAGAAGGTCTTTCAACGTGCGGCCTAAGCTCTGCTCCAGTAGCCACACCACCAACTGCTCACCACATGGGAAGCTGTGTGGGGGAACGAAGGTCCCTACATAGGCCGTGCTGCTGTCGTGCGCATAACCCCTCCTCTACCCTGCGTGTGAGGTCATGCGCAAAGGTCAGAGGGAGGGAAGAAGCGCACCAGCAGTATAAAGATCACGGGGAGCCCACAGCCTCGGGGAACAAGGAGCCCACAGCCCCGATTTAAAAAAAAAAAAATGTTTGGTAAGTGTGTGTGGGGTAAGTGTAGGTATGTGTGTGTGTAGTTAATGTGACTGCTGCACATTTTTTTGAATTATATATATATACACACACACATATTTATATAATTATATATATTATTCTCTGAATAAATGAAAAATGAATGTGGCCCACGCACACACACATTTCTAGCGTAGTGGCCCTTTGCAGAATAAACTTGGACACCCCTGTTCTATAAACTTGACATGTAATAAGTTGAACTATGATAAGAACTGGTTAATATATATAGCCTGTCAAACTGTGCATGTGAAGCATAAACATAGATCAAAGGGAATGCAGTCATGATCTCTTTGAATAGCTGACCCTCATTTTGCGGTAATCAAGAATATTACAGTAGGAAACTTTGAAAGTGTTTGCCCTTTGAATACATTTGTGTGTTTTTTTTTATAAAAACAATAACACATGTATAGTGTACAGATTAAATCGTACAAAATGTATCAGTTTGATGCCTATAGTGTCCCTTTAGCCCTGTTATGCCATACAGAGTTGTTTATTTTTCATTAGTGGCACTTACAACTCATAGAACAAGGCTGCAAAATTTGTCAAATCTCAAGGTTAAAAAGTAGCCTATTGATGAACGTGTAGAGAATTAATATGCTAATTTAATGATTTCTGTTTATTCTGTACCATGCCATACTTATTAACCAAATACCAACGAATCAATGTAAATTAGCAATGTATTTTTTTTTCCGAAGACTAATATATCAAGAAAATAAATGAAGCTGAAGCTCAGCTAACCAGCTATCCCATGCTAATTAATCTATCCAGCACTTGAACAGTACTCTGGAGCACATGCCATAAATAATTCATCTTTGAAACATTTGATCTTTTAGACTATGTGCAAGTAAGGTGGTTAGAAATGGAATTTCCCCCTTTCAGGTCCCAGAGCCAACAAATAGCCACATTAATATTGGAAAAGGGTAAAGCATCAATAGTTTGATCTGTTTTCAAGCTTTATATTTATCCAGAAATATTACAAATTTCTTGCTAGGTTTGCCACCCAGCCAGTGAAAAATTGGATTGAAGCCCATGTTAAGTATCACTGGTGTATATACACACACACACACATACAGGGCATACAGTATGTGTGTACATAAAGTGGGGACTTTATGCTGCTCCAATGTTGAACACCCCCCCCCCCCCCCCACCCGCTGGAAACACATCATGTGGGCAGCCGCCAGCAGTCCACATCCACTTTATGTGGCTTCCCTCCTCATCCATGCAGGAAGGAAGACTGCACCGTCGAGATGATCGTGGCATGGAGCAGCCAGGAGGTAAGTACTGGGGAAGGGGGGAGGAGGGTAGCATATTGGGCAATTTGGATGTGGCTTATTAATGGGAAAAATAATACAGGCATATTATTGGGCAAATTGGCTGTGGCTTATTAATGGGAAAAATAATACTGGCTTACTATTGGGCAAATTAGTTGTGGCTTTTTAATGGGTAAAATAATACTAGCATATTATTGGGCAAATTGGCTGTGGCTTAATACTGGCAAAATAATACTGGCATATTATTGGGCAAATTGGCTGTGGCTTATTAATGGGCAAAATAATACTGGCATATTATTGGGCAAAATGGATATGGTTTATTAATGGGTACAATAATACTAGCATATTATTGGGCAAATTGGCTGTGGCATATTAATGGCAAAAAAATACAGGCATGTGATTGTGCAAATTGGCTGAAGCTTATTAATGGGCAAAATAATACCGGCATGTTATTAGGCAAATTGGCTGTGGCTTAATACTGGCAAAATAATACTGGCATATTATTGGGCAACATTGGCTGTGGCTTATTATTAATGGGCAAAATAATACTGGCATACTATTGGGAAAATTGTCTGTGGCTTATTGATGGGAAAATAATACTGGCATACTATTCGGCAAATTGGCATATTTAATAGGCAACCTAACTGTTGCATTTGTTTGACAAAGTGATGCTGTGGCATGTTCTGTGAGGCAAAATAACATGTACTATGGGGGAAAGTGACACTGTGGCTTGTTCTGCAGGGACAGTTCTGTGGAACAAAATGACACTGTGGTATGTTCTGTGGGGCAAATTGACACTGTGGCATGCCAAATTGTGTAGGTGCAATATAAGTGCAAGACAAGTGCTGTGGGTGCAATATAGGTGCATGGCAAGTGATGTGGATAATGTATGGTGTTGTGTTTAGTCCTTTAGGTGCAATGAAGAAAAAGGGAATAAAAACTCAATAACATCATATACAAATAGTTGAATATGATATGAAAATAGTTGCATATACTATTAAAAAGTTTACATTTACACAGTTTTTTACAATGGGACAATGGGGGGCCCACTAGGGTCTTAAAGCGGCCCTGACAGGTATCCGTCGCTTAACATCCACAATATGTTCTGTTACACAGGACTTTAAGCATAACATTTTATCGACCTCCCTGCCTGATAAAAGAAGTAATCATACAACCTCCTAACCTTGCATGTTAAGTGAATGAGAGCAATTTTTTTTAAAAACGATATCTGGGAAATGGTTGGTAGCTCAGCCCCATTTTTTGGTTACAAAAAATAGATAGGGTTCTGAAAATAAAATAAACCAATTATTTTCTTAATAGCTGTATTAAATGACAAATAGGCGTTGACTGAACAGTATTTTCTGGTAAGTTGATGTTATTTTAAAACTATTTACCCATTGCTTTTAATATATTTTGTTTAGTACACTATACAGATTTATTAACCTCTTCATGACGCATGGTGTTTGCGTCACAGACAACGCAAGCACCAAAACGTAACAGTGGCAGAGACACAATCAGGGTCTTAATAGACCCTGTGGGTCCCTGCCAAGAGACTGCGATACCACCGGACGTCATGCCATGGTGTTGGGTAACCGCACTCCCCTGAAGTTTGTGGCCCCAGGTTGGAGTGACCACAATCCAGGACCCTGTGGTAGCAGCTGTTGGAATCCAGAATAGGCAGCGGTACGAACTGAAGATACCATGCAGACATCCTGGAGCAGGCTTGTTGCCATATGATGGATAAGCTTGCCAACTGGCATAAAGAGACACAACTCTCACAGGACAAACATGATGTTGCAGGCTGAAGTAAATAGACCAAGCAGAGCAAATAGCAGAATAGCAAACAGACTGAACAGAACAGAATACAGAGTGCATGGATAAAAAGGAACTTTAACAGAATAGAAAAGATAAGCAAAGAGCAAAAGAAGAGTAATGGTGCAAAAGCATAACTGAAAACAGACACAAGCAGGGTAAAGCACACAAAAAAACTGAAGATAAGAAACGCAAAGCAATGGGTTTTTGAAAAAGCAGGAATGCTGAACAGAAATAGACAGGTCAGAAACAAAGGGAATTGCTACAAAACAAGATCCATACACAGGTACGGACAAAGACATAGAACAAACAGAGGAAAGGGCTAGGGACTACGGAGAGTAAAAGACAGAGTGAGGAGATGGCATCCCCCAATGCTTCTAACTGGAAATCAGGACTTGGATATGGGGAAAGAGCTCTGGAGCTGGGATCCAGACCTATACAAAGAAATGCAAAATTCCCCATACCTGGAACCTGTATGTTTTGGGTTAAATCATGAATGCTGATCTAGTCACTGACTGTCACTAGCTGTCCCCACAATGAGTGACCTCCAGTTTTAGGCTCACTCAATAACAACTAGCTTACCCTTTATCAATCTCAATTAAAAACAAGGCTCCTTCAGTATGGATGCAATGAAAGAATATTTGTGTGCACCAAAAGTGCCAACAGCCTGCTGTTTGGCTGCAGTCGGCGTGCTTTCAACTTCTGTGTGCATCGCAGTGGGTTAGCTCTGATGGGTGTTGGGAGCTATGATGCTAGTAACTACTAAAGTATACACCACTTCACACTTGAAGTAGAGCTAAGGCACTTTAATGTCATGGGTACACTCAGGAACTGGCGCAGTCAGGAGGACAAGGTAAGTATATATGTATGCATGCTTCCATTCATCAAAAATGCTCTCACAAGGAATTAAACAGGGACATCTGCTGTTTCCACCCTATGGAAGTCTTTCAGACAGGGCCGGTGCAAGGATTTTCATCTACACAGGCGAATGTGCATTTTGGTGCCCCTCCTCTGACCCGCCATGACTCCCACACCACCAACCCTCCATATATTTTATATTTGTAAAAGTATAATTATATATATAGTGTGGAAAATAAATACATCTAAATATTGAACTCGCATGCTCTAAATTTGTCACACACTGACACCCTAACGCACATTGAAACCCTTAAACACAAAGATACCCTTGCAGTCACACACAGAGACACACTTACCACTTACACACCCACCCTTACACAGACACAGTGACACACTTACACGCTTACACAGTGACACACTTACACACACACCCTTACACTGACACAGTGACACACTTACACACACACCCTTACACTGACACAGTGACACACTTACACACACCCTTACACAGAAAGTAACACACTTACACACACCCTTACCACAGTGACACACATAACCCGAGACACAGTATTTTGCCACTCAATATGCCAGTATTTAGCCACTCAATATGCCATTTAATATGTCAATATTTTGCCCCTCAATATGCCAATATTTTGCCCCTCAATATGCCAGGATTTTGCCCCTCAATATGCCCCTCAATATGTCAGGATTTTGACCCTCAATATGCCAGGATTTTGCCACTCTATTGCCACTTCATATGCCAGGATATTGCCATTTAATATGCCAGGATATTGCCATTTAATATGCCAGGATATTGCTAATTAATATGCCAGGATATTGCCAATTAATATGCCAGGATATAGCCAATTAATATGCCAGGGTATTGCCAATTAATATGTCAGGATATAGCCAATTAATATGCCAGGATATTGCCAATTAATATGCCAGGATATTGCCAATTAATATGCCAGGATATTGCCAATTAATATGCCAGGGTACTGCCAATTAATATGCCAGGATATAGAAATTATTATGCCAGGATATTGACAATTAATATGCCAGGATATTGACAATTAATATGCCAGAGTATTGCCAAATAATATGCAGGATATTGCCACTTAATATACCAGGATATTGCCACTTAATATTTCAGGATATTGCCATGTAATATGCCAGGATTTTGCCCCTCAGTATGCTCGTTATGCCCCCCTCCTCCCCAGTCAGTACTTACCTCCTTGTTGCTGTCTCCCGGTGCAGGTCCGTGGCTGTGAGGGAAGCGTTGTGCGCTCCCCTCCAGCCACGCGGATCCTTGTGCGCTCCCCTCCAGCCACGCGGATCCATAAAGTTTGTTTAAAAAAAAGTTTAAACAAACGTTATTGAAGCCGCGCGGTTGGAGGGGAGCGCACAACGCTTCCCTCACAGCCACGGACCTGCAGAGCAGCAAGAAGGTAAGTAAACCGGCCTGGGGGCGCGGGCGATTTGCCCGCCCCCCCCCCCCCCCTCAGGGCGCCCTAAGGCAGCCGTCTGTGCTGCCTTACGGTAGCGCCGGCCCTGCTTTCAGACTAAGATTGTCCAGCTCACACAAAAGGTATGACTCAAAGGAATCTATAGAACTATGGAAATAAAGTCTAGGTTAGATTAATTTACACTGATTTTTCAGCTAAATATGCCATTTCATTAACTCCATTTAATTTAATGTTTACAGCACTAGTGGCAAATAGTTATGATTTGACAAACAACATTGATGTAAACAGATCTTACCTATGTATAAGTAGTACCCAACAAAAGAAATTTGAGTCAAAGAGACTTTTCTCTAAGTAGGCCATTGGCCGGGTTTTAATGCACATAACATTCGAAACATACTACAAATTCATACCATATTTGGACAACAGTGCTTCAATGTTCAGCGTGTATTTTGACATCAAGTGTCTAATGTACAATAAAAAAGCTCTTAGCGGTGTCACCATATCGCATATGGAACAAGTCCAGTCTTCTTCCAATTAAGGTCAGTATAACAGATTAATAAACAAAGCCTTTTAAAAATTTAGAAAGGATGATGTCCCTGGAGAATTCAAATGGATCTATTACAACATCTTCATTGGACATGGTATTAAAAAAAAGTATATGTGCTTAAAACATTGTTTAACACAGAATTCTATCAATAAATAAATAATAATAATAAATGTGTATATATATATATATATACACACACACACACGCCATGTATATGAAATACACACACACAGTTGCATTAAATATACACATGGCTAAATACTATATATTCTGCAAGCTTGAATTCATATTGCAATAATTTGTCATATTTATTGTTTAGTATAGGTTACATACTTTGCAAGATAATTACATTGGTCACATCAATAAATAATAAAAAAAATAAGAGTATGATGTTAATACAAAGCAAAAAGAAGGTGGGAAACTGAGCTCTTTAACCAGAGCCATCCATACCCCCATTTTATTTTATACACAGAGGCGTCACTAGGTTGGTGTCACCCGGTGCGATAACTCAGGGTGTCACCCACCTGGATTTCCTCCAATACCATGCCAAACAGATTCCCTAGTAATGCCACATACAGGAGCCCCATAAATTATGCCACACACAGAAGCCCCACAAATTATGCCACATACAGGAGCCCCACAAATTATGCCACATCCAGGAGCCCATAATTATGCCTCACACAACAGCCCCATTAATTATGCCTCACCCAGGAGCAACATTAAGTATGCCACACAGAGGAGCCCCTTAATTATGCCACACACACGAGCCCCATACTTATGCCACACACAGGAGCCCCGCGAGGTGACAATTGTACAATTCTAAAACAATACATATCTATACACATCTCTCTCTCACTAGTTTCATCTATACTTATATGAACCGTTTAATATTATTTTAACTATTTTCGTATGTAATAAAAATGTTATTGAAATATTGCATGTTTATTCCACTCCGCTGCACCCTCATTGCCCCTAAAAAAGATGTAACACAGCACCACACAGTATCCACAGCGCTTGCCATGCCCCTATATTGCACCCACAGCACTTGGCTTGCAATCATATTGTACCCACACAATTTGGCATGCCATTGCATCACTTTGCCAGTTAAAATAAGCCACTGTCAGGTACCAATTAGCATACCACAATCACGTTGTATTTAAAATATGCAACAGCCAATTTTCCGTTTAAAATATGCCAATGTTTGTCCGTTAAATATGCTATACCCAGCTTGCCAATTAATATTCCACAGCCAATTTTCCCATTTGTATGCCAGTGTTAGTTTGTCCATTAATAAGCCACAGACAATTTGCCCATTAATATGCCAGTGTTATTTGCCATTAATATGCCAGTTATTTGCCATTAATATGCCAGTGTTATTTTGCCATTAATATGCCAGTATTATTTTGCCATTAATAAGTCACAGCCAATTTGCACATTAATATGTCACCTTCCTCCCCCCTTCCTCAGTACTAACCTCCTGGTTGCTCTGGTCGTCTCCTCCATGCAGTCTTGGAGGGAGGAGGGAAATACACTCACCGGATATGACGTGATGTCATATCCGATGGTAATGGGGGTGTTTTTTCTACTGGGAGGCGCATAGCGCTGCTGAACTGGGGTTTTTTTATGCAGCCGCATGCAGTGGCGAAAAAAAAAAGTTCAGAAGCGAGATGGGCTGTGAGGGGATTCCGACAGCACAGGTGTTACCCCCGCTCCCTCCTTGTGAAGCCACTGTTTATACTTCTACTCTTCTGGAAAAAAGAAAGTTCACCGTCTTTGAATTCTATGGTTTTACAAATCAGGATATTATAACAATCAGCTGTTCCTTAGCAGGTCTTAAAATTAGGTAAATACAACCTCAGATTACTGCTTCCATAGGAATTAAGAGGATAAGTAGCAGACAGGTGCTGCTAATTAAATGCCTTTGATTAATTGATCATCAGCGAGTGTGACCACCTCTATAAAAGCCGAGGTTTTAGCAGTTTGCAGGTCTGGAGCTTTCAGGTGTGTGTTAACACAAAGCCTAATAGGAAAGGCTTAAGCAATGATCTTAGAGAAGCAATTCTTACTGCATCAAAGTAGGAAGGGTTATAAGGCCATTTCCAAACAAGTCTCCATTTTGACTATTTTGTTAAAGAAATCATGACGTGGTGTAATATGTCATGTGTTATTCTTCATCTGTCTGAAGTTGTATTACCTAATTTTAAGACCTGAACATGATGATCTACCAAAAGGTATTTAATGGGCCACTCCAAGTACAAAATATATTTTTCATTGTTTTAATATGTGAGCATTCATTCCTGTGTCACAGGGCTTGCGACTGCAGCCGCGGACCCACTCATAGCAGACACTCTTCTGCTCCGATGAGCAGAAACAGGACTGAAATCGTTAGTTACTTTAGTTTTCTCCATGAAAGCCAGCGTAAGACACTCCTGTGATAATTAAGGGAGACTGGAACGCCACTTCAGCCTTTGAAACTTTGTTGCCAAATCTGATGCTTCTTGCGGACATCCTAGTGAAGGATAATTCTATTCCAAATCAGACTGGATTCATCCTGAAGTGAAAGACCGCTCCAGGAAAGGCTCTCCTGCATTACTTCTCGAATATAACAACGGCATATATTATAAACAAACAAAACAACAAAAAGTGCGCTTAGGAACAAACTGAAAGTAATGCACCTTTAAGTGAAGAATATGGTGAATCTCAGAGATAGTGAATTCTATATTCAAAATTTCAGGGAGATGATGTAGATCCCCCTCAAGGGGATGCACTTACAGACTCTCTGAAAAGAGAAGGCACTTCAGGTATATCCTGTGTAGATCTGACTTCAGAGTTGTAGTTCTCATAGAAATACAGCAACGGACATCAGTTCGTAACAAGAATAATACAATTTTAATAAACAGTAGTAGCTGCTTACATGAGGGATCTTTTAGTCACATGGGGTGGGCGCCACACAGCCGTATTGACGACGATCCTTCCAGCAGACAAATAACAATGTTATATACAAGACACTTTAAATATAAAAATAAAGAGCAATGGTGCAAAGATCATATAAAAGTAAAGCAGGTTGAGTCCAGGACGCTACGCGTTTCGCTCTTCCTGAGCTTCGACCAGGCGTCTGGACTCCCTGCTTCAGGATGGCACTTTTATCGTTGGTTGATTGGTACTTCTGGGTTTCGGCGTTTCTTCCGCATTCGTCACCATCTCGCGCGATTCCTGCTTAGAGGTTTTCCTTCTTTACTTTCAGTTTCATGTTCTCGCATATCGCGAGATTTTGACTTAGGTTTTTTCCTTTCTTTCTTCAAACCGGATCCTGAGCTCAATAGCTCATATTGACGTGGGACATAACAAATATATAAAAAATAAAAAAATAGGGAACATGGTGCTTTACCCTATAAACAAGCTGGTATTTAGTAACTGCAAATATGTGCAATAAAAAAACGGACATATATTATATTATCCTTGCAAATACTTACCTTGCTCCACTGATCATAAAACCTGCATTATAAGAATGTGCAAATTACTTAACCTTGTTCTTGTGAATTTACCAATTGCAAATCCCACCTGTACAAACATCTACTTGGTTCCAGTGATAATTGCTCTAGTCACGAAAGATGCCAACACCTACCTTGCTCCTCTGATTAGAATGGCTTCATATCAGGTCTGTAATACCTACCTTGTTCCTGCAATTATTATTAATGCATATCTCCTTTCTTCCTCGTTTAAAGGGGTTGTTTGTTCCATGGTGTACAATTACCAAATATGTATCCTATTTTGGCCCATTAGAAAACACTATCCTCATTTAAGTGAATGATTCCGCTTTTCCCTTTATTCTGTCATTGACAAAAATACACTGAGAAATCCCAATCCTGGTTTGATTCTGGAAGGGACACCCGGTCACCCACACTCTGAATTACTACAATTTTACTGCTCTTAACCGATTTGACCTTAACAGCACCAAGCTAACAGAGGTATGATCAGACATGCTGCCATGCATATTTCATATATGGTCAGAGGGAAATTAGTTAATTAATCAATATAGTTCCTGTGGGTTATCATCCTTGATTAATCACTTAGTTTCACCTGGACATGTGAATTTTAATTACTTGTTACAATGTTGCCAAATGGTGAAGAGCTGAAGAAGCTGCTAATCTAATATTTGTTAGTAAATTAGGCTTATTCAGAATAGAACTATCTTTTTTTTTACCATATTTACTTTTTTTGTTAAATTGTTAGGTCATTTGACCATTCGTATTTTTCAAGTGGGAGTTTTCTTTTAAAGATTTGGGGGACTATATGAATAGATGACATATTGTGCCGAGGGTTGTTGATATAAGATTCCATAGGTGAGTCAGATATACTTGTAGATTCTTTAGAGAAGTGTGGATATTCTGCACAGGTAGCATTTAGATTTGTTCTGGACTGCACACACCTTTCCATCTGGGCTACTCTGGATCTTGAGTTAATTCCATATTTCTGCAGTTCCTGTTTGTGGTCAGATCTGTAAGATCCTGGTGGCCACTAAAACTTAGGGGTGCAAACCTTGGGAAAGCGTACGGTGGGCCATTGATAAAAACATCCATGTTTGCACATGGTCCATCAGTGAAAACCCTCAGAATCCCAGTATGTGAAACTTTAGCATAACATATAGTTGATAGGTCATGTCAATGATACAATACTCATACTTTGATTATCCTATACCGGATTCTTGAGTCACCTACTGTAAAAACACCCAATGGTTTACCCTCATGCGCTGGATAAAGGCCAACTTCGATTAGTTTGTGGGAGTCATACGAGATCGACATTTGGGTTTAGCTTACAGATGTATGACAGTTAATCATTGAACATTTTGTAAGTCTCATATAACTAAGCTTTCAATAACACAATTACCATATAATTCTGGTGGTTTCATTTCAGGTGATACTATGTAAAAACAAGGGGAGACAAATCGGACAGTGGGCAGACATCTTGGGTCGGATGTTACTTTATCTGACCCAAAATTCTACACAATATGTCTGCTCCTTGATGGTGCTATTCAAAAAAAAAAAAAAGAGGGTGCATTATGGTCCCTCTAGATCAGGGGTCCTCAAACTACGGCCCGCGGGCCACATGCGGCCCGCCGAGGACATTTATGTGGCCCGCGGGGGGTGCTGCCGGCACCCACCCCGTTTACTTTTTTTTTTCTTTCTGGCAGCCGCAAAGGATGCGGCTGCAGGAAGAAAAAAAAAAAAAAATTCACCGCGACCGGATGTGATGTTACGTCACATCCGGATCCGGTAACTGTTTCCCTCCTCCACAGGAGGACACCGCGCGAGACGTCCGGGGACACAGCAGCTGGAGGTAAGTGATGGGGAAGCGGGGGGAGGAGGGAGGGATAACGAGCACTATTCCTGGCCTCTGACTGGCATAATATTCCTGGGCATCTGAATGGCAAAATATTCCTGGGCTTCTGAATGGCATAATATTCCTGGGCATCTGACTGGCATCATATTCCTGGGCATCTGACTGGCATCATATTCCTGGGCATCTGACTGGCATCATATTCCTGGGCATCTGACTGGCATCATATTCCTGGGCATCTGACTGGCATAATATTCCTGGGCTCTGACTGGCAAAATATTCCTGGGCATCTGACTGGCAAAATATTCCTGGGCTTCTGAATGGCATAATATTCCTGGGCATCTGACTGGCATCATATTCCTGGGCATCTGACTGGCATAATATTCCTGGGCATCTGACTGGCATAATATTCCTGGGCTATGACTGGCATAATATTCCTGGGCATCTGACTGGCATCATATTCCTGGGCATCTGAATGGCATCATATTCCTGGGCATCTGGCATAATATTCCAGGGCATCTGAATGGCATCATATTCCTGGGCATCTGAATAGCATCATATTCCTGGGCATCTGAATGGCATAATATTCCTGGCCATCTGACTGGCATCATATTCCTGGGCATCTGACTGGCATCATATTCCTGGGCATCTGAATGGCATAATATTCCTGGGCATCTGAATGGCATAATATTCCTGGGCATCTGAATGGCATCATATTCCTGGGCATCTGACTGGCATCATATTCCTGGGCATCTGACTGGCATCATATTCCTGGGCATCTGACTAGCATCATATTCCTGGGCATCTGACTAGCATCATATTCCTGGGCATCTGACTGGCATCATATTCCTGGGCATCTGACTGGCATCATATTCCTGGGCATCTGAATGGCATAATATTCCTGGCCATCTGACTGGCATCATATTCCTGGGCATCTGAATGGCATAATATTCCTGGGCATCTGAATGGCATAATATTCCTGGCCATCTGACTGGCATCATATTCCTGGGCATCTGAATGGCATCATATTCCTGGGCATCTGAATGGCATCATATTCCTGGGCATCTGAATGGCATAATATTCCTGGCCATCTGACTGGCATCATATTCCTGGGCATCTGACTGGCATAATATTCCTGGGCATCTGAATGGCATAATATTCCTGGGCATCTGACTGGCATAATATTCCTGGGCATCTGACTGGCATCATATTCCTAGGCATCTGACTGGCATCATATTCCTGGGCATCTGACTGGCATCATATTCCTGGGCATCTGACTAGCATCATATTCCTGGGCATCTGACTAGCATCATATTCCTGGGCATCTGACTGGCATCATATTCCTGGCCATCTGACTGGCATATTATTCCTGGGCATCTGACTGGCATAATATTCCTGGGCATCTGAATGGCATAATATTCCTGGCCATCTGACTGGCATCATATTCCTGGCCATCTGAATGGCATCATATTCCTGGGCATCTGACTGGCATAATATTCCTGGGCATCTGAATGGCATAATATTCCTGGCCATCTGACTGGCATCATATTCCTGGGCATCTGACTGGCATAATATTCCTGGGCATCTGACTGGCATAATATTCCTGGGCTCTGACTGGCACACTATTCCCATTGAAATACTGGTAAGTTTGTTGATTTAACTTTACTTTAAATATTGTATTTGTTCTCGTTTTGTTCAAAATAAGATATATGCAGTGTGCATAGGAATTTCTTCATAGTTTTTATTTTTACTATAGTCCGGCCCTTCAACGGTCTGAGGGACAGTGAACTGGCCCCCTGTTTAAAAAGTTTGAGGACCCCTGCTCTAGATTAAGCTTACGAGCAGGGTTCTCTACCTCATGTACCAGTCTGTACTAGTTTGTCTAACTTAGTATGTAGTTCCCTTCTATGCTCTGTACCAAGCGCTACGAGAATTGGTGGCGCTGTACAAATAAATGTTAATGTAATGTACTGTTATTTCTATTTTTTCATTAAAGCATTTGTTTTTAAAATGCCAACAACTGATGCAATCTTTTAATTAAACAGAATTTTTTTGGTGACGGCAGTCCTTTAAAGTTTCAATAAATCAAATTAAATGTGAGATCATAGCCCTTCAGGTAAATACGCCCATATAAATATGTGAAATACTTGAAATCTATCAGATAAGTGTATTACCATTGGTTTTAATTCAGTGTCATAATATACCGCACCTTCCATGATTCTATGAAAACTGTTCTTTCCTTTAACAAAGGCACAGAATTAGATGTGCCAGAGATTGTAAAATACTATTTATATCCACAGTCTGGCTAGTTAATCTAGTGTGAAAATACAATACAATGATGTGAGAATTTTGAGAAAAGAAGAAAAATAACACACATCACTTGACACCTTGATTTGACATTGACAAGGGAAAAAAACCCAAGCACAATCTAAACACACTTGTTTTCAGTTACACACACGTCAAAGGGCACCAAGTATGGAGAATGTGTAATCATTTCCTGCCAGTGCTGTGGAAGGTTTGATGAAGTGCACAAACCAGCAAGATGTAGCGTCTTCAACAGTGACAGAGCATAGTCTTCCTTTTGCTTTACAGGTCACAAAGCAATGCATGAAACGAATAACGTTCAGTGTGGCTAATCTTTCTTTTATTTTAGGCATTTTTATTACGTTTCTCAAGGTAAAACACTGTCCAAGTAAAACAATCGGCAGTCATTATATGTAAAAAGAAAAAGAACATTATACTCTACAATGTATTGTAGGTGCCCACTGAAACAATGCATGAAGGCTTATGGGTAAAAAGTTTGGTTGGAAGTAACCATGAGGCAGAGAGTAAAATTGTAATTTTTCTAGCTAATTGTTATTTTAAAAAATGCAGTTAATCAGCATATTGATAATATGTAATATACACTGATCAGCCATTACATTATGACTACCTGCCTAATAATGTGTAGGCCCCCTTTTGATGCCAAAACAGCCATGACACATTGAGGCATGGACTCCACTAAACCTCTGAAGGTGCTGTGGGATCTGGCACAAAGACATTAGCTGCAGATTCTTTAAGTCTTACAAACTTCGAGGTGGGGCCTTCATGGATCAGACTTGTTTGTCCAGCACCAAGTCAACACCTTGAACATTCCCGAACATTTCTTTACTTTGTGGCATTGCACATTGTCCTGTTGAAAGAGGCCAATGCCATCAGGGAATACAGTTTCCATGAAAGGGTGTACATGGTCTGCAACAATGCTTAGGTAGGTGGTACGTGTCAAATTAACATCCACATGAATGGCAGGACCCAAGGTTTCCCAGCAGAACATTGACCAAAGCCTTTCAATGCCTCCACCGGCTTGTCACCTGTCAGTAGTTATAATGTTATGGCTGATCGGTGTATAGTTCCTGATTGTCTGAAAGGAACAGTAAAGCCTGTTTTTCTTTTTGTGCTGATCAGCATAATCTGCGTCCCTGATGTATGGGGTTTTAATAAGAATCTATTTATACGGATCACACATTCTCAGACGTAACAGAATCAGCAGATGCTATTTTTATAGAACTTAACAGTTCTCATTATATGAACCTCTCAATCATGCAAGTTTGAATTGACCCAGCCAGAAATAGATATATTGATATATTGATAGATATATTGTACAACCAAAATTAGCCATCTCACTGGTAATATTTCACATGCAGACACTACCAAATCACTGACTTCTCTGCTTGCTCCTTCACCCATTATGAGTTCAATGGATAGGCTGAGAGATACATTTTGGCAAGATAAAACAGATATACTTATCTAAATAGAAATGTTCTCCAGTAGGACATATGCAAAATATGAAGAAATACAAAATGCAATGTGTAGTATTATTAACAAGGAGATGGGAACAGGTAATACCACTCACATAGTATAATAAATAACCGGCTCTGGGTGTTAACAGTAGATGGACTCAAAGTCCTATAATCCGCAAGTGTAGTGATGGACGTTTGTTTTTAGAGAAATATCTCAGCACATTCGCCAGGGTGATGACATATTCCAGGAAAAAATGAATAATGCCAAACTTAAAACCAAAGTAGCCAAGTTGGAAAAAAACTGCCTTCTCAATTGCCTGCAATTCTCTCATTCATACATCTGCCTTGAAGAAGCCCCACTGGGTGAAATGCGTCATGAGATTAGTGACGTCCTCTGAGAATTGGATCCGGAAGTCTCCTCTGCCAGTTCATCCTCATCACCATCGTCTGAACGATAGTGCTCAGTTCCATTGCATTTACACCGGATACATCGACAACACAATAGCATCGGAAGGACTGGTGACGTTGTGATTGTTTTTACTGCTGTTCTATTGATTCTTTATGTAAGCCTCAGTGTGTTAGAGGGCCATTAAATTATACTTTTAATACATACTTCACCATATTTGGCATCTTTCATTTTTTCCTGGAATATGTCATCCTCCTAGCAAATGAGCTGAGAGATTTCTCCAAAAACAAACGTCCATCACTACACTTGCGGATTATAGGACTTTGAGTCCATCTACTGTTTACACTCAGAGCCAGTTATTTGAGGCTCTATACTTTGTGAGTGTATTTTTATTGGGGTGGTATTACCTGTTCCCATCTCCTTGTTAATAATACTACACATTGCATTTTGTATTTCTTTTTATTTTGCATATGTCGTACTGGAGAACATTTCTATTTGGCTAAGTATATCTTTTATCTTGTGCAACAATTTATCACCTTTTTATTCACTATTGTGTGCCCTTTTGAGGGAATTGCACTAGTGTTTGCTGCATATTTTTCCGATTAGTTTTGCACAGCGCCTACCGTCACACTTTATTTTGCACATTTGTGCAGGGCACAAGCATGCATCTATATGTGCTATGAATCGGTAGTGTGTATGAATGCACTTCCAATACGTTCTCTAGAGGGGCACAAGTTAGCCTGTGCTGGCAGCATAGGAGCCTGTTATACAAGTTTCACAGAATAGGATAGCGCTTAGGTCCGTCTGACATGCTCCCAAAAATGTCAGATGATACACAAGTCTTCAAAGTCAACAAAAAAAAGGATTGATTATACAATAGTATTCTTTGATTCTGTAGTACTGAGTGCACAGAGCATACCTGGTAGTTGTCAAGGTTTGAGATTTTTGCCCAATTGCATTGTCATTTAGTTCTGAGCTAGAATATCCACACTTTTACATTGTGTGTTATTTCAGTTTGTGCTGTAACGTTTTGCATTATAAGTAAGCAACATTTCTTATCAGATATCTGTTCTATAGATTAGCATCATAAAGACTTTCATTAAAAAGAATGTTTCTCCATGTGGGACACAGCAATCTTCACTGTTACAAAATAAAAAAAAAATAAAACATTTAAATGAAAAATAATCCGATCTCATGATGTGGATAAATAGCCGAAGTGAAAATGTAGTTCTTGTATTGCAGAAAAAATGGATGGATCTAAACCAGAATATCAGGATCCTACTTTTAGTACGGATTCTGTAATGTACTGATAGCTGTACAAAATAATTCTCTGGATTTCCTGCAGAGTCTAAGATCATTTCAGGCAATCAACAAAAATTGAACTTTTGTATAGATTCCATTCTAGAAAATGATGTTAACCAAAAGGTTGCTACCTGGATCAATAATGACTTGCTTGACTTTATGGACGCATACTTTTTTCCCCATGAAAAATCTATGGGGATATACTGCGCATGGGGGCCTGATGCAGATACAGCATTTGGCCAATGTATTGGCACAGGGTACCACATCCCCTTACCTCTCTCCTTGATGCATACTTGAACATGACCAAAAATAGGGCTAACAATGCATATAAACAAAATGTGCTTTTTTCACTGGAGTGACCCTTTACTGTTCAGGTAGTCCAAGCTTTCAACCATCCTACTGTCGAGGTTTCTCTGCTGTTTTAAACAAAAATGCTTCCTTCAGTTCCTTTCAGCTACTGTTATCATGGTAACTCACAGGGGTGTTGCTAGGTCTCCAAAAGATCCGGGGCTGAAGCCTGTGATAGATTTAATCGAAGTGGAGTAAATAACATACATACTGATTTAATTGACGCCAATGAACAATAAGTATATATGGTATATATCAGGGATCAACAAATCCTGAGCTCCAGGAAATTGTACCTGGCACCCAGTTATTGTTATCCCTGCCTGGTGCCCTCGTCGCTGGGATCATTTTATTTATTTATTTATTCAGTGGAGCGCGAGGGACCAGTGTGTGCACCAGCTGCACAATCGTATAGTGTTCTAGCACTGAGTGTGCTCAGCAGGGCTAGAAACAACAGCAGGGCACAGACCAGGCTAGAATGAGGTATAGCAGCCAGGAGGGGGACACATTTTTTTAACAACAAAATGGCTGACTTGTGTGTAAGTGTATGTGACTGTGTGTGTATGACTGACTGCATGTGCGTGTGACTGATTGTGTGTTTGTGACTGACTGTATGTATGTCTGCCTGTGATTGACTGTATGTGTCTGTGAGTCGTGACTGACTGTATGTGTTTGTCTGTCTGTTACTGACTAAATGTGTGTGTGTCTGCCTGTGACCGACTGTATGCGTGTGTCTGTATGTATGTGTGTGTGTGTGTGTCTGTCTTTGACTAACTCCACAGCAATAAACCTCACAGTAATGTGCAGTGTGTGAGTATATCACAATAAGACTCACAGCACACACAAAAACTCACATTACTCGAAGTTACACTTATACACATAAATACACAGCAACAAATCCACACACATACACAGGCATACACACTTGCACAGTTATACATACACATACATACACACACCCTTACACACAATCCCACTTACACAAACCAACTTACATCACACACATATACTTGTATGTGAGCAAATTCCCATGATTTCAAAATAACTAAGCATTCAAAATGTTGTGTACATTGCATACACCCATTCACCAGACTTTGAGATAATATAGGGGATATCACCCCCCCCCCCCCCCACACACACACAGGCACCCACCCTTACACCCCCCACATAGATACCCTTACATAGACAACTTTACACTCACACACACCCAGACAACCTTACACACACACACACATCCAGACAACCTTACACAGACACCCTTATACACACAGATGGCCTTTCCCACACAGATATTCTGCCACGCAGACACGTGTGTAAACCTGCAACTCTCACACGCACATCTTAAATATGTTTTTTTGTTTTTTTTTTTAATAAAAAGGGTCACAAACCTGGGGAGAATAGGCTGAGGTATGAAGGTATGCTCCTTCTACCAACCTCGTAAAAGAGAGAAGTGCAGGGAATTGAGATGGGAATTCAACTGAATGGAAGAATTTCTCCAACTCTGCCACTTTAGCCTTTAGTTTGAAATTCTCATCTCACTTCCCTGCAATTCTCTCTTTCATGAGTAAAGCCCATAATATAATGAGCACATTCATTCATAATGTACGGGTTTAATAATATAACGAGGTAAATGGGATGTTTAATGCCATGTGTATGGACTCATTGCCATCAATATAAAGACTATATATAAAGATGAATCACTATTATTTATATTGAATGTGATAATCAAGTGTGAAAATAAAAATAATATGAGATAGCATTGTTTCACATTTGATTATCACATTCAATAATAATAGTAATTAATCACATTTTCTCCTAGAAATGTCACTGGGATTCACACTCTGCCACTCACACACACTCATAACTCTGCCACTCACACTTTCACTCTCACACACTTACACTTTGCCACCCACATATGTTCATAACTCTGCTGCTCATGCTTAAACTCACTCACACACACACACTCATAACTCTGATGCTCACACTTATACTCTCACACACTCTGCCACTCACACACACTTACATTCTGCCACTCACACACATAACTCTGCCACTCACGCTTACAGTCACTCACACACACCTACTCTCTTCCAAACACTCACACCCACTTACATTCTGCCACTCGCACCCACTTACGCTCTGCCTCTCGCACCCACTTACTCTCTGCCACTCGACCCACTTACATACATACACATGCACACTCATAACTCTGCCACTCCCACTTACTCTCTTCCACGCACACCCACTTACACCCTGCCACTCGGCTTCAGCCGAGTAGCCCCCCCCCCCCAGCGACGCCACTGGTTACTCACCTGGTTGCTATTTGCCAGCCCTTTGCTGCTCTGCGCATTGTATTTAAGCATCTAGTCTCAGTTTTGCCCTTGTATTCCAAGTGCACTTCCTGTGATTCCTGTATTTGACTTGGCTTGGCTGACTTCCCTTATGGTTCCTGACTTCTGTCTTTGTTCCTGAGTTCGCTGATATCCGTTCTCCTGATTCCGATTCCCACTTTGTTTCCTGACCCCAGCTTGATGCCTGGATTTTGCTTATGGGCTGTATTTTTTTATTTTTTTTTCATTTCCTATTTATTATTGATAAGGGTGTTTTGTATCTTACTTTCGGTCTCTGTCTGGTTCCTGGTGCCTAACAAGAACACAGATCTAGGAGCAGGAAATGGTCCCTCTTCACACGTTTTATAAGGAAAGCTGAGAAGAGAAAGACTATTCACAGTGTATCATACAAATAAAAAGTAGAGGTAGCAGCAGAGTGTAACATGTTTTAACACCACTAATAAGAACTTGTTCACAAAATAAACAGCTCACATGGTACTACTACTGTAAATGTAGTGCTGGTGCTCGTGTGTTCAGCTAACCAGAGAACATTGCTGCTATACTGATTTAATAAAAATACTCATGAATTTGCCAGTGCTACACAGATGCCAATGCAAGAAATGACCTAAGTGTGTATAAAGTGTGTTTCTTTCAACCTGTTCTGTGGTTACCTACCATTTTAATATGTAAAATGGTAATGTTAAAAATTATAGGTTTCATTTTAGGAACAGCTTTCAAGGTCATATGTTTGCAGGATGTTGAAATTCACATTTATTTGATATCTGGTTGACTGTATTTTGTTGTAAAATCTATAGCGCTACTTTTCTCAAAGCCACTGTTATTCTATATAATTTAGTAATTACTAAATTCTGATATAATGGGATCGAAACGGGGATACTATGTAATCAGTGTTTAATATAGCAAAGTGATACATCTCCTCTCAAATAATCCAACTGAGCAGCAAATTTGGTTTCTTAGGGGGGTTTATTGAGAGCAGACCCTTCCCTAAGACCAGTTGCAATCTCCCAGAGGTTCCAACACACAGCAATAACTGTCCAATGATTTTATCAATGCTTCTAATTTAATTGATAAAATAATTATAGATCTGCAATATACATAAAATATGCATGCAATATGATTCTTCCAACTCACCAATCATGATTTTTATTAGAATGTCATGTGAATAATATATACACATTGTCTGCTCCGTGACAGATATATATACGCAGCAAAGAGGGCTTAATAAGGTACTTTATTCTTATGCTTTCATTAAAGCATTTCGATTTAAAATGTCTGCATTTCATGAATCTTTAAATTGAACATAAGTTAATGTTTTGCCCATAGTTGTCCTTTTAAACGTCTCTTATTGCAATACTGGAATAATGTGCACTGCTCAATATAACAGAACAATTCCGTTTTTTTTAGCAGCTGTAGACCTGGTATACAAGGCAAATGCCAGAACATGTTCCTCTCTCCCAGGAGCAGATGTAGTCCATAATATGATTAATGTCTTTTGCACAAAGTGCCACACTGACTTCCACAGCTGTCAGCATTTTTCATATCCAGTTTTTTTCTGGCTTGGAGACATGTGTTTCATGCAATGTGTTTTGCTTATCTTTTTAAAATGTTAATTTCTCTTTCTTTGCGCCCAAATATTTACTGCTCAACTGCATGTCCGGCTCAGCTTGTGCAGTAGCACCACAGACGTTATTTGCCCTGATAAAGCAATTTGTATTGTCCACTGTGAAGATATGATTAACTCCATCAGGTGGGAAACACTCCATGCCAGTTGCTTATTGGGTTGTTAACACTGCATTTTTTAAAAAAAATCTAATAAAAAGGTACCAGCATGTCCCTTGCAATGTGTGCATTAGGTAACCTTTCTCTGGTCCTGCAATATTACATGTAAACAAAAAGTGGCCTTTTGCTTTAGGGGAAGGGGTGCCTGAAGGTATGACTATGGGCCTGCTATTCCGCCTTTATTTCTTTTTTGCCACCAGGAATCTCGCTGCTTAGTTCAATAGTTTATTATTTTATGCTTCTCAGTTGGCTTCCAAAACCATCCTAAATGCTTCCATGTCTCACCTGTTCTGAATTGTTGCTACTCATATTATCATGCCACTTCTAAATGTCAGTAGTGGGACATCATAGCTCAACATGTTCTATAGTTTGCCTGTGAGGTTGTTCACTTGCAGATTCCTTATTGCAGAACCCTGACTGTCTTGCCTTCACTCTAACCTTCCTTGGATCTGCTGGTGCCAGATTTGGACTTTTGTTTGGGTTACTCCACTTGCCCTAACTCTGATTATGCCTTAAGTGGAAGCTAGCAAGACCTTGGCATGTGTCCACTTAGAGGCAGCTACAGGGGTCAGCAATCCCCTTGCACCTGATTCACCCTTCCTGCCTGGTTGAGCATCCCTGAACATGATAGAAAATGAGATGATTGGGAAGTTGTCTCTTACAGATGTTTTTGAAGCACTGCAGAGTTAAACACACTGTATTGTCTCCGAACTAATCTATTTCTTTTCAATACACATTAAAGCCAATAATAATAATAAAGCTTGAAAATGCATATTTCATTATTGCAAAAGGATTTCAAAAACTGCTTTACACATGGCTTTCCAAGCTCTGCTGATTTATCTTTTTAAATTGGTTTTCCAGGCAATCACAACTGCAACAACATTAACTATTTTGTCGACACTAAAAGAATTTAGACACACAAACATTGCAGAATCCCCTCAACAACTGCATTCTCCTCATTATAAAACACAACCTTACAGAGAACAACTACTACTCCTGCTATCAGAATGACAGCTAGGAGATGAAAGTCAGATTCTCCTGGGATGACTGAGATGGCTTGCTTGTCTCCAGGTTACTGGGGTCTGTACTTCCATATAACAGAATGTACTTGAGTAACACACTGATTTTAGCAGAAAACAGCAATTCACTGTAGTTAAGTCTACAAATAATGAGTTAATAAAATAGAATTTCTAAGTGAAATGCTAATGCAAAAAGAATAATAGTAACAAGCATTACATAAAGAATGCTATTGGTTATATTTAAGATGTGTCCCTTGCAGTTGTTATTTGTGTCACTGAAGACTCAGGATTTCTCTTAAAAGGGTAAAAATCTATCCCGTTGAGTCCTGCAAATCATTATGCTTAAGAGGGTCAAAGGGATGTTGGCAATTTCATTATAGTGAACAACATCAGATTCGTGTCTGACTTATATACGCAGGTGTGGACTCTGCAATGTCTAACATTTAAGGCTGTATGAATGAGAGAATTGCAGGCAATTGAGAAGGGAGTTTTTTCCAACGTGGCTACTTTGGTCTTAAGTTTGCAATTCCCTTCTCAATTCCCCTCTATTTCCTGAAATCCCATGGTTAAATGAACTCTGTCACTCAACACCATTTTATATTACAAATAAACAGAATAAAACATGAGGAAAAATTATTTACATATTGTGCCAACAGAATTGCAAGCAAATGCATAGGTGTCTCCGTATTCACATGGGGAACAATATTTAGTTAAGAGAGTCCCTTTAACCCTTTCCCTTCATGACAATGGATATACCTGGTATGTTGTGTCAGAAAACACGCGATATGTGTATGATAAAACATTTTGTAGTTCCAGTTGTGTAACCATTGTTCATTTCCCTGATGGTTAGATAAATGCTACTTTTTTCCAACATTTAAAGATGAGCACCTGAATATTGTTATGCAATATAATACAGAACCACAAGGTGGCATTATGACAAATATATAGAATATCATCTTCTGATGTCAGCCTTTTTTGAAATGACGAAGTTATAATTATCACACTATTATTTTTGTAATGTTTATTTTTATTATTAAAAAGCAGTAAAATAGGTGTTTACAATTAATCAGTCTTTCTTTCGTTAGAAACAAAAGCAAAAAAGCTTGCGTTAAAACAAACAAATGAATCTTATTGTGATGTATTATCATGTATACCCTAGTGACCTAGCTTCCTCTTATGATGTTTGCCAGTGGAATAAAACGGCTGCCAAAAGCCTCACTTAGATGTATTAGAAGATTGCCAATGCCCATATAAAGAGCAAAAGACACAATAACATTTATACATACTTTATAGTTACTAAACCCCCACAAAATTTAAATTTCTATGTTATACAATTTATAACAGCCTACAATTGTCAACAACGGAGCTGAAACTGACATTATAAATAAATATTTTTTAAAAAGTTAATAAAATATTTGTTTTATGTAAAGATTCAAATGTAAACCTGTATTTACAACTTACTAAGACAAAAAGACAAAATATACCTACAATATACTTTATCTGTGTTTTGTGAATTATAATAATAATAACAAAAATAATGATAATACATATTATTAATCTTCTTCTGAAGATATTTGTATTGCAAGGAAATTGAACCCATGCTATCCAAAATATTTTCAGCCATCTATATTAAGGAGCACATCTGCAGGACCATCAACACATCTGAACCATACACTTCAATCCATCTCAGCAGCCAACACTGATAATTTAGAAATCAAAATACACAGCATGCTCAATCTGGTCTCTATATTTTTGGCATGTTGTGAACCTTTCTTGAGCCAGTAAACCCCCAAAACATTTGAGTCTTGAACCAGCTAATAAAGAATATGTATGTGTGTGCTCATGAAACTTGGAACTGAAATAAACCTACAAATGGCTATTAATTCTGCTGTAGTGCACATCATCATTGGTTTATTTATCTGCTTTCTGCATTTAATTAAGTAAAATGAAGGTGTTCTTCATCCCTGCCCCTTTTATTAAGGATCTGACCAACTTTATGATGAAGTAATAATGGAATGCTGGGATGCTCATTCTGGATCTTTCTTGACGGTTGTACCGTCTGTGCCAATTTTGAAGATACAGTTGTACCGGATTAAGGTTTATATTCTGAAAGTATTGTTTTTCTTCCTAAATTTCGTAGCTAACACACTTCATACACAAGAACGAAAAGATGGTTTTAATAAAAGTATAGCACAAATTAAATGTGTCACACACAATGTATAAGGAAACGTATACTTCTATTATCAGGTCCGACATGGTCTCTCTATGCGAGTGCAGAGAGAAACCCTAGTCAAGGTCCCCAATGTTGGTGGCATTCAATGGAAAAAAGTTACAATCAGCAACATATGGTGATATTTTTGCAGATATTTCTGTTAAATCCCAGGTGGTTTGCTTTATACAATAAAATGTAAGGATTTCTAATCAACAGACATACAATGACATCACTTCCTACACATAATCCCCACCAATTTTATATGTGTTTCAAATAGCACAAACATCCAATTACCACTTTGGATGTCTTCACGATATATAATATCACAGTTCTTCTAAAGATAGGGATGCCTTCTAATTAGAACCAATCTCTGTTACGTTTCACATACAGATGTGAGATTTACACTAGTTCGTCTGTCTACCCCTTAAAAGGTGAAAGGTTTTCTGTGGGGGTATCTGTACTCAATGATATGTATGTTTTACCTGATTTAAATAGTTGTATGTTTATTGCAGATCCTTAATGGCTTTGTCTTTGATGTGTCCTCAGAGTTAGCGATTCACTTCATGTGATATAGGTTACATGCGGCCCCTTGTCATCCATAGCTAAAGTTTAATAAGCAGAACATGCTCCATTTACATATTCTTTAAAAACCCTCTGAGGTGACCGGCTAGTAAAGAGAAGTATGATCTACATTACTTCCATTTCACTGTGCAGTACAGAAACCCTATCAAATTATCTCATTTTTCATTCATCACTATAAGATTGGCTCCATAAAAATTCATGCTAAATGCTTCATTTGGGAATATTTCTTACCTTTTGTGCTGTACTATATATATTTGTCTTGCAAAGTAATTCTGTTAATAAATATTTTATGTACCTATAGCAATATCTGTATCCATTGTAAAATAAAATGCCAACACATTTAGGCATTTCAAAATTAACATTTATCAGTCTCTCCAAAAGTACCACCTACAACACAGACCTATCACCATGAATATACTTTTAACAATACTTTAACAATTACTTTTAACAATTAATTTTGAGTTTTTTCTTTGTATTAAAATCAAATGGGAAACAGAGACCGCATATTTGAATTTTCTTTTGCTGGGTGATTAGTCTGGGCCTCATCACTTGTCCATCTGACTTTGTCTGGTTTAATTTGCGCATATTCTTTTTTAAAATTATTTAACCCCTTCGCGACAAAGGACAGGCCAGGCACGCCCAGCCAGCAACTCTGTTGCCGACAATAGACGTGCCTGACATGTCCTGCGGTGGAATGAGCGTTTTTTGAGATAAACGATCTCGAAAACTGCTCTGATGGTGGAAAGGGATGTGGAGGCAGTCTAGTGCTTTGGAAATGCATGTAGGGGCAAGATGGTGCTGTGGACAGGGATGTGGAAGCAATCTGGTGTAGAGGAAAGGTTATGTGAAGAAGGGTTCCAACCTGTCGAGGAAGGGGTGCAACAAATGAGATTTGATGGTTGCATTTACTAAGGGCTAACGGCAGCACAAAACCCAAAAAACACCACTGTTCACATAGGGTACTGTCCTACCTGTAGACAATGAAGGCCTTTAGTAAAATAAAAACATAAGATTAATTAAATATAAGCCAAGGGCATCACTAAAAAACACCAGGCCTTGGTGTGACCTAACCGTGCAACCCAACCTAATCGCGTAACCATGACCTAAGCACACAACACATGACTTATCAGTGGCCAGCATGGCCTGGATCAGTTAGACACAGCACTCAGGGAGCGAGTGTGACAGATAATCAGATGATCTCTACACTCTCTGTACAGGTAGCGGCTTAAATGGTATGGCCAAGCAAGAATTCACTAGGGCCCCCTAAGTTGATGGACCTGTTTACAGTTGCAACATGGAATTAGTAAGGTACTAAATATAAAAACTGCCTCCGAGCATGCTGAGCACAGTATCACTGAAAGTGCTTTTTAACTTACCTGCTGTGTCAATGGTTACTTCGTGAGACAATGTGCGATTAAGTACTAGCAATTGAGCACTAACTGTTGGTTACCTTCCAGGACACTGAGTGCATTATCACTGAGGAAGGCACAAAGGGGTATCATACTTCATGTTTAAAACAGTGACTGAATAAAAGGAAATCATAATACTCTCCCAGAAGAGTATTCCTCCAGTACTCATTACATACAATATACAAAGGCATGGGAGCGCAGGTACATGAAAAGGAGAAAAGCAGTATAGTGTGATACAGAAAAGGGCAGTGGGAAAGCCACAGTGGGAAAATCTTTGTGTATAGCGCCCATAAACATAGATAAAAGACAAGTCTCTGCTCATGATAGACTGTACAAAAAGTCTTATTTAATATATGGTATAATGTATTGAAAAGCCAATGGCGTGGTATCCATAAAACAAACACTTACGGTACACTTACAAGCTGATGAGGCACACGGTAAGTGTGCAATAGCGCCTATCACATATAGAGTGGGTCAGACTGGCATCATATGGTCACATAGTCTCGAATCCCACAACTAAAAAAGTGCAGTGTTATCAAACTCAAAGCGTTTTGCTGGAAACATCCAGTTTCCTCAGGAGACAGAAAATTAAGTTTCCAAGTGCATCCAAAGTGCGTCCGTGCAAAAACAGTGAATGGATAAAAGGAAAACATACTCCTACAAGATCACAGCTGCCCAGAAGACTATTCCTCCAGTACTCATTACATCTACAAAGGAATGGGAACGCAGGTACGTGCAAAAAAGAAAATCAATATAGTGTAAACAGTTAAGGCAGTAATTATTCCTGTCTGGTGGTGCTGTCCTGAAGTAGAAATATTCAGTACACTGCCCTTTGGATGCACTTGGACACTTTTTATTTTCCAGTCACATGTGCGATGGTTGTTGGTAATGGGCCTCTGTACACCTAAGTAGTTGTTTCATTACAAATCATCTGTTTTTTTTTTAATGGACAACATTTGCTTTTCTTTCAAAAACAAGGACCGTTTTAAGTGACCCCAAACTTTTGAATTACATTGTATATGGTGTACTCTTATCAGGGATTGCTACAACTTTATATCCAATTCGCTGATCAAATTTTTTTTTTTTATATTGAGCACATTTTGTATATTTTTGTTTATTGTGGCAATATATTTATTTATCTAATGAGGCCTGACATTTCTATGTGTGATCATAATATTTCTTTTATATAACATATTTAATACTTAAAGGCATATTCAAATTGTATTTTTCTGTGTAATTTGAATCCTCAAGGGTGCCTATTTAAAAATAGGTTCTATATTCGCCCATTTTTAATGATCATTACCCCTTTGACATATGTTGCTATTTCATTTCTTTTAAATCAATATGTTTCTGTTTGTTAGTTTGTTTTCCTTGATTAGTCATCATATATGACACAAAAGCAAGCCCAGCATTTATAGAACACAGCTATATTGGAACCTGTCTATTTTGAAGCTAGTACTACGTGTTTCAATGAATACTACAGCTAAACAACGGGGGAACCAACATTCAGATATGCATTGAAAAAGGTTGCTAAGCAACAGCAGAGAGCAACCCGCCTACATATTCAGCATTGTTTGTTACGTTGACATGTTTTCTGCTTTTGATTTCAGGTTTTTTCCTTTGCCTCACCTCTGGGGGGGCAGGGGGGATGTAATGGTCAAGGTCGGCTACAGCTTTGCTTGACAAAGACATTTTCCATGACAACTAACAAAATGTATCTTCTCTACCTTTTTGTTGCTTTAGTCCATTCTGTTTCAAGTGCATAAACAACACATGAAATCAATTAACCTGAAAATCCAGTGGTATATTTAAATGCGTAACACTGACTTGAATTTCAATGCATATGTTTATTTGGTTTTATTTTATTTTTATTTTTTTGAAGTGCCAGAACAATGAGAAAGCCTTTAAAAAAGTAGCACTGTGGCACACGCAGAGTTCAATATATTTGTGGCAAGTTGCGAAAGAAAGAAAAAATAGCTTAAAAGCCCACTGTATTTTCACTAGCTTAGAACAATATTTCTTTGCATCTGTATAAAACACTATGTTAAAAGGCATACAAATGCTTTAGAGATCCAAAAAAATGATTCCCAAGGCTCAAGGAAGAATCTTATTATTTTTTCTGCATACTCATGTCTATATGATAATTTAATAAATTCATTGATTACATTCTTTGAAAAGCAAATATGATTCAATTCTAGCAGTTATTCTAATGTATGGTAATAGACTGATGTACTATTCAGGAGACTGGCCAAACTATTCTACAGAAAGAAAAAAGATGATTTCAATTGTTACCATAGAAGCTAGTAAAAAAGGCACATGCCCCCAGGTAAATTTTGATGAGGTACCCGTTCTGATCATTGAGAGGCAAAAAAAAGTTAAGCCCTATCCCTATAATGGTAGGAACCCGTCCTGTTATTTTCAAAAACCGCCATTGATCTAACATTTCTATCTTTTATAGAGCAATAGTAAACTCAGAGATTATTAACAAACTAATTTATATCTATAAATGGGAATTCGATTTAGATACCATTCTAGAATGGGAGGACTGGAGGAAAACAATTCGGAACAAGCACTTAACACTCTTCATAGACGGGATTTTACTCCAGTTAAATTATATAATGTCAATAATAGTCATCAATCACACCTCTGCTGGAAAAAATGTGGAAGTGTTGGAACTTATATTCCTGTCTGGTGGTGCTGTCCTGAAGTAGAAAAGTTAAGGATTTATTTAAATAACTTGATATGTGAACTATTGAATAAATCGATACCGTTTGTTACATGTTTACAAATTTATTGCAGGAGTAGTATTAGTTTACAAGATGCTGTATAGCAGCTTTATGGAATAAAACTGAAATGCCAACAATAAACACAATTAAAAGGAAAATGAAAGCGGTAATTGAAAGGCACAGTTTAACTGCAATGGTTCTTGAAAAATTTTAATCTTTTCATAAGATTTGGTCATTTTTGCCTACCATAGAATAAAATGTGTTCTCCTTTTCAGTTTGAAAATAGTTATGTATTATACCGTATTTGCTCGAATATAAGACAAGGTTTTTTTCACTGCAAATGCTCCGAGTTACGCTAATATTTTTGTGGCAGACTGGGAGTCAGACCACATTTGGAACAACAACCCATTCGGAGAGAACCTGGTGCTCTGGTGCTGCTATATAGACAACGTGCTGATTGCATGGCGAGGCAGCAGGGAGTCCAAGGAGGACTTCATGGAGAACATAAATGACAATCGGCACGGTCTCCATTTGACTTCTAATATTCATAATAACACTATTGATTTTTTAGATTTGACATTGTACGTTGAGGATGAAAAGGTACTGACTAAATCTATTTTAACCCCTTAGTGACCGAGTGCTATGTTGCATTTGACGTGCCTTGAAGACCAGAATTCCATTATTTTTGTCATACGTTTACTGAACTGTGAATTTCTTTCTTTGTGTTCAGTCCACCCACACAAATTATATATAATTTTTTAAAGGACGGATAGGGCTTTCATTTGATACTATTATTTTCATCATATGATATCATTTACTATTAAAAAATATATAAATTATGATGAAAATATGCCATAAAAAACACTTTTTCTAACTTTGACCTGATTTTTTTTTTTTACACAATTACAAATGGTAAAAAAGACCCCGTCTATATATTTCTACTATTTGTCCTAAGTAAATTAATATCAATGTTTCCTTGTTTGTCTATGTTTTATTTCACGTAATAGGGCAATAAACAATATTAGTGTTTTTTTTTGTTTTCTAACAATTTTCTTCTACAGTGATTTTTTAACCCGAACACTAAATTTACCCCAACTCTAAATTTACTCTAACCCTAAATTGACCCCCACCCCTTAATCTAACCCTTGTAATCATCCGAACCCCCGTTTAACCCTAATTATGACCCTATTTGTGACCCTAACCCTAGATCTAGGTTCAGTAGATCAAGGGTTAGCTTTTTCCATTTATTTATTTATTTTATTTATTTATTTATTTAATTTTCTATTTTTTAACTGTAATATACTTAACTGCCTGTAGGGGCAGTCAAGTAGCGGTTTCAGAGGCGACGGAAGAGATTTTTTTTTTCTGTCTTCCGTCGCTCTCCTCTGGGCATGCTGTATCGGAGGAGCATGCTCCTCCGATACAGCACACACCCGCGATCACGGGGTGATCGCGGTGCCCAGGGGGGCACAGAATGTGTTGCATGATGCCTCGATAGAGGCATCATTGCAACACTCTCACACATAGGCAGTGATCAGCTTTCACTGCCTATGTGTGTTAACGCGCATACGATCACATTCGCGGTGATCGTATGCGCGAGGGGGGGCTGAAAGCCCTCTCAGAGGCTGCTTCGGATCCGAAGCAGCCTCTAAGAGTAGCTACAGACATGTAGTGTTGCGCTAAGGAGCGCAACACTACATGAAAACGGAGGACGTATATATACGTCCTCATGGTCCTTAAGGACCATGCTTTTCAGGACGTATATATACGTCCGAATGCGTTAAGGGGTTAAACCCTCTGATGGCAACGGCTATATTGACTATTCTAGTTGTCACCATCCAAACTGGCTGAATAACATTCCCAAAGGCCAAACGATGAGACTGAAAAGAAACTGATGGAGAGTTTCTTGGACAAAGCAGAACACTTATAAAAAAAATTTAAGAAAATAATTATCCACAAACCTTACTGAATAAAAGCCTACAGGAAGTTCAGAAAATACACAGACTGGAATTAACAAAAGATAAGCCTAAGACAAAGAAGGGTAGGAAGGATTTCGCCTTTCTAACTAAATTTAATAGTGGAGCCAGTCAAATTAAGAAAATTCTAGAAAAACACTGGCATATAGTCAAACAAGACGAGATCCTAAAAGATCATATTCCGACAAAACCCCAGATTATTTACAAGAAAACAGAAAGTATCAAACAGATTCTAGCCCCTAGTGTTCTACCTAAGAAAAACCTAACCACTAGACAGCTACTTGGAAACGATAACTATGGGTATCACAAATGCGGCAGATGTAAACTCTGTAAACTTCTAAAACAACAACCAAGGAAGGTCACTGACTTTACATGTACTAACACAGGTCGCTCTTACAAAATCAAACGATTCATTAATTGTGAATCTGAGAACGTCATTTATCTGTTACAATGCACCTGTAGAGCGCAATATATAGGGAGAACTACCAGAAAATGTAAAGTTAGAGCATTAGAACACATCGGGGGAGTTAGAAACAAAAGCAAAAAACACAGTATACCTATCCATTGCAACCAATGTAGAGAATTCTCATTAGAAACGTTTTCAGCATTTGCCATAGAAAAAATAGACCCCCACTGGAGAGGGGGAAACCATGCAGAAACACTATCTAAAAAAAGAGACCTTCAAATTAATTGTTGTCTCATTGGCTATCAAACTTGGCTTTGCCTAGGTCCAGCATTAAAAATGAAGGTGGCCCTGAATTCTGTATTTATAGAATTCCCCACTTTAGTCAAATTATTCAAGAGTCTAATCTTTCTTAAAATTAAAGCACACAATGAAGGTGAATTCAGGACACACTAGAAAACAAGATAGTTAGGCCTTGTTAGTTGCAACACAGAATAGGCTGTTCATACTTATCCAGCGATCAAACAATTTATAGAATTAATTAACATGATACTGTTAATGTCATGCTTGTTTACCACATACCCATTCTCTAAAATTAAAAAGATAATTGTGAAATGCTGGTTTCTTTCCTTAAAGCCTTATTAGTCACACAATCACTAATTATTATTTAGGTATGTTCTTTGTTATAGTATTCATAGGATGCTTAGTCTCTTCACTCAATAGAGTTGTTTTATTAGTGAATCGAGAGTCTTGTTTAGTGTTAGAAAGACAAGTAAACAGTCATAAAAATATACTGTTACATTCTGGAAATGTTGATTTAATAGGATTAATGAACATGCTCAATTTTCCTAATTTTCTGAATTTCATTAAGATAATTAACATAATAAAATTGCTGTTTAGGAGGTTGTTTTTTTTTTTTTTTTCAAATGAATTCTGATTCGAGTGCTAGTGGAAAAATGAAGAGTTCTTTGTGGGCGATGCCTTTATGTGGAATTAATTGAGGAAACTAATTCCTTCTTCAAGCTGAAAAGTTACCTTCTAAACATGTTAATTATTCTGTGGTGGTTATATTATATTATAATACAGATATATTGCTGGAAGATAGATTGTCCAACAGTATGATTATATACAGTGGTGTATCTTGATTTTGTGCTGCCCTAGGCAGACAAAATCCGGGCACCCCCTTACCCAAGCTGCACACCCACGTTACACACCTAAGACATGCCCCATCATTCAGACTCACATCAAGCTCATACTCCCATCACACACACACTCCCATCACACTCAGTCACACACTCCCATCACACTCAGTCACACACTCCGACTCCCATCACACTCAGTCACACACTCCGACTCCCATCACACTCAGTCACACACTCCGACTCCCATCACACTCAGTCACACACACACTGTCTCCCATCACACACACACACACACACACACACACACACAGTCTCCCATCAGCACTTACTTTTCCCTAGTGGCAGGCAGCATGGTCCCTCCATGCTGCCTGTTCGGCTTCCCGGCGATTGTGCCGACAGGTCACGTGACCGGGCGCACGTATGACATCAGCACGCCCGTCACGTGACTGTCGGCACTTCCGTGTCACACTGCACGGGGAGCCGAACAGGCAGCACGGAGGTTTCTCTGTGCTGCCTGTTCGGCTCCACGTGCAGCCTGGCAGGCAGAGCGGAGGTGAGAGGGGATCTTCCGATCCCTTCTCACCTCTGTCTCTGCCTGCAAGCGCGGTCTATTTTTTTTAAAGGGCCGCTTTTTTTATTTTTTTATTTTTATTTTCAGTGCTGGGGGGCGCTGCCGCCCCCCAAAATTTGCCGCCATAGGCATCCGCCTAGGATGCCTCGCGGTAAATACAGCACTGATTATATACAAATTTAACATTCAAACCCATTGCCCAGAAACATAAACTGCACCCACAGGACTTGTATAGGCAAAAAAAAAAATCAGATAGAATTGATGTTTCAGATCAACCTGTGGCCTTTTCTCAAGTTGACTGTATATACATGCTGGGTCACCCTCAAACTTGGGGCCCATTACAACATATGGTCTGAGCTCCCATTCCATTTCTCCTGCATTCCTTTTACTGCTCCCTCAACCCTTGCCTTAGTATCACCTAACAGCACCCAGTTGGCACAGCACCCAGAGCACCAAGATTGCATTTACAGGTCTTGCAAGAGCACCCAGATTGAACCCACAGGTCTTGCAAGAGCACCTACATTGCACACGCAGGACATGCGCCATCACCCACATTGCAAACCCAGAACTTACCACAGCCTGCACTCACATTTCACACCCAAAACGTACCCAGCAAACACCAAGATTACAGACCCAGGACATGCCCCAGCACACATATTTCACACCAGGATATAAGCCCAGCCCGCACTCACATTGTATCCACAGGACATGCCGCAGCAAATACATTGCACACCTAGATTGCATCCCCGTACTGATGCTTCCGAAACTTGGACTGATTCAGGGCACATCAGGGACATATTGGGAAACAAATATCGAGCTACACAATAAGCCCTGATGTGCCTCAGAATAAGTCGGCAATTTAGACATCATAGCCGATTACGCAGCAAGACCTGCCAAAACTGAAAGCACCCAAAATATTCCTGAGAATAAATAGTACCACTAACACCCCCATTTACTTCTAAAGGGATTATAGAGATTGATTTTGGGAGGAATTTGAAAGACATTTTTTAAACACAAACAATGTTCTGCTTTTTGGGAATTATGGGGGTAACTAAGAATAGGAAAACTACAATAAAGAAAGAAGTCAGTTAAAACATAACCTTTATTAAAGAACACTAAACATCAAGATGATAGATTTCATTTGCTGGAAGTATCTCCTTGAAACTAATACAAAAAAAAACAAATCATACAAAATACATAGTAACTCAAAAAGTGATTTTATCCAATGCCTACAAGATCCAGGATACGTTAGTTTATTTTAGCTACGATGTCTTTGCAGTTTAAAACCCAGCATAGTAATTACACTATTTAGCATGACAGATACCAGAGTCCTTGTTCAATTAGTATCAGAGGGTTAATTTTGGTTATAAAGTGCAAACAAAACCATTTAAAATTGTCACAAAATGGCTGTGTGGATCAAGTACCGCTTGTAGTCATCAGTCCCTTCAACTGAAGGGTATTGCTTACAGAAGAGCCTGCATAAATGCTTAAATATATGATCCTTAATAATAGGAAAGTTACTCTGTCACCACAATTTGGACAAGCCTTTCCTTAACAGTCTAGTGTTACCCCACCACTTACAACACAACGGAGGCAGGGAACCCAATACTCTGCACAGTAGTCACAAAACCAAAACAATATACAAAAATATATGTACAATATACAAAAAAACCCACAAAAGGCTAAGGCAGCAATCTAAAGTAATTCAGTAACTTAGAAGAAGGTATTTTTAGATAAGGACAATAGCAAAAATCTATTAAAAAGAAGGATTTCAAAAAGTAAAGACTCTAAATAGCTATCCTCTAAATGTAAACACACCCAACGCGCTTTACTGCCTGGCACTGGCTTTGTCAGGGCTACACATCATAAACAAACAGTTAATGAAGATATTATTGTTGACAGGTATTAATATAAGTAAATGGACACTGTATAACCGAATATTGTGAAAATGTGTAGGCCAATCTGATGTTTCTAATATTTTACTTTACTCTAATTATATTATTCTTTCATTATTATAATGAAACTCTGGCATGAAGAATCCATGGGGATTACCAGATTTTAGAACAGTGGTCATGTACAAACATCTCTTCAATCTCTATACGCTAAAAAATGGAGTACAAACCAGGACATTTTGGCCACTGCCTCCCCATTCTTTATCTATGCTATATTTTCAATGACATGTCTCATATCATGACAACCTTATTGTATAAAGTGTTAGTGTAAATGTTAGAAGCAAAAAAAAAAAAAGAAAATCAAGAAATTCATAATAAATATTTCTAGTCTCAGTCGTATAACAATATTTATTGTTATGGGTTGTGTGAGACAATATTCTTACATATACAACTATGTTTTACCTTATATACATTATTGGTTATTTATTTCACTTGGTTATATTGGTGGGTTGGGGGAGGTCAGCTCAACACTGTCCAGGAGATTCTATCTAATAATCTACAATATAGAAGTAGTGTCTGGTTCTATTTATTGGTCAGAAAAAGATGATTAAGCAACTTTGTGGATAACCCACAACACACATTACTATACAATTTGCACATTTCTGTATAGTACAACAGACTGACTGTACTAATTATAGGAGTCTCGATAAGTCTCCACATTCTTCATATTCCTCATTCATATGCCAATGTTGCTGTCATTCAGTGTTAACATTATGACAGCATTACAACTGTAATAACAATATTTCTATATGTATGTGAGCTGCCAAGAACATGGTTGTGAATGCCATGAATTCAGGCTAGTAAACAATGGAATACAAAAACAACAATAAAGACTGTGTCGTTGACATAATATACATTTATAGAAGAAAAGAAAAGCACTGAAAATGTCATCTTTTCTCCATATTGTTTTAGGAGCAATGTTGAAGGGTGTACCCTATTGCCTCCCAGCCTCTTTCCCTCCTTCTCTAATTGAGGTGATAATGTATTTTATGCCACAGAATAGGCTCCTGGATGCTGTATTATGGGTAATAAGAAATGTCCTGTGGACCTTTATTATGAAGGCTTTCAATAAAGCGAGACTATGCTTTTTAGTAAGCGTAAAACAAAAGCATAATTAAACTGGTTGTGTATTTAATGTTTTTTTTTTTCCTTTTCCAACACTGTGCCATATTTAATTGCATCTTCTTCTTGCAGTCTGCCTTTAATATAGTGGTAGACTGATGAGTTTACAAAGCATTAATTGTACATAACAAAATCAGTCTGCTATTGTTCCAGAATGGCAGATATTGTGGATTCCCCGCATGCAACAGATCCTTCAGATGTCACTCATTTATTTAATGAATCCATTTTCTACATGTTCACTTATATTGGAAGAGAAACACTGAAAGTACTTTGAAGCTTTTCTTTTCCAACCAAGAGCCACCTAATATTCAAAACCTGTGTGTGTAGCCGTCACAATATACCCAAGAGGTTATCAACTAAGAAAAGCATTATCTTTCAGAGGCTTTACTGGGAATGTAAATTTCAACAATGACAGTGATTGGGGTTATGATTTGAAATTCTTCAACACCGTAGTGAGATTTGCTCTCTGTTACCTGCTGTCCATCACCGTGACAGAATTGCACATTCCAATCTTTTAAAAAGGTGTTTTCTAGAAAAAAATGTAAAAAGTATTGTCATCCGGATTCATGAAATACATCTATTGTTTCATGTATTCTCTTGGTGAAGAGGAACTGGAAGAACTTTAGAGCTCAGTCACATAATGAATAATTTAATTTAAAGTTACACAGTACATTTATTTCCTTTGGAACATCGACTCATATTTTGAACAAACACAGGAAGATTTTACCATTTCTAATGCATGGACTACTACAGGTAGAGCGATTTATTTTGAAAAGATTGCCGTTATAATTAAGGACAGGCAAAGGCTATTACCTAGAAAGTAACACCAGCGTAAACTACCCTTTCACCTCTTCAGCTAACATTTTCACTCGTACAATGTATAAAATTAAAAAAATATATATTTTTTTTACATTTATTTATATAGTGACAAGAATTGACGTGGCACATGGCTTATCATTTAGATGGAGTGGGGGACAGGAGACCCATGAGGTGACTGAAGAGGAAAAAAGGGAAAGATGGCGATAGCGACAGTTTTTGGCGACCGCTGGAGATGGGTGGGTTTGGTCAGAGGTTAACCCTTCATGACATAGGTCATGCCAGGCACGTCCAGCTGGTAACTCTGTTGCCAACAAAGGACATACCTGACACGTCCTGCGGTGGAATGAGCGATTTTAACGATCACGGATTGCGAAATCCACTCTGGTGGTGTTGCTCTAATGCCTCAATATCAAGGAATTAGGCAGCACCGGAAATGATTCTCCAGGGCACCAGGGGATCACTATTGTGGTCAAACAGTCACTGTAGGAGAAAATGGATAGGAAACCAAAAAAACTGCTATTTTCAGTTATTACCCTATAACGTGCAAAAAACAACAGAAAAACATGTAACATGGCATATTTCTAAACTCAGGACAACATTTATAAACTATTTAGACAGGGTCTTTTTTACCATGTGTAACTGTGCAAATGTTTTGTTCAGGTCAAATTTAGACATATTTTCTGACTTTTTTTTTTTACAGTAAATTAGACAATATGATAAAATAATGGTATCTAAAGAAAGACCTTTTTATGCCGATAAAAAAAATGTATAATTTGGAAGGGTACAGTAAATAAGCAAGAAGAAAACGACAGCTAAACACAAACACTGCAGAAATGTTCAAACAACCCATGTCACCAAGTGAAAGTCACAGTGAAAAATTATTGTCACTATGAGGTTAATGGATATTCTAGTTGGATAAGTAGTGGGCTTCCTTAAAGAGATGAGTTTTAAGGGACTTTTTGAAAATTAAAAACGGGGGATAGCTTATTCATTTTATGTCTTCATGTAGAACTTTGGAAAATGATGATCATAAAAACAAAACATTATTTACTTGGATAAATAACTCATAAGGATGACCTTGACTAAGCTGGCCAAGTTTAACAGACTAAACTATTGACATAGTCCAGTAAACTTCATTTTGAATAAAAGTAATTGAAAATAAGAAACCAAATGCAAAATTGCTTCAACTCACCAAACTCCACAAATTACAATAATTTTGCAAACTTGTTCCAATAACGTTAAACTGTGACAGGCAAATGAGAAAAAACTCAAAATAAATGTATTTATTCATAGGCCCTTAAGCCTGCAGTTCACTCGATCAATATAACAGAGAGGAAGAGAAGATTAGGTTTCACTGTTTAGTGTTGAAACCCTCAGAATAACATTAAAAAGATGCCTGTGTTATACCAAGTGGAAAGCAGTCCTGGGCACTAAACTGTGTCCAATGTAAGCAAACAACCAATGCAGAATAAAATGCTTTCTTAAAGCCTGTATCTTTACTTATGTTTTATAGTTCTTGTGTTTGTCCACCGAATCTGGGAGCTGTCATTTTGATCTTTATGTGGAGTGAGGCAGATCCTGATGTGCCCTATTAATCCCTTGGCTCATATGGATGTACATATACATCATGTGATTCCCAGCAGTTAGCCATACAGGACGTCAAGACATTAAGCAACACCCAAATTTGGCCAGCAAAGGCACCACAATCACTCCACGGATTGATCACAGGAACCATATTGGAAGGCATCATGTTCATCCAATATGGCGCTGCCCTGTATTCAGCAAGAGTGACAAAAGTGATCAGAAATCACTTTTAATTGCTCTGTTGCTTGACTATCCCTATAACAAATTATATAAGGTGATGAAAATAATGGTATCTTATGAAAACCCTTTCTTAGACTAATAAATACAAAAATGACAGCTAAACACAAAATTTCAAAACAGTATGGTCACTAAGGGCCTAATCCCACTTAAAAAACAAATAAATTGGGCCATATTGCACATTACCAACAGCAACACATAAAAAACATGTTTGCTTGTGATTTTTTTTTCTGTTTTGGTTTATTATTTTATCAACAACATAAAAGAACCCTTTATGCATTGATCTGACATTAGTTTGAGTTGTTTTTTTCCTGTTTCAAAAAAGCTTTATTAAAGAATGAGTGACATACAAAGAATAATGTAGGGGCAGGTAGAATTTCAGGGGGGGGGGGCATGTAAAGTGGTAAGGGGTATGATGGTGACAATGGAGGGGAAAGGGGGAGAGCAATAAGGTTGCTAGTGATTTTTAAGCATGATCCATAGCAGTCTGTTCATGAACGGTGAATTGCAAATTAGTAGATGGGAGATGAACATTTCTTCACATTGATTCAACTACACATGTTACAGGGCTAAACATGGTGAGTGTCTCCAGCAAGAGTAAAGATGGAAAAAAAAATCACCTTTTTTTTTTTTTAAACAACAAATTGTATATTAGACCAACCTGTTCATGTTGAGATGTTCTCACCTTAACTTACCTTTTTTTGAACTGACCTCTTTGGCTATTCGATCAGTATTATAGTAAGGGACCTTGAGATTTTTAAAAGTAACCAGTGGACAAAAATACAATTATAACTGAACCAAGGTACAAATAAAAATTTTTGCCGCTGTGCACAATCCATCAATCCAGCAATATCAATATCCCTCAAAATGAGTAAACAGATAGGTTTACTTCAAAGGGGTGTATATTTTATCACAGACTTAAAGTGCACCTTACTAGAGGTTAGACAGTGTAGTGGAAAACAAGCACACATAAATAGATGGCTTTTATTTCTTACAACCGCCAATGTGCCTATTGCGCATGTATTCACTCTGCTAACAATGATCTTTATATTCTGTATTCTGTAGAATATAAAGCTCATTGTTGTTAGTATTACAGTCATTTTTCTCCAGTCAAGATGAAAATAGTCTACTTAGGGGATTAATATTGGCCTGCTTGGCACAGGCATTTAAGTATTTCCTTCCAGCTGTTCATGAATGTAGTTCCCATATGTACAAAGAATATGATGCCTAACTAGGAACTACACTGATTGATACAAGTCACAAAGTTACTCTACCGTCTCAAACTATTTATAAAAGGTGGGCATTGTGGTCAGGAAGACCGGGTAAGGTGTGGGCAAAAACAAGAGGCCTTGCTTGGTGAACATAGCGTAGCAGAGAAGTATTGAGGGTGAGGCAACTGAGACACCAGCCTAAGGTGCACAGAATTGAAGGGCATAGTAATCATAGCTACATAACACTGATGTTCTTTCACTCCACTATTAACTCTCAGGCAACATAACTGTGGTCTCTGCCCTTTCTGGTCTTCTCATAACTGTTAAAGGGACACTCCCACCAAAAAATGAAAAGGGTTTAATTTTCTTATTTTGTATTGTTGATTTCCGATATGTGTTTTGTGACTGTATTTAATAAAATATCTAACTAAACAAGTGTGACTGGGCTCCGCCATTTTGGGAAATATAGTGTTTTTGGGTGCCAATCCCTAGTGACTTTACAGCACTAGTTTCTCACTTTAGGGCTTAGGGCACAGAATGCAGTAACATGAATTCTGATCATAGACTGGCATGGAATGGGAGGGTAATGTAACTATTGCATCACAAGCCACCTAGTCCTGCCCACTATGATGCACAGGAGCCAGTAAGAGAGCAGGGGTGTATCTTATGACATCATCATGCAGGCGTTGGCAACAGTTGAGACTGGCTGGAAGATTTTGGATGATGTTGCATCATGGGAAATAATCACAAAATGGAGCCAGGAGATAAACACCTAATTTTATTTTTCCTTTTATATGCAATTAATTGAATCATATTAAAAAAAAAAAACAATGTCATATGATTTATAGATTTTTTTGTTTTAAATGACTAGGTTATCTAGTTACATCTTATGTAAGTGGTAGTGTCCCTTTAATCATGTTGTAAGCAGGATGAATCAGACTAGAGCATGGGATATGAAGTCATCTCGCAGCACTCTAGCCCAGCATGCGGCAACCTGCGCCTGCAACACAGCCTCTGTTAGGAAGAGGCAAAGAACTATAGCTTTCTCAACACCACTGACCACTAAGGTGAAAATAGCTAAAATTCTCCCGAAACAAAAATAAAAATCAATTGCATGTAAAATAATGTGAATTAAAGTTACAATATCTTTATTTGTTACATTTAAAATTCATCATATTAATGTGATATATATTCATATACTGTATAATAATAATGTATCATTTTTCTTTTTATTTAGAATAGTTGTTATTCATTACTTCATTTCTATTCGAATGCAAAGGGATTTTGTACCTTTTGAGGAAGGGGACTCCTTCGGGAAAGTTCCCCACACAGAACGTGGCAGCAGATCATACCAAAATGTATGATTTGGGGTTGAAATCTGCCATACTATGTAGGTGAAATGCAGATTTTTTTGCACAATTTGTAGACCCTTAAGTCTGTGGAACAGACTACCTATGTTGTAATATTGCTCAAAAGCACAGTGGATCAGTTATACATTTACTTGAACTTCATTATTCTTTTTCCAGTAAGTCATTTTAATGTATAATAATTCAAACAAATACATCATTCTATTAATGCAAAGCTCTTGCAGACTGACACAGTTTGGTTTGTTATCACTAAAAGATAACTGCTGGATATTTACAATTTTGCACATCTGAGCTAATTGCTAATCAGCAACATTTTTCAATTACATTTTTAATAAAAGTAATTTTCTATTACGTTTGAAAGTTAATCTGTAAAAGAGTACTTATTAGTGCCAATTAGGCTCTGCCAGATGTGTGTGATTGCAGTGTTATAGATTTGCATAAAGCTGCAAAAATGTCAAATAATAAACTGAAAAAAGAAACTACATGCATAGCTAAATGAGCAAGGGGCTTGATTCAGGTCTACCAGCATAAGAGAAATAGTTGTACTTTGTTTTTTAACAACATGCTGAATGTGAGACACTTTTAAATATTTTATTTATTTATTTTTAGGAAGTTTGATTTGTTAACTGATCTTTAACCCTAAGCTATGCTGTCCTAGACTGGCCACTTAGCAAGACCCTATTCTGCCAAGAAATGTACTGCTCGTGTACCAACAGACGAGGTACTTGGATTATATTCCACCAGAGTGTTCTTGATGGGTGGCAAGGACTTGAAGGATGGGGCTAGGGTTTTTGGCAAAGCAAGCAGGCGAGAATTGTGTGCATCTGCAATACAAATAATGTCCTCAATGTTTTGCTAGCGATTTTAAAGAATAACCTTTGGGCCATTTGCTTGGACTATTTTTTTCTGTTTACATGCAAACACAATTTAGCTTAGATCTCACTAAATAAACAAGTAGATTTTCTGACATAAGGTTTATTGATTTCCCCCCCTGTTGTATTCAATGCTTTGCATTATCACTTTGATTTCCTGTCATCTGCGATGAGCATATATTACCCAGCATGCATTTCCTCTTCCTGCTATTCATTTTTTTCTTTACTTAAAATATTGCAAGAGGTTTCATTAGCTGGTAGAAAACAGGAAACAATTGAAAGAGTATACAAGCTACTAAAATGTCCATAGGATACAAATAGAATGAAAGTGGTTACAAAATCTTGAAAAAGTTTGACATGTTGTTGATGAATATAAAGTTCAGTTTGGTTTAACATCATGTATAATTATTAATAGATGTTTATATATGTATTAAAAAAGCAATTGGGCATTGACTAGAAATTATTTTCTGAAACAAACAAACAAAATGATAGTCATTTACCCAATTCATATTTGTAAACCTATAATATTATGAGCATGTAAAGTCATCCGAAGAGAATTGTAACCAATGATATCTGTAATGCCCGAACCAGTGCAGCAATCCATTATTAAATAGTAACTGTACACAGTTAGACAATTATAAGCTGCACTGCACTATGGGGGGCTTGGCTCAGAGTACTTTAAAAGATAACTGATGAATTATTGAGATGATCTTGTCTATCTGGTAAGATATCCAGCAGAAAAGTAATAATATGAACAAATGCACTGTGATTAAACTGGAAAGCTTGGTATGTCACGCTAAAGACTATATAGTAAAGAAATATGAAAACAGTCGGATGATTACAAATTCCTTGCTAAAATAATTGGCTCCCCCTTACTACCTGGAAAAATTATTTCAGCTAACGCATCATTACAGTTTTTACTTTTTATGTGAAAACAAAGATGTTATCATTTTCTGGTTTTATAGCTGGTTTTCAAGAGTCAGATTTACTATGGTGTGTTTAGGAACTGGCCTACTTTTGTCATGTACCAGAGAAATGATGTTTCCAAAGAGTTCTATGTAAAACCAGGGCCGGCCTTAAGTGTTCCGGCGCCCTGTGCGGGCTTCCCCCGTGGCGCCCCCCCCACCCCCCGTCTCTTTCACCCCCCTATGTTTGTGTCTCTCTCCCTTCCCATGTTTGTCCCTTTCCTCTTCCTTGCCATGTCTGTCTCTCTCTCTCTCCCTCTGTTCTGTCTCTCTCCCCCGTCCCCTGTTCTGTCTCTCTCTCTCCCCCAGTTCTGTCTCTACCCCCTGCCCCTTTTCTGTCTGTCTCTCTCCCACCCCTCCCCTGTTCTGTCTCTCCCCCCTCCCCCTGTTCTCTCTCTCCCCTCCCCCTGTTCTCTCTCTCCCCTCCCCCGTTCTCTCTCTCCCCCCTCCCCCTGTTCTGTCTCTCCCCCCTCCCCCTGTTCTGTCTCTCCCCCCTAACCCCTGTTCTGTCTCTCCCCCCTAACCCCTGTTGTCTCTCCCCCCTAACCCCTGTTCTGTCTGTCTCTCTCTCCCCTCCCCCTGTTCTGTCTGTCTCTCTCCCCCCTAACCCCTGTTCTGTCTCTCCCCCCTAACCCCTGTTCTGTCTCTCCCCCCTAACCCCTGTTCTGTCTCTCCCCCCTAACCCCTGTTCTGTCTCTCCCCCCTAACCCCTGTTCTGTCTCTCTCCCCCCCCCCCCCCCTCCCTTACCTTTGCCTGAAAAGGTGGATCCAGGGAGGGGGCGGAGCTAACTGGCACAGCGGTGTAGCTCCGCCCCCACCCCGGGAAGCAGAGCACAGTCTGCATTACGGGGAGCCATGGGCAGCAAGACAAAGTGCTGCTCGGCTCCCCATGCTTAATGCAGGCATGGGGAGCCGAGCAGCACTATCTCATGCTGCCCGGGGCTCCCAGTGAAGCAGACGCTGCTCTGCTTCACATGGTGGGGGCGGAGCTACACCGCTGTGCCGGTTAGCTCCGCCCCCTCCCCGGACCCAGCACAGCATGCCGAGCAGAGGGCTGGTGAGGGGGGGATCTTTTGATCTCCCCCAGCCAGTGCCTCTACCGGCTTTTTTCTTTTTTACTTTTTTTTTCTTTCTACCGGCCGGGCAGACGCCCCCTGGGGTGTTGCGCCCTGTGTGCTCGCACAGGTCGCACACCCCTAAGGCCGGCCCTGTGTAAAACAATCAAACAAGTTAGGAGCCAGCAGTAGGGAATCTAAGAGCAATAGCTTGTCAAAACAAATGGAGAGATTCTCGAATTTGGCTGGCATTTTAAGGCTTCTATTTTTATCGAGATTTAGTGAACAAAACTCATAGTCAAGACTAAAATATTTATGGATTAGTTAAACTGATTCATCTTTAAATCATCTGAAAGCTAGTGTATGGTAGACACTTTGTTGGTCTTCAAGTTATAAGAAACTAGTGAGGGGCTACTCACTACTATATTAACATATTTCATATCACTGACTTAAAGGAACACTATACGTTATTTTTCACTTCTAATATATAATACTTTTGATAGTACATGCCAGACTATCCGCTGACTGACAACTGGCATGCTTCCATAGGAAGCAGGCAGCAGTCTGGTCATCGATAGGCTCCCTCTGCTAGTGCAGAGAGCCCCTGGATTTTGTGTGAGATCACCAGGGAGGACCTTAACTAGGGCTAGCAGCGAGAGACCAGGAACTGCTGTGTCTCAGATGTAAGACACAGCAGATAGTACATCCATGTGTAGCTATTAAGATAAATGTCAGGTTTCCTCCAGACTCTTGGGACATGTTTTCAAAATCCATTGCTTCCTTCAAGGAGGTGGTGAATTTGCTTAGCAGGAGAAACTGATGGGTTTATTCACAAAAAATTCGACTTTAGAGGTTGACTTTCATTTTGATACCAAGTCAAATTCAGCACCTTAGTTTGACGTAGAAAAAAAAACCAGGTCCGTATCTTCCCATTAAAAGTAATGGGAGGTGAAATGATCAAAGCCATTTTTGAAACTAAGTCAAACTCGAGTGCCGAATTTGACTTGGTCTCAAAGTAAAAGTCGACCTCCAAAGTCGAATTTTTGTGAGTAGACCCATAAGAGTTTGATCATTGTAGAGCATATTGTATAGCTAAATTAGTGTGATGAAATGTTCATCTCACCTCATCACGTGATTGTGAATAGACCCCTATAGAGATAATGCACTTTGGGCATAATAACCCAAAGGCAGAATATAGAATATTTGATACAGTGCTAAACTCAACCTCTCAGGAAAGGGATTTAGGGGTAATTATTTCAGAGGACTTAAATGTTTACAAGTAATATCAAGAAGGTACCAGAAGTAGTAGAGGTTTAAGTCTGCATGAGATTGGCACAAGGCTATCCTAGATATACGATAAGGCCAGGGACTAGTAAGTATTCAGGTTTTTTTTTAAAGCACAAATTGGGCAGACTGTATTGGCCAAATGGTTCGTATCTATCAACACATACTATGTTTATATGTATTTTACAAAAGTAATTTTGTGCATAAAATGTATTACGTTATGTTATACTTTACTTACTCTACTTTTTATTTACCATATGTTGCTACCTCTTTTAATATGATCTTAAAGAACATTCATTAAAATTTTGCTTTTCATTTAAAGAAAAAATAATATTTCATATGCCATGGCATGTTTTCTAGTTCTCTAGAATATATTATTCTACCCAAATATCCCATTAGCTGAGTGCAATTAGTAGCCAGAGATACAAGATGAATACTATATATTAAGCAAGTTAGTAATATAAAAATATATTACTAGCCAGGGACACTCAGGCTATCCTGTTAATGTTCTACAAATACATTATACCTCTAGTGATAATGCTAAGTATATGGGTAATTGAGACAGCCAGGTTTTCAGGAATATAATCTCCTATGTATTGAAGCAAGGTTACACTCCACCAATGGGATGGGGGTATGCACATAATTACAGGGTATAATTTAAATGGGTTCTTATTATACTTCCTGCATGGAAAATATGCATTTTACTTTGTAACTCCTTAATAGTCACTGTAAAAGGAAAATGTCACCCACGGTATCATGGGCTTGGACTGAGATAAGTACTGCATCATGTAATAAAGAAAAAGCAACATAATGATCTTATTAGTTTTTTCCTCAACTCTTTATCTCCAAGAAACTGTGAATAAAGTGTAAGAGATATATTGCTGTTTCTATAGAAAGTGTGAGGACTATCCAAGCCCTCCTTATTGGATGTCACTGAGATTCAACACGGTTTATTGTTTTACAAGAAAATCTGTACAGATGACATATACTAGAAACATGTACAACATGTGGAATGGTGGAACTGCCCCTTTAATAACAAGATAGCAAATTAGTTATGTAGGAATTGGTGCACATTACCCACAAATCATTATGACCAGTGTTCCTGACCATACTGACCTCAATTTGTATCGAAGGAAAATATCCAAAGGATGGCAAATCACCTTATTGTTAAGTCGGTGAAGAAAATTGTAATTTGATAGAGAAATATGTAAAAATAATAATACTAATTGGATACATTTTAATCCACATCTTTTTCAGAATGTTGGTCACTTAAATGTAAATGATGTATGCTATATGTATAAGCTAAGAAATGAAAATGAAAGGTAGGCATTTTAGGAGAGTAAAAAGCATGTAATTTGAGTCTGGCTTTAATGTCTTTTGCTGCAGTCATGGGTGTAATTTCTGTATATTACAGCTGGAGAGTTGCTGGTTAATTAGATTACATCTTTCTAGTAGGCTTACCAGGCTTCCAGACGGCTGCATTGCACTACATTTTCTACATCATTTGATGAGAAAAGAAAATGGGATTTACACTTCTGCATTTTGAAGTTTTTGTTAAACTTTGTCATAGACTCTCACAAAATACAGAACATAGTGGCTACGAACAATTGGAGACACGACCAGCAACGGACCAGTTTTCCATGATCTCACAGCTGACACTAAAGCTTTAATAATGCTGGGCGAGTTCAAGAGACTTTGGGCATACCTTACCAACAATGAAACATTATTCAAGTGGATACCGCTAAAGAATATAGCTCCAAAGTTTACCTGTCTCAACAGGAAGATAATGGAATTAGTCTCACATTGCTAGTCTGTCATATTAGGGTACCAGCCACACTATAGGCATCCCCTGCTATGTACGTCTCTACCTCCTAGGCAGTCTATGTGGGTCACTTTGGTCAAGTGGCGTCAAGAAGGATCCCCCCCCCCCCCCCCCCCCACTCACTGAATGCAGAATTCGAAATTGCAGAAATAAGGTTTTTTTTTTTTTTTTGCCTTCTATTGGATCAATAACGGTAAACAAGGAATAGAAAAAGTATGTTTTCAACCTAAACTACTATGTAACTATATGTAACTAAGTAACTAATACACCAAGATTAAAGACCACTTCTCACACCTGTCATCTTCGCCAAAGAAAAGGAATCATCCTGTACGAATGTTTACTACATTAAAACTATATCAAAAATGCCATAAGCATTGAATATTCAGGTACTGAAATAATAAGCTGAAAGTGGGCGCCAGTCAGGGAAAAGTAAATAGATATAAGTTCTAGGATAACCAGAATAAAATAAGAGCATGGAAATGTTAATGCATCATAAAAAATATACACAATAAAATAAGTACAATCATAAAGTGCAAATAACGTAATAAGAAGAAACAACCGCAGATAATATATGGCTACTTGGCATGGTACAGTGAATGCAAAGTACAATAACTGTGAAATACAAATCACAGAGAGAGTGATAGGCATAAGGAGTATTGATTGCACCTTAGAACACACCAACGTGTTTCGCCTTAACGGCTTCTTCAAGGGTGACAAGCTAATATACAGTATTTCTGTTGCACAACGTTGCAATTTTTTTGCTGGAATCCAAGGTGGAACATGGGAAAAAAATAAAGGTAAGAAAAAAATGGAGAAAAGTTATTATTAAATCAAATATTTTGACACGTGGTTACATAAAATAGATTAGTCTATGTTTAGCTATGTATAGCTGTTTACAAATGTGTTCATCATCATTATCAATCCTTTTCAAATGAACACAAAAAACAATGACACAATATATTAGCAGAAACCTACTTGCTAAAGATTGTTTCATGTGTAAGGCAGAGGACATATTTACAAAAGAAAACTTTATACATATACTGAGGATTATAACCAGCACAACACAAAAAAAGAGCCACTTAATACAAAAAGTCTCTTTGGAAAAATCCGACCATTTGATAACATAGGAATCCGTTCTTAGGTTAATCGAGTTTAAAAAATGGTCTGTTTAGGATAGAGGGGGGAAAAAATTGTTTTGTTTGGATCAGTTTATATGCTTAAATATTTTAAAGATAAAGTAATGCTAGAAGTTTACTATCACTGAATGAATTATCGGTGAAAGCCAGATAGCACAGATGCTGTGATGCAGCCTGTGTTTGTTTTACAGTGTCTTTTCTAGTTAACCGGCTCTTGAGAACGAGCTAATACTAGCAACTGGAACGAGCAAGTACTCTGTGGGGAAATCAAATAGAGTGATACTAATGCTACAAGAGAAACTTCTATAGCAGATTTTAGTTACATTTATGATGGCAACTTACTATTGTATGCCAGTTCTCAACAGGGTTATTGGGCAGGATAACTACTAGTGCGAATAGTGATATGTGTGCAATATAAAGAAAAAGGGTTATATAGTGCTTTGTAGGGCATCTAGCTGAAAGTTAGAGATTCTAATTTACAGAAAGAAAAAAGGTGCAAAAGAAGCAACTTGCTTACTTAGTATCAAGCTGCAGTCGAATATTCCTTCTGATGTATGTGGCTGATAACTTGTATTTGATCCTTCACGTGATAGTGCACGCCTTTTGATGTGGATTTAAATAGGTCAGCTGGTTGGGACAACCCTTTTGGGGCAGGCTCTTATCCACACACATTTCTAGATTTAATTATCTTAATTCGTGTCATTATCCTGACTTAGTAAAAGATTATGATAGACACCACTAAAATTGCTGAGACATGGGTCTGTTAGTGTGTGTGTGGAAATAAAAAGAAAAAAAGAACAAGAGGGGAAAATGGTGTAATTGAAAGAAAACCAATATGGGAAATCCATGTGATATCATGATATTAATCACAGGGAGGATATAAATATTAGTCAATTATTGAGATAAGATGTTAATTAATCTTGTATGAATTCCTGGAATATAGGTTGAACAAAAATAATTAGAGTAGACAGAGTGTATCTTGGAACTATGGATGATTAGTAAATACATATAGTGTGGGAAAACCACAGCTGGAATATAAAAAATACACAGCTCGAATATAAAAAGTAAATGGAAAAAATTGTTGCTCATTTTTTTATGTAGTGCAGTCCTGGATATATAAGAAATCTAAACATAAATGTAGAAAACAGATTGGATAACTATAATAAAGAAAACATGGGGAAATATACAGCCAGAAATAGAGGATATAGATGAGTAAAAATAAAAATAAAAGTAACAAAATATATAGATGGAAGTAATTGTGAAGATAAACAAATCTAAAAATAAATGAAAATAAATAAACATAGAATATAAAGTTATTATATTGACAAGTAGGAGGATCAGGATGTGATGTTTTATAGACAATTGTGGAGTTCAAACTCCTCGTTAAGACCTAACTGTGTCAGAGTTTTTAATTCATATATCCAGAACATTTCTCTCTGGCCTAATGTGTTGGTGTTTTGGTGAAGTTGCCTCCTCTAAAATCTCTTATTAGCTCACATATAGGTGTAACCTGTAGAAATTTGGTGTCCCTACTATGTTGGGATTTAATGTGTGCCGGAAGGCTGTGTGGGGTCACTCCTCTTTTAATGTTACCAATATGCTCCCCCATTCTTGTTTTAAACTGGCGGGAGGTTCTACCCACATATTGTAGCACACACAGGCATTCTCATAAGTAAATTTGTTCAGGTACTTTGTTAGCTTACTGATAGAGCACAGAAATATAAAATAATAATAACAACAAAGTATTTAGCCTATGACTAAGTACCTTTTGGTATGAAACGCATAAGGTTTTTGTTCACACTGACGTCTATTTAGAATTTGTTTGCTGTTGTTTCCTGACCCATGTTTTGATTTTTAATATTTTTCATTAATAAATTAGTATTTTTATATTTATTATGCTCTGAAGATTATTCTGACTGTGGAAGCTCTCTTTTTTTGAATTGTTTGTACTATATTTACTTTTAAAGCTCCGGACTATCTGTATTTGTTGTGGTCCGTATTTAATAGCGCTCTCTCCGCTGAGCTTTTTTTTTGGTGCATCAACAAAGTATTTAACCACATCAGCCCACTGAGCTATCTCATGGGCTTGTCGTATCCCAGCTCTCGCCATTTGGCCCTGCGTAGAATTTCACAACAGAGTTGAGGCTCAGATCTCCTTCTACTCTTCAAATGCAAGGGTTGAAGGAGATTAACTAATGAAAATAATAGTAAAGAATCCATTTCTTGATTTGTCCATCACTATGTACCTCTGAAAACAATATCATAAACTCAGCTCAGTCAAAATTAACTGAATTATGTGAATCAGATTTGAAATGATCTTTTCTTAGCCACTAAAATATAATGGTACTATTTGTTAGCAAAATAATGCGCAAATGTTTCTATGTTTTACGCAGGTGCTACTATCGGTCTGTGAACAAACAATGCTTTCTAGAACTTTTTGTGATGCCCTGGATTAAAATATGTTAATGGGAAAATGTTGATTTCAATCTCTGTTTAATTCTATCTGCTACTATGCCTTTTACAGTATAATGAGCTTTCCTAGGGCTTTGAATTAAGCCGCTTTTTAAAATGCTGTAATAATGGCAATCATAGTTCCTGTTGTTTTTTTTCTGGCTAGAATTGTAAGATATTATCACATTGTTTGTCGTGTCACAAACACTGGCTTATAATATGAATTATCCAAGGGAGCTTAATCCTTTGTGAGCAAACTATGAATAGACACTTCCAAATGGGCTATAGTGACTTGAAATGATTAACTATTTTAGATAATGCACATGCTATTCTGCCCGTCAAAGAATATTTAATTAAAAAATTCTTTTGACAAGAAAACAAAGCTGTATGTTTGCATTCAGTGGAGCTTATATACAATACTTATCTTGTGTAATTTCTCTGAAGAGCTTAGTAATGATTACAGATCTTGGCTAACAACCAAAGCACAGTGATGCTATTCAGTCTTTTTACTGTAATAGAAAGAATGGAAACTATACTTTAATATACAAAACAAACTAGTAAAAAAGAAAATATCATTATATATTTGAATAGTTTAAGAGACTTTTTTGCAATGGCTCCTCGGTGACCTACTTCAAAATAAATATAAATACTGCATTAATTGCTTGCAATCATTTATGGGTAAGGTGACAGTACTACTCTTGGGATTATGGAAATGTATAAAAGACTCATACTGCAGGGTAGCAATGGCTTTAATGCAGCCCTGCAGTGAGTTGCTGATAAAGCCTGGGGACATGGTCGCCATGGCAACAAAACAAAATGAGCAAGTGACTAGGTTTTTTGGAGCCTTGCTCCTGTGCTATGGTTTACAGAGGTTGATTAGGGGAAACCTTTAAAAACAAAGAGGGGATTAGGAAAATCTAGAAAAAAGATAGTCTAAATGTTATTAGGTAATGCTGATAAAACCAAAAACAAAAGAGAGGGATAATCAGGTATTGACCAAATTAAGCAACAAAGTGCTAAGACCCACCCACAATGAATCAAATAAAAAACACACACAAATGAAGAAAACCCAGCTGTACACCAGTAAAAACACATCCAACTGAAAAAAATGCTCGGCCAGTCGAAATATTTAAACCTAAAAAGGATGCAGGGGAAAAAAAGAGAGGAATTCTTCTCTATTATATCAGTATAAATAGAAAATCCTGCGACACAAATACATTGTAACATGGATTGATCTAAGAATTTATGAGAAGGACGGCACTTCAGCAGAGATCAGCAGAGGTTGTCATGGAGAGAACAGGTAAAATGATAATCTGATGTAGCAAGTAGCTGGTCGTGGAATAAGCTAAAACATCAGACGAACAATTCGCACAAGTGGCTCAGGCAGGGCATTTTGTTGGATTTGTTTCACTAATGCATTTGTTTTTTGACTTCACCGTTTTTATTTCTATAAGTGGGTATTTTGTTTTTTATCAGCATTACCTAATATAATGTGAGCTTTTGGATTTCCTTTTTATAGATTTTCCATATCTCTTCTTAATATAAGATAAAATCTCCCCTTCAGAGAAAGTATATATTGCATTTAGATCTTCACACTACAGCACCGTTTCATAGACCACAGGCTCTACAACCTCTGATTCTATACCAGGATCCCTAGTGCTTGCTCAGCTTACAGAACTCGTTACACTAAATTGGATAACACGAATGCTAATGGGAATTGTAATTTAGTGACCAGGTTACATACATACATTTATGGAGGTGAATAAACTGTTCGGGTTCGTACCGAACAATACAGTTTTTGGACCCCGGACCCGAACACGGACATTTCACTGTATGTTCGGGTTGGCGTTTGGGGTTCAGCGATTTAATGGCGCGTTTTGAAAGGCTGCAGGACAGCCAATCAGAAAGCCCACAGCATTACATACATATACATTGTATGTAATGCTATTGGCTTTCTATAAACCGAAATAGAGTCCCCATTCATACGAATAGGTCAATTGACCTATTCGTATTGTTATGGAAAAATGTCTCTTTTACTATTATACACTTGTGTTTATGTCTTATTTGGCACACTTCCCTAAAGGTCATAATTTCTTACAGATGCTAACGTATAAGCATTGCATTCCTTTGTCTGTTTAATCTTTTACACATGTGCTCAATAACTGCTTCCTATGGAAAGTCCTCCCATCCAAGCTACCCCTTCCCCCCTGCTAAGGAGCAAGTCTCATGTAACACATTCTTATAAAGACCAGCTTCCGGTACTAACTCCTCCACCTTTCTCTTGTACAAATTAACAGTTATTGCATGTCACGTGAATCAAAATGGAGAATCACTGTTAAAGTAACAGTAACTGTTTCCCCTGCAGCCCCTCTTTGTTCAGTAACTACTCACTCCCCCTCCCATCGTGTAACCAAGATGGAGCTGGAATGTGGGTGGGAGAACTCTATAAAGATGGCATCACATTCTGTAGGGTGGGCTTAAAGAAGACCCCCTCCAACTGTTAGCCAATTGTTGAACGTATATTGTATCTTTAAACTATGACTGTACTGTGACGTATTCCTGCTTTAAAAGGAGTCCCCCACTCTGAGAAATAAAGGTTTGCCTCAGGTTTTTTTCCACTGATCAGAAACTTTGTCTCCGGTGTGAATTACTTTTAGGGGAGAGCGCATTAGTTGATCAATTTGGAAGGAGTAGATAGACAATAAAGCAAAGTTTGCTTTGATCCAAATCAGTATGAATGGGGACACTCTTACCCACATTTTACTTCATTTTGCAGCCCTCTAGCCCTTTCCAGGACTTTTTTAGAGGCATTTTAGTGGTCAAAAGTTTGTGTCCCCATTGACTTCAATGGGGTTCGAGTCAAGTTCGGGGTCAAGTTCGAGCACGGACCCGGACATTTTTTCGAAGTTCGGCCGAACCCAAACATCCAGGAGTCCGCTCAACTCTAGAGGTGACATATTTCCTTTTAGACACTTTAGCTCATTCAATAAAGACTTTACATTATGTTTGATCAATGGAATTGGCCAATGTAATTTTTCTCTTCATGTTGCAGGGACTATTTTCTTGCCAAGATGAGCATGTCATATAATAAGGGATTACAGATTTGAAAACATTGTGCAGGTTAAACTATTTAGTTTGCCGACACATTGGTTTTATGAGATGAAACCTGAAGATACCTGATCGGAATACCAGTTAACGCTATATTACTGTGGAGGATCACAATGGTTTTGCACTTGGCACCGGTGGGAGAGCAATGAAAAATTAGCTGCTCAACATAACAAATTGCTTTGTGTTCTGCTACAGACGGTACTGGCATTTCAACATGTACTTTCAATAGAACACAATAAGCCTGCAAGAGTTACCATTATCCTATTTCTCTCTTCAATACAATCACATTTTTAAATAACCTGAACATCTGTAGCAGTAAATGAAAATTCTGGACGCACGGTATAAATAGACATTTTCATTTCAACAGCGAATGTCTAAATTGTATTCATAAACAACACGACTTAGAAATAATAAAGACAAAAATAAGATTTTTACAGTATCCAATGATTATAAAAAAAAGATAACATTTCCATTGTTGCAGTATAAAAACAGCATAGACGAAAAATAAAATTTAAGAACTGGCAACATAATGTTTTTGCCAATCCATCAGTCTTACTGAAGCACTTTATATTTCCTGTTATGAGAACAAAGAATGGGAGCAAGGATAGCAAGGATGAGGCATCATGGGCACCCTTGCCATGGATACAGCTAATTTTGACTGTGCATGAGCAGGTCAGGAAGTTTCCCATCCGTTCTACTAATATTTCTACAGACAAGCATACAAGAAAATAAACAGGACATCCTAATCTGATTGTTATCTTGCAACAATGTCTCAAAGAATAAACACATAGCATTACTATAACAAAAATACTGTGTCCAGAATAAGGCTGCAGGCATTACCTGGTCATATTATTATATATTATATAGATTATAATGTCTTTTTGAATGTCCAAGTACTAAATGTGCCTTGTGATTTACTGTGTATATATATATATATATATATATATAAAAAATCCAAGGTATGATGCACTCAGCTAGTGGCAATCGTAATGGACACTGGCCCGGGTGCTGTGTAGCTAAAGAATACAGAAATCCAAAAAAAACACGCACTCACGGGGCTTAAACAAAAACAAGTCGATGCTTTACTTACTCATACAGGTGTGGAATTCACATGAGGATACAATCGACGTTTCGGTCCACAACGTGGACCTTTAATAAAGGTCCACGTTGTGGACCGAAACGTCGATTGTATCCTCATGTGAATTCCACACCTGTATGAGTAAGTAAAGCATCGACTTGTTTTTGTTTAAGCCCCGTGAGTGCGTGTTTTTTTGGATTTCTATATATATATATATATATATATATATATATATATATTCCACATACATACATATATATATATATATATATATATATATATATATATATATATATATTCCACATACATACATATACAGTCCTGCAAAAGTTTTAGGCAGTTTGTTTTTATTAAGTAACAAAATTCACACAAATGTTTGTTTAATCAATACTTGGTGTGACCACCCTTTGCCGTCTAAACAGAATAAATTCTTCCAGGTACACTTGTACAAAGTCAGGGATTAAAACTGGGTGAGGAACAGCCAAACTCCGCTAACAAGTTGAGGTTGCGAAAGACTGTATAATGCTGAAAGTTATAGATCATGGCAAGACTGAGCAAGGCACAATCTAGTTATATTGTATCAGCAAGGTCTCTCCCAGTAAGAAATTACAAGACAGACTGGGGTTTCCAGATGTTTGGAGCAACCTACCTATCAAGTTCCTTAACCCCTTAACGACAGATGACGTGCCAGGCACGTCACGGCAAATCGAGGACTTGCCGACAGCTGACGTGCCTGGCACGTCATGCACTAAACTGAGTAAAGAAAGCGACCAGCGGTCGCTTTCTTTACTCTAACGGTGTTGCTACAATGCCTCTAGGTAGAGGCATTGTGCAACACCCCCCAAAAGTGCAGGGGCGCGCTACGATCACTCCACGGAGTGATCGTAGCAGCCATTTAAAAATGGCTGCGCCGGCTGCACACATGTGCTTAGAAAGCGAACGATCGTTCGCTTTCTAAGCATCTCCGGTGTTGTTAAAGTGCCTCGCCAGCGAGGCACTTAACAACACCGTTCTGCTCCCCAGAGCCGATGGTGGTCGCTCTCCTGAGCGACCCCATCGGCTCAGTAGAAGGGAACGCTGCCTATACAGGCAGCGCTTCCCTTCTAATGGCAAGAGCATCGGAAGTGAAAGTATTTCACTTCCGATGCTCTAGGGGGAGCCAATCGATGCCGGCACAACAGATCTATGTGATCTGTGTGCAGGCATGTATGATAAGTGCTCTGATGAGCACTTATCATACTGTCAAAGGCAATATTAGCAAATATTGCCTTTGACAAGTATTGATCTGCCTCCCTCACCTTACTAGTTATAGTAAGGGAGAGAGACAGATCAGATAAAGTAAAAAAATAAAATAAAATAATAAAACAAATATTTAATAAAATTTTAAACACCAAGGGCTTTTATAAAAGCCATTTAACCCCTTCCCTGCCATTGATCGCTGTGTACGCAGTGATCATACACAGCAGCACATTTTTTGCTGTCTGTGCATTTTTTAGGGGTTAATTTTTTTTACTGTAATTCATTACAGTATAAAAAAAAGCTCTTTTAAGAGAGATTAACCCCTTTCTTGCTGTAGATCACTGCCTAAGCAGAGATCTGACGCAAATGCAGCAATCTTGCTGCAGAAGCATTTTTAATTTTTTTAAAACTTTTTTATTACACCCGTCACGTGTTAATTATACCCGCTAGGGGACTACGTTTAACGTAATTTTTTTTTTAAATAAGAGCTATTAACCCCTTCCTTGCCGTATATCACTTCCTAAGCAGCACATATGGTCACTGCCTAAGCAGTGCATATGGTCACTGCCTAAGCAGCGCATATGGAGCAATCTAGTCGCAGAAGGATTTTTTTTTTTGCTATCAGCATTTTTTTTGTCAGACTCGCTAGGGGTTAATTATACCCACTAGGGGATTACCTGTATTCCTTTTGAAGCTGTCTGAACACGTGTATAGCGATCAGTAACAGCCGATCAGTGGCAAAGGTGGTTTGGTGATTTCTCAGATGAGCATCACCATTCGTCTGGTTCGATCAATATTGGTAAATATTGTTCTGACCCATATGGATCTGCCTCCCTCTCCTCACTTGAGTTTTAGTGAGGGAAAGAGACAGATCTGTATAACATAATTTTTTAATTGTAATAAATTAAATAAAATGTTAAAAAAATTGTGAGTCCCAAGGGCTTTTATAAAAGCCATACCCTTTGTATAGTGTAGTGTATTAACCCCTTCCCTGCCACTGATCACTGCACAGCAGAAATTTTTTTCTTGTCTGTGCATTTTTAGGGGTTAATTTTTTTGTACAGTACTACAAAGGCTCTTATAAGAGCTATTAACCCCTTCCTTGCTCTACATGTTCAAATTCCAAGTTTGAAAATCAAAAAGCGCACCTCTCAAATGTAGCCTTTCAACACCCAACAAAGCTGACAAAGCTATGCATGGGTGGTATCCCTGTGCTCGGGAGATGTTGCTGAACATATATTGTGGTATTGTTTGTCAGTGACACATACCGAAATATGTGAATTTGTGTCTAAAGTACAATGTATGTGGGAAAAAATACACAATAAAATGACTACCACAAACTTTGACAAAGGCTGGTGGTAGAATTGGTGCATGGAAAGTGTTAAAATAACACCATTTAAAATAGCCTAGGGTGTCTACTTTTACAAAATATATACTTTTTGGGGTAAAATACACTGTCCTACTTTAAAAAAAAGTCCCAAATGAAAGATGGGCTCAGGCTGGCTACACGTCAATATTCCAAGTTGAAAATGCGCACCTTCACAATGTGGCCCTTTTAGCCCCCAAACAACCCAACAAACCTATGCATGGGTGGTATCCCTGTACTCAAGAGATGTTGCTGAACACTTATTGGGGTGTTATTTGGCAGTGACACATACCAAAATCTGTAAATTCATGTCTGAAGTACAAGGTTTGTGAAAAAAAAAACACAAAAAAATGACTACCACAAACTTTGACAAAGGCTGGTGGTAGAATTAGTGCATGGAAAGTGTAAAAATACCACCATTTGAGATAGCCTAGGGTGTCTACTTTAAAAAAATATATGGGTTGATGTGGTAAAATACACTGGCTGGTTTCAAATATGTCCCAAATGGGACATGGGTGCAGGCTGTCTGCATGTCAAAATTTCAAATTGGAAAACCAAAAACTTCACCTCCCAAATTTGGCCTTTTACCCCCCAAACAATCCAACAAACCTATGCATGGGGGGTATCCCTGTACTCAAGAGATGTTTCTGAACACTTATTGGGGTGTTATTTGGCAGTGACACATACCAAAATCTGTAAATTTATGTCTGAAGTACAAGGTTTGTGAAAAAAAAACACAAAAAAATTACTACCACAAACTTTGACAAAGGCTGGTGGTAGAAATAGTGCATGGAAAGTGTTAAAATACCACCATTTGAGATAGCCTAGGGTGTCTACTTTTAAAAAATATATGGGTTGATGGGGTAAAATACACTGGCTGGTTTCAAATATGTCCCAAATGGGACATGGGTGCAGGCTGTCTGCATGTAAAAATTTCAAGTTGGAAAACAAAAAACTGCACCTCACAAATTTGGCATTTTAGCCCCCAAACAACCCAACAAACCTATGCATGGGTGGTATCCCTGTACTCAGGAGAAATAGTAGAATCTATTTAGCATGTTTTTTCGTTCGCTATTGTCGATGAGGAGAAGTTGTTTCAAATAAAAACAAAGAAATTTGTGTATTTTTTTTTTTTTTACCATATTTTATTATTTTTTTTTAATAATATGATAAGATATGATCAAAAATATGGCATCCATAGAAAGCCCTTTTTGTCCCGATAAAAACAATATATAATATGTGTGGGTACAGCAAATGACGAAGAAGAAAATTACTGCTAAACACAAACAGCACAGAAATGTTAAAATAGCCATTGTCCAGAAAGGACAAAAATGTTTCAAAGGCTCTGTCCTTAAGGGGTTAAAAAGCTGTGTGCAAGTGTACCTAGAAAAATTAATTCCGTTTTGAGGAAGGTATTCTGTTTGGCTTTGAAGACAAAGGGTGGTCACACCAAATTTTGATTTAATTTAGTTTTTTTGTCTGTTCACTCACTTGGCATTTTATTAATTGATAAAAAAAAATAAACTATTAACTAAAACATATTTTTGAAAGCATTCATACTTTACAACATTTTTCCATACCTGCCTAAAATGTGTTCACAGTACCATATATATTTAATATAAATGGCTACCAATGAACATGCAATGCAAGACTGGCATTTGACAGTAGAAGAAGGATGGCTCCAGACAGAAACAAATCTAAGGACCTTGAAGAGGCTGACTGCTATGTTAAGCTCTATAATATAATAGCCAGCTTGAGAGATGAATAGTAGCTTATTTGAACGGAAACTCAATACAATAAGTGATATAAGCTTAATATTATAATAGACCTTATTTAAAATAAATCTTTTCTACTTTCAAGATGAAACACTTCTGAATAACCAATTATTCCTCTGGTTATGATACACTAACCTACAAAAGGAAGTCTTTGTGTAGAAAAAACATCATTACATAAGAATCAGTAAAAGAGACAAATCACTTTTCATTACAAAGTCTACAAATTGTAGACACATAATATTCATGGAAATGATGCGCTTGCTTTCTGTAAACTTAACTGTATAAAATACCTAAGCCAAAACATAATTTTTTTTTTACTTTCGAATCCAGGACAGAGTATCTTTGTGTTGTCATATGTTTGTTTAAAGAGGCAGTGTACATTAGGTTATGCCCAAGGGTCAGAGGGAATACACAGGCACCTGGACAGTGTGAGGAGCAGTCCCATCTAAAGCAAGTAGACCAGTAAAAAAAAATCTGTGTGTCTAAGTGTCTGTGTATGAGTGTGAGTCTATTTGTGTGTATTTGTGTGTGTGTGTGTGTGTGTGACTGTGTGTGTGGGTAAGAGTGAGCTTGGGTAACTGTGATCCTGTGTGAGTGAAACTCTATGTGTGCTAGAATGTAAGAGTAAGTGTGACTTTGTGTGTAAGTGTGACTCTTTAGGAGTCTCTGTGTGTAAGTTTACAAATGTGCGTAATAAATATTCTTGAAAACAAAAAAGTTTGGTCGTGGTGCCAAATACAGGGTCCACCCTGGCTACAAAATGCTCTAGTTACGCCTCTGTAAATCGCCCCTGTAAAGCTCTAAAGATAGAAATTTGCCAAGAAAAGGGTTCCCTTAATACTTACATTTTATCCTATCTAGTGTGTTGGAACAAACTTACCTATAAATCTTCAGTCTGTGCTCCATCTTTTGCCTATTTAACTGTCTGCCTGCTGCCTCCTACAGTTAGAACCTGCCCTCTGGGGCATTGCCACAGGCAGCACTTTAAAGAGGCTCTCTAGTGCCCAAAATGCATCTTCCAAATATTAATGCATATTAATGTCCTTTCAAAGTACTTGAAGATGCATGTTTTACATTTTTCATTGCTTAAAATATAAAATAGTTACAGTTAGATTAAATTGTGAAATTACAGCAGCTTGCAAGAAGCCAGGACTGCCCACACTAGCTGAGTAAAAGTAATCTCCTTTTTTATTTTGCTGCAGGGACCAATAAGAATAGTTGGAATTTCCTATCTCTCTAGTGATGTAATCAGATGATGTGTTGCACTGTTAAGAGATCCTACTGTGTACAAGATTAAGGTCACTCATAGGCCACATCATGTATTCAATTGGTAGAGCACAGGAAGTGACTAAATGGAACAAAAGTTTATATCCTCAGTGTCTATATAACCAATGCTGCCGCACCTGCAGTAAACATGCAGGGTAATCACTGGGGAGGGCTTGAGTCAAATATTAAAAGTGGGATTTATGCAGAATGCCTGCACAAATCAGTGCAAATTATAGTGCAAGCTAGACTAGCTGAGTGACCGAGTTCCATGCAGGAAATATATAGAGTTAGAACTGAATTTTGGAGTATGTTGATGTAGTGGTGGCCTTTGAATGATTTGGCCATAATATGTGACTAAATCTCCAAGTTCTGGTCTCACAGCAGCACATCATATCACACTGGACAAAAATCCTGTGCACTAAAAAGCAGTAATGTTCATCTTGCACAAAAGTGAGTTTGGGGACTAGACTGTCCTTTAAGGAGCGTAGCAAATAAATGTTTATGTTAGAAACCCAACGAAGCAGACTTCCTGCTCCTTGCACCGGGTGTCAAATGATTGAGTGTGTCTGACTATTTATGTGTCTGTATCTGTGTGTGTATCTGACTATGTATGTGTATGTATAATTATTATACCAATGATTGCCTAACAGAGTTTGATTGCATGCTTTCTTGGGCAAAGTTAATAAGTTCCTGCCTCAGGCATTAATAAAGCTATAACAAAATTTCCAAATTACAAAGCACAGTACACAGCTTCTAAAAAAAAAAAGTAAACACAAGTTTACTGAAGATCCTTCACAGCAGTAAATTATCATCTTACAGAAATCCAATAGACAAATTCAGAGTATGTTTGATCTGTCCACCATGTAGTTAAAGGGGCCATAGATCCATTTGACACATGCCAGATCCTTAAAGGTGTCAAATTCATGCAGATTAAAATAATTCCATTGTCTCTTAAATCCCGTGATTAAGGCATTAAAGCACATAGCTTGACCACACCTCCAAACATTTTTAATGGCCAAAGCGGGGCACTTTTGTTTTTGGGAGGAGTGACTGAAGGTGTGGATATGGGCAGGACACTTTAGGTGGCTTTATGACCAATTGAGACCTATTTATGCAATTTAATTTGGTAAGCCACTTAGAATAAAAATAATGCATTTTAAATTCCAAAAACTAATATAGTAGTTATGGACGCCTGTATGATTTTGGGTTGTTGGTTACGAATTGGAGGTATCTGAAAAAGTCTGTGTATCAAAGTGCAATAGTGGAAGCAATGTCATCAAAGGTTTTGAGCTGTCCATTTTGAAACATGTATATACATATATACGGGAATTGTCACCTTGATCGAATGTTCTGAAAGGATTTGGTATCATGCCTGGGGGAAGCCTTTGTGTCTGTATAGGGGGATGAGGGGTGAGTGGCCAGTTGTAGGTGAATGTTTTATTGTGTATTTGTCCCAGATTCTGAGTGAACTTAGGATGATTGGGTCCCTTTTGTGCATTAACGGTCTGTCTGTTTCGGAAAGCCAGATAAATTGGGAGAGTACATCTGGTATGAATAGGTTGTTTTCTAGGTCAACCCATCTGACACTAGAGATGGGGACGTTCCAGGCCAAAATCTGGGCTAGCTGGGCCACTGCATAATATGTACTGAGGGACACATATACATATGGATGAGGGGAGGGGGACAGGGATAAAGTGGGGAGGGGGAAGAAGAAGGACTTTGTTGGGGGGGGGGGGGGGATATCATATATATATATATATATATATATATATATATATATATATATATATATATATATACACACACACATATACACATATATACAGTGATATAAAAAGTCTACACACCCCTGTTAAAATGTCAGGTTTCTGTGCTGTAAAAAATGAGACAAAGATCAATCATTTCAGAACTTTTTCCACCTTTAATGTGACCTATAAACTGTACAACTCAATTGAAAAACAAACTGAAATCTTTTACATAGAGGGAAGAAAAAATATAAAAATAAAATAATGTGGTTGCATAAGTGTGCACACCCTCTTATAACTGGGGAGGTAGCTGTGTTCAGAATTAAGCAATCATATTCCAAATCATGTTAAAAAGGAGTCAGCATATACCTGCCATCATTTAAAGTGCCTCTGATTAACCACAAATAAAGTTCAGCTGCTCTAGTTGGTCTTTCCTGAAATTTTCTTAGTCGCATCCCACAGCAAAAGCCATGGTCCACAGAGAGCTTCCAAAGTATCAGAGGGATCTCATTGTTAAAAGGTATCAGTCAGGAGAAGGGTACAAAAGAATTTCCAAGGCATTAGATATACCATGGAACACAGTGAAGACAGTGATCATCAAGTGGAGAAAATATGGCACAACAGTGACATTACCAAGAACTGGAGCTCCCTCCAAAATTGATGAAAAGACGAGAAGAAAACTGGTCTGGGAGGCTACCAAGAGGCCTAAAGCAACATTAAAGGAGTTGCAGGAATATCTGGCAAATACTGGCTGTGTGGTACATGTGACAACAATCTCCCGTATTCTTCATATGTCTGGGCTATGGGGTAGAGTGGCAAGATGAAAGCCTTTTCTTACGAAGAAAAACATCCAAGCCAGTCTACATTTTGCAAAAACACATCTGAAGTCTCCCAAAAGCATGTGGGAAAAGGTGTTTTGGTCTGCTGAAACCAAGGTTGAACTTTTTGGCCATAATTCCAAAAGATATGTTTGGCGGAAAAACAACAATGCACATCACCAAAAGAACACCATACCCACAGTGAAGCATGGTGGTGGCAGCATCATGCTTTGGGGCTGTATTTCTTCAGCTGGAACTGGGGCCTTAGTTAAGATAGAGGGAATTATGAACAGCTCCAAATACCAGTCAATATTGGCACAAAACCTTCAGGCTTCTGCTAGAAAGCTGAACATGAAGAGGAACTTCATCTTTCAGCATGACAACGACCCAAAGCATACATCCAAATCAACAAAGGAATGGCTTCACCAGAAGAAGATTAAAGTTTTGGAATGGCCCAGCCAGAGCCCACACCTGAATCCGATTGAAAATCTGTGGGGTGATCTGAAGAGGGCTCTGCACAGGAGATGCCCTCGCAATCTGACAGATTTGGAGTGTTTTTGCAAAGAAGAGTGGGCAAAATCTTGCCAAGTCAAAATGTGCCATGCTGATAGACTCATAGCCCAAAAGACTGAGTGCTGTAATAAAATCAAAAGGTGCTTCAACAAAGTATTATTTTGCAGTATAAGGGTGTGCACACTTATGCAACCACATTATTTTATTTTTATATTTTTTCTTCCCTCTACCTAAAAGATTTCAGTTTGTTTTTCAATTGAGTTGTACAGTTTATAGGTCACATTAAAGGTGGAAAAAGTTCTGAAATGATTTATCTTTGTCTCATTTTTTTTACAGCACAGAAACCTGATATTTTAACAGGGGTGTGTAGACTTTTTATATCCACTGTATATATATACATATACATATATACATATACATATACATATATATACACATATATACACATATATATATACACACATATATATATACACACATATATATATACACACATATATATATACACACATATATATATACATATATATATATACCAGGGCTTGACGAATTTAATTTAGTTTTAGGAGCCAGCTAAAAAATTTAGGAGCCAGACAACGGCACATCACAATATCATAAACGCACGGAGACAGTCGCATACACCCACCTCATATACACAGCCAGTTACATTCACACACGCCACATACAGTCAGTTACATTCACACACACACCACATACAGCCAGTTACATTCACACATACATCCACACCACATACAGCCAGTTACATTCACACATACATCCACAGCCAGTTACATTCACACATACATCCACAGCCAGTTACATTCACA